>CM038675.1:158182789-160582789 GCA_021605145.1 Aegilops bicornis | reverse complement strand
AACTATCTCCAGTCGGAGATCTCTGAGGTCATCGACTAACTCCTGGGGTAATCCTCCTGCGGTAAGAGTGTTCACATAACTCTTACGGCTCAAAGCATCTGCTACAACATTAGCCTTACCGGGGTGGTAATGCAATCTCATGTCATAGTCCTTTATCAATTCTAGCCATCTCCTCTGCCTGAGGTTCAATTCCTTCTGCGTGAAAATATACTTCAAGCTCTTGTGATCTGTGTAGACATCACAACGATTTCCAATGAGGAAATGTCTCCAGGTCTTGAGTGCATGCACTACAGCTGCTAACTCCAAATCATGCGTGGCATAATTCATCTCATGAGGCCGTAGCTGTCTGGAGGCATAAGCTACAACCTTACCTTCCTGCATCAATACTCCTCCGAGTCCTTGACGAGATGCGTCACAATAAACCTAGTATTCCTTGTGTATGTCTGGCAAAATCAACACTGGGGCTGTGACCAACCGTTTCTTCAATTCTTGAAAACTGGCTTCACATTCCTCGGTCCAAACATACTTGGCTTCTTTCTTCAATAGCTCAGTCATGGGCTTGGCAATCTTCGAGAAGTTCTCAATGAACCTCCGATAATATCCTCGCGAGTCCGAGAAAACTGCGGATCTCCTTGACTGAGGTGGGTGACTGCCAATTGGTGACTGATTCAACCTTGGCGGGATCAACTGCTATTCCTTCTCCTGAAATAACATGTCCGAGGAATCCAACTTCCTTCAACCAAAATTCACATTTGCTGAACTTGGCATACAACTGATGTTCTCGAAGTTTCTCCAGAACTAGACGCAAATGTTCCTTATGCTCTTCCTCGCTCTTGGAGAAAATCAATATATCATCGATGAACACCACTACAAATTTATCCAGATATTCCATAAACACCTTGTTCATCAAATTCATGAAGTATGCAGGAGCATTAGTCAATCCAAATGACATGACGGTATACTCATATAAACCATACCTGGTAGTGAATGCTGTTTTGGGTATATCCTTTTCACGGATTTTCAATCGATGATACCACGATCGAAGATCGATCTTAGAGAATACCTTGGCTCCAACAAGCTGATCAAACAAGTCATTGATCATCGGCAAGGGTACTTGTTCTTGATGGTTACCTCGTTCAATGCACGATAATCCACAACCATCCTCAAGCTTCCATCCTTCTTCTCTACCAAAAGAACTGGGGCTCCCCAAGGTGACGAGCTTGGACGAATATATCCTTTCTCCAATAACTCATTTATTTGATCCTTGATGTCTTTCAACTCATTCGGTGGCATCCGATAAGGTCTCTTGGATATTGGGGCTGTGCCGGGCAATAGCTCAATCAGAAACTCAATGTCCTCGTCCGGTGGCATTCTGGTAATTCCTCCGAAACACATCGGAAAGTCTTGCACTACGTGCACTTCCTCCCGAACAACTCCCGTGAGGGAATGCACTGATTCTTCATCCGGCTGTGCTGGCTACATACTTGATCCTCTTCTGCTCCGGTGGTGAGCGAGAATAGACTTGCGGCACAGTCAATGTTCCCTTCATACTTTGACAACCAATCCATGCCTAGGATTACATCCAAGGTCTGAGTTTCCAACACTATGAGTTCCACGGAAATTTGTGGTTCCCGATGTTGAGGGTTGCGTGACAGCCTACACCTGCCATCATTTCTCCTCCTGCGAACCGACGCGAAGGGGCTTCTAAGGGTTCTAGTGCGCAACCCGCATTTCTTTCCACAACTACCCTTGATATGAATGAATGCGTTGCACCGTAATCAAAGAGAACCAAAACTGAACGTGAATTCAATAAAACTTACCAACCACGATTATGCGGCTGATCATAGACGTCCTCCACGTCGATGTGATTCACTTGAGCACGAGGGAACGGATTGGGCTTCTTCGCTGAGCCTCCATTGCCATTTCCATTCCTCTGCTTGGCCTCCGGGCAGTCGGTGGCATAGTGCCCTGTCTTCTGGCACTTGAAGCAGGTGATGTGGCTCAGATCCTTCGGAGCCGGGGCAGAACGGTGCTGACTGCCATTACCGTTGCCATTGCCATTGCCATGGCCTGACTTGTTGTCCTGGCTGCGGTTGTTCCCATTTCCTCCATGGTTATGGCCTCCATGGTTATGATGGGTGTGCCCTCCTGAGTATGGTGCATAGCGGGGCTTCTGCTGAGCTCTGAGTTGTGCTTCCCTGGCTGTACTTCCGCCATGCTTTCTATCTGCTGCTGCTTGCCTTCCGAATGGTGGCCTTGTCTACCAGCTCTGGTAGTTGTTGAAAGTAGCCACAATAAGCTGCATGCTCGGTTCATCATTGAGTCCTCAAGGAACTTCTCCTGCTTGGCGGCATCTGTGGCCACATCATCGTGGGCATAGCGAGCAAGCTTGCTGAATTCCTCCACGCATCGTGCCACAAGACGATTCCCTAGCGCAAGTTGCGGAACTCACGCTTCTTCGCACTCATGGCTCCAAATGAGACATGAGCGGTCTGAAAGGCCTGGAATTGATCCCAAGTGATGCCACCCATGGGAAAAGTGGCGGTGTAGTTCTCCCACCAAGAAGCTGCAGGTCCATCCAGTTGATGCGCTGCAAAGCGCACCTTCTCAAAGATCGGTGCATCCAACGGTGACTAGCTCCCTTCCGATTTTATGGAGCCAATCATCAGCCACAATTGGCTCGGTGCTACTAGAGAACACCATGGATTCAACCTCGTAAATCGAGTCAAGTTGTCCACAGTGGGTGGTGGTGGTGGCGGTGGATTGTTGGCGGTGTTGTTCGATTCTGAATAAGGAGTTGCATCGATTGCATTCTGCTTTCTTTGGAAGCTGGGTGAGCTCCGGCGGAAACCAAAGGTCACGTCTCGGAGGCATCTGGTGTTTTTGGAGTGGGTGAGAAAATTAGAATAGAACAATGGTCTATGAGAAATACACTACCCATATGAATGCACAATCATAACACACCAATCATTTATTCATTCCACTCAAACATGGTTCAAACTCGATTACAAAAGCTCATGACTAATCGAAGGAAAAACATCGGCCTAACTGATCGATTTAAAAAGTAAAAGATAACATGGTGGTCGACTAAAAAGTCTTCATCGATGGCGCCTCCTCTTGGGGTTTCCTTGGTGGTACTCCCTTCAAATCCTGATCATTGCTCACGGGGTGCTTCGTCTCCACTCGGGTAAAGGTCCTCTCCCAAGTCCATCTTTTCCTCTATCGCGGCAAGCTTCATCTTCAGGTCGTCGACTATCTCCATGAAGTCCGTGATTTCTTCCTCATGGCCAAGGAAGTCTGCGCGTGCCTTCTCCTCCAGTTCCAGTTCGCGGAACAAAAGCTTCCGGTGTGTCTTCGAGTTACGGCGAGTCTGAATCTCCCGTTTCCTGAGAAGACACTCCAAGTCTTGGATGTACGAGAGGGTGGAATCGTCCTCAATGGTACGGATGATATCTCCATTCCTTGCCCTGCGAGAAACCATGGCGAGGTCTGAGTGATCGAGCTCGGCCCTGTACTCCTCTCGGAGATGTCCAAGTGCTCGATGGATCGCCACGTCCCTTCCGATGATCCAGTTGAACTCGGTGAACTCAAAGTCAATCGGCTCCGTCTGTCCTCCAAAGGTCCTCCCTGGGATATGCACCTCAATCCTGTAGCGGGTGTCCGTCGGAAGTGCATTAGTGGGTTTCCCGGTGATCGAGGGTAGAGCTATCTTCAGCTGCTTCACCATCTGGACCAGCTTTCTTCCAAAGGGCATCGTCTCGTCGGGCTGGCAGAACTCCGGTAGCAAAACTGGGGTGAACTCGGCGGCCATCTAGAATGTTGCAAAGGGGAGAAGAGTCAGAATTGAACAGGAAGAATTATAGAATGAAAAGGGTTCAAAGTAAATGGTCTCTGCTTATGGATTTCCGATCCTAGGGGTTACGATCCTACGGTCAGCGTGTGCTCTGATACCATCTCTGTAGCGACCTGACCCAACATCGGTCAAGTCTCTGTGTCTGTACCATCCCAAGATCATGCTGGTACTCACAGTACATCGATAAAGTAATCAAAGTTCAATCACACCTGAATTTTATTACACGATTCTCATATAGAGTCTTTATTACAAGGGAATAAATTCGCTCAAGGCCAACTCATGAGAAATAAACTACTAATGCTGCGGAAGCGTCGAGGTAAAGCGAGTCCATCCGACTCAAAGGGCAATCGCTAAGCGCGGGCGTAGCCTCACCTCGATCGGAATATATCTACGCAACATAATACGTTGCAGCCATGTAGGTCGACTTTTGGAATAAGCTGGCAAGTCATGAAGAATAACAATAATAAAGTTACTACACTATATGCATTTTGGCTGTGGAGCTCTAAGTTTCATCATTTTGCGAAAAGCCAATTTTATCCTACTACAAAGGACTTATTTGCAAATTACTACAAATTGTTGGTAGTTATTGAGATGGTTCCGCCAACCAATATCTCGCTCCCAATTATTAAGTCATAAACCCTCAAATTAATTCATTAGTTTTAGTGTTGAGATATCCGAATACTTCCAAGGTCCAGAGGCTCAAATGTCCGTAACCGGGGACACGGCTAATCGATTAGGTTATAACTCTGCAGAGGTTTGCGCACTTTCCCCGCAAGAATCATTCCCTCCTTTAGAGTCTTCGCACTTCATGGTGTTTGAAGACGGGACGAATGAAACAGGTCTTCCAAAGAGTTCTTCCGCCACCGCCGTACCCATCCAATCCTACCGTTCGTCTACTTCTCGTAGTACCGCCCAGCCAGCGTCACTACTAGGGTCAACCCAGCCAGAGCCCATAATGGCTTGCGGCTGCACAGTAAGCTTCCGGTCATGGGGCATCCATCCTTCTCTTCGTGGCTGGGTGAAGCTTTCGCAGGATGTCATGGCGCTTCTCCATGCATCCCGCCACCACTGGTGCTCCAGGTGCCCGCCAACCGTCCTCCACCCAGAGTGATTTTCAAGTCCATCTTGATCATTGTAGTTCATGGGGTTATCATCATCATTGACTCTCACATCTTGCTTATGAATATCACTCATACCAAATCCCGCCTACGAGCATAGCAAAATAACTACTACGTCCCGGTCATGGTAACAAGGGATTGGTTCATCCTACCACATGATACTACTCAAGTTTAATGACTTCAAGATTTCACTACTGCATGCATGGTGGGGTGGTGACAACTACTAATGCACAAAAACATAGGTATAGAAATAACATGATCAAAACTTGCCTTTGCCGATGATCCTCGTAAGCTAAAGAGTCGTAGTAGCAAGCTTCGCACTCCGGAAACTCTACCGAGACAAACAATAACACAATAAGCACGAAGCAAGAGGATCACACAAGATAACAATAGTAACATAGCACAACAAAACAATCAAAACCAAATCCAAAAGAAAAACTCAAAGAAACCAATTCAAAGTTTTTTTTCCCTACTCCAAACAATAACAAAAATAGTTTTTATAAAACAAAATTCCTTAATATAACCTAATCATGGTTTTAGGTTAACTTAACAGAAAAGGATTCACTAAGCAACTAGGTGCAAAAAGAATTAATTAAATAGCTATTATAAAACTCATTTTAGGCCTAATCCAATTTCTATTAAGAAAATAATTTAAAACTTTTATTAATTATAAATAAAAGTTCATCTAATGGAGTGACAGAAACTAACCTAGAATAACTAATCACAAGTTAAAAATAAATTAATTTACTAATTAATTTAATAGGAAAACAGGAACTAGTTAATTAATTAGGATTAATAGGATTCTGCTTAGAACTAATTATTTATTAATCCTAAAATACCCAAGTTAATTTCTAGGGTTTGGCAATGTCAAAATAAAGTGATGACAAAAAGAATCATGCAAAAAATAATTTTTCTAACTAAAGTTATAGCAGATTTACTATTCTGACTAAAACTAAAATAAAGCAATTTTAATTATTTTTAACATGGCTAAATATATAATCTACAGAAACTACACAAAATTTGCAATCCAACAAAAAAAGAATCACTCAAAAATATTAAACAGAATAAAAAAATATACATTTTTGAAAACAGAAACTATTCGGCTAAAACAGAAAATCAAAATAAAAGAAAAAGGCCTAATGGGCCTATACTGCACTAGGCGTTAAATAGTCTAAACGGGCCCTAGGGTTAACTAAAACGAACCGCCTAAACAAATAAACCTAAACTAAAAATAAACCGATCGGACCGGCCGGTTTTATAAAATAAAACCTAACCCTTCGGGGTTCTAATCCTAGCCCTAGATCTAGGATCGACGGTGGGGGATGCCGGGACTTACGGACTCCGGCGGCAAGCGGCGGGCGAAAGTGCTCAGGCGTCCGGACGTCAGCGAGCTCCGGCGACTCGTCGGGAAGACGCGCCTGACGAGCACGAGGAGGGTTCGGTGGTGTTGGGGAGGGTCGGGTGGACCAGGCGTCAAGCGGCAACAATGGCGGCGGGAGGGCTTCGGTGCTCCAGTGAGCTCGGGAGGGAGAGGAGAGGGGTCCGCGAGGCTAGGGGGAATGGGGTGCGGGGCTCGGCTCTTTATAGCCGGGACCTCGGGCTTGCCTCGGAAGGGCATCGGGCGGTCGGGTATCCCGGATCCTTCGATCCGGTGGACCTCCCATGAAGCGTGGCGTGGGCGAGGGAAGAAGAGGGGGGGGGTCCCACGGTCAGCGAGAGGGAGAGAGGGGCGAGGGGTCGGGTGGCTGGCTCGGCTGGGCTTGGGCCGGGCTGGCCGGGCTCAAGCGCTGGGCCGAGGGGGTGAGGCGGCACTGGCCGGGCTCGTGGTTCGGCCGGCGCCTGGGTTTTTTCTTTTTATTTTTTTTTAATAAAACTAAAACAAAAATAAAACCAAATCTAGAAATAATTTATATAGGGTATATATATACCAAAATGATCAGGGAATATTCCCTTTCATTTGAACATTTTTCCAAAGGCAAATTCCAAACTTTATGAAAATCCATTTTTTCAAATTCAAATAAAATTCAGATTTGAATTCCAAAACTTTTGGCATTGTTTCCTCTGATATTTTTGGAGTGTCATGTTTGCTCCTCTCATACTTTTGATCAAGTATTTATCAGGCTTAGTTTTTGAATTGTTTCCCACATGCCAAAGTTTGAAATTTCAAATTCAAAACTCAACTTGCTCTGAAACTTCAAATGACAATCAAATTCAAACAGAATGCATAGGATGCTTATCTATAATTGTAAAACATTCCAAATAGGAAATTTGGGATGTTACACCTGGACTAGGGGGTGTCCGGATAGCCGAACTATCATCTCGGCCGGACTCCAAGACTATGAAGATACAAGATTGAAGACTTCGTCCCGTGTCCGGATGGGATTTTCCTTAGCGTGGAAGGCAAGCTTGGCGATAGGATATGTAGATCTCCTACCATTGTAGCCGACTCTGTGTAACCCTAACCTATCCGGTGTCTATATAAATCGGAGGGTTTTAGTCCGTAGGACGAACAACAATCATACCATAGGCTAGCTTCTAGGGTTTAGCCTCCTTGATCTCGTGGTAGATCTACTCTTGTACTACCCACATCATCAATATTAATCAAGTAGGAGTAGGGTATTACCTCCATCGAGAGGGCCCGAACCTGGGTAAAAACATCGTGTCCCTTGTCTCCTGTTACCATCCGCCTAGACGCACAGTTCGGGACCCCCTACCCGAGATCCGCCGGTTTTGACACCGACATTGGTGCTTTCATTGAGAGTTCCTCTGTCGCCACCGATAGGCCCGATGGCTCCTTCGATCATCACAAACAACGCGGTCCGTGGTGAGACTTTTCTCCCGGACAGATCTTCGATTCGACGGCTTTGCATGCGGGCCAATTCGCAGCCATCTGGAGCAGATCGAAGCTACGCCCTGGCCATCAGGTCAGATTTGGAAGTTTGAACTATACAGCCGATGTCCGCGGAGACTTGATCTTCGACGGATTCGAGCCACAGCCGAGCGTTCCACACTGTCTTGATGGGTATGATCTAACTCTGCCGCCGGTCAGTGCCTCGAGGCCGCATCAAAGATCCGCCCGACCCTTAATCCGGAGCCGGATTCCCCGATCGAGGACGAGTGGTTGGGTGCGGCCTCGGGGGCTACGATCTCTATGGCGATTGAGCCGAACTCCATCCCTGTCCTTTGCGAAGACCTTGACTCCAGGGTGCCGGACTCCTCTCCGGACTCCGAACCCTCCGCGCCCCTGCCAATCGAATCCGATTGGGCGCCGGTCATGGAGTTCACTGCCGCGGACATCTTTCAGCACTCGCCTTTTGGCGACATCCTGAATTCACTAAAGTCTCTCTCTTTATCCGGAGAGCCCTGGCCGGACTACGGACAGGAAGGTTGGGATGCGGACGACGAAGAAATTCAACGCCCACCCACCACCCACTTTGTAGCCACCGACATGCTCGACTTCGACTCCGAAGACATCGACGGTATGGACGATGATGCCGGAGACGACCAAGACCCAGCGCCTATAGGAACATATACATGGTGGACATCCCAAAAGATGGGAACGGCGATGGAACAACGGAGGATGACCACTCCAAGAAGCAACCGAAGCGCCGACGTCAGCGGCGCCGCTCTAAATCCCGCCACAGCAAAAATGGTGATTCTGGCACCGGAGACAATAACACCCCGGACAGTGCCGAAGACAACCCCCTCTAGCAGGACTCAGCGTAGGAGGAGGGAGAAGAAAGTCCGCACGACAGTGCGGCAGAAAGACAGGTAGAGGACGATAATTATGCGCCTCCCTCCGAAGATGAGGCAAGCCTCAACGACAACGAATTTGTCGTGCCTGAGGATCCCGCCGAACAGGAGCGTTTCAAACGCAGGCTTATGGCCACGACAAGCAGCCTCAAGAAAAAGCAGCAACAGCTTAGAGCTGACCAAGACCTGCTAGCTGACAGATGGATCAAGTCCTTGCAACAAGAGTATGAACTCGAACGCCCTCCAAAAGCTACCCCAAACGCAGGCCGTTGCCTCGATCAGAGGAGGAAGCACCCAAGTCACCAACAAGACGACATGGCAGACCGGCCACCCGTGCGGTCAGCGACAGAGAAGTCTCTCGGCCCTCCGCTCAAGCCACACCCCGACGCCGCTCAAAAAGTGCCAAGGCACGGGAAAACGTGCCGGACTTGCGAGATATATTAGAGGATAAGGAAAAACATACAAGATCGATCTACGGATCGCGTGGGCGCCCCACGACACGTGATGATAACCGACACGCCGGATACAGCAAACCCGGCCGGGCCGAACACAGTAGACAAAGCTCATATGAGCTACGTCGTGATATAGCCCAATACAGAGGCGCCGCAGACCCACTATGCTTCACAGATGAAGTAATGGATCATCAAATCCCCGAGGGTTTCAAACCCGTAAAACATCGAATCATACGATGGTACCACAGATCCTACGGTCTGGATCGAGGACTATCTCCTCCATATCCACATGGCCCGCGGTGATGATCTACATGCCATCAAATACCTCCCACTCAAGCTTAAAGGACCAGCTCAGCATTGGCTCAACAACTTGCTAGCAGAATCAATTGGTTGTTGGGAGGACCTGGAAGCCGCATTCCTTGATAACTTCCAGGGCACATATGTGCGACCACCAGACGCCGATGACCTTAGCCATATAATTCAGCAGCCAGAAGAATCGTCCAGACAATTCTGGACAGGGTTCCTAACAAAGAAAAATCAAATCGTCGACTGTCCGGATGCAGAGGCCCTTGCAGCCTTCAAACATAGCATCTGCGACGAGTGGCTTGCCCGGCACCTAGGACAGGAAAAGCCGAAATCCATGGCAGCCCTCACAACACTCATGACCCGCTTTTGTGCGGGTGAGGACAGCTAGCTAGCTCGAAGCAACAACTTGACCAAAAACCCTGGTAGTTCGGATACCAAGGACAGCAATGGCATGTCGCGTTGCAACAAGAACAAGCACCGCATTAACGGCGATAATGCTGAAGATACGACAGTAAGTGCCGGATTCAGAGGCTCTAAACCCGGTCAGCGGAAAAAGCCATTCAAAAGAAATACCTAGGGCCCGTCCAACATGGACCGAATACTCGTTAAACGTGCGGATACATGGCACCCCGAAAACCAGCCAATCACACCAACAGGATTGTTGGGTGTTCAAGCAAGCAGGCAAGTTAAGTGCCAAACTCAATGACAAGGGGCTGCATAGCGATGACGAGGAAGAGCCCCGACCGCTGAACAATAGAGGACAGAAGGGTTTTCCCACACAAGTGTGGACGGTGAACATGATATATGCAACCCATATACCCAAAAGGGAGCGGAAGCATGCACTAAGGGACGTATATGCGATGGAGCCAGTCGCCCAAGTTCAACCCATGGTCTTCCTGCCCGATCACCTTCGATCGAAGGACCACCCCACTAGCATCCGTCCACGGCGGTTTCGCCGCATTGGTTCTTGACCCAATTATTGACGGATTTCACCTCACCGTAGTCCCGATGGACGGCGGTAGCAGCCTGAACCTGCTTTATCAGGATACAGTGCGCAAAATGGGCATAGACCCCTCAAGGATTAAACCTACAAAGAAGACCTTTAAAGGCGTCATACCGGGTGTAGAGGCAAATTGTACAGGCTCAGTTACACTCAAAGTGGTCTTCGGATCCCCGGATAACTTCCGAAGCGAAGAGTTAATCTTCGACATCGTCCCGTTCTGCAGCGGCTATCATGCACTGCTCGGACGAACCGCATTTGCAAAGTTCAATGCGGTTCCGCACTACGCATACCTCAAGCTCAAGATGCCAGGCCCTCGAGAAGTAATAACGGTCAATGGAAACACCGAACGCTCTCTCCGAACGGAGGAGCACACGGGCGTTCTTCGCGCGGAGGTGCAAAGCATCCTCTCACAGCAATTCTCGAGTCCGCCACTAAGCGTCCGTGACACCGCCAAGCGCCCCGAGTAACCTACAACAAGACCGCCGCACGATTCAAGCATCGCCAGAATCCGCCCCAACCCCAGCCCTCGCGAAATCGCTGAAGCTAGTACTATGCGTACATAACTACGCTCTGAGATACCATGGGCATAAGGGGAGGGCACGACCACGGCACGCCTGCACGCGGCTCAACCGCACTGTGGGCCCCGATTGTGTCATTCTTTTTCCTTTTTCTTTTTTCTTCTTTTTTCCTTACTTTCAGGACTCCGTTTTCCAGAAGTCCTGTCCGGCACTAGAATCGCCGAACTCACGATGCAACAGCCAGGGAAGCAGAGAGCTATGTCGAGTGTTCAGGTGGTCTCTATTACGAGCATTATACCTGTTTTAGATACCATCCCGCAGCTTACCCCTGGAGGGGGACATGTTAGATAGTCCTATCCCTTGCTTTTCGCACTATTTGTATCGTTCTGCTTTCATTGCAGTACCTTTTTGAATAACCAATATATAGCTCTTGCATATTATTGCATTCTTTCCTATTTTATATGTTCATTTCATGACATGTTGCACCCGTACACTTTGGTACGGCCAATACACTAGGGGCTTAAGTACCCCAAAATTATGGTGTGATAAGTCCGAACACTTTCACAAGTGCGGCACCCCGAACTTATAGCATTATATGCATCGGCTCCGAATCATGTCATGGGTCAATAGTTGTGTTTGCCCGGCTCCGTGTTTTGGTACCTTACGCCCGTTATATCGCTAAGGTAGCACCGGAGAACCATCGCGATTGTGCCCCAGTTGAGCTGGGTTGAGCACCTCAGTGGAGAAAGCTAAAACCGACCATCATGATAGGGCGAGAGCCGGTCGCTGTTCGAGAGGTCTTTTCGGGTCCCTAAAGACTTATGCCGCTTAGAGCGAGGAACCGGAATTGTCCGGCCAAGGCGTGGATAGCGCCCCGAACTCGGTCTTCCGAATACTAGGGGTTTCGCCAAAATTTAAAATTATAGAATTCTATGGCTAAGTGAGAGTGTTCAAGCATTATAAGTCCGGTTGCCTTGTTCGCTATGCTGAGAGCCTCCCTAGATGGACCCAAGAATGGGAACAAGAGTGCTCAAGTTTATCCCGAACACCCCAAAGACTCGTGGCATGGGGCTGAAGTCAACGACTTGCCATCTCTCAAATTTGATAAACGGCCGCCTGTAAGGTAATATTTTAAATTAACAAGCGTTGCTTAGCGATATGAACAAGTTTTCAGCGTACAGGATAACAAATGCGAGTCTATTAAAAAATTACACCTTTGGAGCACTCATCCGCTATTCGGCGGGCACCCTTCAGGAGGCCCTCATAGTACATTTCGGGCGTGCGATGCTCCTTGCCCTTCGGTGGCCCGTCCGTCACAAGCTTCTCCGCATCCAGCTTGCCCCAGTGCACTTTAGCATGGGCAAGGGCCCGACGGGCACCTTCAATGCAGACGGAGCGCTTGATGACTTCAATCCGTGGACATGCGTCCACCAGCCGCTGCACTAAGCCGAAGTAGCTCCCAGGCATGGCTTCCAATGGCCACAGCCGAACTATAAGGCCCTTCATGGCCTGTTCGGCGACCTTGTGGAGCTTGACCAGCTGCTTCAGCTGGTCGCTCAGGGGCACCGGATGTTCGGCATCAGCATACTGAGACCAGAACACCTTCTCCGTCGAGCTCCCCTCCTTGGCGCGGTAGAATGCGGCAGCATCCGATACACTACGAGGCAGATCTGCGAATGCTCCTGGAGAGCTCCGAATCTGGGTAAGTAATAGGTAATTCACTTTCACATTCTTGCTCTGCATAAAGAGTGTCTTACCCGCCGCGATCTTCTTTATTGCCTCAATCTCCTGGAGGGCTTTTTGGGCCTCGGCCTTAGCAGCTCTGGCACTCTCAAGAGCCGAAGCAAGCTCAGACTCTCGAGTCTTCGAGTCACGCTCCAAACCCTCGTGTTTTTCCACGAGAGCCTGGAGCTCTTGCTGTACCGCCGCCAGCTGCGCCTCCCCCTTCTCTCGCTCGGTGCGCTCCACGGCCGGCCACGGACACCGCTTCCTTTAGGGTCGCCACCTCGTTTGTGACCCCTGCAGTACCCATGTTATTCCTGTTATTTTTTGCAACCGAAACCTTTCTATAAGGTATTTCTTTAATAAGGTATTACTTACCTTCCTTGTCCTCGAGCTGCTTCTTGGCAAGGCCGAGCTCGTTCTCGGACCGCCGAGGTTCTGCTTCAACGCATTGACCTCCGCAAGGTCGGTATGGCAGAGGTCAAGAAATAAGCCTGCATTCCCATATTGACATACTTATGTTAGACTCCTGCATATATCTTTTTAGATCCTTAGTCCGGCTTTTCTTTCCGAACACCGAACTAAGCATCAGGGGCTACTGTCTATGCGGTAATATTTTTACATATTCTAAACTTACCTCAAAGCCTATTAGAAGGCTGGTACAGGCTTCAGTCAGCCCGCTCTTGGCGGACTGAACTTTCTGGATCACCACACTCATAACAGTGCGGTGCTCCTCCTTGATGGAGGCGCTGTTAAGCGCCTCCAGTAAGCTATCCGGTGCCTCCGGTTGGACGGAAGACACCGGCGTCTTACCCTTCTTACGAAGGGACCGCTTGCCGGACTTCAGAACCGTTGAAGGTTCCGGCATGGAGTCCGGACGAGGGTCGGGCTTAGAGCCCCTGGGGGTCTCGCCCCCCACGCGCCTGGAGTCTGGGAGGTTGCCTTGCGGCGCCTCCTGCGCCACCTCCTCTTGACCAAGCTCCCCTTGGGGCACCACCTCGGCATCGACCACAGCATGAGGCGATGAGGCGGCCGGAAGTGAAGTACTCTCCATTTCCGATGAACCCAGGGACCCGCTCGAGGAAGCGGCGAACTCGCCCTTGGGCGGGCTGCATGATTGTTCGGCATTAGAGAACACTATGCAATCAAAAAGCCATGGGTATCCGGACACTTACGATCTCGCCAGGGGCTTGGCCCTTGTTGGCCAATCCTCCTCGTCGTTGTCGAAGTTGGTGGAGAAGTCCGGAGGAAGGGTTCTTCCCTTCTTGGACCCTCCGGTCTCCCCAGTTAGGCGGCCTTCCTTTTCCTCTCCTCCCCCGCTGGGGGAGAGGCTTCTTTTTCCTCCTCCTCATTCTCAGGAGAAGATTCTGCTTCAGAATCTGACAACACCAGGCGTCGAGAGCTCCTTCGAGTTCCCGTTGCCTCCTTCTTGGCCTTCTTCTCCGGCACCACATGAGGTACCGGAGCCAGCAGCCCCGTCAATCGGGCGTCCGCTGGGTCTTCTGGCAAAGGAGCCGGACAGTTAACCTGTCCGGACGTCTTCAGCCAGTCCTGTTAAAGGTTAGGGAGTTTTAGATCCCGCATAGAGTCAAACTATGAAAAAAGAGTCCCATAAAGGGTAAAATAACTCACCTCGCTGGCTTGACGCTCCAAGCTGAATCCGCGATCTTGAAGCGGATGTGGGAGCCTCGACGCCTTGAACAGCACCTTCCGGGCATCTTCGTACGTAGTGTCGAAGAGCCTTGTCAGAGTTGGGTGCTGTGCCGGATCGAACTCCCACAATTTGAAGGCCCGTTGTTGGCAGGGGAGAATCCGGCGGATGAGCATCACCTGGATTACGTTGACAACCTGAGATTCTTGTCCACCAGGTTTCAGACGCATGTTTGGAGTCCGGATAGCTCGTCTGAATTCCCCCACGTCAGGCCCATCTCTTTCCATGACGAGAGCCGTGTGGGGAAGCCAGATCTGAATTCGGGGGCCGCCGCCCATTTGGAGTCGCGCGGCTCGGTGATATAGAACCACCCCGATTGCCACCCCTTTATTGTCTCCACGAAGGAGCCCTCGAGACATAGGACTTTGGCCATCTTGCCAACCATGGCGCGTCCGCACTCAGCTTGACGGCCGCCCACTACCTTCGGCCTGACATTGAAAATCTTCAGCCATAAGCCGAAGTGGGGCGAGATGCAGAGGAAGGCCTCGCACACGACGATGAACGCCGAGATGTTGAGGATGAAATTTGGGGCCAGGTCATGGAAGTCCAGGCCGTAGTAGAACATGAGCCCCCGGACAAATGGGTGAAGTGGAAAACCTAGTCTGCGGAGGAAGTGGGGGAGAAACACCACCCTCTCATGGGGCCTGGGGGTTGGAATGAGCTGCCCCGCGTCGGGCAGCCTGTGCGCAATGTTGCTGGACAAGTATCCGGCCTCCCGCAGCTTTGTGATGTGACCCTCCATGACGGAGGAGGCCATCCACCTGCCTCCCGCTCTGGACATAATTGGAGAAGGTTGAGGTGGGGTGTGCGGACTTGGGCGCTGGAGCTCGAGTGCGCGAAAATGGATGAGCAAAGGAGGAAGAAGGCGTAGGTGAAAAGGTGGATCCTTATCCCCTTATATGGATGGACGAAGCTATGCATCCCCCACCAGCCTGGTAAAACTCGCTTATCTCCCAAGCGCCGCAATCAATGGCGCGGATGGGTTACCCATGTCCGTATTGATGAGAATCCCAGAATAAGGGGGCACGATCTATGCTTTGATAAGACGTGCCAAGGAAACCGCCTCGCTAAACGCGCTGAGGTGGAACGGTAAAGAACGATTCATGTGAAGGCCTGGCCGTGGTGTGATGTCACGCCACGGAATACGTCAGCAGATCTGTGCAAAAGTTATTCTCTCTACGGTGGTATGTGGAACTTGTTTTGCAGAGTCGGACACTGTCCTTGTGTTCAAAACCTTCTATGAAGTATTCGGAGGAGGAACCCGCCTTTGCAATGCCGAAGACAATATGCGCCCGGACTGTCGTCATTGAAGCCTGGTTCGTGGGCTACCGAGGAGTCTGGACTAGGGGTGTCCGGATAGCGAACTATCATCACGGCCGGACTCCAAGACTATGAAGATACAAGATTGAAGACTTCGTCCGTGTCCGGATGGGACTTTCCTTGGTGTGGAAGGCAAGCTTGGCGATACGGATATGTAGATCTCCTACCATTGTAACCGACTGTGTAACCCTAACCTATCCGGTGTGTATATAAACCGGAGGGTTTTAGTCCGTGGGACGAACAACAATCATACCATAGGCTAGCTTCTAGGGTTTAGCCTCCTTGATCTCGTGGTAGATCTACTCTTGTACTACCCATATCATCAATATTAATCAAGCATGAGTAGGGTATTACCTCCATCGAGAGGGCCCGAACCTGGGTAAAAACATTGTGTCCCTTGTCTCCTGTTACCATCCGCCTAGACGCACAGTTCGGGACCCCCTACCCGAGATCCGCCGGTTTTGACACCGACAGCTTCCTTTCTTAATTGCTCAAGAATGAGGTTTGTTGGAGATAAGGATGAACGAGGGAAGGCCTTTTCTGCAAATGTGGAGAGGGGTGCGGGTATCTTTTAGTTTAATTTCCATCCGTCGAGATATAGATCGACGGTTCAGATTACAAGATGGCACACGTACCATCATCAACAACTCGGTTTTTTATAAAAGAAGAAATATAAGTATGGAGATACAAACGTATTATCGACACTTGCTTACGTAAACTAGCATCTACATTCTATTGAACGCCTCGGCATGTGGGCCCTTAGCACAATGACTTCTCGACTGTGTAAAACAAAGATTTTCCCGTCGCCGACAAGGAGGGGGTGACGGTGGCGCGCTTTTTGGATAGCTCTAGTACTAGTACTCATACTAGGTGGTCTAAGCACGTGTATATTTATTCTTTTTCACGTCTCGTGTTCGCCGTACTGCCACCACTGTTGATGAGTAGACGGTAAGTTATTGATTGTTGAGCGTGTTTGAGAGAGAGAGAGAGAGAGAGAGAGAGTGCGTGTGCGATATGTTAGAGATTGAGGCAATGATAATAGATTCTTTGTGTCTATGTGTGTGGAGGATAGAGAGAGACATGTACATGGGGCTTTGTGTTGTGTAACGTGGAGACACATATACATATTAGAGAGTGAGTGTGTGAGATACACATGCGGACATGGGGAGAGATGAGGATCCAGATAAATGGATGTTTGTGCGTGTCTGTGTGTGTTTGTGCACGCGTTTGTGTGTGACAGGGAGAGAATGTATGTGGAGTAGATAGACCACTGATGATGTAAACCTAGTATAAGGGAAGGGGGAATGGTGTGACATGTGTAGTAGCGAGATAGCATGGGTGCGGGCGGGGGGAGCAGACTATTTGGAAGAGACATCGAGTGTGTGTGTGGGAGAGGGGTGTGAGAGCGAGATAAAGAGAGAGAGCTAGCGACGAGAGAGAGAGAGAGAGAGAGATATATATATATATATATAGAGAGAGAGAGAGAGAGAGGAAGAGAGGGGGCGAGAGAGGGGTCGTTTGTGTCCATAAATGGCGTATAGATAGGGAGACAATGTTGATGTTCCGAAATTGGCCTATGAACGGAGACGCAGGGGAAGCAAGTCATCGTGTGTGTGATAGGGACTTCATGAGATATCTAGAATAGATGGTGTAGAGAACAATGTGTGAAATCGAGAACGATTATACATTAGGGAGCTATGCAAGGAGTCACGACATATATGTATACAGGGAAGGAGCTGGGGCGGGTCCGCATGTGGGAGAGATAGAAAGAGGAGAGTGGTGCACAAGGAGACAAAGTTTGCTTGTTTGCAGTGGGGGTGGTGTGTGAGGTGAGTGCGCGAGAACCACATAACTAGGGAGATATACGTTTGGGGGCGACGTTTTGTGTGTATGGGAAATATACACTCTACATAGTGCGTGTGCTTGGGGAAGAGAGACAGCGGGAGACCTAGAGAGTGAGGGAAGAGATGTGTGCATGCCCGGGAGACAAAGTGATAGAGACCTATGTTGGGGTCCAGACTTTACAAGAGAGAGGGGTGTTAATGTGCTCGTGTGTTGGTGTCTGGGGGAGAGAACGACTTCTCTATGTGTGTGTGCGTGTGTGTGTGTGTGTGTGTGGTGGTTGGGGGGGTGACTTCAGATAAAGAGTGAGGCATCTATATTTGAGGGACTTTAGCGATATTGTGCACTCATGGTTGATCAATTTGTTTCACAGTTTGTACTATGAGATAACGATACTTTTGAACATGCATGATATACCTTGATGTACAAGAATTACAAACCTAAGATTGGAATTTTGGAATTGACTCCATCATTAGCTTTTGTAATTCATTTAAACGGAGGTACATTTTTAAGCCGGAATTTCGTGATTTCAAATTCATATATCAAACCTAGAGATATACACATATGGGCATGTTCAAACTTTATAATCATTCACTTTATTCATACACATACACATTTTTGCTTTTGTCATCATATTTAGGATAAACACATTTGGAATTTCATTTGAATTGGACCGTATGATGGTATTTGCTTGTAGTAGCTCAATGATCCATATTTGAATTGAATGGACAATCTAAGTTTCGAGTTGGAGACATTGATTTTCAAAACTTGCACATTTTTTTTGCGTGCAAAACAAACAAATTGTCGGCCATGATATCATAGTCGGTCGTACGAGAGCAGAATACTTATAATTTTAGGCGCCAAAAGCTTTCAAACTTCCCGCTCACATCGAAATATCACGCGCCCGAAAGTTTAGCCCTGCGATATTCCTGTTTTACCCCTGCCACATGAACGGAAAAGGCTGCTTTGGCAACTCCATTGTTTTCCCCTCTTTGCCCCCAACATTCTTCCCCAGAGCCCCTCCCCTTCCCCTCCCCGACCCCCCAACCACGGCAAGCCGCCGAATCTAGTCCTCCGCCGCAGCGGTGGACATCACACCCCACCGGATCTACCTTCCGCACGTTGGAACCCCCAACTGCCAAATCACCACTTCACCGGAGCCGCTTCAGCGACTGGCTTGTCCACCGCTCTAGATCTCCTTGACCGCCATCGTGGTCCACCGCACCGGATCTGCTTAACCGGCGCACTCGTCCACCACAGCGTAGGCCCTTCACTGACTCCCTAGTCCGCCCCTTCACTGGCCCTTCATACAAGCCCTCGTCCTCGGCAACAGATCCGCCTCACCGAAAGCATCATAACGCGCTACAAGCCTTCGTCCATCGCAGACCGACCGCTCCACGGACGCCATATTCAAATCCACCGGCCCTGCTTTACCGATGCCACAGCCTCATCAGGTTATTTCGACTTGTACTCCTTTGGTTTTTCTCTTTATCGTGCAACTGTTCACTTACCACAGATGAGCTTTCTTGTATGTCGACAGCGCCAGAATCAGAAAGCACCGGAGCCGCTTCAGCGACGGCGATAGCCGGCCCAAACTCAACCGCCACACGAGCACCATCGATGATCCTTAGCTATCAAGTATGACAACGATACCCATACGCCGCCGAGAATCAGGTACTATCATCCAACGGCCGGCGCCTATGTTCACTTTCCTAGCATAAGCACCGCACCTTTGAATTTCTTGAGGCATCATTCAGTTTTTCATGAGACGCGTTATTACGCTTGCACACTGTAGGGCCATACTTACGGCGAGGAACATGTTACATGTGCTAAATTACATACCAAAGTGCACATATAGTTAATATGCTTTAGTTTTGTTACGATGCCACCTGTTGGTTCCATCGACTGGTTAATGTTCTCTATGCTTAATTACACATCAGCAAACTAGCATGTGGTTCCGCTGCTTTTTGTTCGTTTTACCCTACATTTTTACGATGCTAGCTATTACATCACTACTCCGAGCCTCTGTTCATTACTTGTTTGTGTGTTCTTGATCTTCCCAAGTTGCATGACTAATTTGATGCTTCTATTAATTATGGAGCTACCAACCCCATCAAGCAAAATATTTGTTCTTTTGGGGCGGCACCTCGAACAAGCATAAAAATAGAGGGAAGCAGATATATTGTTGTGTATGCACACACCCTTCTTTCATTAGTTTAGATGAACCATTGATGATCAATTCGACCGTGCATGCGATTAAAATTAATTTTACCTAAATAGATGGTGCAGAATAAACTACAACAACTAGATTTGCAACCACGAGATGCTGACGATATTTTCAAAGAACATTGCAACAGCAGCTAGGCTTCACAGCAACATATGGTAAGCCAATGTGTTTTAGTACATGTGAAATGTAATGCGAGTGGGCTGCTTTCTTGGCTTGTGCCCTCAACATGTAATCCTACCAAATTACAAATAGTTCAGTTGTCTGCTTTGCTGTATTGCTTGGTTCGAATTCTTGTTTGTTGTTATGCTATACCTGAGTTGGCCAATATGTCAGCAGTGCCTGCTATACTATCGTAAAGAAATGCATGCCTATTTCATTTGAGTCCTTAACTTTTCCTCTCAACTTCATCACAAGAATGTCTTCGTAGTTTATATGAGGCCACACTGTTAAATGCTTTCTCAGATTATTTCAACTGCTTAGATGCCTTGGCAACTTAAATATAGCGGTTGTACACTCCCTTTCAACTAGGGATGTCAACTGGGTCCCGTTTAATCCCGATTAAAGTCCACTAGTGGTATGATAGTTCGTAAGAGTTTTTGTTTTTGAGGAAAATTAACTATGGAGGTAGCAAAAACTAACTAGATGGGACTGGCGGATGTCGTTTATTTGCCACTTACATCCCTAGTTACATCTTACCATTTTAATTTCTTTTCGGCTGATGCTGCTTTGAACCATTCAAATATAGTTTGCCATGCTCAGCAATAATTCATCTGTCGTTTACCATGTAAGCTTACTGCCTGGATCATACGATAACTATCTCTTACTTACGTCCAGCGGAAACCTTCCAGGATGCCGTTCACACTAGGATACAATGTACAACCCAAGAATCTATTTGTGGAAGCAGTGCGCCATCCATGTTACCAGATGGTAGCAGTTCAGAGGCAACACCGCCGGAGAGCAGTCTGAGCACAGATATTATAGTGCTTGAGGCTCTACTAGAGGCAGAAAGAGATGGTGTGGCTTCCATGAATGAGGTAATATTTATCTTGAGGCTAGAAATTACGGAATTAGCTGCACGCATTATGCAAGCAACCCAAGAATTGGAGGAAGTAAGAATGTTGCATTTGAAGACGGAGGAGGTCCTGCTGTTTCTGCTATGTGAAGCCCAAGGTAATCCCGGTTCTTCTTTAGATACCAGTTGAAATTGTCATTATATTATTGTACTTGCATGTTATGTCATGTCTCTGAATGGATTATGTTGCAAGACCCCCTATGTTGTCCGGAATTCCATGTTGTCCATGTGTTGTAATGATCCGAATTTTTTAGGCGAGGTAATCCTCAGTACTTGTATGATTGACATAAGGTGAACTGTTTTTCGTGTGAGCATATTGTATTGGATGAAATAACTGTTTGAATCAGAGTGTATCCAACCCACTGAATTCGAAGATCACGGCATTTTTAAATCATAATCATATATAAAGGTGGAATAAATCTTTGTTGTGGTGTTGAAGAAATAAATAACAAAACGTATAATTATCTGTGGATATTCGTAATCGAATACAAATTGGATTTGAATTTAGTTTGCCAGTCCCGAGGCAAACGTGAATGCTAATTCTTCCAAGTTTTGAACAGGCGGCTAAACACCCACTATAATTTGTGGGCTGCCCGAAGCAAGTGTTTGCGAGATGGAAATTACTGTCTACCCACGACATCGAGTACATCCTTATCGACCGGATTTACACTCATCGATAGGGGTAGACTAGTAACTTCAATCAGACGTGACACGACGGCCTCTGAGCCCATTCAGACACGGTGGGCGCCAAACATGGGCGGCAAAACACATTTGATTCAGGCTCGTCCGAAAGACATGTGTCTCTTCCTACATTTCCCCATTCATACACGGTGGGCGGCAAAACAAACTCTCCTCGTCCGAAATCGATATAGGCTAATATTTTAAATAGGGGCAGATGTGTAACTTCCATCAGACGTGACACAACCGCCCTACCTGTCAGCCCCGTTCATACACCGTGGGCGCCAACCGTGGGCGGCAAAACACCCTCTCCTTGCCCGAAATAGTTACCGGCAAATATTTGGGAGATGCGAGATTACCGTCCTATCCCCAACCGACGCGATGTCCGAAATTTTAAACGGGGGATAAGTTCGTAACTTTCCCCCATTTCAGAGAAGCGCGTCCCAAAGTTTGAGATCCCCCCCCCCTCCATTTCCCCATTCATACACCGTCGGCGGCACGGCAACCTCCGCACTGCGGCCAGCCTCCTCCGTCCGCCACCCCATCCTCCACCTTGCCGGAGCCGCTACCCCTACCCCGTCGTCCACTGCAAGAGATGGATGTCTCTCATCCACGGCGCTGGACCAGGATCCTTTCATCGCCTCCTCTCGCTTCATCGGCACTGTCGTCCACCTTGCCGTTGCCACTCCTACGACCGCCTCGTCCACGGCAACATGATATATCCCCCGACCTGGCCGTCTGTCGTCTAAAGTCTTCTTTCCCGCCGCCGATAGCCATCGCACCCGCAACACCCTCAACGTATCAGCATAGGCCTACACGGCGTCGCAAGAGAGGTGGTACTCTTCCATATGTGCTTAAGTTATTGATCTCACCCGGAAAATAGATCGTAATTTGTTCCTTTGTACTTTTCTTGTCCGTATCAAATCATAGTGGCTAGTTGAAAGCAAACATTGGTTCTTGAAGTAGCTTTGTCCGGTTTGCACCTTCAGATCCGCCATGGCACGGGCACTATACTCGTAAAGCTTATGGTTTCCCCCTTTATATTCACTACCATCATCGTAGGTGCTTCGTAATCGTGCTAGCACTGCTCGTCAAGACCTCAACCCAAAGCTTACATGTTGAAATACGAATCTGATATGATGCTCATATCACTAAAATAGAGAACGTTTAATTGGTCACCTAATGTCCCTATATTCGTTTCAAAAAGCATGTGCGCCACCCACTGGTCCAGCTAGTTTCACTTTCCTGATTTTTCTCTTGATGCTTAGGGTTTTCCCCTTTTATATACTCTACTATGATCTGCGTAGGTGCTTTCTGTCGTACTGGCATTACTCCAGCCTTCAAGCTAAACAACACAACACTCAGAATTCGAAAGCTTAGTTGTTCAAATATGATTGTGATATTAATTATACTGATATTAGTTAACCGACACATTTAATTGGTTAGCTAAAGGTCCCACTTGAGTTTCCAAATGCATGTCGCGACATATAGAGAGACAGCATAATTGCATTTCTTTGTCACTTGTTGACCGTTCTTTCTTGTCCATACCAAATCTTAGTTGTTATTTCAAAGCAAACATCGGTTGCTAACTACCCTTTCTTGTGGTTTGCAACTTCAGATCTGCCATCCCATTGCCACGGTCAACCTTGTACTCATCATGCTTATGTTTTCCCCATTTTATGATGACCACAATAAGCCTACGTGGTTAGGTATTAAGTAATAGCACTGCTCCACCCATCGAGCTAAACAAGCTTAATTGTACAAATTCATATATGATATTATTGCTGATATTAGTAAAACTGAGAGATGTTTAATTGGCGAGCTAAATGTTCCTACTTTAGTTTCGAAATACATGTGAGCCACATATGGAGAGACCGGAAAGAATAGTATTTCTCTGTGCGCTCTGGTTCATCATGGGTGGCCAACCGACATTGTATTGAAAGACTTGTAATATCTTCAATCTGCTTGCTCTTCGGCTCTTCTTTAAGATGATACTCTTCTCTTGCGATTATTTGGTCAGGTCGAGTTGTTCTCCCTTAGTATATTTTGAATCTTTCAGGTCAGGTCGACTTGTTCTTCTTTACTATATGTTGAAGCTATCATCTACGAAGTGTCATCACTTCTGGAGCTCTCATATTTTGAGTAGTAGGCCACATTATATTAATGTACACAACAAATTACAGCATGCATGGCGTCTTTTAAAAGAATTACAGAGATAGCACAAAGGGGTTTACAGGGAGGCAGTATTGGATTAGAATCACTTCTGCATTACAAAGAAAATCTCACTTGTTTTTATGTTTTCATGCATGTCAGATATTGAAAATTATCAAAATGAATATGAGAATGGGCGCACGAGAGAAATATTGCGGAACGATCCACTGGCTAACAAACTTGGCATGATGGAGGATGGCCTATCTTATTCACCCATCAAGGTGCTTGCTCTAGCTTTGCAAAGTTGTATTGGTCGCACATATTTTGCATCTGACCTCTTGCATTACTTCTACTTTGTTACACCATCTGCTTAGTTTAAGCATCATATATGATTATATGCCATACCTATCCATTTTATGTACCTATTCCATGTGTCGTCACACTATCTTTTTCCAGTCAAATGTTGTTCTTTCGTAATAGATGTCCAAAAGGAAGAGGGTGAGTGCAGATCCTCAAGGAGTACAAACTATGTATTTGGAAAAGGTAGTGATACCTGTTAAATCAGATAGATCAGCAGCCACAGAGAACACATGCCCAACTGTACCACACTTTACCCCTACTCCAGTGGCCAAACCTCTATTAGAACTGCTGGGAGCCCAGCGTCAGGTACTGTCTATGATATCAATTCAAAATTTGAACTCCTAAATTTCTGCTTGTGCCTTACCTTCTCTCTTGTATGAAAACTAATTTCAGATGAATCTCCTTGCTCAAAGGATCATACGATCTCAAAACAATAATTGGCTCTGCATTGCTCTCGTCGATTACCTCTCGCCTTTTGCCTTGTAACGTTGTACTTAATTAATTGCTATTTGATTATGTATCATCGATGCACTGAGCTTCATCATCCTCTGTTTCTTCCAATATTATTTGATCTATTTTTACTCTTTGCAAAATGTAGAATAATGGCAACGCTTATAAAGAATTTTCTTTGGGGAATTTATTGAATTATCTTTCCATCAACATGGAGAAGGGCTTTGTCCAACCCGTGTTAACATGTAATGTAAGTTCATCCTTCTCAAGCCTTCAAACTTTGTTCTAGTATAGATTTGGATAGGCATCATTTTGTCACAGCCCTAGAGCTTGCTTGTAACTAGTGGCATTGCATCCATGCATCATGTTTAATTTTCATGAAATTGGAAATGGGGATTGCCTAAACCCTAGCATTAAAGGAATTCAAATAGGCTCAACCAAAAATATTTTTCAAGATTTCAAATGGCTTTAGAAAATGTTCATCATTTACGGAAAAATGCTTTAAACCGTAACCAGAGGTGCTGCACATTTTTCTTGTCATATTTGGTCATGGATTAATTCATAAAGTATTTGCATTTGGGCATTTAATGCTAATAAATAATTTAAATGCTCAAATAATCCCAAACTGAAATGTTTACTATAGGATATATTTCCAACAGTGGTCATGAGCAGTGGCATGAATTTTGGGATTGATTTAGTATTTTTAATAAAGCCCAACAGTTACAGAATAATAGAAAACAGGATTAAATAGAAATAGGAGGGAGAGAGAAGCCACTTGGGCCAGTTACCTCGCAGCCTACCTACCTGGCCCAGCTCCTCCAGCCGGCCCAGCCCATCTGGCAAGTGCCAGTCGTCGCGTACCTCTGCCAGTAGGCAGAGGAGGGACACGGCGCACGCGCCTGAGCTCGCCACACCTCCTCCCTGCTCGCCTGCCTCACCGAAGGGCCTCGAAGCCCCTCCTCGGCGCCGCTCTGGACCCCCTGGACCCCCTCTGCTTCTCCCTCGCTCTCTGGTTCCCTCTCCCATTCCCTGGCTCTCTCCCGAACATACGCCGTCGCCGCCGCTCGCCACCACCGCGGCCACAGGCCCTCCCTCGCCCATCCAACATGCCCTAGAGACCCGCCGTGCCTCCCTCGTCCTCCTCGACGGCTCACGCGACCGGAGAAGCCCCGAGGCGCCGCCCCGCCGCTTTTCCGCTTCTCGGACCGGCCGGTCGCCGTCGCCCGATTAGTCGAACTCCGGACGCCCCCGAGCCCACTGACCACCTCTCCCTCTCCACAGTGAACTCCTCTTCCTCTCCCCCTAGCTCCCGTGTTTGTTTGGCCTCCGTAGCCGCCGTTTCCACCTCACCCGAAAACTCCCCGTCGCCGGCCATGGCGCCGTCGTCGCTAGAGCCACAATGGCTCGAAGCCAACCCCACTTCTATGCTCAGCGTAGCACCAGAAGCTCGTAGCCACCACCCACTCCTCCTCCCGTGCACCGTAGCGTCAAACCCGACCCCGCCCGAACTCCGGCCGCCGCCTTGGAGCTCGCCGCCGTTGATTCCGACCACCGCAGCTGCTGCCACCACCACCACTAGATGCGCGAGTCTTCCAGCTCGCCGTTGCCGCAAACCCCGAGCAAAATGGGGCACCGTAGGCGAAACCCGAGCCACTCCGGTGCACACCCGCCGCGGATTTGGTCGCCGGCGATCACACGCCGGTGGTGATGACGTGGCATCGTCATTAGGTCCTAATGACCAACTTAATTACCCCCTGACCCACTGACATGCGGGCCTCGCCCGGTTAGTTAAGTTAGGTTAGTACTAACTAAGCTAGGTTAGTTTAGTTAGACACTGACAATCGGGACCCACAGGTCAGATTTGACCTGGACAGCGCCCGTTGACTTGCTGACGTCACCGTGAGGTCATGCTGACGCAGTAATAGGTTTTCTGGATTTAATTTAATTCAGGAAATTTCAGAAAATACCCCAAACTTCTAAAGTTCATAGAAATTCAACCGTAACTCCAATGGAAATAAGTTATATATGAAAAATGATCAGAAAAATATGAAGAATCTGTTTATGCCATGATCATGCATGTTTGAACCAGTTAACCTCACTGAATAGGACAAATGATGATTAGGGCAATTTATGAACTAGCATTTGGAGTTGGAGTTTAACCTTGTTTGAATTCCACTTCAATTAACTTGGCTTACTGCTGCATGAGGTCAATTCAGTTCCTTAACATGACATGTCATTCATGTGAATGTGCATTGCATTGATTGTGTTCTTTCTCAGTTGCCGGTGTTTGTCCCCTCTCGATAGACGTGATACCGACGATGAGTTCGATGACACCGATGAAGAACTATAATATCTTCGTAAGTGACGAGGCAAGCAAAACCCCTTGTTCATTCCGATATAATCCCACTCTCTCGCTCCTGCTCTATTTTACTGCATTAGGACAACAACGATTCATCTACATTTACTTGCTGCGGTAGCTGAACCCCTTTATCCTCTGCATGACCTGTCATTGCCACAGTAAATAGATGAAACCCACTAGCATGAGTAGGAGTTGTTTGAGCCCTGATGTGCCTACTCATTCATGCTTGTTTGTCATGCCTGCTACTGCTTAGAGTTGAGTCAGGTCCGATTCATCGGGAATGGATCGGAGGTGTGTGAACATGTCCTACTGTGTGTGAGCTAAGTGTGTGAACACGATTTGGTAAAGCTAGCGGTGAGAGGCCATGTAGGAGTACATGGTGGGTTGTCTCATTGAAACCGTCCTCAGGAACTGAGTTCTGTGTTTGTGATCCATGAACAGTTACTACCACACATTGGGTTCCGGTAACTCGACCCCTCTCGACTTATTAATCAACTTGATCTCTGTCCAGGAGTTGCAACTAGTTTCTGGTGTTTATAGGTAGTGTTAGTAGTCTACCGAGTGGCACCCGGTACAGGTGGGCTTGGGACAGACTAGGCACCATGGCACGGTGTACCAAGCGTAGATCCATCCGTCGAGATGGGCTTGGGAACCCTGCACACATCGTTTGGGGCCGTGAGCGACACCCCGGCCGGATATCCTTGCGGATGGAACCCGAATAGGCGATAAACCTGGACTAGAGACTTGTGTGGTTAGTCAGGTCATGGCCGACACCCACGTTGGGCTTCCGCTACAAGGTTTCCGAGTACATGTCGTGTAAACGGCGGTAAGTGGTGAGAGCGTGTGTGAAGAAGTACACCCCTGCAGGGTTAATATGATCTATTCGAATAGCCGTGTCCGCGGAAAAGGACTTCTGGGTTGCCTATATCAGTTCATAGACAAGTGAAAGTGGATACTCTAAAATGCGCAAGATAAGCGTGAGTGCTATGGATGGCGTTCTCGTAAGGAGACTGGAGCGGATCCATAGTGGTGTATTGATATGGTGAATATGTGGACTCGTGTGCGCCACCTCAAAAGAGTCGCTTGCAGTCGTTGTTCATGTTAGCAACTGAGTAAAAGCTTGCTTTCAGCAGTCAAACTCCACCACCCCCGTGTTTGATAATGATGCATATGTAGATAGTTAAGATGTAAGTCTTGCTGAGTACGTTTGTACTCACGTTTGCTTATTTTATGTTTTGCAGAGAGACGTCAGTCTCGCTAGTAGTTCCGCTTGGACTTCGACGTTTAGCTTGTTACCTCAGCTACGATCTTGTGCCCTCGGCAGGATCTGGTAGATAGTTAGGCTTCCCAGCCTTTTTCATTTATAGTTGTCTGTACTCAGACATGTTTAGCTTCCGCTTGTGCTTTGACTTGTATGCTCTGAGTGTTGGGTCATGAGACCCATGTTTGTAATATCTCGCTCCTCGGAGCCTAATGAATAAATATTGAGTCGTAGAGTTATGTTGTGATGCCATGTTGTATTTACACATATTGAGCATATTGTGTGTATGTTTGAAATGCTTGGTATGTGTGGGATCCGACAAACTAGTTGTTTATCCTTGGCAGCCTCTCATATGGGGAAATGTAGTCTCGTGCTTACGGCGATAGTAGTCCGCTTCTGGCCGGTTCACCGGAGTCACCTGCTAGCCCAAAGACTACTTCTTGGGCGCTTGACTGGCCGGCATGTGTTTCACCTCGTTCCTATGTCTGTCCCTTCAGGGAAATGTCACGCGGTGATATTCAGAGTCCTGCCTAGCCTGCTACAGCCCGGGATACCAGTGCTACAGCCCGAATTCATACGTTGATGACCGACATGCTCGATGTGATTCATGTATGCCTGTCCCCATGGGTTAGCGCCGCTTTGGCTTCACGACTAGCCACGTCGGCCGGGTTCTTTGTCATATGGATGCTAGCGACACTATCATATACGTGAGCCAAAAGGCGCAAACGGTCCCGGGCCATGGTAAGGTGACACCCGTGGGAATACCGTGCGTGAGGCCGCAAAGTGATATGAGGTGTTACCAGCTAGATCGATGTGATTTGGAATCGGGGTCCGAACAGCGTTGGTATCAGAGCCTGACTGCCTGTAGGATTACCAAGCCAAACTTGTCGAAGTTGTGTCTAGAAATGCTTTAGTTATATAAGGTAATTGATTGTGGAAGAGAACGTAAGGCTCTTTTTACTCCTTATACCTCATGGCCTTCTAATCTGAGTCATCCTCTTCTCTTCTACGGGGTTTAAGAACTAGGCTTCTCATCTATCTATCAGGATGACGTGTTACTAATCCATAGACCTTTAAGATTGTTGGATTTAAGCCCCAGTTCAGTTCCTACTATTTTTATATGTTAACTGTTGATCTCGGAACCTTGATATGATGTTGTTGAGTGGCTATGCCACCATTTTGCATGATGTCTCAAATCTTTTTGAGCATTTACAGCCGTTATGCTGTCCGAGTCATCCCAGGTTTCTAAACTATCTGATGCATTTGCAAATCCCTTCCTCCCGTTTCTGATGTCCTTTTGGGCCAGATTAAGCACACTAACCGGTGCGTTGAGGTAATCTATTGCCTTGACATATATGTTGGAACTATTATTATGACCCTAGGTGTTTCAGGGAGTCATCTAGTAATCCAGCCATGTTTTGTGTTCCCAGTGTGATGATTCTGGCCACCATTCTCAAAAGCATCCCGTGATGCCATTTAGTAGTAGGCATTCTACTCCTGGGTTTCTTGAACCCGAGATTCACCCTACTTCATGTTGTTAGTATTTGCTAGTTCCTTTAGGATATTAGTAACCTTTGCACTAGTCCTCGAGGTCCGTGGTATTTCCTTCTTCCAAATACTATGAACTAGTTATGGCAGAAGTTCTTTTGAACCAAAAGATCACAACCAGGGTGCTCTTGAGGAGTACTCCATTCTATATTGTGACTCTGCCAGTTCTACTTTCCTGCATGGGTTATCCGGAAGAAACCTGTTGAACTTGGTTCGACATACTAATCTGTGCATCCACAACTCAGAAAATTATACGTTCCTTTGCGTTGTTCTCTTTAGTTGTATTCCGACCTCCTCTATCAGTTGATAACCAATAGTATGTGTGCGATCGTGTTTATCGATGCCTATTATTCTTGTGGTCTGTCAAGCCATTCTACTCCGGAATGACTAGGAGAAACAAACTCCAGTACCTCATCCATATCTAGGTTGGGTCAAAGTGGTTGTATTCCGCAGATCAAAATGCCATCCTGCTTTTGATTCTGTTCTATCCCGAAGCATTACCCACTTTATGTCAGGAATGTCATGAGAATTGCACCTTCTCTTATGAATTCTTGACGCAGTGATACTTCTCGCCATCATTATTCATTCCTCGGTTCCGAGTTGATGTAACCAGATTGTCGACAAGTGAATTGTGATGTGTGAAATCAATACTCCGAGCAACTCGTTGCTTGGTAGCTAATGGACAATATCCTCATTCTTAGCGTGTTGGTTATTAAATCATCATCCTAAGATTGATCGTGCTACCTAGTCCTTATTTCTGGTGCACCCTTGATTGATGGGTTAGGATCTTGTCAAGTCCTCACTCATTTGATCATATCGTCTTGCCCTCAAAAGCAAGATTGTTCTCGAGCTTAGTAACATACCGGTGGTTCGTGACTTTCCAAATATCTTCTTGGAAGTGTTACCGGGTTGTCTCCTGACTGTTATGTTGAACTCGATTGGTTTCTTGTGAACCACCCTTTCTCCAAGAATCTGTGTTGGATACCCCTGAGCTAGTTGGTTAAGCCAAACAACAACTTGGAGAGTTGGAAGATAAAATCTTGCCTGACTTAGTTCGTTCCAAAGGGTTATTCTTGTGTAGTGTGTGTTGAAGAAAGATGATATCTTCATCGATTGGTCCCTGTGATCAGTTACTGGACCTATTGTCTTATCAATCCTTTGATTTGAGTGTGGGCTATCGTCAAATCAAATCAGTACCAGCGATATTCGTGGTGTTGTCTTACCCGTGGTTGATCCCTCGAGCATACACCATTACATCTTTGGTCTGACAAATGCTATCACCGTGTTCACATGATGGTGGAAGTCCAGTGATATGGAAATTCCGATGAGTTGCTGTTGAGCCCATCAGTAGCATTTTGTCTCCCCCATGAGTCATGTTGAACATCAACCTAGTGCTGGAAACTTTGTAAGCATTTCTTCGTGTTTCGTTCATGAAGCATATGTTTGGATGGAAGTAGTGACTTCCTCGAATTCATGTGCTTTAGGTGTAAGTTGCCGCCATGAATTTGAGAAAGGTTTGGTTTGTTTCCTTGGAATCATCCCAAATCAGTCATGCACATGTGCGAAGTATTCTGTAGTGCGGAGACTTGCAACCTTCATTCCATATGTATTCCTAGCACACCAAGCCACTGATTGATTTGTTCAAGGAGAAGGAGTTCCTTCATAACAACTAGTCATGACTTATGTTAGGACTTCGTTATCCTCGATGATGGTTCCCCACCTAAACTCGGTAGTGTTTTGTTATAAGACTACTTCGTGGTCATACTTGTCTTGGACAGCGTGTCCACGGGTTTGTAGCAGAACCAGCTCATGTCTTGGAGCTTGCTATCATAGTTCACTCCCCGAGAATCTCGCAAAGTCTTCTCGTCGGTTTTGTGTTGCAACCTTTCTTTCGGACATGCTGGGTCTGAAGTATCCTATCACCAATCGGATCTGAATCTCAGGCAGATATGATGGTTGGAACATTCCCAACAGTTGCATTTTGTTCCCAGCTTGCACCGCCATTGTGCCAATTTCCATGGGCTGCCCTTCCCGGTAGTTGCTATCCAATATCATCTTCAAAGGTGGACTTGCCATGGGTCCCATCCATTTCCGATGATAAGCAAATCAGCCATTGCGTTGTCTTCAACAAGGTAGTCCACATCATCCATCCTAGTCCGGGTATGCCATTCCTTCGAACTCTTTCAACGATCAATTGTAAATTGCCTTAAGCTGGTACGAGGATTGTCAATGATCTATGGATCAAAAGTAATTCTTTTTGCCACTTAAGGGAGCAGTTCTTCGAGTCACCTTTTCCAAAGTGCCCGTTACGGGATCATGGCAATTATTTCCTCGCCATCTGACACATCCACCATCTTTCTAAGTGTGGAATTGTTGCCCACCAAATCAAACCCCGTCGTCGTTCCTCCATCCCTCTCAATGTGTTTTCGGTCTCAACTCGAGATGTTTCAACATCTCATTCCATGAATTGATCTTGAGTGCTCGATCTCCGAGAAGATTGATTCCTGCAGAGTTCCTCTTTGTCGATGTCGTGTTCGATGAAGTTCTCGAAAGCAAAGACGTCAAGATCAATATGAAGCAATGAATCAACATCTTCGAGAAGGGCAAATGGATCATGAAGATCGTGTTAGCTTGTGACCCCTTTGACTTCTTACCTCACGTCTTGAATCTCGGGGCGAGATTCTTGTTTAGTGGGGGTGAGTTGTCACAGCCCTAGAGCTTGCTTGTAACTAGTGGCATTGCATCCATGCATCATGTTTAATTTTCATGAAATTGGAAATGGGGATTGCCTAAACCCTAGCATTAAAGGAATTCAAATAGGCTCAACCAAAAATATTTTTCAGTGATTTCAAATGGCTTTAGAAAATGTTCATCATTTCTGGAAAAATGCTTTAAACCAGAACCAGAGGTGCTGCACATTTTTCTTGTCATATTTGGTCACTGGATTAATTCATAAAGTATTTGCATTTGGGCATTTAATGCTAATAAATAATTTAAATGCTCAAATAATCCCAAACTGAAATGTTTCTTTGTAGGATATATTTCCAACAGTGGTCATGAGCAGTGGCATGAATTTTGGGATTGATTTAGTATTTTTAATAAAGCCCAACAGTTACAGAATAATAGAAAATAGGATTAAATAGAAATAGGAGAGAGAGAGAAGCCACTTGGGCCAGTTACCTGGCAGCCCACCTACCTGGCCCAGCTCCTCCAGCCGGCCCAGCCCATCTGGCAAGTGCCAGTCGTCGCCTACCTCTGCCAGTAGGCAGAGGAGGGACACGGCGCACGCGCCCGAGCTCGCCACGCCTCCTCCCTGCTCGCCTGCCTCACCGAAGGGCCTCGAAGCCCCTCCTCGGCGCCGCTCTGGACCCCCTGGACCCCCTCTGCTTCTCCCTCGCTCTCTGGTTCCCTCTCCCCTTCCCTGGCTCTCTCCCGAACACACGCCGTCGCCGCCGCTCGCCACCACCGCGGCCACAGGCCCTCCCTCGCCCATCCAACATGCCCTAGAGACCCGCCGTGCCTCCCTCGTCCTCCCCGACGGCTCACGCGACCGGAGAAGCCCCGAGGCGCCGCCCCGCCCGATTCGTCGAACTCCGGACGCCCCCGAGCCCGCTGACCACCTCTCCCTCTCCACGGTGAACTCCTCTTCCTCTCCCCCTAGCTCCCGTGTTTGTTTGGCCTCCGTAGCCGCCGTTTCCACCTCACCCGAAAACTCCCCGCCGCCGGCCATGGCGCCGTCATGGCTAGAGCCACAATGGCTCGAAGCCAACCCCACTTCTGTGCTCAGCGCAGCACCAGGAGCTCGTAGCCACCACCCGCTCCTCCTCCCGTGCACCGTAGCGTCAAACCCGACCCCGCCCGAACTCCGGCCGCCGCCTTGGAGCTCGCCGCCGTCGATTCCGACCACCGCAGCTGCTGCCACCACCACCACTAGATGCGCGAGTCTTCCAGCTCGCCGTAGCCGCAAACCCCGAGCAAAATGGTGCACCGTAGGCGAAACCCGAGCCACTCCGGTGCACACCTGCCGCGGATTTGGTCGCCGGTGATCACACGCCGGTGGTGATGACGTGGCATCGTCATTAGGTGCTAATGACCAACTTAATTACCCCCTGACCCACTGACATGCGGGCCCCGCCCGGTTAGTTAAGTTAGGTTAGTACTAACTAAGCTAGGTTAGTTTAGTTAGACACTGACAATCGGGACCCACAGGTCAGATTTGACCTGGACAGCGCCCGTTGACTTGCTGACGTCACCGTGAGGTCATGCTGACGCAGTAATAGGTTTTCTGGATTTAATTTAATTCAAGAAATTTCAGAGAATACCCCAAACTTCTAAAATTCATAGAAATTCAACCGTAACTCCAATGGAAATAAGTTATATATGAAAAATGATCAGAAAAATATGAAGAATCTGTTTATGCCATGATCATGCATGTTTGAACCAGTTAACCTCACTAAATAGGACAAATGATGATTAGGGCAATTTATGAACTAGCATTTGGAGTTGGAGTTTAACCTTGTTTGAATTCCACTTCAATTAACTTGGCTTACTGCTGCATTAGGTCAATTCAGTTCCTTAACATGACATGTCATTCATGTGAATGTGCATTGCATTGATTGTGTTCTTTCTCAGTTGCCGGTGTTTGTCCCCTCTCGATAGACGTGATACCGACGATGAGTTCGATGACACCGATGAAGAATTATAATATCTTCAGAAGTGACAGGCAAGCAAAACCCCCTTGTTCATTCCGATATAATCCCACTCTCTCGCTCCTGCTCTATTTTACTGCATTAGGACAACAACGATTCATCTGTTACTTGCTGCGGTAGCTGAACCCCTTTATCCTCTGCATGACCTGTCATTGCCACAGTAAATAGATGAAACCCACTAGCATGAGTAGGAGTTGTTTGAGCCCTGATGTGCCTACTCATTCATGCTTGTTTGTCATGCATGCTACTGCTTAGAGTTGAGTCAGTGTCCGATTCATCGGGAATGGATCGGAGGTGTGTGAACATGTCCCTCTTGTGTGTGAGCTAAGTGTGTGAACACGATTTGGTAAAGGTAGCGGTGAGAGGCCATGTAGGAGTACATGGTGGGTTGTCTCATTGAAACCGTCCTCAGGAACTGAGTTCTGTGTTTGTGATCCATGAACAGTTACTACCACACATTGGGTTCCGGTAACTCGACCCCTCTCGACTTATTAATCAACTTGATCTCTGTCCAGGAGTTGCAACTAGTTTCTGGTGTTTGTAGGTAGTGTTAGTAGTCTACCGAGTGGCACCCGGTACAGGTGGGCTTGGGACAGACTAGGCACCATGGCACGGTGTACCAAGCGTAGATCCATCCGTCGAGATGGGCTTGGGAACCCTGCACACATCGTTTGGGGCCGTGAGCGACACCCCGGCCGGATCTCCTTGCGGATGGAACCCGAATAGGCGATAAACCTGGACTAGAGACTTGTGTGGTTAGTCAGGTCATGGCCGACACCCACGTTGGGCTTCCGCTTGAAGGTTGCCGAGTACATGTCGTGTAAACGGCGGTAAGTGGTGAGAGCGTGTGTGAAGAAGTACACCCCTGCAGGGTTAATATGATCTATTCGAATAGCCGTGTCCGCGGAAAAGGACTTCGGGGTTGCCTATATCAGTTCATAGACAAGTGAAAGTGGATACTCTAAAATGCGCAAGATAAGCGTGAGTGCTATGGATGGCGTTCTCGTAGGGAGACGGGAGCGGATCCATAGTGGTGTATTGATATGGTGAATATGTGGACTCGTGTGCCACCTCAAAAGAGTTACTTGCGGCCGTAGTTCGGGATAGCCACCGAGTCAAAGCTGGCTTGCTGCGGTCAAACTCCACCACCCCTTTGATAATGATGCATATGTAGATAGTTACGATGTAAGTCTTGCTGAGTACGTTTGTACTCACGTTTGCTTATTTTATGTTTTGCGAGAGGCGTCGGTCTCGCTAGTAGTTCCGCTTGGACTTGACGTTTAGCTTGTTACCTCAGCTACGATCTTGTGCCCTCGGCAGGATCTGGTAGATAGTCAGGCTTCCCAGCCTTTTTCATTTATAGTTGTCTGTACTCAGACATGTTTAGCTTCCGTTTGTGCTTTGACTTGTATGCTCTGAGTGTTGGGTCATGAGACCCATGTTTGTAATATCTTGCTCCTCGGAGCCTAATGAATAAATGTTGAGTCGTAGAGTTATGTTGTGATGCCATGTTGTATTTACACATATTGAGCATATTGTGTGTATGTTTGAAATGCTTGGTATGTGTGGGATCCGACAAACTAGTTGTTTATCCTTGGCAGCCTCTCATATGGGGAAATGTAGTCTCGTGCTTCCGAAAGCGATAGTAGTCCGCTACAGCCGGTTCACCGAGTCACCTTAGCCTAGCACTACCGCTTGGACACTTGACTGGCCGGCATGTGTTTCACTTCGTTCCTATATGTCCCCTTCGGGAAATGTCACGCGGTGATATTGAGTCCTGCCTAGCCTGCTACAGCCCGGGATACCGGAGTCCTGTTAGCCCAGTGCTACAGCCCGAATTCATACGTTGATGACCGAGATGCTCGATGTGATTCATGTATGCCTGTCCCCATGGGTTAGCGTCGCTTTGGGTTCACGACTAGCCATGTCGGCCCGGGTTCTTTTTCATATGGATGCTAGCGACACTATCATATACGTGAGCCAAAAGGCGCAAACGGTCCCGGGCCATGGTAAGGCGACACCCGTGGGAATACCATGCGTGAGGCCGCAAAGTGATATGAGGTGTTACCAGCTAGATCGATGTGATTTGGAATCGGGGTCCGGACACATTTCCTCCACTGCTGTTTGGTTTGCTGTTTACATCTGATTGGATGTTTGCAACAACTACCAGTTTCAAATTGTAGTTGTAAAAACATGTTCCTTATGCAAAACAGATCCATTTATTTGCTTATATAATTGTGAAACCTGTTACGTGTCTCCTTGTTTCTCTTTCAGAGTCGTATCTCTTACGCCAGGCAGAACTTCAGGGAAGATAGTGAGCCAAACCATCTTGTGGACAGCGAGATGACCCCAAGGTCCTGTCTTGATGAAGACAGTGAGTTGAAGCTACTCACCAGCAGGTGTGAGACAACCTCTGCGATCGCTGCCTCGATCAATTCGACTTCTTCAGTCTCAACTTAAAGCGGAAAGGCTTGCTTCATCTCAGCTCCGACTTGAAGTCAAAGATGCAATGAAGATGTCAGAGGACTGCCGTGCGCACCATCAAGCCTTAAATCTAGTGTTGATGCATCTATCGTTGACACAACTGAGGTCTACTAAGCTTCTTCAGCTGTTTGGGGGGCCCTTCCTGGCCAGGCCTAGTGCCTTCTGAAGTGCTCTCAGTTTTGTATATTCTTTTGTCGGCGCGTTTATTTGCACTGGTGGCGAACTTTGATGCCCAGTGGATGTAATATGTGATAGCCGTGATAGCCTAGTGTAAGTTGCTTGCTTATTTATTTCCTTGTTGTCTTGTTTATTTGTTTGCTTGTAGTCATTGCAGTTCTTTTTCCGCGGTTTGCTAGTGGCTGCAATAACCTATTTTTAAAAACTAGGCTACAATAACCATGGGCTAATATTTACTGTAGTGACACTGGGCCTCCTACAGGCCGTAGAAAGCGATGGGCCTTCTACGGGCCGTAGAAACAATGGGCCTTCTAAGGGCCATAGAAACAGTGGGCTTTCTACGGGCCGTATCATCAATGGGCCTCATACGGGCAGTATGATAACATGGGCCAATAACAGGCCGCATTATGGCCGTAAACAGGCTAGAGTTGGAATCGTCCGTTCATGGGCCGACCATAACGGGCCATCAATAGGCCGTATTTCATGATGCTATGAAAGCGGCCCAACGTGACAACAGACCACAAAGCGGGCGGCTGTAACCACGGTGCGAATTTGGCCCTGGCGAAAATGACAGTAACGGGCCGTAAGTAAACGAATGCTGGAAATGAGCCCAAGAATAAATGGGCTCTGAGAAGGCCGAAAAATAACATGGGCTGGAAACGGCCTAACGGAATAACGGGTCGTTAATGGGTATAAAGTGATACACTGTTCATTACGGGCCAGTTTCACCACGGGCCGTTAATGGGTGTAAAGTGATACACCGTTCATTACGGGCCAGTTTCACCACGGGCCGTTAATAGGCCAAGAGTTACATAGGGCCTCATATGGGCGAAAAGGCGTCATGGGCCATACATGGGCCGAAGTGAAAACGGGCTGGAATCATATTGGGTGGCCGGATGACGCTCTCGGGCCTAATTCGGATAGGGCGTAACGGGCCCTCGGTTAGCGGGCTGTAAATGGGCTATATGCGAACATGCCGTTAACAGGCTTTCCGTGGGCCGGCCCGTCACCTTTTGACCAAGTCAAACGGGACGGCCTTTTCACGGGAATGGGCCTCTGTTGGGCCGTGCCACGTGTCGTCATATTATAGGCGCCTTCGGTCCAATGAGCGGATGACATCTGTCCCAACGGTGAGCCGACACGTGTTTGCTCCAGCCAATGATGATTTTACACGTGGAAAATCCCCATTAGTCGGGGCTGTTAACGGGTTATCGGATCCAAAACCCGACCCGATAGCTTAACGACGTTCCGTTACGGTGGATGCCACGTGTCGGTCACCCTTGACGAAAGCACTTCTATGACGCGCGATTTATAGTCATGGAATTGGACACTTCCATGATGATAATTTTGGTAATGTTATGGAATACTTCTACGAAAGCACAGGTATGACTATCTTGATTCGGTCATAAATTTGTCATGGATGTACATGCATGAGAAAAAACATGACCTACTGCGACAAACACGTATCATCACGAAAGTGTATTTTTTTTGTAGTGCAAAGTATCAAAGAACTCCTGCACCCGATCCTCCGGCGGCTCGGCCCAACTTGGGACGAGGCCGTGCGCGTTGAACTCCGACATCATGGGACCACCACTGTCGGCAACCCAAACAAGGGCCCCTTGGCGACCTTGCCGGCCTTTGCGGCCTTGCCGGACCGCTTGACCTTCCCGTCGCGGTTCACGTCGAGCTGGAAGAGCCACTGGCACAAGTGGGTGTGCCCCATCACTCTGAGGTTGTGGTCCAAACGAGGGCGAAGCCTGCTACCTCTTGAGCACTGCGTTGGTTTTCCCTTGAAGAGGAAATGGTGATGCAGTAAAGCAGTTTTTGAGAACCAAGGTATCAATCCAGTAGGAGGCCACGCACGAGTCCCTCGCACCTACACAAACAAATAAATCCTCGCAACCAACGCAATAAAGGGATTGTCAATCCCTTCACGATCACTTACGAGAGTGAGATCTGATAGATATGATAAGATAATATTTTTGGTTTTTTATGATAAATATGCAAAGTAAAATAAAAGGCAATGAAAATAGCGAAGTGTTGGAAGATTAATATGATGGAAGATAGACCCGGGGGCCATAGGTTTCACTAGTGGCTTCTCTCGAGAGCATAAGTATTACGGTGGGTGAACAAATTACTGTTGAGCAATTGAAAGAATTGAGCATAGTTATGAGAATATCTAGGTATGATCATGTATATAGGCATTACGTCCGTGACGAGTAGGCCGACTCCTGCCTGCATCTACTACTATTACTCCACACATCGACCGCTATCCAGCATGCATCTAGAATATTAAGTTCAAAAGAACAGAGTAACGCTTTAAGTAAGATGACATGATGTAGAGGGATAAACTCATGCAATATGATATAAACCCCATCTTGTTATCCTCGATGGCTACAATACAATACGTAACTTGCTGCCCCTACTTTCACTGGGAAAGGACACCGCAAGATTGAACCCAAAGCTAAGCACTTCTCCCATTGCAAGAAAGATCAATCTAGTAGGCCAAACCAAACAGATAATTCGAAGAGACTTGCAAATATAACCAATCATACATAAAAGAATTCAGAGAAGATTCAAATATTGTTCATAGATAAACTTGATCATAAACCCACAATTCATCAGTCTCAACAAACACACCGCAAAAGAAGATTACATCGAATAGATCTCCATGAGAGAGGGGGAGAACTTTGTATTGAGATCCAAAAAGAGAGAAGAAGCAATCTAGCTAATAACTATGGACCCGAAGGTCTGAGGTAAACTACTCACACATCATCGGAGAGGCTATTGTGTTGATGTAGAAGCCCTCCATGATCAATGCCCCCTTCGGCGGAGCTCCCGAAAAGGCCCCAATATGGGATCTCACGTGTACAGAAGGTTGCGGCGGTGGAATTAGGTTTTCGGCTCCGTATCTGGTAGTTTGGGGGTACGTAGGTATATATAGGAGGAAGAAGTACGTCGGTGGAGCAACATGGGGCCCACGAGGGTGGAGGGTGCGCCTGGGAGGGGGGGGGGGGTAGGCACGCCCCCCTACCTCGTGCCTTCCTGGTTGATGTCTTAACGTAGGGTCCAAGTCCTCTGGATCACGTTCGTTCGAAAAATCACGTTCCCGAAGGTTTCATTCCGTTTCGACTCTGTTTAATATTATTTTCTGCGAAACTCTGAAATAGGCAAAATACAACAATTGTGGGCTGGGCCTCCGGTTAATAGGTTAGTCCCAAAAATAATATAAAAGTGTACAATAAAGCCCATTAATGTCCAAAACAAAATATAATATAGCGTGGAACAATAAAAATTATAGATACGTTGGAGACGTATCAAGCACCCCCAAGCTTAATTCCTGCTCGTCCTAGAGTAGGTAAATGATAAAAACGGAATTTTTGATGTGGAATGCTACTTGGCATAATTTCAATGTAATTCTCTTAATTGTGGTATGAATATTTAGATCCGAAAGATTCAAGATAAAATTTTAATATTGACATAAAAGTAATAATACTTCAAGCATACTAACTAAGCAATTATGTCCTCTCAAAATAACGCGGCCAAAGAAAGTTCATCCCTACAAAATCATATAGTTTAGTCATGCTCCATTTTCGTCACACAAGAATGCTCTCATCATGCACAACCCCGATGACAAGCCAAGCAATTGTTTCATACTTTAGTAATCTCAAAAAATTTCTACCTTCACGCAATACATGAGCGTGAGCCATGGATATAGCACTATGGGTGGAATAGAATATAATGATGGGGGTTATGTGGAGAACACAAAAAAGGAGAAAGACTCACATCAACGCGGCTAATCAATGAGCTATGGAGATGCCCATCGATTGATGTTAATGCAAGGAGTAGGGATTTCCATGCAACGGATGCACTAGAGCTATAAATGCATGAAAGCTCAACAAAAGAAACTAAGTGGGTGTGCATCCAACTTGCTTGCTCATGAAGACCTAGGGCATTTGAGGAAGCCCATTGTTGGAATATACAAGCCAAGTTCTATAATGAAAATTCCCACTAGTATATGAAAGTGACAAAACAAGAGACTCTCTATCATTAAGATCATGGAGCTACTTTGAAGCACAAGTGTGGACAAAGGATAGTAGCATTGTCCTTTTATTCTCTTTTTTGGGCCTTCTCTTTTTTTGGCCTTTCTCTTTTTTTTATTGGGACAATGCTCTATGAATGATGATCATCACACTTCTATTTATTTACAATTCAATGATTACAACTCGATACTAGAACAAAGTATGACTCTATATGAATGCCTCCGGTGGTATACCGGGTTACCAATGAATCAAGAGTGACATGTATGAAAAATTTATGAACGGTGGCTTTGCCACAAATACGGTGTCAACTAGATGATCATGCAAAGCAATATGACAATGATGAACGTGTCATGATAAACAGAACGGTGGAAAGTTGCATGGCAATATATCTCAGAATGACTATGGAAATGCCATAATAGGTAGGTATGGTGGCTGTTTTGAGGAGGATATAAGGAGGTTTATGTGTGAAAGAGCGTATCAAATCACGGGGTTTGGATGCACCGGCGAAGTTTGCACCAACTCTCAATGTGAGAAAGGGCAATGCACGGTACCGAAGAGGCTAGCAATGATGGAAGAGTAAGAGTGCGTATAATCCATGGACTCAACATTAGTCATAAAGAACTCACATACTTATTGCAAAAATCTACAAGTCATCAAAAACCAAGCACTACGCGCATGCTCCTAGGGGGATAGATTGGTAGGAAAAGACCATTGCTCGTCCCCGACCGCCACTCATAAGGAGGACAATCAAAGAACACCTCATGTTTCAAAATTGTTACATAACATTTACCATACGTGCATGCTACGGGACTTGCAAAATTCAACACAAGTATTTCTCAAATTCACAACTACTCAACTAGCACAACTTTAATATCACTACCTCCATATCTCAAAATAATCATCAAGCATCAAACTTCTCTTAGCATTCAGCACACTCATAAGAAAGTTTTTTACTAGTCTTGAATACCTAACATATTAGGGTTAATTTCCCAATTTAAGCAAATTAGCATGCTGTTTAAGAATCTCAAAATAATATAAGTGAAGCATGAGAGAATAATAGTTTCTATAAAACAAAACCACCGCCGTGCTCTAAAAGTTATAAGTGAAGCACTAGAGCAAAATATGTAGCTCAAAATATATAAGTGAAGCGCATAGAGTATTATAATAAATTCCGAATCATGTGTGTCTCTCTCAAAAGTTGTGTACAGAAAAGATGATTGTGGTAAACTAAAAAGAAAAGACTCAAATCATACAAGACACTCCAAGCAAAACACATATCATGTGGTGAATAAAAATATAGCTCCAAGTAAAGTTACCGACGGAAGTAGACGAAAGAGGGGGTGCCTTCCGGGGAATCTCCAAGCTTTGGCTTTTTGGTGTCCTTAGATTATCTTGGGGTGCCATGGGAATCCCCAAGCTTAGGCTCTTGCCACTACTTGTTCCTTAATCCATCAAATCTTTTACCCAAAACTTGAAAACTTCACAACACAAAACTTAGCAGAAAATCTCGTGAGCTCCATTAGCGAAAGAAAACAAAACACCACTTCAAGGTACTATAATTAACTCATTCTTTATTTATATTGGTGTTAAACCTACTGTATTCCAACTTCTCTATGGTTTATAAACTATTTTACTAGCCATAGATTCATCAAAATAAGCAAACAACACACGAGAAACAGAATCTGTCAAAATCAGAACAGTCTGTAGTAATCTGTAACTAACGCAAAATTCTGGAACTCCAAAAATTCAGCAAAAATAGGAAGACCTAGACAATTTGTTTATTGATCAGCGGCAATTGGAATCAACATTTTATCACGATCTGGTGATTTTTAACAATTATTTTTGTGAACAGAAAGTTTCTGAAATTTTCAGCAAGATCAAATAACTATCATCCAAGAAGATCCTATAGGTTAAACTTAGCACAAACACTAATTAAAACATAAAAACACATCTAACCAGAGGCTAGATCAAATATTTATTCCTAAACAGAAGAAAAAAAGCAAAAAACTAAAAATAAAATTGCGTTGCCTCCCAACAAGCGCTATCGTTTAACGCCCCTACCTAGGAATAAAGTTTCCTCTATACGCGTTGCTACCAAAATTAACCCTACCAACAAAATTCACATCCATAGATTCATTATTATTCTCAATCAAAGTAGATAAAGGCATATCATTAGGATCATAAGAAACACTTTTAGTAGTAAATAATTTCATAAGTTCATCCATCTTTCCACTCAAAACATTAATTTCTTCTATCGCATGCACTTCTTTGTTAGTGGATCTTTCGGTGTGCCATTGAGAATAATTAACCATAATATTATCTAGGAGTTTAGTAGCTTCTCCTAAAGTGATTTCCATAAAATTGCCTCCCGCGGCTGAATCTAAAAGATTTCTAGAAGCAAAATTCAATCTGGCATAAAATTTTGGTATAATCATCCACAAATTCAAACCATGAGTAGGGAAATTATGTATCATTAATTTCATCCTCTCCCAAGCTTGTGCAACATGTTCATGATCAAGTTGCTTAAAATTCATAATATCGTTTCTAAGAGAGATGATCTTAGCAGGAGGAAAATACTTAGCGATAAAAGCATCTTTGCACTTATTCCAAGAATCAATACTATTTTTAGGCAAAGACAAAAACCAAGCTTTAGCACGAATCTAAGCAAAAAAGGAAATAGGTTCAATTTAACAATATCATTGTCCACATCTTTCTTCTTTTGCATATCACACAAATCAACGAAGCTATTTAGAGGGGTAGCTGCATCTTCACTAGGAAGGCCGGCAAATTGATCTTTCATGACAAGATTCTGTAAAGCAGTATTGATTTCACAAGATTTAGTACCGGTAAGAGGAGCAATCGGAGTGCTAAGATAATCATTATTGTTGGTATTGGTAAAGTCACACAATAGTATTATCTTGGGCCATCGTGACAAGCAAGCAATCCAACACATGAGCAAACAAGAAGCAGGCGAAAAAGAGTCGAACGGAAAAGAGAGGGCGAATAAAACGGCAAGGGTGAAGTGCGAGAGAGGAAAACAAGAGGCAAATGGCAAATAATGTAATGCGGGAGATAAGGGTTTGTGATGGGTATTTGGTATCTTGCCTTTTGCGTAGACTCCCCGGCAATGGCGCCAGAAATGGCTCGTTGTCGGGAGTTCAAATCTTGACTTGACTTTGCGTAAGCTTCCCCGACAACGACGCCAGAAATCCTTCTTTCTACCTCTTGAGCACTGCATTGGTTTTCCCTTGAAGACGAAAGGGTGATGTAGTAAAGCAGTGTAAGTATTTCCCTCAGTTTTTGAGAACCAAGGTATCAATCCAGTAGGAGGCCACGCACGAGTCCCTCGCACCTACACAAACAAATAAATCCTCGCAACCAACGCAATAAAGGGGTTGTCAATCCCTTCACAGTCACTTACGAGAGTGATATCTGATAGATATGATAAGATAATATTTTTGGTATTTTTTTGATAAAGATGCAAAGTAAAATAAAAGGCAATGAAAATAGCTAAGTGTTGGAAGATTAATATGATGGAATATAGACTCGGGGGCCATAGGTTTCACTAGTGGCTTCTCTCGAGAGCATAAGTATTACGGTGGGTGAACAAATTACTGTTGAGCAATTGACAGAATTGAGCATAGTTATGAGAATATCTAGGTATGATCATGTATATAGGCATTACGTCTGTGACAAGTAGACCGACTCCTGCCTGCATCTACTACTATTGCTCCAGACATCGACCGCTATCCAGCATGCATCTAGAGTATTAAGTTCAAAAGAACAGAGTAACGCTTTAAGTAAGATGACATGATGTAGAGGGATAAGCTCATGCAATATGATATAAACCCCATCTTGTTATCCTCGATGGCTACAATACAATACGTGCCTTGCCCCTACTTTCACTGGGAAAGGACACCGCAAGATTGAACCCAAAGCTAAGCACTTCTCCCATTGCAAGAAAGATCAATCTAGTAGGCCAAACCAAACTGATAATTCGAAGAGACTTGCAAATATAACCAATCATACATAAAAGAATTCAGAGAAGATTCAAATATTGTTCATAGATAAACTTGATCATAAACCCACAATTCATCGGTCTCAACAAACACACCGCAAAAGAATATTACATCGAATAGATCTACACGAGAGAGGGGGAGAACTTTGTATTGAGATCCAAAAAGAGAGAAGAAGCCATCTAGCTAATAACTATGGACCTGAAGGTCTGAGGTAAACTACTCACACATCATCGGAGAGGCTATGGTGTTGATGTAGAAGCCCTCCGTGATCGATGCCCCCTCCGTGAGGCTCGAAAAAGGCCCCAAGATGGGATCTCACGCATGTAGAAGGTTGCGGCGGTGGAATTAGGTTTTTGGCTCCGCATATGGTAGTTTGAAGTGCGTAGGTATATATAGGAGGAAGAAATGCGTCGGTGGAGCAACATGGGGCCCATGAGGGTGGAGGCGCGCTGAGGGGGTAGGCACGCCCCCTACCTCGTGCCTTCCTGGTTGATGTCTTGACGTAGGGTCCAAGTCCTCTAGATCACGTTCGTTCCAAAAATCACGTTCCCGAAGGTTTCATTCCGTTTGGACTCTGTTTGATATTCTTTTTCTGCGGAACTCTGAAATAGGCAAAAACATCAATTCTGGGCTGGGCCTCCGGTTAATAAGTTAGTCCCAACAATAATATAAAAGTGTATAATAAAGCCCATTAATGTCCAAAACAGAATATAATATAGCATGGAACAATAAAAAATTATAGATACGTTGGAGACGTATCAAAGCCTCATGATGTCGGCCGCATTCGTGAAAAGCCAGGCCGGCCTCCCCTTGTTGTGCAGCGGAGCAATTCGGCGGCGGATGAAATCCACCCCGATCATGTCAAGTGTGAGCCCGGCCTTGGTGAGGCGATGAATCCTGGTGGTGGCAACCGTGAGCTTCGCGTCATCGGCATCGACATTGCTTCAATCGTCTCTGCGAACCGGCGGCGCCTGGCGAACCTGGCAAAATTCTTGCGGGTCCTCCTCTTCGATCCAGCACCACCGACCCCGCCACTCCTCCCACCTCTCCTTCTGGGCGCACTCCGGATATGTCCCCTTCCCCTGGCTCCTTGGAATCCAGGCGACACAACCGGAAATGGCGCCCCCTTCTGGATCCGAGGGAAGAAGTAGTGGCGGAAGAGCGCCGTGTTGGGATGCACCCCGGCGAAGCCCTCGCAGAGATGGGCGAAAAGAGCCATGCACGCCACGACGTTTGGAGTGAAATACAGAAGGTGAAAGCCGTAGGTATGCATCATGCCATTGAAGAAATCGGGGGGCAGAGGCCGCAGGAAAAGTAGTCGACGAAGAATGGGTACCGATTCGGGCCGGCTTCGCGAAGCGGCAGGATGACGCCAGCGTGGCCGGGTGCCCGTCTCCCCGTCCTGCACCCCCACAGTTGCTTGAAGTAGTCCCGGAGGTGGACCGCATCAACCGCCATGGGGAAGTAGGCGGACTGCGTCCGCCGCGCCGCCAACTCGTTCTCTGGCGGCTCCGTCACCCTGGCGTCCTTGGCCACTCCCTTGCTTTTACTGGTTTTGGGTGCCATGGCGGCTGCGAGAGGCGAGGGATGAAGGGCAGCGAAGGCGCGGCGGCGGCGAGCAAAGGCGAGAGCTAGAGAGGGAGGAAAAAGGGGACGGTGGTTCCAAGATTGGAGAAGGCGCAGGGGGTAAATGAGCAGCGCGCCCGCGGTTATTCCTTTTTACAGGGAAGGCCCTCTTTTCCCATTAACTGCGATGTGACGCATGCATGCGGAGACCGCCCCACGCATGACCCCCACGTCACGCACGACCCTCCATGACGCGCGTTCAACGCGGGTCGTGGGGAAGTTGTCGGGGGTTGGGTGCGACATATGCCAAAGGATGGCTTATCATGGTGGGGGTGAGTAGAACGTCGCCGGTGCCTGGAAACGGGATGAGGCGAAGGCATGCACCCCAGCGGATCTTACCCAGCTTCAGGGCTCTCCGTGGAGATAATACCCCTACTGCTACTCTGCGGGGTCTCCGCATGATCACTATGGCAAAGTGGGTACAAGGTTGCTCCTTGAGCTGTTCGGGGTGAGGAAGGAGAAGGGCACGGCTAGCTCTTCTCTTCCCTCTATGTGTGTCTAAAACTACTAGCGTCCAACCTCTTGCATGGATGCTCCGGGGGGTTTATATAGGCCTACCCACCGGGGGTACAATGGTAATCTGGCTGGGCGCGGGTCCCAGCCGTCTGTCTCTCAGGTCGTCGTCTTCTCCGCCGACTGCTGGGGCCCGCCGACTAGTGGGCCCCGCCGACAGGCCCAACATGGGGCCGACAGTTTTGTACGCCATGTGGTAGTCTGGCCGGCTGCGGATTACTGTAGCCGCGCCTCTAATGACGCGGGCTTGGTCATGGGGTCATGGGAACAAAGGCCGCCCGGCGGAGATCACTGTTGCCATTCCCTGTCTTGTCTGGTTAATGGCGTGCGGGGCTCGTGGGAGGGGCCGGTCGACTCCTGGAGGCCAACTCACAACGGGTCCGGCTTGTGGCGCTCTCGCCGTCTTCTGCACTCCCGCCGACAGGCGGGTCCCGCCGTCTCTGGGTCGTATAGACATACCGTCGTGGGCTCAGGGCGCCGCCCATGGGGCTGATGTCAGGGCCGGCATGGCAACAGTGCCGCGCCGGACGGAGATCAACGTCCGTACGGCGCACCGTGGCCATGCCTGCCCTTAGTGAACGGGGCAGGGATGGGCCGCGCTGGCCGCACCCCATCCCGTCCGTAGTTGCGTAGGCAGGAGGTGGTGGGAGTCGCGGGCCGACTCACCATAGCCGGCTTCTCTGGAAGCCGCCAGTTGGGAGTCGGCTTATCTCAAAGCCGTCTCTGGGTCTCGGCCGTGAGGGGCAGTCGGCGGCTCTGCCCCGACTCTCAGAAAGCAACTCTTCGTCTTGGGGTCTTGAGGGGCGCAGCCTGCCCCGATGTTCTATAAGGTCCGGGGGCTCGGGTTTGCCTACCCGTGGCCCATTACTCCGACAGTAGTCCCCGAAGCTGGTGAGGCGCCGAGGGCGACAGGTTGAGGAGCCTCAACAGTTTCATCCTTCTGGTGGTGGAATTTGGGCCTTTCTCGCCGTCTTCCTCCAGGCTGACTAGCTGGAGCCGGACTCGCAGAAGGCCGTCTTGCCCCTTGGAGAGTCTAAAAGTCGTAGCGGGAACCAGGCAGCGTGCCTGATAAAATTCCGGGAGGCGGCCCGCTGCGGGCCCGTCGCGGGACGCCATGCGGCAGGGTCAGTCTGCCCACCCACGCGCGTGACGAGACAGGCCGTCAGGTGGGGCCCGCCATTACCGTGCCTCGGCATGCAAACGGATCCGTTGCGGCCGTGCGGACGGTTGGGGTTCCCACGTCGTTACTGCGTGCGATAACCCGTGGGTTAAATCGTGGGGCGTGAAGTGCTGGCGCGATTAATCCCACGCCCGCCCCATCGGCTTCTCAGCCCATGCGCCTATAAGTAGGCGGGAGGAGGGGGGCGGCGAAGTACGCGCACCCATCTCCCCGCTTCCCCCGCTTCCTCTTGCTTCTTTTTCCTCTTGCCACCGCCGCGCCGAACCACGCTACGCCGCGGAGATGAGCTCTTCCTCCACCGCTGCACCTCCCGCCGCACGCTCCGGCGTGTGGGATGGCTCCGAGGTGGACGACGACCACATCGAGTTCCTTCGCCAGACGCGCCGCCTCCTCGGCAAGAGCCTAGTGTGGACCCGCGCCGCGCCGGCGGGTGAAATAACACCAGCCCCGGAGGAGGGCGAGCGGGTCGTATTCCCCTCGCACCTCATGCGCGGCCTAGGGCTGTCGGCGAGCGGCTTCTTTCGCGCTTTCTTGGAGTTCCACGGGCTCCAGCCGCACCACCTCACTCTGAATACGGTGGTGGTGCTGGCTGCCTTCGCCGCCTTGTGCGAAGGCTTCCTCGGCGTTCTCCCCTCCATCGAGCTGTGGGCGGAATTCTTCCAGTCCAAGCTCGGCACGCACGTCGCCGGTGTGCCGGCTCTGTGCGGCACATTCATCGCGATGCGGAGGCCGGTGGCCGACAATCCGTTTCCCGCCATTCCGCTGATCAAGTCGGTGTAGATGTGGCAGCGGTCCTACTTCTATGTGAAGAACGTCGCTCCAGAAGGCGACTGGGTCAATCTGCCGCCTTACGAAGCCGGCGTACTGGCGGGGAGGCTCCCCAGCTGGTCCCACCGGGCCAGGACGCTGACTCCTGCTGGCGCCGCCGCCGTCGCGCGACTCCGAGTGCTGACGCAGTCGGAGGGCTTGACCGGGGCCGACCTGCTGGCCGCCTTCATGGCGCGCCGAGTCCTCCCGCTCCAAGGCCGACCTCATATGATCTGTCAGATGAGCGGCCACCGGGACCCCAGTCAGCTGTGCTCGAAGGACATGCCCCACGCGGAGGTGGCGGACACGGTGAACTTCATGGCGAACTGTAATCTCACGGCGGATAGGTAGTTCGGGAAGGAGCCGTACTCGCGCGCCAACACCCCGCCTGTGGTAAGTCATCTCTCTTCCTCTTCTGTTTTCTTTTTCAGCCGAATCCGACCTCTGATCTTCTTTGGCTTTTTCGAATTAGAACCCCCTCATGCAGCCCTCAGCCGGCACCACGGGGTCGGCCCGTGAGTTCGTCCCCGACCGGGCGGAGAGCGATGTCGACGACCCTGACATGGGGGCGGCGGCGATGGAGGCCGACACCGAAGGAGGAGGAGGAGGGGCTGACGACTTCAGGCCCTCGGCTACCTTCGCCGACTGGCCTGAAGATGAGGCGAGGGGGAAGTCGTCCCACGCCGCCAACCGAAGGTCGGCCAGCTGGGCGCGAGTTCCTCCGCCGGCTTGGGTGGTCGAGGCGGAGCAAAGAAACGCCGGGCCGGGCCGAGCTTGCTTGGCGGCCGGTCGAAGAAGTTTAAGGGGACGGCCGCCGCGACCAAGCGGGAAGAGGCGGTCGCAAAGGCCAACCGCTTCCGCAAGGAAGTGAAAAAGCCGCCGCTGGTCTCCGCGTAAGTGCTTCTGCTTTTATCTTGTTTTCTTCTGGTGAATCTCGTCCAAATCTTTTACACGTCTTCTTCGCATCAGGGCTCCCCTTACTTTAGAGAGGGTCGCCGCCGCTTCTGTCATGGGGTCGGCAGAGACGTCCGCCACTAATCGGCGGATTGACCCTGCCGCCAACCTCCGGGAGGCGACGGAGCGGAACACGCAGGAGAAGCGCGACGAGGAGGAGGCCGCCCGTCTGCAGAAGGCGGAGGCCGAGAAGGCGGTGGCCTCTGCCCAGCGGAAGCTGGATGAGGCCGAAGCCACCGTCACGGCAAAGCGTTGAGCCGAGGAGGCCGCGCGCCTCCAATCGGTGTTGCTCGTCACCCCGCTGAGCTCCGCGCCGCCGCCCCCAGAGTTCACGGGGTAGACTGAGGGAGCTGGCGATGAGCACCCCATCATGGAGAAGGAAGGTGGCGAGGCCTCCATGTCGGGCACGGCCGTGCCGCCACCGCCGCCTCCGCTGCCGTCTGGGAGCGCACGAGGTAAACAGCGGGCGGAACCGCCGGTGCCACCGACTGAAGAAGAGGTCGTGGCGAAGCTACTCCTTCAAGTCGCCTCGCCAGCGCGCCGCCGTCTTAAGAAGGCGACTTCGGCTCCACGCCCGTTGGAGACCGGCGCCGCCAGCTCGGCCATCCCAGACGCCGAAGCGACAAGCGCTGCGCCCGTTGGGTGGGTGCGAGGAGGCGGCACAGATCGCTGAACCAGCGCTTACGGGCGTTCGAGCGAAGCCGAGGGCGACGCCATCCAGAACTGCACCAAGGCGCACCTGGCGTCGCGAACCGCCGTTCGGGTATGTTTTCTTCTTTGAGTTTTTCCTTGTTCTTCTCTGTGGGGGAGCGCCAGCGCACCCACTGGGTGTAGTCCCCGAGTTTCGGGTCGGCTACTGAGCAGGCGGCTTGGAACTCCATCTGATGAATTCCACATATTTACCTTTGTCTGAAATGCTTATCACAGAAGTATCACAACCTCCGCGTCACTGCCTTTAACCGCAATGTTGAAGAGCTGGGCAAGCGGACCGCCGACTTGTCGAGGAGCCGGGGTGAGTCTTCTTTCTTCTTCGCGGGGGCGCGCTGGCGCACCCGCGGGCTGTTGTCCCCGAGATTCGGGCCGACTACTGAGCAGTCGGGCCGGATCTTCCTCGCGACCTTCTTAGTTGACGACTTAACGTCCTTTTTCTTTTTATTCTTCAGAGGCCAACGCCACTCTCCGACGGCAGCTGGGCGCAGCCGACACCGCCTTGCGTGCCAAGGGGGAGGAGTGCAGCAAGCTCGCCGCAGAGCGCGACCTGCTGGCTACGCAGCTGGCAGGGCAAAGGGAGCTGCTTAAGACGGCACAGGACGAGGCGGAGAAGCGAGAGGCTGCTCTCCTGGCCGAGTTCGAAAGTGAGCGCTCCTCCTGGACCGACAAGGAGGCACAGCTGACCTCCGGCTTCCATGAAATCGAGGACATCATCGACGGTGAGTTTCTTTTACTTTCCTTCTTTGAGCCGCTGCCTATAGGTCGGGCTGACTCCTGGTTTTTTGACTTGCTTCTTTTTCGTCTTGGCAGACTTCTTCCCCGGCCACACGCAGGCGGCCAATCAAGCCATCGAGGCTGATCGCGAGGTGCGGAGGGCGAATGGTGCGGAGATTGCTGCCAACGCCCTCGGACCCTTGACGAGCAGCTTCTGAGCATCGAGGCTCGTCTGCGGCCGGCCCATCGGATGTTGCGCCGGCTTCAACGTGTCGGCGCCCAGGCGATCGCTGCCCTATGGCCAGACATGCCGGTTCTGCGTACTCCCAGTCGGACTGCCGACTGGCTGGAGGTCGCGGCTGGCCGTCTTGAGGCCTGGAAGGGTTCCGCGGCCCGGCCGAGCGCGCCGGGCCTTGGAATTCGTCAAAGGCGTGGTATCCAGGGTTGAATCTGACCGGCTGGCCACGTTCGGTCGAAGGCCCAGCGGAGTCATTGGCTGCGGAAGACGCCCTCGTCGAGCGTGCGGCGGCGATTGCCAACTACACGGACACCAGCGTCTTCGTCCCTGAGCGGGCTGAGGACGGAGGGGAGGCGCCGCCGGAGTGGTTCGGGATGAACCCAGATTACGACGAGGACTCGGCGGAGGTGATCGGCTCCAACGCCGAGGAGGAAGGCGAGGCGGAGGACGGAGGTGACACGGAGGCGCCAAAAGACAGAGTGGGCGACCAGCCTCAGCTCGACCGCGCATCCATCAACGAGCCGCGCCCGACTGGGCCGGCTGCCGCCGGAGATGATCAAGCCGAGACTGCCCAGCCGGCTGCCCCGGCGCCTGACACCGCTGTCTCCTCCGGCCCTCCAAACCCGTCTGCCGCTTCCTAGGCTGCCATCTTGCCTTTATTTTATCTGCTTTGATAGTCTTTGAAAAACTTGTTAATTCGCACAATTCCACCCGCGGGTGTATTTTGAACTTCTACTCGAAGATTCGGCCAAGGGCCTATGCTGTCCTAAATATTATCCTAATTCTATCTTTCCTTGCTCATTCCTCTTATGGCTTTTTCCTTTGCCACCTTCCCTTAGTCGCCGCCTTGCCAGTCGGACAACCGCTCTGCGGACTGCCGTTTGGATCAAGTGCTTGGCTACTCTTGGGAAGGCAAGTACTTGACCATTTTTTAGAGTCTTTTTAACAAGTTGGATAGAAAGCGGCAAGCCGACTACTCAAGAGTCGGCTTTGCGAAAAGAGGCTGGAAGGCGGCTTAAGCTATGTTTATGCTTTGGGTCCTTAGCCATTTTTCATGTGGGCGCCCATTCTTCCTTACTCCTGCCCACCAAAAATCGCTCATGCGAGCTCTGACTTCGACAGAGACGGCTTAGGCACCACACACTACTTGTCCGACTGCAGGAAGCATTCCATAGCGTGAGGCGGCGAGTCCCCGGGTCGACTAGTCGAAACAGGTGCCAAGCGGCATAACAAAGAGTAACATACTCGAAGGCATAATTCTTATCATATAGATAACAAAAAAGGGCAGTCCCCGAGCTCGTCTCGGGGGCCCCGAAGTCTTGGTACTTTAACACAAAAGGTAGCGTGGTACATACTGCATCAACTGTAAAATCTTCGGAGAAGATTCGCATTCCATGGCCGTTCCGTCTCTTTGCCGGAGTCGTCCCTCTTGCGTGCTCGGGGCTTCTGAGCGTTGATCAGGTAGTAGAAGTCGTTGCCCAGCACTTTGCTGATGATGAAGGGGCCTTCCCAAGGTGCCGACAGCTTGTGCTGGCCGGCTGTTCGCTGGATCAGCCGGAGCACAAGGTCGCCCTTTTGGAAAGATCTCGGCTTGACCTTCCTGTTGTAGTAGCGGCGCAGGCTCTGCTGGTAGATGCTGGACCGGCCGAGTGCCAACAGCCGGCCCTCTTCCAGCAGATCGACGCCGTCTTGACGTGCTTCTTCTGCTTCCTCCTCGGTGTACATGGTGACTCGCGGGGAGTCGAACTCTATGTCCGTTGGGATGACGGCTTCAGCACCGTAGACGAGGAAGAAAGGTGTGAAGCCGGTTGACTTTGTTTGGAGTCGTCGCGAACTCCGGAGGATAGTCGGCAACTCCTCAAGCCAACAGCCGGCGAACGCTTCCGGTGGTTCGACCGATCGAGGCTTGATGCCGAGATAGGATGAGGCCGTTTGCTCGCTCCACTGGCCGTGTGGATCGTGGATGGGCAACAGACACTAAGTCCAGTCGGATGCCTTGCATCGCGCAGAAACGGGCCAGGGCGCCTTTGGCAAAATTTGTGCCATTGTCGGTGATGATGTTGTGTGGTACGCCGTACCGAGTCGTGATGTCGGCGATGAAAGTCACTGCAGTTGGACCATTCAATTTCTTGATGGGCTTTACTTCTATCCACTTGGTGAACTTGTCCACCACGACAAGTAAATGAGTTAGGCCACCTCGTGCTGCTTTGAATGGTCCCACCATGTCCAGGCCCCAAACAGCAAAGGGCTAGGCGATGGGGATAGTCTTGAGTCTGAGCCGGTAATACTGACTTGGAGCGGAACATCCGCACCCCTTGCATTTTTGGACTAATTCCTTGGCCTCTTCTAGGGAAGTTGGCCAGAAGAAACCGTGTCGGAAGGCTTTGGCAACGAGTGCTCTTGAGGCCGCATGGTGGACGCACTCGCCTTGATGAATGTCTTCGAGAATCGCTTGGCCTTGCTCTAGCTCGACGCAACGCTGGTAGACACCAGTAACGCTGCGCCTGACCAGCTCTCTGTTGACTATGGTGTAGGCTGCCGCTCGGCGTTGCACTTGCCGAGCCAAGATTTTGTCGGTTGGTAGCTCTCTGCTCACTAGGAACTTCAGGATGGGCTGGGCCCATGAGGGTGCTGCTATTTCTTCAACTGCCAAGATCTTGCTACTTGGACGAGGGCGGCTGGGCTGGGAGGCGGCGGGCTCGAGTCCGCGGCCGCTTGCTGGGTTGATGAAGTCCCCGGGCCGACTGGTGCAATCCACGGGCCGAGCTCTGGGGTCTTCGCAATGGTTGCTGCTTCTGAAGTCCCCGGGCCGGCTTCGACTGCGGCATTCTTGGAGCCATCTGTAAGAATTCTCGTGCCGTCTGCTGAGGCTCTTGAGTCGGATCCGACTTCTTCAGGGGGAGCCGGCACAAAAATGGAATCTGATTCTGGTGAAGGCTTGACAGATGGCTTGAGGAGGCGCTGAAGGGCGACGCCGGATGGTATTGCCTGGCGGGTGGAGCCGATTCGTGCCAGGGTGTCTGCTTGGTCGTTGTCATTTCTTGTACGCTGAAGGAACTCGCACCCTCAAAATATCCATTGAGTTGCTGTGCAGAAACGGTAGCTCGCCATGTTTGCATCTTTGGCGTCCCAATCGCCAGATGACTGTTGGACCACCAAGTCAGAGTCGCCATAACACAGGATCCGGCGAATGCCAAGTTCTTTGGCAAGCCGGAGCCCGTGAATGAGCGCCTCGTATTCGGCGACGTTGTTGGAGGCGGCGAAATGGATATGCAGCACATACTTGAGCTTGTTGCCTTTGGGGGAAGTGAGGACAACGCCGGCTCCCAAGCCGGTGCGCATCTTGGAGCCATCGAAATGCATCCGCCAATGGGTGGAGTCGAGCGCTGGCGGCAGGTACTGGGTCTCGGCCCAGTCGACGAGGATGTCGGCCAGTGCTTGCGACTTGATGGCGGTGCGGGGCTGGTAATAGATGGTGTAGGGGCCCAGCTCTATGGCCCATTTGGCCACTCAGCCAGAAGCATCTCGGCTTCCGATGATCTCGGCTAGTGGGGCTGTGCAAACCACAGTGATTGGATGCTCTTGAAAGTAAGGCTTCAACTTCTTGGCGGCAAAGTGCACCCCGTAGCACATCTTTTGGTAGTGGGGGTAGTTCTGCTTGGAGGTCGACAATACTTCGCTCAGGTAATATACTGGTCTCTGGACAGGTAGCGCCTTGCCTTCCTCCTTGCGCTCAACTACAATGACTGTGCTGACTACCCGGCTGGTGGCGGCAATGTACAGGAGCATGGGCTCTTTAGGAGTCGGGGCCGCCAACACGGGGGGAGTAGTCAGCATTTTCTTCAACCGGAGAAAAGCTTTGTCCGCCTTGTGGTTCCATTCGAAGAAGGTGGTCTTCTTCATGAGCTGGTATAAAGGGAGAGCTTTCTCGCCCAACCGACTGATGAATCGGCTGATGGATGCCAAGCAGTCGGTGAACTTTTGCACATCTAGCAGTCGGCGGGGTACTTCCATCCTCTCGATGGCCTTGATCTTCACAGGGTTGCACTCTATGCCGTGTTCAGAGACCAGGAAACCAAGGAGTTGGCCGGCTGGTACCCCGAAGACGCACTTCTCAGGGTTGAGCTTGATCTGAATCGGCGCAGGTTCTCAAAGGTCTCCTTAAGGTCTTCCAGCAGTGTTCCTCGCTTTTCCGTCTTCACCACCACATCATCCACGTAGACATGGGCATTTCTGCCGATTTGCTTGAGGAGGCACTTCTGCATGCAACGCTGAAAGGTGGCGCCGGCATTCCTTAAGCCGAACGTCATGGTCAGGTAGCAGAAGGCTCCAAATGGCGTGATGAAGGCGGTCTTCAGTCTGTCAGCCGGGTTCAGCTTGATCTGGTGATATCCTGAATATGCATCTAAGAAGCTCAACAGCTCACATCCGGCTGTGGAGTCTATCACCTGGTCAATCCTCGGCAGAGCGAACGGGTCCTTGGGGCAAGCTTTGTTGAGGCTTGTGTAGTCAATACACATCCGCCACTTGTTCTTCTTGATTACGGGACGGGTTTGCTAACCATTCCGGAAAGAACACTTCCATAATGAAACCGGCTGCTAGGAGCCGGGCTATCTCTTCTCCAACAACTCTTCTTCTTCTCTTCGACAGCGGCGTAGGGCTGCCTGACGGGCTTCACATCAGATCGGACATGTAACTTGTGCTCGGCGAATTCCGTCGGTACACCCGGCATGTCTTTAGGGGACCATGCGAAAATGTCCCGATTCTCACGGAGGAAATCGACGAGCTCGCCTTCCTATTTGCTGTCAAGGTTTGCACCTATGACAGCGTACCTCTCCGGGTGCTTCGGGACCAAGGGTATCTTCTTCGTTTCTTTGGCCGGCTTGAACGAGCCCTCAGCTTCCAACTCCTTGGGGTTGGGCGATATTTCGGGCTGCTTGCCGGCCATCGCCACAACCCGGTCAAGAAGCCGCTTCTTAGCTGCGATCACCAGGGACTCGGCTAGCCGACTGCTTTCAGCTGCACAAGCGGACGACTTTCAGAAGTCGCTGCCACGGTCAAATCCCCTTGGAACTCGGCATCTTCATCTTGAGGTAGGCGTAGTGGGGGGACCTGAAATTGCTAGTTATCGACTAGAGGGGGGGGTGAATAGGCGATTTTTAGGAAAGTCTTCAAAACACGGATGCTTCGAAGACAAACAATAGAAATGACCTAATTGATATGCAGTGGAAGATAAACTACAACAAGCAAACCATAGTCAAATATGCAATAACGTGAAAGTACAAGACTAATAGCAGCTTGGTAGTAGGATCAAGATGGAAGATAGTGAGAAGCCAATCAACAAAAGTAGTCAAGCAATGAAGTCAAACAGGTATGACAAAGAGGCAATGACTTCACGAAGACAAACTCTAAGTAAGGAGAGGGAGAAGATAGAACCAGTCACTTGTTGAAGACACAAGATTTGTTGGACCAGTTCCAGTTGTTGTGACAACTGTACATCTGGTTAGGGAGGCTGAGATTCAACTCAGAAGACCGCGTCTTCACCTTATTCCCCTTGAGCTAAGGACACATAATCCTCGCCCAATCACTCTGGTAAGTCTTCAAGGTAGACTTCCGAACCTTCACAGACTGCGTTCATCGGCAATCCACAATGACTCTTGGATGCTCAGAACGCGACGCCTAACCGGCTGGAGGATTCACAGTCCTCAAGTGTAATAAGTCCTCAGTCACATGCATGTAAAGACTTCGTGATGCCTAACACTCTTTGGCTCTGGGTGTTTGGGCTTTTTCCTCATAGCGATTTCTATCTCTCAAAGGCTTCGAGGTGGGTTGCTCTCAAACGACAAAAGCCGTGCACTAACTCTCGAGCAGCCACCAATTTATGGTGTAGGGGTGGGCTATTTATAGCCACTAGGCAACCCGACCTGATATGTCCGAAATGACCCTGGTCACTAAGGAACTGACACGTGTTCCAACGGTCAGATTTCAAACACACACGACAACTTTACTTGGGCTACAAGCAAAGCTGACTCATCCAGCTCTGGATAAGTTTTGCTCTCATTGTCTTCGTTCGAAGACATAGCATTTGGGTTGAGCATCTCTTCAGTCATTCTGACTTTGATCACTTGGACCCCACTTAACAGTACGGTGGTTCCTATGAGTCAACAATGAAGAAAAGGAAACAACAAAACGACACAGTCTTCGTGCTCCATAGTCTTCACTCAATGTCTTCTCATGTCATAGTCTTCAATGTGAATATCTTCACATGCCAACATTGTCGTCAATGTCTTCATACATTTTTAGGGGTCATCTCCGGTAGGTAAACCTAATCAATGGGGACACTACCTGCGTTATCCTGCAATTCTCACAAACGCATTAGTCCCTCAACCACATTTATCGTCAATACTCCAAAACCAACTAGGGGTGGCACTAGATGCACTTACAATCTCCCCCTTTTTGGTGATTGATGACAAGATGGTTGAAGTTTTCAACGGGGATAAAGTATGTGAAATTGTAAAGGATAGGGAATTGTCTTCATAAGTGGCAAAGGCTCCCCTGAAGATGTGCATATAAGTAGTTTGCTTTTGGAATGCAAATGCACATGGCAGGTTGTACTTGTGGAGATCCTCTTCAACTTATGAAGATAATTCATCATGCATGAAATGATATAACTAAGAGAATGACATGCATAATGAAAAATGGACGTCTGCAGAATGATCTAAGTGCGGAAGTTATCATCGCACATGCGGAATTTATCATCGCACCAGAGTAAAGCAAATAAGTAGCAGACGACCATCGAGTTTAAGTGTTACAACTCAAAGAACGAAATGTATCAAAAGCGAGAGTTGTAAACACTAGGCAAAATATTATGCAACCGCCCTTATGAACCCGCTTGAAGACTATCAAACTCATATGCTTCTCCCCCTTTTGTCAGTAAGGACCAAAAAGGTTTGAAGACATAGAGCATCTACTACGCTTTCATTAGGAGAAGGTGAAGCAGCGGGGTTGTCGTGGTTGTTTGGCGGTGCGCACGGTTGGTGCAGTGTCGATGCGCTGCGTAAGTAGGGGCGGTGAAGTAGCATCGGCTTCATCATCGATCACTCTGGCATTGGCGGTTGCCACGGAGGAAGAATAGTCGAGTCTTCAAGTGATGGAGTTAAATCGTAGGACTGCATTCCGTGGAGGAGTGGAGTCAAACTTGAAGCGTTCAGTGAAGCCATCGTCTTGAAGATCTGCTTCAGCACTGAGAAGGGTCAAACTCTTCCATGATCGCCGACAGGTCTCGTGAGTGACAAAAGCATTCTTGGTGGCAAGGTTTCGAATGCGATTGACGTCCACCAAGAGGCTTTTCATCTGTCGCTTGAGCCAGGAGTGATGCTTATCTTGTTTCTGATGCAGTGCGACAAGAAGTTCTCGATCATTGAGGATGCGAGAGCGCTTCCTGGGTCTTTGGCCAATTGTGCTCTCAGTAGCTTCAGTCTGCGCACGGTGAGGCAGACGTGTGTTCCCAGCAAGAGGATAGACACGAGATACTGCTTGGACGCCTTCCATGGGGTGAGAGAAGCTATGATGATCTGCATTCTGAAGAAAAAGTGGCGTTTTGGCTGGCTCAGGGTATATGGCTTCAACTGACATATCAACCTCTCGTAGAAAGATCGAGATGATTGCGGCGAAGGTTGATAGTTGATAGCAGAGTGCATCTTGATGAGGCGCATGACCCATGGAGCATAAAATTTTAGACCAAAAAGATCAGATCCAGACGCAGCCAATTGACGGATAAAGAATTCTTGCGTATTGAAGCTGATGCCATTGATGATGTAAAAGACCAACGTCTTCATGGCTCCTTCAAGTTTTGCAGATGATGAATGCCCTTTGATAGGCCATAGAGTTCGCCTAATGATGTGATATATTGTACGAGGCAGATACTCATGGTCATCAACAAAGAATTCCTGAGGGTATTCAGCGTCATGTGGCAGTGGCTTCATCATGCTCAACATTTGACTCATGTTTGGCTCTGGCTTATGGAAGATGCTCTCCAGTGCATCACGATGGAGTTGACAACCAGGTTCAAACCGCTCTCTGGGAGTGGGTAGGCCTGTGAGCTCAATGACGTCAAGAGCTTTGGCTTCATGATGAACATTTCCTGTCATCCACTCGAGAACCCATGTCTTCGTATCTCTGTAGTAGCCGCGGATGTGGAGGGTAGCATAGAATTGAAGCAAAAGTTCTTCATTCCAGTGTTCTTTATGCATTCTGAAGCGGCAGACCTGCATCTCGAAAGCAGTCAAGTGCTTCTTCTAAGCACAACAGTCCGGCAATGGCTTCAGTGTCAAGGCGCATATGAGGGAAAATGCGCCCTTGATCATACAGAACGCATGAGTAATAGCTTCATTGCTGATAGCTCCAGAAACGTTCAGATGATATCCTTGGCCTTGTGTAGGGGTTCTTTACTCTGTCAAAGAAAGTGTTGTGGGCTTTGAAACCATTTGCATTGAAAGACCCTGTAGAGGTGGCAGTGCCTGGAAACCTTGGCAGTCGTGGCTTTGGTTTCTGGACCAGAGGCCTATGCTCAACATGATATTCAAACTGAGGACCAGAGGCATGAGGCGGAGGGACCAGAACGGGCCATCTTAATGTGATTAGCTGACCATAGTTGTATGCTTGCTAAATTGTGTAGGGCCTTGGTGGCGGGCTGAGCGATGGCAACAATCGAGGCTTCAGTGCTGCTCGTGAGATGCTTCAGGAGCAGTTGCCTCATTGGCTTCAGGCACACTTGGTGCAGGCTCCACATTTGCTTCAGCCATGACCGTGTCATTTGCTTCACTGGTGTTGGAGGTGGCAGCCTCAATGTTTTCAACCTCCACTTGAGGAGTTGGAGGGTCGGGCACTGGCACGTTGATATCAGGAATAACTTCTTCAATAACAGGGGTTGTTGGGACACGTTCTTCTTCTTCTTGGGTGTCTTCGGCTGATGCAGCCGGATTGTTTCAGCAGCTTTGGCTTCAGACTCGGAGACATTCACAGTTGGAGTGGCTTCTGAAAACACTTGACGTGCAACATGTTGGTGGTGCACTTCTCCTTCTGGAACGCTCGAGAGAGGTACTTGAGGCATTTGACCTTTGCGAAGCCTGCGAAATGCTGGCGATGCCTTTGGAGATGGGGTTGCCTCGGCCTCAAAGTCTTCCTCTTGTTGTTGTTGTTGTTGTTGTTGTTGTTGTTGTTGTTGGGGAGTGACTTGTTGTTGGGGAGTACTGGGGGAGTCTTGTTGTTGCGCGCGATCAGCCCATGAAGCATCCTGAGCAATTGGCGTCAGAGGAAGACCAATGCTGATGATTTCATTGTTACGTATTTAACAAAGCGATGATACCACATTGTATTCAATTTGAGGAAGAACTTCATCATCTTCAACATTGTCATGGTGACCAATGTCTTCAGCAGTGATGGGATCAACTGCTGGAATCTCTTCAGCTTCAGGAGCCTCTGTGGAAGCAGGCTCATGAACAGTCATTCGTAGTTCTTGGGTTGCAGATGCAGGGCGAACCACTGAAATAGGTTCAACAACCAAGGGCTCTGTGGGAGCAGCCCGATTCTTTTTGCTTTTGAGTTTCTTCTTGGAGGGAGCACCATCAGAGGCTTCAGGATTTTTCCTTTTTCTGGCTTCAGCCTCAGCAGCCCTCGTCTTCTTCTGTTCAGAAGCGGTTGACCTGACCTTTGGCTTCGAGCCAGTCATGCTGCTTGGGAAGACTATGCGGGGTTCTTCCTGCCTTGAAGGTGCAGCTTGGTCAGTTGAAGGCTTCTTTTTCTTTGCAGCCATTCTGGGGTCAATGCCAGGACGGCCAAGAGCCTTGCGCTTCTCAAATTTCATTGTAGGCTAGCACACACTTGTCGGCCAGACTCTTCATGCGCTCACGAGAGCTTCGCTTCTTCACGCTTCTTGAGAAAGGCTTCTTTGAGCTCGTGCAGCATGATCTTGAAGTTTTTGACATCTTGCATGCTGAGCGCAGCTATATGCTCCTTGAACTGAGCCTTCTCATAGTCAATCTTATGCTTCAGTTCAACAATGCGCTGAGCAAGAGCTAGCTCAGAAGCAATGGCTCCATTGAAGGACACGCTGAGGCCAATAGGAAGTTGCAGATCTTCAAAGCTGATGTTTGGGGTGTCAAACCACTCATCAATGAAGTGATGGATGATTGCCACATCAAAGAGAGGCAAATTGTTGAAAATTTCTGCTTCTTCTTTGCTCTTGATAAGTTGCTCAAGGGCATCATCTGCAAGATCTTCATCACTGGACAGATCAATGTGCTCTTCTCGCAGAATGGCAGCAGGAGTCAGTGTCAGTTCAGTATTCTTGACAATTTTCTTTCTCTTCTCCGTCTTCTTGGAGATACGGGATTGATCTTCGATCGCACACTGCTGGCTTCGTGGAGGTGCAGAGCTGCTGGCTTCACACATGAAGCTTTTGGAGGAGCAGCTGACTTTGAAGCCTTGACTTTCTTTTTTTTGCTTCTGCGGCTTTGTAGCGGGAGCAGGAGCAGGAGCTGGGACTTCATCGAGTCAAGATTGTCATCGTGTAGTGATCCACTTTGGCACCTTGGACCAAGATGTAAGTGATGAGGCCATCAAGGTTTGAAAAGGGCCGATGACATTGGGTTACGCATCACGTGATCCGTCGGCCACGGGGAAGCAGAGGGACCAGGGTTGAAGTCTAATCCCAATGACTTCTTGTTTTCCTTGGCCGAAGCCTTTGCATGCTGAAAGTTGCGCTTGAAGAGATTGTCGTCACGACACCAGAGCAATGACGTTGGGTCAGCATTCTCAGGCTGAGGTCCACGGACAATACAAGGATAGAAACCCATGCAATAGCTTCAGCCCTGTTCTTGGGTGGAAGGCCTCGAAAGAGAATATCACCCCAAGGGCTTTTGATAGCATTCTTCTCGGCGTATTCGTGGGTCACGAAATTGTACTTGAACCATTGTTCAGCCCAATAGCATTTAATCCATTGGATTCGCGTCTTGCGCTGATTGTAATTCTCTTCGGGATCTGTCTTGTAAAGCTCTGCGAGGTCATCAGGCAGATCTTTTGAGGTTCCCCCACGACGCTGTCTGCCGCCCTTCCTAACTGATTTATCTGCAGCCATGAACTTCAAACTGAATGGCTTCAATACGTTCAAAGGCTTCAAAGGCTTGCGTTTGCTGGACAAACAGAGGCGGCTTCGGGAGAGTTAAGTTGATGTTTGTAAGAATTCTGCAAACGAATGCAGACTATGAGAACCAAGGGATTCTCCCACGGACATGTACTGTGACAGCATTAGAGATGCGAGGAAGGGAAGAGGTCATATGCATTCTCGTAAGATTTTGAAGATAAATCAGTTTGAAGACATTGACCTCATGATGCGAAGACATTCACTTATACACTGAGAGTTTGTTCCAGATTTGTACAAATCCGTGAATAAGTACAAGTGAGGAATCTAACTAGTTGTGAAGATTAAGTGAATATACTAGGCAGTATGAGATGCAGACAGAATAGATCTAACATCGTATAGGCAGAAACCAATTTTGGTAAGTAGGATGAATCTTTGAGGATCAAAAAGATGGTAAAAATAGAGTTATATTTACCACTCGAAGAACTGCTAGACGGGAAGAAAAGGAGGCCGAGCAGTTCAATCCACTGTGCCCTAACTTGGCAACGGAGGACAACTACGGTGGCGGCGGAGAAGACGATGTTCGCGGCCGGCGTGAGGACGGCGTCGGAGAAGTTCCGACAGCTAAGCGCTTCGTCGCCGGCGTCGTCGAGAGCTAGCGGTGGCGCTAGGGTTTTTACTAGGTGGAGAGGTGGAAGAAGGTTTTCTTTACCGCATGGGACATGTATTTTTAAGGAGGTGTGCGGCTCAGCACAATTACTCAGGTGCCCCTGGCGGTTCACATCTGAGGGGCACGTGGCAAGCATGCAACATACTCTGAGTTGTCCCACGTTCCCACGCCCGCCAGGTTTGTCTGATGGTCGTTCCGGCTTCTCTGGGCTTCAACAATAAGGATTAATCATTTAAAACAGACTTAAAGTTTGTCTCTGTGTCTTCTGCTGACAAGGACGCAGAGAAGACATTCGACAGTTTCAATAGAATGCATATGATTTGGACAGATAGAGTTTGAGATAGAAAGCATAGAGAGATTAGGGTCCGATCACATTCACTTAGTTCAAAGGATTCAACTTGGAAGACATAGCTCTAAATTACGGTGTATTACGGTGTATTGATGGTATATATATATATATATATATATATATATATATATATATATATATATATATATATATATATATATATATATATATAGGGATTGTCTATTCGTCACCTCGGTGAGGAATAGTTATTCTTCACCCCCTTTATTTTACCATCAATACACCGTAATTTAACGATACGAAAGTATTGTCTTATTTTAGAAATAAAAAGAGACTGTAAGAAAGTATATAATTGTCGTAAAAAATATTTTATGTTATGTAAAATTACAAACGTAAAAATATAGTGTAAAATACACATAAACTGCAAATTTTTCTTGTCTTATGACCTATATTTTTATTTTCTTATGTCAAATATTACGTAGTGAATGAATAGGAATGTAACTATTTGAATTACAAACGTAATTTAATTATGAAATGATCGTAAGATTACCTCGGGTGAAGAATAAGTTATTCTGCACCCTGGGTGATGAATAGCATCACTATATATATATATATATATATATATATATATATATATATATCAGACAGCAACCAAATCGACATAGTGAAGAAAATCATGAAGATAGGTTGAAGTTGAAGATAAATCAAATGCGAAGATATTGTAGAAATAACGCCATGAGTGAAACACTTCAAACAGAGAAATTTGGTGGTGGCGTTACCCACCGTATAGGAAGTATTAGACCCAGACACGGCGCACAATTATCGTGGCGCTCCGAAGTCAAATTCCACGTTAATGTATTCACATTCAGAATGTAAGTCTTCATTGATTGAAGATATACTTTACTTCGTGTGTTGCACATCTAAGTCATCAACATGCATAAGTGTTAGGATGTGTGCATGATCACAGGACATTTGAGGATTCCAAGATATTTAGCTCACACCGTAACTTGCAAAACCTTTTCTCATCCAAGGGCTTTGTGAAGATATCTGCCAATTGCTCTTCAGTGTTGACGTGAATGATGTCAATATCTTTCTTCATGACATGATCCTTGAGAAAATGATGACGAATTTCAATGTGCTTTGTCTTCGAGTGCTGGACTGGATTGTTGGCAATCTTGATGGCGCTTTCATTGTCGCAGAAGAGAGGTACTTGTTTCAGATTGATGCCATAGTCCTTGAGAGTTTGCTTCATCCATAGAAGCTGAGCACAGCAAGATCCAGCAGCAATGTATTCAGATTCAGCAGTTGAGAGTGATACACAGTTCTGCTTCTTTGAAGACCAACAGATAAGTGATCTTCCCAGAAAGTGACATGTGCCTGATGTAGACTTGCGATCCACCTTGTCACCAGCATAATCAGCATCCGAAAATCTAACCAAATCAAATTTTGAGCCCTTTGGATACCATAATCCGAGTGTTGGGGTGTGAGCCAAATATCGAAGAATTCGCTTCACAGCTAAGTGATGCGTTTCCTTTGGTGCCGCTTGGAATCGAGCACACATGCAAACACTAAGCATAATATCTGGCCTCGATGCACATAGGTAAAGTAAGGAACCAATCATGGAGCGGTATACCTTTTGATCGAACTCTTTACCATTGTCGTCGAAACCTAGATGGTGTTTGGCTGGCATTGGCGTCGTGTATTCTTTGCAATCTTGCATTCCAAACTTCTTTAGACAATCTTGGAGGTATTTTTCTTGAGATATAAAGATGCCATTCCTTTGCTGACGAATTTGAAGACCAAGGAAGAACTTGAGCTCTCCCATCATGGACATCTGATATTGTTCTTGCATCATGTATCCAAATTCATCACTATACTTCTGGTTGGTGCAGCCGAAGATAATGTCATCCACATATATTTGGCATACAAACAGTTCACCATCATATGTATTCATGAAGAGTGTGGGATCAAGGGATCCAGGTTTGAAGCCTTTGCTCTTCAGGAAGTCTTTGATCGTATCATACCAGGCGCGAGGAGCTTGTTTGAGGCCATACAGTGCTTTATTTAGTTTGTACACCATATCAGGATGTTTTGGATCTTCAAAGCCAGGTGGTTGAGCGACATATACTTCTTCTTCAATCTTGCTGTTGAGAAATGCACTCTTCACATCCATTTGATATAGCAAGATGTTGTGGTGGTGAGCATAGGCTAGTAGTATGCGAAGAGCTTCAAGCCTAGCTACAGGAGCAAATGTTTCATCGAAGTCAATTCCTTCAACTTGAGTATATCCTTGAGCCACAAGACGTGCTTTGTTTCTGACGACTTGACCATGCTCATCTTGCTTGTTTCGATATATCCATTTGGTGCCAATAATGTTATGCTTGCGAGGGTCAGGACGCTTGACAAGTTCCCAAACATTGTTCAGCTTGAACTGTTGAAGTTCTTCTTGCATAGCTTGTATCTATTCTGGTTCCATAAAGGCTTCAGCAACTTTCTTGGGTTTTGATATTGACAGAAAGGAAAAGTGCCCACAGAAATTTGCTAGCTGTGTTGCTCTTGAGCGAGTAAGCGGACCAGGTGCATTGATGCTATCGATTATCTTCTCAATCTGTACTTCATTTGCAACTCGAGGATGAACTGGACGAAAACTTTGCTCTTGCTGATCATTGTCATCATTGGGAGGATTGTCTTCAGACTGAGCATTGTCTTCAGGTTGGTTAGGTGCAGAAATGATAAGTTCTTCTTCAGGCTGTGCTTCAGAAGGCATGATTTCACCAGTTCCCATCAGCTTGATAGATTCGCTGGGCGGAGCTTCGTCTAGTGTACTTGGCAGGAACTCTCTTTGTGAACCATTGGTTTCATCAAATCGCACGTCCACAGTTTCGACGATTTTGTAGAGATAAAGGTTGAAGACTCTGTAGGAGTGCGAGTCCTTTCCGTAAGCGAGCATGAAGCCTTCGTGATCTTTGGGTTCAAATTTTGACTTGTGATGGGGATCCTTGATCCAGCACTTAGCCCCAAATACTCTGAAGTAGCTGACATTTGGCTTCTTGCCAGTAAGGAGCTCATAGGATGTTTTGTTCAGAAGCTTATGGATGTAAACACGGTTGATGACGTGACATGCTGTATCAATAGCTTCAGGCCAGAACTTTCTTGGTGTCTTGTACTCGTCGAGCATTGTTCGAGCCATCTCAATGAGGGTTCTGTTCTTGCGCTCCACGATGCCATTTTGCTGAGGTGTGTATGAAGCAGAGAACTCATGAGTGATTCCCATGGTATCCAGATAAAGATCAAGTCCAGTGTTTTTGAATTCGGTGCCGTTGTCACTTCTGATATGCTTGATCTTGACGCCATAATTGTTCATTGCTCAATTGGCGAAGCGTCTGAAGACATCTTGCACTTCAGTCTTGTAGAGAATTATGTGCACCCATGTGTATCTTGAGTAGTCATCAACAATGACGAAGCCATAGAGACAAGCAGTTGTTGTGAGGGTAGAGTAGTGAGTAGGGCCAAACAAATCCATGTGTAACAGCTCGAAGGGTTGAGATGTCGTCATGATTGTCTTCGAGGGGTGCTTTGCCCTAGTCATCTTTCCAGTTTCGCAGGCACCACACAAATGATCCTTCTTGAACTTGACACCTTCGATGCCTATGACATGCTTCTTCTTGGCGAGTGTGTGTAAGTTCCTCACGCCAGCATGCCCCAGCCTCCGATGCCGTGAGCCGGCATTCAAGCTTTTGCAAGAAGACATACGGCAAGTCAGGACCTGCTGAGAAATCTACCATGTATAGATCATCTTTCCTATACCCTTCAAAGACTAGAGACTTGTCATATTCCATTAGTACAAGGCAACGATATTTTCCAAATATCACAATCATGTTCAAGTCACAAAGCATTCAGACAGACATCAAGTTGAAACCAAGGGATTCAACAAGCATCACTTTATCCATGTGTTGATCCTTTGAGATTGCAACTCTACCTAGACCCAATACCTTGCTTTTACCAAAGGTCAAGAAATGTGATGTGACTCTTGTCTGATGGACGTAAGGTTGAGTCCATGAGAAGACTTCAATCACCAGTCATATGATTAGTGCATCAACTGTCCATAATCCATTCTGAAGCATGAGGTGTCATACCCTACAGTACAGTTAGGGGGATAGGCTTCACCAAGAGCATTGTGAAGCATAATCATTTGACGGGCAAGTGGATTATTGAAGCTCGGATCAAGATTAAGACAGATAGGATGAATGGCAAACGATTTAGGAACAAAATACATAGTGAGACCATTTGGGTATTTGATCTTGCGCCCTACAAGATGTTTTAGGTCCCCAGCAATAGCATCAGACGCCTTTGATTTTCGGCTGGAGACCCTTTCCTGCAAAAGAAAGTTAATTCTTCTTAACCACCCACATCTTCAGGTGTGGCTTAGAAGCAATGAGTCTAAGTTGCAGCATCTGAGAACTTCGGCTTTGGAGCCCTAGCAAATAGCCTTGCAGGAGATGAATGATACTCATATGAATAAGCAGAAAAGTTCTTAGTTCTATGAACATAGAGGTTTGAAGACACACGCTCATATTCATAAATTTGAGTACGGTTTCCCTGCAAAACATTGGCGTTAGGGTGACTCAGGTGAGTCCTCAGTCTGTTTGAAGCCTTTGGACTGTATGACGCCTTAGGTCTGGGGTTTGTCTTCTTCCCAGGTGGTGTCATGATGACATTCACTGGAAGATTCTCAAGACAGCTTTTGGGAACCCAGATCTTCTTCATAGGTGGTCCATTCCTGCAGTTAGTACCAATATACCTGGCAAACACTTCACCATTCTGATTCTTGAACAACTTATACTTTGCATCAAAGGATTGATCAATGATAATAGGGTTAGCACAGGTAAAGCCAGATAAGGTGGATGGATCCACTGAAGGTCCCTTTGCAGCAACCCATGTGGTTTTGGGATACCGCCAAAGCTTCCAAAGAGGAACCATCAACATTCATATTCCTCTACAACACAACACCCTCTATCCTAGGGTTTCGGTTCAGAATCTGCTTTTTGAGGACATCGCAAAGTGTCTGATGCCCTTTCAGACTTTTGTACATCCCCGTTTCAAGCAATGTCTTCAACCTAGCATTTTCATCAGCAATAACAGTGGTGTCCTCCGCAGAGGGGTTAGTTACCACATTAGTAGTTGAAGACAATGCAACAGTAGCAACAGCTTGAACATTCAAAGAATGTAGGTAGCGATATCACGCTCAAGACATTTTAGACATGGTGGTTCAAATCCATCCTGAGCGGAACTCATCTGTTGAGCGCGAAGTGACTCATTCTCTTTTTGAAGATCTTCATGAGCCGCTCTCAATTTCTCAAGCTCTTGCTTCCTTTGAAGATAATCATAGGAGAGCTTTTCATGAGTAGTTGAGAGCGTTTCATGACGACTTTCAAGTTTGGTACTTAGCATGAATATTTTTAATGTCTTCAACTAAGGACTGTGAACGTGTCATTTCCGCGTCCAACAGGTCATCGCTTTTGTCTAACAGTTTTTGAGTATGTTCCATAGCTGTTTGTTGTTCGGTTGCAATTTTAGCAAGTGTTTTGTAGCTAGGTTTGGATTCACAATCAGAGTCGTCTTCACTTGATGTTTGAAAGTAAGCATCACGTGATTTTACCTTGGCACCACGTGCCATGAAGCAGTAGGTGGGAGCAGGGTCGTCCTTGTCATCGCCTTCAAAGATTGGTGTGGAAGTCATTGTCTTCAAGTGTTGAAGATGGACTTGGCAACATAGGCTGTGGCTAAGGCTAGACTTGCAACGCCAGGGTCGGACTCCTCTTCAGACTCCACCTCCACCTCCTCAGAAGCAGACTCCTCCTCTGAATCCATTTCCTTGCCAACAAAAGCACGAGCCTTGTCAGATGAGCTCTTCTTATGAGATGAAGACTTAGATGAGGACTTGGAAGAAGACTTTGAAGATTTCTTCTTCTTCTTGTCATCAAAATCATATTCCTTGCTCTTCTTCTTCTTCTTCTTCTCATTGTCCCACTATGGACACTCAGAGATATAGTGTGCAGTTTTCTTGCACTTGTGACATGTTCTCTTCTTGTAGTCATGAGCGGAAGCTTCATCATTTCTTGAGCTGGATCGTGAAGACTTTCTGAAGCCTTTCTTCCTAGTGAACTTCTGGAACTTCTTCACAAGCATAGAAAGTTCCTTTCCAATGTCTTCAGGATCATCAGAACCGCAGTCAGATTCTCCTTCAGATGAGAAAACAACTTTTTCCTTCAAAGCGCGAGTTCGGCCATAGTTGGGACCATAGATATCTCTTTTCTCAGAAAGCTGGAACTCATGTGTGTTGAGCCTCTCAAGTATATCAGACGGATCGAGTGTCTTGAAGTCGTATGCGTTCTTGTATCATGAGGGCAAGGGTGTCAAAAGAGCTGTCAAGTGATCTCAGTAGTGTCTTGACGATTTCATGCTTGGTGATCTCAGTGGCGCCGAGTGATGAAGCTTATTTGTGATGTCAGTGAGGCGATCAAACGTGATCTGGACATTTTCATTGTCGTTTCTCTTGAAGCGGTTGAAGAGGTTGCGAAGAACACTGATCCTTTGATCTCTCTGGGTTGAGACGCCTTCGTTGACCTTTGATAGCCAGTCCCAGACTAGCTTCGACGTTTCCAGAGCACTCACACGGCCATACTGTCCTTTGGTTAGATGACCACAGATGATGTTCTTTGCAGTAGAGTCTAGTTGAATGAACTTCTTGACATTAGCAGGGGTGACACCTTCACCAGTTTTGGGAACGCCGTTCTTGACGACATACCAGAGGTCGACATCAATGGCTTCAAGATGCATGCACATCTTATTCTTCCAGTAGGGATAGTCAGTTCCATCGAACACGGGGAAAGCAGCGGAGACTTTGATTATCCCTGCAGTCGACATAGCTAAAACTAAAGGTGGTTAAACCAAATAACACAGAACAAGGGAGTACCTTGCTCTATACCAATTGAAAGTGCTAGTTATCAACTAGAGGGGGGATGAATAGGCGATTTTTAGGAAAGTCTTCAAAACACGGATGTTTCTAAGACAAACAATAGAAATGACCTAATTGATATGCAGCGGAAGATAAACTACAACAAGCAAACCATAGTCAAGTATGCAATAACGTGAAAGTACAAGACTAATAGCAGCTTGGTAGTAGGATCAAGATGGAAGATAGTGAGAATCCAATCAACAAAAGTATTCAAGCAATGAAGTCAAACAGGTATGACAAAGAGGCAATGACTTCACGAAGACAAACTCTAAGTAAGGAGAGGGAGAAGATAGAACCAGTCACTTGTTGAAGACACAAGATTTGTTGGACCAGTTCCAGTTGCTGTGACAACTGTACATCAGGTTAGGGAGGCTGAGATTCAACTCAGAAGACATCGTCTTCACCTTATTCCCCTTGAGCTAAGGACACATAGTCCTCGCCCAATCACTCTGGTAAGTCTTCAAGGTAGACTTCCGAACCTTCACAGATCAAGGTTTCACCGGCAATCCACAGTGATTCTTGGATGCTCAGAACACGACGCCTAACCGGCTGGAGGATTCACAGTCCTCAAGTGTAATAAGTCTTCAGGTCACAGAGACAGAAAGACTTCGGTGATGCCTAACACTCTTTAGCTCTGGGTGTTTGGGCTTTGTCCTCGCAAGGATTTCTCTCTCTCAAAGGCTTCGAGGTGGGTTGCTCTCAAACGACAAAAGACGTGCACTAACTCTGAGCAGCCACCAATTTATGGTGTAGGGGTGGGCAATTTATAGCCACTAGGCAACCCGACCTGATATGTCCGAAATGACCCTGGGTCACTAAGAAACTGACACGTGTTCCAACGGTCAGATTTCAAACACACCCGACAACTTTACTTGGGCTACAAGCAAAGCTGACTCATCCAGCTCTGGATAAGTTTTTCTCTCATTGTCTTCGCTCGAAGACATAGGATTTGGGTTGAGCATCACTTCAGTCATTCTGACTTTGATCACTTGGACCCCACTTAACAGTACGGTGGTTCCTATGAGTCAACAAAGAAGAAAAGGAAACAACGAAATGGCACAGTCTTCGTGCTCCATAGTCTTCACTCCATGTCTTGTCATGTCATAGTCTTCAATGTGAATATCTTCACATGCCAACATTGTCGTCAATGTCTTCATACATTTTTAGGGGTCATCTCCGGTAGGTAAACCGAATCAATGGGGACACTACCTGCGTTATCCTGCAATTCTCACAAACGCATTAGTCCCTCAACCACATTTGTCGTCAATACTCCAAAACCAACTAGGGGTGGCACTAGATGCACTTACAGGACCGCCATGAACTTGGCCAAAGCAGGTCGGCCAAGCAGAGCGTGGTATGGACTTTCGAGGTCCACCACTTCGAACCAAACTGGCTCTCGGCGGAAATGATCTTTGTCCCCAAAGAGGACATCTACCAGGATCTTGCCGATCGGTGAGCAGGAAAGGCCAGGTACAATGCCGTGGAACACAGTCCGGCTGCTCTGAAGCTGTCTTTGCTTGATTCCTAACTTCTCCATCGTGTCCTTGTACAGGATGTTGATGCTACTGCCTCCGAGTGGCCTGCCTATCCGCAGCAAGGGTGGCTCCCAAGACCAGGGTGTAGGAGCCCGGATTCGGTATCACCTCTGGGTGATCAGCTCTGCTCCAACTGATAGGCCTCTCGGACCAGTGCATGAACTCTGGAGTATCTGATGCTACTGCATTCACTTCTTCTTCTTGCAGCCGCTGCGTCGATCGTCGGCCACACCGTGAACACCTCATAGGCTCCATGCTCTTCAGGTACTCGTGTTGCCTTTGCGCCGGCTGACAGCCTCTTTGGGCGGTGGTGGAGGCGGCGGCCCAAAGAAAGCGGGGAGGCAGGAGGCCGCCTCCCTTGGCGATCTGGTGAGCCAGAGGCACTGCCGGGTGGGGTGGTTTGACGGCTTTGTGCCGCTATGGAACTTGCAGGGACCATCTAGAGTCTGCTCGTAAGAGAAGGCCGACAACCAGTTGGACTTGCCGCCTTTCTGTCGCTTGGCCGGAGGCTGCCCCTCCGGCTGTTGGTCTTCAACTGTCGCAACCTGCCGGCTACTAGAAGCTGGCTATGGGGCCTTGCGCTTGTGATTGTTCTGTTGCTGTCGCCGACTGGTGTCTCCAGCCGGAGTTCTAGGAGCCTGAGGAGCCACTTTGCCGGTTGCACTGACTTCAATCTCCGCCTTCATGGAGGAGTTGGCTGTAGCGTACTTGTCTGCTATGATCAGCAGCTCGTCGAGGGTCTCCGGCTCGTCGCAAAGGAGCTTGTGCTTGAGGAGGGTGCCTTCTCTGCACCCGGCGGTGAAGTACTCGATAGCTTGCACCTCGTGCACGCCCTCGCAGGAGTTCCGAAGCTCGGCCCAGCGCGTGAGGTAGTCGCGAGTCGACTCGTTGGGGCCTTGCACGCACAAGGAAAGCTGGCGAGGCTTGGGAGGTCGCTTGTACGTGCTTGTGAAGTTGCGGACGAAGGCTTCAGTGAAGTCGACCCAGCTGTTGATGCTGCGGGGCTTTAGGCTGTTCAACCATGTCCGGGCCGTGCCCTGGCGCATGAGCGGAACATACTTTACGGCAACACGCTTGTTGCCGTTTGCTATGTTGACGGCCGTGGAGTAGTCGACCAGCCAGTCTTCCGGCTATACAGAGCCGGAGTACTTGGGCGTATCTTGGGGGAGCGTGAACCCTCTGGGAAAGGGATCGTCTCGGATGCGAGGTCCCAAACAGGGCGGACCCAACTCGTCTTCTTCTTCCAGCGCCAGGGATCGGTGGAGTCGGTCGATCCGGTGGCGGGTGTCGTTTTCTCCGACTCCCTCTCGGCGGCCAAGGCGGTCGCCGAGAGTCGGATGCTCGACGGGTGGCGGGGAGACTCGCCTTTCCTTACGAGGAGGAGGAGGCAGATAGTCGTCCCGCCGTTCCACTGCTCTTGGGCGGCCGTCTTGGTCGCGCTCGATGGAGATATGAGTCCGACTGTGGCTGGCAGCCGGATGCTTGTTTTTTCTTCCGCGGACACCGCCAGTCGGTGTCCGAGACGTCGCGCCTTGATCTCGGTGGGGAGGCAAGTCGTCATTTTGTCGTTGCGGCGCCTCTGTGCGGCAGCCGGCCTCGCTCTGCGCGGCAGCCGTGTCGAGGAGCTGCTGGACTCGCTCCGTCATCAGGCGGCGTTCTTCACCCTCGAAGTTGTCCAGCTCGTCCGCCGCCGCTTGGGCGGCGCGGATGTTCTCCGCAGGCGTGGCGTACACAGGGTGATTGGCCCCGAACAGGTTGGCGATGGCCACGCCGCGCTGCTGGACCACGCCTAGGCAGCTAGGCCTAGTCGGGGCTGGCGAGCTGCGGATTACTGTAACGGCGCCTCTAATGACGCTGGCTTGGTCATGGGGTCATGGCAACAGTGCCGCCGCCTGACGGGCGATCACTGTTGCCATTCCCTGTCTTGTCTGGTTAATGGCGTGCGAGGCTCGTGGGAGGGGCCGGCCGACTCCTGGGGGCCGACTCCCAACGGGTCCGGCTTGTGGCGCTCTTGCCGTCTTCTGCACTCCCGCCGATAGGCGGGTCCCGTCGTCTCTGGGTCGTACAGACAGCCGTGGGCTCGAGCGCCGCCCATGGGGTTGATGTCGGGGCGGCATGGCAACAGTCCGCCGGGACGGAGATCTCCGTCATGCGGTGCATCGTGGCCATGCTCGCCCTTAGTGAACAGGGCAGGGATGGGCTGTAGCGGCCGCACCCCATCCCGTCCGTAGTTGCGTAGGCAGGAGGTGGTGGGAGTCGCGGGCCGACTCCCCATAGCCGGCTTCTCTGGAAGCTGCCAGTTGGGAGTCGTCTTACCTCAAAGCCGTCTCTGGGTCTCGGCCGTGAGGGGCAGTCGGCGGCTCTGCCGCCGACTCTCAGAAAGCGGCTCTTCGTCTTGGGGTCTTGAGGGGCGCAGCCTGCCCCAATGTTTTAAAAGGTCCGGGGGCTCGGGTTTGCCTACCCGTGGCCCATTACTCCGACAGAAGCGTAGTGAACGGAAAAGTTACTACGGTAAAAAGGTCCACCCCACCTGCCCGTGCACCGTTCTGGGCCTAGCCCAACAACACGTCGCACTTATGTGTGGCCCAGGCTAGGGGGCTCCTGTCGGTGTACAAAAGTAGGGGCTCTCCTTTTGACCACTTTACTTGGGCACGGGCAGTCAGAGCCGCGCCCACGACCACACCGAGCAAGGCAGAGGAGGGAAGCCGGAGCACAAGACAGCCAGAGCAACGCCAATACCCAGAGACCACAAAGAGAAAAAGGGCGAGGCGGTCTCCGCGTCTCCGGCGAGACCCTTGCCGGGGTGGCCTCCGCGGCCCCGGTAAGACCCTTGCTGGGGCAACTTGCCCGACGCCAGCAGAGTGTGCCACCCTTGAGACTACGGGTTCCAACACCACCAACAAACCACATTGGAACCAAGGCTTAGGGGGCACCTCTGTGGTGGCATGCAGATCTTCGTCAAGATCATAAACACACAAGATCCGATGAGGACCAGAAGACGACACCCCTCGGCGGGATCCTAGCCAAGGAAATCCATGAGACCCCCGGCGAGCGCCTTGCCGGGGATGATCGCGACGCCACGGCAAGACCCTTTCCGGGCCCCCGGTAAGGCCCTTGCCGTGGGCATCAGCGGGACCACAGCCAGGCTCACGCCTGCCAAGACACCACCGCCGTCCCCATGCAGCTGCCAGCTCAACTAGCTGAGCAGGCACCTGCGTGGCGACGAGCGGCCTCCACGACCGATCCAGCAAGCACCTGCGTGGTGGCATGCAGATCTTCGTGAAGGCTCCACCACCGCGCCAGCCCAGCAGCCAGCCAACATGGCGCCACGACGCCTCGTCAGCTCGGACGCGTGTCGAAGCCAGGCGAGGCGGCGACAGCTGGGACGTGCTTCCTTGCCGTCCCCGATAAAGCAAGGGGGGCACGTCGGCAGCGCATTAAATGCATTTGTCCGATGATGACCCACAAGTGTAGGGGATCTATCGTAATCCTTTCGATAAGTATGAGTGTCGAACCCAACGAGGAGCAGAAGGAAATGATAAGCGGTTTTCAGTAAGGTTTTCTCCGCAAGCACTGAAATAGTAGGTGATAGATAGTTTTGTGATAAGATAAATAGTAACGAGCAAAAATTAAATAAAGTAAATAAAGTGCAGCAAGGTGGCCCAATCCTTTATGTAGCAAAGGATAAGCCTGGAAAAATTCTAATAAGGAAGAAGGAGCTCCCGAGGACACATTGGGAATTATCGTCAAGCTAGTTTTCATCACGTTCATATGATTCGCGTTTGGTACTTTGATAATTTGATATGTGGGTGGACCGACACTTGGGTACTGTCCTAACTTGGACAAGCATCACACTTATGATTAACCCCTATTGCAAGCATCCACAACTACAAAAAGGATTATTAAGGTAAACCTAACCACAACATTGAACATATGGTTCCATATCAGCCCCTAACGAAGCAACGCATAAACTAGGGTTTAAGCTTCTGTCACTCTAGCAACCCATCATCTACTTATTACTTCCCTATGCCTTCCTCTAGGCCAAAATAATGGTGAAGTGTCATGTAGTCGACGTTCCCATAACACCACTAGAGGAAAGACAACATACATCTCATCAAAATATCGAATCTAATACCAAATTCACATGACTACTAATAGCAAGACTTCACCCATGTCCTCGAACAAACGTAACTACTCACAAAGCATATTCATGTTCATAATAAGAGGAGTAATAATATGCATAAAGGATCTGAACATATGATCTTCCACCAAGTAAACCAACTAGCATCAACTACAAGGAGTAATCAACACTACTAGCAACCCACAGGTACCAATTTGTGGTTTTGATACAAGATTGGATACAAGAGATGAACTAGGGTTTTGAGAGGAGATGGTGCTGGTGAAGATGTTGATGGAGATTGAACCCCTCTTGATGAGAGGATCGTTGGTGATGACGTTGGTGATGATTTCCCCCTCCCGGAGGGAAGTGTCCCCGGCGGAACAGCTCCGCCAGAGCCCTAGATTGATTCCGCCAAGGTTCCGCCTCGTGGCGGCGGAGTTTCGTCCCGTAAGCTTGCCCACGATTTTTTCCAGGGTAAAAGTGATGATATAGCAGAAGATGGACGCCGGAGGCCCACTAGGGGGCCCTGGAGATAGGGGGCGCGCCCTATATGGGGGGGGGGGGCGCACTCCTGTCTCCTGGATAGGGTGTGGGCCCCCTGCCTATTTCTTTTGCTCATAAATTCTTATAATATCCAAAAAAGTTGTTTCGTGGAGTTTCAGGACTTTTGGAGTTGTGCAGAATAGGTTTCCAACGTTTGCTCCTTTTCCAGCCAGAATTCTAGCTGCCAGAATTCCCCCTCTTCATGGTAAACCTTGTAAAATAAGAGAGAATAGCCATAAGTGTTGAGATATAAAGTGTAATAGCAGCCCATAATGCAATAAATATTGATATAAAAGCATGATGCAAAATGGACGTATCATCCGACGGTGCCAGAGGATATACTCATCCATTGTACACCTTTCCACCTCCTATGTGCCACCGTGGCAACCCATTTTTGTCTATAAAAGGAGGCCCGAGGCGACCAGGAGAAGGATTCGGATCTTTTGGGCAAATTACACCCAGTAGATAGCTCAAGAACACAAGAACACTCAAATACATCCACCAAAGCAGGACTAGGGTATTACACATCTCCGCGGCCCAAACCTGTGTAAACGATCTGTGTGCTTCCTGTCAGACCCGCTCTTTGGACAGCCCCACTCCCGCCAACCGTAGAAGGGATCCCAGTGATTCCATAGGTGTCAATTTCCCCCGACACGGTATCACCGTACCTAGTTCAATCTCGTTACTGGCAAGTCTCTTTACTCCATCCGTAATGCATCATCCCGCAACTAACATATTAGTCACATTGCTTGCAAGGCCTATAGTGATGTGTATTACCGAGAGGGACCGGAGATACCTCTCAGATACTCGGAGCGACAAATCCTAATCTCGATCTATGCCAACCCAACAAACACCTTCGGAGACACCAGTAGAGCATCTTTATAATCACCCAGTTACGTTGTGACGTTTGATACCACACAAGGTGTTCCTCCGTATTCGGGAGTTGCATAATCTCATAGTCAGAGGAACATGTATAAGTCATGATGAAAGCAATAGCAATAAAACTAAACGATCATTTATGCTAAGCTAACGGATGGGTCTTGTCCATCACATCATTCTCCTAATGATGTGATCCCGTTCATCAAATCACAACACATGTCTATGGTCAGGAAACTTCATCTTTGATTAACGAGCTAGTCTAGTAGAGGCATACTAGGGACACTTTGTTTTGTCTATGTATTCACACATGTATCAAGTTTCTAGTTAATAAAATTCTAGCATGAAAAATAAAAATTTATCATGATATAAGGAAATATAAATAACAACTTTATTATTGCCTCTAGGGCATATTTCCTTCAGTCTCCCACTTACACTAGAGTCAATAATCTAGTTCACATCGCCATGTGATTTAACACCAATAGTTCACATCACCATGTGATTAGTTCACATCGCCATGTGACTAATACCCTAAGGGTTTTACTAGAGTCAATAATCTAGTTCACATCGCTATGTGATTAACACCCAAAGAGTACCAAGGCGTGATCATGTTTTGCTTGTGAGAAAAGTTTAGTCAACGGGTCTGCCACATTCAGAGCCATATGTGTTTTGCAAATTTTCTATGTCTACAATGCTCTGCACGGAGCTACTCTAGCTAATCGCTCCCACTTTCAATATGTATCCAGATTGAGACTTAGAGTCATCTAGATCAGTGTCACAGCTTGCATCGACACAACTCTTTCTGACGAACTCTATATCACCTACATAACAGAGAAATATCTCATTAGTCTTCTATGGATAATTTTGACCGTTGTCCAAATGATCTACTCCTTGATCACTATTGTACTCCTTGCCAAACTCAGGCAGGGTATACAATAGCACTAGTAGAAAATAGGGCTTTGGTTGGGGTCCTGCCAGCCCATTAGTCCCGATTCTATCACGAACCGGGACCCATGGGGGCATACGTCCCGGTTAAATGCGCCAGGGGCTGGCTGGCCCGGGAGGCATTTGTCCCGGTTCATGTGGACCCATTTGTCTCGGTTCTAGGCACGAACCAGGACCAATGGTCCTCGCTCCTGGCCTGCAGCTATTGGTCCCAGTTCATGCCTAGAACTGGGACAGAAGGGGGGCCTTTAGTCCTGGTTCCAGCCACGAACCGGGACCAATGAGTTGCGTATATATACCCCATCGCCGCAGCTAAGCACTCCACAGTGCTCTGTTTTTCCTGGCCGGCAAGGGGAGAGCTTTGTGGTGCTCTAGCTCACCTCCTATGCACATGAGGTGGTCGATGAAATGCCTGAGCCACACTAGTTAAGCTTTCTCCTCTCGAAGCTCGACCTCCAAGCTCCATTTTCCCAGAGATTTGTCTAGGTTTAGCGGTCCGTCACGCCACGTCCCCGTCTTCACCGCCGTCGATCGCCCGCGCCGATCTTGTCGCCGGCACCACCATGGTGAGCCTCTTATTCTTATCTTTTTTATGAAACCAAATTATTACATTAGATAGATACTTGTCTAATTTTCTTACTTTTATTATTGCTTGTTATTATATAGTGCGATGGTTTTGGTATCCGCCCCTGCGATGGTTTTGGTATCCGCCCCTGTCGGCCCTCATCCTTTCTATGATTCAGATGTGGTATATATTATCTTTTATAACTATTTGGTTCATTTATTGTTTATGACAAATATGCCGAGCAACGTGACATAAATTTTATTTATCTAGGAGGTATGTGAACCGAAAATTCCAACCGACCCTATTGTCGAGAGGTTAAATTTAGTTGAAGAAGAAAACAATTACTTGAAGGAAAAAATTGAGGAGGAGAAGATGATATTGGAGTTGCATGTTGCGGATGTAAATGCGATGATCACAAGATCAAGATGGATGCAATGCATTTGAAGATTAGAAAGATTAGAAAATATGCCATTCATACCGAGGCTTGGTATCATTATGCCATTGGATCAATTGTTACCTTGGTTGCGGTTATGATCGCATTTTTTGTTGCATTGAAATGTTTTACATAGTTTTAATGTATTGTTTAATTAGATGCTGTAGAGAGCTATATGTTGTTCAATGAGAACTATGTATGTACTTTGGTTTTAATGTGATGATGAACTTCTATTAATTTGGTCACTTATCTATCCATGATGTTCTGTAATGGTTTTTGACACACTTAATTATATATAATGCACGCAGATGAACCGACAATTGATGTACGGTGACAGACACACCTCCGAGTACATTAAGGGCGTGCATAATTTTCTCGAAGTGGCTGAGGCAAACAAGCAGAATGGTTTTATGTGTTGTCCATGCCCTATATGTGGGAATACGAAGTCTTACTCTAACTGGAAAATCCTTCACACCCACCTGCTTTATAAGGGTTTCATGCCACACTATAATGTTTGGACCAAGCACGGAGAATTAGGGGTTATGATGGAAGACGTCGAAGAAGAAGAGGACGATGACAACTATGTGCCCCGTGAATATGGTGATGCTGCAACGGGGGAAGCTGCTGAAGATCAAGAGGAACCAGACGATGTGCCCGATGATGATGATCTCCGCCAGGTCATTGTTGATGCAAGGACATAGTGCAAAAGTCAAAAGGAGAAGCTGAAGTTCGATCGCATGTTAGAGGACCACAAGAAAGGGTTGTACCCCAATTGCGAAGATGGCAACACAAAGCTCGGTACCGTACTGGAATTGCTATAGTGGAAGGTAGAGAATGCTGTGCCTGACAAACGATTTGAGAAGCTACTGAAAATATTGAAGAAGTAGCTTCCAAAGGCTAATGAATTGCCCGATAGTACGTACGCAGCAAAGAAGGTCGTATGCCCTCTAGGATTGGAGGTGCAGAAGATACATGTATGCCCTAATGACTGCATCCTCTACATTGTACACCTTTCCACCTCCTATGTGCCACCGTGGCAACCCATTTTTGTCTATAAAAGGAGGCCCGAGGCGACCAGGAGAAGGATTCGGATCTTTTGGGCAAATTACACCCAGTAGATAGCTCAAGAACACAAGAACACTCAAATACATCCACCAAAGCAGGACTAGGGTATTACACATCTCCGCGGCCCAAACCTGTGTAAACGATCTGTGTGCTTCCTGTCAGACCCGCTCTTTGGACAGCCCCACTCCCGCCAACCGTAGAAGGGATCCCAGTGATTCCATAGGTGTCAATTTCCCCCGACACGGTATCACCGTACCTAGTTCAATCTAAATTCTTGGCAAGTCTCTTTACTCCATCCGTAATGCATCATCCCATAACTAACATATTAGTCACATTGCTTGCAAGGCCTATAGTGATGTGTATTACCGAGAGGGACCGGAGATACCTCTCAGATACTCGGAGCGACAAATCCTAATCTCGATCTATGCCAACCCAACAAACACCTTCGGAGACACCAGTAGAGCATCTTTATAATCACCCAGTTACGTTGTGACGTTTGATACCACACAAGGTGTTCCTCCGGTATTCGGGAGTTGCATAATCTCATAGTCAGAGGAACATGTATAAGTCATGATGAAAGCAATAGCAATAAAACTAAACGATCATTTATGCTAAGCTAACGGATGGGTCTTGTCCATCACATCATTCTCCTAATGATGTGATCCCGTTCATCAAATCACAACACATGTCTATGGTCAGGAAACTTCATCTTTGATTAACGAGCTAGTCTAGTAGAGGCATACTAGGGACACTTTGTTTTGTCTATGTATTCACACATGTATCAAGTTTCTAGTTAATAAAATTCTAGCATGAAAAATAAAAATTTATCATGATATAAGGAAATATAAATAACAACTTTATTATTGCCTCTAGGGCATATTTCCTTCAGTCTCCCACTTACACTAGAGTCAATAATCTAGTTCACATCGCCATGTGATTTAACACCAATAGTTCACATCACCATGTGATTAGTTCACATCGCCATGTGACTAATACCCTAAGGGTTTTACTAGAGTCAATAATCTAGTTCACATCGCTATGTGATTAACACCCAAAGAGTACCAAGGCGTGATCATGTTTTGCTTGTGAGAAAAGTTTAGTCAACGGGTCTGCCACATTCGTGAGCCATATGTGTTTTGCAAATTTTCTATGTCTACAATGCTCTGCACGGAGCTACTCTAGCTAATCGCTCCCACTTTCAATATGTATCCAGATTGAGACTTAGAGTCATCTAGATCAGTGTCACAGCTTGCATCGACACAACTCTTTACGACGAACTCTTTATCACCTCCATAACAGAGAAATATCTCCTTAGTCTTCTATGGATAATTTTGACCGTTGTCCAGTGATCTACTCCTTGATCACTATTGTACTCCCTTGCCAAACTCAGGGCAGGGTATACAATAGCACTAGTAGAAAATAGGGCTTTGGTTGGGGTCTGGCCAGCCCATTAGTCCCAGTTCTATCACGAACCGGGACCCATGGGGGGCATACGTCCCGGTTCGTGCGCCCAGGGGGCTGGCCGGGCCCCGGGAGGCATTTGTCCCGGTTCATGTGGACCCATTTGTCTCGGTTCTAGGCACGAACCAGGACCAATGGTCCTCGCTCCTGGCCTGCAGCTATTGGTCCCAGTTCATGCCTAGAACTGGGACAGAAGGGGGGCCTTTAGTCCTGGTTCCAGCCACGAACCGGGACCAATGAGTTGCGTATATATACCCCATCGCCGCAGCTAAGCACTCCACAGTGCTCTGTTTTTCCTGGCCGGCAAGGGGAGAGCTTTGTGGTGCTCTAGCTCACCTCCTATGCACATGAGGTGGTCGATGAAATGCCTGAGCCACACTAGTTAAGCTTTCTCCTCTCGAAGCTCGACCTCCAAGCTCCATTTTCCCAGAGATTTGTCTAGGTTTAGCGGTCCGTCACGTCACGTCCCCGTCTTCACCGCCGTCGATCGCCCGCGCCGATCTTGTCGCCGGCACCACCATGGTGAGCCTCTTATTCTTATCTTTTTTATGAAACCAAATTATTACATTAGATAGATACTTGTCTAATTTTCTTACTTTTATTATTGCTTGTTATTATATAGTGCGATGGTTTTGGTATCCGCCCCTGCGATGGTTTTGGTATCCATACATCGGCCCTCATCCTTTCTATGATTCAGATGTGGTATATATTATCTTTTATAACTATTTGGTTCATTTATTGTTTATGACAAATATGCCGAGCAACGTGACATAAATTTTATTTATCTAGGAGGTATGTGAACCGAAAATTCCAACCGACCCTATTGTCGAGAGGTTAAATTTAGTTGAAGAAGAAAACAATTACTTGAAGGAAAAAATTGAGGAGGAGAAGATGATATTGGAGTTGCATGTTGCGGATGTCGTCGATGATCACAAGATCAAGATGGATGCAATGCATTTGAAGATTAGAAAGATTAGAAAATATGCCATTCATACCGAGGCTTGGTATCATTATGCCGTTGGATCAATTGTTACCTTGGTTGCGGTTATGATCGCATTTGTTGTTGCATTGAAATGTTTTACATAGTTTTAATGTATTGTTTAATTAGATGCTCTAGAGAGCTATATGTTGTTCAATGAGAACTATGTATGTACTTTGGTTTTAATGTGATGATGAACTTCTATTAATTTGGTCACTTATCTATCCATGATGTTCTGTAATGGTTTTTGACACACTTAATTATATATAATGCACGCAGATGAACCGACAATTGATGTACGGTGACAGACACACCTCCGAGTACATTAAGGGCGTGCATAATTTTTCTCGAAGTGGCTGAGGCAAACAAAGCAGAATGGTTTTATGTGTTGTCCATGCCCTATATGTGGGAATACGAAGTCTTACTCTAACTGGAAAATCCTTCACACCCACCTGCTTTATAAGGGTTTCATGCCACACTATAATGTTTGGACCAAGCACGGAGAATTAGGGGTTATGATGGAAGACGTCGAAGAAGAAGAGGACGATGACAACTATGTGCCCCGTGAATATGGTGATGCTGCAACGGGGGAAGCTGCTGAAGATCAAGAGGAACCAGACGATGTGCCCGATGATGATGATCTCCGCCAGGTCATTGTTGATGCAAGGACATAGTGCAAAAGTCAAAAGGAGAAGCTGAAGTTCGATCGCATGTTAGAGGACCACAAGAAAGGGTTGTACCCCAATTGCGAAGATGGCAACACAAAGCTCGGTACCGTCTTTGGAATTGCTATAGTGGAAGGTAGAGAATGTCATGCACGACAAACGATTTGAGAAGCTACTGAAAATATTGAAGAAGTAGCTTCCAAAGGCTAATGAATTGCCCGATAGTACGTGACGCAGCAAAGAAGGTCGTATGCCCTCTAGGATTGGAGGTGCAGAAGATACATGTATGCCCTAATGACTGCATCCTCTACCACGGTGCGTACGAGGATTTGAACCCATGCCCGGTATGCAGTGTATTGCGGTATAAGATCAGACAAGATGACCCTGGTGATGTTGACGGCGAGCCCCCCAGGAAGAGGGTTCTTGCGAAGGTGATGTGGTATGCTCCTATAATACCACGGTTGAAATGTATGTTCAGAAACAAAGAGCATGCCAAGTTGATGCGATGGCACAGAGAGGACCATAAGAAAGATGGGAAGTTGAGAGCACCTGCTGACGGGTCATAGTGAAGAAAAATCGAGAGAAAGTATTGGGCTGAGTTTGCAGGTGACCCAAGGAACATATGGTTTGGTTCAAGCGCGGATGGCATTAATCCTTTCGGGGAGCAGAGAAGCAATCATAACACCTGGCCCGCAACTCTATGTATGTATAACCTTCCTCCTTGGATGTGCATGAAGCGGAAGTTCATTATGATGCCAGTTGTTATCCAAGGCCCTAAGCCACCCGGCAACGACATTGATGTGTACCTAAGGCAATTAGTTGAAGAACTTTTACAGCTGTGGGATGGAAACGGTGTACGTGTGTGGGATGAGCACAAACAGGAGGAATTTAACCCGCATGCGTTGCTGTTTGTAATCATCAATGATTGGCCCGCTCTCAGTAACCTTTCAGGACAGACAAACAAGGGATACCACGCATCCACGCTGTTTAGCTGACACCGAAAGTATATACCTGGAGAAATGCAGGAAGAATGTGTACCTGGGCCATCGTTGATTTCTTCCGACCAACCATCAATGTCGAAAGAAAGGCAAGCATTTCAAAGGTGAGGCAGATCACTGGAAGAAGCCTGCCATGCGTACCGGTGATCACGTACTTGCTATGGTCAATGATCTACATGTAATCTTTTGAAAAGGTCCCGGCGGACTATCTGTTCTGAATGACGCTGAGGGACGCGCACCCATGTGGAAGAAGAAATCTATATTCTGGGACCTACCCTACTGGAAAGACCTAGAGGTCCGCTCTTCAATCGACGTGATGCACGTGAGGAAGAACCTTTGCGTGAACCTGCTAGGCTTCTTGGGCGTGTATGGGAAGACAAAAGATACACCGGAGGCACGGGAAAACCTGCAACGTTTGCAGAAAAAAGACGGCATGCCTCCAAAGCAGTTGCCAGCTACGCTCTTACCAAAGAGGAGAAGGAAATCTTCTTTGAATGCCTGCTCAGTATGAACGTCCCGTCTGGCTTCTCGTCGAATATAAAGGGAATAATAAATATGCCAGAGAAAACGTTCCAGACCCTAAAGTTTCATGACTGCCACGTGATTAGGACGCAACTGCTTCCGGTTGCATTGAGGGGGCTTCTTCCAAAAAACATCCGATTAGCCATTGTGAAGCTATGTGCATTCCTCAATGCAATCTCTCAGAAGATGATTGATCCTGAAATCATACCAAGGCTAAGGAGTGATGTGGCGCAATGTCTTGTCAGTTTCGAGCTGGTGTTCCCACCATCCTTCTTCAATATCAGGACGCACGTCCTAGTTCATCTAGTCAACGAGATTGTCATTCTGGGCCCCGTATTTCTACACAATATGTTCCCCTTTGAGAGGTTCATGGGAGTCCTAAAGAAATATGTCCATAACCGCGTTAGGCCAGAAGGAAGCATCTCCATGGGCCATCAAACAGAGGATGTTATTGGGTTTTGCGTTGACTTCATTCCTGGCCTTAAAAAGATTGGTCTCCCTAAATTGTGGTATGAGTGGAGACTGACTAGAAAAGGCATGCTTGGAGGGGACTCAATAATATGCAGGGACGGGCACTCTTGGTCTCAAGCACACTAGACATATCTACAGAACTCTACCTTAGTGACCCCGTATGTCGATGAACACAAGAACAGTTTGCGCTCCAAACACCCGGAGCAGTGTGACGACTGGATTACATGTGAAAACATCAGGACTTTCGGCAGTTGGTTGGAAACACGTCTTAGAGGTGACAACACTATTTGTGATGAGCTGTACTCGTTGTCCAGGGGACCATCTTTGACTGTATTGACTTACAAAGGATACGTGATAAATGGGAATACTTTTTACACGATCGCCCAAGATCAAAAGAGCACCAACCAAAACAGCGGTGTCCGCTTTGATGTAGCAACCAAGAGGGGAAAGGACACATATTATGGTTACATAGTGGACATATGGGAACTTGACTACGGACATGATTTTAAGGTCCCTTTGTTTAAGTGCAAATGGGTCAATCTGTCAAGAAGTGGGGTACAGGTAGACCCACAATACGGAATGACAACCGTGGATCTGGACAATATTGGGTACACAAACAAACCATTCGTCCTAGCAAATGATGTGGCGCAGGTTTTCTATGTGAAGGACATGTCTACCAAACCAAGAAAAAGAAAAGATAAGGAAGCGAACACATCATACGATGAGCCAAAGCGCCACATAGTTCTTTCAGGAAAAAGAGACATCCTGGGAGTGGAGGGCAAGACAGATATGTCCGAAGATTATGAAAAGTTTCATGAAATTCTTTCCTTCAAAGTCAAGGCTGAACCAAGCATCCCGTTAAACGATGAAGATTATCCATGGTTACGGCGCAATAAGCAAAGACACAAGCGAAGAAAAAGTGAAGACTTTCTCTCCACAACTATTATGATGATGCCTTGGTCTAGAATATCCATGTAACAGATGAGTTTCCCTATGAAACCCTGATACTTCGAAAGAGACTGTTTGTTTTGTACACGAAGTGCATCCAGTTTTTGCCGTAACCCTGTCAACTTTTTAGCACATGCTATATGGCTGAAATGATGATACCATGCCAACCTTCAAACTTTTCAGAGTTCATTTGTAGTGCTTTTCATTTTCAGGGTCATATAGCTAAAAAAATCAGTAAATGCATGAAAAATAGCAAATGAAGTCCGAAAGGGTTGAAAATTGATGATGTGGCTTTGAATGGTGCATTTTGAACACACAAAGAGTCTGGAGTTCAAATAAGTTCAAAAAAATGAAATCCCTTTGTAACAGATGAGTTTTTGTTCGAAATCTTGATACTTCGGAAGAGATTGTCCATTTTATACATGAAGTGCATCCAGTTTTTGCTGTAACCCTCTCAACTTTTTAGCACATGCTATGTGGGTGAAATGATGATACCATGCCAATTTTCAACCTCTTTAGAGTTCATTTGAAGTGCTTTTCAATTTCAGGGACATTTAGCTCAAAAATTAAACTAATATAAAAAAGAATGATCTGGAAAACTTTTATGAAACTCTAATAGCAAAAATAATAAACTAAAAGAATGAACTAGAAAACTTTAATGAAACTCTAATAGAAAAAATAATGAACTAGAAAACTTTAATGAAACTCTAATAGAAAAAAGAATGAACTAGAAAACTTTAATGAAACTCTAATAGCAAAAGGAATCAACTAAAAAGTTTTATAAACCTCTAGTATTATTGAAACTAAAATTATATAAAATTTATGCAACTAAAATTATCAAAGTATTTTCTGTTCAAAACATTATAAGCAAAAAGAATTTTATAAAGAACTATTTTTGTTAGAAACTTTAATAGCAAAAAAAATTATCATAAATATTTTTTTGTTAGAAATTAAATAACAAAAACTATTTTTGAATATAATGATAAATCATAGTAATATTAAATAGCCGGAAAAAAATCACTCCAAAATCTATTTTTATAGTAAAGTTAATCACAAACTAGTCATTCACACAAATTTCAAAGAATTCAAATTTAAACTATTCAAATTGTAAAATTAATGGCACTAACAGAAAGTTTATAATTTTTATTACCTAAAATCAAAAAGACTAACAGAAAAACTAGTAAGTATTTTGCTGTAAGCAGAAACAAAATAAAATAATTAAAACAAAAAAGAAAGCAAAAAAACTGGAAAAATTAAAAAAGTGCCACCTACTGGACCACCACGGCCTGCATACGACTAGAAACCCGCTAGTGGGGCCAGGATGCAGGCCCGCAGTAGGCCCACAGGCACAGAGAGTGGATTTAGGCCCGTAAGCCTGTAGTAGAGAGGAGCTCGAAGTGGTCGGCTTGGCAGGGCTTATAAACCACTCTGAGCCCCTCTCGGTTAGCGAGGTGGGACTAAACATCCCACCGCACCGCGCCAGTTCCAGCACACGACCTTTGGTCCCGGTTGGTGCCACCAACCGGGACTAATAGGGGGCATTGGTACCGGCTCGTAGCACCAACCGGGACCAATCCACCCTTTAGTCGCGGTTGGTGCCACCAACCGGGACTAATGGGGGGCATTGGTACCGGTTCGTAGCACCAACCGGGACCAATCCCCCCTTTAGTCCCGGTTGGTGCCACCAACCGGTACCATAGGTCTCTGCTTCCCGCCTATCGGTGTCAAAACCGGCGGTTCTCGGGTAGGGGGTCCCGAACTGTGCGTCTAGGCGGATGGTAACAGGAGACAAGGGACACGATGTTTTTACCCAGGTTCGGGCCCTCTCGATGGAGGTAAAACCCTACTCCGCTTGATTAATATTGATGATATGGGTAGTACAAGAGTAGATCTACCACGAGATCGTAGAGGCTAAACCCTAGAAGCTAGCCTATGGTATGATTGTTGTTCATCCTACGGACTAAAACCCTCCGGTTTATATAGACACCGAATAGGGTTAGGGTTACACAGTCGGTTACAATGGTAGGAGATCTACATATCCGTATCGCCAAGCTTGCCTTCCACGCCAAGGAAAGTCCCATCCTGGACACGGGACGAAGTCTTCAATCTTGTATCTTCATAGTCCAGAGTCCAGCCAAAGGTCATAGTCCGCAATCCGACACCCCTAATCCAGGACTCCTCGGAGCTCCCTCGAACCAGGCTTCAATGACGACGAGTCCGGCGCAAATATTGTCTTCGGCATTGCAAGGCGGGTTCCTCCTCCGAATACTTCATAGAAGATTTTGAACACAAGGATAGTGTCCGTCTCTGCAAAATAAGTTCCACATACCACCGTATAGAGAATAACATCTACACAAGTTCAATCTGCTGACGTATTCCGCGGCGTGACATCAAGCCTTTATTCGAATCGTTTTTACTGTCCCACCTTAGCGTGTTTAGCGAGGCGGTTTCCTTGGCACGTCTTGTTAACGCAGAGATCGTGTCCCCTTATTCCGGGATTCTCATCAATACGGGTGTGGGTAACCCAACCGTGCCTGTTGGCACGCCTCCTCTATCGAAGGCGAGTCCCGAACGGTCACGGGGAGGGCTCCTGGTATTCAACCTCTTTATAAAGAGACCAAGGCCCCACTCCTTTTTCTCAATCTCCATTAAATCCGCCCCTCGCTTCGAGTTCCAACACCCAAAGCTCCAGATTCAGGCGCTTCGGACCTTCAATGATGTCCGGCTCCGACCTCCAAGGCCGGTGGATGCCTTCCTCCGTCATGGAAGAAGACGTCCTAAAGCTAAGAGATGCCAGGTATCTAACCGGCGAAATCTCGCATAGGCTGCCTGCTCAAGGGCAGGTTATTCCCACTCCCAAGCCCGGTGAAAGTGTGGTGTTCGCGTCTCACTTCCTTCGGGGGCTAGGCTTCCCGACGGACCCCTTCGTGAGGGGGCTCATGTTTTATTACAGGCTGGAATTTCACGACTTGGATCCGGAGTCCATCCTCCACATCTCATCATTCATCGTCGTGTGCGAAGCGTTCCTCCGCATTACCCCTCACTTCGGATTGTGGCTCAAGACCTTCAAGGTAGAGCCGAATATGATCAAGGGGCAACAGGCAGAGTGCAGAGGGGCTGTTATAAGCAAGAATGCTAACGCTCCATGGCCCGAGGGCTCTTTTCAAGAGGAGCTCAGCCTATGGCAACAAGAGTGGTTTTATATCACAGCTCCCAGGGGCACCAAATGGGTGGCGCCACCTACCTTTCGCTCGGGTCCTCCACCACGGCTGGCGTCGTGGGTCAATAAAGGGCTTGACTGGGGGCCGTCCAAGGACGTGCCCTTGTTGCAGGGCCGCATTCGAGACCTCCTAGAGAGAGAGAGATCAATCTGGTTGTAGTAACGCAGGTCATGCTGATTCGTCGCATCACCTTACTGCAAACGCCGCCCCTCCGCCTGTGGGAGTTCAATCCGGAGGGACCACGAGCTCTCCAACATTTTATGGGCGCAACGCCCGTGGAGATGTACAAACTGTTCTTTAGATCGCAAGCAATGTGTCCGGATTTGACCAAGGACGCAGGTCTGAGCTGCAATTGCCCGGATGCTCAAGTAAGTAGTCCCGTACCCAGACACGCTATCCTTATATTTATCATAAACTTGCCCTTAAAAGAGTTGTCCCCTAAACAGGAGTGGATAGCGAAAGCAAAACTGATCAGGTGTCCGGCCCCCCTCCCTGAGACCACGCCGGATCCCGTGTTAACCAAGATGCTGGAGGTTGCGCCTTTAGAAGAAGGCGAAGGGGGCAACAAGGAAGCTACTGCCTCCGCGAAGGAGGTTATGAAGCAAGGAGGGATCGAGAATCCCTCCATCCAAGGGGAGAAGAAGACCGCCTCTGAAGATCCGGAGACCAAGGCCTCAAAGCGCGGGAAGAAATCCTCACTAGAGCGTCCTACGCTGGAAGATGCCCCTGCCGCATTATTTCCCCAAGGAGATCAGCCCTCCAGCGAGCCGTAAGTAGAGAGGGGAGTTTTTTTCTTAAATAAGAGACATCCCTATTTTATCTCTGAAGATGACCGATATTTTACCTTGTAGTTCGTATCTCAGCCCATCACAGCAGAGCTCGTCTTTGGGGAACTTCATCCAGAGATGATGGAGAGCGGAACGCCTCCCCCTGCCGTACCGCCTAGCAAGGCGGACGATCCTGAGGTGTCGTCGCGGAGGGTTTCCCCGAATCCGGCAGGGGAGAAGGGTGGTCGTAGGGCCCCCCAGAGCCCTCCGTGTCCGGCCTTCAAAAAAGGCCATCAGACGAGTCTGGCATCTCCTGGTGCACAATCGGAGGAATTGAAGGGTCTGCTCGGGCGAGTGTCTATCTCAGAGGATCACCGTGCATTGATGGGTACGGTGATTGAAAAGATTCCATCCGCGGAAAGTGGGTTGTACGAGGCCGCCAGAAGTTTGCTGACAGGTTTTGAGGTACGGGCAATGATGTACCTTTTGACGGTTCCGCATATATAAGATGCGCCCTGTGTAGATAGTAGCCCCTGAGACTCGGTGCGTTGTCAAAATGACGGCGTGCCGAGGATCATATTCCCAGTTATAATATGTCGCTCTTCCTATGTAGGTGGCGGATCGTCCGGTGGCTAGCCGTACTGATGAGTTTGCCGAACTAAAGCGGCAACTTGACGTGGTGGATGCTGACATCGCGCTTGTCAATAAGAGGCTGGACGAGTCACAAGGTATGCAGTTTCTCCGAGGACACCTGGTAAGGGAGCTTGATGCCCATGCCTTACAGCATGTATGCTTGATGCAGATGGTTTCGCGGCCATGGAGAACCTTCGGGCGGAGCTTGCCCGAGCCAAGGAGCAGGCCAGAAAAAGTGATGCGGCTGCGTTAAAGGTGGCCGAAGAGCTAAAAGCCGAACAGGCTGCTCACTGCTGAAGCAAAAAGGAACTGGCCGAAATGGCCGTGAAGTTGAAGAATGCTACCGACCGCTGCGAGCTTCTTGAAAAAGAAGGTCGAGCAGAGCAAGAGGACCTGAAGAAGGCCACCACCGAGGCCAAGGATGCTCGCTCTGTGATGAGAGCTATGAAGGAGGAGCTACGTCAGGCCGGAGATATCGCGGCTGGAAAGCCTTTTCTGCTATGGAGGAAGTTCATGGATCCTAAATATGCTCAGTTGGACCAGCTGTGGAGTAGTGAGGATGCTTATCTGGACTTGGCGGCGAAAAGTGCATGGACGCGTCGAACACTTCGGAGATCAAAAGGATCACGAGATGGAAGAGCTTTTTTGGTCACAGTCCATAGTCCAGAGCATCCACTTCCATTAACCAATCGTTTGGCCGAATGGGCGGAGCTGAATAGGTTGTCCAGACTTGCCATGAAGAATGTTGTGGCTCATTTGTGGCCGAAAAGGCCCGAGCCGAAGAGTTATTTTGGCTTGGTGCAGCAGTTCCTTGGAGCGGTGCCGCATATCAAAGCAATGAGGCGGTCAGCATGCATAGAGGGTGCGCGGATGGCTCTTGCCCGTGTCAAGACATACTGGGCGGAGATGAAGGCCAGCGATGTTGCATCCCAAGATTCGGATGGAAGCCGAGTACCTGTCGAGCACTATTTTCGGGGAAGTTCTCGCAGGCGCTCGTTTAATAGAGACGCAATGCTCGAAGGATATTATGTTCGAATAACATGTATTACTGTGAAACAATGTTTCAATGGAATATAAAAGCTTTTTTATACTTGTGCCTTCAAGAATTAAAAATACCTCCTGTGCGGCCGTTAATGTATATGTGTATATAACCTGAAAGATGGCAGTCTTTGGCTTCAGCCCCCACGCATATAATGCAGGGGTGTTTGCAGAAAACGTATTTTCACACTTGATCCAACGTATTGGTCCTACAAATGCAGGGGTGTTTGCAGAAAACGTATTTTCACACTTGATCCAACGTATTGGTCCTACAAAGGAGGTGATAGCACAGCAAACTAGGCAACCGGACTATAATGCTTTATCACTTTCACTTAGCCATAGGAGTTCGACAGTGGGGCTACTATATAGCCCCTAGGGGCACCGCGCTCACCCGAATTTGGGGCGCGTATGTGCCTGGCCGGGAAACGGCCCTTCGTCAATGCGGAGGAATTCTAAAGATTCCAGCGGGTCATCGAGTGGTTGACCAGTCTCACGCTATATCATGACAGTCGGTTTTGGCTTTCTCTCGAGGTGCTCCTGGCGAACCGGGGCACAATCACAGTAGTTCTCCTGGTGCCGCATTAGCCGATAGAGCGGAACGTAAGGCAGCAAAACACAGGAGCCGGGCAAACCCAATATTTGACGAAAAGACATGATTCGGAGCTGATGCATATAAGGCCTAACTCGAGACGCAGAACACTCCCTAAGGTATTTGGTCTTTATGAAAACGGGTCGAACAATTGCCCTTGGTAAAAAGCCCCTGGTGTCCAGGTACGCACGGAATTCTGACGTGGCCTATGCCAAAACGCCAGCCTCCTCCTCGGTTATAGCAAGAAACCGGGGGATGTGTATCAACAAGAGACAGTAAAAATGGTTTATGCAGGGTCTTAATCTGAAAAGAATCCTTGCACCGGGTCTCCACTGCACGTCTGCGCATGTGTCTCTGTTGTACCGTATCCTGGACGGGTGTAGCATGGTGTTCATCTGTAAAAGAGAGGAACTTAGTTGAAAAAGATCATGCAAAAATGTACGTTATATTAAATAAACGAAGTACAATTCAAAAAATGAGCAAAATTGAGCTTTATTGTCTCTTGTTGTGGATGCACGGAGCCCCTTGTACGGGGGTATGCGTCTAGTGAGCCCTTGTATGTTTACGCCGGACTCGTCAAACCGTGTCCGGGGTCTGGACGACCTGTCTAAGTGCTTGTATTGGTGAAGCCGGTTTTATTGTGGGGCTGTCAAGGCGTCCGCACAATTTTCCGGACTCGAGGAACCCTCGATGTTTCCCTTTAATGAGATGATGCCGCGTGGATCGGGCATTTTAAGTATAAGAGATGCATAATGCGGTATTGCGTTAAAGCGGGCGAAAGCTTCGCGTCCCAATAGTGCTTGATAGCTACGTGTAAATGGGGCGAGGTGGAAGGTTAACTTTTCGCGGCGGAAGTTGTTGGGTGAGCCGAACACAACTTCTAGCAGTAGAGAGCCCGTACAATGGGCATATGGGCCTGGCATTACCCCTTGAAAGGAAGTTTTTCTATGGTGAAATTTGGTTGGGTCTATCCCCATTTTATGGATTCTGTCATGATATAGCAGGTTTAGATCACTGCCGCCATCCATTAGGACTTGTGAAATTTGGAGTCCGCCAATTATCGGATCTAATATCAAGGCAGTCCAACTTGCATTCCGTATACTTCTAGAATAATCCTGATGGTCGAAGGTGATTGGTTTTAACAACCAGTGGCGGGACTCCTTCGGGATAGGCCGTATGGCGCGTACCTCTATGGGCGCCGCTTTATTTTTCCCTTTTGTCACGCGAAGTGAGTTTACTATTTTGATTTCTTGTGGAAATTTTTTTGTTTTCCGGTGCTCTACTTTTGGGGTTCGTCATCGTCCTCGCTTGGTGTGTCGAGCCCCTTGTGTTCGGCGTCGAGTTTGCCGGACTGCTTGAAGACCCGACAATCTCTGTGGGTATGGTTTGCACGCTTCCCGGGAGTACTGTGGATTTGGCATATCTTGTCCAACATTTTGTTTAAGTTGGATAGCTCGTCCCTGTTATCCTTAAGGGGCAGCTTTTTATGATTCTGCCGAGAGCTTTTGAATCCGGCATTGACTGCCGTGCTCTTCGGGTTGTTTCCCTTCGTCCAACGCTGGTCCTTGCTGCGTCGTGGTTTCCCGTTTCCATCCCTGACTTCGGATGTACTTGGGTCGCTGGTGCTGCATCTTGCTAGCCAGCTATCCTCTCCCGTGCAAAAGCGGGTCATGAGGCTTGTTATGCGGCCATTGTTCTTGGCTTTTCTTGGCCGAGGTGTCTAGCGAGCCATTCGTCTCAGACGTTGTCTTTGAAAGCTGCTAAGGCTTCGGCGTCCGGACAGTTGACTATTTGGTTCTTTTTAGTAAGGAATCTATTCCAAAATTTCCGGGCTGACTCTCCGGGTTGTTGAGATATGTGACTTAAATCGTCGGCATCCGGAGGTCGGACATAGGTCCCTTGAAAATTTGCCCGAAAGGCATCCTCGAGCTCCTCCCAACTTCCAATGGTGTTTTCGGGAAGGCTTTTAAGCCAATGCCGGGCTGGCCCTTTGAGTTTGAGGGGTAAGTATTTTATGGCTTGGAGATCATCTCCTCTAGCCATGTGTATATGGAGGATGTAATCCTCAACCTGCACCTCGTGGTGCATTGTTCCGTCGTATGCCTCTATGTTTATGGGCTTGAACCCCGCTGGAAATTCATGATCCAGCACCTCATCGGTGAAACATAGGGGGTGTGCGGCACCCCTATATCTAGGTGTACCGTGATGTTCGGATACTTGATGTGTTGCATTGCTTACTGGAGCTTGCTCTCTTGGCCCGTAGATAGATCTAACTGGACCAACTTTTTGATGCGAATCCTTGTGCGGATCGCGTGCCGGCTTGTGTGCGGCGCCATTTGCCGCTCTTTGTTTGCCATGGGGTCGTCCATCCGACCGGGTGGCCTCTTTGTTTTTTTGATTGCGGGGGATCTACGGCCTTGAGGGAGTCCCGGACTAGGGGGTGTCCGGATAGCTGGACTATCGTCACGGCCGGACTCCAAGACTATGAAGATACAAGATTGAAGACTTTGTCCCGTGTCCGGATGGGACTTTCCTTGGCGTGGAAGGCAAGCTTGGCGATACGGATATGTAGATCTCCTACCATTGTAATCGACTCTGTAACCCTAACCTATCCGGTGTCTATATAAACCGGAGGGTTTTAGTCCCGTGAGACGAACAACAATCATACCATAGGCTAGCTTCTAGGGTTTAGCCTCCTTTATATCATGGTAGATCTACTCTTGTACTACCCATATCATCAATATTGATCAAGCAGGAGTAGGGTATTACCTCCATCGAGAGGGCCCAAACCTGGGTAAAAACATCGTGTCCCTTATCTCCTGTTACCATCCGCCTAGACACACAGTTCGGGACCCCCTACCCGAGATCCGCCGGTTTTGACAATCGACATTGGTGCTTTCATTGAGAGTTCCTCTGTGTCGTCACCGATAGGGCCCGATGGCTCCTTCGATCATCAACGACGACGCGGTCCATGGTGAGACTTTTCTCCCGGACAGATCTTCGTATTCGGGCGGCTTTGCATCAAGGGCCAATTCGCAGCCATCCGGAGCAGATCGAAGCTACGCCCCGCCATCGTGTCAGATTTGGAAGTTTGAATTATACGGCCGATATCCGCGGAGACTTGATCTTCGACGGATTCGAGCCGCAGCCAGCGCGCCGCCTTTGTCTCGATGGGCATGATCTAGCTCTGCAGCCGAACCGATTGCCATGGAGGCCAGACCAAAGATCCGCTCCGACCCTTAATCCGGAGCCAGATTCCCCGATCGAGGACGAGTGGTTGGACACCGCCTCGGGGGCTACAATCTCTACGGTGATTGAGCCGAACTCCATCCCTGTCCTTTGCGAAGACCTTGACTTCAGGGTGCCGGACTCCTCTCCGGACTCCAACCCTCCGCGCCCCTACCAATCGAATTCGATTGGGCGCTCGTTATGGAGTTCACTACCGCAGACATCTTTCAGCACTCGCCCTTTGGCGGCATTCTGAATGTGCTAAAGTCTCTCTCTTTATTCGGAGAGCCCTGGCCGGACTGTGGACATGAAGGTTCGGATACGGACGACGAAATTCAACGCCCACCCACCACCCACTTTGTAGCCACTGTCGATGATCTAACCGACATGCCCGACATGCCCGATTTCAACTCCGAAGACGTCAACGCTATGGACAACGACGCCAGAGACGACCAAGACCTAGCGCCTACAGGGCACTGGAAGGCCACCTCGTCATATGACATGTACATTGTGGACATCCCAAAAGATGGGAACGGCGATGGAACAACGGAGGACGACCCCTCCAAGAAACAGCCAAAGCGCCGACGTCAGCGGCGCCGCTCTAAATCCCGCCACAATAAAAACGGTGATTCCGGCACGGAGATAATAACACCGGACAAAGGTGCGAAGAGAACCCCCTCCCGCAGGATTCAGCGCAGGAGGAGGGAGAAGCAAGTCAGCACGACAGTGCGGCAGAAAGAGAGGTCGAGGACGATAATTATTCGCCTCCCTCCGCAGATGAGGCAAGCCTCTACGACGACGAATTTGTCGTGCCTGAGGATCCCGCCGAACAGGAGCGTTTCAAACGCAGGCTTATGGCCACGGCAAGCAGCCTCAAGAAAAGCAGCAACAGCTTAGAGCTGACCAGGATCTGCTAGCTGACAGATGGACCAAAGTCCTTGCAGCCGAAGAGTATGAACTCGAACGCCCCTCCAAAAGCTACCCCAAACGCAGGTCGTTGCCTCGATCAGAGGAGGAAGCACCCAAGTCACCAGCGCACAACATGGCAGACCGGCCACCCCGTGGCCGCGACAGAGAAGCCTCTCGGCCCTCCGCTCAAGCCACACCCCGACGCCGCTCAAAAAGTACCAAGGCACGGGAAAACGCGCCGGACTTGCGAGATATATTGGAGGACAAGGCAAAACATACAAGATCGATCTACGGATCGCGTGGGCGCCCAACGACGCGGGATGATTACCGTCACGCCGGATACAGCAAACCCAGCCGGGCCGAACACAGTAGACAAAGCTCATATGAGCTACGTCGTGATATAGCCCAATACAGAGGCGCCGCACACCCACTATGCTTCACAGATGAAGTAATGGATCATCAAATCTCTGAGGGCTTCAAACCCGTAAACATCGAATCATACGATGGTACCACAGATCCTGCGGTCGGGATCGAGGACTATCTCCTCCATATCCACATGGCCCGCGGTGATGATCTACATGCCATCAAATACCTCCCACTCAAGCTTAAAGGACCAGCTCGGCATTGGCTCAACAGCTTGCCAGCAGAATCAATTGGTTGTTGCGAGGACCTGGAAGCCGCATTCCTTGATAACTTCCAGGGCACATATGTGCGACCACCAGACGCCGATGACCTTAGCCACATAATCCAGCAGCCAGAGGAATCGGCCAGACAATTCTGGACACGGTTCCTAACAAAGAAAAATCAAATCGTTGACTGTCCGGACGCAGAGGCCCTTGCAGCCTTCAAACATAACATCCGCGACGAGTGGCTTGCCCGGCACCTAGGATAGGAAAAGCCAAAATCCATGGCAGCCCTCACAACACTCATGACACGCTTTTGTGCGGGAGAGGACAGCTGGCTAGCTCGAAGCAACAACTTGGCCAAACATCCTGATAGTTTGGATACCAAGGACAACAATGGCAGGTCGCGTCGCAACAAGAACAAACGCCGCATTAACGGCGATAACATCAAGATACGTGCCAATGCCGGATTCGAGGCTCTAAACCCGGTCAGCGGAAGAAGCCATTCAAAAGAAATACCCAGTGCCCGTCCAACTTGGACCGGATACTCGATCGCTTGTGCCAGATACATGGCACCCCCGAAAAACCAGCCAATCACACCAACAGGGACTGTTGGTTGTTCAAGCAAGCAGGCAAGATAAGTGCCGAACTCAATGACAAGGGGCTGCATAGCGATGACGAGGAAGAGCCCCGGCCGCCGAACAATAGAGGACAGAAGGGTTTTCCCACGCAAGTGCGGACGGTGAACATGATATATGCAACCCACATACCCAAAAGGGAGCGGAAGCGTGCACTAAGGGACGTATATGCGATGGAGCCAGTCGCCCCGAAGTTCAACCCATGGTCTTCCTGCCCGATCACCTTCGATCGAAGGACCACCCCACTAGCATCCGTCATACGGTTTCGCCGCATTGGTTCTTGACCCAATTATCGACGGATTTCACCTAACCAGAGTCTTGATGGACGGCGGCAGTAGCCCTGAACTGCTTTATCATGATAAAGTGCTCAAAATTGTCATAGACACCTCAAGGATTAAACCTACAAAGAAAACGTTTAAAGGCGTCATTCCGGTTGTAGAGGACAGTTGTTCGTGCTCTGTTACACTCGAAGTGGTCTTCGGATCCCCGGATAACTTCCGAAGCGAAGAGTTAATCTTCGACATCGTCCCATTCCGCAGTGGCTATCATGCACTGCTCGGACGAACCGCATTTGCAAAGTTCAATGAGGTGCGACACTACGCATACCTCAAGCTCAAGATGCCAGGCCCTCGAGGAGTAATCACGGTCAATGGAAACACCGAACGCTCTCTCCGAACGGAGGAGCACACGGCGGCCCTCGCGGCGGAGGTACAAAGTAGCCTCTCACAGCAACTCTCGAATCCGGCCATTAAGCGTCCGGACACCGCTAAGCGCGCCGGAGTAACCTACAACAAGACCACCGGCACGATTCAAGCACGCGAGTAATCCGCCCCAACTCCAGCCCTCGCGAAATTGCGAAGCTAGTATTACGCGTACATAATTACGCCCGAGATACCATGGGCGTATGGGGAGGGCAAGACCACGGCACGCCAAGAATGCGGCTCGACCGCACCAGGGCTCCCAATTGTGTCATTCTTTTCCTTTTCCTTTTCTTCATTTTCTTACTTTCAGGACTCCGTCTTTCGTAAGTCGTGGTCCGCACTAGAATCGCCGAACTCACGATGCAACAGCCGGGGAAGCGATAAGCCACGTCGAAGTGTACAGGTGGTCTCTATTACGAGCATTATACCTGTTTTACATACCATCCCACAGCTAACCCCTGGAGGGGGACATGTTAGATAGTCCTATCCCTTGCTTATCGCACTATTTGTATCGTTCTGCTTTCATTGCAGTACCTTTTTGAATAAACAAAACATAGCTTTTGCTTATTATTGCTCTACTTCCCTTATCTATACATATGTTCATTTCACGACATGTTGCAACCGTAAACTTTGGTACGGTCAATACACCAGGGGCTTAAGTGTCCCAAAATTATGGTGTGATAAGTCCGAACACTTTCACAAGTGCGGCACCCCGAACTTATAGCATTATATGAATCGGCTCCGAATCATGTCTTGGGTCAATAGTTGGGTTTGCCCTGCTCCCGTGTTTTGGTACCTTACGTTCCGTTTTATCGGCTAAGGTAGCACCGGGAGAACCACTGTGATTGTGCCACAGTTGAGCTGGGTCGAGCACCTCAGTGGAGAAAGCTAAAACTGACCGTCATGATAGGGCGAGAGCCGGTCGCTGTTCGAGATGTTTTTTTGGGTCCCTAAAGACTTATGCCGCTTAGAGCAAGGAACCGGAATTGTCCGGCCAAGGCGTGGATAGCGCCCCGAACTCGGTCTTCCGAATACTAGGGGCTTCGCCGAAATTTAAAATTATAGAATTCTATGGCTAAGTGAGAGTGTTCAAGCATTATAAGTCCGGTTGCCTTGTTCGTTGTGTTGAGCGCCTCCCTAGATTTACCCAAGAATGGGAACAAGAGTGCTCAAGTTTATCCCGAACACCCCAAAGACTTTCGTGGCATGGGGGCTAAAGCCAACGACTTGCCATCTCTCAAATTTGATAAACGGCCGCATGAAGGTAATATTTTAAATTAATAAGCGTTGCTTAACGATATGAACAAGTTTTCAGCGTCTGAGGATAACAAATGCGAGTTTATTCAAAAATTACATCTTTGGAGCACTCATCCGCTATTCAAGTGGGCACCCTTCAGAGGCCCTCATAGTACATTTCGGGCGTGCGATGCTCATGGCCCTTCGATGGCTCGTCCGTCACAAGTCTCTCCGCATCCAGCTTGCCCCAAAGGTATTTTAGCACGGGCAAGGGCCCAACGGACACCTTCAATGCAGACGAGTGCTTGATGACTTCAAGCATGGACAGGCATCCACCAGCCGCTGCACCAAGCCGAAGTAGCTCCCGGGCATGGCCTCCAATGGCCACAGCCGCGCTATAAGGCCCTTCATGGCCTGTTTGGCGACCTTGTGGAGCTCGACCAGCTGCTTCAGCTGGTCGCTCAGGGGCACCGAATGTTCGGCCTCAGCATACTGAGACGAGAACACCCTTTCCATCGAGCTCCCCTCCTTGGTGCAGTAGAATGGGGCAGCATCAGACACACTACGGGGCAAATCTGCGAATGCTCCTGGAGAGCTCCGAATCCGGGTAAGTAATAGGTAATTCACTTTCACATGCTTGCTTTGCATAAAGAATGCCCTACCCGCCTCTATCTTCTTTAAAGACTCAATTTCTTGGAGGGATTTTTGGGCCTCGTCCTTAGCAGCCGCTTTGTTTTCGGCCATGGACACCGCTTCCTTCAAGGTCGCCACCTCGTTCGTGGCCCCTGCAGTACCCAAGTTATTCCTGTTATTTTTTGCAACCAAAAACTTTTCTATAAGGTATTTCTTTAATAAGGTATTACTTACCTTCCTTGTCCTGGAGCTCCTTCTTGGCTTGTCCGAGCTCGTTCTTGGACTGCTCGAGGTTCTGCTTCAATGCATTGACCTCCGCAGTCAGCGCGGCAGAGGTCAGCAGCGTAGGCTGCATTCCCATATTGACATACTTATGTTAGACTCCTGCGTATATCTTTTTAGATCCTTAGTCCGGCTTTTCTTTCCGAACACCGAACTAAGCATCAGAACTACTGTCTATGCGGTAATATTTTTACATATTCTAAACTTACCTCAAAGCCTGTTAGAAGGCTGATGCAGGCTTGATCGATCCGCTCTTGGCGGACTGAACTGTCGGATCACCGCACTCATCATAGTGCGGTGCTCCTCCTCGATGGAAGCGCCGTTAAGCGCCTCCAGATGCTATCAGTGCCTCCGGTTGGGACGGAGGACACGGCGTCTTACCCTTCTTCCGAAGGGTCCGCTTGCCGGACTCCGGAACCACTTGAAGGTTCCGGCATGGAGTCCGGACAAGGGTCGGGCCTAGAGCCTGAGGTCTTGCCCCCGCGCTGAGTCCGGGAGGTTGCCTTGTGGCACCTCCTGCGCCACCTCCTCTTGACCAAGCCCCCCTTGGGGCCCCACCGCGGCGTCGTCCGCAGCGTGAGGCGAGGAGGCAGTCGAAAGCGAAGTACTCTCCATTTACGACGAGCCCATGGACCCGCTCGATGAATCGGCGAACTCGCCCTTGGGCGGGCTGCACAATTGTTCGACATTAGAGAACACTCTGCAATAATAAAAAGCCATGGGTATCCGGACACTAACGACCTCGCCAGGGGCTTGTCCCTCGTAGGCCAATCCTCCTCGTCATCGTCGACATTGGTGGAGAAGTCCGGAGGAAGGGTTCTTCCCTTCTTGGACCCTCCGGCCTCCCTAGTTGGGGCGGCCTTCCTTTTCTTCTCCTCCCCCGCTGGGGGGGAAGCTTCTTCTTCCTCCTCCTCGTCCTCAGGAGAAGATTCTGCTTCAGAATCAGACAGCACCTGGCGTCAGGAGCTCCTTCGAGTTCCCGTGGCCTCCTTCTTGGCCTTCTTCTCCGGCACCACATGGGGTGCCGGAGCCAGCAGCCCCGTCAATCGGGCATCCGCTGGGTCTTCTGGCAAAGGAGCCGGACAGTTAATCTGTCCGGACGTCTTCAGCCAGTCCTGTCAAACAATAGGGAGTATTTAGATCCCACATAGAGTCAATCTATGAAAAAAGAGTCCCGTAAAGGGTAAAATAACTTACCTCGCCGGCTGGACGCCGTGAGCTGTATCCGCAATCTTTGTTAGCGGATGCTGGGGCTTCAGCGCCCTTGAACAACACTTTCTGTGCATCTTAAATGCGTAGTGTCGAAGAGCCGCTCAAGGTTCGGTCTTTGTGCGGATCGAACTCCCACAAGTTAAAGGCCCGTTGTTGGCATCGGAAAATCCGGCGGATGAGCATCACCTGGATTACGTCGACAAGCCTGAGATTCTTGTCCACCAGGTTCCGGACGCATGTCTTGAGTCCGGATAGCTCTTCCGAAATCCCCCACGTCAGACCCGTCTCTTTCCATGACGAGAGCCGTGTGGGGAAGCCAGATCTGAATTCGGGGGCCGCCACCCATTCGGGGTAGCGTGGCTCGGTGATGTAGAACCACCCCGATTGCCACCCCTTTATTGTCTCCACAAAGGCGCCCTCGAGCCATAGGACCTTGGCCATCTTGCCAACCATGGCGCCTCCGCACTCCGCTTGACGGCCGCCCACTAACTTCGGCCGGACGTTGAAGATCTTCAGCCATAAGCCGAAGTGGGGCTGGATGCAGAGGAAGGCCTCGCACACGATGATAAACGCCGAGATGTTGAGGATGAAATTCGGGGCCAGGTCGTGGAAGTCCAGTCCATAGTAGAACATGAGCCCCGGGACAATTGGGTGAAGTGGAAAACCTAGTCCGCGGAGGAAGTGGGGGATAAACACCACCCTCTCATGGGGCCCGGGGGTTGGAATGAGCTGCCCCGCATCGGGCAGCCTGTGCGCGATGTCACCGGACAAGTATCCAGCCTCCCGCAGTCTTGTGATGTGCCCCTCCATGACGGAGGAGGCCATCCACCTGCCTCCCGCCTCGACATGGTTGGAGAAGGTTGAGGTGGGATGTGCGGACTTAGGCGCTGGAGCTCGAAAAGTGTGAAATGGAGAAGCAAAGGAGGAAGAAGGCGTGGGTGAAAAGGTGGATCCTTATCCCCTTATATGGACGGACGGAGCTATCGTCCCCACCAGCCTGGTAAAACTCGCTTATCTCCCAAGCGCCGTAATCAATGGCGCGGATGGGTTACCACGTCCGTATTGATGAGAATCCGGAATAAGGGGGCACGATCTATGCTTTGATAAGAAGTGCCAAGGAACCGCCTCGCTAAACGCGCTAAGTTGGAGCAGTAAAAACGATTCATATAAAGGCCTGGCCGTGGTGTGATGTCACGCCGCGGAATACGTCGGTGATCATGCAAAAATTATTCTCTCTACGGTGTTATGTGGAACTTGTTTTGCAGAGCGGACACTATCCTTGTGTTCAAAATCTTCTATGAAGTATTCGAGGAGGAACCCGCCTCGCAATGCGAAGACAATCAACGCGCACGGACTCATCGTCATTGAAGCCTGGTTCGGGGTTCTTGAGGAGTCCCGGACTAGGGTTGTCCGGATATCCGGACTATCGCCACGGCCGGACACCAAGACTATGAATATACATGATTTAAGACTTCGCCCCGTGTCTGGATGGGACTTTCCTTGGCTTGGAAGGCAAGCTTGGCGATACGGATATGTAGATCTCCTACCATTGTAACCGACTGTGTAACCCTAACCTATCCGGTGTCTATATAAACCGGAGGGTTTTAGTCCGTAGGGACTAACAAAAATCATACCATATGCTAGCTTCTAGGGTTTAGCCTCCTTGATCTCGTGGTAGATCTACTCTTGTACTACCCATATCATCAATATTAATCAAGCAGGAGTAGGGTATTACATCCATCGAGAGGGCCCAAACCTGGGTAAAAACACCGTGTCCCTTGTCTCCTATTACCATCCGCCTAGACGCACAGTTCGGGACCCCCTACCCGAGATCCGCCGGTTTTGACACCGACAGGCCTCCTCATCAAATTCAGGTAGTAGTTTTCAGTTAGGGTAGCTCTTCGTTCGGCGACTATCGCCGTATTTGTCTTCGGTGTTGAGTACTTTGCTCCATCTGATTCTAAGTGTATCTTCCGCTGTTTTGAGCTTCCGCTTCTGCTTTTTCAGGCTACGCGCAGTGGCGACGAGCCTTTTGTGGAGGTTCTTCTGCTCCAGCAAATTGTCCGGCGTGAGATCATCCAGACTGTTATCTTCGTGGGGGACGGCTTGTTTCTCCAGATTGTCCTTTTCGGACGGTTGCTCGATAGCATGTTCATCGTCCGCCGGTTTGCCCTGCTCTATGGCTAGGTCTGTATGGCTGTTGTCTTTGTCGAGGCGGGACTTTGAGCGGCGCTTACGTCGCTGTTTTGAGTGCTTTTCGAGGGAGCGATCCTTCGTAGCGTCCCGTTGTTCCTCGTCATCGCTTCCTTTATGTGTGTCCACCATGTATACACCGTGAGATGAGGTGGTTCTCCAGTGCCCTATAGGCGCTTGTTCATGCTCCTCCCCTACATCGTCGTCCATACCATCGATGTCTTCGGAGTCGAAGTCAAGCATGTCGGTTAAATCATCGATAGTTGCTACGTAGTGGGTGGTGGGTGGGCTTTGAATTTCTTCGTCGTCCGGATCCCAACTTTCATGACCATAATCCGGCCAGGGCTCTCCTGATAAAGAGAGAGACTTTATTGAATTCAGGATGTCGCCAAAGGGCGAGTGCTGAAAGATGTCCGCGATGAATTCCATGATCGGCGCCCAATCGGATTCGATTAGCGGCGCTGAAGGCTCGGAGTCCGGAGAGAGTCCGGCACCTTGGAGTCACGAAGCCGCAAAGGGCCACGGTAGGTGTGCGGCTCAATCGCCGTAGAGATCGCAGCCCCCGAGGCGGTGTCCAGCCACCCGTCCTCGATCGGCGCGATCGGCTCCGAGCTAAAGGTCGGAGCGGACTCTGGTGCAGCCTCCAGGACACTGTTCGGCGGCAGAGCTAGGTCATGCCCCTCGTGACAGTGCAGCGCGATTGGCTGTGGCTCGAGCCCGTCGAAGATCAAGCCTCCGCAGACGTCAGCCGTGTAGTTCAAACTTCCGAATCTGACCTGATGGCCAGGGGCGTAGCTTTCGATCTGCTCCAGATGGCCAAGCGAATTGGCCCGCAGTGCAAAGCCGGCGAATACGAAGATCTATCAGGGGAGAAAAGTCTCACCCTGGAGCGCATCGTTGTTGATGATCGGAGGAGCCATCGGGCCTAAAGATGACGACACAGAGGAACTCTCAATGAAAGCACCAATGTCGGTGTCAAAACCGGCGGATCTCGGGTAGGGGTCCCGAACTGTGCGTCTAGGCGGATGGTAACAGGAGACAAGGGACACGATGTTTTACCCAGGTTCGGGCCCTCTTGATGGAGGTAAAACCCTACTCCTGCTTGATTAATATTGATGATATGGGTAGTACAAGAGTGGATCTACCACGAGATCAGAGAGGCTAAACCCTAGAAGCTAGCCTATGGTATGATTGTTGTTCGTCCTACGGACTAAAACCCTCCGGTTTATATAGACACCGAATAGGGTTAGTGAGGGAGTCCTGGATTAGGGGGTGTCCGGTTAGCCGAACTATCACCGTTGGTCGGACTCCTGGACTATGAAGATACAAGATTGAAGACTTTGTCCCGTGTCCGCATGGGACTTTCCTTGGCGTGGAAGGCAAGCTTGGCGATACGGATATGTAGATCTCCTACCATTGTAACCGACTCTGTGTAACCCTAACCCTATCCGGTGTCTATATAAACCGGAGGGTTTTAGTCCGTAGGACGAACAAGAATCATACCATAGGCTAGCTTCTAGGGTTTAGCCTCTCTGATCTTGTGGTAGATCCACTCTTGTACTACCCATATCATCAATATTAATCAAGCAGTTGTAGGGTATTACCTCTATCGAGAGGGCCCGAACCTGCGTAAAAACATCGTGTCCCTTATCTCCTGTTACCATCCGCCTAGACGCACAGTTCGGGACCCCCTACCCGAGATCCGCCGGTCTTGACACCGACATTGGTGCTTTCATTGAGAGTTCCTCTCTATCGTCATCCTTAGGCCCGATGGCTCCTTCGATCATCAACAACGACGCGGTCCAGGGTGAGACTTTTCTCCCCGGACAGATCTTCGTGTTCGGCGGCTTTGCGATGCGGGCCAATTCACTTGGGCATCTGGAGCAGATCGAAAGCTACGCCCCTGGCCATCAGGTCAGATTTGGGAGTTGGAACTACACGGCCGACATCCGCGGAGACTTGATCTTCGACGGATCCGAGCCACAGCCAAGCGCGCCGCACTGTCTCGATGGGCACGATCTAGCTCTGCCGCCGAACAGTGCCCTGGAGGCCGCACCAGCGTCCGCTCCGACCCTTAGCTCGGAGTCGACTCCGCCGATCGAGGACGAGTGGTTGTACACCGCCTCTGTGGCTATGAGCTCTACGGCGATTGAGCCGAACTCCATCCCTGTCCTTTGCGAAGACCGTGACTCCAAGGTGCCGGACTCCTCTCCGGACTACGAACCCTCCGCGCCCCTACCAATCGAATCCGATTGGGCGCCGGTTATGGAGTTCATCGCGGACATCTTTCAAAGACTCGCCCTTTGGCGACATCCTGAATTCACTAAAGTCTCTCTCTTTATCAGGAGAGCCCTGGCTGGACTACGGTCAGGAAGGTTGGGATGCGGACGACGAAGAAATGCAACGCCCACCCACCACTCACTTTGTAGCCACTGTCGATGATTTAACCGGCATGCTCGACTTCGACTCCGAAGACATCGACGGTATGGACGACGATGCTGGAGACGACCAAGAACCAGCCCTTACAGGGCACTGGAAGGCCACCTCGTCATATGACTTATACATGGTGGACATCCCAAAAGATGGGAACGGCGATGGAACAACGGAGGATGACCCCTCCAAGAAGCAGCCCAAGCGCCGGCGTCAGCGGCGCCGCTCTAAATCCCGCCACAGCAAAAACGGTGATTCCGGCACGGGAGATAATAACACCCCAGACAGTGCCGAAGACAACCCCCTCCAGCAGGATTCAGCACAGGAGGAGGGAGAAGCCAGCCCTCGTGATAGAGCGGCAGACAGGGAGGTGGAGGACGATAATTATATGCCTCCCTCCTAAGATAAGGCAAGCCTCGACGACGACGAATTCGTTGTACCTGAGGATCCCGCCGAACAGGAGCGTTTCAAACGCAGGCTTATTGCCACGAGAAGCAGCCTCAAGAAAAAGTAGCAGCAGCTTAGAGCTGACCAAGACTTGCTAGCTGACTGATGGACTGAAGTCCTTGCAGCCGAAGAGTACGAACTGGAACGCCCCTCCAAGAGATACCCAAAACACAGGCTGCTACCCCAATTAGAGGAAGCAGCACCCAAACCTACATCACCAGCGCATGATGTGGCCGACCGGCCACCCCGTGGCTGCGACAGAGAGGCCTCTAGACCCTCCATTCAAGCCGCACCCCGGCGTCGCTCGAAAAGTACCAAGGCACGGGGAAACGCGCCAGACCTGCGAGATATATTGGAGGACAAGGCAAGGCAAACAAGATCGATCTATGGATCGCGTGGGCGCCCCACTACACATGATGATAATCGTCACGCCGGATACAGCAACTCCGGCCGGGCCGAACACAGTAGACAAAGCTCATTTGAGCTGCGTCGTGGTATAGCCCAATACAGAGGCGCCACACACCCACTATACTTCACAGGCGAAGTGATGGATCATCAAATCCCCGAGGGTTTCAAACCCGTAAACATCGAATCATATGATGGCACAACAGATCCTGCGGTTTGGATCGAGGACTACCTCCTCCATATCCACATGGCCCGCGGTGATGATCTACACGCCATCAAATACCTCCCGCTCAAGCTTAAAGGACCAACTCGGCATTGGCTTAACAGCTTGCCAGAAGAATCAATTGGTTGTTGGGAGGACCTAGAAGCTGCATTCCTTGATAACTTCCAGGGCACGTATGTGCGACCACCAGACGGCGATGACCTCAGCCACATAATCCATCAGCCAGAAGAATCGGCCAGACAATTCTGGACTCGGTTCCTGACCAAGAAAAATCAAATCGTTGACTGTCCGGATGCAGAGGCCCTTGCAGCCTTCAAACCTAACATCCGCGATGAGTGGCTTGCCCGGCACCTAGGACAGGAAAAGCCGAAATCCATGGCAGCCCTCTCAACGCTCATGACCCGCTATTGCACGGGAGAGGACAGCTGGCTAGCTCGTAGCAACAACTTGACCAAAAACCCTAGTAGTTCGGATACCAAGGACAACAATGGCAGGTCGCGTCACAACAAGCACAAGCGCCGCATTAACGGCGATAATGCTGAAGATACGGCAGTCAATGCCGGATTCGTGAGGCTCTAAACCCGGTCGTGGAAAAAGCCATTCAAAAGAAATACTCAGGGCCCGTCCAATCTGGACCGAATACTCGATCGCTCGTGCCAAATACATGGCACCCCCGAACAACCAGCCAACCACACCAACAGGGATTGTTGGGTCTTCAAACAGGCAGACAAGTTTAATGCCGAACTCAATGACAAGGGGATGCATAGCGATGACGAGGAGGAGCCCCGGCCGCCGAACAATAGAGGACAGAAGGGTTTCCCCCCACAAGTGCGGACGGTGAACATGATATACGCAACCTACATACCCAAAAGGGAGCGGAAGCATGCGCTAAGGGACGTATATGCGATGGAGCCAGTCGCCCCAAAGTTCAACCCATGGTCCTCCAGCCCGATCACCTTTGATCGAAGGGACCACCCCACTAGCATCTGCCACGTCGGATTCGCCGCATTGGTTCTTAACCCAATCATTGACGGATTTCACCTCACTAGAGTCCTGATGGACGGCAGTAGCAGCCTGAACCTGCTCTATCAGGATATAGTGCGCAAAATGGCCATAGACCCCTCAAGGATTAAACCCACAAATACGACCTTTAACGGTGTCTTCGGATCCCCGGACAACTTCCGAAGCGAGGAGCTAATCTTCGACATAGTCCCGTTCCGCAGGGGCTATCACGCACTGCTTGGACGAACCGCATTTGCAAAGTTCAATGCAGTGCCGCACTACGCATACCTCAAGCTCAAGATGCCAGGCCCTCGAGGAGTAATCACGGTCAATGGAAACACCGAACGCTCTCTCCGAACAGAGGAGCATACGGCAACACTCGTGGCGGAGGTGCAAAGCAGCCTCTCACATCAATTCTCGAGTCCGTCTATTAAACGTCCGGACACCGTCAAGCGCGCCCGAAGTAACCTACAACAAGACCGCCTGGCATGATTCAAGCATCGCCAGAGTAATCCGCCCCAACCCCAGCCCTCGCGAAATCGCGAAGCTACTACTGGCGTACATAACTACGCTCTGGAGATACCATGGGCATAAGGAGGGGCACGACCAAGGCACGCCTGCACGCGGCTCAACCGCACCAGGGGCTCCCGATTGTTTCATTATTTTTTTCTTTTCTTTTACTTTCTGGACTCCATTTTCCAGAAGCCCTGTCCGGCACTAGAATTGCCAAACTCACGATGCAACAGCCAGGGAAGCAGAAAATCTACGTTGAGTGTCCAGGTGGTCTCTACTACGAGCATTATACCTGTTTTACATACCATCCCGCAGCTTACCCCTGGAGGGGGACATGTTAAATAGTCCCATCCCTTGCTTATCTGTCACGACCGGTTTTCAATAAAAATATTTATTGAACAACCGACCCATGAAATCCAATATGAGGAAAATCCTCCATATTGGTAGACAAAACTTTGATACAAGGTGCCAGTAGCATTACATTAATACAGGGGTCGAAGTGAAGATGCCCAACCAATTATTACAACACGCCAATAATTATACATGATGGCGGATATGGCACAAGGTGTAGGGTGGAGATACTACTGACTGGGAGTATGCGTGGTTGGTGGAATAACACAGTGGGGTGGTTAATAAGTCTACTGCACTAGCGGCTCATCGAGCGTTGAGGTGAGGCTCGATGAATTTATTTGGGTAGCGGAAGCGGATATTTCACAATGACTAATCCAGGGGGTCGCACGAGACTGACTGGGGTTCCTCTAGGCGTCGGACTCGCTATCGAACTCTTCATCCAAGAGATCGCCTTCGTCAGCATCTGGCCAAATCAACAAGCCAGGTGAGTACTATGAAAGTACTCGCAAGACAGTTCGGACAAAAGATATAATGAATGAATGCATGAATGCGACATGGTTAATCTTAACAATGCCCAATTTAAGCAGTAGCAAAATAATTAAGAAGGGAGTCGGCGGTAGTCCGCTCGAAAACCCAAAGAAGGCAAACTCAAAACCGATCGGGTGTCTTAAGCGACGCCTCGAAGGGTGAATAAATAAGAAAAACATTGCCGCAGTCGGGCGTCTGAGTGACGCCTCATAAAGGGCTTATATTGAAAAAAATGCATGCATGCCGCAGTCGGACGTCTGAGCGACATCACAGAAAGGGCTTATAATGAAAGTAATAACAATGCCGCAGTCGGACGTCTGAGCGACATCACAGAAAGGGCTTATAATGAAAGTAATAACAATGCCGCAGTCGGACATCTGAGCGACATCACAGAAAGGGCTTATAATAAAAATAAATAACAACAATGCCGCAGTCGGACGTCTGAGCGACATCACAGAAAGGGCTTATCATAAAAATAAATAACAGCAATGCCGCAGTCAGACGTCTGAGCGACATCACAGAAAGGGCTTATAATAAAAATAAGTAACAACAATGCCGCAGTCGGACGTCTGAGCGACATCACATAAAGGGCTTTCATCACAAAGATATAGCACTCATAATTAATATTCAACACATGAATTTAAACGGGTTAGTCCATCCACATGAATAAACATTTAACCGGACTTAGTACTCTTGTGATTCACCGGAGTATCTGTCACCAAAACTTACACTTGTCAGGATAAGATAATACAGAACTAGGACATGGATAAGATGATTCGAGGATTTATGACTCTGCAGAGTTTGTACTAAAATTACCCACAGCCAACGGATTTCCGTAGTCCTGAAGGACTAGTTCCGTTTATGGTATTTCGGAAGAAACACAGCTAACCAGTACACACACATCCTACCTCACGATGCCAGGAATCACCCCAGACGTCGTCCAAGAAAAACTTTTGAGACGGGGAGATCACAATCTCGAATAGCATGGGATCAAATTTATATTCGCGCGCTCTAAGGGGTGCCCCCCTCTCGGTCCCAACCGGAAACACCCATGCCCCCTGACCGGATGACTGGCTTTAATCCAGGGCCATGGAACCATCATCACGGCCTCTCCATTTGGTGTGTACCAGGAAAGCGGTTTGCTACTTACTGAGACATATCCCTTGCGGAAAACATGTGGTAGTACGGGAAGGGAAATGGATGGGAACCGAACTGATACGGGTTGACACTGAAGTCAAATAGTATGGCATAAGACTGGCATGCTACGACACTGCCATCTTACCCATCCTCATGCCAACACATGGCCGTGCACATTCACATCCAACACGTATGAATTATCGAACTCACTTGCCTCAACTTTGCATGAAAAATAACATTCATCGGTATGCTCACAAACATGCCATGAAACTACTTAATGCAAACCTGCCAGAACACTCATCATATCAAAAGTTCAAACATGCTTGCCTGGTTCAGAGTAGTCGGAGCCTAGTTCGGTGAAGTTTGCGGTTCCGTCACCTCCTTCGGTATCTACGGTAAACAAAAATACACGCGCTAATGTAAATACCGTGGGGTACAGAAAGTTGATCCAAATTTTTTTCAAATAAATATGATAAAAAACTAGACAAAAATTTCAAGAGGACAGAAAAAGAATCACTAAAAAATGCCTTTCTGTTAAAAAGTGATAAGGGTTTTAGCCTAAGGACCCATCTGTAATGAAACAGAAAACTTCCAGGGGGCTTTGCAGAAAAATCCAGAAAAACGGTTCAGAGTGGAAGCGTATTTGCCAAAGTACGCTTTCAGAAAACGGTTCAAAAAACAAAAGAGAGGCTGACGGCGGGTCCCACCCGCCAGGTTTGAAATTTCAAACGAGGAGTTTCGGGCTCGCTTACGCCCGAGAGTCATGCGTGGTCGCTCACGGCGATCCACCATGACGAGGAGATCGGAGAGTACCTCCGTGTTCGAGGTGCCATTCCAGCCTACGGGTGGTGGAAGAGGTCGTCGTGAGCACCACGTCGACGGAAGCCCTTGCTCCGTGACGGGGCGGTTCGGACGGTCGTGGATCTCGCCGGAGAGAGCTGTGGGGACAAAATTGAGGTGGGGGTTATCCTACTAGAGGTGCTACGAGGCTACGGGCGAAAGTAGGGCGGCGGAGGAGCCCTCACCGGAGAGAACGATGCCGGAGCCCGAGGCGGATGGAGGTGGCCAGAGTCGAGGAAGAAAGGCCCCTCGAGGCCCCTCAAGTGGCTAGGCGGGGTCTGGTGAGGTGGTGGAGTCGTGCGGAGGCGAGAGCAAGCTCGGGGTGCTATATATAGCCGGCCCGAGTTGGTTGCCGTGAACGGATAAGTCCGGCGAGTTGATTACGGTGGTGTTGTGGCTGGACGGTAGGATTAGGAGCTTGAGCATCGCCTAGGAGGAGTATTGGAGCCGTTCCCGTGTCCAACTCAGCACGGGAGGGCTGGTTACGGTCTGCCCTCGACGGAACGGCCGCACGGCCCGTCGGCGGCAGAGAGCGTGCTCTGCGCGTGCCAAGCCACGGCGACGGTGCCGCATGCGTGCGCTGGCAAGGAGGTGGCCACGCGGAGCCACCAGGACGCTTGGGCGGCGCCGAACGGCGTTGCGCCGCAGTTTTTCCCCCTGTCCCCGTTACGGTGGTGCAGCCGCCGCAAAGCACGCCGGCGCAGGCGGGCCAGGGCGCCACCGGTGCCAGGAACGCTCCAAGCGCTCGTTTGAAGCTCCAGACAAGAGGGATAGGCTGCAAGCAACGTGCCAAGGGCACTGTGGACTCGTGACTGAAGTTACTGACGGAGATCGACACTGAACTTGAATGTTACGAAGTGAACAGTACTAGTGCACGCAAGGTGTTCGACAGAATGATTTAGGCATGTAGGGATTTTTCCTTGAGCTGGTTTTTTTGGTGGAGGGGCCTCTCATTGCATCTAGAGGCTGCCTGAATATTTGTGGAATTTTGGAGTAGTGTAGATATGAATTTCACCAAATTTGGCAAATCTGGTCCAAACTTGCAGGGACTTTAATTTGAAATTTTTGAACAGAAGAGGAGTGGATCTTGATAGTTCTAGGTTGTGGGTACCAAGGACTATCCAAGGGAGTTGGTTTGAGGTCAAAATTCAAATGCATTAAGGTACTTGATTTGCAAATTACCTAGGCTCAAAATAATAGACAGAAAAGATTTGGGAGAGAATTAATTGAAATAAAAATTCAGAAGAGGGTTGAACTAGTAAAGATAGAGTGTTTGGATTGCCCAAAGTGGAAGGAGATATATTTGGGAAGATTTTACCATGTGTTTTATGGCCAAACCATAAATGATCTCAAATATGGGAGAGGATGAAAAACTCCTAGAGTTTCTTTTTGAAAGAAAAATAAACTTCAAAAAAATTTCTTGAATCCTTGAGGAGAGAGAAATCAGAGGAAAAATTTAAAAACCAAACACCAGAGTTGAAGGAGATGCAAAACTAAAATATTTGCCAGAGGGAAAAATCCTTTGATAGAGATTTTTGGAAGGGTTTTGGTGACCTCCTTCAAATCCAACAAATTTTTGAAGAAAACCAAAGGAAAATTTTTGGAGTGTCACAACACCTACCCCCTTAGGAAAAATCTCTTCCCCGAGATTCCAGTTGATCCTCAAATAATTTTGGGTGGTCCGCTCGAAGGAAATCCTCTCTTTCCCAAGTGGCTTCACTCTCGGTGTGGTTGCTCCACTGTACTTTGAAGAACTTGATGGTTTTCAGTCGGGTTCTCCTTTCTTACTCCTCCAAGATTTTTATCGGATGCTCCCGATACGTAAGGTCTGGTTGCACGTCAAGGTTTTTATGGGGTACCTGTTTCTCTGGGTTGCTTACGCACTTCCTCAATTGGGAGACGTGGAACACGTCGTGGATGTCGGATAATTCTTCGGGTAAGTCTAGCTGGTAGGCCACCGTGCCCCTTCGTGCTACTATGCAGAAAGGTCCGATGAATCTTGGTGCTAGCTTCCCTTTAATCTTGAATCGGTGCAGGCCTCTCATGGGTGATACTCGTAGGTACACAAATTCACCGGGTTCAAAATGGACTCCACGATGCTTCTGATCGTAATAACTCTTTGTCGACTTTGGGCTGTCTTGAGTCGGTCCTTAATTACCTTGACTTTATCTTCAGCCTCTTTGAGCAGGTCTGGGCCGAAGATATGACTGTCTCCGGTTTCCGACCAATTTAGCGGGGTACGACATCTTCGTCCGTACAGAGCTTCAAATGGTGTCATTTGCAGGCTGGACTGATAGCTGTTGTTATATGCGAATTCTGCGTATGGTAAGCTCTCCTCCCAACTGGTCCCATAGGTGAGGACACATGCTCTCAGCATATCTTCTAGAATCTGGTTTACTCGCTCAGTCTGCCCATCCGTCAGGGGTGGTATGCGGTCTTGAATGCCAGCTGAGTTCCCAGAGCTTGTTGTAAGTGATCCCAAAACCGGAGACGAATTGAGTGCCTCTGTCCGAGATTATTTTCTTTGGGACTCCATGTAGGCAAACGATACGGGAGAGGTAGAGCCTAGCAAGCTTCTGAGTGGTGTGTGTTGTCTTCACGGGGATGAAGTGTGCTACTTTAGTCAGTCTATCAGTGATGACCCATAAGGCATCATGTCCGTGTCATGACCGAGGTAGTCCAACAATAAAATCCATTCCAATCTCGTCCCATTTCCAGTCGGGTAACTTATTTGGTTGCAACAGCCCGGCCGGTTTCTGGTGCTCGGCCTTGATGCGTTGACAAGAGTCACAACATGCAATAAATGTGGCTATGTCCCTTTTTATACCGTGCCACCAAAATGTTTCCTGAAGATCTTTGTACATTTTTGTTCCTCCAGGATGGATTGAATATGGAGCGGTGTGGCCTTCAGCCTGGATTTGCTGTTTAAGGTCATGGATATTTGGTACGCAAAGCCTATTTACATACCACAATATTCCTTGCTAATCAATAACAAATTCTGAGGCCTTGCCCAACTTCATCTTCCGTTTTATGCCTTCAATGTTGGGGTGTCCATGTTGAGCCTCTTTAACCTTCTCTATCAGGGTAGGCTGTAATTCTAAGTTCGACACACTGCCTTCGGTGACCATCATCAGATTGAGCTTTGCCAATTCTCGCTGGAATTCAGGTCTTAAGTTTGGCATCTTTGTCGTTGTCCGGACTGGGTTCCGACTCGGCATCGGCTACAACATTTGCCTTGCCTGGGTGGTAGTGGATTCCAACATCATAATCCTTTACTAATTCCAACCAGCGTCGCTGCCGTAAATTCAGTTCTGGTTGTGTGAAATATACTTGAGGCTTTTGTGGTCTGTGTATATTTCACAATGATTACCAAGTAAGAAATGTCTCCATTCCTTGAGTGCATGAATAACTGCTGCTAATTCCAGGTCATGTGTAGGATAATTTTCCTCATGCTTATGGCGGTTGTCTGGAAACATATGCGACAACCTTGCCTTCTTGGATTAATACGCACCGAGGCCCTTTTCGAGATGCGTCACAAAATACCTCAAAATTTTTGTGTATATCCGGCACAATTAGTACCGGTCTTTGTCGTCGGTTTCCTCTTTAGTTCTTGGAAACTTTTCTCATGAGCTTCCATCCATTCAAACTTCCTGTCTTTCTTGAGTAGTTGCATCATTGGCTTTGCTATGGTGGAGAATCCTTCAATAAATCTCCGGTAGTATCCTGTCATTCCCAAGAAACTTCATACATCTGTCATGCTGGCTGGTGGCTTCCAGCCAAGTATGGCCTTGACCTTTTCCGGGTCTACGGCGATACCTTCTTGGGTCAGTATGTGGCCCAGAAAACCTACTTGCTTTAGCCAAAATTCACAATTGCTAAATTTAGCATACAACTGATGTTTCCTGAGTTCTCCTAGTACAATCCGGAGATGTTCAGCGTGCTCTTCTGGTGTTTTGGAGTATACCAGAATATCATCGATAAATACCACAACAAACTTATCCATAAACTTCATGAATACTTTGTTCATGAGGTGAACAAAATATGCGGGGGCGTTTGTTAGTCCGAATGGCATTACAGTGAACTCATACAATCCGTATCTGGAGGTGAAAGCTGTCTTGGGAATATCTTCGGTTCACACTTTTAGTTGATGGTATCCCGATCTCAAGTCAATCTTTGAGAACACCTTGGCCTTAGCGAGTTGATCGAATAAATCATTTATTCGTGGCATCGGATATTTGTTCTTGATTGTGACCATGTTTAGCGCTCGATAGTCTATGCACAATCTCAGTGTTCCATCCTTCTTTTTGGCAAACAAAATTGGTGAACCCCAAGGTGAGGAACTGGCTCGTATGTACCCTTTTTCCAACAGTTCCTTTATTTGCTTCTTTAGTTCCACCAATTCGGATGGTGCCATTCTGTATGGTTTCTTGTATATGGGGGCGGTTCCGGGTGCTAGCTCAATGCTGAATTCAATCTCTTTATCTGGTGGCATGCCTGGTAGTTCTTCGGGGACTACATCTGGAAATTCACACACCATTGGCACTTTGCTCAATTCAGAAATATCTACCTTGTTCAATCTCGGTTGCCGGCATATTTTTCTTTCCTTGGCTGAAACCTTTATGGTCTTCCCGTGGTGATGGGTGAGAATTACGGTCCTGTTGAAGCAGTCAATAAAACCTTTGTTGGTGGTTAACCAATCCGTCCCTAAGATGACATCCAGTCCTTTATTTTCCAATACGATAAGATTTGCGTGGAACTTCAACCCTTCAAACTCGATAACCACATCCTGGCAATAGTTCTGGGTAACTTGCTTGATTCCAGGGGACTTGACGATCATAGATTTTCCCAAGGGAAGCATCGAAAAATTATTTTGCAAAGCAAAACTTTTCGAAACGAACGAGTGAGAAGCTCCAGAATCAAAGAAAACCATGGCATGTATTGTGTTGACAGGAAACGTACCGAGTACGATATCTGGGGCATTTTGTGCTTCCTCTTTGGTCACGTGGTTCAGATAACCCTTCCTGTGGTTGTAATTTGGGTTGAAATTGTTGCTCTTTGGTGCCGAATTATTGCCTCCGTTGTTCGGCTTTGGGGCCGAGTTCCTTGGCTTGGGGCACTGCTTGGCATAGTGCCCTTCTTCTCCACAAGCGTAACAGGTAACGCCTGGGCGGTATGTGAACTCCTTGTCCCTTGCGTGGAAATTCTTGATTGGGCGCGAGACGTTTGTCGTGGGTTTGGGTGTCCAGTTTTACGAACATCCTGTCTTGCTGCGGTGGTTGCGGGTGTGTTTGGACTGGTCCCTCTTCCGCTTGCGAAAATCTTCTAAGCTGCGTCTCTCATTTTCCAAGGTAATGGCCTTATCCACCAGCGTCTTAAAATCTGGAAATGTGTGTACGACCAATTGACATTTAAGCGCGGGTGTCAGACCGTCTAGGAACTTCTCCATCTTTTTGTTTTCTGACATACGTTCCTCGTTGGCGTAGCGAGACAGCAGTAAACTGACTGTTGTATTACGACTGTCATTTTTCTTTGCTTGAGGTCATCAAATTCTCTCTTTTGATCTTCATAAGACTCTTAGGAATATGTGCCCCACGAAAACCTTCTTTAAATTCCTCCCATGATATATTATTTTCGTTGGGGTGCATGTGTAGGAAATTTTCCCACCACGATGCGGCTGCTCCAAAGGAGATAGTGCGGAGCATAAAGCACTTTCTCAAGGTCTGAACACTGGGCGATAATTAATTTTCTCTCCATGTCTCGAAGCCAGTCCTCGGCTTCCAGATGTTTGTCAGTGTGAGAAAATGTTTGGGGTCGCGTCTTCTGTAGCTCAGATAACTTGGATTGCTGCTGATACTGTCCATGGTGATTTCCCATTTTGATGACTTGGTTCAGTATTTCCTGATGTTGCTGCTGACTCTGTTCATAAAGATGGCACATTTGGGAAAGTGCCGTTTCACTGTCATGTTGACTTGTCTGTCCCTGTGTGAGATTGTTGCCTGGGGGTGTGCCATAATTTTCCTCTGTCGGAGTTGGCATGGAGCGCGTCCAAGGACGAGAAATAGTTTACTCTGGGGACATGTTTTGAAACACTCATAAGAAAAGAAATTGAGTCGCAAAAATCAATAAATTCAAGAGGATGCAATAAGTTGCAAATGCTCCAAGATTTTTCAAGAGAAAAAATACGTTTGTGCACGGAGAAGGACTGTCCAGTACATATCTTACACGCAAGTAGTAATTATACAATACATCACTCAGGATATGCGTACATAAATCCTGACATGTTATTTAGTCTAGTGCACTCCTCCAGAGCCTACATGATGCGCAAACAAACTACTTCTCACATCCTATTTACATATAAACATATCGTACAAGACGGTATATCGCATGGCGGCTAAGCGCACTTAGTCGGAGATGGTAAGGATTTCCCTTGGCCTGCCAAGGGTGAGGCGTAGGGAGGCTGGGGACTCAACCTCCTCTTCGGAGATAGGCTCCAGACGCGAGGCGCTGCGCGGAGTTGGTGGAGCAGGTGCCTGTCTTGGGACAACTCGAATCTGAGCGGCACGAGGGTGGTGCGTAATCTAACCGGAGTAGGCGCAATGACGTGGTTGAACTCCTCCGTGGTAGGCAGGCGACGAGTAGCGGTGCGAGCAGCAGGAGCAAACGATGCTGATGACGAGGCGGAAGTCGATGGCGGTCTGGCGCGAGAGCTCCCTCCGTTGGCGGCACAGCCATGGATCGAGTCCATGCGGGCGTGATTACGTAAGTCGTCCACCAGGTTATCGAAGGCTGCCTCCAAAGCCCGAAGATACTCGATGAGCATCTCAAAAGCTTCGTCCCATTCTCCTCTGGGGCAAGAGAACGCGTAGTGGCAGGTGTATGGCACGTGACATGGCAGGTAGCGGTAGCGACGAGTCTTCATCGAAGGAAGGATATCCACCGAGACGAGCTATCGCCTCACGGGCTGCCATCTGCAGTGCATGCTTCTCTGTGGGCATGGCTCTCCCCACGAACCGGTAACGCTCAACTCGTCCTCTCTTGAATTCCACCGCGGCTTGGTGCATGGTTAGACGGTCATTGACCTTGTGCTGAGAGAGAGAAGACTGGGCGCACATCTGGCCCCATCGCGACTTGGACGATGAAGGAGAGGAGCTTGACGAACCCATCGGGCATGTTGGCGAACATCTGCGACTCGCAGCTGTTGCTGGCCATCTACAAAAGTAGGCAAAAATCCTGAGTATTCAAATCATAAATTTATGCTGACTGTCAGAAATTGACTACATTTGTAAAAATAATAAATATCTCTATAACCGATTAGCGATCGCACCTAGTGGCTTCCTACAGTCAGCCTAGCTCTGGTACCAAGCTTGTCACGACCGGTTTTTCAATAAAAATATTTATTGAACAACCGACCCATGAAATCCAATATGAGGAAAATCCTCCATATCGGTAGACAAAACTTTGATACAAGGTGCCAGTAGCATTACATTAATACAGGGGTCGGAGTGAAGATGCCCAACCAATTATTACAACACGCCAATAATTATACATGATGGCGGATATGGCACAAGGTGTAGGGTGGAAATACTACTGATTGGGAGTATGCGTGGTTGGTGGAATAACACAGTGGGGTGGTTAATAAGTCTACTGCATGGCGGCTCATCGAAAGGCCGAGGTGAGGCTCGATGAATTTATTTGGGTAGCGGAAGCGGATATTTCACAATGACTAATCCAGGGGGTCGCACGAGACTGACTGGGGTTCCTCTAGGCGTCGGACTTGCTATCGAACTCTTCATCCAAGAGATCGCCTTCGACATCCGCCAAATCAACAAGCCAGGTGAGTACTATGAAAGTACTCGCAAGACAGTTCGGACAAAAGATATAATGAATGAATGCATGAATGTGACATGGTTAATCTTAACAGTGCCCAATTTAAGCAGTAGCAAAAGAATTAAGAAGGGAGTCGGCGGTAGTCCGCTCGAAAACCCAAAGAAGGCAAACTCAAAACCGATCGGGTGTCTGAAGCGACGCCTCGAAGGGTGAATAAATAAGAAAAACATTGCCGCAGTCGGGCGTCTGAGCGACGCCTCATAAAGGGCTTATATTGAAATAAAAATGCATGCGTGCAGCGATCGGACGTCTGGCGACATCACGTAAAGGGCTTATAATTAAATTAAGATCACTGCCGCAGTCGGACGTCTGAGCGACATCATAGAAAGGGCTTATAATGAAAGTAAGAACAATGCCGCAGTCGGACGCCCGGCGACATCACGTAAAGGTCTTATAATAAAAATAAATAACAACAATGCCGTAGTCGGACGTCTGAGCGACATCACAGAAAGGGCTTATAATAAAAATAAATAACAGCAATGCTGCAGTCGGATGTCTGAGCGACATCACAGAAAGGGCTTATAATAAAAATAAGTAACAGCAATGCCGCAGTCGGACGTCTGAGCGACATCACAGAAAGGGCTTTCATCACAAAGATATAGCACTCATAATTAATATTCAACACATGAATTTAAATGGGTTAGTCCATCCACAGGAATAAACATTTAACCGGACTTAGTACTCTTGTGATTCACCGGAGTATCTGTCACCAAAACTGACACTTGTCAGGATAAGATAATACAGAACTAGGACATGGATAAGATGATTCGAGGATTTATGACTCTGCAGAGTTTATACTAAAATTACCCACAGCCAACGGATTTCCGTAGTCCTGAAGGACTATTTCCGTTTATGGTATTTCGGAAGAAACACAGCTAACCAGTACACACCCATCCTACCTCACGATGCCAGGAATCACCCCAGACGTCGTCCAAGAAAAACTTTTGAGACGGGGAGATCACAATCTCGAATAGCATGGGATCAAATTTATATTCGCGCGCTCTAAGGGGTGCCCCCTCTCGGTCCCAACCGGAAACACCCATGCCCCCTGACCGGATGACTGGCTTTAATCCAGGGCCATGGAACCATCATCACAGCCTCTCCATTTGGTGTGTACCAAGAAAGCGGTTTGCTACTTACTAAGCCACATCCCTTGCAGAAAACATGTGGTAGTACGGGAAGGAAATGGATGGGAACCGAATCGACACGGGTTGACATCAAGTCAAATAGTATGGCATAAGACTGGCATGCTACAACACTGCCATCCTACCCATCCTCATGCCAACACATGGCCGTGCACATTCACATCCAACACGCACTACTAGGAAAAGGGCTATAATGGAATTGACACTAATGGCGCACCAGACATGTGGTGCGCCATTAGTATATACTAATGGCGGACCACCATATGATGCGCCATTAGTGTTGAAACTACTAATGGCGCACCTGCCCACGGTGCGCCATTAGTACCAATTTTTTTGAACTAGTGCGCCTGTCCAAACATACTAATGGCGCATCCGCTGGTGGTGCGCCATTACTAGTTGTAACTAGTAATGGCGCACCACCGTAAGGTGCGCCACTAATACTTTTTATTATTATTGTTTTTATTCCTTTTTTGCAAAAAGTACTAATGGCACACCACCGGGTGCGCCATTAGTAACCTGGATTACTAATGGCGCATTTGTTGTCTGGTGCGCCATTAGTAAGTGGGCAACAACAAGATATTTTGGACAGCCTCTCCTCCCACACTCACTTTCTCCCCACTTCATTCTCTCCACCGCCTCCTCCTTGTCTCGGTGCCTCCTCTTTTCACTTCATTTCCACCATAGATTCATTCAAATTAAGTGGTTAAGTTACCTTGTTTTGCTAGGTAAGTAAGGGGAAGCTATATTTATGTTGTTCTCCTACAACAATGTGCACATGCACTTTTTATGGCCTAGCTAGATCTATGTATGTTCGTGGTGTTGCATATGTTTGTGGTGTTGCATATGTGTTTGTGTTTGGAGGTGTATCGGTATTTGAAATGCGATAGTTGCCAATATTTTGCGGAATGTTGATTCATTTCCTTTTCAAGTAGAATTTTGGCATTAAGCATTCTTTTGGTCCTATTTTTAGGAAAGTCATGCCAAATTTTTTCTTGGTTCTAAAATATCGCTTTTGCTCTACCTCGCAGCGACCATAGTCCGCATACGATGACCGAAGGCATCGTGAATAGGTTTTTGAGGTCCGCGAAGGCCGAGATGCTTCAAAAGAACGAGACGGAGATAAGATGTCCGTGTCGAAGATGCAAGCTGAATAGCCTTATTGCGGAACGGATTACGGCAGGTCTTGGGACCACCTGCTCTTGCGTGGTTTCATGGATGGCTATCGGTGGCAAGGTGATGAAGATGACTACGAAGTCGTCCATGGGGGCCGGGCAAGAAATGAGGAAGGGCAGCAAGACAACCACCGCGGCTCGGGGCGAGAAGACGAAGAATCCCTCAGGAGATGATCACGACGGTGATGTTGTACACGATCATCATGTAGAAGATGCAGGACATGATGATGATGCCGGGCGGAGCAGCGATGTTGGACCATCGATGGGCTGGGTGCAGGACCCTCATATTCAAGAGCCGCTTCTCAAGCGGATGGATAACGCAAGAGCTGCCGCCCCGAGAGAAAGCCAAGATGGATCAACTTGAGTTAGACGCGGTTACTCCATTGTATGAAGGATGCAGGCCCGAGGATACCCGCCAAAGTAACGCTCATGGCTCTGGAGATGAAGGTAAACACAAAATGACCGACGATGCTTCGACGAGAACATGTCATTCTGCACGAACGTCTTCCCAAGGGGAACAAGTGCCCGACCAGTTTGGAGGAGGCGAAGAAAATCGTGTGTCCTCTGGATTTACCGCACGTGAAATACCATGTGTGCATGAACAATTGCATCATTTATCGGGACGAGCACGCGGAGTCTACCATATGTCCGGTGTGCGGTGTCACTCGATACAAGAAGAGGAAGAAAGCTCCTCGAAAAGTTGTGTGGTACTTTCCGATCACTCCTCGTCTGCAGCGGTATTTCGCGGATCCTAAGGTAGCAAAGCTCCTGCTGGCACGCCGGATAGGGAGGAGAAGAAGCGAGAAGATGACGCAAATGATCCGGAGATAGATAAAAAGACAAGATGCCGAGTCACCCTAAGGATGCGAGCCGGTGGCAAGCGTTGAACTTCAATACCCAGAATTTGGGAACGATCCAAGGAACATCGTGGCCGGGCGCGAGCACCGATGGAGTCAATCCGTTTGGCAGCCGTGAGAAGCACACATAGCACCTGGCCTGTGTTTGTGTGGATGTACAACCTTCCCCTGGTTGTGCATGAAGAGGAAGTACATTCACATGAGTATGCTAATTGAAGGGCCGAAACAACCAGGGAACAACATCAATCTGTATCTGGGGCTGCTGAAAGAGGAGCTTGACACGCTATGGAAAACGCCAGCCAATACATGGGACGCCGCAGAGAAAGAATATTTCCCTATGAGAGCCGCACTGCTGACGACGGTGCACGACTATCTCGGTTACGGATATCTTGCGGGGCAGGTAGTCCACGGATTTTCCGGATGCGTAAGGTGCATAGATGACACAACGTATCGCCAGCTAGATAGAGATCCCGGTCTTGAAAACCGTGTTCATGGGACATCGAAGGTGGCTTCGCGACGATGACCCGTGGAGGAAACGCAAGGATCTGTTCGATGGTGAAACCGAACTCCGAAAACGCCCGTGTACGAGGAGCGGCGAGGAAATAGACAAGCTGTTGAAAAATTGGAAAGACTGCCCACTGCCGAGAAAGAAGCAAAAGGCGCCAGAGCCGGGAAAGAAGCGAAAGGCGCCAGAGCCGCTGCTGAAGGTATGGAAAACGAGGTCTGTTTTCTGGGACTTGCCGTACTGGAAGATCCACCGTGTGCCTCACAGCCTTGATGTCATGCATATCACGAAGAACGTGTGCGAGAGTCTGCTTGGTACCCTGCTCAACATGCTAGAGAGGACCAAAGATGGGCCGAAAGCAAGGGCAGACTTGAAAGAGCAAACCTAGTCGCGCTACAACCCATAGACGTGGTCGATCCTTGGGTGGTAGAGCACAAAACCTTTATTAAGAAGACGTACAATGACCGAGGCCAACAGAGGACGGACGGAGATACACTCAAAGAGCACAACTCATGTTTCACGCGTTGGTTCAAGCAGAAGCTTCTGTCGTACTTTACATGAGGATTGTTCCACGGAAGAACAACTCATATTCGCCTTGTCACAGGCGCCGAGCACAACCTCGATGACTTATGAGGCGTCGATATCAACGGCTACACATTCTACACCGAGGCCAAGGACATGAAGAGCGATGGTTATCGTAACTCCGGGTAACGATGGAATCCTACACCGTAACGACAAGGACAGATACTACGGAAGGATCGAGGAGATCTGGGAGCTGAGCTACGCGGAGAGAAGGTCCCATGTTCCGTGGTCGATGGGCCAAGAACGTCATAAAAGAAGACCGGTATTTCACCACCATGGTTATACCCGGGTTAATCCAAGATCAAGGGCGCAAACGTCACCGCGAAAAATGAGCCATGGGTACTGACTTCCCAAGTGGACCAATGCTTCTTCATTACCGACCCGCCAAAGCCCAGTCGTGTTGTCGTGAGGAGAGGCAAAAGGAAGGTCATCGGAATGGATGGAGTAGCCAATGAGCAAGACTTCGACAAGTACGGCGACCCGAGGATCGAACATGACGACGATGATGAAGTAGCAGCATACACCACAAGAAGAAGCAGGACCACCCTACCTAAAGGACGTCTGCTCCACGTAAGAACTCCATTTGCGAAAAAGAAGGGCAAGAAGATTGTGAACAGATAGCTAGCTAAGATCGATTGTATTTAAATCGTAGCCTTCATTTCTCGATTGTATTTCATGGGTACTTTTGAACTATCATGAATATTTTTAAATTTCATGGACACTCGATCTCGATCCCCTCCATCTCGATCGCTATCCCACCTCGCACCCTCGATTCCCCTACTCAACCGCCACGATTCCCCCCGCACTTCCCCGCCAAGACCGCCTTATAAAAAAAAATAAGTATCAAACAGCTTTTTAAATGCTACTGTCTTATAAAAAATATTACTGTTATTATTTAAACAAGTTTGAACATATTTAAACACAAATAAGTATCAAACAGCTTTTAAATGCTAAAAAATTTGTGGAGCCCACCTTGATCCCTCCATCTCGATCGCTATCCCACCTCGCCAGATCCGTCCCCTCGCCGAGCACCCCCAGTCCACGGCCACGCCACACCCCCCGCACCCTCGATTCCCCTACTCAACCGCCACCACGACCCCGCACCTCAAGACCGTCTTATAAAAAAATAAGTATCAAACAGCTTTTTAAATGCTACTGTCTTATAAAAAATATTACTGTTATTATTTAAACAAGTTTGAACATATTTAAACACAAATAAGTATCAAACAGCTTTTTAAATGCTAAAAAAATTTGTGGAGCTCGAGTCGAAACCAGGACCTCTGGTGTGAGAACTGGCTCACGACCACCGAGCTAGTAGAGTGGGCTTGATGTGGATCAGTTACGGTGGTACATAACCTGTTGGCTCGAGTTGAATAAAAAAAATACTAATGGCGCACCACGGTGAGGTGCGCCAGTAGTATGGACATGCTAATGGCGCACCACGGTGAGTTGCGCCATTAGTCTTGTGCCCGATCCCCTTCCCTCTCCCCTTCGCTCGATCCCCCTTCCTCTCCCCCTCGCCAGTTCCCTCTCCTCTCGATCCACCGCCGCCGGTTGCCTGACCCACCGCTGCGCCTCGCCTCTCTCTCCCTCCTCGCCTCTCCTCGCCTTCCCTCTCCCTCGCCTCTCCTCGCCCTAGATCCCCTTCCCTCTCCTCTCCCGGCCTTGCCCCGCCGCCTCGGCCTGCCCCGCCGCCCAGCCTTACGCCTCGGCCTTCGCCCGCCGCCAGCCTTTAACGCCGCCTCGACCCCGCCCGCTGCTGCCCGCCACCTCGGACGCTGCCCGCCGCCTCGGCCGACCCCGCCCGACGCCGCCCGTCCACACGACCGTCAGCCGAGCACCTTATCCTCTCCGACCGCCTCCTCCACCCCGCCCGCTCCTCCAAGGTAAGCTACCGCCCGACCCCTATCCCCTTCCCTCCTCCCATGGATAAGAGGCTCTTGTAGCTCTCTACTATGCATCGACATCCGGGTACCGCAGCTCGGCATGGGCTGAATTACCAGAAAAATAGTTAAGAAATTATTGTCCTCAAAACAAGAAGAAAGCTGATGTACAAATTTTGTCCACAAATTATTTATTCAAAACAATTACAGTAGGGTAAGAAACAGAAAACAGTGTATTCTCTGTTAAGCTGAACTGATTTGGCTTTTGAGGTTCAATTTTACCACTAGCGGCATATAGCATTAAACCGAAGAACTGGATTTGTCATTGTGATTGTTAGTTTCTTTCTTTCTCGTGATTCAAAACAATTATGCTTGAACTATTTACTGGTGTGATTGTTAGTTTCTTTCTTTCTGCTGCATCTGGTTTGATATGCTCTTGCATTATACATTCCTAGCATTTTGAAATACATTGCATATTAGTTTTTGTTCAAAACCAAGCATTGTTAATTCTGGACCAGGTTTTTTATAGGGAAATTATCATTGATGTTTTCTCTATGAACCTGGTCATGTTTGCAAAGTTTTGGCTTTGGTTGAAACTACTCCTCTCAGATGATAATATAGGAACGTTTTCCAAGCTATGTCAACTTGAAAAAACGTTATTATATTACGGGATGGAGGGAGTACTTTGCACTATTATAAAGAAATGCCATTTGAGGTTCTCAAATAGTCTTGGCAACTTCCCAGCTTTTTTTTGAGAAGTGGATATTATCTTGTCCTAGAGTTGTTGACACAAATGACAAATGGCAAATCCTTCAAAATAAAATTGACAAATGGCAAATGAATGAATCAAGTCAAAGTCTATCACTCCCTGCATTGAGAGTTTGAGACTCATCAATGATGATTTTTTTAGTAGGCTTGTTGATCTCAGAAATTCACGGGGCTCAACATTGACGGTCACATGTTAGCAGCCGTCACCACTCAATCTTGAACTCGTTGCAGTCAATAGTCCTGGGACTTTTCTATTGTGTGCGGAACTCTGCCAAGACTTTTTTTTATGGGTGTGGAACTCTGCAAGACTTGACAGATGCTAGTTAATTTGTCCAGACTACATATATAGAGAGCGACCAGTAGCTCCCCTCATCTCTAGCTATTATTGAGATAGAAAACAGCAGAGACCTTCCTGCTATATTATTGAGATAGAAATATACAAATATCTTACACAATGAATTGCCTTCTATTATCATCTCTAGCTATTAGTTGTCACATTAATGTAAAAGTATGTGCTGATCAAAGATACCTAGAAAAACACATGAACTGTCAGCCCAATGGTGAATAGGATTTATTAAAGGGATGCACTACCAAGAGAAGATAATATTTATCTCTCCTTTTCTCTGTATGCTCTGCATCATGGAAGCTGCATATTGATATGGCAAATTTTAGCATGGCCCCTCTTACCTCCCGTTTTCACGTGTGAGGTAAGAGTACATAATAGGTCTGAGTTAATCATTTGATTAAGTAGTGGTCTGATTAATTCTTACCTTCTTACCTCCCATGTGAAAAGAGGGATAAGAGGGAGCCTGCAAAATTACTCGATTGATATATGTGATAAAAAATGACATCTCTGAAATTGTTCTTTTTGGATAACGAATATTAATCATGATTATTTACCAACCATCTTTAGTGGAAAAACCGTTTGTTTCGTGTGAAGTTTTGATTTCAGCTTGATATATTAATAATAATATTACCATGTTTGTTGTAAATGTCTATTTACAAACTTCGCTTAAAATGAACCTATTCTGTTTTTAGTAACTTATCTTTTAGTTTGATAGTCGAGGTTGTCCATGGCATCTTCGTAAGTGCATTTTGCATCTTCGAAGTGCGGTTGTCCATGGCATTCTTTATAAAGGGGTTGTGACCAACGATCCTGTGTGAGCTGGTGGAGTGATTTGTTTTCTACATAAAGCTCTTTAGTCGACTGGTTTCGTGAAATACACATGAAGCTTCACCAGCTCCTGTGGGTGTGGGATCCATGTGACATGTGACATTGCATCCATGTCCACCGATAATGATTTTGCAGGTACCCGAGAGGCCCTTGAGTTTGCCGGAATGTCGATTAACTTCCGCTCCGAAGAATTGGTACTCCATATGTCATATTTTCAGCAAAGGTCATGCTGAAATTTTCCGTGAATTTTAGCATGACTTTGCTAAAAATAGGACATATGGGGTACTTGTGACTAATGCATGGGCCGGGTATCTTAGTAGTTAATTAAGTAGGATCAAGTGCCCCTGCATTTGTGACTAATGCATGGCTTTTAGGGTGCCTCGGTGTCGATAAAAACCGAAATGATGAAAGGTTAGGCTTTTAGGTGCCTTGGCGTCGAAAAACCCTCAATGATAAAAGCTTAGATTTTAGGATGCCTCGGTGTCGACAAACCCTAAATGATGAGACCATGATCTTGTTCCTTGACAATAACCAACTTTTTGACCAAACTTTGTTTCTATTTAGAGAGAAACATGGCCCACAACGATGAGGCCGGGGTTCGGGCGGCAAGGCATTCTCGAGCTGTCCCAGGAGATGGAGGAACAACCTCACTTGTATGAGGCCGCCGCCTTTCCCCACCGATCCCGAGACCACGGATGGTGCCGCCGAGGATGACCACACCGATGCCACCACCGATGGTGCCGCCGAGGATGCCACCATCGATGATGGCGGCGCACGCAGATGGCAGCCAACCCGAAGAGGCAACGGAAGTACGGCGCCCGATCGTGCTCCGCACCCTCAAGGAGGAAGTTATCAAGTGGACTCCAACGGGAATCCAACGGCGCCCGAACGAATAGTCAAGGGTACTCGCTTCAGCTCGGGTGCATTGTCCGAGCACCGCCTCGATCAACACCAAGAACCTGAGGCATCCCGACCGAGGGAATTTGGCGCAACCTCCTCTTCACGAAGCTGCACGAACGATACAAGTTCCCCGCTGAATTTGAAAACACAAGCCTCAAAGGGAATAAAGTGAACAATGCTGCCCTCACGAAGATGAGCAAGGCCCTATCTACTTGGAAAAGCAATGTGAAGAGAATGATCGAGAAAGGTGAGAGTTATCAGAAGATCAAGGAGAAAAATCCTTCGATCACCGAAGATGACTACAATGACTTCAATATCAATTGCTCGAGCACCGCAAGCTCCCAATCAAGTGAGTGGGGAAACAAATGCGGAGCTGAACATAGGGGAACACACACTCGGTCCCGGGCGGTTACAGAGTGGCGGAGCCTATATGGGACAAGGAGGAGGCGGACCGTGCGAGCAAGGCCTACCGCCTCTTCGATACATACGGTGACAAGCGGACCAGGAACTTTGTCGTGGCCCGTACAAGAAGGACTCGAAAACAAAGGAGCTTACCACAGATCCGAAGACCGGGCAGCTTGAGCTTGTTCTGTAAGGAATACACCCCCGTAATTAGCTCCATAAGGTTCCATTCTAATTAATGAAGCCGAATATCTAAATGGTTCACATTCCTTCCGCAGGCGACTGAAAGCAGTAGCGCGGGGTCGACTAAGAGCAACCCTTGGGACACCACTCTAAATAGGGGGTTGAATGTAATGAAGAACAAGGATAAGCTCGATGGCCGACGTCGGCTGGTCGTGGTGGCCGGCAAAGGCTTGTCGACAAAATGGGGGTCATACTATACCGCTGGTGTGCGGAAGGAGAAAAGACCAGCTCGGAAAGCCAGGCGCGAGAGGTTCAAGAACTCAAGGCACAGGTGGCGCGGATTCCGGAGATTGTCCAAGAGCAAGTGGAACAACGACTCGGAGCGACGATCACCGCCCTTGTGCCTACCTTTGATCTCGGGTTGAGTGCGTGGATTGCGGGCGCCAACAGGCCACCCGATTCCTAGCTTCACGGCCAGCAACTCACATAATGCGATGGCGGGGCCATTGGTGCCTCCGGCGGAGGCGACATTGGTGTCTCCGAAGCCGCACGGAGCTTAATGCACCCGGTGTACGCCGCCGGCACCTCTTCAAAGAAGCGGCCCCTCCGTTAATCGCACGCCCGCCATTGGCGGTAAGGCCGACATTAGCCGAGCTCGACGCCATCATCACGGTAACTAATTAAGCCTCTCTCGCCGAGGACTTCATCTCCTTGCCTTTTGACCGGGCATCCCCGACACCCTACATGTTTTCGCAGGGCGCCGCCGACGCCCGTGCACTCTCCTCCACTTCGTGAACAACGAGTTGGTCGATGTCGCCAAGGGAAAAATAGTTCAACCGGCAACCCTTGTTCCACTGCACTGCAGATGCCACCCAACTTGTTTAGGGTTCAACCGGTTCGGTGCTGCCAGGCTGCGACGAGTTGTTACCTCCGAATCGACCGCCGGGGCTGACGATGAAGACGTGATGACCCTCGGCCTTCGCCTGAGCTGGCCTCGCTTTGGCCAAAGAGCCAGATTCGTTTGGGGCGGGGACACCACCCCAAAGACAACACCGCCAATGTGGTCGGCGCCAAGTCGGCCCCATGGCAAGACCGCCAGAACGGTGCCGGACATCCCTATGCCATCGATCCAAACATGCATATGGCACAGGATCGTAACGACGACGACGATTTACTATGATACATTTGGCAACGCCGATCAAGATTTTGCCGAGCATGGGTACGATGGCGACTTCATGGGGCCTCCTTCTCAAGAACCAAACCCAACAAAAGACGTGTGCGATCTAGCTCGTACCGCGGAGAAGCCAAGTTGCAACAGGCGCCGTCTGGTGTTCAGCTCTCAGGAGACGCCTCCAGCTGCCGACTTCACCGAGCCTCAGATAGGCGAGGTGCGAAATATTATCAGCCCCAACACACTCAAGAAGGCGGTCTGTGAGCAAAACTCGGTCCCATTACAGGAGAAGAAGAAGGCACGCATAAAGAAAGACTAAGAAGGGTGCGAGCCAACCGCACCAAGTACGATCCGTGCTCAGGACGGGCCACCTTCACCTGAGGATATCTCGAGGAGGGTGCATGTGGCGGGTAGGGCGATGCTACCGACAAATATGCTCAATGCTGCAACCGGTGCTATGCGGAGTCTGCATGACAGTGTTCTTTCTTTGGAGAAGCAGCGTCTCGTGGAGAAGGATGTGGCATACCCGGTTTCGCGGCCAAGGTGCCGAGGGCAAGGGCTTTGTGGATAACTCCATCGGGCGTATGATCGCCCCTGCGTTTTGATGACATCCACGCTATGTTGAACCTTCATCCGCTGCACTACACCTTTGTTCGGCTATTTTCGCTGAGTATGGAAATGCGGATCATTCGCGACAAGACCGGACATCGTGATAGTCGACCCTTCTACATGCGTGCCAAGATCTTGGGCAGCGCGGGGACCGCAAGTCGCGAAGTTCTTACCTCGAAGGCGTCATTCGCAAACCAAGATAAGGATAACTTCCTCGTGCCTTACTTTCCCGAGTAAGTCCTCCCTCAACCGCCCGTAACATATGAATTCTTACATTTCGATCGCTTTTTCTTTTAACATTCCGTGTTTTCTGCAGTGACACACGTTGCACGCCATCCTCCTAAGCCCCAAATATTCCATGGCCACGTATTTCGACCCGGACCGTCAACGAACGTAGATCGCACAAATGTCAAGAAGGTTCTTGATGATGTTCTCCTGCCACGCCAAATCTGGAGGCACCTTCACTGTGCCTATTCGTAGTACGGCAAGCACGTGTCCTCCCACAATACGACGCTCGCTACGTCAAGCAGCCGCTGGCGGTCGGAAGGGTGCCTACTACGCCATCCATCACATGCGGGCGATCGTGCGGGACCATCATCAACTTCGCTACCGAGTAAACTCAAAGATTGGGCCGCGAGCGTGTCGGCAATCCAGACGCGGACCTCCGACAAGAATTCTTTCGCATCCAAATGGAGTTTGCGGAAATCATCCATCAAGATGTCCTTCATACCTCGGGGCAGTTCTACCTCGAAATCAACCGTCCAACAAAGTGACATCGACACAATGCTACAAATGCAGGATGACAACGCCTGCTCTTTCATGACTCCCACGATGAGACGGCGGCTTCATCCACGCCCGATCCCTTGAGTCGAGTTGTTCAGTTCTCAAACATCGATTGGCTCATGTTGTAATTAAACTTTAATGAACTTGTAGTATGTCTCTTTGGTTTCGAGAATCGCTCAACTTAGATGTAATCGATGCTATTAATGTCTTGCTTTTCTCTTCCGATCGCTCGCTGCATACTTATATATTGCTTATGTATTGTCTGTGAATTGGTACTAACGTTTACGCTTGGCTAGTGCATAGCGATGCCGACGTATGTCGTGTACAAGGGTAAGGTTCCCGGAGTCTACGATGACTGGGAGGAGTGTCGGAGACAGGTTCACCGATTCAGCGGTAACAGTTACAAAGGGTACACCACTAGGGCCGAGGCCGAATCTAGATACGCCAGCTATCTAGCGGGAGAGGGGAGGGAGCGTTGGAGGAACCGGATGAAGACGAGTTTCATCATGATGATGCTCATCGTGATGACCGCAGCTCTCTTCTATGTAATGGTAGTTTAGATGATCGATATCGACTTGTAATGTGAAGACAAACTCGCTACTCATGGTCTCGAGACTTGTAATATAATGTTCTATCTTTGTTCGGTCTTTTCAATTTGGAGACTAATATGATGAATTGTATTCGAAGACTAATATGATGAATTGTATTCAAAGACTAATCTTCTATTGTATTTGATGAATCTGTTGTTGATGTGTGCAGTCTATATTTTGTCAAATTATACATTTTGTAACCTGTGCAAAAAAGAGAAAATAAAAAATAAAAAAACTAATACTCATACTAATGGCGCATCACATGACAAAGGCGCCATTAGTATGACAAAGGCATACTAATGGCGCATCATCGGTAGTGCGCCATTAGTATGTCATGTTACTAATGGCGCATCCAGAGGTGGTGCGCCATTAGTATGCCAAAGCACCTGGTATACATGGTTTCGGAGGCATACTAATGGCGCACCATGAGTCGCCATTAGTATACTCAGATACTAATGGCGCACTGTGGTGCGCCATTAGTAAAAATTACTAATGGCGTGCTATTAATGGCGCACCACAGATGCGCCATTAATAGCCATACTAGGTGCGCCATTAGTAGGGGTTTTTCTAGTAGTGACGTATGGATTATCGAACTCACTTACCTCAACTTTGCACGAAAAATAACATTCATCGGTATGCTCACAAACATGCCATGAAACTACTTAACGCAAACCTGCCAGAACACTCATCATATCAAAAGTTCAAACATGCTTGCCTGGTTCAGAGTAGTCGGAGCCTAGTTCGGTGAAGTTTGCGGTTCCGTCACCTCCTTCGGTATCTACGGTAAACAAAAATACACGCGCTAACGTAAATACCGTGGGGTACAGAAAGTTGAACCAATTTTTTTTCGAATAAATATGATAAAAAACTAGACAAAAATTTGAAGAGGACAGAAAAAGAATCACTAAAAAATTCCTTTATGTTAAAAAGTTATAAGGGTTTTAGCCCAAGGACCCATCTGTAATGAAACCGAAAACTTCCAGGCTTTGCGTAAATCCAGAAACACGGTTCAGAGTGGAAGCGTATTTGCCAAAGTACGCTTTCAGAAAACGATTCAGAAAAAAAACAAAGAGAGGCTGACGGGCGGGTCCCACCCGTCAGGTTTGAAATTTCAAACGAGGGAGTCGGGGCTCGTCGGCGCCCGAGAGCCGCGGTGGTCGCCGGCGGCGATCCACGGCGAGGCAGGGAGATCGGAGAGTACCTCCGTGTTCAGGGCGCCATTCCGTGGCTGCGGGTGGTGGCAGAGGTCATCGGCGAGCACCACATCGACGGCGGCCCTTGCTCCGGCGGACGGCGGTTCGGACGGTTGTGGATCTCGCCGGAGAGAGCTGCGGGGCCAAAATTGAGGTGGGGGTTATCCTACTAGAGGTGGTACGAGGCTACGGGCGAAAGTAGGGCGGCGGAGGAGCCCTCACCGGAGGGAACGATGCTGGAGCCTGAGGCGGACGGAGGTGGCCGGAGTCGAGGAAGAAAGGCCCCTCGAGGCCCCTCCAGTGGCTAGGCGGGGTCTGGTGAGGTGGTGGAGTCGTGCGGAGGCGAGAGCAAGCTCGGGGTGCTATATATAGCCGGCCCGAGTCGGTTGCCGTGAACGGATAAGTCCGGTGAGTTGATTACGGCGACGCTGTGGCTGGAAGGTCGATTTAGGAGCTTGAGCATCGCCTAGGAGGAGTATTGGAGCCGTTCCCGTGTCCAACTCAGCACGGGAGGGCTGGTTACGGCCGCCGATGTAACGGCCGACGTCTGCCGGGCGGCAGAGCGCAGCTCACAAGGTTCAAGCCACGGCGACGGTGCCGCATGCGCAGGCTGCAAGGAGGTGGCCACGCAGAGCCACCAGACGCTTAAGCGGCGCCGAACGGCGTATGCGCCGCAGCTTTGCCCCTCGTCGCCGTTACGGTGGTGCAGCCGCAAAAGCACGCCGGCCAAGCGGGCGGCTGTGGCGCCACCGACGCCAGAACACGCCAAGCGCCGTGTGAAGCTCCGGACAAGAGGGATAGGTTATGCGAGCAACGTGCCAAGGGCACTGTGGACTCGTGACTGAAGTTACCGACGGAGCTCGACATCGAACTTCCGAATCTTCTCGAAAGTGAATAAGATTAGTGCACGCAAGGTGTTCGCAGAATGATTTAGGCATGTAGGGATTTTTCCTTGAGCTGGTTTTTGGTGGAGGGGCCTCTCATTGCATCTAGAGGCTGCCTGAATATTTGTGGAATTTTGGAGTAGTGTAGATATGAATTTCACCAAATTTGGGAAATCTGGTCCAAACTTGCAGGGACTATAATTTGAAATTTTTGAACAGAAGAGGAGTGGATCTTGATAGTTCTAGGTTGTGGGTACCAAGGACTATCCAAGGGAGTTGGTTTGAGGTCAAAATTCAAATGCACTAAGGTACTTGCTTTGCAAATTACCTAGGCTCAAAATAATAGACAGAAAAGATTTGGGAGAGAATTAATTGAAATAAAAATTCAGAAGAGGGTTGAACTAGTAAAGATAGAGTGTTTGGATTGCCCAAAGTGGAAGGAGATATATTTGGGAAGATTTTACCATGTGTTGTATGGCCAAACCATAAATGATCTCAAATATGGGAGAGGATGAAAAACTCCTAGAGTTTCTTTTTGAAAGAAAAATAAACTTCAAAAAAATTTCTTGAATCCTTGAGGAGAGAGAAATCAGAGGAAAAATTTAAAAACCAAGCACCAGAGTTGAAGGAGATGCAAAAGTAAAATATTTGCCAGAGGGAAAAAGCCTTTGATAGAGATTTTTGGAAGGGTTTTGGTGACCTCCTTCAAATCCAACAAAATTTTGAAGAAAACCAAAGGAAAATTTTTGGAGTGTCACATTATCGCACTATTTGTATCGTTCTGCTTTCATTGCAGTACCTTTTTGAATAAACAATACATAGCTTTTGCCTATTATTGCACTCCTTTCTTTATCTATATATATGTTCATTTATGACATGTCGCACCCATACACTTTGGTACGGCCAATACAGCAGGGGCTTAAGTACCCCAAAAACATGGTGTGATAAGTCCGAACACTTTCAAAAGTGCGGCACCCCGAACTTATAGCATTATATGCATCGGCTCCGAATCATGTCTTGGGTCAATAGTTGGGTTTGCCCGGCTCCCATGTTTTGGTACCTTACATTTTGTTATATCGGCTAAGGTTGCGCTGGGAAAACCACTACGATTGTGCCCCGGTTGAGCTGGGTTGAGCACCTCAGAGGAGAAAGCTAAAACTGACCGTCATGATAGGGCGAGAGCCGGTCGCTGTTCGAGAGGTTTTTTTGGGTCCCTAAAGACTTATGCCGCTTAGAGCGAGGAGTCGGCATTTTCCGACCAAAGGCGTGGATAGCGCCCCGAACTCGGTCTTCCGAATACTAGGGTCTTCGCCGAAATTTAAAATTATAGAATTCTATGGCTAAGTGAGAGTGTTCAAGCACTATAGTCCGGTTGCCTTGTTCGTTGCGTTGAGCGCCTCCCTCAAAGGACCCAAGAATGGGAACAAGAGCGCTCAAGTTTATCCCGAACACCCCAAAGACTCGTGGCATGGGGGCTGAAGCCAACGACTTGCCATCTCTCAAATTTGATAAACGGCCGCACAGAAGGTAATATTTTAAATTCACAAGCACTGCTTAGTGCACATGAACAAGTTTTCAGCGTACAGGATAACAAATGCGAGTCTATTCAAAAATTACATCTTTGGAGCATTCACCCGCTATAAGGCGGGCGGGCACCCTTCATGACGCCTTCATAGTACATTTCGGGTTTGCGATGCTCCTTGCCCTTCGGTGGCCCGTCCGTCACAAGCTTCTCAGCATCCAGCTTGCCCCAGTGCACTTTAGCACGGGCAAGGGCTCGACGGGCACCTTCGATGCAGACGGAGCGCTTGATGACTTCAATCCATGGACAGGCGTCCACCAGCCGCCGCACTAGCCCGAAGTAGCTCCCAGGCATGGCTTCCAATGGCCATAGCCGAATTATGAGGCCCTTCATGGCTTGTTCGACGACCATGTGGAGCTCGACCAGCTGCTTCAGCTAGTCGCTTATGGGCACCGGATGTCTGGCCTCAGCATACTGAGACCAGAACACCTTTTCTGTTGAGCTCCCCTCCTTGGCGCGGTAGAACGCAGCAAGATCGTATTACACCACGGGCAGATCTGCGAATGCTCCTCGAGAGCTCCGGATTCAGGTAAGTAAAAGGTAATTCACTTTCACATGCTTGCTTTGCATAAAGAATGCCCTACCCGCCGCTATCTTCTTTAATGATTCAATTTCTTGGAGGGCTTTTTGGGCTTCGGCCTTAGCGGCTTTGGCACTCTCAAGAGCCGAGGCGAGCTCGGACTCGAAGTCTTGAGTCACGCTCCAAACTCTCTCGTGTTTTTCCACGAGAGCCTAGGAGCTCTTACCGAACCTCCGCCACCGCGCCTCCTGCTTCTCTCGCTCGGTGCGCTCCATGCCACTTTGCTTTCGGCCGTGGACACCGCTTCCTTCGTGGTCGCCACCTGCTCGTGGTCCCTACAATACCCATGTTAGTCCTGTCATTTTTGCAACCAAATCCTTTCTATAAGGTATTTCTTTAATAAGGTATTACTTACCTTCCTTGTCCTCGAGCTGCTTCTTGGCAAGGCCGAGCTCGTTCTCGGACCGCTCGAGGCTCGCTTCAATGCATCGACCTCCACAACAAGGCGACAGAGGTCAAGCAGACACCTGCATTCCCATATTGACATACTTATGTTAGACTCCTCGTATATCTTTTTAGATCCTCAATCCGGCTTTTCTTTCCGAACACCGAACTAAGCATCAGGGGCTACTGTCTATGCGGTAATATTTTTACATATTCTAAACTTACCTCAAAGCCTGTTAGAAGGCTGGTACAGGCTTCAGCCAGCCCGCTCTTGGCGTCGGATGGATGGAGGTCACCGGCGTCGCAGTCTCGCCCTTCTTACGAAGGGGCCGCTTGCCGGACTTTGGAACCACTGAAGGTTCCGGTATAGAGTCCGGCATAGGGCCGGACTTAGAGCCCTCTGGGGTCTCGCCCCCTTCGCGCCCAGAGTCCGGGAGGTCGCCTTGCGGCGCCCCCAGGACAACCTCCTCCTGGCTGGGCCCCTTTTGGGACTCCACCGCGGTGTCGTCAGCGACACGAGGAGAGGAGGTGGTCTGAAGTAAAGTGCTATTCACATCCGACGAACCCAGGGAGCCGCTCGACGAAGCGGCGAGCTCATCCTTGGGCAGGCTACAGGGTCATATTCGGCGTTAGAAGACACTATGCGACAAATAAAAAGTCATGAACTATTCTGGAGTCCGGACACTTACGATCTCGCCAGGGGCTTGGCCCTTGTTGGCCACTCCTCCTCGTCGTTGTCGGCGTTGGTGGAGATGTCCGGAGGAAGGGTCCTTCCTTTCTTGGACCCTTCGGCCTCCCCAGTCGGCGCGGCCTTCCTTTTCTTCTCTCCCCCCGCTGGGGGAGAGGCTTCCTTTTCCTCCTCTTCCTCAGGGGAGGATTCCGCCTCAGAGTCGTCGGACAATGAGTCCGACAGCACCTGGCGTCGGGAGCTCCTTCGAGTTCCCGTGGCCTTCTTCTTGGCCTTCTTCTCCGGCACCACGTGAGGTGCCGGAGCCAGTAGCGCCGTCAATCGGTCGTTATTTGGGTCTTCGGCAAAGGGCGGACAGTTAATCTGTCCGGGCGTCTTCAACCGATCTGTCAAAGGTTAGGGAGTTTTAGATCCTGCATAAACTCAAACTATGAAAAAAGAGTCCCATAAAGGGTAAAATAACTTACCTCGCTGGCTTGACGCTGCGAGCTGAATCCGTGATCTTCGATAGCGGATGTGGGAGCCTCGGCACCCTTGAACAGCACCTTCCAGGCATCTTCGTACCTAGTGTCGAAGAGCCTTTTCAGAGTCGGGTGCTGTGCCGGATCGAACTCCCACAATTTGAAGGCCCGTTGTTGCCATGGGAGAATCCAGCGGATGAGCATCACCTGGATTACGCTGACAAGCCTGAGATTCTTGTCCACCAGGTTTCGGATGCAGGTTTGGAGTCCGGACAGCTCGTCCGAATCACCCCATGTCAGGCCCGTCTCTTTCCATGATGTGAGCCGTGTGGGGAAGCCTGATCGGAATTTGGGGGCCGCCGCCCATTGAGAGTCGCGCGGCTCGGTGATGTAGAACCACCCCGATTGCCACCCCTTTATGGTCTACATAAAAGAGCCCTCGAGCCATAGGACGTTGGCCATCTTGCCAACCATGGCACCTCCGCACTCCGCTTGGCGGCCGCCCACTACCTTCGGCTTGACATTGAAGGTCTTCAGCCATAAGCCGAAGTGGGGCTGGATGCAGAGGAAGGCCTCGCACACGACGATAAATGCAGATATGTTGAGGATGAAGTTCGGGGCCAGATCGTGGAAATCCAGGCCGTAGTAGAACATGAGCCACCGGACAAATGGGTGAAGTGGAAAACCTAGTCCGCGGAGGAAGTGGGTGAGGAACACCACCCTCTCATGGGGCCCGGGGGTGGGAATGAGCTGACCCTCGTCGGGTAGCCGGTGCGCGATGTCGCTGGAGAAGTATCCGGCCTTCTGCAACTTTTTGATGTGCCCCTCCGTGACGGAGGAGGCCATCCACCCTCCTCCCGCTCCAGAGATAGTTGGAGAAGGTTGAGGTGGGATGTGCGGACTTGGTATTTGGAGCTCGAGTCTTGTGAAATGGATGAGCAAAGGAGGAAGAAGGCGTAGGTGAAAAGGTGGATCCTTATCCCCTTATATTGACGGACAAAGCTATGCGTCCCCCGCCAGCCTGGTAAAACTCGCTTATCCCCCAAGCGCCGTAATCAATGGCGCGGTTGGGTTACCCATGTCATAGCCCAGAATTGGTTGTAACTAGTGGCATCTGCATCCATGCCTCATGTTTAAATTCTTTTAAAATTGAAATGGGGATTGCCTAAACCCTAGCATTAAAGCAATTCAAATAGGTTCACCCAAAATTATTTTTCAGTGAATCCAAATGGCTTTAGAAAATGTTCATCATTTCTGGAAAAATGCTATAAACCATAACCAGAGTGATGCACATTTTTCATGACATATTTGGTCACTGGATTAATTTTTAAAGTATTTGAATTGGAGCATTTAATGCCTATAAATATTTTAAATGCTTCAATACTTCTGAAAACAATTGAGGGATGTTGGAAATAATTCAAATAGTGCCCACAATTTTTGTCAGGATTTTACAAAATGACTTAGTATTTTTACTAAATCAAAACAGATCAAAATAAATAGAAAACAGAAACAATAAACAAAATAACGCAGAGAGAGAGAGTTAGTACCTGGGCCTTACCTGGCGCCACCAACCGGCCCAGCACGGCCCAGCCCACCGCCGCTTCCCCCCCTGTCGTCTTCCTCCCTCGCCAGAAGGACAGATGCGCGTGGCCGCCCCGCACCGGCCACCTCCTCCCTCCGTGCCTGCCTGGCTCCTCGCGGTGATCCTAGACGACGCCACGGGGACGCCACGACACCTCCTGGACCCTCCTCGCTCTCTCCCTCACCCTCACTTCCCCTGGATCCCTCTCTCTTCCCCACCGAGCGCCGCCGTCGCCACCGACGATGTTCGCCGCGGCCACAGCCACCTCCCCGCCTCGCCGATGACCCAGGAAGCTCCGCCTCGCCCCTCTTTTGATCCTCACCCAGACGAAGGGCGCCGGAAGCCCCTGGATGCCGCTAGCTCCGCCGTTCCCCTCCTCGGGTCCCGGCGATCGCCGCCGTGATTCCACCGTCATCCGGACATCCCCGAGCTCGCCGTCTGCTCCAGCCGACTCCTCGTGAGCTCCTCTTCCTTCTCCCCCTTCCCGTTCTCGCTCTCGAGTACCACAGCAACTGCACCGAGCTCGGCCGCACCCGCCGCCGCCACCGCCGCGTCATTGCCGTGGCCGAGCCACGATGGCTCAAGCCGGGCACACCACCGTGCTCCACACCTCACCAGAGCACGTGGGGCACTAACGCCTCCCCTAAGCGCCTGCATCGCCTAACCCGCCGTTGGCCGAACTCCGGCCGCCGCCTCCCTCGCCGCTGACGACGCCACAGCTAACCCCAGCTCCTCTGGCTTGCTCCATTGGATGCGCACAAGCTCGAGCTCCCTGTAGAACCCCTCCGTGCGTCGAATGGGCGCCGGAGCAGCCGTCCCAGCGTGCCTCCGTCGTCGGTTGACGTCACCGGCGGTTACACTCCGGCGGGCTGACGTGGCACGTCATTAGCCACTGATGACCCCACTAATTAACCTCCAGTGAAACTGACAGCCGGGCCCCACATCCTAACTAACTGGCTAACTAAACTAGATTAAGTTTAATCTAATTACCCTGGACCCACGTCGACTTTATTAGCCGACGCGTGGCTGGATCGGGCCCACATGTCAGCGACACTTACCAGCCTGAGACACTGATCAGTGGACCCCACAGGTCAGGTTTGACCTGGACCGCACCCCGTTGACTCGCCTACGTCATGCTGACGTAGTGCTGACGCAGTAATGCATTTTCTGGAATTAGTTTAATTCTAAATATTCAGGAAATTCCAGAAAATGTTTAAAACTTGTAAAAATCATAGAAATTCAACCGTAACTCCAAATGAGATAAATTATATATGAAAAATGATCAGAAAAATCCAATCTATCCATCTGTACCATTTTCATGCATGTTAGAACAACTTATAGCTTCTGTTTAGGACAAATCATATGAATGGCATTTAAATAATCACATATGGAGTTTGAATTTGAATCTTTGATTCAAACCAACTTCATTTAACTTTGTTTCTAGCTGCATTAGCTCAAAACACCAGCATGTTGCCATGTCATGATCATGCATCATAATGTTGCATTGCATTGATTGTGTTTCCTCTCTGTTGCAGTAATTGTCCCTCTCGGAGACGTGGTTTCGACGATGAGTTCGATGACACCGATGAAGAACTATATTATCTTCGTAAGTGTCGTGCAAGCAAAACCCCTTGTTCATTCTGATACAATCCCACTCTCTCGCCTCCTGCTCTATTTTACTGCATTAGGACAACAACGACTCGAGTGTTACTTGCTGCGGTAGCTGAACCCCTTTATCCTCTGCATGACCTGTCATTCCACAGTAATTAGATGAAACCCACTAGCATGAGTAGGAGTTGTTTGAGCCCTGATGTGCCTACTCATTCATGCTTGTTTGTCATGCCTGCTCTTGCCTAGAGTTGTGTCAGGTCTGATTCATCGGGAATGAATTGGAAAGTGGTGAACGTGTCCTACTGTGTGTGCGCTAAGTGTGTGAACACGATTTGGTAATGGTAGCGGTGAGAGGCCATGTAGGAGTAGATGGTGGGTTGTCTCATTGCAGCCGTCCTCAGGAACTGAGTTCTGTGTTTGTGATCCATGAACAGTTACTACCACACATTGGGCTCCGGGCGCTCCAAGCTCTCTCGACTTATTAATCAACTTGATCTCTGTCCAGGAGTTGCAACTAGTTTCTGGTGTTTGTAGGTAGTGTTAGTAGTCTACCAAGTGGCACCCGGTACAGGTAGGCTTGGGACAGACTAGGAACAGTGGCACGGTGTACCAAGTGGCACCCGGTTGGTGGGCTTGGGAACCCTGCTCACATCATTTGGGGCCGTGAGCGACACCCCGGCCGGATCTCCTTGCGGATGGAACCCGAATAGGCGATAAACCTGGACGAGAGACTTGTGTGGTTAGTCAATTCGTGGCCGACTCCCTCGCCAAAGCTTCCGCTTGAAGGTTGCCGAGATACACAAGGTGTACATGGCGGTAAGTGGCGAGAGCGTGTGTGAAGAAGTACACCCTGCAGGTTAATATGATCTATTCGAATAGCCGTGTCCATGGTAAAGGACTTACGGGTTGCTGTATAGTTCATAGACAAGTGAAAGTGGATACTCTAAAACTCGCAAGATAAGCGTGAGTGCTATGGATGGCGTGCTCGTAGGGAGACGGGAGCGGATCCATAGTGGTGTATTGATATGGTGAATATGTGGACTCGTGTGCGCCACCTCAAAAGAGTTACTTGCGGTCGTAGTTCAGGATAGCCACCGAGTCAAAGCTGGCTTGCTGCAGTCAAACTCCACCACGCCCTTTGTTGATAATGATGCATATGTAGATAGTTACGATGTAAGTCTTGCTGAGTAATGCGTTTGTACTCACGTTTGCTTATTTATGTTTTGCAGAGAGACGTCAGTCTCGCTAGTAGTTCTGCTTGGACTTCAACGTTTAGCTTGTTACCTCAGCTACGATCTTGTGTCTCGGCAGGATCTGGTAGATAGTCAGGCTTCTCAGCCCCCTTTCATTTGTAGATGTCTCGTACTCGGACATGTTAAGCTTCCGCGTGTGCTTTGTTTTGTATGCTCTGAATGTTGGGTCATGAGACCCATGTTTGTAATGTCTCGCTCCTCGGAGCCTAATGAATAAATATTTGAGTCGTAGAGTTATGTTGTGATGCCATGTTGTATTTACACATATTGAGCATATTGTGTGTATGTTTGAAATGCTTGGTATGTGTGGGATCCGACAATCTAGTTGTTTATCCTTGGCAGCCTCTCATATGGGGAAATGTAGTCTAGTGCTTCCTGAGCGATGGTAGTCCGCTTCTGACCGGTTCACCGAGTCTCGCTAGCCCAAAGACTACTGCTTTGGACACTTGACTGGCCGGCATGTGTTTTACTTTGTTCCTATGTCCGTCCCTTCGGGAAATGTCACGCGGTGATATCCGAGTCCTGCCTAGCTCTCTACAGCCGGGATACCGGAGTCCTGTTAGCCGGTTGCTACAGCCCGAATTCATACGTTGATGACCGACATGCTCGATGTGATTCATGTATGCCTGTCCCCATGGGTTAGTGCCGCTTTGGGTTCACGACTAGCCATGTCGGCCCGGTTCTCTGTCATATGGATGCTAGTGACACTATCATATATGTGAGCCAAAAGACGCAAACGGTCCCGGGCCATGGTAAGGCGACACCCGTGGGAATACCGTGCGTGAGGCCGCAAAGTGATATGAGGTGTTACCGGCTAGATCGATGTGACTTGGAATCGGGGTCCTGACAACCCACGTCTGTATTGATGGGAAAGCCGGAATAAGGGGGCACAATCTCCGCTCTGATAAGACGTGCCAAGGAAACCGCCTCGCTAAACGCGCTGAGGTGGAACAATAAAAATGATTCATATAAAGGCCTGACCGTGGTGTGATGTCACGCCGCGGAATACGTCAGCAGATCTATGCAAAAGTTATTCTCTCTACGGTAGTATGTGGAACCTGTTTTGCAGAGCCGGACACTATCCTTGTGTTCAAAATCTTCTATGAAGTATTCGGAGGAGGAACCTGCCTTGCAATGTCAAGACAATATGCGCCCGAACTAAATCGTCGTCATTGAAGCCTGGTTCAGGAGCTCTTGAGGAGTCTGGATTAGGTGGTGTCCGGATAGCCGAACTATCACCGTTGGCTGGACTCCTGGACTATGAAGATACAAGATTGAAGACTTCGTCCCGTGTCCGGATGGGACTTTCCTTGGCGTGGAAAGCAAGCTTGGCGATACGGATATGTAGATCTCCTACCATTGTAACCGACTCTGTGTAACCCTAACCCTATCCGGTGTCTATATAAACCGGAGGGTTTTAGTCCGTAGGACGAACAACAATCATACTATAGGCTAGCTTTTAGGGTTTAGCCTCTTTGATCTCGTGGTAGATCCACTCTTGTACTACCCATATCATCAATATTAATCAAGCAGGAGTAGAGTATTACCTCCATCGAGAGGGCCCGAACCTAGGTAAAAACATCGTGTCCCTTGTCTCCTGTTACCATCCGCCTAGACGCACAGTTCGGGACCCCCTACCCGAGATCCGCCGGTTTTGACACCGACAGTTAGGGTTCCACAGAGTCGGTTACAATGGTAGGAGATCTACATATCCGTATCACCAAGCTTGCCTTCCACGCCAAGGAAAGTTCCATCCGGACACGGGACGAAGTCTTCAATCTTGTATCTTCATAGTCCAGGAATCCGGCCAAAGGTCATAGTCCGGCTATCTGGACACCCCCTAATCCAGGACTCCCTCACCGGCCTTTGGGCTGCTGAAAAGAGACCTTTGGTCCAGGTTGGTGGCACCAACCGGGACTAAAGGGTGGCATTGGTCCCGATTGGTGCTACGAACCGGGACCAATGCTCTAGGTCCATAAGTAGCACTTAGGAAGTTTTCACAAATTCATCGCCAGTTGCCTCCCGCCCGACGATGCCGAGCTCATTGACGCCGCCAAGCAACCTCGATCGACGTCGTCCGCCGCCCCACCGCCGCCAGATATCAGCTCCGACGTCCGTCCTTGCCCGACATCGCTGGCTCATACGCCCGATGCTACCGCCTGCACCGCCCGACGCCGACGCCCACCCCTACGCTGCCCAAACGCTGCCCCACGCTGCCTCAACACCGTCCGCGCGCCGCCCCGACGCCACCGCCCGCCGCCCTGACACCTCCTATGTGAGCACGGGCCGCCATGCCTGACCCCGCCGCCGCGTTGCCACCCCGCAGACGCCGCCGTTGCTTTTTTGATATATGCTTTTTTACATAATATGCTTTATTTTATATGTATGTATGTATGTTTATATGTATGGAAAAGAGAGGAAGAAGGAAGAAGAGGGAAGAAAAAAGCAAGAAGGAAGAAGGAGAAGAAGGAAGAAGGGAAGAAAAAGGAGGAGAGGAAAAAGGGGAGAAAAAAGAGAAGAAGAGGAGAAAAAAATAAGAAGAGAAAGAAGGAGAACAAGAAGAGAAGAAGAGGAGAGGAAGAAAAGGAGAAAAAAATAATAAGAGGAAGAAGAAGAAAAAAAGAGAAGAAGAAGGAATAGAGGAGAAGAAGGAAAATAGAAAATCTATTTTCCTTCTTCTCCTCTATTCCTTCTTCTCCTTTTTTTTTCTTCTTCTAACTCTTCTTATTTTTTTCGGGAACAAGGGTGTCGAGGATCGCCGATCGGTATAGGGTCGGACATGACATGAGGGGGGACGTTTCACATGTGATGAGGGGGAATGTCGGACATGACATGAGGGGGGACGTCGGACATGACATGTGGAGGGACGTCGAAAAGAAGAGAGGAAGAAGAAGAAGAAAAAAGGAGAAGAAGAAGGAATAGAGGGGAAGAAGAAAAATATATATAATTTATTCTTCTTCCCCTCTATTCCTTGTTCTTCTCCTTATTTCTTCTTCTTCTTCCTCTTCTTAATTTTTTTTGGGTGCCGAGGGTTCGAGGGGTCGAGGGTCGAGGGTCGAGGATCGCCGAGGGGTAGGTTGCCTAGTGTCAAAGTATTGAAGAAATCCATGCTTTCATCATTAGCCGGAAGTAACCAGGGCATGATGGTACGAAGTTGTGCAAAGTTGTTATGGAATGGAGTCCCGGATAGGATAATTCATCTTTTGGTACGAAGTTCTGCAAAGGCCTTCCAAATAGCGATATTCGGAAGGCTGTTGCTAAACTCTGTACCAAAAAGCGAATTATCCTATCTGGGATTCTGTTTCAGAACAACTTTGCAGAACTTCGTACCATCATGCGCCTATTACTTTCACCTAATGATGAAGACAGGGTTTTGTTGAATCCTTTGAAACTAGACAAACGTGACATGAGGGGGTCGAGGGTCGGGAAATAGGGTAGAGGGTCGTGGATCGCCAAGCGGTCGAGGGTCGTGGATCGCCAAGCGGTCGAGGGTCGAGGATCGCCGAGGGGTCGAGAGGTTTCCTAGTGTCAAAGTATTGAAGAAATCCATGGCTTCATCATTAACCGGAAGTAAGCGGGGCATGATGGTATGAAGTTGTGCAAAGTTATTCTTGAACGGAGTCCTGAATAGGATAATTCGCCTTTTGGTACGAAGTTCTGCAAATGACTTCCAAATAGCGATATTCGGAAGGCTCTTGCTGAACTTTGTACCAAAAAGAGAATTATCCTATCTGGGACTCCGCTCCAGAGAAACTTTGCAGAACTTTGTACCATCATGCGCCTGTTACTTTCGCCTAATGATGAAGACATGTTTTTGTTGAATCCTTTGACACTAGACACGAGCGGTAGAGGGTCGTGGTTCGCCGAGCGGTCAAGGTTCGAGGGTCGTCCAGGGGTCGAGGATCCAGATTTATCAAGAATGCCCCCATTATGGATGTGCACAAGTTGATCCAAACCCTAGAAGCACTGCCGAGGCCACCCAAATTTACCAAGTTAAAAGAGCGTTGTCGTCGAGGCCACCCCGAACCCTAGAAGCATTGTCGAGGCCACCCCAGTCCCTAGAGAAGCGTCGAGACCACTAATATGATTCCTTGTTGTGATTAGCTAGCTAGGTCTACGTTTGCCACTAATATATCCATCTTTCATGTTTTGTATAATAATTGCCATATTGTAATATTTGCAGAAACTATGGAGCACGGCCGAGACGAGGAAGCAGAATAGGTGTTGGGGGACATAATCGCAGCCGGAGCTGATGTCTTGTCGTATCTCAGTGACACCGATGGTCTGGAAGGACAGGGTGAAGAAGCAGTCTACAGTGATGGAACAATGGAGGAGGAAGGGCATGATTATGATGGCTCCGGTGACCGAATGCCGGTGGAAGAAGGACAGCGTGATGACAGCTCCGGTGACCGAACGAAGTCCGGCCAGGTATATATATATAAATTAAGCATGTGATGACTATAGCTAATTGATGCTTTAATTGTTTTGGTATGTACACATATTAACTCTCTTCTTTCTTCTTTTCTAGCCCTCCGGATCGAGCCAAACTTCGGTAACGAGACGATGCCCGAAGAAAAAGTTGCGCCAGGATGAAAGGTTCACGATCACAGCAATCGCGCGCGATGGCCAACCGATTGAGCCCATCCGGACCAAGGGAGCATTTTCTACTCAGTGCGGGGTTCTTGTTAGGGACATGATCCCGATCAGCATCCACCAATGGTATAAGCCTAAGAACGAAAACCGTGAGGTGTCTTATGTCAATGATAGGCAGAAAGATAATCTTTGGGCCACGCTGAAGGAAAATTTCACCCTACCACCAGAGGAGGATCCGGAGAAGCCAGTTAAAGAGCCATTGTTCAAGTCTCATGCTCTTAAGAAGATGGCAGATCTATTCAGGAGGTGGAAGAATGAGCTGAAAACAAAGTTTGTCGACAAAGAAAAGACACCAGAATTCACCGGCAGGTTTGAGAAGATCAGAGATCACTAGGACGCATTCCTGGCCCACAAGACATCGAACAAGAGTAAGAAGATGTCAGCAACAAACAAGATAAATGCTGCGAAGAAGGAGCATCACCATTGCACGGGGTCAGGTGGCTACCTCAAAGCCCGGTCATTGTGGGAGAAGGCTGAGAATGACCTGCTTGATAAAGGGGTCGAACCAGAGACATTGAACTAGCTAGACCGTTCAAGGACTTGGTTCTTCGGGGTTGGGAAACCTTGGACCCTGAAACAGGGAAGTGCGTTTGGACGAACGAGCAACTGCGAATACCCGTCACGAAGCTTCAGGAGTATATCGCCGCAGCGCAGCAAGGGATGTTCGTTCCTGACAGGGAGAACGGCGAGCTCACAATGGCCCTCAGGAATCCTGAGCACCCTGAACGGACACGAGGCAAGCCAGGCTCCATTCTGTGGAAGGCTGGGTTTCCAGACGCACACGGTTACAAAGGCCAGGAGAGGAGGAGGAAAGTGGAGCAGACCCAACTGCAGGCGCTGCACGCAAGGGTAAAAGCACTAGAGGAACGAGAAGCAGTTCACAGCAAGCGACCTGCTGAAGCTACCCCCGAAGCTACCCCGCCATCTCAGCGGAGAAGTAATGTGGCTTCCACAGAGCTTCTTCAGGAGCCTGTCTTCATGGCTCCTGCTAGCTACCCCGTGGATGCTATCACGGAGTCTCAACATTGCCACCTTGTGACGCAATGGCAGAACTTCAAAGTCAAGGCGGTTGTCGGCTCTGTTGCACCTCCTGAACCCGGCGCAACTTTTCACTGCCGGCCGATTCCAGAAGGATATGCTAGGGTGATGGTGGATGAAATAACGGAGGGATTTGAGGAGCTCCGACTTGACCACCCTACCGGTGAAGGGGAGACTCGGCTGAGTTCTGCTCTGAAGACTCCATGCCTAAGGGGAAGGAGTTCATCAACCTTCCGAACTGGACGCCTCCACCTCCTCCTCCTCCTCCGGCGAGTCAGGGCACTCCGCCTCCTCCTCCGCCTCCACCTCCGACGAGTGATCAGGGCACTCCGCCTCCTTCTTCGGCGCGTGGCGGCACTCCACTTCCTTCTCCGCCTCACTGGCGCATCCGAGCAGCCCGCATCCTCCTCCGCCTTCTCAGCAAGGGCATAAGAGAGCCGCCGCCGCTCCGGCTGCTCTAGCGCGTCATAGCAGTCCGCCTCCTTCTTCCCTACCTCGTAAGCAACGAAAGAAGATAGTCGTAGCCGCTCCGTCTGCTCCGGCGTCTAGCAGTACAGACAGAGGCGGGAGGCAATACAGATTCGGTCCATCTCTCAAGCCTCTAGAGAGGTTACCATACGAGATGACCAAGGAGGAAAACACGAAGGTCTGTAAAGCCCAAGCGAGGGACTTCTTTGAAATGCAAAGAGCTAAGAAACATCCACCTCCGTAGGAGAAGATAGATCCGGTGAAAGCAAAGCGCACTATCGAAAACCTAAAGAAACCACCACCGTCTCCGCCAAAAACCAACTATGAGCGCATTATTGAAAGGTCATATATCAAAGCGGAGTGGTCGGGAAGTACTTGCAGTGATCGAAGGTTAGCAGAACGACGAGCTGGGAAAAAAATTGCCTAGCTCGGCGAACAAGCGAACCAATCGTGCCCCCCGCTCAAGGTGTCTAGCGATATCGTCGCTAATCATCCGAGGATTTTGCCCGGTACCAATCTTGGAATTTACCTGCCCGACGATGCACATTATGATACAATGGAGGTGGACGAACACAAATACCAGTACAGGAAGCCTCTCGTCAAAGATGGAACTACTCTAATAACGATGACGCGAAGATTCCATGATTGGTACATGAAAACTTGCAGAGACTCTGGGGGGAAGGATACTTTGACGCTGAGAGTTAAAGAGGAGCACGACCTCTTTGGAATTAATCTGTTGTCTGTTCCATTTGAGGAGTTCTTCCATTTTTTCAAACAAAAGGCCCTCGATAAATTAACGGTCGCTTGATACTGTGTGTAAGTACTACTTCTGTCATTAGTCTCTATATATAGGTCAGCTCTTTCATTGTATGTATATATAATTATCCTCACTATATTATGCAGATTGAAGATCGTCGAATGCAGAAAAGCAGAAATCTATGATATTGGGTTCATTAACACAAATCTCATAGATGAATTTACGGTTAAATTTCATGCCAAAGAAACCGAGTCCAACTTGCTAAAATTGTTGCTTCAAAATCAAAACAAAGATAAAATACTCTTTCCTTACACTTCAAGTTAGTGTTACTGTCTTCTGCAAATTCCTTTTTCCTTATAACTCGAGGTTATGGTAACATGATTGATGAGTTATGCATGCATGCACTGGTTCCACTATATTCTCCTAGAGATTAAGCTTGAGCAGGGACTAGTAACCGTCTTAGAATCGAGACGAAAAGATCCCGAGGACTATGCAGACATGAATAAAATGCTCAAGAAGTAAGTTCAATCAATCATTATCGCACCATATTGGCAACTTTGTTCATTTCGTGATATCAAGTAATTGTTTTCTTTGTCTCGCAAGGTTTGGAAAGTATTCACCGCACAAGCTCCGGGACTGTCGAGGGAGCTGCGATTTAAGTTCCCGAAAGTAAGTACTACAAGCTAGCTAGTTCCGCGCATCTCCCGTTGATTCTATCTACTTTCCTCAATGCCATTTATAATGCTCCATTATCAGTTTGATTGACCTCTATTTCTCGTAAAGTGCTTGTGGCAGGAACCCGGGAATGATTATTGTGGATACTATGTTTGCAAGTTCATCTGCGATGCGACGGCCAAGAATAAGCGGGCACTACAAAAAAAAGACACATCCGTGACATTTTGGGCCGAAGGAATTTTTTTCTATCATACATATGACACTTCTATGACGATAATTGTGACAAAACCCGGTATCATCATAGATGTGGTGGGCTCCTACTTCTATGACAAAAAATCATGACATAAAATGGGCTTTTCGTCCTGGGCGGGCCAGAGACGCAGCTGCATGACATTCTTTGGGCCTTCCATTACGGAAAAAACTGTGGTAGAAGCTAGGGGGAGGAAAATTTCGGGGAGTTCCCGGTTACGGTGGGAGGTCGGGGGCCGAGCGATGCGCATTTCTCTCGTACACGTATGCGCGTGTGTGCAAGGCGTTGGCTCTAACTGAACCCGAGCGAGGCGTTGGGCTCTAACTGAACCCGAGTGATTGCACTGCAGGCTACGCGTTACTGAACCCGAGCGATCGATCGATGGCTGTTAACTAAACCCGTTCGAGCGATTCCTTCGCTACTGCTGCTAACTGAAGCCGATCGACTGGATGAATAGTGAGTGTTGCGGGGGGTTGGATGAGCGAGGAGCGGTGGCGTTGCCTCTGGATGAACAGGACCCCATGGTGTGGAGGGCTGGATGAATAGTAGACGATGGAGGGGTGCCCGTGGAGGGGTGGTTGAACAGGACCCCGTGGTGTGGAGGGCTAGATGAACAGTAGACGGTGGAGGGGTGGTTGAACAGTAGCCGGTGGAGTAGCGCACGGTGGAGGCTGGATGAACATGAGCCCATGGAGGTTGGAGGAGGTCGACGGTAGCCCGTGGAGGCTGGAGGAGGTCGACGGTGGAGATGAACAGTTTCCCGTGGAGTCCCGTTTTGCGGTACGCCACACCCCTGCCGATGAACAGGACCCCTGTTTCGACCGTAACGCTATAACACAAGTCTGCTTCGTCCGTTTTGCGGTACGCCACACCCCTCCCGATGAACAGGACCCCTGTTTCGACCAAAGGAGGTCCGTTTCCTCCGTTTTGCGGTACGCCACACCCCTCCCGATCAATAGGACCCCCGTTTCGACTGTAGGAGGTCTGTTTCCTCCGTTTTGTGGTACGCCAGATCCCTCCCGATCAACAGGACCCCGTTCCGAATGTAGGAGGTCTGTTTCCTCCGTTCTGCGGTATGTCAGGCCTCGTTTCCATTGCTTGTTCCGTCCAAGCCCTCCTGATGAACACGACCACACATTCCGTTCTGACCCAGCTGGTTGGCTCCCACGCATTCCGTTGCCTCCCGATGAACACGACGCATTCCATTGCCTCCCCATGAACACGACGCATTCCGTTGCCCCCCCATGAACATGACGCATTCCGTTGCCTCCCCATGAACATGACGCATTCCGTTGCCTCCCCATGAACACGACGACAACGCTGTTTCTCCGTTCTGACCCAGCCATGTACACGAGCCCACGCCGTACGTATGCGCGAGTAGGCGTTCGAGACCCAGCTCGTATGTACACATACGTGGCCGTATATTCTTTCTTGCACCCTGGCCGCTGTATGTACGTGTACATGCTACGTCAGCGCGTCTACTACGACACGTACGCGCCTCTACTACGACAGGTGCGCGCCTCTACATCGACCAGTATATATGTAATGCATATCGTTCACGACCAGTAATGACAACGCTACGTACGCTTTGACCAGGTGGGTCCCGACTGTCAGGCACTTCCTTGCTTGCGAAGATGTAGCTGGTGGGTCCCAGCAGTCAGGGGGGCGAATCATTTTTTTTGCCCGGACGCACTTCCTTGCGTGCGAAGATGTAGCCGGTGGGTCCCAGCAGTCTGGGGGGCGAATCGTTTTTTTTGCCCGGACGCACTTCCTTGCATGCGAAGATGTAGCTGGTGGGTCCCAGCAGTCAGGGGGAAACGTTTTTTCGTGAAATAAGGTGGCCCGTCCGGTGGGTCCCCGCTGTCAGGTGGAGGAATAATTATTTTCCACATAATAAGGAGGCACTTTCTTGCTGCGGCCGTGGACCCAGCTGTCAGCCTTTCCACGTACAATCCACGTCCGACGGAAGTCGTTCCTTGACCACGCCGCGCCGAGAGCACCAGGGCGGTGGACGATGGCGATGCCTAGGAAGGGGACGACGGGGAGCCGGAAAGACGCGGCAGTGGAAGCCCGTGCGGAGAGGTGTCTGAGGGTTCACTGGTTCGGCTGCGGTGTGAGGCTGCCGTCGCCGCAGGGCCTGGCCAGCGGTGGGAATAGTAGGGGGCGGTGAGGCCTCCGCGGCAGCACATCCGGCCACGAGAGGCAGGAGCATGCGGCACGACCGGCGCTGCTTTGGGCGGCTGGAGCAAGAAGACCAGAGGTTGAAGAAGCACTACGGCCGTTGGATGGACATCGTACGGTGACTGGAGCTAGAATCGTTTATATTGACTAAGTTGACAAAGCCCTCCGTCCCCGTCAACTTAGTAGGCCCACAAGTCAGCCTCCCACCAAGGTGGGTCACAGCTACCAGGGGGTTATTCATTTTTTTGTGCGTAATAAAGAGGCACTTCCGGTGGGTCCGAGCTGACAGCAGGGGGAACGTTTTTTTTCAAAATACGGTGGCCCGTCTGGTGGGTCCCAGCAGTTAGGGGCAAACGTTTTTTTCGCGAAATACTGGTGGCCCGTCCGGTGGGTCCCTGCTGTCAGGTGGAGGAATAATTGTTTTCCGTGTAATAAGGAGGCACTTCCTTGCGGCTGCCGTGGACCCAGCTGTCAGCCTCTGCATGTACAATATTCTTTCGATGGAATTCGGTCGTTGATCACATTGCCACGCCGCGCCGAGAGCACCACGGCGATGGATGACGGCGAGGCCTAGGAAGGGGACGGCGTGAAGCCGGGGAAGACACGGTAGTGGATGCCCACGCGGAGAGGAGTATGAGGGTTCACTGGTTCGGCTGCGCTGCTGTCGCCCCAGAATGACAGGGGGCGTGGGTGAGTGGAGTGGAGGGATGTCCTGGCCAGCTGTGGGAGTAGTATTGGGGCGGTGAGGCCTCCACAGCTGCACAGCCGGCCACGGGAGGCAGGAGCAGGCGGCACGACCGATGCTTCTTTGGGCGGCTGGAGAAAGAAGACCAGAGGTTGAAGAAGCACTACGGTCGTTGGATGGACATCATACGGTCAGTCGAGCTAGAATCGTGCATATTGACTAAGTTGACAAAGCCCTTCGTCCCCGTCAACTTAGTAGGCCCACTATATTGGATCCCAGCTAGCAGGGGGAGTATTCATTTTTGTGTGCTAATAAGGAGGCACTTCCTTGCGTGCGAAGATATAGCTGGTGGGTCTGAGCTCTCAGCGGCGATAACGTATTTTTCGCGAAATACAGAGGCCCTGTCGGTGGGTCCCAGATGTCAGGTGGAGGAATCATTATTTTGCGTGTAATAAGGAGGCATTTCCATGCATGCGGCCGTGGACCCAGCTGTCGGCCTCTCCACGTACAGTCCACTTCAGATGCATGTCGGTCATTGACCATGTTGTCCACGCCATGCCGAGAGCACCAGGGCGGTGGACGAGGCGACGCCTAGGAAGGGAACGACACGGAGGCAGGGAAGACTCGGTAGTTGTTGCCCACGCGGAGGGGAGTACGACTGTACGAGGGTTTACTGGTTCGTCTGCCGTCGCCGGAGAATAACAGCAGGTGTGGGACTGTGGGTGAGTAGAGGGATGGGTAGGCCAGCGATGGGAGTACGGTGGGGTGGTGAGGCCTGCACGGCAGCATAGCCGACCGCGGGGAGGAGGGAGCAGGCAGTCCGGCCGGCGCTTGTTTGAGCGGCTGGAGCAGGAAGAGCAGAGATTGAAGAAGCACGCCGGCCGTTGGATGGACATCCAACAGTATACAGACCATCTGTGGAAAGCCGCAAATCTATGGAAAACAGCATACAACCCATCTGCCATTATTTCAAATAATTTACAGCCCATTTGCTAATTCTTACGGGTTTTTTGGAGCCCATATTCTTTTTGTTAGCATTACAGCCCATATTGTGGCCACGGTTAAAAATTATACGAAATTTTGCATATGTCGGTGCGGTTTGAACTGTTTTTAATCCCGAAATTTTGAGTCACATTCAGACTGATTTTAAAAATAAATGTATATCAATATAAAATTCAATAAATTGTCCACGCATAAAAATCAATGCCATTTAAAAACTCGAAACGAAAAAACGATATTTGAAACTAATTGTCGGTTTGATGTGTTTTAAAAATGTACATCCCATTTCTCATTACTGATAGGCCATTTTCTTGGCCAGCCGAATGAAGCTCTCCTCGTCTTGAAAGATTTGCATCCCAACAGGCCTGATAAAGCGACTTACTTGGAAAATCACAAAAACACTGGGCTAGCCATTTTCAGAAAGAAAAAAAAAACTACTGGGCTGGTCTGTGGTAAACATAAAAGAAAAGGCTGTCTAGACAGGCCAGAGTGTCCCGCACAGCCCAGTTGACACCCTGCTTCCGTCTCAAAACAAAATTAGATAAATGCCACTCCAATTATGGCGATTCATAAATATGCCACTGCAATTTCCAAACTTTGAAAAATGCCACTACAATTTCCACACTTTGAAAAATGCCACTGCAATTTTTCCATACTTTGAAAAACGCCACTGCAGTTTGCAAACTTTGAAAAATGCCACTCCAGACTTCGAAAAATGCCACTAGAAATGGCATGAAATGTCATTTTTCAAGGTTTGGAAATTGCAGTGGCATTTCTCGGATACACCAGATTTGGAGTGGCATTTATGAAATTAACCCAAAACAAAAATAACCGAGTGAGCTGCTGGGTCCCTGGTGTCAGCCGCTCGTTGTGCAATTCTCTTGTTTATTGACTACGTTGACAATTGCATGGGACCCAGATGTCATAAATCCACTAGGAGGAGCCATTTTTTTATTGGCTTGAAATAAGGAGGCACTTGCTTGCGTGCTGCCATGACCTTGGTAGGTCCCTGTTGTCATCCTCTCCACGTACAATCATCTCCTGATTGTGTACACTTCAAATTTCTAGGCCCACAAGTCAGCCTCTAAACCCGTGGAGGACAAATACAACCCATTTAAAAGAATAACAGCCCATTCCATACGTTCAAACGGAAAGTTCAACATTCAGAGCAAAGTAACAGGTCTGATCCACATATAGAGTACTGAACTTCCACGTTGACAACCATCATAGGCAAGGTAACTATCTACTCACACTAATACTCTAGTAGCGTGCAAGTACTTACTTACTCTTAGCTAACTAGACGATGCCGACCGCCATATGTGGTACACGCTAAACGCCGGCACCGGCGTCCCGCGCCTCGCCTCAGACTTGCAAGAGGTGTGATAGGGCGCGTTGCGCGCGCGCGTTGGCCCTTTCCATGCCAGCGTGGTCCACTGAAGCTTCGGCTTCTAAGCGGGAAACCCACTTGATGAGCTGGTAGTAAAAATTGGCTTCACGAACGCGTGCGTGCCCGACAGCCTCCAGGGCTATTTTCCGGGCGCCGGCCTCCACGTAGTCGGCCCAATTGCGGGCGCTCTGCTCGCGACTCAGAGCGTCAGTGCGCTGCTTCTCCATGTCCCGCTGGCGGCGCAAATCGGCGATACGCTGCTCCTCCGCCAGGCGGTCGCGCTCCAACAACTCCTACTCCTCCGCCATGCGGTCGCGCTCCAACAACTCCTCGATCTCTGCATTGCCATCTAAAGACAGATAGAATGCCTCCTCCCTCCGTCTGCCTTCCGGTGAAAAAACCGAACACTAGTTCCGGCGGTGACCACCTCCAGCGTCGCCTACCGCGGGCGGGCGGGGGCATGGCGGATGTGGCGAGCGATGTCGCGCTGGTGGGGGCTTATGAGGATATGGCGAGTTGGGTCACGGTGGCACCGGAGAAGGCCGGAACAGTACTTATAGGGGGAAGGTAGCGCGACGGTCGTCGGAATTCAATGCATAATGGCTTAGCTCGCCAGTTAGCCGTGGAAAACTAGAGAAACTAAAATTATGACTGTGCCGTCCCGTCCCGTCTGGGTTGCACGCCGGCATGGCGGTCAAACGAGTGCACTCGACTCATCTCCCTCCTTGTCAATAATGATTCGACGGATTTAAAAAGCCCGCAACAATTAAAGCTATCTTTTTTTGCATCAGTTAGCTGCCTTAATTACGGCCGGCTGCATGCAGACACTCAGAATCGCTCGCAGGCAGTACGCGAAGCAGCATGCAACAAGTCGCAGCCGAGGGCACGCATGCAGCCACTTTAATCGCTGGAAGTAATTAGGCTTAAACTTCTGCATGCCGTTAATTATTGCCATGCCTTGGTCTTGCTGCTTTTCTCACGGGACTAATAAACCCGGACGGAGGGAGTACCTTGGTTGGTGAGAGGTTTGAATTAAGCCCTGCAAACCGGAAAGGAGGTACTAGTACGTGCGTGATCCGCTATTTATTCGTGTAGGATCGAGTAGGTCGTTTCTTGAATTGAGCCCTGCAAACCGGAAAGGAGGTAGTACGTGCGTGATCCGCTATTTATCCGTGTAGGATCGATAGTGTAGCTTGTCAGTTTCTTCAGAGGTAGGCATTTTTATCCGTGTAGGATCAATAGTGTAGCTTGTCAGTTTCTTCAAAAGTAGGCATTTTTATTCAAAAAACTGCCACTTCGCATCTTGCGTTGCAAATAAAACTGCCAAGAGCGCATTTGTAGGCTAGCTAATGATCGATCAGTAATTTGTAAACACTGAGCAAACAGAAATAAGTAACTGTTAATGCATCTCAATGGTTCACAGATCATATACAAATATGTAGCTCCAAAAGCAAAGATCAGCCACTTCGGATCTTGCGTTGCAACTAAAACTAACTAGTACGATTCCCATACATAAGGTCAACATGTTAATGCATCTCAATGATTCACAGATCATATACAAATATGTAGCTCCAAAAGCAAAGATCTAGAAAACACAACTGTTCTTCCTACTAACATGGATGCTTCTCTTGGCCAACATTCAGTATAGACTGAAAGAGAAATTTGTTTATGAAGTCTACAATTCCTCTTGCAAACGTAAGTGGTTTCACCAACAGCTGGAATCATGAGAATGAACCACACATGATGGAGGAACATCCACTGCAATATGATTTGGTCTTCTCTCGATCACACCACGAGACTATTTTCGGAATACGAACTTTAACTTAGGCAAAATGATGCCCATTGTATAATCAGACCAAAGCAATGAAGCACCTAGTGTTGGCCAGTAAATAGTACAAGATTACTTTTCTGCAATCCATGAAGTGACTATCCAATCTTTGTGTCTATTTTCAAATGGCAATCGCATGCAAAGGACTATACTATTCTCTTGTGCAGTTCAACCAAAATTGCGGACACTTTGTTTGTTTGCCAAATAGCAACGGGCAGACATCTCTGTCGCACAAATATCAAGCAGCTAGTAAACATATACCACACCATGCTCGCAGTGATGGAAGAGGTGAAATCGATACAACCGAAATTGAGCATCCAATCATTGAATCATGTCCTGCACCTCCAATGTAGGTCCACCCTGCCAATAAATTCACATGCAAACCACTAGTATTACTATCTAATAACAATACAAAAAGAGTAGCAAGATAGTAGCAAACAATGTACCTTCGTAATGAACAGCTCATAGTGCCACCAATTGGATATAAAGGTTTGGAAAAAACATGCTCCTAATGTTGAACCAGTTGGACTTTTTGTGCAGTTCCACTAAAATCGAGCATCCCTATTTGCATAGATATTGAAAGTGTGATTACTATAAAAGTGGCACCAGTTGAAGCACAGACTCACAAATATAAGCATTCCAATTTCTTAATGGGAAAAGGTAGCAAGACTGTTTCTAACCACCTGTTTGAACGAATAAATAAAGAAACAACGGCTGATGTCAGGAAGGCATACATAGTTTTTCCTGAAAAACTGAGCCATTCCTGACCTTTCCTCTTCTTTTAAGCAAATTTTGTGCAGTTCTACTAAAATAAAATGCCATCACCGCCTTGACAATTTAGTGACACTGTACAAAAGGAAATGACTTAACATTACATCATGATGTCAGGTATGTAGTCGACAGTCATTAGAGACAAACATACAGACCTCCTCCGGTAACATCATGAACATTAATTTTAACAAAGGTGTGACTAGCTTTACCGGGATGATTTGAGTGAACTCTACACCCTCTGTTCCTTAATATAAGATGTTTTCGCGGTTCAATTTAAAGTACCCAAACGTCTAGTATTTAGAAAAACAGGTAATAGTTTTCTTGAGCACATATCTGGGAAAGCTTGCCACACTTTATTTATGTCCATACGCTAATGCAACCCCATTCGAATACTACAAATATACACTAATCCAGTGGCTAGTGCAACAGTAGAGTAGTTAGTTTATTGCAGGGTACAGTACAATGGTTTTACTAAACAGATTTCAATAAACTCTAGCACTGGAAGGTTTCTATAAGTATTAACAATACAAAATGTAAAGGTAACAAGTTTCAGCATTGGTATACTAGCTGTGCATGAGCACTAAACAAAATACAAAAGTATGAAGGTAAATAGCATTGTTAACTAATGGCAGTATAGAAAAATTGCAAACCATGTACCTCCAAGGTAAATATCATTTCGAAATTGGGGGGGCCTTAAAAATTGCTATCCTAATCTTGATAATCGATCAAACATAAAAACTTGATCGAACGAATCAAGAGAACAGCCGGAGGAGGAGGTGCCCACTCTTGACCTTTCCTCTTGTCTTCATAATTGTCTATGTAGTTTAACCAAAATAAAATGACATCAGCGCCTTGGCATTTTGGTGACACCGTACAAAAAAGATAACTTATCTCATGAAAGTGAGGTATGTAATCTATAAGCATTAACAGTGCAAAAATCTGAAGGTAGTAACAAGTATCATTGTTGGTATATCGGCTGCAACAAAGATTAGAATGCCTTAGCTGAAAAATCTTTAATACATCCACAATCAATGCATCAAATAATCCAGTGACATTAAATGGCATTGCTTAAATTTATCGGTGGCATTAGACTGAGAGCGGCATTAGTTAAATGTGGCATCACTTTAGCACTAGCATTGCTTGACTTGACTACTGGCGTTATACTAACAGCAAAAAAAGTGGCACTAAGAGCATGGGAGACCCATTCGGACAGTGGGCGCACTAGTACGATGTACCTCCACGGACGCAGAGTAGTGAGGGAGGTATGGTTGCCCAGGCCAACAAATATCCAGGTAGCATATGTGGATTAAGTCCCATTTTTCTTCTCTTTAGCCACCTTTTTCCTATGTGAGGACAACAAAATGATCGACCTGGTCATTCTCTATTGTGTTGTCATGCCTTTCTACCCTTCTTCAACCAAGAGACATGAGACTCGTTCCTTAGCTACTGATTTTCCCCTTTTCAACCTAGATGCGGGTTCGATGCCTACTCTCTTGGACATAACAGTCTCCCTTCCTTTCCTTATTCAACCCAGACATGGATTAGTCTGCATGAAGTAGGGTTTCCTTTATAGTGCAAATTATGGTTTTCGTCTGCGTGGCCAGCAGATCAGAGGATAGCAAATTGGGAAGATGGTGGAGTGGAAAAAGATCCACATGCAACGACGTGGCAGATGGGGCAATAGAACAAGGGTATAGTTTGAAAAGAGGTAGCATACCTGAGGGTCGGCGGGAAGCGGCTTCGCTCGTGGTCGTCGTCCTCCGCACACACTACGGCAAGGAACTTGGGGACGGAGGTCATCCCGGGTGGGCTCTAAGTCTGAGAGGACGGCCTTGTCGTCAGTGCGTGACCTCGCTCGCCACCGACGAGTGCGTCAACGCTGCACGTCCTTTTCTTCCCTGGCGGATCTATGACCACCGGTGAGGAGGGAAAGAGGGGTCGTCTTTTTTAGATCTGGAGAGAGGGTGGTAGTGTGAAAAACAAGTGGGCAGCCCTTCGCAAGAAAGCACTGAAGCTCCAGCCTATATATCTTTTTTATACTACTAGTACTGGAGGTGGAGTAGTGGTAGAGTAGTTTATATTTTCTCTGCGGACAGTACCAGTTAGTCGTGCTTCAAAACTGAACGGCACGCCACTAAAAAAATAAAGGTCGATAACTAATGCGGCACGTCGGGCCAACGCGGCCAGATCGCATTTTGCACGAGAAATTACACACCATGTTTCGTTGACATGTGGCCCCGTTCCAACATATCAGTGAGACGACTGCGAGTAGTAGGAGTATTTCTGAACGGACATGTAGGCCGGGGCGCCTCTCCGTGAACCGTGCCAAACTGGCAACCGTCCACCGACTCTTCGCCTTTCCCTCTCGATTTGGAACTTCTGTCGCATGCTCTTCCTCTCCCTCCTCCATTTTCCTTTAGCCCTTCACCCTTTCTTATGCCATTGTTCAATCGTCTTCTCCATGGAGGCAACAGGTACAAAACGACCCCGTTATTCTTGCCCCAATCTGAAAGATGACATGGTGGAGGAACTCATTGATCGGTGCGACGTCATCACCTCGACTAGCATGGCAGGTTCGTTCAATACCATTCTCGACTCAACTAATAACATCATTACAAGGAACCCAAGAGTCAAGGAGCGGTTTGATCTCCCCTATCTTCTTTGCCGTGACACTGATGACTGGCGCCGGCACGACGGAGGCCTCGCCCTGTGCAAGTTGATGCCGCTTGATAATGATACGTATGATGTTAAGATGCCATTGTTTGAGGGCAAGGCTTGGGCAGGCGCAAATGGAGATTGGGTTGTTTACATTGGGTCCAGCTGCGAGTGGGAACTTGTGAATATGTACACTCGTGACCGGGTTCCACTTCCAAAAATCTCAGCAGACTGCCCAGAGGTTGAGCACACCGGTATTGTACGCACGTTCAAATACAATCATGGTGACTGTCTTCTACGGAAGATAGCGATTTGTCAAGTTCCCAACCGCTCTTGGAATTACAACAATTATGAAGTTGTTGCTATCTTCGACAAGCTTGTTGCCATCCTTGGTGGTTTGACTCGATGGATATTGCTCAAAAATCAGTTTCTGTACACGGATGAGTACTGTGATGCAATTCAATATGAGGGCCTTGTGTTTGCTGCCACCACTCGTGGCACTGTTTTTGCATGGCATCCTCATAGTTTCGGTACGTTTGTCTTCCACCGTAATTATAACTGTTTCATCCACATGCATGCGGGTTAGCAAGTTTCCCTTTACTAATTAACCTTCTTCTTGTGTTTCGAAGGTCCTATGAACACTCCACCACCTATACTTCAAAAAAATTATAACCAAGGGGGAGATGACGATGGTGATGATCACGAGCATGAGGACGAGCAGCGCCCATATACTCTTTGGCGCCTGGTAACTAATTCCGATGGATCACCTCTTCTTGTGTGTATACAGCCCACTGATGATGTTACTGCTAAGGAATCAGGTGTAGTCTCTCATGGTCGCACTCTCCGGACCTATTCCAACACCCGTTGCATGGTATTCGTGATGGATACTAGTGTGCTAGCACCAACTCCTTCTCCCTGGTACAGAATTGATAGTCTTGGAGAAAACTCGCTCTTACTTGGACAAAACTATCCAATGATGGTGAAAGGTGATCCAACTGCTGTTGACACAACGTTACTACCATTTATGAGAAGCAACTGTGTCTATACCTCAGACATTTGGGTGGTTCCCTACCTGCATCGATATAGTAGGCCGCTTCAGCCTGGATGATCAGTCCTGCTTGGTCTCCAGATCGACAATGGATGGCTCGTCCCAGAGAATCACTTGTGGTTCAAAGCAAGCATTTCCAAGGCCGAGGAATGGTTGAGTTGAAGTTCATTTCATTGCTTGTTATTTGTTGTGTGGTGAAAACTTTAGTATTTATAATGTATCCTCGTTGTCGATGTGGGTTGATGACCTGTTGTATGTAATAAAATGATATGCCTGTGATAAACTTACTAAATTTATGAATGGCTTTCGAGTCGCTTCTCTGAGTGAGTGGTGCGATGAGGCAAAAAAATATTTTCTGGATACATAATTGTACGTGCATTGCAACAGGTTATCGGATGAGGCCAATCAACAATAGTAGTACACTATTTGTACTAGCTTCACATGCTTCGCGCGTCGGGCGGGTGTTTTTACTGTAGCCATATGTTAATGTGTTTGTTGTACGTAACCAGCACCTCGAATCCTCGATACTAGTACTATATAGTAGGAGTAAGTAGTAGGAGTAGTAGGGTGGCATGGGCCAGAACAAGCATTCACGTCCAGGAGTACGGCACACGCAACCAGCACGACTTCCATCTGACACCATATTATTTCTTGGAGTCCGTGCTAGAGCAATCTCTTCAACCTCGTCGTTTCTCTAACTTCAGCCATCCCGCAGTGGGCGAGGTGGGGGTTTGCCGATAGTCGGTTTCCTTAACTGCGGTCCCACTTGTAAGGCCAACTCCAACACACGACCCCAAATTGACCTCCGTTTTGCACGAACTCCAACGATAATTTTGACTAGAAAAGCAAGACCAAAGAAAACAAGAACCACAAGAATACATTTTACTAATCCTGTAAGTTGGATTAGTGCCTTCTCGATGCATTCATTGTTGATCTGCGGAGGCTCGATCTTGCGTGATTCTTTCTTCTTCGAGTGTAAAGAAGTAGACGTTGCTTCCTCGATCTAGTCTCATGTCTAGCCTCTATTCTAGTAGGAGTATCAACAAGTGCACTAATTTCATCTCTAGCCTCTGTGCTAGCTAAAAGTGATAGAACATCTACTAAATTGCGCTCTATCAATATATGGATGTACTCTTCTTCCCAATACAAAAACTTGCATCCATTCTACTCCCTCCGTTGCACAATACATGCCTTCTATTTGTCAAAATATATATGTATCTAGACATGTTTTAGTATATAGGTACATCCATTTTTGGACAAATGGAAGTCAAGTATTTTGGAACGGAGAGAGTGCACAATAAATTTTTTAAGTTAGCACAACTAGTCTAATCCGAGAGCAAAACCGAAGATTTGGTCGGGTTCTTCCTCCTTTTGCCGACACGTGGGACATCCAGCATCCAGGTCGTGTCATGAAAGAAAATAGAGTGGTAGTTGAAGCCACGAGATGTGCATCTTGGGTTAAACTCAAATAGAATCTTACTACTCTTGAGTAGCTCCAAAAGCTGCCACCGAAGATCTTTCTTGGATTTGTTTTTCATCACCAAAGCACGCCGAGGTGAAAGATGTGCAGGTTCGCGGGTCCGCTTATGCTTTCACTGACATGTGGGACCGCATGTGAGCAAACAGACGATGGGCTCCGCGCGTCCGCTGGCTGGCTGAGAAGAGAGATAGAGGAGGGCTGAGCATGGACTGCAGGAAATTTCTTCTACGTACCTCGATATAGTGGGGTGGCATGGGCCATAACTAGCATTCACGTCTAGCAGTACGGCACACGCCACCCACACGAGTGCCATCTGACACCAATTTTCTTGGAGTCCGTGCTAAAGCCATCTCTTCTCCCTCATGTTTTCTCAGCCATCGCGTGGTGGGTGGGGTGGGGGTTTGCCGATAGTTGGTTTGCTCAACTGCGGTCCCACTTGTAAGTGAAAATGCAACACCGCACGCATTCCCACTTGAGCGGCGTGCCGAACCAACCCTGTGGGGGTGCGACACGAACACGGCAGGCTTTTCCTTTTGAACTCGTAACTTGTGAAATTTGGTTCTGCTCCATGGCGCGACCGATAGAAAAAAAATAACGATTTTTCCTAGAGTAATGAGAAGTTTGGTTCTGGCGCCGTTCATGCATGGAGTACGTATGAAAATTATGAAGTTGATGCGAAAGATAAGATAATTACTGTAGTATCATATCCTACTACGTGGATTTGACGGAAATATAAAAATACATATGGATCCATCAACGACATCCTCACGCCCTAGTGCGCCGGGTCACCAACCGACGTGTGAGGAGCAGCGGCGTTGGCGGCGAGCTCAACGTACTTCTAAACAGTGCCGTCCAAGGTTGCCCTGCGTTCCAAGAAGGCCAGCGTCCTATCGTCCTCCTCTTGCATGTAGTAGTCCTTGTGGACGATTTGCATGTAGACGTGGGTGATTATGTCCATGGTGTCTTGCTGCGCCAGGCGCTGCGCGACGAGCGCGACCTCAAGGTAGACATTCTCCAGCGCGACGGCGGGCAGTCACAGGGCCACCAGTGTGTCGAAGAGGTTGTCACCATAGTGGCCGTTGAGGGTGGCGGGCATCGCAGAGCCTGGGCGCGTCGGCTGGAGGCTTACGTCAAAGTTGTCCGCGAGCTTCTTGACAACAGTGAACTTGTCGAGGAAACCGACGAGGACCTCATCAAACAAGGAGACGAAGCTGTTGTCCAAGCGGCCCCTCGCCCTGGCGGCCTCAAGCAATACTACCTGGAGACGTTCCTCGGTGCCGGGCCGCAGGTCGGTGTCGTGGACCATCTGGCACAGCCAGCTGATGCTCGTGCTCATTGCCTCCATGGGTCTAGCTTAGCTTCTAGTCAACTGATCTTGCGATTCGAGTGATCACTCTTGCCCTTGGTTAGCGATTCAACTGATTTTCGTACTACTCCTCGGCCCTCTGCTGCACCTGCCTTTGGCTGTATGATAGGTGGGCCAGCCACCCCTGGGCCCACATGTCATTCACCCAAAGGCAGTTGCCGTAAGTCAATGAAGCTGTCCCTCTCCGTGCGGTGCAGTATAGTCCTCTCACCGGACCTCTAGTTGGGGCCAAACGAGAGAAGTTTGATGTTTACTGGTTTATTGGTCCCCTTTGCATTTTGCGCCAAGTTTTGACCTTTGATCTAACTAATAAAATGCTATGCATGTAAACAAAAATGTTGTGCAAGTCACCTTACGAAAACCAAATAATCCCAAAACACTTAGGCACGGTGCATTAACTCCCTCCTTGTTTCTTATTTCGTGACATATCAACCAATGAGAGATGTGGACCGTGCATGCTTTCAATGACTTGAGACTACCAAACATGCCATGCGGTGTTTAGTTCATTGCATGTAATCCTATTAGTACTCTAGTTAGCAAAAAAAAATTAAGTTCTCTCGCCGATAGGAATAAAACACCATGTATTTATTTACAGAGGGAGTAGTACATTTTTTGTACATGCATTACTAGATATTGCTAGTCAAATACTAAAATCGAGATGGACGTGGTTGTACTCCTAAATCCAGACGGTGGTGCTACTAGTACTAGTAGTAGTACTACCAATGGCCTTGTTTGGATATTCTAACTTAGTTAGAGGTTAGAGTTAGATTCTAACCTTGAACTAACTCTAGCCAAAGAGGTGTTTGGATGGCATGGTTAGATGGAGCGCGGATACGGCGAGGCGCCTTCACGAGCGATGCGAGAGGGAGGGAGCGAGAGGACGAGAAGCTTCATGGAAGTGGGGAGGGATCTGCTGCGGGAAGAGCGAGAGAAAAAAGTGTTTTTTAGTGGACTCGAGAAGAACTAACCCAAATAAGCACCTCTTGGGTGTGTTAGATTTTTTGGTTGGGTTATATGCGTCTAACCCAAACTAACCCCCCCCCCCCCCCCCGTTTGGATATTTTTGGGTTAGTTGAGTCCAAACTAACCCAAACTAACTCTAACCCATGGATCCAAACAGGGCCAATGTAGTAGTAGGAGTACTAGCACTGTACTACCTGTTGGTCAAATTATTACGTGCTGCTCCTCACAGTGAAGTGACAAGACCTTGCGCCGGAGATGACACCTGAGTATAGGCGCCGTGTTTGGCATACCATAGTCAGCCTCACCGTCTGCAGTCACTATCATCATGGCTGTTGAGCTAGCCTGCTTACAACTAGCCCTGTTTGATATAATTTCCCGTGCGTAGATGCCCATGCATTGCACGGAACACCAAGATTGGGGTGGACGGCTCTGGGAGCGGCCATCGCGCCAGATTTTTCCACGGCCTTCTAGATGTGGTGGGGAGGAGATACGGCTGATTGTCAAAGACAAGGAGTTTTTTGTAAATAGGGAACAAGTGCGGGTGACGGAGTCCTGGACTAGGGGGTGTTCGGATAGCCGAACTATCATCGCGGCCGGACTCCAAGACTATGAAGATACAAGATTGAAGACTTCGTCCCGTGTCCGGATGGGACTTTCCTTGGCGTGGAAGGCAAGCTTGGCGATACGGATATCAAGATCTCCTACCATTGTAACCGACTCATGTAACCCTAACCTATCCGTGTCTATATAAACCGGAGGGTTTTAGTCCGTAGAGATCTAACAACAATCATACCATAGGCTAGCTTCTAGGGTTTAGCCTCCTTGATCTCGTGGTAGATCTACTCTTGTACTACCCATATCATCAATATTAATCAAGCAGGAGTAGGGTATTACCTCCATCGAGAGGGCCCGAACCTGGGTAAAAACATCGTGTCCCTTGTATCCTGTTACCATCCGCCTAGACGCACAGTTCGGGACCCCCTACCCGAGATCCGCCGGTTTTTACACCGACATTGGTGATTTCATTGACAGTTCCTCTGTGTCGTCACCGATAGGCCCGATGGCTCCTTCGATCATCAACAACGACGCGGTCCAGGGTGAGACTTTTCTCCGCGGACAGATCTTCGTATTCGGCGGTTTTGCACCGCGGGCCAATTCGCTTGGCCATCTGGAGCATATCGAAAGCTACGCCCCTGGCCATCAGGTCAGATTTGGAAGTTTGAACTATACGACCGATGTCCGCGGAGACTTGATCTTCGACGGATTCGAGCCACAACCGAAGCGCGGCCGCCTTTGTCTCGATGGGTATGATCTAGCTCTGCCGCCGAACAAAGTGCCACGAGGCCGCACCGGATCCGCCGACCCTTAATCCGGAGCCAGATTCCCGATCGAGGACGAGTGGTTGGACACCGCCTCGGGGGCTACGATCTCACGGCGGTTGAGCCGAACTCCATCCTCGCCCTTTGCGAAGACCTTGACTCCGGTGCCGGACTCCTCTCGACTCCGAACCCTCCACGCAATCGCCAATCGAATCCGATTGGGCGCCGGTCATGGAGTTCATCGCCAGGACATCTTTCAGCACTCGCCTTTTGGCGACGTCCTGAATTCACTAAAGTCTCTCTCTTTATCCAGAGAGCCCTGGCCGGACTACGGACAGGAAGGTTGGGATACGGACGACGAAGAAATTCAGCGCCCACCCACCACCCACTTTGTAGCCACTGTCGATGATTTAACCAACATGCTCGACTTCGACTCCGAAGACATCGACGGTATGGACGACGATGCCGGAGACAACCAAGACCCAGCGCCTACAGGGCACTGGAAGGCCACCTCGTCATACGACATATACATGGTGGATATCCCAAAAGATGGGAACGGCGATGGAACAACGGAGGATGACCCCTCCAAGAAGCAACCGAAGCGCCAACGTCAGCGGCGCCGCTCTAAATCCCGCCATAGCAAAAATGGTGATTCCGGCACGGGAGATAATAACACCCCGGACAGTGCCGAAGACAACCCCCTCCAGCAGGACTCAGCGCAGGAGGAGGGAGAAGCAAGTCCGCACGACAGTGCGGCAGAAAGAGAGGTCGAGGACGATAATTATGCGCCTCCCTCCGAAGATGAGGAAAGCCTCGACGACGACGAATTTGTCGTGCCTGAGGATCCCGCCGAACAGGAGCGTTTCAAACGCAGGCTTATAGCCACGGCAAGCAGCCTCAAGAAAAAGCAGCAACAACTTAGAGCTGACCAAGACCTGCTAGATGACAGATGGACTAAAGTCCTTGCAGCCGAAGAGTATGAACTCGAACGCCCCTCTAGAAGCTACCCCAAACGCAGGACGTTGCCTCGATCAGAGGAGGAAGCACCCAAGTCACCAGCGCACAACATGGCAAACCGGCCACCCCGTGGCCACGACAGAGAAGCCTCTCGGCCCTCCGCTCAAGCCACACCCCGCGCCGCTCAAAAAGTACCAAGGAACGGGAAAATGCGCCGGACTTGCGAGATATATTGGAGGATAAGGCAAAACATACAAGATCGATCTACGGATCGCGTGGGCACCCAACGACTCGGGATGATTACCGTCATACCGGATACAAAGAAACCCGGCCGGCCGAGCACAATAGACAAAGCTCATATGAGCTACGCCGTGATATAGCCCAATACAGAGGCGCCAGACACCCACTATGCTTCATGATGAAGTAATGGATCATCAAATCCCCAAGGGCTTCAAACCCGTAAACATCGAATCATACGATGGTACCACAGATCCTGCGGTCTGGATCGAGGACTATCTCCTCCATATCCACATGGCCCGCGGTGATGATCTACATGCCATCAAATACCTCCCACTCAAGCTTAAAGGACCAGCTAGGCATTGGCTCAACAGCTTGCCAGCAGAATCAATTGGTTGTTGGGAGGACATGGAAGCCGCATTCCTTGATAACTTCCATGGCACATATGTGCGACCACCAGACGCCGATGACCTCAGCCATATAATTCAGCAGCCAGAAGAATTGGCTAGACAATTCTGGACACGGTTCCTAACAAAGAAAAGTCAAATCGTTGACTGTCCGGATGCAGAGGCCCTTCAGCCTTCAAACATAACATCCGCGACGAATGGCTTGCCCGGCACCTAGGACAGGAAAAGCCGAAATCCATGGCAGCCCTCACAACACTCATGACCCGCTTTCGAGAGGACAGCTGGCTAGCTCGAAGCAACAATTTGGCCAAACACCCTGATAGTTCGGATACCAAGGACAACAATGGCAGGTCGCGTCGCAACAAGAACAAGCGCCGCATTAACGGCGATAATGCTGAAGATACGGCCGTCAATGCCGGATTCAGAGGCTCTAAACCCGGTCAGCGGAAGAAGCCATTTAAAAGAAATACCCAGGGCCCGTCCAACTTGGACCGAATACTCGATCGCTTGTGCCAGATACATGGCACCCCCGAAAAACCAGCCAACCACACCAACAGGGATTGTTGGGTGTTCAAGCAAGCAGGCAAGTTAAGTGCCAAACTCAATGACAAGGGCCTGCATAGCGATGACGAGGAAGAGCCCGGCCACCGAACAATAGAGGATGAAGGATTTCCCACACAAGTGCGGACGGTGAACATGATATACGCAACCCATATACCCAAAAGGGAGCGGAAGCGTGCACTAAGGGACGATATGCGATGGAGCCACGCCCGGGTTCAACCCATGGTCTTCCTGCCCGATCACCTTCGATCGAAGGACCACCCCACTAGCATCCGTCATGGCAGTTCTGCCGCATTGGTTCTTGACCCAATTATTGACGGATTTCACCTCACCGTAGTCCCGATGGACGGCGGTAGCAACTGAACCTGCTTTATCAAGATACAAAGTCGCAAAATGGGCATAGACCCCTCAAGGATTAAACATACAAAGACGAGCTTTAAAGGCGTCATACCGGGTGTAGAGGCCAATTGTACGGGCTCAGTTACACTCGAAGTGGTCTTCGGATCCCCGGATAACTTCCGAAGTGAAGAGTTAATCTTCGACATCGTCCCGTTCCGCAGCGGCTATCATGCACTGCTCGGACGAACCGCATTTGCAAAGTTCAATGTGGTGCCGCACTACGCATACCTCAAGCTCTAGATGCCAGGCCCTCGAGGAGTAATCACGGTCAATGGAAACATCGAACGCTCTCTCCGAACGGAGGAGCACACGGCGGCCCTCGTGGCGGAGGTACAAAGCAGCCTCTCACAGCAATTCTCGAGTCCGGCCACTAAGCGTCCAGACACTGTCAAGCGTGCCGGGAGTAACCTACAACAAGACCGCCTGACACGATTCAAGCACGCGTAGAAATCCGGCCCCAACCCCAGCCCTCGCGAAATTGCGAAGCCAGTACCACGCATGCATAATTACGCTTTGGACATACCATGGGCATAAGGGGAGGGGCACGACCACGGCACACCCGGAATGCGGCTCAACCGCACCAGGGGCTCCCGATTGTGTCATTCTTTTTCTTTTCTCCTTTTTCTTCCTTTCTTACTTTCAGGATTCCTTTTTCCAGAAATCCTGTCCGGCACTAGAATCGCCGAACTCACGATGCAACAGCCAGGGAAGCAGAAAGCTACGTCGAGTGTTCAGTGGTCTCACATTGAGCATTATACCTGTTTTACATACCATCCCGCAGCTTACCCCTGGAAGGGGACATGTTAGATAGTCCCATCCCTTGCTTATCACACTATTTGTATCATTCTGCTTTCATTGCAGTACCTTTTTGAATAAACAGTACATAGCTTTTGCTTATTATTGCACTCCTTTCTTTATTTATATATATGTTCATTTCATGACATGTTGCACCCATACACTTTGGTACGGCCAATACAACAGGGGCTTAAGTACCCCAAAATTATGCTGTGATAAGTCTGAACACTTTCACAAGTGCGGCACCCCGAACTTATAGCATTATATGAATCGGCTCCGAATCATGTCTTGGGTCAATAGTTGGGTTTTCCCGGCTCCCGTGTTTTGGTACCTTACGTTCCGTTATATCGGCTAAGGTAGCACCGGGAGAACCACTGCGATTGTGCCCCGGTTGAGCTGGGTTGAGCACCTCAGTGGAGAAAGCTAAAACTGACCGTCATGATAGGGCGAGAGCCGGTCGCTATTCGAGAGGTTTTTTCGGGTCCCTAAAGACTTATGCCGCTTAGTGTGAGGAACCGGAATTGTCCGGCCAAGGCGTGGATAGCGCCCCGAACTCGGTCTTCCGAATACTAGGGGCTTCGCCGAAATTTAAAATTATAGAATTCTATGGCTAAGTGAGAGTGTTCAAGCATTATAAGTCCGGTTGCCTCGTTCATTGCGTTGAACGCCTCCCTCGATGGACCCAAGAATGGGAACAAGAGCGCTCAAGTTTATCCCGAACACCCCAAAGACTGTGGGTGGCATGGGGGCTGAAGCCAACGACTTGCCATCTCTCAAATTTGATAAACGGCCGCACATAAGGTAATATTTTAAATTAACAAGCGTTGCTTAGCGCATATGAACAAGTTTTCAGCGCATGTGATAACAAATGCGAGTCTATTAAAAATTACATCTTTGGAGCACTCATCCGCTATTCAAGCGGGCACCCTTCAGAGGCCCTCATAGTACATTTCGGGCGTCGATGCTCCTTGCCCTTCGGTGGCCCGTCCGTCACAAGCTTCTCCGCATCCAGCTTGCCCCAGTGCACTTTAGCACGGGCAAGGGCCCGACGGACACCTTCGATGCAGACGGAGCGCTTGATGACTTCAACCCGTGGACAGGTGTCCACCAACCACCGCACTAGCCCAAAGCAGCTCCCAGGCATGGCTTCCAATGGCCACAGCCGAACTATGAGGCCCTTCATGGCCTGTTCGGCGACCATGTGGAGCTCGACCAGCTGCTTGAGTTGGTCGCTTAGGGGCACCGGATGTTCGGCCTCAGCATATTGAGACCAGAACACCTTCTCCGTTGAGCTCCCCTCCTTGGCGCGGTAGAATACGGCAGCATCAGACACACTACGGGGCAGATATGCGAATGCTCCTGGAGAGCTCCGAATCCGGGTAAGTAATAGGTAATTCACTTTCACATGCTTGCTTTGCATAAAGAATGCCTTACCCGCCGCTATCTTCTTTAATGATTCAATTTCTTGGAGGGCTTTTTGGGCCTCGGCCTTAGCAGCTTTGGCACTCTCAAGAGCCGAGGCAAGCTCGGACTCTCGGGTCTTGAGTCACGCCCAAACCCTCGTGTTTTCTCACGAGAGCACAGAGCTCTTGCCGCACCTCCGCCATTTCGCCTCCCCTTCTCTCGCTTCAGTGCGCTCACGTCAGCTTTGCTTCGACCCACGGACACCGCTTCCTTCAGTGGTCGCCACATCGTTCGTGGCCCCGCAGCACTCCATGTTATTCCTGTTATTTTTTCGCAAATCAAACCTTTCTATAAGGTATTTCTTTAATAAGGTATTGCTTACCTTCCTTGTCCTCGAGCTGCTTCTTGGCAAGGCCGAGCTCGTTCTCAGACCGCCGAGGCTCGCTTCAATGCATTGACCTCCGCAACAAGGCCGCAGAGGTCAACAAATAAGCCTCGCATTCCCATATTGACATACTTATGTTAGACTCCTCACGTATATCTTTTTAGATCCTTAGTCCGGCTTTTCTTTCCGAACACCGAACTAAGCATCAGGGGCTACTGTCTATGCGGTAATATTTTTACATATTCTAAACTTACCTCAAAGCCTGTTAGAAGGCCGGTACAGGCTTCGGTCAGCCTGCTCTTGGCGGACTAAACTGTCCGGATCACCGCACTCATAACAGTTCGGTGCTCCTCCTCGATGGAAGCGCTGTTAACCGCCTCCAGTAAGCTATCCGGTGCCTCCGGTTGGACGGAAGACACCGGCATCTTACCCTTCTTACGAAAGGACCACTTGCCGGACTCCGGAACCACTGAAGGTTCCGGCATGGAGTCCGGACGAGGGTCGGTCTTAGAGCCCCTGGGGGTCTCGCCTCCCACGCACCTGGAGTCCGGGAGGTCGCCTTGCGGTGCCTCCTGCACCACCTCCTCTTAACCAGGCCCCTCTTGGGGCACCGCCTCGGTATCGTCCGCAGCGTGAGGCGATGAGTCGGCCGGAAGTGAAGTACTATCCATTTCCGACAAACTCAGGGACCCGCTCGTCGAAGCGGCGAGCTCGCCCTTGGGCGGGCTGCATGATTGTTCGGCATTAGAGAACACTATGCAATGATAAAAAACCCATGGGTATCCGGACACTTACGATCTCGCCAGGGGCTTGGCCCTCATGGGCCACTCCTCCTCGTCGTCGTCAACATTGGTGGAGAAGTCCGGAGGAAGGTTCCTTCCCTTCTTAGACCCTCCGGCCTCCCCAGTTGGGGCGGCCTTCCTTTTCCTCTCCTCCCCCGCTCGGGGAGAGGCTTCTTTTTCCTCCTCGTTCTCAGGAGAAGATTCTGCCAGAATCTGACAAGATTCGGCGCCGGAGCTCCTTCGAGTTCCCATGGCCTCCTTCTTGGCCTTCTTCTCCGGCACCACATGGGTACCGAGCCAAGCCGTCGTCAATCTGCGTCCACTGGGTCTTCCGGCAAAGGAGCCGGACAAGAATATGTCCGGACGTCTTCAGCCAAGATCTTGTCAAAGGTTAGGGAGTTTTAGATCCCACATAGAGTCAATCTATGAAAAAGAGTCCCATAAAGGGTAAAATAACTTACCTCGCCGGCTTGACGACGCTGCGAGCTGTATCCGCGATCTTTGTTAGCAGATGCGGGGCTTGGCGCCCTTGAACAAAGACGCTCCGAGCATCTTCGTACGTAGTGTCGGAGAGCCGGCTCAAGGTTCGGTGCTGTGCCGGATCAAACTCCCACAGGTTAAAGGCCCGTTCCTGGCATGGGAGAATCCGGCGGATGAGCATGACCTGGACTACGTGGACAAGCTTGAGCTTCTTGTTCACCAGGTTTCGGACACAGGTTTGGAGTCCGGTGTCACAGCCCCAGATCAGCCCTAGCTTGATTTTCTTGCATCCATGCATCATGTCTAAATTTCCATTAAATTTGAATTGGGGAATTGGAGAGCCTCAGGAATCATTTAAAATAAATGATCAACATTAAAAATTGCTTCAAATGTTTCCAAGGAAATGTTCCTTTTCAGCTTTGAAAAATATTGGCAAGAATAAAATTCAAACCAATATTTTTGGAGTGATCAAACATTTTATTTTGGGCCTTTGAATCAATTCAATAACTATTTGCATTGGAAATATATTTTATATATAATTAATATATGTCCAATAATTCTGGGACATTTTATGTGGTTTGGTATACTTTAGTTCCAGCCAAATAATTATCTTCAGGATTTTATAAAATGGTTTAGTATTTTACTAAACTAAAATGTAACAGAACAAAATAGAAAATGTAATTAAAGAGAGAGAGAGAGAGAAGCCCACTTACAGGCGCCGCCAACCGCCCAGCCTCCCCTGCTGGCCAGTTGGTGGCCCAGCCCACTGTGCCCCTGTCGCCTTCCTCCTCGTGCAAGAGGCGTGAGGAGGGACACCGCGACGCCGCCGAGCTCGCCACGCCACCCAGGCTACTGCCTGCGTCGCCACCATGACGCCTCGCGTCATCTCCTCGGCGCCGCCCCGACCCCCTGGACCCCCTCGCTCTCTCCCTCTCCCTCGTTTCCCTCCTTTGTCCCGCTCTCACACGCACGGCCGAACGCCGTCGCCGCCGTTCGCCATAGCCGTAGTCGCAGCCATCCCCGAGCCTCTCCGACACGCCCCCGAGCTCCGCCTAGTCTCTCTCCCCCTTCTCACCGAGCCTCCCGACACCGGAAGCCCCTGTACGCCCGCCAGTAGCCGCCGTCTCGCCTCGGGTGCCGGAGATCCCCGCCGACGTTCCGCCGGACCCCGTGTCTCCCCTGCCTCTCCAGCAGCACCAGAAGAACCGCGGTGAGCCTCTGCACTGTTTCCCCCATACCTCGTCGCCTAATTCGTCCCACAACCGCCGTCTCCATCGAAGCCGTGAGCTCCTCGCCACGGGCGATGATGCGAGCAGGCCAGGCCATCGTAGCTCACTCCCGAGCACGGAGACGTGCTCCACACCTCACCCGGAGCCTAACACACACACCAGCTCCCCCTCCCGTGCACTACAACGCTAAACCCGCGAGCACCCGAACTCCGGCGCCGCCGCGAGCTCGTTTCCGGCGAGCTCCGGCCATCACAGCCGCTGCCGCTCGCTTAGTTGGATGCGGCGCACCTTCAGCTACCCGTAGGAGCAAACCACGCGTCGAATGGTGCTCCGTAGCGAGCACACGTTGCATCTCCGTCGTCGGCCATGGTCGTCGCCGGCGAAACTCCGGTGGCCGGTGACGTGGCACGTCATTAGTCACTAATGACCCAGCTAAACCAACCCTAGTGCCACTGCCATGTGGGCCATGCGCCTGATTAGTTTAATTTAATTTTACTGTTTAGATTAATTCATAACCCATCGGGACCCACACGCCAAAGATTGACTTTGTCGACACGGCGTTGACCGTCCCACATGTCATCCACCCAACCCAGCCCTGTTTCACTGACCCGTGGGTCCCAGCCATCAGGTTTGACCTGGGCTGGCGCCTTTGACTTGCTGACGTCACCCTGACGCACTGATGACGCAATAACTAATTTTCTGGATTTAAATAATTCAGGAAATTTCAAAAAATACTCTAAACTTCTAAAAATCATATAAATTCAACCGTAACTCCAAATTAAATAATTTATATATGAAAAATGATCAGAAAAATATGAAGAATCTGGTTATGCCATTTTCATGCATGATTAAACAAGTTAACCTCACTGAATAGGATGAATCATGATTAGGGCAATTTATGAAATAACATTTGGAGTTGGAGTTTAACCTTGTTTGAATTCTACTTCAATTAACCTGGCTAGACATTGCATTAGGTGAATTCAGTACCTTAACATGACATGTCATTCATGTGTATGTGCATTGCATTGATTGTGTTCTCTCCTCTGCTTGCTTGGTAATCGTCCCCTCTCGGTGAGCGACGTGGATGATTAATTCGATGACACCGATGAAGAACTATATTATCTTCGTAAGTGCTGTGCAAGCAAAACCCCTTGTTCATTCCGATATAATCCCACTCTCTCGCTTCCCGCCTGCTTTTACTGCATTAGGACAACAACGACTCATGTGTTACTTGCTGCGGTAGCTGAACCCCTTTATCCTCTCGTGCATGACCGTCATTCCACAAGAATTAGATGAAACCCACTAGCATGAGTAGGAGTTGTTTGAGCCATGTTGTGCCTACTCATTCATGCTTGTTGTCATGCCCGCCATCGCTTAGAGTTGAGTCAGGTCTGATTCATCGGGAATGAATTGGAATGGTTGTGTGAACATGTCCTACTGCGTGTGTGAGCTAAGTGTGTGAACACGATTTGGTAAAGGTAGCGGTGAGAGGCCATGTAGGAGTACATGGTGGGTTGTCTCATTGCAGCCGTCCTCAGGAACTGAGATCTGTGTTTGTGATCCATGAAATAGTTACTACCATGCATTGGGCCCGAAACCAATGGACCCTCTCGGCTTCTTAACCACCCTTGTCCTCAGTCCGGGAGTTGCAAGTAGTTTCTGGTGTTTGTAGTATCTTTGGGGCCGCACGCATAACGCCAATCGTAGGGGTGGGTTGTGTTATGGCGGTAGGCACCGTGGTCTTGCCGATTCGCCTGCTTGGTGTCTCGGGAACCCTGTACACATCGTTCGGGGCTGTATGGGAAACCTCGGCCGGACTCCTGGATGGAACCCGAATAGGCGATAAACCCTGGACTAGGGACTTCAGAGTTTAGGTAGGTCGTGGCCGACACCCACGTTGGTCTTCCGATTGAATGTTGCCGAGTACATGTCGTGTAAACGGCGTTAAGTGTTGAGAGCGTGTGTGAATATGTATACCCCTAGATTGTTTAATTTGATATATTCGAATAGCCGTGTCCACGGAGTAGGACTTCGGGTTGCCTACATCAGTTCATAGACAAGTGAAAGTGGATACTCTAAAATGCGCAAGATAAGCGTGAGTGCTATGGATGGTGTTCTCGTAGGGAGACGGGAGCGGGTCCGTAGTGGCGTATTGATATGGTGAATATGTGGACTCGTAGCGCCACCTCAAAAGAGTTAATTGCGCCGTAGTTCAGATAGCCACCGAGTCAAAGCTGGCTTGCTGCAGTCAAACTCCACCACCCCCTTTTGACAATGATGCATATGTAGTTAGTTCTGATGTAAGTCTTGCTGAGTACAATTGTACTCACGTTTGCTTATTTTATGTTTTTGCGAGAGACGTCGGTCTCGCTTAGTAGTTCCACGTGGACTTGACATTTAGCTTGTTACCTCAGCCACGATCTTGTGCCCTCGGCAGATCTCGGTAGATAGTCGGGCTCCTCAGCCTTCTTCATTTTTAGTTGTCTGTACTCGAGACATGTTTAGCTTCCGCTTGTGCTTTGACTTGTATGCTCGAGTGTTGGGTCATGAGACCCATGTTTGTAATATCTCGCTCCTCGGAGCCTATTGAATAAATATTTGAGTCGTAGAGTTATGTTGTGATGCCATGTTGTATCTACACATATTGAGCATATTGTGTGTATGTTATAAATGTTTGGTATGTGTGGGATCCGACAAACTAGTTGTTTATCCTTGGCAGCCTCTCATATGGGGAAATGTAGTCTCGTGTTTCTGAGCGATAGTAGTCCGCTACAGGCCGGTTCACCGGAGTCCTGCTAGCCCAGTACTACTGCTTGGACACTTGATCGGCCGGGCATGTGTTTCACTTCGCCTTATGTCCGTTCCTTCGGGAAATGTCACGCTGTGTTATTCGAGTCCTGCCTAGCCTGCTACAGCCAGGGATACCGGAGTCCTGTTAGCCAGTGCTACAGCCCAATTTATACGTTGATGACCGACATGCTCGATGTGATTCATGTATGCCTGTCCCCATGGGTTAGCGCCGCTTTGGGTTCACGACTAGCCATGTCGGCCCGGTTCTTTGTCATATGGATGCTAGCGAAACTATCATATAGGTGAGCCAAAAGGCTAAACGGTCCCGGCCATGGTAAGGCGACACCTGGGAATACCGTCGTGAGGCGCAAAGTGATATGATGTGTTACATGCTAGATCGGTGTGACTTAGGATCGGGTCCCGACAGCGTTGGTATCGAGCCCCGACTGTCAGAGGGATTACCAAGCCAAACCGGGTCGGAAGTTGTGTCTAGGAATGCTTTAGCTATGTAAGGGAATTGATTGTGGAAGGGAACGTAAGGCTCTTTTTACTCCTTATACCTCATGGCCTTCTGATCTGAGTCATCCTCTTCTCTTCTACGGGGGTTAAGAACTAGGCCTTCCCATCTATCTATCATGATGACGTGTTACTAATCTATAGACCTTTAAGATTGTTGGTTTTAAGCCTCAGTTCAGTTCCTAGTATTTCTGTATGATAATTGTTGATCTCGGAATCTTGGTATTCTGATGTTGAGTGGTTATGCCACCATTTCTGCAGGATGTCTCAAATCATTTTGAGCATTTACAGCCGTTATGCTGTCCGAGTCAACCCAGGTCTCTAAATAGTCTGATGCGTTTGCAAATCCCTCCCCTCCATTTCTAATGTTCATCCGGGCCAGATTAATCACACAAATTGGTATGTTGAGGTACTCCGCTGCCTCAACATATATGTTGGAGATATTATTATGACCCTAGGTGTTTAGGAAGTCACCTAGTAAACTAGCCATGTTTTGTGTTCCCCGGTGCGATGATTCTGGCCATTATTCTTGAAAGCATCCCGTGATGTTATTAGTTAGTAGGCATTCTACTCCTGGGTTTCTGAACCCGAGATTCACCCTACTTCATGTTGTTAGTATTTGTTAGTTCCTTTAGGATATTAGTAACCTTTGCGATAGTCCCCGAAGTCCGTGGTATTCTCCTTCTTCCAAATACCATGAACTATTTATGGCAGAAGTTCTTTTGAACCAAAAGATCACAATCAGAGTGGCCTCGATGAGTTCTCCATTCATAATTGTGACTCTACCAGTTCTACCTTCTCTGCCTGGGTTATCCGGAAGAAATGTTGAGCTTTGCTCGATATACTAATCCATGCCTCCACAACTCGAAAAATTATATGTTCCTTGAATTGTCCCTCTTTAGTTGTACTCTGACCCCGCCTGTCAATTGATAGTCAGGAGTATGTATGCATTCGTTTATCGATACATATTGACCTTATGGTCCGTCAAGCCATTCTGTTCTGGAATGACTTGGAGAAACAAACTCCAGTACCTCATCCATATCTAGGATTGGGTCAAAGCAGTTGTATTCCGCAGATCAAAATGCCAATTCAGCTTTTAATGTTGTCCCACCTGGAGTGTTACCATCTTTATGTCAAGAATGTCATGAGAATTGCACCTTCTCTTATAAATTCTCGATGCAGTGATACTTCTTGCCATCATTATCCATTCCTCGGTTCCGAGTTGTTGAAACCGGAATGCCGACAAGTGAATTGTGATGTGTGAAATCAATACTCCGAGCAACTCGTTGCTTGGCAGCTAATGGACAATATCCTCATTCTTAGCGTGTTGGTTATTAAATCATCATCCTAAGATTGATCGTGCTACCTAGTCCTTATTTCTGGTGCACACTTCGATTGATGAGTTAGGATTATATCAAGTCATCACTCATTTGATCAGATCGTCTTGCCCTCAAAAGCAAGGTTGTTCTCGAGCTTAGTAACATACCGGTGGTTCGTGACTTTCCAAATATTTTCTTGGAGTGTTACCGGGTTATCTCCTGACTGTTATGTTGAGCTCGTGTTCAAGTTGGTTTCTTGTGAACCACCCTTTCTCCAAGAGTCTGTGTTGGATATCCCTGAGCTAGTTGGTTAAGCTAGACAACAACTTGGAGAGTTGGAAGATAAAAGTTTGCCTAACTTAGTTCGTTCCAAAGGGATATTCTTGCGTAGTGTGTGTTGGAGAAAGATGATATCTTCATCGATTGGTCCCTGTGATCAGTTGTTGGATCTATTGTCTTATCAATCCTTTGATTTGAGTGTGGGCTATCGTCAAATCAAATCAGCACCAACGATCTCTTACTCGTGGTTGATCCCTCGAGCATACCCCATTACATCTTTTGGTCTGACCAATGCTATCACCGTGTTCACATGATGGTGGAAGTCCAGTGATATGGAAATTCCGATGAGTTGTTGTTGAGCCCATCAGCAGCATTTTGTCTCCCCCATGAGTCATGTTGAACATCAACCTAGTATTGGAAACTTGTGTAAGCATTTCTTCATGTTTCGTTCATGAAGCATATGTTTGGATGGAAGTAGTGACTTCCTCGAATTCATGTGCTTTAGGTGTAAGTTGCCGCCATGAATTTGAGAAAGATTTGTTTTGCCTCCTCTGGAATCATCCCAATTCAGTCAGGCATATGTGCGAAGTATTTTGTAGTCTGGAGACTTGCAACCTTCATTCTATATGTATTCCTAGCATACTAAGCCACTGATTGACTTGTTCAAAGAAAAGAAGCCTATGCTTGGGATCTAATCCATGGACTTGCGTAAAGACTTCGATATCCTCGATGATGGTTCCCCACCTGGACTCGGTGGTGTTTTGTTGTAAGACTACCATGTGGTCATTCTTGTCTTGGACAATGTGTTCACTTGTTTGTAGCAGAACCAGCTCATGTTTTGGAGCTTGCTCTCGTAGTTCATTCCCAAGAATCTCGCAACATCCTCTCGTCGATTTGTGTTGCAAACTTTCATTTTTCTTTCTAGACTCGATGAGTCTGGAATATCCTAACACCAACCAGATCGGAATCTCAGGCAGATATGATGGTTGGAACATTCCCAACAGTTGCATGTTGTTCCCAGCTCGCACCGCCATTGCGCCAATTTCCATGGGCTGCCCCCTCAGTAATTGTTGTCCAGGTTCATCTTCAAAAGTGGACTTACTATGGGTCCCATCCATTTCCGGTGATAAGCAAAATTATCCATTGCGTTGTCTTCAACAAGGTAGTCCACATCATCCATTCTAGTCCGGGTGTACCATTACTTTGCACTCCGCCAAACGATCGTTGTGAATTGCCTTAGGTTGGTATGAAGAGTCTCAATGATTTCTAATTCAAAAGTAATTCTTTTTGCCACTTAAGGGAATAGTTCCTTGCGTCACCTTTCTCGAGGTGCCCGTTCACGGGATCATGGTAAATATTTCCTCGCCACCTTGACACCATCCACCATCTTTTTAAGCGTGGAATTGTTGCCACCAATCAAACCCCGTCGTTTGTTCTTCCATCCCTATCTATGTGTTTTGTGTCTCAACTCGAGATGTTTCACCATCTCAGTCCGTGAGTCAATCATGTTTACTTGATCTTCGTGAAGATCGAATCATGTAGGGTTTCCCCCTTCTTTCTGTTGTCGAGTCGAGTGAAGATCTCGAAAGAAAGACGGCAAGACCAAGATGATGGAGTAAATCAACATCTTCGAGAAGGGCAAATGGATCATGAAGATTGTGATAGTTTGCGACTCCCCTTTTCCTCTTACCTCACGTCTTGAATCTCGGCGAGATTCTTGTTTAGTGGGGTGAGCTGTCACAGCCCCAGATCAGCCCTAGCTTGATTTTCTTGCATCCATGCATCATGTCTAAATTTCCATTAAATTTGAATTGGGGAATTGAGAGCCTCAGAATCATTTAAAATAAATGATCAACATTAAAAATTGCTTCAAATGTTTCCAAGGAAATGTTCCTTTTCAGCTTTGAAAAATATTGGCAAGAATAAAATTCAAACCAATATTTTTGGAGTGACTGAAACATTTTATTTTGGGCCTTTGAATCAATTCAATAACTATTTGCATTGGAAATATATTTTATATATAGTTAATATATGTCCAATAATTCTGGGACATTTTATGTGGTTTGGTATACTTTAGTTCCATCCACATAATTATCTTCAGGATTTTATAAAATGGTTTAGTATTTTACTAAACTAAAATGTAATGTAACAAAATAGAAAACAGAATTAAAGAGAGAGAGAGAAGCCCACTTACAGGCGCTGAACCGCCCAGCCTCCCCCTGCTGGCCCATTGGTGGCCCAGCCACCAGTGCCCTCCCTGTCGCCTTCCTCCTCGTGCAGAGGCGAGAGGAGGGACACCGCTTGACGCCGCCCGAGCCTCGCCACGCCACCGGGCTGCCTGCGTCGCTTTGCCACCATGACGCCTCGCGTCATCTCCTCGGCGCCGCCAGACCCCTGGACCCCTCGCTCTCTCTCCTCCCTCGTTTCCCTCCTTTGTCCCGCTCTCACACGCACGGCCGAACGCCGTCGCCGCCGTTCGCCATAGCCGTAGTCGCAGCCATCCCCGAGCCTCTCCGACACGCCCCCGAGCTCCGCCTAGTCTCTCTCCCCCTTCTCACCGAGCCTCCCAACACCGGAAGCCCCTGTACGCCGCCAGCGCCGCCGTCTCTGCCCTCGGGTGCCGGAGATCCCGCCGACGTTCCGCTGACCCGTGTCTCCCCTGCCTCTCCAGCTGACCAGGAAGAACATGGTGAGCCTCTGCACTGTTTCCCCCATACCTCGTCGCCTAATTCGTCCCACAACCGCCGTCTCCATCGAAGCCGTGAGCTCCTCGCCGCCGGCGATGATGCAGACGAGGCCAGGGCCATCGTAGCTCACTCCCGAGCACGGAGACGTGCTCCACACCTCACCCGGAGCCTAACACACACACCAGCTCCCCTCCGTGCACTACAACGCTTAAACCCATGAGCACCCGAACTCCGCGCCGCCCTTGAGCTCGTTCCGGCGAAGCTCCGGCCATCACAGCCGCCGCTCGCTCAGTTGGATGCGGCGCACCTTCAGCTACCCGTAGGAACAAACCACGCGTCGAATGGTGCTCCGTAGCGAGCACACGTTGCATCTCCGTCGTCGGCCATGGTCGTCGCCGCCGAAACTCCGGTGGCCGGTGACATGGCACGTCATTAGTCACTAATGACCTAGCTAAACCAACCCTAGTGCCACTGCCATGTGGGCCCTGCGCCTGATTAGTTTAATTTAATTTTCTGTTTAGATTAATTCATAACCCATCGGGACCCACACGCCAAGATTGACTTTCTTGACACGGCGTTGATCGGTCCCACATGTCATCCACCCAACCCAGCCCTCGTTTCAGCGACCCGTGGGTCCCAGCCATCGAGTTTGACCTGGTGGCGCCTTTGACTTCTTGGCGTCACCACGACCTTGATGACGCAATAACTAATTTTCTGGATTTAAATAATTCAGGAAATTTCAGAAAATACTCTAAACTTCTAAAAATCATATAAATTCAACCATAACTCCAAATTAAATAATTTATATATGACAAATGATCATAAAAATATGAAGAATCTGTTTATGGCATTTTCATGCATGATTAAACAAGTTAACCTCACTGAATAGGATGAATCATGATTAGGGCAATTTATGAAATAACATTTGGAGTTGGAGTTTAACCTTGTTTGAATTCTACTTCAATTAACCTGGCTAGACATTGCATTAGGTGAATTCAGTACCTTAACATGACATGTCATTCATGTGTATGTGCATTGCATTGATTGTGTTCTCTCCTGTTTGCCGGTAATTGTCCCCTCTCGGTAGACGACGTACCGACGATGAATTCGATGGCACCGATGAAGAACTATATTATCTTCAGAAGTGCCAGGCAAGCAAAAACCCCTTGTTCATTCCGATATAATCCCACTCTCTCGCTCCTGCTCTATTTTACTGCATTAGGACAACAACGACTCATGTGTTACTTGCTATGTAGCTGAACCCCTTTATCCTCTCGTGATGACCTGTCATTCCACAGTAATTAGATGAAACCCACTAGCATGAGTAGGAGTTGTTTGAGCCATGTTGTGCCTACTCATTCATGCTTGTTTTCATGCCTGCTACTGCTTAGAGTTGAGTCAGGTCTGATTCATTGGGAATGAATTGGAATGGTTGTGTGAACATGTCCTACTGCGTGTGTGAGCTAAGTGTGTGAACACGATTTGGTAAAGGTAGCGGTGAGAGGCCATGTAGGAGTACATGGTGGGTTGTCTCATTGTAGCCGTCCTCAGGAACTGAGATCTGTGTTTTTGATCCATGAAACAGTTACTACCACGCATTGGGCCCGAAACCAATGGACCCTCTCGGCTTCTTAACCACCCTTGTCCTCATCCGGAGTTGCAAGTAGTTTCGGTGTTTGTAGTATCTTTGGGGCCGCCGCATAGCGCTGACCGTAGGGGTGGGTTGTGTTGCGGTAGGCACCGTGGGGATGTACCGATTCGCCCTGCTTGGTGTCTCGGGAACCCTGTACACATCGTTCGGGCTGTATGGGAAACCTCGGCGGACTCCTGCGGATGGAACCCGAATAGGCGATAAACCTGGACTAGGGACTTGAGTGTTTAGGTAGGCCGTGGCCGACACCCGCGTTGGGCTTCCGCTTGAAGGTTGCCGAGTACATGTCGTGTAAACGGCGGTAAGTGGTGAGAGCGTGTGTGAAGAAGTACACCCCTGCAGGGTTTAATATGATCTATTCGAATAGCCGTGTCCGCGGAGAAGGACTTCTGGGTTGCCTACATCAGTTCATAGACAAGCGAAAGTGGATACTCTAAAATGCGCAAGATAAGCGTGAGTGCTATGGATGGCGTTCTCGTGGGGAGACGGAGCGGGTCCGTAGTGGCGTATTGATGTGGTGAATATGTGGACTCGTAGCGCCACCTCAAAAGAGTTACTTGCAGTCGTAGTTCAGGATAGCCACCGAGTCAAAGCTGGCTTGCTGCAGTCAAACTCCACCACCCCCTTTTGACAATGATGCATATGTAGTTAGTTCTGATGTAAGTCTTGCTGAGTACAATTGTACTCACGTTTGCTTATTTTATGTTTTGCAGAGAGACGTCAGTCTCGCTAGTAGTTCCACGTGGACTTCGACATTTAGCTTGTTACCTCAGCTACGATCTTGTGCCCTCGGCAGGATCTGGTAGATAGTCAGGCTCCTCAGCCTTCTTCATTTTTAGTTGTCTGTACTCAGACATGTTTAGCTTCCGCTTGTGCTTTGACTTGTATGCTTTCGAGTGTTGGGTCATGAGACCCATGTTTGTAATATCTCGCTCCTCGGAGCCTATTGAATAAATATTTGAGTCGTGAGAGTTATGTTGTGATGCCATGTTGTATCTACACATATTGAGCATATTGTGTGTATGTTTGAAATGCTTGGTATGTGTGGGATCCGACAAACTAGTTGTTTATCCTTGGCAGCCTCTCATATGGGGAAATGTAGTCTCGTGTTTACGAGCGATAGTAGTCCGCTACATGGCCGGTTCACGAGTCCTGCTAGCCCAGATTACCGCTTGGACACTTGACTGGCCGGCATGTGTTTCACTTCGTTCCTATGTCTGTCCCTTCGGGGAAATGTCACGTGGTGTTATTCGGAGTCCTGCCTAGCCTGCTACAGCCCGGGATACCGGAGTCCTGTTAGCCCAGTGCTACAGCCCGAATTTATACGTTGATGACCGACATGCTCGATGTGATTCATGTATGCCTGTCCCCATGGGTTAGCGCCGCTTTGGGTTCACGACTAGCCATGTCGGCCCGGGGTCTTTGTCATATGGATGCTAGCGACACTATCATATACGTGAGCCAAAAGGCGCAAACGGTCCCGGGCCATGGTAAGGCGACACCCGTGGGAATACCGTGCGTGAGGCCGCAAAGTGATATGATGTGTTACATGCTAGATCGGTGCGACTTAGGATCAGGGTCCTGACATCCGGTCAGCTCTTCCGAATCACCCCACTTCAGGCCCGTCTCTTTCCATGATGTGAGCCGTGTGGGGGAGCCAGATCTGAATTCGGGGCGCGCCCGATTGGAGTCGCGGCTGCTCGGTGATGTAGAACCACCCGATTGCCACCCTTTATTGTCTCCACTAAGGAGCCCTCGAGCTAAAGGACGTTGGGCATCCTGCCCACCATAAGCGCCTCAAGACTCCGCTGTCGGCCGCCCACTATCTTCGGCTTGACGCTAAAGGTCTTCAACCATAAACCGAAGTGGGGTTGGATGCAGAGGAAGGTTTCGCACACGACGATAAACGTCGAGATATTGAGGATGAAGTTTGGGGCCAGATCGTGGAAATCCAGGCCATAGTAGAACATGAGCCCCCGGACAAATGGGTTAAGTGGAAAACCTAGTCCGCGGAGGAAGTGTGTGAGGAACACCACCCTCTCATGGGGTCTGGGGGTGGGGATGAGCTGCCCCTCGTCGGGTAGCTGACACGCGATGTCGCCGGACAAGTATCCGGCCTCCCGCAGTCTTGTGATGTGCCCCTCCGTGATGGAGGAGGCCATCCACCTGCCTCCCGCTCCGGACATAGTTGGAGAAGGTTGAGGTGGGGTGTGCGGACTTGGGCGCTGGAGCTCGAGTGCGCGAAAATGGATGAGCAAATGAGAAAGAAGGCATAGGTGAAAAGGGTGTATCCTTATCCCCTTATATGGACGGACGAAGCTATGCGTCCCCCACCAGCCTGGTAATACTCGCTTATCTCCCAAGCGCCATAATCAATGGCGCGGATGGGTTACCCACGTCCGTATTGATGGGAATCCTGAAATAAGGGGGCACGATCTATGCTTTGATAAGACGTGCCAGGGGAACTGCCTCGCTAAACGCTACCGAGGTGGAACAAGAAAACGATTCATATAAAGGCCTGGCCGTGGTGTGATGTCACGCCGCGGAATACGTCAGCAGATCTGTGCAAACGTTATTCTCTCTACGGTGGTATGTGGAACTTGTTTTGCAGAGCCGGACACTATCCTGGTGTTCAAAACCTTCTATGAAGTATTCGGAGTAGGAACCCGCCTTGCAATGCCGAAGACAATATGCGCGCCGGACTCGTCATCATTGAAGCCTGGGTCAGGGGCTACTGAGGGAGTCCTGGACTAGGGGGTGTCCGGATAGCCAAACTATCATCGCGTCCGTACTCCAAGACTATGAAGATACAAGATTGAAGACTTCGTCCCGTGTCCGGATGGGACTTTCCTTGGCGTGGAAGGCAAGCTTGGCGATACGGATATGTAGATCTCCTACCATTGTAACCGACTGCGTAACACTAACCTATCCGGTGTCTATATAAACCGGAGGGTTTTAGTCCTTAGGACGAACAACAACCATACCATAGGCTAGCTTCTAGGGTTTAGCCTCCTTGATCTCGTGGTAGATCTACTCTTGTACTACCCATATCATCAATATTAATCAAGCAGGAGTAGGGTATTACCTCCATCGAGAGGGCCCGAACCTGGGTAAAAAAATCGTGTCCCTTGCCTCCTGTTACCATCCACCTAGACGCACAGTTCGGGACCCCCTACCCGAGATCCGCCGGTTTTGACACCGCCAGCGGGCATCTTTTTGCAAAAATGGAGAAGCTTGGTTTGTATGCGTCAGATCTAGATCCGACGACTGTTGGTGAAAGATGGCAGGCACAACATCATCACCAACTCAGGACCTGTTTGATTCGCAGGATTTTGAAAACGCAGGAATAGGACACGGCAATATTGCAAGTTCAAACTGATATTACAAATGTCAGGAGTAATGCTGCACCTACGAAGAGGGAATTACTAGGAAGTTTATGTAAGAACTTTCGTTACTTTAGTTGGATGCAGCATTATCGTACAAATTAAAATCCACCACCCTGACAGGTCACTAATGGGAAAATAAGTTTTCGAGTCTCTGGCCACTTGATGTTTCAAAAACAAATTCAGCTTCTGCGAAGACTTTGTCATTTAGGCTTAGACGCTTGCGGTGATCAGCACGCCATTCATTGTTGCACCAGAGAACGCCAAACCTCATTACCTTGAGCAGACTCGCCTCCAGAACAAAGAACCTGGCCAATTTAATCTCAGATGTGCTGCCTCGGTAGTCGATCAAATCAATTTCCGTAAGATGGAGATCAAGGCATTCGATGAGATTGTTATAGTGCAACACATTTTTCACTTTTGGGTCTTTTTTTATCTACAAAAGAAGAGAACATATTAGAGCAGCTGGCTGCATAAGATTTCCGTGTCATCAAGAGGTACCAATATCATTGGCTCATACGATAGGGTTGGGTGGCTAGTGATATTTTTTCACTCTCTCTCTCTCTCTCTCTCTCTCTCTCTCTTTCTATTTCCTCCCATTTAACTAGGAGCACGTGAAGAGCTTGGGCATTTGTTGCCTTCCACTATGCGGCCGATGCCATATTTCGCAAAAGTATGCAACATAATACGCATCGATGTCAAATCAAAAGATTTTGGCACCGCTCTCGCGATGTGAGAGAGTTGGCACCGCTGTGCACACAGACCCACATGTATTAACAAATCAATGAAACCAACTACACCAACCTCTCACTCTCCCAATGTCACACCCTGATTTTCATGGCACAACACTTAAGATGATAAATCATGATAAAATGTGGTTTGACAAAAACTTTTGCATTATTTTACTTTTTATTTGGAGTTGGTTTTCTCTCTGTGTTTTCAAGTGCTCTTAAAAGTCAACATAGTTTCACCTTCTACACTTCATCTCCTTGCCCCAAACTTCTGCCCAATGATCATGCCATGTGTATAGTGCAATATAGTATTTTCTTACAAAAATAATTTGGCCAAAAAGTATTTTCTAAAATTAGTTTTCCAAAAACCCTTGAATTGAGATTTGCACTGCAAGTACTTGATTTGAGGTGTGAAAAATCTTTCAAAAGGTATATTTGAAACCTATTAGATATAGGATACCCATAAACCACAAAAATATAATTTTAAAAGTTATTTTCCTATTTTATTTAAAACCTTTTCTTAAGGCCAGAAATGGTCTTTAATAGGAAAAATTATTTTATTGTTTCAAAAATATTTGACAAAAATCAGGAAACTCGGTGGGCATATATTTCCCATATATAAGAGTTTCAACACATGGTCATATTCAAAATATTGGTCAAATCCCTCAAGAACCCTTTCTGGATATTTCAAGCTTTTGAAATATTTACAAAGGAAATATTCCCCAAAAATTCCAAGAAAATTCTATCATTTCACATATGACATGTTTGATGATCTTGCCAAGCCTCATGTCATGGAGAATAGTATAACCCCATGAAACCCCCTCAAAACCATTTCTGCCCATTTCAAGATTTGAAATATTTCTACAGGAAATATTTTCATAAAAATCCAAGGAAAATCCATCAAGTCACAAATGAATATTGTGATCACCTTGCAAAGCCTCATATCAATCAAGGTCATTTTGGTTCACCAAAATTCCCCAAAACCCTCTCGACTGTAATCAAATTTGAACAAGTTTGTACTACCAACTTTCTCTCCTTGACCCCAACTTTTGTGAGCATGTTCACATGACCAAATGAGGCCACTACACCAAGTAGTGCATCAAGGAGAAGTGATTTTCTCAACTAGATCTACACAAGTCCATTTATGTTGATTTCTATGGTTTACAAAAGTTGCATATGCAACTTTGCCCAAATGAACTCAATATTGTTGAAACCCCTTATTTTCTCATGCCATTTAACCCTGTAAAGCCTTATGACAAGAGGAGTTCATCTTCTTGCCCAAACCAGCAACAAACACCTTCTGCCATTTTACTAAAACAACTACTTTGACCTCTTCCACTCTTCTCCATGGCCTCCCCTTTTAACCACAACCCCTCCAAGTCCCCCTCTACCTCCAGTAGCAATGGCTGCACCTCAGCTCAATGATAGAGGGGTGAAACCACCTCATTTACCCCTCTGGACAGCCCCTTTCCCTCTCTTTCTCACCTCCCTCCTGACTCCAGTGGATCTCCAGGGCATCCAATGCCCCTACCCACTTGTTTACTTCCCCCTAGCATTACCAGACATGAGTGGGAACGCCGCCTGCCCCTTAAACAATGCCATGGCAGCCAAAGACACGCTCTGGAGCGCGCTACAGTGCGCTCCCGCACTGTAGCCGCCCCCTTCCAACCGCCACTGGCCACCTCGGGCCTCCCTCGCTGACGCGCCTCGGCGTCACTTAACACGCTACGCGGTCGGCCCCCTCCTCTCTCCTCCTCCCCGCGCCTCCGCGCTAGCAAACAGAGGCCGCCCGAGCGCGCCAATGGTGCAGCTCACACGCGTGCGCCTCTGACCTCTCCCCACTCCCTCTCTATCTCTCCCGACGTAGTCGACGTCCAGGAACACCCCAGACATGGCGCCAGCCCCTCCTGAGCCCTGTGGCAATGAGCAGGAGCTCGCTGGCGCACGGGTCCACGGCACCCTGCCGTTCGTCTATTTAAGGGCCTCCCCGAGCCCTCCTCTCCTCACCCCTCGCTATCCCACTCCCCAAAACATCCCCCTGCGCCCCAGTTTCCCCCCGGAGCGGCCCATGCTCGAGATCGAGCTCGAGCTCCGCCGCTGCGGGTCGCCGTCGATATCGTGGTACAGGCCTCCTTTGCCCTCTCTCTCTCTCTCTCTCGATCTGGAACCGCCTCACCTCTCTTACCACTTCCCCTCTATCTCCCCTCTCTATTGCAGCCGGAATCGACCGGGGCAAGCTCCTCCCGAAGCTCTGCCGCCGGCTTCCTCGTTGTCGGCGAACCCTTGCACTCCGGCGACCGCCTGCACCTCCACCCGAACGGAGACTCCACCCTGAGCATGCCGGTGCCCTCTGATCGCCTCGCCATCGACCATAGCGACGCCGGTGAGCTCACCTCCCTCTCTGGCTCGAGGTAGAAAACGACAGCCGTAGGGCCCGTCAGTCAGCCTCACATACTGACGGGTGGGTCCCAGCCGTCAGGTTTAAAACGCACGCGAGCTGCATCGGTTCGCTGCCGGTCAAGGCGTATTTTGCCTTTACGCCTTCGACGTGGCAGCCTCGCGTGGGCTGAAACCCATCTGGGCCTGCTGCACTGTGGTCCTTCTGGCCCAGTTGCACAGTGCTGCTTCTCCTTTTTCTTTTCTGTCTGTTTTATAAAAATTCCACAGGATAAAATATTTATCCAAATGAAATAATTCCAGTTCCTAAATTCTTGTAAAAATCCCACCTATTTAATGGTGCAACTTTCATTCAAATCCCACAACCTTTTCTTCACTGTAAATATTTAAATGTGACTTTAAGCATTTAAATATACCTTTAAAAACCTATCCCTCCTATTCTCACATTTCCAAAACCAAAACTAAGAATTTCTCCCTTCTTAGTTTTCACCCTAGTATTTTACAAAAATAAGTTGACATTTTTCTGAGCACTTTGACTTTTCTGTTTTTATTATTGTCTTATTTTCCGTTATTTTCCTGCGACGTTTAGATCCCGTATTTGACGAAGTTGCTAAAGGAGAAGGAGGAGAAGGATTTGAAGACCTCGAAGGACAAGCCAATCAAGGCAAGCAGCCCTTTGACCATGATACCCCTCTTGTTCATCGGTACCCTTTTTCCGATTGCATGATGATGAAGTATGGCGGTGGTAAACTTGTTGTGAACCACCACATGATGCATAGCCCTACTCATGACCTTACCTTGTTCATGATTGCATTTTCAAGAGACTATTTGATGCATAATGATGCATGTGTACCATGAACTCTTCATGGTTACATTCTTTCGAAAACCCCATCGGGTGCCCCTAATGCCGTTGGGAGATGTTGATCTAAGGTCACCACTTGAGGAAGAAGTGGTGTACCGGAGAGAGATTTTGGTGTGTGTGTGTAAAATGATGGATTAGATTTATGTGTGATTGCCGTCCCAACCAAACATGTGCAACCACTCTACCCCTTTATGGGATGGGACATTATTAATTACCTAGGCCGATACTAGCTTGGAGCCCACATTACTAGTGACGGGGGAGAGTTGGTGCTCTCTCTCGGGACGGGGTCGTGCCAGGTAGGGCGGCCATGACTGTTTTCACAGGGCACCGGACACAACATTGGTCCCTTCGTGTATGCGTAATAATGTGAAAAGGGCAGAGTCCCACGATCTTTTGCTTATACACGAGGGTCGTGTATCAACGAGTGGACTCCTTGTTAGTGTCATCTAGGGAAAGATAGTGATCGGGTGCTTCCCCAGTACTTGAGATATCAACGGGATCGTGGATGACACGAAGCTTCCCGGATCTTGTGGGTAAAGTGCTCAACCTCTGCAGAGTGTCAAACTATTCGAATAGCCGTGTCCACGGTCATGGACTGTTGGGAGGTGCTACTTAAACTATGTCCAGAAATTTTACAAATCACGATGCATGTGTGTGTGGAAAGGAACTAGTTGTGTCAAGGTGGAGACTTGATATGTTGAATGACATGACATCGATTCAACTCTATTTATGTTGATATCCGTAACCTGTTCTCGAGGTTACCCATGTTTCATTGATGCATATCTCACAAGTTGATAGGACATCTTAACCAGCTTGATGCTAGGTTGCTTACTCATTGTGCAATTGCATTGTTACATTGAACCAAATCATGGGTTGCTTGCGAGTACATTCAAAGTACTCATTGGCTTGCCACTGGTTATTTAAATGGCCAGGCATGGAAGAACCGGAGTTCGAAGAAGAGTTCTTTGGAGACGAACATGCGAACTAGGACTTTTCCCAGTCAGAATGCCTGTAGGGTTAAGACAGATGGCATGGGTTCTACTTATCATTGAAGATTTCCGATGCTTGTGTTTTATTTGATGTTCAGCCCTTAAGGCTTTATCAATGTAAGACTTGACCATAATGGTCATAATTTGTGTAAGACGGTATGTATGGATGGAAGACTCTTGTTATTCAGCTTGTGTGTGTTCAGTGAGCATTGATCTCTGGGATCACTGTACACGTGCATTCGGTGATCACGACTTATGAGTCGGGGTCCCCACACCCAAACAAGTGTTTTTTTATTGCCTCAGTCCTATCTCTCTCTCCCACGTAGTGTTTTTTCATTGCATGAGTTAATTTGGCACCGGAGCAAAGTAGCTGATCCAGAATGGGGCACCAGGTGAGCAATGGAGGGGTATCGATGCCAAATGAATCACAAGTGAATTTGGCACATGTTTTGGCCTACATAGCCCACTTTTTTATTCCCTCCGTCCCAAAATTCTTGTCTTAAGTTTGTCTAAATACGGATGTATCTAGTTACATTTTAGTGTTAGATACATCTGTATCTAAACAAATGTAAGACAAGAATTTTGTGACGGAGGGAATACTACCTCGTATTTAGTATAAAATTTGGACCATAGATTTACCTAAGAAAATGCCAATGCATGTCACTAAAAATTACACCATTTGAAATTATGTTCAAATACGAATCCAACAATATAGTTCTTAGTGACATGCATTAACATTTTCTAAGTTAAATCTATGGTCAAATTTTGATACTACAAAATTGGAAGAGTAAACCAGATGTAGGTAGTACTTGCTCTTAGGGTAACCATAGAGTTAATGGAGTAGTCTAAGTTACTTTCCACTATGACTATCCTAGGCTACTATAGTAGTACAACATAAAAAGCGATGCACGGTGATCACGTGAGAAAAAAATACTAAAAACATTTCTTTTTCGGTGCGTGATACAGTTTTGAACACTACACTTGTCATCGTAATTTGGGAAAATTACAAAAAAAATGAGCTACGTTGTGATTACCGTTTACTTATAGGAAAGAAGTTTCACCTCGATGAGTAGCTTCTCCGTGCACGGAAATCATGTAAGGAATCCAACAACTTGATCCAGATTGGGGCCGATAGATTTTAGTGCTAAGATCTTCACTGTGCGCATGGACTGGGTCAAGCTTGTGGGAATCATTTTCTGGAAGACGGTCGTAAATACATCAAGAAGAAATTTAAAAATGTGAATTTCAAGAAGACGGTTAAGAAGATGAGTGTTGTACCTAAACGATTATGGATCCAATAAAGAGTTCGGAGAATTTGGCAGATGAGTACACCAACGCTGTCAATTTCGGCGCGTCAATGACCCTGATTTTTGTTGGACCTTCTAGATCCGATACAAGCAATCTCTCAGGGAAAGGTGCATTCTCAATGACCATAACGTGGAACAGCTGGAGTGATCTCTTCCCAATTGATGTCTTGTTGCGGGGCCAGCAAGACACATAAATCCATCAGAGATTCGTATAGGCGATGTGGATGCTAATGAACCCGTGGATCTGCTCAAGACGAAGGTACTCGAGCGCAGTACAGCTGCGGAGCAGCTGCTCCATAGCCTTCTTCGAGATGACAACGTCGAAGAGGTCGAGTTGCTTGAGTTGAGGGAGAAGAAGGGCGGGCGCGGCATTAATCTGGGGAAGATAGCAGGAGCTGAAGCTGGCGCGGTGCAGCGTTGGCGTGAGGCGGAGCGGACGGGCGGTAGAGAGCGACATCGCCCGGCTTCAAAGCTGAGCTCCTCGAGCTGATCTAGGGCGGGGGATAAGAACCACTCGTCGAACTTGGGTTGGACCTTGTAGTTGGTACTGAACATGCGGATGTCAAGGCGTCTGGCTGGCCCAGGGTGCGATGAAAGGATCTTGGAGACTGCGGCCATGCGTTTGCAATCCCCGTCGTAGAGGCAGCTGTCGACGGTTAGGTTGAGGGGGATGCAGCGCGAGAGGGGGCGCCATCACCGGGAGAGCAGGGCGGTCCGCACGGCAGATTTGGTGGGGAGGAGGCCGATGATGACGAGTAGCATGTCGTCGGGGAGGCTGCTGATGAAGTCCAGGCTCGCCGGATGCGGTTTTGGCTCGAGCCGCCTCCGCTTGTTGGCTGCCTCGCCGTCCATCTCAACCGGCGGCGACGCCGGTGTACACGCAGCTGGTGTGTGTTGTGTCTTTGGGTGTGCGCGAAAAGTCGCCCTTCAGGCATGCCGCCACGCAGTGGTGAATTGTGCGCGAGTGCGTCCTTCGCGTGCAAGAAGTTTGTCCTCAACGCGCCCTCAATTTACTAGCGTGCGGGGTGCTACCCCGAGTGTTTTCAACTTTGTTTACTTCACCATGTGTCAGATGGGCCTCTAGTTTACTTATTTTCACCCACTGCCACATGGGCCAGCACACGAAGATACAGAACACAAGCTGACAAGGCAGCATGTGGATTGGTTGACCGGTCAACTAAACAATATACGGAGCTATACGCTGACACAGTGAGCGTATAATCCTTCGGTATAGAGAGTTCGAGTGAGAGGAGGCCCGTGAGAGATAGCAGAGAGAAAGAGCTACTCACTCCGCTCGATAATGTAGTTCCAACATTTTTAAGTCAAACTTTTGAAACTTTGACCAAGTTTATAAAGAAATTACTTATATCTACAATACCAAAGATAAATGATAGTATGAAGTAAGTACATGTTGTGATGAATCTAATGATCGTTCCAGATGTAAATATTTTTCTCCACATATACCTAGTCAAACTTTTCTGAGGTTTGACTTTTCAAAACATCCATATGCTTATGGACGTGACAGAGTCCCTAACTAGAGAGAGAGAGAGAGAGAGAGAGAGTGAAAAAAGTGTGTGTGCGTGTGTGAAAGAGACATGGGCACATGATAAAAGTAGAGAAAAAGCGTGCGTGTCTTATGCAAACATATCACACATGCATCTTCGACAACGGAGGCAAGGTGAGGAGATAGTGTGTGGTTTTTTGGAACCGAGAGAGCAAGACCCCTAGCACGTGGCCAAGAGGGTCTGACAAACAAGGGAGAGAGGTCGAGAGAGACGACTGGAGAAAATGCAGACATGGGGAGGAGAGAGTGTATGTTTGTCATAGAGAGATCCCCTGGAGATCGTGATGGTACTACATGGGTGGGAGATCGAGTGACAAGGTGTGTGCGCGATAGAAGATGCCCCGAGAGATATCGAGAGAGACGTATGGATGGAAGGAGACAATACGTGTGGTCCTGATGGCTAGTAAGAGATAATCATACTTAGGAGGGGGGGGAGTGCTTGCGCCTATGGCCCTATTTGGATACTCTAACTCAGTTAGAGGTTAGAGTTAGATTCTAACCCTAAACTAACCCTAAACTAACTCTAAGTAAAGAGGTGTTTGGATGGCAGGGTTAGATGGAGCGCGGATTCGGCGAGGCACCTTCACGGGCAGTGCGTGAGGGAGGGAGGGAGAGGACGAGAAGCTTCGAGGAAGTGGGGAGGGATCTGCTGTGGGGAGAGCGAGAGAAAAAAGTTTTTATTAGTGGTCCTGAGAAGAACTAACCCAAATAAGCACCTCTTGGATGGGTTAGTTTTTTTGGATGGGTTAGATGCATCTAACCCAAACTAACCCTCCTATTTGGATATTTTTGGGTTAGTTGACTCCAAACTAACCCAAACTAACTCTAACCCATGGATCCAAACAGAGCCTATGATGGAGTGAGGGATTATGGTACTTAGGGGGGTGCGTGTCACATGGAGAGAGAACCAGGGCGGAGAGTGTTGGATGGGTCTATATGTATAGCGCGAGCGGGACATGTGTATGTGTGAACCAGGGATATATAAGGCCAGTTTGGCTTGCGTCCTAAGCATCTTTTGCCTGGCCTGGGGTTGTGGCTGGATTTCATGCACGCTTGTTTGGTTGCTACCCTGTGAAAAAGAAAGCCCGCCTGGCCTGGGTTCCCTTGCACTTTAATTATCCTGGCTGAACTCCAGACACTACATGTAGCCCGCCCAGCGACCGATTCAACGCTCGCCGTGCTCGGTCATGCGCCACGAGGCTAACAACAACATGGATGGATATTAGCATTAAATAATTGATGCATGGATTGATTGATGGGACGTGGATGCTTTGCTGGCCTGTGCATGAACCGAACGCTTCAAGACCACACAAGCCTGGCCAGCAGAAATATTTTACATCTCATGTCCACACCAGCAAGATCTTGGCCATCAAGGCATGAGGGTCAAGTCACGAACCAAACTGACCAATAAAATTTGAGAGAGATTGAGGAGCCCCGATAAGGCTGAGTGGTGCGTCAGATAGCTGAGAGGGGGAAAGAGATATTCCATCCGCTTGATAATGCAGTGCATGTAAATTTTTTAGAAGTCAAACTCTGGAAACTTTGATCAGGTTTACGCAAATGTTATTTATATCTACAATACCAAATATACCTCATACAAAACTACATCTCATGGTGAATCTAATGGTAATGTGTTTGTCGTACTAGATGTAATTCTTTTTCTCCACGTACATGGTCAAACTTTGTGATGTTTCACTTTTCAATAAATCTATATGCTATGGACCGAGGAGAGTGCCTCAGTCGAGACAGATCAAGTGCGCGTGAAGGAGACTGAGTAAGTGTGCAAAAAGAGTATGTGTGTGAAAGACAAAGTGACAACAAACGATAAATTAGAGAGAGAGTGTGTGTTTTTTCGTTTCTTATGCAAACATATCACGCATGCATCTCCGAGATGGAAAAGCGAGGCGAGGAGATACACGAAGATAGCTAGTGTGTGATTGTTTGCAACAGAGAGAGACACCCCTATAGCACATGCCCAATAGAGGTCTGGCCAACAAGGAAAAAAGGTCGAGCGGGACACATGGATGGCATGGACGCATGGGGAGGGAGAGAGGGTGTGTTTGTGATAGAGAGATCCCCTCGAGTTCGTGAGGGGACTAAATGGGTGGGAGATCGAGGGAGTGCGTGTGCGATAGAAAGATGCCCCGAGAGAAATCGAGATAGACCATGCACATGTTTGTGATGGAGACTAAGATTAGCTAGTCATATGCATATAGGGGGGACTGCGTGTGCCTACAATTCAGTGAGAGACCATCATACTTGGCTAGTTGGGCATGAGATTGTGTGTATGTGCGTGTGAGATGGAGAGAGAACGAGGGAGAGAGATAGAGTTTTAGATGGGCCTATCGAGTGCGAGTGAGATATGCATGTGTATGTGTGACCCAGGTGGATGGAGAGTTTGAGAGAGGGGGGAAGAGCTCCGAGACGACATAGTGGTGCATGAGAGAGTTACGGGCAAAGAGCCAAGGAATTTGTGTGCGTACGATGAGTGCACCCAAGATATCTAGCTTGGACTAGCTAGAGTATCATACATAGTGTGCGAGAGAGACCTATAGATGGTGTATATATGCATGCGAACTAGAAAGACCCTCGCCCCCCCCCACACACACACAAAGAGAGAGAGAGAGAGAGATGGAGAGGAAGGGAGAGGGGCCAACAAGGTTTTTGTGTCGGATGCGTGCGACAGAATTGGAGATTGTCGGCGAGAGAGAGAGAGAGAGAGAGAGAGAGAGAGAGAGAGAGAGAGAGAGAGAACAGGAGTCCTGGAGAGTGGGGAGGTCGCGTTTTATGCATCGAAGACTAATATAAACCATGTTTCGATATAAACTTGCATTCAAATATTTAAATTGGAGAACATGTTGTCTGCAATCCACACATGAACGGATATATGCGTATATCAAACAAGTTCATTAATTTGACTTTCAACATGTTCATGGAGTACTATAATACTGTACAACATGCTACTCGATTGAGGTGTTCAATTTTGGATTTAGTTCACTACTTTGACCTACTGAACGAGCTATTTCATTGAATCGAGATATTTCATTTTGGGTTTGATTCGTGTTTTTGAGTGGGTCAACTATTTGTCATATAGTAAATCACTAGCAACGAGCATGTAAAAAACACATTACTCCCAAGCATCATCTCTCCATCTAAAAAAGAAGTGGCAAGCTAATATTTCAAAATTTGATTTGAAACGCCTTGGTAAGGTAGACATGGATGCTCGTTCTCCCAAAATTTGAACGAACCGTTAAACATCCTCTCTGCTCGGTGGAATTCGCCCGAGCAAATAAATGGGAGACGCGAAATTACCTTCCTATGTGGGACACGCATCAATTGGCCCGTTGTACATTGTGGGTAGGTTCGTAACTTCATCCAAGCGCCTTCTCCTCGGCCGAAATGACATGTGCTGAATAATTCGTAAACCATGGTCGGCAAAACACGCTCTCCTCGCCCGAAATAGCTCGTGCCCACTATTTCAAAACACACCCGAAATTGCTTGCGCCCACTATAGTTCAAAACACGCCCTCCTCGCCCGAAATTGCTCCCGCCCACTATTTGGGGAGAAGCAAATTTAATCTACTATCCCCGACCCTCAATACACAGACGCAAGCTGAGAAGCCTATAGGCAAGGGTAGAACTGTAACTTCCCCTCACATTTCAGACAAATGCGTCCGTAAGACATGGTTCCACTCCCCTCCCAATTCCCCCCCCCCTCGCCCGCCCCCATTCATACCTCGTGGGTGCCAAATCACCTTCTCCCCGGGAAGCTCCCTTCTCCCGAGCCGCGAAACCTAAGCCCCACCTCCATGGCGCCCCCCACCGCACCAATTTCACAGCCACCCTCCTCCCTATTTCCGGAGACGCTGTCAATTTGCCGTCGTGCACTGGGCCGTGTGCCTCTTACTCCGTGCTGCTGGTGCTGCCTCCACGACGATCGATTCATCCCCGCCGCTGTTCATGGCGCAGGAGCGCCTCCAACTTCGGATCCATCCAGACTCCTGGCGCTGCTTCCGCATAGCCGTCGACTGTCGCGACATCGCTCTTTCCCTGCCTCCGGTCGCCACCGCAACCGCGCTGGCCTCATCGACTCGGCAGCTGGACCTGCCTACTTCACCATGCTGCCAGATAGGTCGCACCCTCATCTCAAATCACTTTATTTAGGCGTCAGTTGTCTGAATTTTTGTTCTGGGCCAATCGATTCCCAATGGGAAGCAGCACCCCTCGAGGCGGCGGAGCTCGTAGGCTGCCGGTTGGCTGGGGTCTAACGTAAGGGTGCGGGGCCGCAAGTTCGCCACGGAAGCAGCGCCTAGATGGCTATCTTTTAGAGTTGCCTAGGTTGAAGGTACTGCCGCCCCCAGATCTGGATGACGGGGAGTCTTTGTGGATTGGCACAGGTGGCGCAACCACGGATAGTCTTGATGGGGGGGAGGCGGGGGTTTTGGCCGGGCCACGGACGGCGGAGGCAGGCTGCTCTGCCGTTGGTTCTTTGGCTCTTCGGGAAGATTCGAGCGATGTCGGCGGGAGGCACAAGACGGCCATCAAGCCATCCGGCGTAGATCGGGCATTACCAAAATAAAATAAAATCGTGTGACCAAAATTTATTCTTCAGCCAACAGACGTGTGTCCACTCTCGTACCTTGCTGTTGATCTCTTAGTGTATTTCTTCAGATCAAAGAGATATGTTGTTCTTAACATTATGCATTATCTGCATCTTCAGAGACACCGTCTTCCGACTCACCGCAGCTGCTCCAACAAGGGAAGCATACACCAGAAGGGAGCTATAGTCCCCACTCAATAGTTCCCTGCATCGAATGTGCGTGCCCGACATGGACAGCCACAACAACTGCATGGCCATCGACATGTCAGCACATGATGCTCACTCCTATGGCTGGCAGCCAGATAGGTTGTACCCTCATCTTACTTGTGTGCAACATTTATGGCTTTGTTATTCATCTAAGCATGGAAAATAGATCATCACATTTCACTGTATATTCATGCTGACCTCTTACGGGTCTTGTTCAGGAGTTCACGTTGTTCCATAGTTCAGCTAAGATACTTGTTCTTTAGGTAACGTTGTTCCATAGTTATCATCCATCAGCCAATGATATCCCACAGGCTGGTGATTATAGTATTATACCACTTCTAGTATTACCTATGTTGTTCTTTAATACTTTTGTGTGCCATCTAGTTAATCTCGAGTACAAACGATACATATTCTGTAGCTTTCATCATGTTCTCCCTTTAGTTTATGAAACCTGTTGCTGCTAGTTAACCCCAGTCCTACTATTTATGTCGTCTCCTACAGGCACTCATTACATAAATCTAACTACTAGTTGTCTTCCATGCATGTCAGATATAATTGCACACACTGATATTTCCACAAGAACCTCACAGAGCAATGTAAAGGCCAATAAACTTGATGTCAATGATACCCAATATGATGGAACATGTAAAGGCAGTTCTTCAGAAGACTTGCAGAAAGATGATGAATCCTCTTCACCCCACAAGGTCCTTGCTCTAACTTGGCCTGTGATATGGGTACAACATGCATATAATGTCCTGGAGTGTATCTACTCTGTTGCAATGCCATGTGCTTAGCATGCTGATTATGCATGTAAATATGTCATGCCTTCCGGTTTTTGAGTACCTATTCCATTCATGATAACATGTTTTCAAATTCAAGTACTGTCATTCTACTCTATCGCAATGCCATCTGCTTAATTTGGACATCATGCTTCTGAATATCTTATGCATTGTTATTCATCAAGATGTACTTCATCCGTACGCCATACCATGTTTTTTTACATTGAAGTGATGTTCTAGTGCTCTGTTGCAATGCCATGTTATTTTCCCAATCATACACGTGTATGTTGCCTTAGTTATTTCTGTACGTATTCCGCTAGCATATAGTTTTACATTCAACTAGTGTTTTTTTGCTGTGTTGTCCTGTCGTATCCCTAGCTCTTTGTAACGCCCCAGATTCGATGCGCCAGGTGTCTTCCAGTTAGTCGCCGTCGTTGCCATGTCATTTGCTTGCGTGTTGCATTTTTCCATGTCATCATCTGCATTTCATATCATGTCATCATGTGCATTTAATTTTTCATACGTGTTCGTTTCATGCATCCGAGCTTTTTCCCCGTTGTCCGTTTTGCAATCCGGCGCTCCTATGTCCTCCGGCGTTCCCCTTTTGTCTCTCGTTGTGAGCGGGTGTTAAACTTTCTCGGAATGGACCGAGTCTTGCCAAGCGGCCTTGGTATAGCACCGATAGACCGCCTGTCAAGTTTCGTGTCATTTGGAGGTCGTTTGATACTCCAACGGTTAACCGGGTAACCGTGAAAGCCTCCTTCTCTTTGCAGCCCAACACCCCTTCCAAAGTGGCCCAAAACCCAGCAAACTCCCCTCCTTGCTCTCGGTCGTTCGATCACGATCGCGTGGCCGAAAACGGCTCCTCATTTGGACTCTCCTAGCTCCCTCTACCTATAAATATGTCTCTCCCCCCGAAATTTCGCAGTCCAACACCCCAAACCCTAGATTTCCCCTCCGCGCCGCGCCGGACATGTCCAACCCCGGCCGGACGCGTCCGCCGCCGCGCCCCGCCCAATCGGAGGCTGCCACGTGTCGCCGCCGCCTCCACCCACCACGCCGGCCGCTTTCGGCCCGCGCGCTTAGTGCCGTTCTAACCGCCGCCGCCCGGGCGACCCGCCCGTGGTCGCCGCACCAGCCTTTCGCGCGCCCATGGGCATCCGCCGCCAGCGCCCGTCCGCTTCGCCGGCGCCTCCTTTACCGCCTCCGGCGCCGCCTCATCGGCTTCACGCCGCCCGCCCCAGCGGCCGCGCCTACGCCGCCTCGCGCCATCTCCTCCGGCCGCCGCCGCCGCCGGAGTTCGCCGGACCCCTCGCCGGCGCTGGATCTGGAAGGGTGGACGAGATCCACCCATTCCTCCTTCCAAACGCGCCCCTGCCCGTCCCGGATCCCTCCGTCCCGCACGACCCCGTCCAGTTTCGGAGGGTATATTTTTCTCCAAGTCCCAAGTTTCTTGCATTATCATGACATGTTCGTCATGCCATATCTCTACACCCGTAGCTCCGTTTCGTGCGTGTAATATTTAAAATTGTTCGCCTCAACGGGTACACCATTTCGTTCCATTGCATCATGTTCATTGGAGTTAATATTGATGCCTGAATCTTCGTTGCAAATGTGCTATATGATGTTAACCTGCTGAAACTGTTATAACTTGATGATTTGTCATTTTTGTTGCATTTGATGTGTGCATCCTATGAGGTTGATGTCTACATGTGTTTTGTGCTATGTCATGCCATCTTCACAGTGGTGCCATCCATATATTTTTGTGGGTCCTGTAGTGTGTGAATCAAGCTTGTTAAGTAGGGTACTTGTTGTTGCTGTTTTGCATGTCTGAATCTGCTATATCATGATGCTATGTTAACCTGCTTCTACAAGTCATTCTATGCATAATCTGGAGATGTTCACTAATGATATTTTGTTATAAATGTCTTGCTATATCCATCCATGTGCCTGGTTGTATTAATAGCTTGCTGTAGCTTGTCATTATCTTGCTCCAAAGATGCTTAATAATGTTGCTGTCAGCCTGTTAACATTAAGTTCAGTTGTTGCCATGATTGTTGCTAGTGTTCCATACACTCTATGAACTTTCTCTTGCCATGCTTAACTTCATGGCATGTCTTCTTACTGTTGGTTTCCTTTACATGCCATTTATTGCTCTGTGATGAGTGGGTCAAGCTCACCAACATGCCTACTTATTGTTGTTCCTGCCATGTATGAATCTGTTATATAACTTGCCATGTTTACATGGGTTCCATCATTTCTTCTGATCCTTTTTAGCTCATGGTCACTAAAGGACTTTTGTTATATGCAATAATTAGATTCCAGCCATGCCTTTGTTTGCCATGATAAGTTCTTGTAACATGTTGTTTGATTGCTTGAAACATTGCAACCTGATGTTATTTCCTGATAAGTTTGAAACTGTTATTATTTGCAATCTTGCCATGTGTGTTTGAGCATGTTATAGTGATTTCTGGAGATAGCTCAATGTTCATGTTTTGTCATGCTTTACCTTTAAATCGTGACCATGCCTTTTGTTCTCATGTTAAGATGTTGGAGCTTGTTGTTTTGGTGCTTGCAATATGCCTAGTTGTTGTTTGGACAGATTGTGGCTATAACTTGTTTCATGTGTATGTGTTGAACCGTTGCTCCGTTTTGAGTGTGCTCTATATGAAACTTGCTTGATTTTGCATGTAGTTTCATATTATCATGTTGCATCCTTAATTTGAGGTGTTTTCTTGATGTTTGTATGCATTTTGCATCAATGCCATGTTTAACTTGTTTTGCTCATATCTTCTAGGCCGTAGCTCCAAATCTAATGAACTTTATATGTAACTTGACTAGAATCTCGTGTAGATCATCTTGGTGCATCTTAACTTGCTGTTTAACAACTTGAATATAAGATTTATTCAGATCTGGACCAATTTTGAAATATGCATATGAGGACTTACCGGAATTGTTATATGTTGTTTCCGGCCTCATTTAAACTTGCTTTGTTGTGTTGCTCTTGTATGCATCATCTCTTGCCATGAGTAGCTTCATGTAGCTTTGTCATGCATCATGCTTGGTTGTGCATCATGTCTCGTTTATGTGTGGTGTGTTTACTTTGTTGTGTGCTTCTTTTCGATAGTTCCCGTTTCGTTGCGATCGTGAGGATTCGTTCGTCTACGCTTGGTTCATCTTCTTGGCTTCATCTTCTTCATGGACTCGTTCTTCTTCCTAGCGGGATTTTAGGCAAGATGACCGTCACCTTGGATCTCATTACTATCATTGCTATGCTAGTTGCTTCGTTCTTTCGCTATGCTGCGCTACCTATCACCTGCTGCTCAAGCCTCCCAAATTGCGATGAACCTCTAACCTTTGTCACCCTTCCTAGCACACCGTTGTTTGGCTATGTTACCGCTTTTGCTCAGCCCCTCTTATAGCGTTGCTAGTTGCAGGTGAAGTTGAAGATTGCTCCATGGTGGACATGATTTTGTTGGGATATCACAATATCTCTTATATTATTAATGCATCTATATACTTGGTAAAGGGTGGAAGGCTCGGACTTATGCCTGGTATTTTGTTCCACTCTTGCCGCCCTAGTTTCCGTCATATCGGTATTATGTTCCTGGATTTTGCGTCCCTAACACGGTCGGGTGATTTATGGGACCCCCTTGACAGTTCGCTTTGAATAAGACTCCTCCAGCAAGGCCCAACATTGGTTTTACCATTTGCCTACCACCTATACCTTTCCCTTGGGAGTAATTAACCCAAGGGTCATCTTTATTTTAGCCCCCCCAGGCCAATGCTTGTCTAAGTGTTGGTCCGAACTAGAACCCTTTGCAGCGCCTCCTCGAGGAAACTCGAGGCCTTGTTTTAGTTGTACGGACTGCTCATCCGGTCGTGGCCTGGGACGAGATACGCGCGGCTACTATCAGGGTGTCGGCACGCCGGGAGGTCTTGCTGGTCTTATTTTACCATTGTCGAAATGTCTTGTAACCGGGATTCCGAGACTGATCGGGTCTTCCCGGGAGAAGGAATATCCTTCATTGACCGTGAGAGCTTATCATGGGCTAAGTTGGGACACCCCTGCAGGGTATAAACTTTCGAGAGCCGTGCCCGCGGTTATGTGGCAGATGGGAATTTGTTAATATTTGGTTGTAGTAAACTTGAAGTAAACTCTTCTAAAATACACCAACCGTGTGCGTAACCGTGAGTGTCTCTTTTCGGGGTTGATCGATAGGAGAACACGGTTTCTGGGTTATGCCTGACGCAAGTAGGAGTTCTGGATCACTTCTTGATCATTACTAGTTGACGACCATTCCTTTGTTTCTCTTCTCGCTCTCATTTGCGTATGTTAGCCACCATATATGCTTAGCCACTGCTGCAACCTCACCACTTTACCCCTTCCTTTCCCTTTAAGCTTTGCTATTCTTGATACCCAAGGTAATGGGATTGCTGAGTCCTCGTGGCTCACAAATTACTACACCACCAGTTGCAGGTACAGGTTTGCGATGATCATGACGCGAGAGCGATGTTGCTTGTTTTGGAGTTCTTCTTCTGCTTCTTCTTCGATCAGGGGATAGGTTCCAGGTCGGCAGCCTGGGCTAGCAGGGTGGATATTGTTTGAGTTTATGTTTATGTTTCATCCGTAGTCGGATGATGTTCTCATGTATGTTGTTGATGTATTCTTGTGGCATTTGTGCCTTATGTATGTATCCCCATCTATTATGTAATGTTGATGTAATGATATCCACCTTGCAAAAGCGTCTTCAAGATGCGCTTCTATCCTTGGTGGGACCTTCGAGTTCGTTTAGGATAGAGTCGCATCTTGGGCGTGACACTCTTACACCATACTCCCTATGTCCGGATTACATGTTGCCGAAATGGATAAAAAAGGATGTATCTAGAACTGAAATACGCCTAGAACCATCCATTTTTTTCCGGATGGAGGGAATACATGTCAATATGTCATGCCTTTCTATTCTTCAGTGCCTATTCCATCTCTCTGTTGTCGCATGTTTTATAATTAAAGCACCGTTCTTATATACAAGGCATGCAAGGGGAAGACGGCTATGTTAGAATCTGAAGGGTTACAAACAAGGATTTGCAAAAGATCCAAACGCCGGGAGATAATAAACCAACTCCAGTTTTTATAGATACTTCTCCAGCACAGAGAAACCCAACTCCTACTGATAATAAGCAGATTCCAGTGGCCAAAGAACTAGTCCGCTCCAGTCCAGCAAAAATATGTCAACTCAATTCTAAGAAGCGTGTGCATATCCTTGCATCATGAAATTTTATAGCATGCTGATCATATTTTCTGCATGTTTCTTACCCATCTCTCTTTTAGAAAATAAGCTTAACAGATAGAACAATTTCTGCAATGGTATCATTTATGAGGAAAGATTCTTGCAGGAATTCTCTGTGCTCCAATGTAGATGTAAGTACCTATTTTATTTTCCCAATCATACACGTGTATGTTGCCTTAGTTATTTCTGTATGTATTCCGCTAGCGTATAGTTTTACATTCAACTAGTGTTTTTTTACTGTGTTGTCCTGTCGTATCCCCACCTCTTACATCATACTTCCTCCGTCCGGATTAAATGTCGCAGAAATGGATAAAACTAGATGTATCTAGAACTGAAATACGCCTAGACCCATCCATTTATTTCCGGATGGAGGGAATACATGTCAATATGTCATGCCTTTCTATTCTTCAGTACCTATTCCATCTTTGCTGTAGCATGTTTTATAACTGAATCACCATTCTTCTATATAAGGCATCCAAGCGGAAGACGGCTATGTTAGAATCTGAAGGGTTACAAACCAGGTCTTTGCAAAAGATCCAAACGCCAGGAGATAATAAACCAACTCCATTTTTCATAGATACTGCTCCAAAGACAGAGAAACCCAACTCTCGCGATAATAACCAGATTCCGGTGGCCAAAGAACTAGTCCGCTCCATCCAGCAAAAGAATGTCAACTCCATTCTAAGAAGCGTGTGCATATCCTCGCATCATGAAATTTTATAGCATTACGATAATATTTTCTACATGTTTCTTACCCATCTCTTTTTAGAAAATAAGGTTAAACGATAGAAGACTTCCTCCATTGGGATCGTATTCGAGGAAAATATCTTGCGGGAATTCTTTGTGCTCCAATGCTGATGTAAGTACCTATTGTATATCACTATATTTTTACATCAACATGTATTTTGTTAATCGGCATGAATCTAACCTTTATCTGATCTAAAATTAGTTGTAGCAAAATGTTAAAGGCGCCAATGTTGATTTTTGTAAGGAAAATTGCCTGGTAGTTTTGCATACTGAGTTGCATGAATGTACTATCTCATATCATGCACATTACTGAATTGTAGTGCTTCTCTGGTTGCCCATTCATTCATTGTGTCAATGTTGCTTTTGTACTACCTTACCTGGCTGATGATAGCTGTGCCATATTGTGTTAATTTGGTGTAGGCTAGTTGCCCAAACGTTAGTTGTGTCAATGTTGCTTTCCTATTATCTCGACTTGGCCAATGATAGCAATGCTAGTGTGTTAACAATTTGAAAACAAAGAAGGCAACCCCATTGTTTCTTTCCAGTAAATCTAGGCCAGGTAATATGGCAATAACTCATGATTAATCTGTTTGGTTCCCGTCCTAATTTATGTTATGATGCAGTGGTCAAGACACTCTCCACTATCAATAATATAAGCCTGCCAAAATTGCCATCTGAATCTGTTCAGTATCCACTGTCTCGAATGCAACGGAATAAATGTATGTTTGTGAACCAATTAATGGCTGAAGAAATGATGGAAATGGTGGATGAATCAGAGGTGCAGAGTCGTGCGACATAACAACTGATCAGTGTTTTCAGAGACAGTGTAGCAAAGCAGCAAGAACTTGCCCACATGCTTATGAGCGTCATCCGTGTTGAGGTTGCAGATTGTGACGTTGTAGATGGTTAGGTTCTGCTTATTTATTTGCACTGGCATCAATCTTTGATTGCCCAGTGGATGTAATTTCCTGTAATATATCTTTGGATGTGCAACGTTATTCCTGTATGCCGTATCTTTGCTTGATCGGTTTTGGTCCCGTGCATAATTGCTTTCGTCGTAATGGGCTCAAATTATCTAATTTAGCCTAAAGACATGTCTGAACTTTAGTGGGCCCATTAAGTTAATGGGCGTTACTAGGCCGGAAGTTAATGGTCGGCCCTCTTACCTCCCGGTCGTTAACGAGCCCGACATCGAAGCGGGCAACAGGTGGCCCCAATTTATTTCACGGGCCGTTAACAGGCCGTTACTAAGTTTGGGCTACATATGGCCCAACTATGCTGTAGGCCTTTAGCAGGCTGAAAGAGACAGCGGGCTTGTAGTGGACCATGAAGAGCATGGCCCACAAGAGGCCGAAAGTCATGTCGTAATAAATGGCCCAACTATGTTGTGGGCCTTTAGCAGGCCGAAAGAGAAACCGGGCTGGTATTGGACCATGAAGGGCATGGGTCGTTAAAAGGCCAAAACTAAGGTCCGACTACAAATGGCCCAACTCATTTATGGTCCGTTAACAGCCGAAAAGGCACACAAGGTCGAATTGACCCAACACTTAAATGGGTCGCTAAAAGGCCAAAACTCAGGTCCGACTACAAATGGCCCAACTGATTTATGGGTCGTCAACAAGTGAAAGTGACACCGGCCGAAATTGGCCCAACACTTAAATGGGCCGCTAAAGGCGAAACTCAGGTCGACTACAAATGGCCCATCAGATTTATGGGTCAACAACAGTGAAAGACACATCGGGCCAGAAATTAGCCCAACATTTAAATGGGTCGCTAAAAGGCCGAAAGATGTACATACTGAAAATTGGCCCATCCATTAAATGGGCCGTTAACAGGCCGAAATATATAGCGGGCTGTTAACGGGCTCGAACTGACGATGGGCTGCAATGGTGTCAAATCTTTAATGGGCCGTTGACGGGCCGAATTGGCACATCTCGTATGGGTCGTGGGCTTAAATGGACCTGACACTGGTAGGCCTTGTATGGGCCGGCCTGCTAATTTTTACTGGGCCGGCCTTTTTCACCGGAATGGGCCATTGTTGGGCCGTGCCACGTGTCGACCTATCATAGGCCCCTCCTGTCCAATGAGTGGATGACATCTGTCCCAACGGTGAGGCAACACGTGTTTCCTGTGGCCAATGATGATTTTAAACGTGGAAATCCCCATTGGTCTGGGCTGTTAACGGGTTATCGGATCCAAAACCGGACCTGATAGCTTAACGGCGTTCCGTTATGGTGGATGCCACGTGACGGTCACCCTTGACGAAAGCACTTCTGTGACGCGCGATTTATTGTCTTGGAAGTGGACACTTCTGTGATGATAATTTTGGTAATGTCATGGAACACTTCTCTGACAAAGGTATGACTATCTTGATTCTGTCATAAAATCGTCATGGATGTACATGCATGACAAAAAAAGCGACCTACTGTGACAAACACGTATCATCACGGAAGTGTATTTTTTTGTGGTGGGGGCTACTCTAAAAGACAATATGAAGAGCGTAAGTAATAATATTCACAATTTCATTTTATTACCATCATTTGTGTTGAGTTTCTTCATATATATGTATTGATCCCCTTCTTCAAATTAGACATGGCAGATGCAGGATGAACTCCTACCACAAGATCGCATGAAAGCAATTCAAGAGGAATTGGCAGGATTCTTTCTTGATCACGTCATCAATAAAGCCGGAGAATACCATGTGGTAGTTGAGTTCAAATATTAGGGGATTGTAAGAGATCTTATATTGTATATATGTAACCAGTTGTAGCATCGGATAGATATATGAAAACTTGTTGTTCGACCAATCTCTGGAAGAAGGAGATGTCGATATCACTTCTCTCTATATCACTACTAGGAAAATGCTTGTAGATAGAATTTTACCTAGCCCCACACTACTTCTAAGTGTAACAAACCACACCCCTTGGTCAATAAATATTAGCAGCGTTGGTCGTCCAACCGGCGCTACTATTAGTTTTGGATCTATAGCGCCTGTTTAGATAAACGCGCTACTACTAGTTTTTCTATGTATAACATTTTACTAGTAGCGCGTTTTTCTAGACCGCGCTATAGGTAGTGCAACACTACCATAGAAATTTTGCAAGCTGCCATAGCAGTAGCGTGTTTTGGCTCCCCGCGATACTGCTATGGTCGCCAGCCACCTACCGCCTTTCCCCTCGTTCCTCCCCTTTCTTCTTCCTCCCCCTTCCTTTCTCCCCCTTTCCTTGCACGTTGCTTGTTCTAATGCCCCCCTCCACCACCCCTCCATTAGAGCCCTCCCTTCTTCTCTTCTTTGCCCTTCCACCACCCCCTCTTCTTTGCCCTCTAACACACCCCTCCATTAGGGCCATCCCATCACCACCCCTCTTTCTTTTACCTCCACCACCACCCCCACCCATAATGCCTTCCCTTCCCCTCTTCTTTGCCCTCCACCACCCCCTTCCATTAATGCCTTCCCTCTTCTCCTCTCTCCCTCTCCTCCCACTCTCTCCCTAGCTCTCTCTCCCTAGGGAGCTAGCTAGCTAGTTAGAGCTATATATATATCTAGAGCTACTAGGTAATTAAGAAGAAAGGTGCTCGATATCCCTCTCGACACATAGGTGAGCAAAAAATTGTTTTTGGGTGGATAAGGACCAAAATTATATATATATATATATGAGCGATATGAGAATATAACGAATTGTGTGTGGCATAATTTGAGTTGCCTACATTGTGTATTTTATGAAATAATGTGGGTGACATGAGTTGCCTATGTTTTGCCAAAATGTCGATTCAATTCCGTTTCGGTGAATTTCGGGCAAACTCAATATGTCCTATGTTTAAGGAAGGTCATGCCGAATTTTTGTATGAATCTGATCCATGCATGCATATATACGTGGTTATAATATTTGCTCCGCGCCCAGGTGATCATGAAGGTAAATGGAAGGATGGTGGAAAGATACTGGCAATTCGATGTGGACGACATGTATGAAAAAAGACTGAAGGATGTTTTATGTCCGTGTTGAAAATGCAAAGGAATAGTCAGGCTTGACCCCTGTGAGGGTGGCACATTCAAGGCGCACCTGCTCATGCATGGTTTCATGCATGGCCATACTCGGTGGTTAAGTGAAGAAGATGATTATGAGGATGTCGACGGGGCAGGAAATAACGACATGGGGCCACTAGATGAAGAGATGACCGATTATGTGCCGGAAGAGGAAGACGGCCTCGGAAATGTCGATGGCGAAGAGGCAGTTGAAGGCGGAGAAGACGCGGACACGCCACCGTCTTCGTCGCTACTAAGTTCAGCCATGCGGGACCCGCATGTTCGAGACTCGCTTCATAAGAAGACGATTTGACAGAGCTGCTTCTAGAGAGGAGGCCAAACTTGCGCCACTGGAGGTAGACTCCATGACTCCTTTGTATGATTGTTGCAATCCTGAGGTGACCCGCTTGAGTTTCACACTAGAACTTCTAAAGACGAAGGCAAAAAACAAATGGACAGATACAAGCCTGGATGAGCTTCTGAAGTATCTAAAGAAGGTTCTTCCAGCGGGAAGCCTGTGTCCTACTAGTGTCGAGGAGGCAAAGAAAATCATGTTCCCTCTTGATCTGCCACACATTAGATATCACACATGGATCAACGATTGCATCATATATCGAAACGAGCACACGAAAAAAACCATCTGTCCAAAGTGCAATGCTTCACGATATAAAAAAGGCCGGAAAGAAAGCTCCACAGAAAGATGTATGGTACTTTCCTATCACTCCGCGTCTCTGACGGTATTTATGAGATCCTAAGGAAGCAAAGCTTATGCAGATTGCACGCCGGAGAGGGTGAAGCCGGATGACGGAGATGAGCCGAAGCTGAGACACCTCGCGGATGCTAGCCAGTGGAGAGCATTAAATGCTGAATTTTATTTTTTCGCAAATGATCCAAGGAACATCGTGCTTGGCGCTAGTAGTGATGGCATGAATCCATTTGGCAACCAGAACACCAAACATAGCACATGGATTGTCTTTGTATGGATGTACAACCTCCCCCTGGTTGTGCATGAAGGAAAATACATACACATGGCTATGCTTATTCAAGGGGCGAGACAACCGGGAAATGATATAAATTTGTATCTCGGGTTACTAAAAGAGGAGCTACATACCTTATGGGCAACACCGGCCAAGACATTGGATGAAAGCAAAGGAGAGTATTTCTACATGAGAGCTGCGTTGATCACGACGGTGCAGGACTATCTCGGTTACAGCTATCTCTCCGGCCAGGTGTGCCACGGATATTGCGGATGCACGAGGTGCATGGATGATACAACTTCTCTGCAGCTATCAAAAGATGGCGGGTCTTCAAAAATCGTTTACATGGGGCATCGAAGATGGCTCGAGAAGGATGACCCGTGGAGAAAGCGTGGAGATCGATTCAATAGTAAGGCTGAGCATCGAGGTCCTCCACGTAAGCGTAGCGGTGCAGAAATATATAAGTTATTGAAGAACTGGGAAGAGTACCCCTCGCTGGGAAAGACGAAGAAAAAGGCGCCGGAGCCCCTGCTGAAGGTATGGAAGACGAGATCTATTTTCTGGGACTTGGAATACTGGCCCATACTCGACATGCCTCATAGCCTTGATCAAATGGATATCACAAAAAATATCCTTGAGAGTTTGCTTGGAACATTGATGAACATGCCGGAGAGGACCAAGGATGGGCCGATTTTTATATATCAGGAAAGATCTTCAAATGCCCGGTAAAAGGTAGTCAGAGGAGACCGAGACGGAGATGGAGACGGAAGATAGGGGCAAAAAAGTAAACAAGAAGGAAGAACAATATTGCCCCCCCCCCTCTTACTTCACCTTAGATCCGAAGGAGGTCGATCAATTGTTCAAGTGCCTTGCCGGAATCAAAGTTAGTTTCGGATACTGTGGGAAGATAAGCATATATCTAGACACTAAGAAAAAAAGGTTCAGTGGGATGAAGTCTCACGACTGTCATGTGATGATGACGCCTTGATTACTCCGGTTGCACTTAGAGGGATTATGGACACACATGTGCGTGAGACTCTTACTGACCTATGCCACTTTTTGATGCTATCTCTCGAAAAGTCGATCGGTGTGAAGCAACTCCATAGGCTACAGGAAGAGGTCGTTGTCATACTGAATGAGCTAGAGATGTACTTCCCACCCGCATTCGTTGATGTCATGGTGCATATATGTGTCCACATCGTGGACCACATCATCGACCTAGGGCCGACGAGAGGATGAATGGTGTCATCAAAGGATTCATTCGTAACAAGCACCATCCAGATGGAAGCATAGCCCAGGGATATCTGACCAAAGAGTGCATATCGTTCTGTGAGAGTTATCTAGTAGGCACCGGAGACCCTGTTGTTGGTTTGCCCGTCAACAAGCACTATGGAAGGCTCGAAGGCGAAGGCCACACCAATGGTCATAGGGATGTGAATGTGTTACGCTCGGGCCGACAACACGACCTTGACAGGGCAAACTTAGTAGTGCTACAACACCTAGATGTGCTAGAAGATTTCGTGACACTGCACAAAGAGACCATCGCAAAAAAGTACCGAGACCGTGGGGTGCACAGGAAGGACGCTGAAGTTATTAGAGAGCAGAAGTCCACTTTCTTGCGTTGGTTCAAAGAGCCTGTTCTGGCTAATCCCCCGAAGAGGGTTGTCCGAACGGAACGCTCATATACACCTTAGCACATGGCCCCTCGACCAACCTCGCGACTTATCAAGCATACGATATCAACGGATACACGTTCTACACGGAGGAGAAAGATATAAACAGTGATGACCAATACTCAGGGGTGACGATGGAAGCCATGACCGGGAATGTAATTGAAAGATATTACGGAAGGGTCGAAGAGATATGGGAGCTTAACTACTCTGAATTGCATAGCGCGGCGATGTTCCTTGTCAGATGGCCTAAGAATGTACAGAGAGAAAACCGACATTTCACTACCATGTGTATACCCAACTCCGATAGCGGTACTGTCAACGCCATCGCCAAAAATGAGCCATGGGTAGATGCTAAACACGTGACACAATGTTTCTTCATAACTGATCCGATCAATCCCAGACATGTTGTCGTGAGGAGAAGCAAAAGGAGCATCGCCAGAATGGATGGAGTCGCCAACGAGGAAGACTACGACCAGTACGGTGATCCGATGAGGGAAGATGATGCTGATGACGATGAAACATACATCAAAAGAAGAATGAAGACTACATTACCTACGAAAAATCGTAATCCCTGGAGAAGGAAAAGTCACGACCATGGGCTCAATTATTCGACAACGAAAAAAAGAGGGAAGAAGATCAGTCTGAAGCGTCGTTGCCGCCCAAGATAACAAACTAATCCACAAATTTTGTGTGTGTCTAGCTATTTTTTATACCGCCCATAGCGGTCAAATGATGTAATATATATTATACTAATTATTATCCGGAGGGTAACAGTGGTATTACTCCAACGACAGACCAAATTAAAAGGAAGGAAAGTGCAAAAGAAAGATAAGAAAAAGAAAAGTGCAAATGAAAGAAAAAGAAAAAGAAAAGGAAAGGAAGTTTTGCAAAATGAAATGAAAGAAAAAGAAAAAGGAACTAATAAGTTGTGGAAAATGAAATGCAAGAAAAATAAAAAAAGAAAGGAAGGAAGTTAGTGGAATATGAAAAATAAAAAGAAAAAGAAAAGTGCAAATGAAAAAGAAAAAGAAAAAGAAAGGAAGTTTTGTAAAAAGAAAAAAAGGTTGTGGAATATGAAAAAGAAAAAGAAAAAGAATAATATAAATAAAAAGAGAAATAAAAATAAAATAAAAAGAAAGGAAGTTGTGGAATATTAAAAAGAAAAATAAAAAGAAAAAGTTAGTAGTAGCGCGTTTTTCATGCCCCGTGCTATAGCTAAGAAAAATAAAAAGAAAAATGAAAATAAAACTAAAAAAAGGTTAGCAATAGCGCGTTTCTCTGCCCAGTGCTGTAGCTAACTTAGCTATAGCGCGTTTTTCTGCACCGCGCTGTAGCTAAGTTGCCTAGACAGCCACACATGTCTTTCCTCTCTCTCACTCTCGCTCGATCCGATCGATCCCCTTTCTCTGTGCCTCCCCTCCCTCGCCACTAATGCCGCACCCGCCCACGCCGCACCAGACCCTGACGCCGCGCCCGCCCACGCCAACGTCGATGTGCGCCGCCCCAACACTCCCACCCCCCTTGCCGCCCCCGTCCCCAAAGGTCCACCCCGGCCCGGCCCCTCCCTCCGCGCCGCCCCTCTCCCCCAAGCTGTTCCCTCCACTGGCCGACGCCCCTCCGCCCAGCAGTCTCTCTCTCTCTCTCTCTCTCTCTCTCTCTCTCTCTCTCTCTTTGACCTGTCGTACGTGTTCTCTACAACAGGTTTGGCCGGAAGCAAGGTGCTCGCCGGGGAGGAGAAGGACGTCGGGAACGTCACCCGGACGCAAGGTGCTTGGCTCCTCCGACGACAAGGTGCTCTATCCCTCTCCCACTCCCCTCTACCTCAAAATCATTTTGTTGTCTATTGTTATTACTTGAATTTGAAATATGATCTCATTTTAGATGGAGAAGGCAGACTAGAAAACAAATACAGTAAATTGTTCACTTACAGAATTCAAAGCAAACTAGAATACAAATATGATCTCATTTGAATTTAGTTAGAGCACACTATTTAGTTACAGAAATTTTTGAAATTTTCAATTAACTGAACATTTCAGTTTTGATAACTGTGCAAACTTCAGTAAACTGATTCGGTAAATTCAGTTAACTGAATCATGCAATTGACAACTATTGTCAGTAAATTTAGTTAACTGAATCATGCATGATTTAGTAAATTTACTGTGTGTGTGAGAGGATTTGACTGCTATTGCCAATTTGCAGTAGACTAAGTTAGACTGCTATTTTTCATGTGTATAAGTTTCAGGAGGTGTATTATGTTGCTGTATTATGTTGCTGTAGTGGCCTCTAAGTTTTAGAGTTGCCAATCTATGTTGTTATATTATGTTGCTGTATTACTGGCTCTAGTGGCACTGTAGAATGCTGGAGCAAAATGTGTGGTGTTAGAATGCGAGAGCTGTTGATTATCACTTTTGCAGCACTGTAGAATGCCAGTTATCACTATTGCAGCTTATGTTGCTGCTACTATGTCTGTGCTTGTTTTGCCGGAAACCGATTGCTAAGTGACCTATGTTTTGCCAGAAATGTTGATTCATTTCCATTCTGGCAAATTTCAGGCGATCTATATGTGCACTTTCTAGCAAAGGTCATGCCGAAATTTTCCATGAATTTTGGCATGACTTGTGCTAGAAAGTTGGACATATCGAGTGCTCGAGATTTGTCGCGACGGGAATGAAATGACATTTCCGGCAAAACAGAGGTCACTTTTTTTTTCATTATTCACTTTATTATATAAAGCTCGACAATTAAACGACTACAAAATTGAACCCTAGGAAACATGACCGACACCGATGAGGCCGGAGGTTCTCAGTCCCAATTAGGTCGAGCACACGCCTACCTCGACTTTTTGGCGAATCAGGAGAGACAGAAAGCTGGGTGTCAGGACCCCCTTGTCATGATGGACAACAACGGTGGTGGCGCCAGCGCCGACACTGATGCCACCAACGACACTGGAGCTGTTGATGTTCCTAACTACAACACGGAAGGTGGGACCTCCCAAGCCAGTGAGGGAAAGAAGGAAAAGAGCACACGACGCCCAAATGAGCTCGGCACCGAAAGACTGGTGGTCACGGCGGTGCACACCGACGAGTTCGAGCCAATAGAGCCGCGGGAAGTGGTAGCATGCTACGGCAACCAACTAGCATGCATCCTACGGGATACAACTAACATCAACACCACGAAAATATGACAAAATGAAAATTTGAAGAAGCTTCTCCTAACTAGGTTGCACGCAGGATTCCTGTTCCCCGGTCGGATGACGATGTCGACCCATGGGATGATGATGCCATGAAAAAGATCAACAACAAAGCCCTAGGGAAGTTCTGCAATGCATTAAGCACTTGGAAAACTAGGGTGAAAAAGGCGATTGAAGTAAACCATGAAACCTACGCCGAGATTGTTGCAGACAATCCGAAAATTACGATATAGGACTTTGAAAAGTTCAAGGAGACTTGCAATGAAGAAGCTGCCAAGGCCAGGTCGAAGAGAGGCAAGCAGGTGTAGGCAAAGAACATGGGGAACCACCGCCTTGGAAGTCGTGGTTACACGGGAAAGAGGCCCTTGTTGGCTAAGGAGGACGCAGAACGTGAACGTCAGGGGATCCCAGACCCATTGGCTGAGTTCACCGACCAGTAGGAGCACGACTTCATCAGGGCCCGATTCTCTTGGCACCCCAAAAAAAGATTTTTTTTTTCACCGACGGGCCGACTAGGAAATTCATGAGATTACTGGTAGTTATCCTTTTACCACCTTACATATTCGCTTCTAATCAATGAAGTGTACTACATTCTAGTCGCATTCGTAAATGATTCACGGTCCATTTTGCAGAGAGAGTAACACAAGCTTGCTGCCGAAAGCGACTCGTCGACTGAGTCGTCGGCGAAGTACAAGTGGGACACTCCTTTCAACCGGGCCATGAACATAATGATGGGACACCCGCTCGGCCAGCGGCCGCAATATGGACGTGTGCACGACGCCGGGGATGGCGCCACGTGGAAGTACTATTATAACAAGGACCCCGAGGCCAAAAGACAGAGAAACAAGTTCAGTCAAATGACTATCGACAAGAAGGTGGCGCGGGCGATGGAGAAAGCAAAAGCTGAGACCAAAGCTGAGATAATCGCTGCCTGTAGAGATGATATGGTGGCTGCCTTTACAAGCTTGATTCCAACAGTGGTCACATGGGTGCAACAAAATTCAAACGCGCCACAAAGTGATTTTCCCATGCCCAGCTTCAGTGGGAGTAACTCAATGAACACCGCACCCATACCCGTACCTGGTATGGCAACCGCACCCGCACCTCCTCCAGTACTTGCTCCTACACCCAGCTCTCACAGCAGCCCTAGCTCCGTCTCTGGCTTGAATGTCGGGCCATCGACATTGGCTGAGCTCGACACCCTCACGGTAAATACGTGTTGCACCTTCATCAACTCAACTAATTAATTAATCTTCAGTTGCCGTTTTTTGGATCTCTGACGCCGCACATATATGTATTTGTAGGCCGACTCCACTCCGTGCACCCTCTTTTACCACATGAAGGGCGGGTTGGTGTATGTGGGGAAGGGTACTATAGTCAAGCCTAAGGATCGATTGTTTCACCGCCGCGGATGCTGATAACGCATATAAGGGTCTCCGTGGCGAGTGTGAAAGCAGACTCTGAGGTTTCCCTCGTCCGATACAAACCGATGGAGAGGATGACGAGACCCCCATGCAGCTTGGCCAATGCAAAAACTGGCCAATGCTGTGGCCGAAAAATCTTCTTAGTGTCGAGGTGGCTGGGAGCACACCTACTGGACCTCAGGAAGGTATGACCACAACACCACCTACACAAGTACAACCATCGTCTGTGCTGCTTGCTGAGATCAAGAGACATGAGGAAGGAGGGCCAACCGTTCCTGTAGATGATGCCATCTGCCACATGGAAGAGGATATGGATCATGCCATGGAGGAGGCCGATGACCCTCTCCAATATATCAATACTGCCTTTGACAATGAAGTAACAATGAGTCAACAATATGAATATGAGATGCATGTACCAGAGCCGGAACATCCTCGGGAGTGCAAGAAGTCTTTGTTCATGCAATCCTCGCGAGGACACGCTTCGGATGCGGCTCCACCCAAGCTCAACTAATTAGCCAGAGTCGTCCAATGCTGAGCCCGACAACACTTGGGGTGGTGCTCAGGGAGGGTCTGACAGACCCACCAGCACCTGAGCCAACCAAGAAGAAGCAGAGGAAGAGACCGACGACGAGAAAATCCAATAAAGCTGGCAATGTTGGTTCTAGCAGTCAGCCGCCTTCGACCAAGGTTGACAGTGTACCGATGAAACATGCGCCATTAATCCATGTCGCGGGAGAGGCAATGGTATCGGCGAATGCACTAGCTGCCATAGTAGGAGATCTAAGGAGACTCGATGACCATGTGCTTTTGACAGAGAGAAGCCTCCTCGCCTCGATGATCCAGGATACCCACTTTATACAGTTCATGTGCCGAGCAGTTGCAAGATGTATGTCCACACATGCCCCGCGGACCTCTTCTTCCTGAGGTTTGATTACATCTTCCAGTTGTTTCAAATGAGGACACTCGATTTTACGTTCGTCCGCCTGTATGTGCTGCACATGAACTACATCATCAGGAGTGAGCAAGTCACCGGTCTTGCGATTGCGGACCCATACCACATGCATGAGGGCCTCTTGTCAATCAACGACGCCAACCGTCAATATGCGAGTTAGTACATCGAAGAATTCTCGGTCAGCAATAAGGACAAAGAAACGATTCTCCTACCTTATCATCCCAGGTAAGTCATCTGCGGATAGCACTATAACACATACATCCTTTCGTGCATTTCAATAGTTCATTTGCACGCATGGAGGCTAACTTGATTGTATATTTTGCGCAGAGGGGGGTCTCGTGCCGTTCTCATCGTTCTTTACCCGAGTTACTCATGCGCTCTATATTTGGACCCGTCGAAGAACATACAGAAGAAAGATTACACACACATAAAGTAAGTTACGGGCGAGCTATCTTTGGGCTTGACATGCGGGGTGGATACATCCAATGCAAAACAAAAAATAAGGCCGGGCTTTGTTTCGGCCACAAGACTGACTTCTGTTGCATCCAGCAACCGGCAAGAAGTGATAATGATGGATTCTACGTCATCCATCTAATGATGGAGTACAGAAGGGATGTGCAATCACTTTGCATGAAATCTTCATCTGATACCCATATCCAGAGAGTGCCGGATAATCGACTTCAAAATGATTTCTACCGGGTCCAGCAGGAAATTGCCTCCATAATCATGAAAGATGTCCTCCAAGAGAATGGGATGTTCTACGGTGGCCCAATATCGTGAGCTGACGTCCGAACCCGCATTGCCCTACAGCGTCAGGACATGACGCCTTTCACTAAGCTTGGGTCCACCCTTCCGGATATGGACAGATGGGAAGAGTGCACTGCTTAAAAATAATGTGTCTATTTGTTACTTGTTACTTTACATGCAATGAAACTTGAATCTCTCGATGCAGCAGAACTATTAGATGTATGGTGCCGCGCTGTAGTTAATTACTTTCGGTACGATGAAATTTGTTAACTATGTTTACTATATATGTTGCTTCTATTTCATAACTGGTTCTTTGAATTCGCTTCATGATATACACACACACACACACACAAACACATAAACACTATTCTGATCACGGGATCAGAATAATATTCTAATCACAACATGAACTGCCCGAGTAACGCGCCTGAACTTCCCTCTATACGAACCCGACCTTCGGGCTATCTTCGCAACTTGGCTCCCCCCGCGAATTATTCTGCTTAGTCATGTTCTATATGATGTTAGTGTAATCTAGAAACGTTTTTAGCAACTAAATACCGGTTTGAAATAGAAATCTCGCTCGTTGGCGGATTTTGCACTCGGGTCATGATGAAATTGCGTTTTTTGCAATTTTACTGCCTGAGTTGTTCGACCTGAACTTCCCCCTGTGCTAGGTTGAACTTCCGCCAACATTGTCCAAATGGGGCTTGCGATACATCGTTGGAAAGCTATGGACACCAGTATCATGACCCAAGTCAAATTTTTGGCAAAATGTAAGCGGTTTAAGAGCAGTTTCGAAAACCATTTTTTCTTCATACAAAAAACGTGAATCGTATTTTCGATTGCATTTCTAAACCGTTGGAAAGCTGCTGCAAAACCTCTCCTTCCACATGTTGAACGTTTTCTCTAATTCCCTATGGATAAAGAGAAATTTGGATAATTGTAAAATTTCGCAGACCGAACAGCTGAGTTCATATTTTTGATGTCATTTCTAAACGGATAATCCAATTGAGGCAAATGATATGGAATTTGAAATCTTACGGAAATGCGCTACCTTTTCATGTTAAAAGTTTTTTTCTACATTTGAACGGTTTAAAAGTAATTTAGAAAATGGTACAAGTTCCACCGAGTTTGTATTTACGAGCTAAATTTTTAACCCTATGTCCGAATGCCGCAAATGATATGGCGTTGGAAATCTTGGGAAAATGCAAAACTTTTTGGTATATATTGTTTCTCCCAATTCGTTACGGTTTTAAGTCAATTTAGAAAATGGCTAAAAAGATATTTTTGCTGTAATTTCTACAAACTTTATCGGAATGGGGCAAATAATATACCGCTAAGAAGCTGTGGAAAACGCGAAACTTCTTCATGTTGATGGTGTTCTCTGATTCCTAGCCATTTTTAAGTAATTTCGAAAATAGCGAGATCATGCGTTCTGCCTTTATCGCGAAACAGATTCTTCGAAAATGCACCATGTGAAGACTTGAACTTCTCGGCATGTCTACTTAAACTTCACTCTGTTTTTTCATGTGCTTTTTTTATCCTAGCTCTACATCCACTACTCGTAGCTCTCCATCCACTCATCGAAATTGAACAAGTGATATACCGATGGAAAGCTGTTGTAAACACACGATTTTTTCATGTTGATCATTTTTTCCTACTCGCGGCGATTTTAAAAGTTTTTCATCTGGAATTCATTCAGCATAGTAGTTGAACTTCCTGCTGTTTTCACGTTGAACTTCTGTGACGTATTTTCGTTTGTAATTTTCTCATCCATTCGTCCGTGTTACACAAATGATATTCCTTTTATACAAACCTCTCTCACAATATTTTTTTAACTGTCTCCGACCGAGGACTTGAACTTACACAAATGATATTCCAGTCGTTTTGAAGTAAATTAGAGAAATGACGAGATCATGATTTCTGCCTTCATTGCGAACGGAAACGCAGTTCGTGAAGTAGTTGAAATTCTCGGGCATGTCTATTTGAACTTCACTCTATTTTCGACGTGCTGTTTTTTGCACTGCGTGAAGTAGTTGAACTTCTAGGGCATGTTTGTTTGAACTTCACCATGTTTCACTTTTTTGTATTTTTTCTTATATGAAATACATACCATGTAGTACGTGACTGCCGGTTGTTATCGCTTTGAACTTCACTCTGGTTTGAGAGAATTATTTTAAAACACAAAGTACAACATATTTTTTATGTATTTTGGACATCTAAATACACGGTGAACCTATATCACAAGAATTTTTGAACTTTTCCTCGCCGAGCACTTGAACTTCACGGAACCATTTTTTCGTTTATGTGTTGTTTTTAAAAGTGCAAAAAATGGTGTTGTATTTTTTATTTCTTGAACAGGTAAATCCTATGTTTTAAAAAAGTGCAGAAAATTCTTTATATTTTGAGTAAAGAATTCTATTCAATTTTTATACGGAAAAAAATCGAACATGGAAATACAAGGTGAACCTCTCTCGCAAGAATTTTTGAACTTCCCCGGAAAGAGCACTTGAACTTCTTTCAACAAATATTTTAAACTTTTATTTTTTTTCTATACTATTATTCTCACCTGAAATGCATTCCTTGCAGTACTTGAACTTCTCGTTGTTTTCACTATGAACTTCTTTCCACAGGTAAGAATTTTTTGAATACATCAAAACGTGTTTGCAATGGTATACATGAAATTTTTTAACCATTCATCAAAATGTGGCACATAATATACCCAGTGGAAAGCTTATGAATCAGAGCAAGTTTCTCATGTAGACATGTATTACAAATTTGTTGTCGTTTGAGAGAAGTTTTTAAAATGGCAAAACAACGTTGTTTTTTGCTTTTTTAAACAACATATAAATGAACGACGGACGTCTCATAAATATAATTTTGAACCGTGCAAGGTGGAGCACGTGAACATTTTGCAACAAACCTTTTAGGCTTTTAGTTTTGTATTCTTTTATTCTCTTCTGAAACGAAGTAGTTGAACTTCCCGCTGTTTTCACCTTGAACTTCTGTCACGTATTTTTGTTCAACCTCTCTCACAAGAATTTTTGAACTTTCTCGGGTAGAGCACTTAACTTCTAGCAACAAAATTTTTAGCATCTCCTTTTTCATTCTATTTTTAATACAGAATGCACACCGTGTAGTACGTGAACTTCTCGCAGTTATCAATCAGAACTTCTGAGATCATGCATTCTGTCTTCATCACAAAAACCGAGTATCCGAAGATGCAGTGCATCAAGAGGTAGAACTGCTAGAGCAGTTCTATTTGAACTTCACTCTGTTTTTCACGTGCTGCTATTTTATAAACTCCGTACTTCTCTGCTATTTTAATTTGAGAAATACATGAAGAAAATTTTGTTGGCATTTTCAACAAACAGGTGAATGGCATAAAAAGAGAGGGATCTAAGCAGCGTCGCTTGCAGGTGAATGTTGCTTCCCTTGCTGGTGAAACCTTGTTCATTTGGTCAATGCTAAAGTAGATCTGGAGGAACACACACACAAACAGACATACAGTCATACACACATATGTGGAGTGAGAAATTATGTGTACACACTTAGTAATACATGAACCTTCCTAGAAGTAATACATGAACTTATCTGTACAGTCTTTTTTATCACGTACACATGCACATTGGTTTTCCATGGAAGTTGAGGTTTGTGATCTTTAAGCACATCACCAAGAAGTCTGGAACAAAGGTGCGCCACTTCGTGTGAAGCTGCCAATTACTACTCACAATGGCTGATTAAGGCTGCAATTTACTCAAAGAAAACATGAAATTTGCTGCCCACTTTGTTGCAAACCCATTCCATCAAAAAACACATCCTATTGTTTAGTAAGTGCACAACGTTTACACCAGCAATGGGAAGCAACCTGGAGCCATGGGACGAGCGCGGAAGTCCTGTCCAGTCAACCAGAGAAGGTCGGGATCACCTATGAGCAGCGACAGGGACGGCCGTCAGCTAAAGCAGCACCTCTGCTCCAATTGCTGGAGCACGGACCCTCCGTTGCGGCTAGCCTCTGACAGAGGCGGAAGACAGGGTGGCGTAGTTTGGAAGAGGCGAGGCGTTGCCCATGAAGTAGGAGGCCGAGGGAAGATGCGGCATGGGGGAGGCTAGTCCTGGTGGCAGGGGCCGAGGGTGCCGGCGACATGGGGGATGAAGAGCCAGTGCCACGATGGACGCAATGGGAGGGACGCCGCTGCTGCAGTTGAAGCAGGGAGAGGGAGGACGCGCCGGCGGTGCGATTGGAGGTCAGTGCCTAGCGGCGGCGGCGCTGGTCGTAGGGGCAGCGGCAGCGCACTTGGTGGTCAGAGCCGGCAGCGGCGCGAGCCAAGGAGGGAGGCAGCAGTTGCGGGCGTTGACCGGACGCACTGCGGTGGCTGGGCGGCGCGCGGCGAAGGGGAGCCAGGCGGCGGCATGCAAGAGGTGGGACGGCGATGCGCAGAGGCAGGGGGCGCGACCGGGCGGCAGGAGCGTGCCGGTTGCCGCGGGAAGTGCGGGAGGTGCTGGATCGGGATCAGGGGAGGTGGTGGATCGAGATCGAGGAGGTGGGCTGGTATTTTTTTTCTTTTTCTTTTTGTTGTCGCTGCCCGGTTCTGGAGTTTGGGAACGGACCCATCCGGCCCTATAAGGGGCGTTGTGATCCAAATAACTATTCTAATCCCGAGATTAGAATAGTGCCACCCTATATATATATACATATATATATATATATATATATATATATATATATCTATGTGTGTGTGTGTGTGTGTCTGACAGGTATATAGATCAATGATGGCGAGGAAGTGGTATGCCGTGTATGTAGGGCATGTTCCGATGTGTATGATTTGTGGCCAGAGTGTCAGGCCCAAGTCTCTGGCTTCTTCGGCGGAAGCCAGAAAGGGTTTGATAGCAGAGCGGAAGCCGAAGCTAGTTACTTGAGATTCATAGCACAACAGGGGATTCAGAACCAGCGCCGCTGCAAAAACTACTACATAATACCGCTTTTGATTATCGTGATCGCTCTTATCTTCTATGCGGTCATATCATAGTCTACGTAGATGATGAAACATGAGTATGTGACCCTGTAGTTGCATGTATTGACAACTTTTAATGACTTGTAACGCTATTTCGAGACATGTGTTCGACCATGATTGATGATGATGAGATACTTGAGACATGTAGAGACTTCTAATAACTTTGGCTCATCGATGACTCACTTGCTTTTCAATGAATACGCATGTTATTGTATAAACGGTGGATCTGTTTAATTGTGTACAGAGCCAAAACGCAAAAACAATAGAAGAGTTAGCAGTGGCGTGGGGGTAAAGATTACCAGTAGCACTCAAGTAACAGTAGCGCTGGCTAGTTCCACGTGCTATAGATATATCAGTAGCGCTGGGCGAAACAAGCGCTACTGCTAAAAAATAGTTGTAGCACCGTAGCAATAGCGCGCCTGCCCGCACTACTAATAGCAAGAAAAAACAGCGCTGCTGGTAAGGGTTTTCCTAGTAGTGTATGCATATGTTCATGACGATCTTCTGTACTTAATGTTTCCTTCATTTGCTTACTAGCTAGCGTGTCAAGTCCTCTGTATACGTATAGTACGTAGCGTCGACCAAGCATGGAGAAAAGAGAGGACACTTCTCTCTATTAGCTAGCTAACTCAATATATGAAACACCTAATATTAACCCTACAAAACCCCCTAATAAAACCCCCAACCCTCTCCCCTTTCAGAAAAAAAAAAACAAAAACCATAGCCCCCTGAAATGCTGACGCATGGTAGCTTATTGGTCCCGGTTGGTTCCACCAACCGGGACAAAAGGCCCCCCGCCAGGGCAAGCCGTAGTGGCCACGTGGACCCCCATCTGTCTCGGTTCGTATAAGAACCGGGACTAAAGGTACTGGGCTTTATAAGTACTGACCCTTTAGTCCCGGTTCCCGAACCGGGACAAATGGGCCTCATGAACCGGGATAAACGGGCCTTTTTTCTACTAGTGTAGGTCTGGAATACAGCATGGCATGCTATATAGAACGTATGGCAGAGGCATAGGGAATGACTTTCATTCTCTCCCTATCTTCTGCCGTGGTCGGGCTTTGAGTCTTACTCAACTTCACACCTTGCAACACAGGCAAGAACTCCTTCTTTCACTGATCCATTTTAAACTCCTTCAAAATCTTATCAAGGTATGTATTGATTGAAAAATATTATCAAGCGTCTTGATTTATCTCTATAGATCTTGATGCTCAATATGTAAGCAACTTCACTGAGGTCCTTCTTTGAAAAACTCCTTTCAAACACTCCTTTATGCTTTCCAGAAAATTCTACATCATTTCTGATCAACAATATGTCATTCACATATACTTATCAGAAAAGTTGTAGCGCTCCCACTCACTATCTTTTAAATACAGGCTTCACCGCAAGTCTGTATAAAACTATATGCTTTCATCAACTCATCAAAGCGTAATTCCAACTCCGAGATGCTTGCACCAGTCCATAAAAGGATTGCTGGAGCTTGCACACTTTGTTAGCATCTTTTGGATCGACAAAACCTTCTGGTTGCATCATATACAACTCTTTTCTAAGATATCAATTAAGGAACGCAGTTTTGACATCCATTTGCCAAATTTCATAAAATGTGGCAATTGCTAACATGATTCGGATAAAATTAAGCATCGCTACGAGTGAGAAAATCTTATCGTAGTCAACACCTTGAACTTGTCGAAAACTTTTTTGTGCAATTCAAGCTTTGTAGATAGTAACACTACTATCAGCGTCTGTCTTCCTCTTGAAGATCCATTTATTATCAAAGGCTCGCCGATCATTGGGCAAGTCAATCAAAGTCCATACTTTGTTATCATACATGGATCCCATCTCAGATTTCATGCCTCAAGCCATTTTGCAGAATCTGGGCTCATCGGCGCTTACTCATAGTCCATAGGTTCGTCATGGTCAAGTAACATGACCTCCAGAATAGGATTACCGTACCACTCTGGTGCGGATCTTACTCTGGTTGACCTACGAGGTTCGGTAGTAACTTGATCTGAAGTTACATGATCATCATTGTCGGGTGGTAGGTGCGACATATGCCAACGGGTGGCTTATCATCGTGGGAGCCAATAAGACGTCGCCGGTGCCTGGAAACGGGATGAGGCGAAGACATGCACACCGGCGAATCTTACCCAGCTTCGGGGCTCTCCGTGGAGATAACACCCCTACTGCTGCTCTGCGGGGTCTCCGCATGATCTCTAGATGAACAAGTGGCTACAAGAGGCTCCTTGAGTTGTTCGGTGAGAGGAGGAAGAAGGGCACGGCTAGCTCTCCTCTTCCCTCTATGTGGTGTCTAAAACTCTAAGAGAACAACCCTTTGCATGGGTACTCTGGGGGGTTTATATAGGCCTACCCCAAGGGGTACAATGGTAATCCGGCTGGGCGCGGGCCCTAGCCGTCAGCGTCTACGCTCGCTGGCTTCTCCGCCGGCCGATGGTGGCCCGCCGACTGGGGGGTCCCGCCGACTGCGGCTTCTTGGTCGACAAGCTGGCCCCACCGCTGAGGGCCTTGTCGGGGGCCTGTTACCGTTGCCTCAATCCTGATGACGAGGGCTTTGTCGGGGTAAGTATGGCTACAGTGCCGCCGCCTTGGCGGCGATCACTGTAGTCTCACCTCGTATTGTCTCCTTAATGAGGCGCTTCCTTCGAGGGAGGGAACAAGCCGGCTATGGGAAGCCGGCCATATCTCAGGCCGACTAGGGGAGGCCGAGCCACCTTCGGGGTTCTCTCTGACCGGAGGGGCCCGCCGCCTGCGGGTCGTACTGACAGCCTGTCGTGTCTGATGTCATGGTCAATATGGCAACAGTGCCGCGCCGGACGGGAGATGGCCGCCCCGTACGGCGCACTGTGGCCAGGCGTGCTCCGGAATAAGGGGGTGGCAGGCTTCACTATAGCCACGCCCCGTCTCATCACCGTTATGTGGGTGCAGATTCTGAGGGTGCGGCCTTGGCCGCTTGCTGGGGGGCCGGCTCCTTGGGAGCCGACCCTCTCTTGGCCTTCTCCCTGTAGGTTTTGGGGCCAGGCCGCCTCCTGACAGCCGGGCGGGGGAAGGCTGCCCTGCGTCTTGGATGTTGGATGGCTTGATTGTATTGTAATTTTTTCAGAAGTCCCAGGGGAGCCGGCTAGGCTACCCGTGGTCATTTACTCCGACAATCATCATTATCTTCCTCACTAATTGGTGTAGGAGTCACAGGAACTGATTCCTGTGATGAACTACTTTCCAGGAAGGGAGCAGGTACAGTTACATCGTCATTTCTACTTTCCTCCCACTCACTTCTTTCGAGAGAAACTCCTTCTCTAGAAAGGATCCATTCTTAGCAACGAATATCTTGCCTTCGGATATGTGATGGAAGGTGTACCCAAAAGTCTCCTTTGGGTATCCTATGAAGACGCATTTCTCTGATTTGGGTTCGAGCTTATCAGGTCGAAACTTTTTCACATAAGCATCGCAGCCCCAAACTTTAAGAAAAAACAACTTGGGTTTCTTGCCAAACCACAGTTCATAAGGTGTCGTCTCAACGGATTTAGATGGTGCCCTATTTAATGTAAATGCAGTTGTCCCTATGCATAACCCCAAAAGGATAGTGGTAAATCGGTAAGGGACATCATAGATCGCACCATAAATAATAAAGTATGGTTATGACGTTCGGACACACCATTACGCTGTGGTTGTTGGGGATACAACTACTGAGCGTGAACCGCCCCGGAGGGGCCGGTTTACCCTCGTCCATGATTCAGGCCCACGGAGGAGGCCCGGAGCCCAGAGGCGAATTAAAGTCCATTTATGTAAACCGCCTTAGTATTGTAACTTGTGTTGTAAGTTAAGAAAGAAGAGACCGAGCCGGACGCTTGTATGAGTCGGATCGGGACTCAGAGACACGAGGCGTCAACCCGTGTATATAAGGGGCGACCGGCGGCGAGATGAGAGACGGAAGGATTCGAGGCTAAGGCAAAGCTATTGCTCCCTAGTCGCCGAAATCATATCAATCACATCACAACTGGGCGTAGGCTTTTACCTTCATCGAAGGGGCGAACCGATATAATTCCCGTGTCTTGTGTCCGCTTTAACCCCTCTAGGTTAACCCGTACGATGGCCCTACGACTAAGTCCATTCATAAGGACATCTGCCGTGACAATTCCACGACAGTTGGCGCCCACCGTGGGGCTATCGCACGATGGTTTGATGATCTTAGAGGGCAAGCTCGAAGGACTCGAAGGTTATCTGATGGGCGGATGACTAAGAGTCGTCGCGGCAAGCTCTACATCGGCGATGCGGACTGGGGCCCGAGGCGGCTCGGTCAATCTGGTACCGGGTCCCCTTCGGCGGCATACTGCGTGTTCATCGGAAAGATCGGCGAGCGGGGCTGGGCGGACGTCTGCACCGACCTCGTCGAGGCGGCTCGTGAGCGAAGAAGAGTCCTGCCAGCTAAACCGGCGGTCGAGCATGTTTTCGTGGGAGTCGTCCACGGAGGCTGCGAGGACGGATCAGCATCTGGTGACGAAACTGTTGTCTACTCTGGCGGCGAATCGTCGGCGGAGAAACCGAGTCTCTATACCGGTACCAAGATGGCGGACCGGGGCTGTTCCGGCGGTGAGGGTATTCCGGACCCTTCGATCTACCCAACGGGTTGGGATCTTCATGGCGATGCTGTGACGGCGCTTCACTCTTCGACCGTGGCGCCCCACAGTCGCCCGGTTCAACATGATGATGGCAGCCGGGGAAGGAGGCCCAGCGCCCGCCCGGCTCAAGTTTTGTCGGAGCTTTTCGATCGTTGGCTGTGCTCATGGCGAGGCTAATCCACTGGATCGGGACACACTGGCGGAGATTGCAAAGGTGAGAGAACAGATCACTAAAGCTAAAGCGGACTGGCAGCAGCGGGACGTGAGGATGGCGTGAGCCAGGCGCTTTGGATCTTGCGAGCTTATAGGCTCATGCTTTGGATCGAGCGCGTCACATGAAGTCATGAAAAGGAAGTACAGGTCCGTTTACCTTGGTTTTCGAGGAAGAGAGCTTTTCAATACCCGAGGCGGGGACCGATAACCCGCCGCGGCGTAAACCGGCCGGAAGCACAGGGCGGCCGCACGGTTCAGCCCGTGTGATGGATCTACCTCGCCATCATACCGGACGCCCAGAACCGTGCGAGCGCCTCGGTCACTACTCCAACCCGATGGATAACCTCGTGGCGGCTGCGGCACGGTTGGAGGCGATTCAATTGAAAGGCGATTCACCACAGCGGTAGAGACACGCCGGGTTAAGGAGCTCCTCGGGGCGGCCTGGCTCGGCAAGAAGCGTATTCATACGATCGCGATCGGATCCTCCACCTCCCGCCCAAGCCGGAGCTATAGCCGCGTCGGCCGAAACCGCCGTGTCAAGCAATGCGCGGCGTGGTCCGCCTCGCGGCAACAATCCGGCGGGCGGCTTTGAGGATGCTCAAGTGGTAGTGGACGCGCCCGAGAACGCGTGGGGAGGCCGAGTTAGCAGCACAAGCGAGGATCGTCCGCTCGCGCGGTTCGTCCGACCATCTTGAACCAGGGGTCACGTCTCGTTCTTTGGGGTGCCTTGCCTCGTCCCGCTTTACGTAACATGTCGCTTGCCCAAGGACTTCAAGGGCCGCGCAAGGTGCCCAATTATACTGCCGATTTGGCTCCAGAAGCATGGATAGAAAGTTATGAGATGGCCATGGAGATGCTAGATGTGGATGAAGCCGCATGTGCGAAATACTTCACAATGATGTTGGAAGGAACGGCCCGGACTTGGTTGAAAAATTTACCGCCCGACTCTATCAGTTCGTGGACCCAGTTGCGAACCCGATTCATTCAAAATTTTGAAGACACCTGTAAGTAGCCCATGTCTGTGGTGGATTTAGCGGCTTGTGTCCAGGAGGAGGGAGAATCTACAACCCATTGGGTGCGCCGCGTTTCGGAAGTTTTACATTCTTCGGACCGGATCAACCCTGATTCCGCGATCTTGACCTTGGAAGCCAATTGCTGGTTCGAGCCATTGAAATTAAAGCTGGGCCGCATGAAGCGTTTTTGCCATGACATGGGCACTCTAATGGGCGTTTTGGTAAAATACGCCGATTACGATAGTACCAAGGATCCCGAATCTGAGAATGATGAAGTGGGAAGGGAAAACAGAGCAGCAACTCCGAGGTCCAAGAAGATCATTCGGCGAGCAATGGAGGAACAAGCGTAAGCGAAGCGGCAACATGGGCTTTGTGGCCAACACCAACGCGCAGGACAAGGGTCAGCGGCGAGGGTAGGCAATCAAACCGGGGCGGTCACAATCCGAATCGTTTGAATTTCATATTGAATCAGCCTTGTCCGAAGCACGGGACGAAGGAGGCACCGGCGAACCACCTCTGGAAGGATTGTTACATTATGCAGGAGTTCAAAAACTCCAACTCTTTCCGGTATGATCAAGGGCCCGGCGGCGGTTCAGGTCCGCCCGGAATTCTGATGGAGGAAATTCCGGCCCGAGATTGATGGTAATCCGGGCGGGCAAGGTAATGTCAGAATAATCAAAGTAATCGAACAGTCGAACAATCAGAACCAAGGGGTACAATCAACAACAACAACGGTCGGGTTATCAAAGTAACCCAAAGCAGTTGAGCGGTGGGCGATTACCACGTCTTTACCACCAGCTTGGACAGGCGAGACCGAAAACTTGAAGCGGGCGGTCGGCGTTGTTGAACGGCTGCGCCCGCATTACCTCGCTGGTCCGCAACCCGATCGTGTGGGCAGAGAGGACCATCCTCCCGGGTTTACAATCCGGGTCAGCTAGCCCTGGTGGTGGCACCCGGTAGGAGGGTACAAGTTTACCAAGGTTCTTATGGATGGAGGAAGCAGCATCAACATCACGTACTCTGAGACCTTCCGGCGTATGGGGTTGGCGGATAGGCATCTTAGGCCATCCGGCCACGGTGTTTCACGGAGTGGTGCACAGCAAGTCGGCGTACCCGGTCGGTAAGATAGCTCTGGAGGTGACCTTTGGGGACGAACATGACTCCAGATCAGAAACATTGACATTTGAGGTGGTGAAAATTCAAAGCCCCTACCACGCCCTCTTTGGGCGGTCGGCTTATGCTAAATTTATGGCACGGCCCTGCTATGTTTACTTACAGCTGAAAATGCCGGGTCACAAAGGAACGATAACGGTTCATGGGAGCCGCCGGATCGCTTTGGAGTGCGAGGAAGGTGATGCGGCTTACGCAGAGTCGGTTTGTGCCAGCGAGGAGCTAAAATATTATAAAGACAATGTTGATCCGGCGGATATGACCCTTTGAAGAAGCCAACTCACGGGCATGATCCGGACTTGAAGTTCAAATCGGCGGTGAGGCGAAGCTTGTTGATTTTGTGCCCGGCGATTCGTCCAAGCAGTTCGCCATCGGTGCCAACTTGGATCCTAAATAGGAAAGCGGCGCTCATCGAGTTCATCCGTGAGAATCGGGACATCTTTGCATGGAAGCCTTCTGACATGCCAGGTGTACCGAGGGAACTCGCTGAGCACACTCTTAATGTTGACCCAAAATACAAACCGGTAAAACAGTTTCTTCGCCGGTTTAATGAGGAAAGGCGCAAGGCCATCGGAGAAGAAGTTGCTAGGCTCTTGGCAGCAGGGTTTATCGTTGAAGTCTTTCATCGAGTGGCTTGCCAATCCGGTGTTGGTTCTTAAGAAGAATGGCACTTGGCGTATGTGTGTGGATTACACAGATCTCAACAAGGCCTGTCCAACAGATCCTTTCGCCTCCCCGCATTGACCAGATTATTGATGCTACGGCGGGTTGTGAGCGTTTGAGCTTTTTGGATGCGTACTCGGTTATCATCAGATTAAGATGGCATTTAAGGACCAGGAGAAGACGGCGTTTATCACCCCTTTGGAGCCTTCGCTATGTATCTATGCCTTTTTGACTCAAGAGCGCCCAAGCGACTTATCGGCGTTAATGCGTTGAGTTGCTTGCACGAACAGATCGGCGGGCGTGCATGCTTATGTGGATGATATCATGGCTAAGTCAAGGAAGAAGGAAACCTTGATTGAGGATCTAAAGGAAACCTTTGACAACTTGCGGGTGTACAAGATGATGCTCAACCCGCCAAGTGCGTTTTGGTGTTCAGCGAGGCAAGTTATTGGGTTTTCTCGTGTCCAACAGGGATCGAAGCTAATCCGGAAAAAATTACGGCTATCACCTCCTTGGCTAAGCGAAGTGCATCAATGACGTCCAGCGTTTGGCAGGCGGATTGCTGCGCTAAGCGGTTTATCGGCCGTCTGGCGAGAAGGCCATTCCTTTGTACCGGATGTTGAAGAAAAGCGGATCGGTTTATGCAGAGTTCACCACCGATGAAGCATTGGAGGATTTGAAGCAGCGATTGGCCAACCCGCGGTTCTAGCCGCCCCATTGACAAGGAGCCGCTGCTGCTATATGTTGCTGCTAATGCCGGGGCGATTAAGCGTGGCTATCGTGGTGGAAGCGGAAGGAGGCGGGGAAGGAGTATCCGGTTCAACGGCGGTTTATTACATCAGCGAGGTCCTCATTGAGTCTAAGCAGAGATATCCGCATTGGCAGAAGCTGGTATACGGGGTTTTTATGGCAAGCCGGAAGCTAAAGCAATATTTCCAAGGGCACCCCATCACAGTGGTCAGTTCGGCTCCCTTAGGCGATATCATACAGAACCGGGAAGCGACTGGCCGGATTGCTAAGTGGGCTATAGAACTTGGGCCGCACGGTTTAAGGTATGTGCCTCGGACGGCCGTAAAATCTCAGGCACTTGTGGATTTCATTAATGATTGGGCGTGGTTGCAAGCGCTGACGAAGCCGGATCATACCTATTGGACCATCCACTTTGATGGGTCCGAGCAATTGGAGGGCTCGGGGCTGGAGTCGTATTAACATCCCCGCGAGGTGACAAGTTCTGTAACCATATCCGCCTAATGTTCCCTTGAACTAACAATGTAGCTGAGAATGAATCTTTGCGCAATGGTCTCAGAATGGCTAAAGAAATGAATCTCAGCCGGGTTAAATGCTTTGGTGACTCGGACTTGGTGGCCCAGCAAGTATCAGGTACTTGGGATTCCAAAGATCCACTCATGGCTGCATATCGTCGGGAGGTGGATGTTGTTGCAGGACATTTTAAAGGATATCAGGTGGACCATGTGGATCGTCGGAAGAACGAAGCGGCTGATGCTTTAAGCCGGCTGGGCTCTCAACGTAAACCGGTCCCACCCAACGTCTTCCTTGATGTACTGCACAATCCGTCAGTTAAGCTTCCTGATGAAATTGGTTTGGCTATCCCTGATCCGGAGGCTCAATTGGTGGCGGCCCTGCATGTCATTCCGGATTGGACGCTCCCTTATTTGGCATACATGAACCGGGCGAGTTACGGAAGATGAGGCGTTGGCCCGGCGAGATAGTTCGGCGGTCTAAGTCTATGACCATTGTTAATGGCGAGTTGCACCATTGCGATGTGTCGGGGTGTTTCAGCGTTGTGTGTCCTGAAGAGGGCTGTGAGATATTGCGAGAGATCCATGAAGGGTATTGTGGTCACCACGCCGGTTCAAAGTCCTTGGTGGCCAAAGCGTTCCGCCATGGCTTCTATTGGTTGACTGCCCATGTTGATGCGGAGGATCTGGTCAGACGATGTGATGGTTGCCAAAAGTTCTCCAGGCGTGCTCATGTGCCAGCCCAAGAATTGAGGATGATTCCAATTACTTGGCCGTTTGCGACTTGGGGCTGGATATGGTTGGACCGTTCAAAAGGTCCAAGGACAAAAAGACCCACCTGTTGGTGGCGGTTGATAAATTTACCAAGTGGGTTGAGGCAGAGCCTGTTAGCAAGTGTGATGCTACCACGGTGTTCAGTTCATCAAAAGGTGATTTTTCGGTTTGGGTTTCCACAAAGATCATCACGGACAATGGCACCAATTTGTCCAAAGGAGCTATGAAGGACTTTTGTGAACGAGAGCACATCCGGCTTGATGTTTCTTCCGTAGCCCACCCGCAATCCAATGGTCAAGCGGAACGAGCTAATCAGGAGATCTCTAAAGGTATCAAACCCCGACTTATGGTCCCTTTAGAGAGGACACCGGGTTGTTGGGTGGAAGAGCTACCATCGGTGATATGGAGTATAAATACTACCCCCAACCGATCCACGGATACACGCCGTTCTTTATGGTCTATGGAGCGGAGGCGGTCCTTCCAGCGACATCCGTCACGACTACGCCTCGAGTGGCAGCTTATGTTGAGGCAGATAGCGAGGCAGCACGGCAAGACGATTTGGATCGACCGGATGAAGAGCGCGATATGGCAGCTGCTCGTTCGGCGGTTTACTGCCAGGATCTTCGTCGGTATCACAGCCGGCGGGTTAAAACCAGAACCTTTCGGGAAGGAGACTTAGTGCTGCGGCTCATTCAAGACCGTAAAGATATGCACAAGCTATCCCCACCTTGGGAGGGGCCTTTGTGGTCAAGAAGAATCTATACAACGGGTCCTACTATCGATTGATGTTCGAGAGCGAAAGGACTCACGCATACGTCGAGAGGAGGAGACCAACGAGCCGTGGAACATAGCTCATCTTGACCTTATTATACCTGAGCCATTGGCTCCACTTATGTACATATTAAGACAATGTATATATTATGAATAAAGACAATAAACCGGATCCTCGGCTAAAGCGGGGTATCTGTTCTATATCAAAGTCCGGTTTGGGTACATGGAGATGCTGTCGTGAAGCGGCCTCCGGTTTAACCCTTGGCTTTGCTTTTGTGAAATCTTTGTCACTTGGGGGCTTGGTCGTGTCCGAACCAATGCAACACCTCTTGGCGGCGAAAAGCCACCAGATCATTTGGGGGCTTGGTGGTGTCCGAACCAATGCAACACCTCTTGACGGTAAGCCACCAGATCACTTGGGGACATGGTCACGTCTGAACCAACACGCCTCTTGGTCGGCCTAAGGCCATAGAATCACTTGGGGCTTGGTCGAACCCGAACCAATGCAATGCCATTTGATCGGCGTAATGCTACGATGTCGATTGGGGACTGGCTGACTTGAACCATCGCTACACCTTATAGGGAGCTTGGTCTGTCCGACCATGGTAACGCCATCTGATCAGATTCCATAAAGCTTCTTCTTGCAAACAGTCTTTGTCATTGTTTTTGCTTCCATGTGTTTTTATACGTATAATTTGGCTTTTGTTCGTTTTCTTAAACCGACAAACCTTCTTTCAACCGGATTCAAGTTTTTAGAATTTGGTCCATTTTTAAATCCGGCGATTGATTGTTCCGGATTGATTTTGCTGTTAACATCCCATTATGGAGTAACAGGGGGCTTATCATGCCCGACACAATTTACACGGTAAATCGATATTATACACACAGGGATTGTTCTCTGACGATGAGGGTTTATAAAGCCTCCGCTTCAGGATTGGCTAAAGCCAATTGTGTGCCCGACACTGGCAGGTATGTTTGTATCACAAATTTTGATCGTATGCCTCGACATTTTTTCTTATATAAATATATTGGCATCACAATCCGGCTAGAGGCGCAAGCCGCCATGGCGGGTTAAGAATTTGTGATTGCAGGCAAAATATGTTGAAGGATTCACTACTTCAAAACCAAAGTATCCGGCACCGCCATGCAAAAGTTTACAGACTGAGGTTGTAACGGCATTGTTCAAAACAAAGTACTGACTATCCTATTACAAAGCCTTCTGAGGCCCGGCGTTTCATGAGGGGTTATGCTTTGAAGCTTCGGAGGCGTCACCCGGCTTGACGAATTACGCCGCTTGGCGGGTTGGCGTGAGGTAGAGGGGCGCTGACGTCGGTTCAACTTCTTCTTCTTCCTCACCCAAAGCCCGGAAGTCATTGGTAGACCAGTCAATCCGGGTTAAGGCACGAAGACAGCTTCTTCACTTATCAGCTCAGCCGGATCAACGTCGAGGCGTAAGTGTGCTTACGGATTGGGGAACAAGGCTCTGCATTTCGGGGATGACAAAATCCACCCGCTTGTTGTTGGCATCATAAAAGAGCGGTGAACCGTCGAGTTAACCGTCTGCCAGTTGACTTCGCCACGGTGAACGCATTTCCTTTGTGATCCGTTTCAGGGCGTCGTTATCAAAGGCTTCACCATTCTCTTGAGCACTGGGGAAACCTTTGGCTATGTCAGCCGGATGAAGATCTGCTATCCACGCCTTGGCGCGCGTCAGAGCTAGTAAGGTGCCAGCCCGAGCCGCGGATCGCTTCAATTCTTCAAGCTGCCCCGGAACCATGGACAACCGGTCCAGGGTTTCTCTGATCAGGGACGGCGCCGTGTTGTCGTATGATGTAGCACATATGACTTGGGCGCCGGTATCTGACTGCTCAATCAGCGTATAAGCGGCCTTGAGCTTCTTCCAACATCGAGCCCATATGTGCAATACGCTTGCCTGCACTGGTTTAAGACAACTCAGGATAAACCGGCGGAAATATCAAAATTAAGATAGTCAGTGCATAGTTTCTTACCAAAGACAGCAGAGGTCATGGCCTGCACTTGGCGCTTGAGTCCGGTAAGCTCTTCAGTCACCGGTTTAAGGGCTGCTTCGGCTTCTTCGCTTTCGTTTTTCAAACCGGCCTTCTCGGTGTCCCAGTTGGCCCGTTCGGATTTATACCACTCCTTCAGCTGTTCCATAGTGGCCAAGGCCGTTCTCAATTCGCCCTTGGCCTTAGTGGTTTCGCCATCGAGTCTCAGATTGGCTCGCATGGTCTTTGAGTTGCACGCTTTGCTGCTCTATTTCATTACGGTAACAAAGGAAGCATGTTAGGTGTCTCATTATCAAGTCCCAAGCTCAATATACATATTCACCTTGGCACTTGGGGGCTAATGGCTAATTGATCTCAGTTTGCCATTTGGGTACGAAATTAAGTCTCGGTTTAACTATGCTAAGTTGAACCGACCCTTGAGGGCTACTATACAGCTAAAGTACAGGAAAGACATAATTCATTACCTCATAGCGGTCCTTCATCCGGTTTACTGCATCAGCTTCAAGGTCACGGCTGGTATAGAGCCGGTTCAAACCCGGAGTGCAGTTCTTGGCGTAGAAGTTGTCGTAAGCTGACAGGTCTGTTTTTCCTTTATCTTTACTCATGGCGGCCGACTCGCCCTTGGCACTATGTTTTGTTAAAGCGACCGGTTGGCTAGGAGCAGCGTAGCCAGTGCCTGTCACAATAACATCGTCATGTTCGGCGGTCTTCTTTGGGCTTGATGTTTGCTTACTCTGGCTCGGCGGTTCAACTATTACGACTCGCTCTATCGGCGGGTTTGGTGGAGCAGGCTGTGAAGTTTCTATTTGGACCTCCGGTTCAGCTTCTGGCGGATCAGCAGTATCGTCTTTGTACAACTCACCAGAGCTATCTTTGGCGACTTCAGGATCTTCGTGGGTTTGTTCCGGGGTCTTTTCTGGATCAACATCCGCAGTAGGGTCAAGGGTTTTCGCTTTCTTACTCAAGTGAGCCTTGGTGCTGCAATATTCAGAATTGGATTAAGGCAAATCAACCAAGGCAGTTGTGAATCGAACTGATGGACAGCAGTTACATACCCTGCAGCAACTTTAAGCGGAGGCAGTTGCGTGGTTGATGAACCGCCAGAGGAGTTGGAAGAGGCCTGATAATTTGGGTCAGACGGATTGAGAGGACATCGGAAGAAACCTTTTAAGGGATAACGTTTTTCAGGAGAACAAGTCACCTCTGGGACGCTTCCGGGTTGGTGTATCCGTAAACCGGAGGAGAGAATCTGTTGACCATCTTGCGGGTTATGCAGGCGCTCTTTAGCCTGCTGTGTCTTCAGATAAACATAGGAATGATATTTTTTCACTTTCCGAACGGCGCGACGAATTCTTTTAACCGGCACGAGGTCGGGGTCGGAGGAAAGAAGGATTACCTCAAAATGGTCGGCATGGCTGGCTTCGACATCATCCTGGGGATTAGATTTGTCAGTGAAGGGAAGAATAAAGAGGGATAAATCATAAGAAGAAACACAAGGAGGAGAGCCGGTTCTGGCGGCTCCCTCGTAAGGATATCAAGTTTTACCTCAGCTTTATTCTTCCTCTTCCGCGGATCGGAAGACCCGGCGGTTTTCTTTGCCAGCCTTTTTGGTAGCCTTGGACTTTATACGCTGAGCTCGGGCGGTTTGGTCCGCCTCGAAGAGCTGTCGACTGCGAGGTAGCAAGGATTAATGAATATCAACAAAGTGTTAAAATCCAGCGGTGAGCAAAGTCTTACCGCAGGTGGCGGATTGGCAACACGTAACTGAGCCAACCGGTTAGGGCTGCAGACGGAGATTGGTTCATCAAGCATCTTTTTACAGCCTCTGTAACCTCAATTTCAGTTATTGGTAATTCGTGGCGTCTTTGAGGGTCTTTGAGGCTGCCAAGTATACTCGTGCATCAATCCGGGCGGCGGCTTAAGGGCAAGATGCCCCAAGAAACCCAACATCGCACAAGGTCCACACCAGTTAGTCCATTGGCCATTAGAGCCCGGAGTTTTATGATCCGAGGTGCAAAGTTCTTCCGTTCACGGTTAAGCGTGAAGGCAACGGATGGTTGTTGCTGAGCCGGTGAGGACGGTAACCCGGCAGGGGATTCTCATTGGCAGGAGCGGTGTTCCGGCAATAGAACCAGGTTTGGTTCCAATCCTTTGGATGGCTGTGGTGTTTGGCGTGAGGAAAATCCGCCTCCTTCCTTTTCTGGATCGAAACGCCGCCTAGTTACGTGTTGGGACCATCAGAAAACTCCGTACGGCGGTTCAAGTGAAAAAAATCCCGGAATAGCTCCACAGAGGGCTCTTCCTGAAGATAGACTTCACAGAAGACTTGAAAGTTGCATATGTTTGACACAGAGTTCGGGCCGATATCCTGCGGATGGAGTTGCAAGCTCGCAAGGACATCCCGGAAAATTTTTGAACCGGGCGGGCAGAACCCCCGGTCTAAATGCTGCATAAACACAATTACTTCTCCCTCTTGTGGCTCCGGAGGAAACTCGCCATCCGGAACACGCCAGTGGAGGGCATTTTTTGGAGCCAAACCGCCAGTGGTGACGTAGCCGTTGAGTTGCGTTTCAGTGATTTTTGACAGGACCCAATTGCAAGCTGAGAATTGAGGAGCCATTCCGGAAGACTAAGCTGTGGAATAAAGGGAGAAACGGTTCACCATTAAATGGCTCAAGCATATTACGCATTGTTAAACCGGCGATTCAGCGGCCGGCCTCCCGTTCCGGTTTAACTGAGGGCTAATGGAGTGACGGAGTAGCTATCAAAAGTTAAACCGCCGGATAAGGCAGAATTGAAAAATCTGCTAAGTATGGACAGAAATAGTTTTCACATGCGAAGGGAAGTAATCAAGATCTACCGAAGTTCCAGTAAGAAAAAAACCTTCACGACCTATGCAAACCTCAGAAAGAACAGGAGGGTTTGGGTATTCTAAACTCGAGGATCTACGGAAAAAGCCGATGCGTGAAAGGATAGATGGATGGCGGGCAGTCCCCTCAGACAGATATACGATGCGATGGATCGCATGGCCATGGCGGAGCAGGTGTGAAGAAACCGAGATGAACTGCGGGATGAACAGGGTCTCTGAGATGCGATCTAGGGGTTGAAAAAGGACCTTACGATGAGCGAAGCCGAGGAGGAGCGCCGGAAGCCTCGTCTGGTCAGGTTGATGCGCGGCCGGCGTTGACGCTGCGTCGTTCGAAGGTCGACGCGACGGCGGAGCTTCAAGACTGGAGCGGCGCGAGGAAGGAGAAGAAGAAGACAGGCAGGCGGCCGGTCTATTTATAAGGAACCGGAGTAATCAGCGGGCGCGATTCGAGGAGTCAAAAGCGGCCAGACGGTGCAGCGGCCGCCTCGATTTCGGGATGGCATTAAATGCAGGGAATCTTACTGTTTGGATTTCTTTATTAAAATGACGTCAAGACACCCTGACACGCGGATCGGAAGATGACATCACGGCGGTTCAAGCAGCTGGCGGTTTAAAAAATGTGAAAAGAGATCAAGAGTTTCCTGAAGGTGTTGAAGATTAACATGAACCGGTTCAAGTCAATCTGGGGCCTAATGTTGGGGATACAACTACTGAGCATGAACCGCCCCGGAGGGGCCGGTTTACCCTCGTCCATGATTCAGGCCTACGGAGGAGGCCCGGAGCCCAGAGGCGAATTAAAGTCCATTTATGTAAACCGCCTTAGTATTGTAACTTGTGTTGTAAGTTAAGAAAGAAGAGACCGAGCCGGACGCTTGTATGAGCCGGATCGGGACTCTGTAGACCGGCCGGGCGTCAACCCGTGTATATAAGGGGACGACCCGGCGGCGAGTTGGGGACAGAGGATTCGAGGCTAAGGCAAAGCTATTGCTCCCTAGTCGCCGAAATCATATCAATCACATCACAACTGGATGTAGGCTTTACCTTCATCGAAGGGCCGAACCAAGATAATTCCCGTGTCTTGTGTCCGCTTTAACCCCTCTAGGTTAACCCGTACGATGGCCCTACGACTAAGTCCTTTCATAAGGACATCTGCCGTGACAATTCCATGACAGTGGTGTTCCACGTGGCGTGAGTAGTGAAACTATTCCACATTGTTTCAAATGAAGACCAGACTCATAACTCAAATATTCACCTCCACGATCAGATCATAGAAACTTTATTTTCTTGTTACGATGATTTTCCACTTCACTATGAAATTCTTTGAACTTTTCAAATGTTTCAGACATGTTTCATCAAGTAGGTATACCCATATCTGCTCAAATCATATGTGAAGGTCAGAAAATAACGATACCCATCGCAAGCCTCAACACTCATCGGACCGCCTACATCAGTATGTATTATTTCCAATAAGTCAGTTGCTCGCTCCATTGTTCCGGAGAACGGAGTCTTAGTCATCTTGCCGATGAGGCATGGTTCGTAAGTATCAAGTGATTCCAAAAGTCGATCAACATGGAGTTTCTTCATGCGCTTTACACCAATATGACCTAAACGGCAGTGCCACATATAAGTTGCATTATAATTATCAACTTTGCATCTTTTGGCTTCAATATTATGAATATGTGTATCACTACGATCGAGATTCAATAAACCATTTATATTGAGTGTATGACCATAGAAGGTTTTATTCATGTAAATAGAACAACAATTATTCCTTGACTTAAATGAATAACCGTATTGCAATAAACATGATCCAATCATATTCATGCTCAACGCAAACACCAAATAACATTTATTTTAGGTTCAACACTAGTCCCAAAGGTAAAGGGAGTGTGCGATGGTGATCTTATCAACCTTGGAATCACTTCCAACTTACATCATCACCTCGCCCTTAACTTGTCTATGTTTATTTTGAAATTTCCGTTTTGAGTTACTACTCTTAGCAACTGAACCAGTATTAAATACTGAGGGGTTGCTATAAACAATAGTAAAGTACACATCAATAACATGTATATCAAATACCGTTGTTCACTTTGCCATCCTTTTTATTCACCAAGTATCTAGGGCAGTTCCACTTCCAGTGACCATTTCCTTTGCAGTAGAAGCACTCGGTTTCAGGCTTGGGTCTATCTTTGGGCTTCTTCATGGGAGTGGCAACCTGCTTGCCATTCTTCTTGAAGTTCCCTTTCTTGAGAAAAAGGGTTTCCAGCCGCTTTATATATAAAGCACCATCATCGAACAAGTTGAAACCGGCCGATACAAACACACACACACACACACACACACACACACACACACACACACACACACCGCACACACACCCAAGGATGGATATAAGGGCGCCGAAAACGGCAACGCCACCCCAACAAACACCTAGTAAACACCAGATGGAACATTACGCACTACTACGGAGTCGTCAGGGTCCTCAACCGTGAGAGAGCCACCGCGAAGAGGAGAAGCCGTGTGTGATGCTCAATGGGCTCCAAGGCGGCGCCTTCAGCAAGGGAACGACACCGTAGCGTCGCCACCGCCCAATCTAAGGATTAGGGTTTCCCCAGGAGCACTGACAACAAATGAGATGCCGCGACGGCGCCTTCAAGAAGGGGACGACGCCAGAACGCCGACGCCGCCGGCTTGATAAGACAGAGCGGGTTTTTTCACTCATCGTCATCGAATTGGGTTACGGGCCACCGCAACGCCACCACTCAACAACACACCCCGGTCAACATGCCGCCCACACAACCATGGTGACCGGACAGCGCCCGAGCCGCATGCTCCGCCCATGAGCACCCGGCTACCACCAATCGGGCCGCCGCCACGGCATCCGAGCCGCACCCCCCTCCAGGATCCACATAACGGACACGACTGACCGGAATGGAGAAGAAGATCACCCGTCCACCCCAAAGCCGATACCTTGGCGGGGTTCGTGACCTCTGCGGCCAGATCTGGGCCAGGGGAACTCCGGCAGCCACCCGAAGCAGCCGCCAGATGCCACGGAGGGGGCATCCGCCCCCTTCCCGAGGTCCCCTGCCACCTCCGGCAGGCCTCGCGCGCACCACACCGCACCATGGAGCCACCCCGACCTGACGAGCCCGAAGATGAAACCGAATAGGAGGGAAGGAGCTCACCCAAGTCAAGCGCAGACCAACCGCCGCCTGAGCAAGTCACGCCGTCGCCGCAGAAGACCAGGCCACCACGAGGCTGCAGCCACGCCGCTGCAAGCCTCCCCACACCGAGCTCCAGATGGGTCCCCGCAGCCACCACGCGACGCCCGCTGCCAGCCGAGACCAAATCCGGGGGGGGGGATCTGGTCGGAGGCGCGCCGGTCCGCCACCACCAGATCCATCCTTGCCGCGGCCGTCGCGCCATCCACGCCGCCACCATGGAGCCGCGCCACACGCGCTTGCCCCACCTTAGGTCAGCGCCTGACGAACCGCCCAGCGCCGGCCATGGACCATGTGGGGAGGGAGAAGGAGGCCCCGCCCGCCCGAGCAGCCGGGCTTCGCCGGGCGGCCCTGCTGGGCGGCGGCGATGGGGGAGGCCGTGGGAGAAGGGGTGTGGAGGAGGGGGGCTAGGGTTCCCCCCCAGGCGCTTGCGGGAGCACCGCGGGAGGGGAGGGGAGGGGGGAGTTTCTTTTCTTTCCCTTGCCCTTTTACTTGAAACTAGTGGTCTTGTCAACCATCAACACATGATGCTTTTCTTGATTTCTACCTTCGCTGATTTCAGCATCGCGAAGAGCTCGGGAATCGTTTTCGTCATCCCTTACATATTATAGTTCATCACGAAGTTCTAGTAACTTGGTGATGGTGACTAGAGAACTCTGTCAATCACTATCTTATCTCGAAGATTAACTCCCAATTGATTCAAGCGATTGTAGTAGTCAGACATTCTGAGCACATGCTCACTGGTTGAGCTATTCTCCTCCATCTTGTAGGCAAATTATTTGTCAGGCGTCTCATACCTCTCGACTCGGGCATGAGTCTGAAATACAAATTTCAGCTCTTGGAACATCTTATATGTTCCGTGGCGTTCAAAACATTTTTGAAGTCCCGGTTATAAGCCGTAAAGCATGGTGCACTAAACTATCCAGTAGTCATCATACCGAGCTTTGCCAAACGTAGCTTTGCCAAACGTTCACAACGTCTACATCTGCTCCTGCAATAGGTCTGTCACCTAGCGGTGCATCAGGGACATAATTCTTCTGTGCAGCAATGAGGACAATCCTCAGATCACGGACCTAGTCCGCATCATTGCTACTATCATCTTTCAACATAGTTTTTCTCTAGGAACATATCAAAAATAAACGAGGAGCTACATCGCGAGCTATTGATCTACAACATAGTTATGCAAATACTATCAGGATTAAGTTCATGATAAATTAAGTTCAATTAATCATATTACTTAAGAACTCCCACTTAGATAGACATCCCTCTAGTCATCTAAATGATCACATGATCCATATCAACTAAACCATGTCCGATCATCATGTGAGATGGAGTAGTTTCAATTGTGAACATCACTATGTTGATCATATCTACTATATGATTCACGCTCGACCTTTCGGTCTCAGTGTTCCGAGGCCATATCTGCAGATGCTAGGCTCGTCAAGTTTAACCCGAGTATTCTGCGTGTGCAAAACTGGCTTGCACCCGTTGTATGTGAACATAGAGCTTATCACACCCGATCATCACATGGTGTCTTGGCACGACAAACTGTCGCAACAGTGCATACTCAGGGAGAACACTTATACCTTGAAATTTAGTGAGAGATCATCTTATAATGCTATCACCGAACTAAGCAAAATAAGATGCATAAAGGATAAACATCACATGCAATAAATATAAGTGATATGATATGGCCATCGTCATCTTGTGCCTTTGATCTCCATCTCCAAAACACCATCATGATCACCATCGTCACCGGCTTGACACCTTGATCTCCATCGAAGCATCGTTGTCGTCACGCCAACTATTTCTATCACGACTATCGCTACCGCTTAGTGATAAAGAAAAGAAATTACATGGAAATTGCATTTCAAACAATAAAACGACAACCATAAGGCTCCTGCCAGTTGCCGATAACTGTTACAAAACATGATCATCTCATACAACAATTTATATATCATCACGTCTTGACCATATCACATCACAACATACACTGCAAAAACAAGTTAGACGTCCTCTACTTGCTGTTGCAAATTTTACGTGGCTGCTACGGGTTTAGCAAGAACCATTCTTACCTACGCATCAAAAACCACAGTGATTTTTTGTCAAGTGTGCTATTTTAACCTTCAACAAGGACCGGGCATAGTCACACTCGATTCAACTAAAGTTGGAGAAACAGACACCCACTAGCCACCTGTGTGCGAATCACGTCGGTAGAACCAGTCTCACGTAGGCGTACGCGTAATGTCTGTCTGAGCCGCTTCATCCAACAATACCGCCGAATCAAAGTATGACATGCTGGTAAGCAGTATGACTATTATCGCCCACAACTCTTTGTGGTCTACTCATGCATATAACATCTACGCATGCATAGACCTGGCTCGGATGCCATTGTTGGAGAACGCAGTATTTCAAAAAATTTACCTACGGTCACACAAGATCTATCTATATGATGCATAGCAATGAGCAGGAGAGTGTGTCCACGTACCCTCGTAGACCAAAAGCGGAAGTGTTAAGTAATGCGGTTGATGTAGTCGAACGTCTTCGCGATCCAACCGATCAAGTACCGAACGCACGACACCTCCGTGATCTGCACACGTTCAGCTCGGTGATGTCCCTCATACTCTTGATCCAGCTGAGGCCGAGGGAGAGTCTCATCAGCATGACGGCGTGGTGACGGTGATGATGAAGTTACCGAGGCAGGGCTTCACCTAAGCACTACAACGATATGACCGAGGTGGAAATCTATGGAGGGGGGCACCGCACACGGCTAAGACAAATCTTGAGTGCCTATGGGGTGCCCCCTGGCCATGTATATAAAGGAGGGCAGGGAAGAGGTGGCCGGCCGTAGGGGGCGCGCCAGGTGTGGAGAATCCTACTAGGACTCCCCAGTCCATGTAGGATTCCCCTCCTGTTTCCTGTTCCTAGTAGGAGAAGGAAGGGAAGGGAGAAGGAAAGAGGGGGCGCCGCCCCCTCCTAGTCCAATTTGGAGCAGCCCATGGGTGGGGGGGGGGCGGCCACCCCTTGAGGCCCTCCTCTACTTTCCACTAAAGCCCATTAAGGCCCATTACTTCCCCGGCGAATTCCGTAACTCTCCGTTACTCCGAAAAATACTCGAATCACTCGGAACATTTCCGATGTCCAAATATAGCCTTCCAATATATTGATCTTTACGTCTCGGCCATTTCGAGACTCCTCGTCATGACTGTGAACTCATCCGGGACTCCGAACATCCTTTGGTACATCAAATCACATAACTCATAATACAAATCGTCATCGAACATTAAGCGTGTGGACCCTACGGGTTCGAGAACTATGTAGACATGACCGGGACACATCTCTGGTCAATAACCAATAGCGGAAACTAGATGCTAATATTGGCTCCTACATATTCTAGGAAGATTGAGGGAGTCCTGGATTAGGGGGTGTCCGGATGGCCGGACTATAACCTTTGGTCGGACTCCTGGACTATGAAGATACAAGATTGAAGACTTTGTCCCGTGTCCGGATGGGACTTTCCTTGGCGTGTAAGGCAAGCTTGGCGATACGGATATGTAGATCTCCTCCCATCTGTAACTGACTCTACGTAACCCAAACCCTGTCCGGTGTCTATATAAACCGGAGGGTTTTAGTCCGTAGGACGAACAACTATCATACCATAGGCTAGCTTCTAGGGTTTAGCCTCTCTGATCTCGTGGTAGACCTACTCTTGTACTACCCATATCATCAATATAGATCAAGCAGGAGTAGGGTTTTACCTCCATCGAGAGGGCCCGAACCTGGGTAAAAACATCGTGTCCCTTGTCTCCTGTTACCATCCGCCTAGACTCACAGTTCGGGACCCCCTACCCGAGATCCACCAGTTTTGACACCGACATTGGTGCTTTCATTGAGAGTTCCTCTGTATGCGTCATCTTTAGGCCCGATGGCTCCTCCGATCATCAACAATGATGCGGTCCAGGTGAGACTTTTCTCCCGGACAGATCTTCATATTCGGCGGCTTTGCATCATGCGGCCAATTAAGCTTGGCCATCTGGAGCAGATCGAAGCTACGCCCGCCATCGTGTCAAATTTGAAGTTTGAACTACACGGCCGACGTCCATGGAGACTTGATCTTCGACGGTTTCAAGCCACAGCCGAAGCGCCGCCTTGCTTCGATGGGTATGATCTAGTTACGCCCGAGCAGGCCCTAGAGGCCACACCGTGTCCGCTCCGACCCTCACTCGAGCCGACCGCCTCAATCGAGGACGGGTGGCTGGACACCGCCTCGGGGGCTGCAATCTCTACGGTGATCGAGCAGAACACCAGCCTTGTCCTTTGCGAAGCTTGTGACTCCAAGGTGCCGTACTCCCCTCCGGACTCCGAACCTTCCACGCCCCTGCCAATAGAATCCGATTGGGCGCCGATCATGGAGTTCACCGCCGCGGACATCTTTCAGCACTCGCCCTTCGGCGACATTCTGAATTCACTAAAGTCTCTCTCTTTATCAGGAGAGCCCTGGCCAGACTATGGTCAACAAGGTTGGGATGCGGACGACGAAGAAATTCAAAGTTCACCCACCACCCACTTTGTAGCCACTGTCGATGATTTAACCGACATGCTCGACTTCGACTCCGATGACATCAACGGTATGGACGCCGATGCAGGAGACGACCAAGAACCAGCGCCTACAGGGCACTGGAAGGCCACCTCGTCGTATGACATATACATGGTGGCCACCCCAAAAGAAGGGAACGGCGATGGAACAGCGGAGGATGACCTCTCCAAGAAGCAGCCTAAGCGTCGGCGTCAGCGGCGCCGCTTTAAATCAAGGCCAAAGCAAAAACGGTTATTCCGTCACGGGAGACAATAACACCCCGGACAGTGCCGAAGACAAGCCCCTCCAGTAGGATTCAGCGCAGGAGGATGGAGAAACCAGCCCTCATGAGAGAGCGGCAAACAGAGAGGTAGAGGACGATAATTACATGCCTCCCTCCGAAGACGAGGCCAGCCTCGACGATGACGAATTTGTCGTGCCTGAGGATCCCGTCGAACAAGAGCATTTCAAACGCAGGCTTATGGCCACGGCGAGCATCCTCAAGAATAAACAGCAACAACTTAGAGACGACCAAGACTTGCTAGCCGACAGATGGACTGAAGTCCTTGCGGCCGAAGAGTACGAACTCGAATGCCCCTCCAAGAGCTACACAAAATGCAGGCTGCTACCCCGATTAGAGGAGGAAGCACCTAGACCTACATCACCAGCGCATGATGCGGCCAACCGGCCACCTCGTGGCCGCGACAGAGAGGCCTCTCGGCCCTCCAATCAAGCCGCACCCCGGCATCGCTCAAAGAATACCAAGGCACGGGGAAATGCCCAGACCTGCGAGATATATTGGACGACAAGGCAAGGAAAACAAGATCGATCTATGGATCGCGTGGGCGCCCCACGACACATGACGATAACTTGCATGCCGGATATGGTAAATCCGGCCGGGCCGAACAAAGTAGACAAAGCTCATTTGAGCTACGTCGTGATATAGCCCAGTACAGAGGCGCCGCACACCCACTATGCTTCACAGATGAAGTGATGGATCATCAAATCCCCAAGGGTTTCAAATCCGTAAACATTGAATCATACGATGGCACAACAGATCCTGCGGTATGGATCGAGGATTATCTCCTTCATATCCACATGGCCCGCGGTGATGATCTACACGCCATAAAATACCTCCCACTCAAGCTTAAAGGACCAGCTCGGCATTGGCTTAACAGCTTGCCCGGTAGAATCAATTGGTTGTTGGGAGGACACGGAAGCCGCATTCCTCAACAATTTCAGGGCACCTATGTGTGACCACCAGACGCTGATGACCTAAGCCACATAATTCAGCAGCGGAGGAATCGGCCGAACAATTCTGGACACGGTTCCTAACTAAGAAAAATCAAATAGTCGATCGTCCGGACGCGGAGGCCCTTGCAGCCTTCAAACATAACATCCGTGGACGAGTGGCTTGCCCGGCACCTAGGACCGGAAAAGCCGAAATCCATGGCAGCCCTCACAACACTCATGACCCGCTTTTGCGGGAGAAGACAACTGGCTAGCTCATAGTCATAACATGACCAAGAGCCCGTAATTCGGATACCAAGGACAGCAATTGCAGTGTCGCGTCGCAACAAGCACAAAGCGCCGCATTAGCGGTGACAATGCTAAGGATCTGGCGATTAATGCGATTCAGAGGCTCTAAACCCGGTCAGCGGAAGAAGCCATTTAAAAGAAATACTCCGGGCCCGTCCGGTTTGGACCGAATACTCGATCGCTCGTGCGGATACACACGGCACTTCGAAAAACCAGCCAATCACACCAACAGGGATTGTTGGGTGTTCAAGCGAGCGAGCAAGTTAAGTGCCGAAAATAGAGACAAGGGGCTGCATAGCGATGACGAGGAGGAGCCCCGGCCGCCGAACAATAGGGGGCAGAAGGGCTTCCCCCCACAAGTGCGGACAGTGAACATGATATACGCAACCCACATCCCTAAAAGGGAGCGGAAGCGTGCACTCAGGGACGTATATGCGTTGGAGCCAGTCACCCCAAAGTTCAACCCATGGTCCTCCTGCCCGATCACTTTTGATCGAAGGGACCACCCCCTAGCATCCGCCATGGAAGATTCACCGCATTGGTTCTAGACCCAATCATTGACGGATTTCACCTCACTAGAGTCCTTATGGATGGCGGCAAGAAATGAACCTGCTTTATCAGGATACAGTGTGAAAAATGGGCATAGATCCCTCAAGGATTAAACCCACAAAGACGACCTTTAAAGGCGTCATATCAGGTGTAGAGGCCAATTGTACAGGCTCGGTTACACTTGAGGTGGTCTTTGGATCCCCGGATAATTTCTGAAGCGAGGAGTTAATCTTCGACATAGTTCCGTTCCGAAGTGGCTATCACGCACTGCTCGAACAAACCGCATTTGCAAAGTACAATGCAATGCCGCACTACGCATACCTCAAGCTCAAGATGCCAGGCCCTCGAGGAGTCATTACGGTCAATGGAAACACTGAACGCTCTATCCGAACGGAGGAGCATACGGCAGCCCTCGCGGCGGAAGTACAAAGCAGCCTCTCAAGGCAATTCTCCAATCCGGATATTAAACGTCCGGACACCGTCAAGCGCGCCCGGAGTAACCTACAACAAAACCGCCTGGCACGTTCCGAGCAAGCGTAGCAATGCGGCCCCAACCCCAGCCCTCGCGAAATTGTGAAACCAGTACTACGCGTACATAACTACGCTCTGGAAATACCATGGGCATATGGGGAGGGGCACGACAACGGCATGCCCACAATGCGGCTCAACCGCACTAGGGGCTCCCGATTTTGTCATTCTTTTTCTTACTTTCAGGACTCCACTCTACGGAAGGCTTGTCCGGCAGTACAATCACCGAACACACGGTGCAACAGCCGGAGGCGTAGCTACGTCGAGTGTCCAGGTGGTCTCTATAACGAGCAGTATACTTGTTTCACATATCATCCCGCAGCTCGCCCCTGGAGGGGGACATGTCAAATAGTCCCATCTCTTTCTTATCGCACTATTTGTACCGTCCTGCTTTTACCGCAGCCTTTTCGAATAAACAATACATATCTTTTGTCTATTATTGCATTCCCTTTTTTATCTATATATGTTCATTAATGACATGTTGCACCGTACACTTTGGTACGGCAAATACACCAGGGGCTTAAGTACCCCAACATACGGTGTGATAAGTCCGAACACTTTCACAAGTGCGGCACCCCGAACTTATAGCATTATATGCATCGGCTCTGAATCATGTCTTGGGTCAATAGTTGGGTTTGCCCGGCTCCCATGTTTTAGTACCTTACGTTCCGTTATATCAGCTAAGGTAGCACTGGGAGAACCACTGCGATTGTGCCCCGGTTGAGCTGGGCTAAGCACCTCAGTGGAGAAAGCTAAAACTGACCGTCATGATAGGGCGAGAGCTGGTCGTTGTTCGAGAGGTTTTCGAGTCCCTAAAGACTTATGCCGCTTAGAGCGAGGAGTTGGCTTTGTCCGGCCTAGGTGTGGATAGCGCCCCGAACTCGGTCTTCCGAATACTAGGGGCTTCGCCAAAATTTAAAATTATATAATTCTATGGCTAAGTGAGAGTGTTCAAGCATTATAGTCCGCTTGCCTTGTTCGTTGTGTTGAGCGCCTCCCTCGAAGGACCCAAGAATGGGAAAAAGAGGGCTCAAGTTTATCCCGAACACCCCAAAGACTCATGACATTGGGGGCAGTGTTTACTCGCCATCTCTCAAATTTAATATACGGCCGCATGTAAGGTAATATTTTAAATTCAAAAGCGTTGCTTAGCGCATATGAACAAGTTTTCAGCGTCAGATCACAAATGCGAAGTTTACTCAAAATTACATCTTTGGAGCATTCATCTGCTATAAGCGGGCACCCTTCAGGACGCCCTCATAATACATCTCGGGCTTGCGATGCTCCTTGCCCGGCGGTGGTCCATCCGTCACAAGCTTCTCAGCGTCCATCTTGCCCCAGTGCACTTTAGCACGGGCAAGGGCCCTACGGGCACCTTCGATGCATATGTAGCGCATGACGACTTCAAGACATGTACAGGCATCCACCCCGCCTCACCAAACTGAAGTAGCTCCAGGCATGGCTTCCCCGAGCCACGGCGGACTATGAGACCCTTCATGGCCTGTTCGGCCACCTTATGGAGCTCGGCCCGCTGCTTCAGCTAGTTGCTCAAGGGCACCGGGTGTCCGGCCTCAGCATACTGAGACTAGAACACCTTCTCCGTTGAGCTCCCCTCTTTAGCTCGGTAGAATGCGGCAGCATCGGACACACTCCGGGGAAGATCTGCGAATGCTCCTCGAGAGCTCCGGACTCGGGTAAGTAACAAGTAATTCACTTTCACGTGCTTGCTTTGCATAAAGAATGCCTTACCCTCCGCTATCTTCTTCATCGCCTCAATTTCCTGGAGGGCTTTTCGAGCTTCGGCCTTGGCAGATTTGGCGCTCTCAAGGGCCGAGGCGAGCTCGGACTCTCGAGTCTTTGAGTCAAGCTCCAAACTCTCATGTTTTTCCACGAGAGCCTGGAGCTCTTGCTGCACCTCCGCTACCCGCGCCTCCTGCTTCTCTCGCTCGGTGCGCTCCACGGCCGCCTTGTCTTCGGCCTTAGACAACTCTTCCTTCAGGGTCGCCACCTCGGTTGTGGCCCCTGTAATACTCACGTTGGTCCTGTCATTTTTTGCAACCACATCTTTTTATATACTTACATAAGGTATTACTTACCTTCCTTGTCTTCGAGCTGCTTCTTGGCAAGGCCGAGCTCGTTCTCGGACCGCCGAGGCTCTGCTTCAATCGCCGACCTCCAGCAGCCAAGGCGGGCAGAGGTCAAGGCCAGAGCCTGCATTCCCATATTGACATACTTATGTTAGACTCCTGCGTATATCTTTTAGATCCTCGGTTTGGTTTTTCTTTCCGAACACCAAACTGAGCATCGAGCTACTGATCTGCGGTAATATTTTTACATATCTTAAATACATACCTCAAAGCCTGTTAGAAGGCTGGCACAGGCTTCAGTCAGCCCGCTCTTGGCGGAGTGAACCTTCTGGATCACCACACTCATAATAGTGTGGTGATCCTCATCCATGGAGGCGCCGTTAAGCACCTCCAGTAGATTATTCGGTGCCTCCGGTAGGACGGAGGTCATCGGCGTCATAGGCTTTCCCTTCTTACTAGGGGGGCGCCTGCCGGACTCCGGAACCACTGAAGGTTCCGGTGCGGTGTCCGGCCTAGGGCCGGACTTGGAGCCCTTGGGGGTTTGGCCCCTTTGCGCCTGGAGTCCGGGAGGTCGCCTTGCGGTGCCTCCAGGACCACCTCCTCCTGGCTTGGACCCTTTTGGGACTCCACCTCGGCATCAACCGCAGCGCGAGGAGAGGAGGCGGCCGGAACCCAGGGAGCCCGCCCTTGGGTAGACTGCATGATTATATCCGGCGTCAGAAGATACTGTGCAACAAAGGAACGCCATGAGTTATTCTGGTATCCGGATACTTACAATTTTGCCAGGGGCTTGGCCCTGGATGGCCACTCCTCTTCACCGTCGTCGGCGTTGGTGGAGTAGTCCGGAGGAAGGGTCCTCCCCTTATTGGACCCTCCGACCCCCCGGTTGGGGTGGCCTTCCTTTTCGTTCCTCCCCCCGCTGGAGGGGGAGAGGCCTCTTCTTCCTCCTCCTCGTCTTCGTGGGTGAGTGCACCTCGGAGTCATCGGACGATGAATCCGACACCAACGGGCGCCGGGAACTCTTTCGAGTTCCCGTGGCCTTCTTCTCCGGCACCACGTAAGGTGCCGGAACCAGCAGCCCCGTCAAGCGGGCGTCCGCTGGGTCTTCGAGAAAGGGCAGACGGTCAATCTTCCCGGGCGTCTTACGCCAATCCTGTCAAAGGTAAGGGAGTTTAGATCCCGCATAGAATCATACTTTGGACAACAAGTAACCCGTAAAGGGTAAAATAGCTTACCGCGTTGGCTTGATGCTGCGCGCTGAATCCGCGATCCTCGGTAGCGGATGCGGGAGCCTCGGCACCCTTGAACAGCACCTTCCAGGCGTCTTCGTACGTAGTGTCGAAGACCCTACTCAGGGTTCGGTGTTGTGCCGGATCAAACTCCCACAAACTGAAAGCCCGTTGTTGGCACGGGTGGATCCGGCGGATGAGCATGACCTGGACTATGTTGACGAGTTTGAGTTTCTTGCTCACTAGGTTTTGGACGCAGGTTTGGAGTCCGGTCAGCTCCTCCGAATTACCCCACGACAGGCCCGTCTCTTTCCAGGAGGTGAGCCGTGTGGGGATGCCAGATCGGAATTTGGGGGCCGCTGCCCATTCAGGGTCGCGCGGCTCGGTAATGTAGAACCACGTCGATTGCCACCCCTTTATGGTCTCCACGAAGGAGCCCTCGAGCCATGTAACGTTGGGCATCTTGCCCACCATGGCGCCTCCGCACTCCGCTTGGCGGCCACCCACTACCTTCGGTTTGACATTGAAGGTCTTCAGCCATAAGCCAAAGTGGGGCAGGATGCTGTAAGTGCATCTAGTGCCCCTTAGTGATTTTGGTGTATTGAAGACTTATAGGTTAAGGGACTAATGTGTTTATGAGTATACACAGGTCTATAAGTCTATGAGGAGTTTGATATTTACAGACAAAGTCGACCCCTAAAAATGAAGTTCTTCGACTGGAGACTTTGATATTCTGAAGATTTTGAAAGTGAAGAAATTGGTGTGACCATGAGGACTTGGTATTCATTTGAGGAACATGAAGCGTGAAGACTTTTGTTTTCGTAGTTTCGTTTTCTCTTTCTTGAGTCATAGGAAACACCGTCTTTGTTAAAGGGGGTCGAGGAAATACTAAGGAAAAATTTCCATGTGATGCTCAACCCAAAATCCTACACCTACCAATCCCTTCGAGTGAACCCTTTGGAAATCTCTCATACAGCTTAGTCAATTTCTTCAAAGGATGAGACGAAGTTCTTCCGGTCACGAGGAATTTGTTCGACCGAGGAGTTAGGAATTCGCTTTGTCTTGGATTGCCTACACAAAGGAGGAACATGATAGCCCCGAGGAATTTGAGAGTCAAATTTCCATTTATTCTTGTCTTCTTGGCCATGACTGTCCCAAAATATCTTATCCACCTAACGGTCATATCATTGAAGGGCATTTATGTCTTATCATGTCGGGCTGCTCCCTAGGCTATAAATAGCCGCCCCCTACAACCACTAGCTGGTTGGCTGCTCCGAGAGAACTTGACACTTGTCATTTGAGAGCAACCCATCCTCCGAGGACTTTGAGCGAAAATCATCGAGTGAGGAAAACCCAAAAACCAAACCCCTACAAACCCAAAGTGATTGAGCATCACTGAAGAGATTCATCCTGCGTGGATCCAACGCTTGTTACCTTTGAAGACTGTGCTTCTTCCAGACGGTTAGGCATCATGGTCTAGAGCATCCAAGAGGAATTGTGGATCGCCGAGTGACCAAGTCTGTGAAGGTTTGGAAGTCGCCGAAGACTTACCACGAGTGATTGGACGAGGTCTGTGTGACCTTAGTTCAAGGAGAATACGGTGAGGACTTGGTGTCCTGAGCTGCGTGCTCAGGACTGGGTGTCCGGGACTGTGTGTCCTCGAGTTTAAATACTCAGCCGCTCCAACTAGACGTACAACTGAGACAACAGTTGGAACTGGTCTACCAAATCATTGTCTTCACCAACCTTACTGGTTCTATTTCCTCAACTCTTTCATTTCCTCATTACTGTGTTGAGTGTTCGTTCATATCTGTGTTTGAAGACTTTGACTGAAGACTTTCTCAATTTCCTCAGTTCAATTCTTCAGTCTGTTTGTCTTCATCTTGTGCTATCCTGTGCTTACGCTTTCTGTACTCTTTGATTGTCTTCATTTCATCATGATGACCATGCCTGCATTATTTTATGCTTACTTCTGAGTACTTATTCTGCTGCAAGTAGTTCTTCACTTAGGAATTTCCTCACCGGCAAATTCCTCATTGAAGAATTCATAAAAATCGCCTATTCACCCCCCTCTAGTCGATATAACGCACTTTCAATTGGTATCAGAGCAAGGTACTCCCTTGTTCTGTGTGATTTTGGTTTAACCACCTGGAGTTTTAGTTATGTCGACCGCAGGTATGAAGAAAGTGACATGCCCTATCTTTGACGGTCATGATTATCCCAAGTGGAAGGCCATGATGAGGAAGCGCCTCATGGCAATGGACAGCGAGCTGTGGACCGTCACTGAAATTGGTCTTACTGATCTATGCAAGACGGTGAACGCAGATGATATTCGCAAGTACACTCGACTTGACATCATGGCGAAGGATATCATCTGCTTCACGCCTATCTAGAGATGAATTCAAGCGCATTATGCATCTTTGCAATGTGAAGCTTATCTGGGACCGAAACTCTGACGTCTATGAAGGTCATCGAACCCGTCATGATCCTTGGTTTGAGGACTTCAAGGAATCTCTCAAAACGATGACTTTCGAACCAGAATCATCATCTTTTGCATCATGTCTCATGGCAAAGGGTGACAAGGTAACCGAATGTTCCTCATCCGAGTATAGTGACGATGAATCTGATGATGATGGATCTGATGATGATATTGAACCTAGCTATACCAAGCTTGTTTGTATTGCCACCAAACAGCAACATGCCTTGGAAAAGGTTCAAAACATGCTAGACAAAAGTGATGATATGTTGGGTGAAGAAATGGATCGCACTAAAGCCCCGATCGAAAATCTTGAGACTTGATCTAGGTTTGACAGCCTTCAAGGTCATCATAACTCTCTCTTGTCTGATCATGAGAAACTTTCTTATGAATTTCTTCAAAGAAAGCAAGATCTTGAGAAACTAAGAGTGAGTTATATAGATCTTCAGAAGGAGCGTGATTCATTACTTGCTCAACAAATCAGCGCTTCTCAGGAAGAATTTTTTCCTCCATGCTTAAAGTGCATTGAACATGAATCTGCTAATTCTTCACCTGAATGTTCAAATGCTTCAATTGTTACAAATTCTTCACATGCCTCTGCTATCACTAATTCCTCATCTGAGGACATTGCTAGTATCACTGACGATGTAGGGCTGAAGGAATTGTACATGACAGGCATGTACAAAAGCCACAAAGGGCATCAGACTCTTTGTGATGTGCTTAAAAAGAAGATCCTCAACAGGAATCCTAGGAAAGAGGGTATTGCCTTTGAGAGGAAACTCAATGCTGATGAACATATTGGAAGCCCGAGCAGTACCACAAAACCTCATGGGTTGCTGCAAAGGGACCTCCAGTTGATCCATCTAACTTATCTGGCTTTACATGTGAATCTCCTCATTCTTATGATGAGTCATTTGACTCCAACTATAAACTGTTCAAAAATCAGAATGGTGAAGTATTTTCTACATATGTTGGCACTAACTGTAGGAACGGTTCCCCTATGAAGAAAATCTGGGTTCCCAAGAAGTGCCTTGAAAGTCTTCAGGTGAATGTCCTCATGACACCACCTGTGAAGAATAGGAACCCCAGATCAAACTCTTCATATGGACCAAATTCTTCATATGGATCCAAGTCCTCATACGGACCAAATTCCTCACATGGATCAAAGTCCTCATATGATTATCATCGTGATAACAACTCTGTTTCGCAAGGTAGAGCTAAGGGCTATGAATATGTGCATTATTCATCAAACCAATATGTTCATAAGTCCTCGAAGAATTTCTCTGCTTATTCATATGCTTACCCTAACCCCTCATATGTGAAACGAAATGGATTGGCTTCTATGCCACCATTCTCATATGGAGCTCGTAGAGTGATGAACTCTTTGCCACCCCTTCAGATGTGGGTGGTAAAGAAAAAGAACTAATCTCTTCTGCATGGTCAGGTCTCCAGACATGCTTTAACGTCTGAAGAATTTGTTGGGAGCCTGACAAAAATGCCTGAAAGGACGCAGGCTAATCATGAAGAAATGAACTTTCATTTCACACGTCCTCATACTGCTTATCTGCTTTTATCGCTCGATGGAATTCATCTGATGAAATTGATATCATATTCTTCACTGATGAAGTATATGAGATCGTAAGTTGCACTAATCCATCTGCAGGATGATCAACCCAAAGCCAATGAGTGGGTCCTTGATAGTGGATGTACAAATCACATGACTGGTGACAAGAATCTATTAATGGATGCTCCCTTATCACCGTCACATCTGAAGCATATCATCTTTGCTGACAAAGGCAAAAGTCAGGTATTGGGTCTTGGTAACGTTGCGATCTCTAAGGACATACACATGGACAAAGTCATGCTTGTTGAGTCCTTAGGATACAACCTCATGTCTGTCTCAATGCTTTGTGATCTTGATACGGTTGTTGTCTTTGGCAAGTATCGTTGTGTTGTGATCATGGAAGCTGAAAATTCCAAAGTCTTCGAAGGCTTTAGGAGAGGAGACTTGTATATTGTTGATTTCTCTGGGACCACAACCAGCCGTGTGTCTACTTGCAAAAGCTTCAGAAGGCTGGCTATGGCATAGACGACTTGGTCACGCATGCATGAGGAATTTGCACACGCTTGCAAAGAAGAAGCATGTCATTGGCATTGAGAATGTCAAATTCCTCAAGGATCACTTGTGTGGAGCCTGTGAAGCTGGAAAAATGACCAAGGCCAAGCATCCAAATAAGACTATCATGACCACTACTCGTCCATTCAATTGCTTCACATGGACCTCTTTGGTCCTAATCATTACTCAGCAGTCACTAATGATGCATCTCTATATGGCTTTGTTATTGTTGATGATTACTCTCGTTACACATGGGTACACATTGTTACTTACAAACATGAAGTGCAGGAAGCCTTCAAACGATTTTCCTCGAGGGCTTCAACCAACTTTGGTGTGAAGATCAGGCACATCAGGAGTGACAATGAAACTGAGTTCAAGAATTCCGGTCTTGATGACTATCTTGATGAACTTGGTATTACTCATGAGTTATCTGCTCCCTATACTCCTCAACAAAATGGCGTCGTGGAGCGCAAGAACAGAACTCTTGTTAAGATGGCTCGCACTATGCTTGATGAATACAAAACGCCTCATCATTTTTGGATTGATGCAATTGATACCGCGTGCCACATCATCAACAGAGTATATCTTCACAAATTCTTCAAGAAGACTGCCTATGAACTCCTCACTGACAAGAAACCAAATGTGAGTTATTTCAAAGTCTTCGGTGCTAAATGCTGGATTAGAGATCCTCATCCCAATGCTAAATTTGCACCGAAAGCACATGAAGGTTTTATGCTTGGTTATGGAAAGGACTCTCACACCTACAGAGTCTTCAACAATGTTCTTTACAAGATTGTTGAAACTGTAGATGTGCGGTTTGATGAAACTAATGGCTCGCAAAGAGAGCACCTACCTTCTGTGATAGATGAACCAGCACCTGAGGAATCTATCAAGTTCAAGGCTCTTGAGGATGTCATTCCCTCAAGAATCTCCTGAAGAATTCATTCCTGTCGCCAAGAACGCCGAGCTGATGCACTGAAGAGAATGCTCAAGAAAATGGTGTCAAGAAAATGCTGATCAAATTCCTCGACGACAACCAGCTCATCCTCGCGTTGCAAAAGAAGTGCAAGTTGACAAGATCATCAATGACATTGAAGCGCCAGGTCCTCTCACACGCTCAAAAGCTTCACATTATCTAACTTTTGTGGGCACTATGCTTTTGTCTCTTTCACAGAGCCCACTAAGGTAGATGAAGCATTTCTGGAGCCTGCGTGGATTCAGGAAATGCAAGAAGAATTACATCAGTTCAAGCTCAACAATGTCTGGGAACTGGTCAAACGTCCAGATCCTCGCAAGCATAATATCATTGGCACAAAGTGGATCTACCATAACAAGCAAGATGAAAATGGTCTTGTGGTGAGGAATAAGGCACGACTTGTATCTCAAGGATACACACAGGTTGAAGGAATTGATTTCTATGAAACTTTTGCACCTGTTGCTAGACTTGAGGCTATTCGCATATTACTTGCTTATGCTAACCATCATAATATCACTTTATATCAAATGGATGTGAAAAGTGCATTCCTCAATGGTAAGCTTGAGGAAGAAGTATATGTTGCTCAACCCCTGTTTTGAAGATCCAAAGAATCCCGACAAAGTCTTCAGACTCAACAAGGCCCTCTATGGCCTCAAACAGTTCTACAGGCGTGGCATGACACATTGAAGGAATTCTTCGTGAAGAATGGCTTCACACCAGTTCACTCGACCCTACTCTCTTTACTAAATCATGTGATGGTGAATTTTTGTGTGCCAAATATATGTTGATGATATTATCTTTGGCTGTCTTGACCAACGTTATAGTGATGAATTTGCCTATATGATGAGTGAAGAATATCAAATGTCTATGATGGGAGAATTGAAATTCTTCTTAGGTCTTCAAATTCACAACAACACAATGGCATATTCATATCTCAGAGAAATAACTCAAAGATGTACTGATGAAATTCGTCATGCAATATTGCAAAGTCGTCAAAATTCCTATGCCCACAAATGGCCATCTATGCACTGATGAAAATGGTATTGACTTCGATCACAAGGTATACCGATCCATGATTGGTTCTCTATTGTACTTATGTGCATCTAGGCCAGATATAATGCTTAGTGTTTGCATGTGTGCCCGATTTCAAGCTACACCGAAGGGATCACACCATAAGGCTGTGAAGCATATTCTTCGATATCTAGCTCACACACCAACACTGGGATTATGGTACCCCAAGGGATCTACTTTTGATCTCATTGTATATTCTAACTCTGACTATGCTGGTGATCGTGTGGACCGCAAGTCAACATCTGGTACTTGTCATTTGCTCGGACGGTCTTTGGTCTGTTGGTCCTCGAAGAAACAGAACTGTGTATCACCGCTCATCGCGGAAGCTGAATACATTGTCTTTGGCTCTTGTTGTGCTCAATTGCTGTGGATGAAGCAAACTCTCAAGGACTACAGCATCAACTGAAGAATGTGCCTCTCTGCTGTGACAATGAGAGTGCCATCAAGATTGCTCACAACCCAGTTCAGCACTCGAAGACAAAGCACATTCAAATTCGTCATCATTTTCTTCGTGATCATGTGTTGAAGGGCGATATCTCCATCGAGCATGTGAAGACTAAAGAACAACTAGCCGATATCTTCACAAAGCCCTTGGATGAGAAGAGATTTAGCAAGTTGCGGTGTGAGCTAAATATCTTAGAATCTTCGAATGTTCTTTGAAAAGGACACACATCCTGACACTTATGCAAAATTGATGACTTAGATGTGCAACACATGAAGAAACGTTTTCTTCAATCCATGAAGAATAACACTCTAAGTGTGAAGAAATTAATGAAGAATTTGATTCTCGAGAACCCTCGACAAGTGTACGCGGTGTATGAAATCATCATTCTTATACGGTGGGTCACGCCACCACCAAAGTTGAAAATCTTCAATTTGAGTTTTTCCTCAGTTTTTTTGAAATTCTTCAGTTTTTCAAATTCTTGAACTTTTCAAAATCTTTACTGTTTCCGTCGTTTTTCTTCATTGGCTATATATATATATATATATATATATATATATATATATATATATATATATATATATATATATATATATATATATGGGTTTATGTCCTCTACAAAGATTCACTTAAGGATATTTCTTCAAGTCGCTTTTTACGCTAAGTGAATGTGATCGGACCCTTTCCCCTCTATGCTATACTCAACCCAATCTATTCACAAATTCTTCATGTGCGTTCTATTTGAAACTCGTTCAAAATCTTCACTGTGTCCTTGTCAGCTGAAGAAATTGCGAACGAAACTTTAAAACTGATCTTATCCAAACTTTCGGTTATGCCGCTCAAACCGTCCCGCATCCCACGATGGATTTATCTATTCACCCATGATCTAACACGATCTCCACTTTTCAGTACGTGGGTGACACATGTCAAGCGAATGAGAAGGGTCAGGGGCACGTTCGTCCCAAATCTTCGGGCGAACAGTTTTTCACCGTGGCTATATATATACCCCCTCTCCCCTTCCTCACTTCCTTTACTCCGCTCGACCGCTCTCTCTCTCTCGCTCGAGCTTCTCAAACCCTAGCGCCGCCGCTACTCCATCGTCGCCGGTGAGGAAGAGCTTCACTGCCTCGACCTCGTCGCCGACGTACTCGCGCCGACCGCAGAAATCTTCACTCCGCCGCCGCCGTAGCTGTCTTCCTCCGCCGAGTTAGGGCGTGGAAGATCTGAATCCATTTAACTTCCCAACTGTTCTTCTTAGTTCGTCGTGTTCTTCACTTCGGGTAATTAAAAGTTACTTTTACTACTCGCTTTGATTCTCAAACCTTCCTGAAAATCTTCAAAGGTGTTTATTCTTCAAATCTTCACACATATGAACACCTCAAAAAAAATATGCTCTTGATTCGTTTCTCTAAGCAATGATTTTCTTCAAGATTCCTCAATTGTGTGGATCCTCGATCTATACAACTCTGGAACCTAAGACAAAGATCGCTTAGTGAAATTATTCAAGGCTCATCTGGTCAAATTCCTCAAACTAGTTCTTTTCGAAAAACCTTCTGAGAACGCATATGACCTCTCCAAATTCCTCGCAACTATACTCTGTTCACAGGTACACATGTCCGCTGCTGAATCACTAGGTTCTCATCAACTTAACTCATTTGCAGCGTTCCTCGAAGAAAAGTTGCATACTTCTTCAGAGAATTCGTTTGTTCAAATTCCTCTCACCAAGAATATGGCGAAGGAAAGAAGCCACAGAAAGGAGGAAAGATGCCTGAGGTCATGACTGCGTTTGAAATCCCTGAGGAAATATATGCTGATTATTGCACACCTGATGAAGCCGAGTTCGGCAAAGAAAACAAAAATCAGCGCAAGGTGCGCATTCAAAAGATTGAAAGGAGATGGGCAAGGGAATGGAGGGAGTACAGATATGTAACTCCAAAGTACAAGAAGAAATTCGCACTCAATCCTCCATGCCCAAGAGCTCCATTGGCACGTGGTCAAGAAGCTGACCCCACCAGCATCAAGCGTGGTGAGGACTTTCCTGAAGAATGGGCCAAGCGCCAAGCCAAATTGGCAAGACAAGCCAACAAGGCAGTGAGGAAATTCAATGAGGACTCTGCTATTGCTGCTGCCACTGAGGCCTCTGTCAAGCCAAGAAAATCTATGGCAAAGAAGCCCGCACACAAGCCAAGTGCTTCACCAACAGTGCCCTCACGGCCAAGTTCCTCAGCAGTGCCCTCACGGCCAATTCCTCATGCTGCTCCTGCTCCTCCCAAGTCCTCAGCTGCTCCTACAAAATCCTCAGCAGTTCCGACAAAGTCCTCAGCACCTGTGCATCTGGCCACGTGCCAAAGGACTGCAGGCATCTCCATTGCCTCTGGTGTTTCAGCAAGTTCCTCAGCTGCACCTAAGTCTTCATCTGTCCCGACTCTGCTGAAGACTAAGGCCACAGTTGGATGAGGTCCTCGGCCAAGTCCCAAGAAGAAACAGGTCGCCTTCCAAGAGCCACATGAAGATAATGAGGCTGATGATGATGAACTTGCAGAAATCATCAGAGATCGCCAAGTAAGGGCCGCTAGCGCCAAAGGCACATATGTGCCACTGCTTCTGGATCCGAGGAAAATCCTCGATTACATTGACCTCTGGCACAAGGATCCAAACACCCCCATGCCTGACTTTCATCTGACTCCTGGACAAAGTCATATCTGACCCATTTCATCACTGAAGATAAATGGAAGTTTGAAAAGGCAAGAGAGCTCAAGAAATCTCAATACAGAAAGGAGAAGTTCCTGAAGAAAAACGTTGTCAGAATGATACCTGAGGAACTTCTCAAAGTCCAGACTGAAATCCAAGCCCTCAGCAAAAACTTCGATGCGTATTATGCTGATTGGCAAGGAGCCAAAGTCAGATTCGGCAACATGACGAAGAAATTCACCAATGTTGCTGCCCCAACGCAACATGAAATTCCTCAGGCTGGAGCCTCAGCTCAGCCGACTGAAGAACATGCCAGCACCGCTAATGAAGTTCAGGCTGCTAAAGAAAATGCCAGTTCCAGGGTTGATGATCCCATTCCAGCCGCTGAAGAAATTGCCAGGGCATCCACTAGTGGTGCGCCTGAAGAAACTGAACAAGTCAGGGAAACTGCATCAGTTGCGCCTGAGGAAAATCAACCAGATTCCTCAGCTCCTCCTGCGCCAACACCAACTCCAATTCTTCCATCTGCCTCTGATGTGAAGAAGACCAAGGCTGCAGAACGAGCTGCAGTGAAGAAACGGAAAGCATCAGCTGCGTCAAATTCTTCGGCTGCGAAGAAAATGAAGCCAATGACCAGCTCCTTTGAAAATCCTATTGATGCAGTTCCAATTTCCTCAATTCCATCAAAGGACCTTGTTCCTTTTGGTGAAGATTATGAGATCCCAAGCGGATCTGATGAAGAAGATCATTCTGCCGCTTCGTCAGAAAGCAGATTGATGAAGAAATTGAAGTGGAAGCAATCCCTTCAACCCCAATCATTTCCTCCCCTATGCCTCAGTTCACGGTGAAGAGGCCGGTGTTGAGGAAATTGAAGATGATGTGGATATTGGAAGCACAACGCCGGTGATGAACGATGACTTTTGGGAAAGTCAAGATCCAAATTCTCCACTCTTCACCCCAATCCAACAGATTCCTCGGTCCCCCGGCTCCAACAGTTCAAATGGGCTCAAGAAACTCATCCCACTTCATCTGTCCATGAAGAAATTCCAGCCACTAAGCTGATGAACTCCTTCTTGCCGATCCTCGATCGCACTCAGAGAGGAACAAGAAATTCCTCAGCCTGAAGAACCTGAGATTGCGATTCCAGAGGTCGTGATGCAACTCACTGACACTCCACTGCCAAAGCCAAAGAATCCTTTCTCAACAAAGCAAAAGTTCAAGGCTAAAGATTTCTTCGGCGAGCACGTATTCTTCACTGATTACAATCCATATGATTCTGCTCGCATAAGGAAAAGGCGTTTCTGGACTGCCAGTCAAGCCAATTTCTATTCCTCAGTGCTCTTCAACAAAGATAAAGTCTTCGATCATGCACATATTCCTCATGTGCACATGGAGTCTCTGCCAGGCTTTGAGCCAGTCCTCTGTGTTCTTCACGACGCAGGACTTCTGAATTTCTGCACAGACATCTGTGATTGGAATGAAGAACTAATTCTTCAATTCTATGCAACGCTGCACATCACCGGAGACGCTGAAGACGTGAACTCATGGGTGTTAGACTGGATGTCTGAAAATACTAACTACAAGGCACCAAAGAATCGAATTGCTTCGTGCCCTACCACTCAGTCCTCCACTTGATGGTGCTCGTTGTATCTACAACGAACCCGAAGCTTTCAAATCACTATATGCAAGTGCCGATGAAGCCTTTGAAGCCGTGGCAGGCCCCAAGAACCAAATTCCTCGTCAAGTAATTATTATATGTGCCTCGGACAGTCTAACGGATTCTAACGAAGACAATGAGTCCTATCAAAGGCCACGACTCAAAAGAAGAATAAGTCGTTGGCATCAAGAAGAATATGCTTTTCAATATCATTCATGGCGTTCCTGGCCAACTTCCATGATTTCTTCATGAGGACTCTAGCAAACATTGCCATGTCACCATTTGAGCTGAAGCCTTATGCGCCTTGGATAATGAGATTCATCAGGACAAGGTCTTCACTCAATTACAAGGCTGATACTCTGAACCACTGCAGCTACTTGCCCCCGATTCAAGTCCTCAAACGGACATTTTCCTCGGTGATGACAAGGGCAAGGCTATCGCTATGATCGATGAAGGCATTCGTCCATTGGATGGACAGTTTCAAAGCTGCATCCTACTCCACCGATGATGACTCGCCACACATGACTCTGCCAAGAAATACCTCGGTAAGCAAAGTCCTCAAGCCACAAAGACTTTCGTGGTGATGACCGATCGTGAGTTACTCCTCGGTCTTCATCGAAGGTTGATCGCAATCATAAATGGGTCAAGCGTCGGTTTGGTTCAATTCTTCACAACATGACCTCAACACACAATGCAGTGAAGAAAACCACTACTACCTCCATGAAACCTTCAAACGCACTTTTGGGCTGTTCTTTCAAATGTCTACAAAGACGGAAGAACTGACGACAATGGGTCTCAAGGAAGAATTTGACTGGTCTGCACCTCCTCCGAAGAAATACAAGAAGGTCAAAGTTCCTTCCTTTGTGGCCAGCTCCTATTCTTCGTCACGAGACACTGATGAAAATGAAGACTTGGACGACACTGCGGCAGGCCCTACTACAACAACCGACCCCAACAACGCTGGCGCTCCTTCATCAACTTGAAATTCCTCAGGGGCGTTAGTCCTCAGTTTCGATCCTTTTGGTCATTCAATGACAAAGGGGGAGAAATTTGAGTTAGTCTTCAAGAGGGTCTATTATATGGGCAATTTTTTTGTTAAGTTACAACTCTCGTTCTTCTGAAACTTTTAATGGATCGAGTTGTAATCTTAAACCCGATGGTGCTTTGATACTTTTGATGCACTGTGCTCTGATACTTTATGTGCTCTGATTCCTCATTAATGTTATTGCACGCATGCTGAATTTCATCAAGCACCATATTTGATCATGCATTTCAAACTCTTCATATTATATGTCAAATGCGTGTATGAATTACAAGATATAGGGGGAGATCTCCATGACTCAACTCTTAAAATGTGCATAGCCTCAAAAGCAAATTCCTCACTATGCACATATTCAGGGGGAGTTCTTCTATATCTTGCAATCAAATTCCTCAATATTAGTATTTACACTTCATATGTTTATCCTCGTTGAAAACTTAACCTATATTGTCATCAATCACCAAAAGGGGGAGATTGTAAGTGCATCTAGTGCCCTTAGTGATTTTGGTGTATTGAAGACTTATAGGTTAAGGGACTAATGTGTCCGTGGAGTGTACACAGGTCTATAAGTCTATGAGGAGTTTGATATTTACAAAGGAAAGCCGACCCTAAAATGAAGTTCTTCGATCAAGACTTTGATATTATGAAGACTTTCAAGACTTTGAAAGTGAAGAAATTGGTGTGACCTTGAAGACTTGGTATTCATTTGAGGAACATGAAGCGTGAAGACTTTTGTTTTCATAGTTTCGCTTTCTCTTTCTTGAGTCATAGGAAACACCGTGATCGTTAAAGGGGGTCGAGGAAATACTAAGGAAAAATTTCCATGTGATGCTCAACTCAAAATCCTACACCTACCAATCCCTTGAGGGAAGCCTTTGGAAATCTCATACGCTTCAGTCAAATTTCTTCAAAGGATGTGAGACGAAGTTCTTCCGGTCACGAGGAATTTGTTCGACCGAGGAGTTAGGGATTCGCCAAAGGCGGATTGCCTACACAAAGTGAGGAACATGATAGCCTCGAGGAATTTGAGATTCAAATTTCCGATCGTTGTTAAAGTGCTCTTGGCTACCTGTCCCAAAATATCTTATCCACCTAACGGTCATATCATTGAAGGCATTTATCTCTTATCATGTCGGGCTGCTCCCTAGGCTATAAATAGCCGCCCCCTACAACCACTAGCTGGTTGGCGGCTCTGAGAGAAACTTGACACTTGTCATTTGAGAGCAACCCATCCTCCAAGGACTTTGAGCGAAAATCATCGAGTGAGGAAAAACCCAAAACCAAACCCCTACAAACCCAAAGTGATTGAGCATCATCAAGAGATTGATCCCGTGGATCCGACGCTTGTTACCTTTGAAGATTATGCTTCTTCCAGACGGTTAGGCGTCATGGTCTAGAGCATCCAAGAGGAATTGTGGATCGCCGAGTGACCAAGTCTGTGAAGGTTTGGAAGTCGCTCAAGACTTACCACGAGTGATTGGACAAGGTCTGTGTGACCTTAGTTCAAGGAGAATACGGTGAGGACTTGGTGTCTTGAGCTGCGTGCTTTCGGCGGGTGTCCGGACTGTGTGTCCTCGAGATTAAATACTCAACCGCCTCCAACCAGACGCATAACCGAGACAAAGCAGCTTGGAACTGGTATACCAAATCATTGTCTTCACCAACCTTACTGGTTCTATTTCCTCAACTCTTTCATTTCCTCATTCTTTGTGTTGAGTGTTCATTCATATCTGTGTTTGAAGACTTTGATCAAGACTTTCTCAATTTCCTCAGTTCAATTTCTTCACCTGTTTGTCTTCATCTTGTGCTATCCTGTGTTTACGCTTTCAGACTCTTTGATTGTCTTCATTTCATCATGATGACCATGCCCGCATTCTCTTATGCTTACTTCGAGTACTTATTCATTGCAAGTAGTTCTTCACTAAGGAATTTCCTCACCGGCAAATTCCTTAGTGAAGAATTCATAAAAATCGCCTATTCACCCCCCCTCTAGTCGATATAACGCACTTTCACAACCCATATGACTCTGCTCGCATAATGAAGAGGCGTTTCTGGACTGCTAGTCAAGCCAACTTCTATTCCTCTGTGCTATTCAACAAAGACAAAGTCCTCGATCATGCACACATTCCTCATGTCGACATGGAATCTCTGCCAGGCTTCGAGCTAGTCCTCAGTGTTCTTCATGATGCAGGATTGCTGAATTTCTGCACTGACATCTGTGATTGGAATGAAGAACTCATTCTTCAATTCTATGCGACGCTGCACATCACCGGAGATTCTGAAGATGTGAACTCATGGGTATTGGACTGGATGACAGAAAATACTCACTACAAGGCACCAGCAACTGAATTGCTTCGTGCCCTCCCACTCAGTCCTCCCCTTGATGGTGCTCGTTGCATCTACAACGAACCTGAGCTTTCAAATCATTACATGCAAGTGCTGATGAAGCCTTTGAAGCCAGGACAGGCACCTCGAACCAAATTCTTCGTCAAGGAATTACTGTATGTGCCTCGGACTGTCTATCGCATTCCGACGAAGCAATGAGTCCTATCAAAGGCCACGACTCAAATGATGAAGAAGTCGTTGGCACCATGAAGAATATGCTTTTCAATATCATTCATGGCGTTCCCGTAAACTTCCATGATTTCTTCATGAGGACTCTGGCAAACATAGCTATGTCACCTTTTGAGCTGAAGCCTTATGCACCATGGATTATGAGGTTCATCAGGACAAGGTCTTCACTCAATTACAAGGATGATACTCTGAACCACTGCAGCTACTTGCCTCCAATTGAAGTCCTCAAACGGACATTTTCCTCAGCTGATGACATGGGCAAGGCAACTGCTGTGATAGATGAAGGCATTCGTCCATTGGATGGTCAATTTCGCAAAGCTGCATCCTACTGCACCAATGATGACTCTCCCACACATGACTCTGCCGCCAATACCTCAGTCAAGCAAAATCCTCAAGCCACGGCACCCAGGGTGATGACTGATCGTGAGTTACTCCTCAATCTTCATCAGAAAGTTGATCACAATCATAAATGGGTCAAGTGTCAGTTTGGTTCAATTCTTCACAACATGACCTCAACACACAATGCAGTGAAGAAAAACCAATACTACCTCCATGAAACCTTCAACCGCACCTGGGCTGTTCTTTCTAATGTCTACAGCGTAGAAGAACTGAAGACAATGGGTCTCAAGGAAGAATTTGACTGGTATGTACCTCCACCGAAGAAATTCAAGAAGGTGAAGGTTCCTTCCTTGGTAGCCAGCTCCAATTCTTCATCGCGCGACACTGATGAAAATGAAGACTTGGACGACACTGCGAGAGGCCCTACTACGACAACCGACCCCGACAACGCTGGCGCTCCTTCATCAACTTGAAATTCTTCAGGGGCGTTAGTCCTTAGTTTCAATCCTTTTGGTCATTTGATGACAAAGGGGGAGAAATGTGAGTTAGTCTTCAAGCGGGTCTACTATATGGGCGTTTTTTTGCTAAGTTACAACTCTCGTTCTTCTGAAACTTTTTTGGATCGAGTTGTAATCTTAAACCCGATGGTGCTCTGATACTTTTGATGTGTTCCTCTGCATGCTTATTCCTCATTATATGTTAATCCACGCATGCTGAACTACATCAGTCACCATATTTGATCATGCATTTCAAATTCTTCATATTATATGTCAAATGCGTGTATGAATTACAAGATATAGGGGGAGATCTCCATTATTCAACTCTTCAAATGTGCAATGCCTCAAAAGCAAATTCCTCACTATGCACATTTTCAGGGGGAGTTCTTCTATATCTTGCAATCAAATTCATAAATATCAGTATTTACACTTCAAATGTTTATCCCCGTTGAAAACTTAACCTATATTGTCATCAATCACCAAAAAGGGGGAGATTGTAAGTGCATCTAGTGCCCCTTAGTGATTTTGTTGTATTGAAGACTTATAGGTTAAGGGACTAATGTGTTTATGAGTATACACAGGTCTATAACTCTATGAGGAGTTTGATATTTACAGAGAAAGTCGACCCCTAAAAATGAAGTTCTTCGACTGAAGACTTTGATATTCTGAAGACTTTCTGAAGACTTTGAAAGTGAATAAATCGGTGTGACCTTGAAGACTTGGTATTCATTTGAGGAACATGAAGCGTGAAGACTTTTGTTTTTGTAGTTTCGTTTTCTCTTTCTTGAGTCATAGGAAACACCGTCTTTGTTAAAGGGGTGGAGGAAATACTAAGGAAAAATTTCCATGTGATGCTCAACTCAAAATCCTACACCTACCAATCCCTTTGAGTGAAGCCTTTGGAAATCTCATACAGCTCGATCAATTTCTTCAAAGGATGTGAGACGAAGTTCTTCCGGTCACGAGGAATTTGTTCTGACCGAGGAGTTAGGAATTCGCCAGTCTTGGATTGCCTACACAAGTGAGGAACATGATAGGCCCGAGGAATTTGAGAGTCAAATTTCCGACCGTTCTTTGTCTTGGCCACCAGCTGTCCCAAAATATCTTATCCACCTAACGGTCATATCATTGAAGGGCATTTATGTCTTATCATGTTGGGCTCCTCCCTAGGCTATAAATAGCCGCCCCCTACAACCACTAGCTGGTTGGCTTCTCCGAGAGAACTTGACACTTGTCACTTGAGAGCAACCCATCCTCCGAGGACTTTGAGCGAAAATCATTGAGTGAGGAAAAACCCAAAAACCAAACCCCTACAAACCCAAAGTGATTGACCATCACATAAGAGATTGATCCTGCGTGGATCCGACGCTTGTTACCTTTGAAGACTGTGCTTCTTCCAAACGGTTAGGCGTCATGGTCTAGAGCATCCAAGAGGAATTGTGGATCGCCGAGTGACCAAGTCTGTGAAGGTTTGGAAGTCACCAAGACTTACCACGAGTGATTGGATGAGGTCTGTGACCTTAGTTCAAGGAGAATACGGTGAGGACTTGGTGTCCTGAGCTGCGTGCTCAGCGACTAGGTGTCCGGACTGTGTGTCCTCGAGTTTAAATACTCAGCCGCTCCAACCAGACGCATAACCGAGACAGCAGTTGGAACTGGTCTACCAAATCATTGTCTTCACCAACCTAATCGGTTCTATTTCCTCAACTCTTTCATTTCCTCATTACCGTGTTGAGTGTTCGTTCATATCTGTGTTTGAAGACTTTGACTAAAGACTTTCTCAATTTCGTCGAGTTCAATTCTTCACCTGTTTGTCTTCATCTTGTGCTATCCTCGTGATTACGCTTTCAGACTCTTTGATTGTCTTCATTTCATCTTGATGACAATGCCCGCTTTATATTATGATTACTTCTGAGTACTTATTCCGCTACAAGTAGTTCTTCACTTAGGAATTTCCTCACCAGAAAATTCCTCATTGAAGAATTCATAAAAATCGCCTATTCACCCCCCCCCCCTCTAGTCGATATAACGCACTTTCAGATGCAGAGGAAGGCCTCGCACACGACGATGAACGTCGAGATGTTGAGGATGAAGTTCGGGGCCAGATCGTGGAAATCCAGGCCGTAGTAGAACATGAGTCCCCGGACAAATGGGTGAAGTGGGAAACCTAGTTCGCGGAGGAAATAGATGAGGAACACCACCCTCTCATGGGGTCTGGGGGTGGGGATGTGCTGCCCCTTGTCGGGAGCCGGTGCGCGATGTCATTGGACAAGTATCCGGCTCCGGACATGGCCATCCACTTGCCTCCCGCTCCGGACATGGCTGGAGAAGGTTGAGGTGGGATGTGCGGACTTGGGCGCTGGAGCTCGAGTGCACGAAAATGGATAAGCAAAGGAGGAAGAAGGCGTAGATTAGAAAGGTGGATCCTTATCCCCTTATACGGGCGGACGAAACTTTGTGCCCCCCACCAGCCTGGTAAAACTCGCTTATCTCCCAAGCGCCGTAATTAATGGCATGGTTGGGTTACCCACGCCCGTATTGATGAGAATCCCAGAATAAGGGACACGATCTCTGCTTCGACAAGACGTGCCAAGGAAACCGCCTCGCTAAGTGCGCTGAGGTGGGACAGTAAAAACGATTTGAATAAAGGCTTGGCCGTGGTGTGATGTCACACTACAGAATACGTCAGCAGATTGGATTTGTGTAAATATTATTCTCTCTACGGTGGTATGTGGAACTTATTTTGCAGAGCCGTACACTATCCTTGTGTTCACAATCTTCTATGAAGTATTCGGAGGAGGAACCCGCCTTGCAATGCCGAAGACAATCTGTGTGCCGGACTCGTCATCATTGAAGCCTGGTTCAGGGGCTACTGAGGGAGTGCTGGATTAGGGGGTGTCCGGATGGCCGGACTATAACCTTTGGCCGGACTCCTGGACTATGAAGATACAAGATTGAAGACTTCGTCCCGTGTCCGGATGGGACTTTCCTTGGCGTGGAAGGCAAGCATGGCGATACGGATATGTAGATCTCCTCCCATTTGTAACCGACTCTATGTAACCCTAACCCCCTCCGGTGTCTATATAAACCAGAGGGTTTTAGTCCGTAGGATGAACAACTATCATACCATAGGCTAGCTTCTAGGGTTTAGCCTCTCTAATCTCGTGGTAGACCTACTCTTGTACTACCCATATCATCAATATTAATCAAGCAGGAGTAGGATTTTACCTCCATCGAGAGGGCCCGAACCTGGGTAAAAACATCGTGTCCCTTGTCTCCTGTTACCATCCGCCTAGAGGCACAGTTCGGGACCCCCTACCCGAGATCTGGCGGTTTTGACACCGACAAAGATCTTTATCGGTCAAATCGCATAACAACATACATTGTTCCCTTTGTCATCGGTATGTTACTTGCCCGAGATTCGATCGTCAGTATCACCATACCTAGTTCAATCTCGTTACCGGCAAGTCTCTTTACACTACAAAAAAATACACTTCCATGATGATACGTGTTTGTCACAGTAGGTCACGTTTTTTATCATGCATGTACATCCATGACGATTTTATGACAGAATCAAGATAGTCATACATGTGTTGTCGTAGAAGTGTTCCATGACATTCCCAAAATTATCATCACGGAAGTGTCTACTTCCATGACGATAAATCGCGCGTCACAGAAGTGCTTTCGTCAAGGGTGACCGACACGTGGCATCCACCGTAACGGAACGTCGTTAAGCTATCGGGTCGGGTTTTGGATCCGATAACCCGTTAACAGCCCCGACCAATGGGGATTTTCCATGTGTAAAATCATCATTGGCTGGAGGAAACATATGTCGGCTCATCGCTGGGACAGATGTCATCCACTCATTGGACAGAAGACGCCTATGATACGTCGACACATGGCACAGCCCAACAGAGGCCCATTCCTGTGAAAAGGCCAGCCCGTTTGACTTGGTCAAAATATGGCGGGCCGGCCCATGGAAAGCCTGTTAAGGGCTTGTTCACATATAGCCCATTTACATGCCGCTAACCCAAGGCCCGTTACGCCCTATCCGAATTATGCCCAGTAGCGTCATCTAGGCCATCCAATATGATTCCAGCCCGTTTTCACTTCTGGCCCATGTATGGCCCATGACGTCTTTCGGCCCATATGAGGCCCTATGTAAATCTTGGCCTATTAACGGCCCGTGGTAAAACTGGCCCGCAATGAACAGTGTATCACTTTACACCCATTAATGGCCCATGGTGAAACTGGCCCGTAATGAACACTGTATCACTTTATACCCATTAAGGTCCCGTTATTCAGTTTGGCCGTTTCCAGCCCATGTTATCTTTCGGCCTTCTCAGAGCCTAATTATTCTTGGGCTCATTTCCAGCATTCGTTTACTTACGGCCCGTTACTGTCATTTTCTGCTTGTGGGCCAAATTCAGCCCGTGGTTACAGTCGGCCCGTTTGTGGTCCGTTAATACGTTGGCCGTTTTCATAGCGTCATCAAATACGGCCTATTAACGATGGCCCGTTATGGTCGGCCCATGAACGGAAGATTGCAACTCTAGCCCGTTTACGGCCATAATGCGGCCTGTTATTGGCCCATGTTTGGCCAATCGATCATACGGCCCGTATAAGGCCCATTGATGATACGGCCCGTAGAAGGCCCATTGTTTCTACGGCCCGTAGTAGGCCCGTTGTTTCTACGGCCCGTAGAAGGCCTACTGTTTCTACGGCTCGTAGAAGGCCCACTATTTCTACAGCCCGTAGGAGGCCCAGTGTCACTACAGTAAATATTAGCCCATGGTTATTGTGGCCTAGTTTTAAAAAATAGGTTATTGCAGTCACTAGCAAACCGCGGAAAAGAACTGCGCGACTACAAGCAAACAAATAAACAAGAAAACAAGGAAATAAATAAGCAAGCAACTTATGCTAGGCTATCATGGCTATTACACATATTACATCCATCGGGCATCAAAGTTCGCCACCAAAGGTAAATATAGGGAACAAAGCAGCATATAAACGCCAGATAAAAACAAGTCCGTAAATGAAACCACTTCGTAAGTGTTCAAGAAACAATATCTTGGGTACCCATAATCGAAAGATGCTTAGCAAGCTTATTAACTTTCTCTTGTTTGGCGCTTAAATCCTCCAAATATTTGCCGTTGCACAAGCAAGTAAGCATCTGAATTCTGCAAGGACTTCCTCAGTCCTTCGCTTCTTGCCGCATACCAACCGATCGATGCCTTTCAGCTTGTAGTCAGACCAAGAAGTCAAGTGATCCAGGAAGCGAGTTCGAAGAGCTTGTGCTAGCGGTACAGGCCAGTAACTCGAACACTACATCAACGCAGGACTGTGGGCAGTCGGCGGCCTTGCAGCCGACTCTCAAAAAGCGGCTCTTCGTCTTGGGTCTTGAGGGGCGCAGCCTGCCTCGATGTCTTGAAAGGTCCGGGGGCTCGGGTTTGCCTACCCGTGGCCCATTACTCCGACAGTAGATCTACCACGAGATCAGACAGGCTAAACCCTAGAACCTTGCCTATGGTATGATTGTTGTTCGTCCTACGGACTAAAACCCTCCGGTTTATATAGACACCGGAGAGGGCTAGGGTTACACAGAGTCGGTTACAATGGGAGGAGATCTAGATATCCGCATGCCAAGCTTGCCTTCCACGCCAAGGAAGGTGCCATCCGGACACGGGACGAAGTCTTCAATCTTGTATCTTCATAGTCTAGGAGTCCGGCCAAAGGTTATAGTCCGGCCATCCGGACAACTCCTAATCCAGGACTCCCTCAATGGCCCCTGAACCAGGCTTCAATGACGACGAGTCCGGCACGCAGATTGTCTTCGGCATTGCAAGGCGGGTTCCTCCTCCGAATACTTCATAGAAGATTTTGTACACAAGGGTAGTGTCCGGCTCTGCAAAATAAGTTCCACATACCACCATAGAGAGAATAATATTTACACAAATCCATCCTGCTGACGTATTCCGCAGCGTGACATCACACCATGGCCAAGCCTTTATTCGAATCGTTTTTACTGTCCCACCTCAGCGCACTTAGCGAGGCGGTTTCCTTGGCACGTCTTGTCGAAGCAGAGATCGTGTCCCCTTATTCCGGGATTCTCATCAATACGGGCGTGGGTAACCCAATCGTGCCCGTTGGTATGTCTCCTCCGTCGAAGGCGAGTCCCGAACGGTCACGGGGATGGCTCTTGGTATTCAACCTCTTTATAAAGAGACCAAGGCTCGACTCCTTTCTTTCAATCTTAATCGAATCCGCCTCTCACCTTGAGTTCCAACACCCAAAGCTCCAGATTCAGGCACTTCGGACCCCCGATGATGTCCGGTTCCGACCTTCAAGGCCGGTGGATGCCTTCCTCCGTTACGGAAGAAGACGTGCTAAAGCTAAGAGATGCCAGGTATCTGACCGGCGAAATCTCGCATAGGCTGCCTGCTCAAGGGCAGGTTATTCCCACTCCCAAGCCTGGTGAGAGCGTGGTATTCGCGTCTCACTTCCTTTGGGGCCTTGGTTTCCCGACGGACCCCTTCGTGAGGGGGCTCATGTTTTATTATGGGTTGGAATTTCACGACTTGGCTCCGGAGTCCATCCTCCACATCTCATCGTTCATTGTCGTGTGGGAAGCCTTCCTCCGTATTACTCCTCACTTAGGATTGTGGCTTAAGACCTTCAAAGTAGAGCCGAAGATGACCGAGGGGCAGCACGTGGAGTGTGGAGGTGCTGTTATAAGCAAGAATGCTGACGCTCCATGGCCCGAGGGCTCTTTTCAAGAGGAGTTCAGCTTATGGCAACGAGAGTGGTTTTATATCACAGCTCCCAGGGGCACCAAGTGGGTGGCGCCACCTGCCTTTCGCTCGGGTCCCCCACCACAGCTAGTGTCATGGGTCTATAAAGGGTTTGACTGGGGGGCCGTCCAAGGACGTGCCCTTGTTGCAGGGCCGCATTCAAGATCTCTTAGAAAGAGACATCAATCTGGTCGTAGTGACGCAGGTCATGTTGATTCGCCGCACCCTGCCCTGCAAACGTCGCCCCCTCCGCCTGTCGGAGTTTAATCTGGAGGGACCACGAGCCTGCCAACATTTTACGGGCGCAACGCCCATGGAGATGTAAAAATTGTTCTTCGGATCACAAGCAATGTGTCCGGACTCGACCGAGGACGCAGGTCTGAGTTGCAATCGCCCGGATACTCAAGTAAGTAGCCCTGTACCTGGACACGCTATCCGTATATTTATCATAAAATTTCCCTTAAAAGAGTTGTCCCTTAAACAGGAACGGATAGAGAAAGCAAAGCTAATCAGGTGTCCGGCCCCCCTCCCTGAGACCATGCCAGATCCCGTGTTAACCAGGATGCTGGAGGTTGCGCCTTTGAAAGAAGGAGAAGGGGGGAGCAAGGAAGCTACCGCCTCCCCGAAGGAGGCTGTGAGGAAAGGAGGAATCGAGAATCCCTCTATCCAGGGGAAGAAGAGGACCGCCTCTGAAGACCCGGAGACCATGGTCTCAAAGCGGGGAAGAAATCTTCGCCGAGGGTCCCACGCCGGGGATGCCTCGGCGGCACTGTGCTCCCCAAGGGATCAGCCTCCACCGAGCCGTAAGTAGAGAGGGAGTTTTAAATGAGAGACATCCCTGTTCTATTTCTCGAGGAAGATAACCGAAATTTTACCTTGTAGTTCAGATCTCAGCCCTTCTCAAGAGCTCATCTTCAGGGATCTTCGTCCCGAGATGATGGAGAGTGGAACGCCTCCCGCCGCATCATTATGCGAGGCGGGCGACCCCGAGGTGTCGCCACGGAGGGTTTTCTGAATCCGGCAGGCCGGAGGGCGTCAGATGGCCCCCAAAGCCCTCCGTGTCCGGCCTTCAAAAAAGGCCATCGGACGAGTCCGGCACCGTCTGGTGCACGGTCGGAGGAGCTAAATGTCTGCTCGGGCAAGCGTCTATCTCAGAAGAACATCGTGCGTTGATGGGTACGGTGATTGAAAGGATTTCATTCACGGAGAGCGGGTTGTACGAGGCTGTCAGGAGTTTACTGACATGTCTTGAGGTACGCGAAATGATGTACCTTTTGGCAGTTCCACATATATAAGATGCGCCCTGTGTAGATAGTAGCCCCTGCGTTGTCAAAAATGACGGCGCGCCGAGGATCATAATCCTAGGTATAATATGTCGCCTTTCGTATGTAGGTGGCGAAGTGTTCGATGGCTAGCCGGACTGATGAATTTGCCGAGCTAAAGCGGCAACTTGACGTGGCAGATGCCGACATCGTGCTTGTCAACAAGCGGCTTGACGAGGCACAAGGTATGTAATTTCTTCGAAGACACCTGGTAAGAGGAGCTTGATGCCCGTATCTTACAATATGTGTGCTTGATGCAGATGGTGCCGCTGCCATAGAGAACCTTTGGGCGGAACTTGCCCGAGCCGAGAAGCAGGCCAGGAAAAGAGATGCGGCTGCCTTAAAGGCGGCTGAAGAGCTGAAACACTGGAGAACCTTTGGGCGGAACAGGCTGCACACTGCCGAAGCAAGAAGGAAATGGCCGAGATGGCTGTGAAGTTGAAAAATGCTGCCGACCGCTGCAAGCTTCTTGAAAAAGAAGATCAGCGGAAATGTATGATTCGGAGAAGGCCACTATCGAGGCCAAGGATACTCGCTCTGCGATGAGAGCTATGAAGGAGGAGCTATGTCAGGCCGAAGATACCGCGGCTGGAAAGCCCTTTATGCTGCGGATGAAGTTCGGGGATACTAAATATGCTCCGTTGGACCGGCTGTGGAGTGCGGCGGACACTTATCTGGACTTGGCGGCGAGTGCATGGACGCCGTCAACACTTCCGAGATCAAAAGGATCATGAAATGGAAAAGCTTTTTTGGTCGCAATTCCACAATCCAGAGCGCCCACTTCCATTAACCGATCGTTTGGCCGCATGGGCGAAGCTGAATAGGTTATCCGGACTCGCCATGAGGTATGTCGTGAGTCATCTGTGGCTGAAAAGGCCCGAGCCGAAGAGTTATTTTAGCATGGTGCAGCAGTTCCTTGGTGCGGTGCCGCATATCAATGCAATGAAGAGGTCAGCGTGCATAGAGGGTGCGTGGATGGCTCTTGCCCGTGTCAAAACACACTGGGCGGAGATGAATGCCATCGCTGTTGCATCCCAAGATTGAGACAGAGCCGAGTACCGCCGAGCACTATTTTCAGAAGTTTTGCGGTATGCTCGTTTAATAGAGACGCACCGTCAAGGATATTATGTTCGAATAACATGTATTATTGTAAAACAATGTTTCGAGGGAATATAAAAGATTTTTATACTTGTGCCTTCAAGAATTAAAATACCTCCTGTGCGGCCGTTAATGTATATGTGTATATAACATGAAAGATGGCAGTCTTCGGCTTCAGCCCCCACGCATATAATGCGGGGGTGTTCGCAGAAGGCGCATTTTCACACTTGATCCAACGTCTTGGTCCTATTTAGGAGGTGATAGCGCAGCGAACTAGGCAACCGGACTATAATGCTTTATCACTTTCACTTAGCCATAGGAGTTTGACATTGGGGCTACTATATAGCCCCTAGGGGCACCGCGCTCACCCGAATTCGTGGCGCGTGTGTGCCTGGCCGAGAAACGGCCCTTCGTTAATGCGGAGGAATCCTAAAGATTCCGGCGGGTCATCGAGTGGTTGACCAGGCTCATGCTATATCAAGATAGTCAGTTTTCGGCTTTCTCTACTGAGGTGCTCACCTGGCCGAACCGGGGCACAATCGCAGTAGTTCTCCTGGTGCCTCCTTAGCCGATAGAGCGGAACATAAGGCAGCAAAACACAGGAGCCGGGCAAACCCAACATTTGACCAAAGACCTGATTCAGAGCTGATGCATATAAGGCCAAACTCGTGACGCCGAACACTCCCTAAGGTATTCGGTCTTTATGAAAACGGGCTGAACAACGCCCTTGGTAATAAGCCCCTGGTGTCCAGGTATGCGCAAAATTCTGACGTGGCCACATGCCAAGACGCCAGCCTCCTCCTCGGTTATACCAAAAAACCGGGGGATGTGTATCAACAAGAGACAGTGAAAAATGTTTATGCAGGGTCTTAATCTAAAAAGAATCCTTGGAACGGGTCCCTACTGCACGTCTGCGCCTTTGTCTCCGTTGTCAGATCACGGACGGGTGTAGCACGGTGTTCATCTCGTAAAGAGAGGAACTTAGTTGAGAAAGATCGTGCGAAAATGTAAGTTATATTAAATAAACAAAGTATAATTCAAAAAATGGGTAAAGTTGAGCTTTATTGTCTCTCGTTGTACATGCGCGGAGCCCCTTGTACTGGGGTAGGCGGCTAGTAAGCCCTTGTATGTTTACGCCGGACTCGTCTAGCCATGTCCGGGTCTGAATGACCTGTTTAGGTGCTTTGATTAGTGAAGCCGGTTTAGTGTGTGGCTGTCAAGGCAGCCGCATATCTTCCGCGCTCTAGGAACACTCGATGTTTCCCTTTAATGAGATGATGCCCATGGACCGGGAATTTTAAGCGTAAGAGATGCATAATGCGGTATTAAGGCCAAAGCGGGCGAAAGCTTCAAGGCCCCAAGTAGTGCTTGATAGCTACATGTAAATGGGGCGATGTGGAAGGTTTGGTTTTCACGTCGGAAGTTGTCGGGGTAGCCGAACATAACTTCTATCAGGAGTGATCCAGTACAATTGGCTTCTGGGCCTGGCGTTACCCCTTGAAAGGAAGTGTTGCGATGGCGAATTTTTGTTGGGTCTATCCCCATTTTGCAGATTGTGTCCTGATATAGCAGGTTTAGATCACTGCCGCCGTCCATTAGGACTTGTGTAAAGTGGAGTCCGTTAATTATCGGATCTAATATCAAGGCAGTCCAGCCTGCGTTCCGGATACTTCTAGAGTAATCCTGATGGTCGAAGGTGATTGGTTTTGACAACCAGTGGCGGGACTCCTTTGGGATAGGCCGTATGGCGCGTACCTCTATAGGCGCCACTCTGTTTTTCCCTTTTGTCACGTGAAGTGAGTTTACTGTTTTGACTTCTTGTGGGAAATTCTTTTGTTTTCCGGTGCTCTGTTTGTGGGGTTCGTCATCATCCTCGCTTGGTGTGTTGAGCCCCTTGTTTTCGGCCTTGAGTTTGCTGGATTTCTTGAAGACCCAACAATCTCTGTGGGTATGGTTTGCAGGCTTCCCGGAAGTACTGTGGATTTGGCATATCTTGTCCAAGATTTTGTTTAGGTTTGATAGCTCATCCCTGTTATCCTTGAGGGGCAGCTTTTTCTGATTTTGCCGAGAGCTTTTGAATCCGGCGTTGACTGCCGTGCTCTTCGGGCTGTTTCCCTTGGTCCAACGCTGGTCCTTGCTGCGTCATGTTTCCGCTTCCATCCCTAACTTCGATGTACTTGGGTCATTGGTATCAGCATCTTGCGAACCAGCTATCCTCTCCTCGCGCAAAAGCGGGTCATGAGGCTGGTTAATGCGGCCATTGTTCTTGGCTTTTCTTGGCCAAGGTGTCTCAAGTAGCCATTCGCCTTGAACACCGTGTTTGAAAGCTGCTAAGGCTTCGCCGTCCGAACAATCGACTATCCTGGTTCTTTTTAGTAAGAAATATGTTCCGAGTTTCCGGCTGACTCTCCGGGTTGTTGAGTTATATGACTTAAATCGTCTGCATCCGGAGGTCGGACATAGGTCCCTTGAAAATTTGCCCGAAAAGCATCCTCGAGCTCTTCCCAACTTCCAAGGGTGTTTTCGGGAAGGCTTTTAAGCCAATGCCGGGCTGGCCCTTTGAGCTTGAGGGGTAAGTATTTTATGGCGTGGAGGTCATCTCCTCTAGCCCTGTGTATGTGGAGGATATAATCCTCAATCCGCATCTGTGGTTTGTTGTTCCGTCAGACGCCTCTATGTTTACGGGCTTGAATCACTGGAAATTCATGGTCCAAAGACCTCATCGCTGAAACATAGGGGTGTGCGGCACCCCTATATTTGGGTGTGCCGCGATGTTCTGATACTTGTTGCGTTGCATTGCTTACTAAAGCTTGCTTTCTTGGCCCGTAGATAGATCTGGCTGGGCCATCTTTTTTATGCGAATCCTTGTGCGGATCGCGTGTCGGCTTGTGTGCGGCGCCGTTTGCCGCTCTATGTTGGCCATGGGGTTGTTTATCCGACCAGGTGGCTTCCTTATTTTTTGATTGCGGGGGCTCTAAGGCCTCTTCGCGAAATTCCGGCAGTAATTTTCGCTCGGATAGCTCTTTGTGTGGCGATCGTCAGCCGTATTTGTCTCATGTGTTGAGTACTTTGCTCCATCTAATTCTGAGTGCATCTTCCGCTGTTTTGAGCTTCTGCTTCTGCTTTTTCAGGCTATGCGCAGTGGCGACGAGCCTTTTGTGGAGGTTCTTCTGCTCCAGCAACTTGTCCGGTGTGAGGTCGTCCGGACTGTTATCGTTGCCGGGGACGAGCTGTTCGGTTTGTTTATCCAAGTTTCCCTGTTCGGACGGTTGCTCGATGGCATGTTCGTCGTCCGCCGGTTCGCCCTGCTCTGTGGCTGGGTCTGTATGGCTGCTGTCTCTGTCGAGGTGGGGTTTAGAGCGGCGCTTACGCCGCCGCTTTGGCTGCTTTTCGAGGGAACGATCCCTCGTTGCGTCCCTTTGTTCCTCGTCGTCGTTTCTTTTAGGTGTGTCCACCATGTATACATCGTGAGATGAGGTGGTTGTCCAGTGCCCTATAGGCGCTGGTTCCTATTCGTCTCCTAACTCGTCGTCCATACCGTCGATGTCTTCAGAGGCGAAGTCGAGCATGTCGGTTAAATCATCGACAATGGCTACGAAGTGGGTGCTGGGTGGGCTTTGAATTTCTTCGTCATCCGCATCCCAACCTTGCTGACCATAGTCCGGCCAGGGCTCTCCTGATAAAGAGAGAGACTTTAGTGAATTCAGAATGTCGCCGAAGGGCGAGTGCTGAAATATGTCCGCGGCGGCGAACTCCATGATCGGCGCCCAATCAGATTCGATCGGCAGAGGCGCGGAAGGTCCGGAGTCCGGAGAGGAGTCCGGCACCTTGGAGTCATGAGCTTCATAGAGGACAAGGCTGGTGTTCGGCTCGATCGCCGTAAAGATCGCAGCCCCCGAGGCGGTGTCCAGCCACCCGTCCTCGATTGGCGTAGTCGGCTCCGAGCTAAGGGTCGGAGCGACACGGTGCGGCCTCGAGCACTGCTCGCGGCAGAGCTAGATCATGCCCATCGTGACAGTGCGGCGCGCTCGGTTGCGGCTCGAACCCGTCGAAGATCAAGTCTCCGCGGACGTCAGCCGTGTAGTTCAAATTTCCAAATCTGACCTGATGGCCTGGGGCTTTCGATCTGCTCCAGATGGCCAAGCGAATTGGCCCGCAATGCAAAGCCGCCGAATACGAAGATCTGTCCGGGGAGAAAAGTCTCACCCTGACCGCATCATTATTGATGATTGGAGGAGCCATCGGGCCTAAAGATGACGACACAGAGGAACTCTCAATGAAAGCACCAATGCCGGTGTCAAAACCGGCGGATCTCGGGTAGAGGGTCCCGAACTGTGCGTCTAGGCGGATGGTAACAGGAGACAAGGGACACGATGTTATTACCTGTGTTCGTGCCCTCTCGATGGAGGTAAAACCCTACCTCTGCTTGATTAATATTGATGATATGGGTAGTACAAGAGTAGATCTACCACGAGACCAGAGAGTCTAAACCGTAGAAGCTAGCCTATGGTATGATTGTTGTTCGTCCTACGGACTAAAACCCTCCGGTTTATATAGACACCGGAGAGGGCTAATGTCGGTGTCAAAACTGGCAGATCTCGGGTAGGGGGTCCCAAACTGTGCGTCTAGGCAGATGGTAACAGGAGACAAGGGACATGATGTTTTTACCCAGGATTGGGCCCTCTCGATGGAGGTAAAACCCTACTCCTGCTTGATTAATATTGATGATATGGGTAGTACAAGAGTAGATCTACCATGAGATCAGAGAGGCTAAACCCTAGAAGCTAGCCTATGGTATGATTGTTGTTTGTCCTATGAACTAAAACCCTCCGGTTTATATATACACCGGAAAAGGCTAGGGTTACACAGAGTCGGTTACAATGGGAGGAGATCTACACATCCGTATTGCCAAGCTTGCCTTCCACGCTAAGGAAAGTCCCATCCGGACACGGGACGAAGTCTTAAATCTTGTATCTTCATAGTCCAGGAGTCCGGCCAAAGGCTGTAGTCCGGCCATCCGGACACCCCCTAATCCAGGACTCCTCAGTAGCTCCCGAACCAGGCTTCAATGATGATGAGTCCGGCGCGCAGATTGTCTTTGGCATTGCAAGGCGGGTTCTTCTCCAAATTCTGTGTACCTATTGAATAGTGTCCGGCTTCTCGTGAATATTGCGCTCCTTGGCTTCCACGCCCAATAATAGCCGTCTTCCACGTGTCAAACGAATGCGAAAAGCCAGGGTGTTTTTACATTTAGCCCCCTAGCTGCGCGAATGAGCTGCCTATAAAAGAGACGAGGATTTAGATCCGAATCACACCATCTTCCCTTCGCGAGCATTCATCGGAGCGCATCCGACAGAGATCCATTCCATCATGGCCAGTCGATGCAGCTCCTCCTCTCGCCCTCCCAGCCCCCAACCTGGAGGTTGGGAGAGATGTTCCGTCCCGCACAGCGAGCTAGTGATGCTCCTAACCAAGGGATTCCTTCCACCAGCCTTCATGGTCCCGGTTCGAGCCGGACTTGCCACCTATAATGGCGGAGAGCAAGCAGAGAGCGTCCCCAGTCCCTCCAAAGGAGGGCTCGGATTTCCAATTCATCCGTTTCTCCGGGGGCTCCTGGAGTTCTACGGCCTCCAGTTGCACAATCTTACGCCTGCCTCCATATTGCATATTGCGGGCTTCGTAGCCTTTTGCGAGCTGTTTTTGGGCATCGAGGCTCATTTTGCGCTGTGGAAGAAGTTGTTCTGCCTTGTACCCCGTTCTCAGGAGGGGTCGATATATCAAGTGGGCGGAGCCGAACTATGGCGCATCACCGGGACCGGATATCTATCCGGAACCCCAAGGAAGGCGTCCGAAGACTGGCCTTCAGAATGGTTTTATATAGAAGACGTCCCCCTACCGGACCCTGTTCGGATCGGCCTCCCCGAGTTTAATAATGCTCCTTTGAAGAAGCGCCTAAGCTGGCGTCCACGGAGCCCTCAAAGGGAAAATGACAAGGACGTCCTTTACCTGATGAGCCGGATAAGGTTGTTAGCTTATTTCGGACTGACCATGATCGGGTTCATGGCCACATGCATTATGCGGGGGGTGCAGCCGTTTCAGTATAGAGGCCACCCCATGTGGGATTTCAACAGGGAGGATGATGCCACCCGCTGCGGCCGTAAGGGGCCGGGATCGGTTGCCGCTCTGACGAAGATCTTGTCCGCCTTGTACAAGGGAGAAGAGGAGGAGTTCCTCCGCGTCAATCCACAGGACGGATTTTTTATGTACAATCCTCGAGGCTGGGTAAGCGGACATTTCTGTTTTCCCATCCGTTCCATATTCCCATAGTTAAGTACCTTATTTTGTGATTTCAACGCAGGAATTGCGCCGGGCCGTAAAGGATATGAACAACCCTCCTACACACCCCGAGGATCCGGAATGGTTCCTCGATCCGGCCTCCCAAGAGGATCCGGACATATCCGAGTAGCTGATCGATGGGGTATTTCACCAACTGAGCATCGACAACGCCTTGGTGGCTATTACAACCGATTATCCCGGACTGCTCCCCGCCTCACAAGTAATCGAGACCAAAGTCCTAATACTTCGAATATGATCCATCCGTGCTTATTTTTTATCACCATATACAAATGGTGTTTCGCGAGGCGGAATGCCAAGCCTGCGGCGACTGGCCAATAGGGGACCGCGAGGACCGGGTAGGATAAAGAGACGCGCAGTCCAGGTCGAGGCACCGGTGCAGCAGTAAGGCGTGCTGCCTTATTCCAAGGTTTTATTCTTACGATGCATACTAACGCCCGTGCTCTCCTTTCTTTAGGAAAAAGAGGGTTCGCCGGACTATATCCGGAGATATTGCCAATCGAGCCTCCACCAGCCAGGCTCCAAAGCCAGGTCCAGAAGCAGAGGCAAACACGAGGTGTGCGTCAGACGCTCCTCCGACCGAGGATGCGGATGGACTGTCCGCCACCAATTCCGAGGTGGAGAGTGCCATGAATCACAGGCGTCGCCGGACAGTTCTTCTTGACGCTTGTTTCTCCCAAGAGGCATTGGATGCCTTCAGTTCGGGAGATGCGTACCTCCGTGCCGCTCAAAATGGTCTAGCCAGAGCCACGGGGCGGCATGTGAAAGACATACAGGTGAGAAAATTTGATGGTTATATATGTCAGTAGCCCCCGAGACTTGAAACAGTTAGAATAACTGATTTAAGGATCATTTGTTATGCAGGATCTTACAAAAAAGAATACCCAACTGTCCCAGGAGCTGGAAGAGTGCAAAGCCCAACTAGAGGCTGCCCTAGCCGCGGCAGGGGAGGCCAAGGAGACCCCCTCAAGTAGTATACGCTTCGAAAGATAAGTATGTTGTGAAGTGCGGCATCTATGCAAATCTGACAATATCATTGCAGATGGCGCCGGAGTAGATCCGGACAAGCAACAACTCTTGCGCCGGTTAAAGGCTGGCGAGAGCGTGCTTACGACGGTGAGGCAGGAGAAGAATAATCTCCAAGATGCCAACACCCAGCTGGGCGAGGAACTAAAGGATGTGCGTGCCCAACTATCGGACTCCGTGAAGGAGAATCGACGGCTTCGACGCGGCATTTTTAGTAAGTGCTTGAACAAACTTTTAAAAATTGTTCGGCGAGGAAGTCGACTAACAGAGTTATGTCTGTAGGTATGCTCACAGGTTGTCCTGCAGAGGAAATGCCCGGTTCTACGGGTGACCTTCTTCCCGAGCTCCTACAACTGCACGAACGAGTTCGGCAGGTGATGAAAGGCGTCGCCCAGGCCTTGTGCCATCTGTCTCCATGCCCGAAGGCCTTGGAGAGCTTGCAGAGAGGCTTAAGGGAGCGCGGAGGCGCTTCCGACTATGGAAGATATCGGCCTGCCGTCAAGGTGCCAGGGAGGCCTGGGCCATGGTGAAGACGCGGTACACGAAGGCTGACCCAAACCACATGTCCGAGGTCGGACCTGTGTTGGCCGATGGGAAGGAGATCCCTGTGAGCTTAGTGTACGGCCAAGTAGAATTGGCCGCCAAATATTCCCAACAGGACTGTAAACTAGACATCCTGTTGGATGGTATTGAAGAGGAATATGCTCAGTCAAATTCACTATGTAATTTAAGATGACATGTAAAGTGCCTTCTAGCCGGATTGTAGATCGTTTGTCATGGCGGACATTTTTGCTTCAACCTCGGGACCTGATAGTCCGGAGTGTGTCCCAATACCCTCTCGGTTATGTAAGAACCGGGGCATGCATGGAGACCAGGCGTAGGGGTCATTAGTGCTTGAACAGACAAGTGACCAACTAGTTATGTTATATTACATGGTTAGTAAGAAACATCTTTCAGGGAGAATAGTTCCGTTAGGGGTTCCTTTCTCGAGGCATGCCCTAAAGTGCATGTCCTGCCAAGTAAAAAGCGTAAAAGCATCTGGGGCAGATAAATAAACAATTGAGAAATCATCTTTATTTCACCGACCGAATATTCCCTTAAGAATGCTAGCTTTCGGCTTCACCCACCGAGGTACACATTCGGTCAATTCGACAAAGAATAATCACAGAGGTGCTCCGTTTACCGCCTAGCCGAACAAACGGGAACGTAGGGGTAAGCACAGGAGCCAGGCAAGCCAGCTTGGCCAAAACTTAAGTCATATCGATGCATATAATGGTGAATAAAAGGTACATGCGGAAGTGTGACACATGTGTTGGGCGTGAAGCCCGCATAAATAAGCTTCTGTTAAGGAAGCCCCCAGGTATAACGAGCGCGGATAGCGCGTCAATTGTGTGCGAACAAGGCGCGAACGAGCCCTTAAAGGCTGTAAGAGAAAGGGAGGGAGAAGGAGAGAAATATAAGACAGCTAATGTGTAAAAATAGACAGAGGAAGGAGACGAACACAGAGTCCGGCGCTAGGCGTAGAATCTTTGGAGACTGGCTGCGTTCCATGGGTTCGGCTCGAGTCGCTTATCCAATGCATCTCGCAGACAGTACGCTCCACCAGTCAGGACTTGGTCAATAATAAAGTGACCTTCCCATTTGGGCTTGAGTTTGTCCTTTTTCTTGTCCGGCAGGCGTAGAACTAACTCACCAACATTGTAAGTTTTGGCCCGTACTTCTTTGCTTTGATATCCTCGAGCCTGCTGTTGATAGAATGCGGAACGGGCTTTTGCCACGTCACGCTCCTCCTCCAAGGCGTCCAAACTGTCCTGCCGATCGAGTTCGGCTTCTCTTTCTTCGTACATGCGCACGCGAGGTGAGTCATGAATTATGTCGCAGGGCAGAACTGCCTCTGCGCCGTATACCATAAAGAATGGTGTGAATCCGGTGCTGCGATTCGGCGTGGTCCGCAACCCCTAGAGTACAGAGTCGAGCTCCTCTACCCAGTGCGTGTTAGATTCCTTGAGGGACCGCACTAATCTGGGTTTAATGCCGCTCATAATTAGACCATTTGCTCACTCGACTTGACCGTTAGTTTATGGGTGATAGACTGAAGCATTGTCGAGCTTGATGCCCATGTTTTTGCACCAGAGTTTGACCTCGTCGGCCGTAAAGTTCGTGCCGTTATCAGTGATGATGCTGTGGGGACGCCAGAACGGTGTAATGCACCCCTAATATGAAGTCTATCTCCGGTCCGGATTCGGCCGTCTTAACGGGCTTGGCCTCTATCCATTTGGTAAATTTATCCACCATGACCAGTAGGTATTTTTGCTTGTGCGTTCCTCCTTTAAGGGGTCCAACCATGTCAAGCCCCCAGACCGCGAAGGTCCAGGTGATGGGTATAGTTTGGAGGGCGGTGGGTGGCATGTCGTTTTATGTGGCCGTGATTTTTCTTTTCATCTCTACTCCTAATGGAGCAGTTGGTGAATAGTCTCCATGGTTTATTTTTGCTGGTTTTTTTCGTCTCTCCTCCCACCACCCCCTCCCATCCTGGTCCATCGGTTTATTTTTCTCTCCACTCTTTATTACAACCAGGACTTTCCTAACATATAACAAATCACGGATCTAACTTCTTTAAATTATTCATATCAATCAATTCCTTTTATTGATTCACTTTGTCTTAGGAAACAAATAACAAATATTTAAGAAACAAATACTAGATTTGAATCTAACTTTCCTAACTTATCTAAATCAATCGATTTCTCTCATTAGTGAAATTGTTTTAGGAAACAAATAACAGACACGTCACAAACTTTCCTCCCAATAAATAGTTTCTTAACAATTGCAGACTTTCCTAATCAGACACGTAACAAACGGGCATGTACTGATATCATGTTACCAAACAATAAAACCCCATTTGCATAGAAATCAGTTCAAAATCCTAACTTTCCTAAATTTTTACCTTTTCTTGATAACATCCAATATTTCCTATCTTTTCCACCTATAGAAGGAAATCACCCCTCCATCGATATTAGCATTTCTTGGAATGAGATTTCCGGGTTATGATTTTTTTGCGATTCTTTCCAATTGTGACCTCTCCTTCCGCTCCGGCTCCTTCTCGCATAATCAACTCCACCACAGCCAGCTAACGCCACCCTAGACCTCTTGCATCTCTACACCTTCTCCGCCACCTCCTCCTCGTACTCCATTGACAATCCCTCCGCCACGTTTGTCCATGGCGGTGTCGAGGGCATGGCGCAATAGCGTACCAGTGCTAGAGCAGCGCATATTAGCAGGAAGAAGCACGCAGCAGGCGAGGCGAGCGGCCGACGGTGGAGGGCAGAGATGCGGTCGGTGTGGCTGAGGGGGCGGCCGACAGAAGATGGCCGCGACAAGAGGCGGCGCAAGGCAGGGGCGCGACAACAGGGCGAGCGAAGGGATAGGTGGCAGCAGATGGGGCGAGCGCAGCCAGCGAGAGTGTGATGTCAACGGCGGGCGCGACGGACGCGTGTGATAACGCGGCGGGCATGGAGAGCCGTAGAGGGAGTGGCCAGGCGCGAAGAAGAGCTGAAGGCTCGGGCATGGGCGCGCATAGGAGCGGGCATGTGCCACGGGGTCAATCCGAGGAGCTCAGTGGCTTCCCCTGCAATGGCCATGGCGGACGGCGGTTCTCGTCCACGGCGAAATACCTAACGAGAGCAAATAAGAGGGGAAACTGGGGAAAGGCAAGAGGAGATCACGGTGGTGTCAATGGCACCCTAGGGGAAGACAGAGGAGCTCGGGGCGGCGCGGATCGAACGGCAATGTCGCGGTGGACGAAAGTTGGGGAAGACGGCAACGACGTCGATCCAGTGGTGCTGGGACTTGATCTCGTTGGCGCAGACGAAGTAGCGGAGGCATTCGGAGCTCCTCGACAAGCTCCTAGCCAGCAGGGAGGGTAGTGGCCGTGTGGACGGGGTCGGTTATGGTGGCCATGGCATCTGACTTCGTCCAGATCACCGGGGTCGAGCGAGCAAGGAGGAGCAGTGGATCTGGGAGGGGGCGTCGATGAGGAGTGAGGCCATGGGGGCAGGGGAGGCAGGGCGTCACCCTTATCCATTCCCCTTCGATGCCGGCGAGGTGGTCGGGCGGGAGCCCGGCTCTGTAGCGACGGGCTCGGGGAACAGGAGAAGACGACCGTGCAGGGACTGGACCACTGGGCCGGTTCGGTGGCAAGGCCGGGGGGGTAGGGGAATCCCCCTTTTCATCGTCCTTTTGGTTTTTAATGTATTCTAACTGCTTTCTCCTTTTAACACCGTTTTGTATTTTTCTTATATCAACTAAATGGATTTTGTTAATTATGAAACTATGCACACAATTCGAGCACAATATTTTTAGGTGGCACAAAAAGTTTAGGGCCAAAAGGAAATACATAAAATTAGGTTTATATTTAATTGGTTATTTTAATTACTGTTGGACCTCTTATTAATTTGACATGATTTAATTTTTGGGTCAAATAATGTTGGGTTCAACATGTCAAAGATCAGTGGAATTTATAGAATATGGTGAACATTTTAGTTTTACTGTTTGACGAAATAATTTATTTGACTTTATTTTAAATTTGAATTGGGCTTTGATTTTTTATCAAGTGGCAGTTTAGCTTAGCAAGCCTGAAGACCTGGCATCATTAGGGGGAGGTCACTGTAGCTAACGACTTGAGGCGCTACATAATCTTCCCATTTCTGAAATTTCATTGTTAAATGATTGGGGAATATATCATATTATCCATTAGTTCAGCCAAACTCACCACAAGTTCACACATTATTGCCAATTGAGTAAGTCTTATTGGCCGGGAGAATAGGCTATGTGTGTGTTAGAGAGAGAGAGGGAGAGAGAGTGAGGAAGAGGGGGGAGGGAGAGTGTGTGTGAGGATTTAATGGTAAAAAAGGTCGCCAATGTCGTAATATTGAACTCTTAAAGTTAATGTGGCCCCGTTGCAAAGCACGGGCATTCTTCTAGTGTGAATAAGGTAAGGGGTTTGTCCCGAATCGGTGGAAATCCATCCGCTATCCCCTTCCGTCGCCGCCGCTTCCAACATCGGGCACAACCGCCTCTTCTGCCACCGCCCTTACCCGGTGCGGCGACGCCGCTCAAGGCCACTCAGAGCTCAGACTGTGGGCCGGGCCTCTCACATAATCAAGGCTTAACGCTGCTGCAGGTCGGGTCTGAAGAACTCCCGTCTGTGGGACGCCATCGCCGCCGCCTGGTCTCCAAAGATCCAGCTACTCCGGCCGTCCCTCCGGTTGCCTCCTTCCTCTCCACACTCCAGACAGACGACCGACGGTCGACTCCTCCGCTGCTGTGACAGACGCTGGTAATATGAACTCTCTCTTCTTCTCTCTGTTTACCAATTCTGCAATTATATAGAAACATCTTTATGTGATATGTCAACTTGTGAAGTTTGTGAACTACGAGAATTAGAAATATTAGGGAAAGGAACTAGAGATTATTAGTGTATATATGATAAATGATGCTGCTGTTCACATTGTCTTGATTGTCTGTCTGGAGCTGCTGTTTGCCTGGGTGGTGGTGTTGACATTTCTTGATTATTTTTGTCAAATACGTCTCCATTATCTTCCTTCTTTTTCTCAGTCAAATCATTGAAATACTAATTGTGAATGGTTCACATACAAAGTATGCTAGTTGCAGCAGACTAGCACAAGTACTAGTTCTGTATTAGTCATGAATGGCTTGCCTATAGGGCCTGTTGCCAGATTGATTTGCATAGAAAATTTGATTAGAACAAAGTGTGCTAGTAGAAGCAGGCTAGCACACAAGTACCGCACTGTACTCCCAAGTCATAGATAACATCATGCTAGAATGTGGCATATCAATTTTGATTTTGAGATAGCTAACAGACTTGCCGCCTGCTAGAAAATGACATATCAAATTTGACTAGAACAAAGTACATGCCAGATAAGAGGAGCAGTATTGTACTGGCACGAATTGCATATTTGCATTTGATTTGACATGAACCAAATCCAGAAATCCAAAAGAATAACTTATATCATTAATGCATCAGCTGAAGAAGAACATACCTAGTTTCAGAGTTGGGGATGAGGCCGATGCAGACCTATAGTGTGGATGAGTGACCAGGGACGCATGTACGTAGCGAGCCGGCGGCGGCAAAGCAGCGGCTGCAGCGCTGGCTGATGCATTCGTGGAGGGCCATCGCTGCGAAAGGGCGGCCGAGCGGACGCTTCGCTTGCTCGCAATTAATTTCCAAGAAGAGTTGATGCAGTGTCGCCTCGCCCCAATTTAATCACTGTAGTTTCCTTTTATTTAAGTGGAGATTGCTCGGCACGCATGAACAGGGCGAGGGATGCTTAGAAAGCCTTTGTTGCTTTTCTCTGCTTTCCGGGCTTTTGTAAGGGAGTGGGGGTCCGACTGGGGCTTTGCTTGGCTAGTATTCGACATATACAGGAGGGCCAAAATTGAGTGGGGTCCTGGGCCCCCACTCATCATAACGTGGGTCCGCCCCTGAATAAAGATCAACTATGTTTAAGGAATTATAGGAAGATATGTTGATGTTAGTTTTGTCCTGGTGCATTTGGTTCTTCATCTAGCAACAGATTCAAAAATAGGTGGCCCTGTGGCATACCGTTCAATGTGGTTTCTGGAAAGGTATTTTGTCAAAAATGAGACATATATATTTTCTAATTATTGTAGTACTACATTCATTAACAATTTTTGTCTTATTATTTCATTTTTTATTTATGCAGGTATCTCTGCGTCCTGAAGTCATATGTGCGTAATGTGAGCACATCCGTATGATCTATCACGAGGCACATCTTGCAGATGAGTGCATGCCGTTTTTTCAAGATATATTGATGGTTTCTCCACCAAGCATAATCGGCCTTCAAGGAATGACGATGACGATGAGGCGGTTGATGTTGCACAAGGATCAACTCTGCTTCCTTCAGAGGGAAAACCACTTGGAAAGCCCGCAATTATGTTCTTTGAGGGTTGGCTAAATTCCAAGCACATAGATATGTGTTGTTCAACTGCTCAGATGTCAACCCATTCCTTCGGTAATACCTCAATCCTCTAAACAATATCAGTTTTTTGACATGTTTTCGCAACTCTTTCTTTGACTTCAAAACTAATTATAAAATTACTTTGTAGAGCTCACACTGATGAGATCACTAGCGAGCGTGATGTCTCCTCAAACACGGTCGAGTCCATCCAACATGATAAGTTCAACGACTGGTTCAAAGCTCATGTAAGTCCATATTTCATATCCTTTGTATGTACAATCAAGCCATTTAGTAAAAAACTTCTTAATCTACAGATAATTAAATTGGAGAAGGAAAATGATATTGGTAGTATTAATAATGATATTAGATGGCTAGCACGTGGCCGAGTTGATGCAGCAAAAAGGTACCACTCTTACAACTTCAGAGGATATCGGTTTAGGTCTAAACGCTTAGACAGGGTGAGTCAAAATAGTGGAGGGGTGGTACGTGCCAAAACATCTACATATGCTGCACCAGGTGATGCGACCCCTGTTTTAGGTGATGTGACTTACTATGGCAGGATAATTGATATTATTCAGTTGAACTACTCTGGACAATTTTTGGTGGATGTATTTAAGTGTGAATGGGTTGATATTTCTGAAAAAAAGGAATTAAAAAGGACAAGTATGGCTACACACTTGTTAAATTCCTCACATTTGATTCACAAAGGAGACAAGATTGAACATGAGCCTTTTATTTAAAATCAAAGCTGAGTTTGCAGGACATTAATAACCATTGTATGTTCTTGTAGATCGTTGGCTGAGCTTACACCCTTCAGAAAATTCGAAGGAATGAGGTCTTTCACTCAACATATAAACCCAATTTTTGTTTTTCTTTATTGCTTTTCAGTTCTCGTCCTATTTTCCATTGATGCTGCCATTGTGGATTATGATAACTGTTAGTACTTCATCTTTACTGTCCTGACACAAGACATTGTACAATGGCCGGTGCTCAAAGAGCAAGAGTAGCGTGGCATCTTAAAATATTTTTGCCCCGCAATGGTGAGTGCTTCCTTGTGCTTAAACTACTCTAATTAACGCAGAGCAAGGCTTACTACGGCTTTACTGAAGGTCAGCAGCGGCTAGCAATAGAAGCAAGACTTTGCTTCTGTCCCTCTTATGCACATATGCTCAGTGATCTTGAAAAAAAACCGTTTTTCTGTCGAAGCGTCTGCCTAAGCACCTGCATTGTACATCGCCTAAGTATCCCTATATGCATTGAATTTAGCATGACCCTTTTTGATTTTTTATGAACTTTTTCTCATGCGCTTCAGTGAATCTTCTTTTTCATAAAATTTTGCAAGTGAAGATTACAAGGATTGTTCTAAACTGGTGGATGAATGTTCTTTTAGCGGGATTTTATATGTTTGCATAGTTTTTGTTCTTCAAACATGGAGCTTGGAAAAATTCAGAAAATTGTTACTAAAGTTAAGCTTCATGTATGACAGATTGTCATTGGAAATAGATACACTTTTGTCGAAGAAGTATTATGTCAGATTTACCATCTTGTAAACTTAGTTTACGTTTGTTTGAAATTGGCATTTTTATTTATGTGGGATGCTTGTTTGTTGTCAAAACCTGATTCAATATTTTCTTTGTTGTTGTGAATCAACCATTGCATGTGTTACTTCTGTTGCTTGCACTTGCAGCTAGGTGCTAGCTGTTGTGCCAGTTGCTTACACTTGCAGCTGGTTGCTAGCCATCTTGCCGTTCAGATCGGGTGCCTAACTATTGATGATATGCATTTGAACTGCTGATGCAATGGCCAGTAGCAGAGGAGCCATGGGGACGCACTAGAGCAGAGGAGCCATGGGGACGCACTACAACAGAGACGCTCAAAGAAGAGTAGCGGTGGTTGAGTTGTTCGAGAAAAACAGTAGTAAAGTAGCCTTGGGGACGCACTATAGCAGAAAATGATGGTAGAAGGGTAGCGCAGATCACCAGACAGCACGGCTGCTTTGTTATGATAATTCACTAGTCCTTTTTGTTGAAAGACCAACACACCTTAAAAACCCGGACGAGGCCTTGGTTCCCTTTTCTACGGTCGAACCGCCGGTCTGGTTCTTAAAACTATCTTCAAATTTAAGCTCTTGTTCGCTGTTGGTCTTCCACTCTTTTGTGAATATTTAAGTCAAATACTTAATTTCATATGATTATTATAAAGTGTGCATTTCACATTTATGGTCGTTGAGTTATCCTAAAATTTGCGTAAATATATGGTTAATATGATATCCACTGCAACTATACCGAAAATAGTTTGGTATTTACCAACCAAACTGTATTGTTTTTTCATACCATATTACCAAAGAATGAAAACATTATTTACCAAAACAAGAATGTATTATCATGTTGACACATGAGCCCTATGTGTCAAGGTATTTGTGATCTATGCACGCAGTTGATTTTAGTTTTTTCTAGTCCCCCCCTATAATAGAGGTTGTAACACTATGAATCAACCATCTTTATGTGTTACTACTGTTGTTGACCTATGTAACACATTTTGGTAACACAAATTTACATGTTACCACGTCAAAATATATGTAACACACTTGACCAACACATATTTATATGTTATTATTACAATATCCCGGTAACACATTTTGAGGCGTTATATAGTATGTGTTACTGCCTATCATTCGACACAAAATGCTGTGTTACAGTAATTTCCCTTGTCACACATTTTTCAATATGTTACATTAATTTATCGCTTCTTATTATGCCGAACATGCACCTGCAGTCCAGCCAAATCCCACATCGAGGTATCCTCCTCTTCGGAGGGGTCTCTGGGCCCGTTAGCGATGAACAACGATTCGCTTCTGACAGCCTCCTCCACAGGCCCGCGGACGACACCGAGGTGTTGCCTCGAAGGATACCGGGCCCAGGGGAGACAGTTCCGGAGACACCCCCAGGCGAAATCCCAGTCGCCGGGCACATGGGGGGAAGACCCCCATGGACTTCGATAATGGGGGCCGCAGCCAGTTTGGCCGCCAGCCGAATACGGCTCCGGAACCCTAAGTGGTTCCGAACTCAGACAGGCAACCTCTCTCTAAGGAGGGCGAGCCGCCTGTGCCGATGACCTTTGTCCGTCCAGAGGCACCAGAAAAGTTGCTGGAAGCGCTTCGCGGCGCTTCCATTGATGAAGAACACCGTACTATTATGGGTACGGTGATTGAGAAGGTCCGGTCCGCCAAAAGCGGATTGACCGAAGCCTGCACTAGTCTCCTAACAGGCTTTGAGGTAAGTAATAAAATTGTGAGAGAATATCACGATATAGACAGTAGCCCCTGACGCTCTGTTTGGTGTTTGGAAAGAAAAACCCGAGCAGAAGATCAAATAATGTTCGCAGGAGTCTAATAGAAGATGTCTATGTGAATAAGCAGGCGTCACTACTGGCAGCTGCCGCTCATACTGCGGAGGTCTCTGGACTAAAGCAGGACCTGGAGTGGACCGAGGAAGAGCTCGGCCTCATGAAGAGGCAGCTCGAGGAAAGTCAAGGTACACGATACCCCATTTATATATTTATGAGGATAAATGGTTGTTGCTGATAGAAGCGTCGTGAACTTTGATAGGGGCCACGACCGAAGTGGCGGCCCTTAAGAAGGCACTGACCGAAGCCGAAGACAAAGCGACCAAGGAACGCGCCGAGCGCGAGAAGCAAGAGGCCTGGGTCAATGAGGTCCAACAAGAGCTCCAGGATTTCGTCCAGAAATATGAGTCCTTTGAGCGTGACTCTAAGACTCAAGAGTCCGAGCTTGCTAAGGCCCTCCAGAGCGCACAGGACACCAAGGCCGAAGCCCAGAAGGCCCTCCAGGAGATTCAGGCAGCCAAGAAGATTGCGGCGGGTAAGGCATTCATTATGCAAAGCAAGCATGTGAAGGAGGCTTTTCTTTTACTTACCAGAATTTGGAGCTCTCCAGGAACGTTCGTAGATCTACCGCGCAGCATATCTGATGCCACAGAGTTCTACCGAGCTGAAGAAAGGAGCTTGATGGAGAAGTTGTTCTCGTCTCAATATCTTGGGACAGAACATCCGATGCCCTTGAGTGACCAGCTGAAGCAACTAGTCGAGCTGCACAAGGCAGCCGAACTGACCATGAAGGACCTCATAGTCCGGCTGTGGCCTATCGAGTCTATGCCCATCAGCTACTTCGGTCTCGTGAAGCGGCTTGTGAGTGTCTGCCCGCAATTTGAAGTCATAAAGCGGTCAGTTTGCATTGAAGGTGCGCGCATGGCCTTCGCCCGTGCAAAAGTGCACTGGGCGAAGATGCATGCCGAAAAGCTGATGACCGAACGGCCACCAAAGGGCAAGGAGCACCGCCGCCCCGAAAATTACTATGACAGTGTCCTGAAGGGATCCTGCCTTCTGGCGGAGCAATGTGCGAAGGATGTAATCTTTGAGTGAATGCACTCGTTTTATCCTGTAATATGAAACTAGTTCATTTGCACAATATAACGCTTATTGATCTAAAATTTTACCTCCTGTGCGGCCGCTTACAAAATCTGAGGGTTGGCCAGTCGTCGGCTTCTGCCCCCATGTACTTAGTACAGGGGTGTTCGGGATAAATCTAAACACTCTTTATCCAAATTTTTGGTCCTTTAAGGAGGTGTTTAGCGCAACGAACAAGGCAATTGGACTATATAGCTTTATCACCCTCACTTAGCCATAGAAGTTCCATAATTTTAAATTTTGGCGTAGCCCCTGGTATTCGGAAGGCCGAACTTGGGGCGCTATACACGCCTAAATCGGACAAAGACCGATTCCTCGCATGAAGCAGACAAAATCTTTAAGGATTTGAAACCTCTCGAACAGCGACCAGCTCTCGCCGCATCATGACAGTCAGTTTTCGGCATTCTCTACTGAGGTGCTCGTCCGGAAGAACCGGAACACAATCGCAGTAGTTCTCCCTATACTACTCTAGCCGATATAGCGGAACGTAGGGTAGCAAGCACAGGAGCCGGGTAACCCAACTATTGACTCAAGACATGATTCGGAGCTGATGCATATAATGCTATAAGTTCGTGGTGCCACACTTTTGAAAGTGTTCGGACTTTCTTGTCGTGTTATGGGGTATACTGAAGCCCTTGGCGAACTGAACGTACCAAAATGTACGGGTGCAATTTGTAATAAATAAACAGTCAAGGGAAAAAAGAAAAATAAATGTAGTAATAAGCTGACGCTGCACATTATTTTCCATTGTTATTATACGTCAAGGCGTATGTATACAAGTTGTGCGATAAGCAAAAAGGACTATTTGACATGCCCTAACCAAGAGCGAGCTGCGTGTGGGTATGTTAAATAGGTATAGCGATCATTATCAGAGACCACTTGGGGATTCCTTTGTACGCCAAAGCTCCTTGCCTTCTTGGTGTTTCCATCCCGTGATGGGTCCGATAATCAGGTTATCGGAAAAGCCTCAAGAAGATTGGGACCTGAAAGAAATAAAAAGGTGAAGGTATGCGGATTCTGGGACGGTTGAGCCGCATTGTGGACCGCAGTCTAGCTGTGCCTCCGTCTATGCCCATGGTATTTTGAGTGCGTAGTTATGTACGCGCGGCACAAATTTCACCGCTTGAATGGATGATGACGGAGGCCGAATTGCTAGGCGAGATCTGGACGGGTCGGACAATCCTGTTGCTGAGTACTCCGGTCTCGCTTGACGGTGTCCGGAGGCTGTATTGCCGAATTGAGGGTCTGCCTAAGGAGGCTGCTCTGTACTTCTGCTGCAAGGGCCACAGTGTGCTCCTCCGTACGGAGGGAGCGCTCTATATTTCCATTGACTATTATACAACCGCGGGGTCCGGGCATCTTGAGCTTGAGGTAGGCGTAGTGCGGCACCGCGTTGAATCTAGTGAATGCGGTTCGTCCTAGCAGTGCATGATAACCACTGCGGAACGGTACGATATCGAAGATTAACTCCTCGCTTCGGAAGTTGTCCGGGGATCCGAAGACTACTTCCAGTGTGATTGAGCCCGTACAACAGGCCCCTACACCTGGTATGACACCTTTGAAGGTGGTTTAGTGGGTTTGATCCTTGATGAATCGATACCCATTTTGCACACTGTATCCTGATAGAGCAGGTTCAGGCTGCTGCCACCGTCCATGAGGACTCGTGTGAGGTGGAATCTGTCAATCATATGGTCAAGGACCAGTGCGGCTGAGCTGCCATGACGGATACTAGTCGGATGGTCCCTGCGATCAAAGGTGATCGGACAGGAAGACCATGGGTTGAACTTTGGGGCGACTGGCTCCATCACGTAGACGTCCCTTAGTGCACGATTTCGCTCCCGCTTGGGAATATGGGTGGCGTATATCATATTTACCATTTTCACTTGGGCAGAAAATTTCTTCCGTCCCCCTGTGTTCAGCGGCCGGAGTTCCTCGTCGTCATCACTGTGCGGCCCATTTTCCTTATTTTCGGCATTCAGCTTGCCAGGCTGTTTAAATACCCAACATTCTCTGTTGGTGTGGTTGGCTGGTTTATTGGAGGTGCCGTGGATTTGACATGAGCGATCGAGTATGCGGTCCAGACTGGACGGGCCCGGATTGCTTCTTTTAAATGGCTTTTTCCGTTGACCGGACTTGGAGCCACTAAATCCAACATTGACGGTCGTGTCTTCAGCGTTATCGCCATTATTGCGACGCTTGTTGTCGGTGTCAAAACCGGCGGATCTCGGGTAGGGGGTCCCGAACTGTGCGTCTAGGAGGATGGTAACAGGAGACAAGGGACACGATGTTTTTACCCAGGTTTGGGCCGTCTCGATGGAGGTAAAACCCTACTCCTGCTTGATTAATATTGATGATATGGGTAGTGCAAGAGTAGATCTACCACGAGATCAGAGAGGCTAAACCCTAGAAGCTAGCCTATGGTATGATTGTTGTTAGATCCCACGGACTAAAACCCTCCGGTTTATATAGACACCGGAGAGGGCTAGGGTTACACAGAGTCGGTTACAATGGGAGGATATCTACATATCCGCATCACCAAGCTTGCCTTCCACGCCAAGGAAAGTCCCATCCGGACACGGGACGAAGTCTTCAATCTTGTATCTTCATAGTCCGTGAGTCCGCCAAAGGTTATAGTCCGGCCATCCGGACACCCCCTAATCCAGGACTCCCTCAGTAGCCCCTGAACTAGGCTTCAATGATGACGATTCCGGCGCGCAGATTGTCTTCGGCATTGCAAGGCGGGTTCCTCCTTCGAATACTTCATAAAAGATTTTGAACACAAGGGTAGTGTCCGACTCTGCAAAATAAGTTCCACATACCACCGTAGAGAGAATAATATTTACACAAATCCATCTTGCTGACGTATTCCGCAGCGTGACATCACACCACGGCCAAGCCTTTATTCAATCGTTTTACCGTCTCCCACCTCAGCGCACTTAGCGAGGCGGTTTCCTTGGCACGTCTTGTCGAAGCAGAGATTGTGTCCCCTTATTCCGGGATTCTCATCAATATGGGCGTGGGTAACCCAATCGTGCTCGTTGGTATGTCTCCTCCATCGAGGGCGAGTCCCGAACGGTCACGGGGAGGGCTCTTGGTATTCAACCTCTTTATAAAGAGACCAAGGCTCGACTCCTTTCTTTCAATCTTAATCGAATCCGCCTCTCACCTTGAGTTCCAACACCCAAACCTCTAGATTCAAGCGCTTCGGACCCTCGATGATGTCCGGTTCCGACCTTCAAGGCCGGTGGATGCCTTCCTCCGTTACGGAAGAAGACGTGCTAAAGCTAAGAGATGCCAGGTATCTGACCGGCGAAATCTCGCATAGGCTGCCTGCTCAAGGGCAGGTTATTCCCACTCCAAAGCCTGGTGACAGCGTGGTGTTCGCGTCTCACTTCCTTCGGGGGCTTGGTTTCTCGACAGACCCCTTCGTGAGGGGGCTCATGTTTTATTCTGGGTTGGAATTTCACGACTTGGCTCCGGAGTCCATCCTCCACATCTCATTGTTCATTGTCGTGTGCGAAGCCTTCCTCTGTATTACTCCTCACTTTGGATTGTGGCTTAAGACCTTCAAAGTAGAGCCGAAGATGATCGAGGTGCAGCACGCAGAGTGCGGAGGTGCTGTTATAAGCAAGAATGCTGACGCTCCGTGGCCCGAGGGCTCTTTTCAAGAGGAGTTCAGCTTATGGCAACGAGAGTGGTTTTATATCACAGCTCCCAGGGGCACCAAGTGGGTGGCACCACCTGCCTTTCGCTCGGGTCCCCCACCACACCTAGTTTCATGGGTCTATAAAGGGTTTGACTGGGGGCCGTCCAAGGACGTGCCCTTGTTGTAGGGCCGCATTCGAGATCTCCTAGAAAGACACATCAACCTGGTCGTAGTGACGCAGGTCATGTTGATTCGCCGCACCCTGCCCTGCAAACGTCGCCCCCTCCACCTGTGGGAGTTTAACCCGGAGGGACCACGAGCCATCCAACATTTTACGGGGGCGACGCCCATGGAGATGTACAAATTGTTCTTCGGATCACAAGCAATGTGTCCGGACTCGACCGAGGACGCAGGTCTGAGCTGCAATCGCCCGGATACTCAAGTAAGTAGCCCTGTACCCGGACACGCTATCCATATATTTATCATAAAGTTGCCCTTAAAAGAGTTGTCCCTTAAACCGGAACGGATAGAGAAAGCAAAGCTAATCAGGTGTCCGGCCCCCCTCCCTGAGACCACGCCGGATCCCGTGTTAACTGATACGTCTCCGTCGTATATACTTTTCCAAACACTTTTGCCCTTGTTTTGGACTTTAACTTGTATTATTTGAATGGAACTAACCCGGACTGACGCTGTTTTCAGCAGAATTGCCATGATGTTGTTTTATGTGCAGAAAACAAAAGTTTTCGGAATGACCGGAAACTCCACGGAATATCTTATAATAAATAATAAAAAATCCTCGCCAAAGATGAAGACCAGGGGCCCATTATTCTGTCCACGAGGGTGGGGGCGCGCCCCTCCCCCCTGGGCGCGCCCCCCTACCTCGTGGGCCCCCTGGATGCCCTCCGACGCCAACTCCAACTCCATATATTGGCTTTCGGGGAGAAAAAAATCAGAGAGAAAGTTTCATCGCGTTTTACGATACGGAGCCGCCGCCAAGCCCTAATCTCTCTCGGAGGGCTGATCTGGAGTCCGTTCGGGGCTCCGGAGAGGGGGATTCGTCGCCGTCGTCATCATCAACCATCCTCCATCACCAATTTCATGACGCCACCGCCAGCGTGAGTATTTGCATCGTAGGCTTGCTAGACGGTGATGGGTTGGATGAGATTTATCATGTAATCGAGTTAGTTTTGTTAGGGTTTGATGCCTAGTATCCACTATGTTCTGAGATTGATGTTGCTATGACTTTGCTATGCTTAATGCTTGTCACTAGGGCCCGAGTGCCATGATTTCAGATCTGAACCTATTATATTTTCATGAATATATGTGTGTTCTTGATCCTATCTTGCAAGTCTATAGTCACCTATTATGTGTTATGATCCGACAACCCCGAAGTGACAATAATCGGGATACTTCTCGGTGATGACCATAGTTTGAGGAGTTCATGTGTTCACTATGTGCTAATGCTTTGTTCCGGTTCTCTATTAAAAGGAGGCCTTAATATCCCTTAGTTTCCAATAGGACCCCGCTGCCACGGGAGGGTAGGACAAAAGGTGTCATGCAAGTTCTTTTCCATAAGCACATATGACTATATTCGGAATACATGCCTACATTACATTGATGAACTGGAGCTAGTTCTACATCACCCTATGTTATGACTGTTACATGATGAACCACATCCAAAGATAATTATCCATCACTGATCCGGTGCTCACGAAGTTTTCCATATACTGGTTTACGCTTATTTACTTTTCCGCTACATCGTTACAATCACTACAAAATACCAAAAACATTACTTTTGTCAGTCTTTACTTTTGTTACCGTTACCATCACTATCATATTACTTTGCTACTAAACACTTTGCTGCAGATACTAAGTTTCTGTGTGTGGTTGAATTGACAACTCAGCTGCTAATACTTGAGAATATTCTTTGGCTCCCGTTGTGTCGAATCAACAAATTTGGGTTGAATACTCTACCCTCAAAAACTGTTGCGATCCCCTATACTTGTGGGTTATCAAGACCTTTTTCTGGCGCCGTTGCTGGGAGCATAGCTCTATTCTTTGAGTCACTTGGGATTTATAACTGCTGGACACTATGAAGAATTTGAAAGACGCTAAGACAACAATTTATCCCTCAACTACGAGGGGAGGTAAGGAACTGCCGTCTAGCTCTGCACTTGATCCACCTTCTATTATAAGTAAGCTAGCGACACCTAAACCTGCTTCTGCTATTCGTTCCAATATATCGCATGTTATTGATGATGGCACTTCTGCTATGCATGATACTTATGATGAAACAACTTCTATGCTTGATACTACTGTGCCTCTTGGTGAATTTCTAGATGAACAAATTTCTAGGTCTAGAGAAAGAGAAATTATTGAAACTGAACACGATGATGTTAGTGATGATGAAAATAGGCCTGCTATTCCTGAGGGTTACCTTTTTAATGCTGAATCTACTGAAGCTATTCTTGCTTGCCAGGATAGTCGTGAACGTAATAGGTTGCTAGTTAAATTGAGTAAAGAATCTTTTAGAGGTAGCATGAGACCCGACCCTGATTTTTCTACTTCACCTATCTGTGTTCCTGATCAGGATTATTATGATCTTTCTGTTGATCCAGATATAATTACTTTGGTTGAATCTGATCCTTTTTATGGCTACGAATCTGAAACTATTGTGGCACATCTTCGTAAGTTAAATGATATAGCTGCCCTGTTTACTAATAATGAGAGATCGTGCTACCTTTATTTACTTAAAATATTTCCATTCTCATTAAAGGGTGATGCTAAGATATGGTTCAATTCTCTTGATCCTGGTTGTGTGCAAAGTCCCTGTGATATGATTTATTATTTCTCCGCTAAATATTTCCCTGCTCATAAGAAACAAGCTGCTTTGAGGGATATATATAATTTTGTGCAAATTGAAGAAGAAAGTCTCCCACAAGCTTGGGGAGGCTTCTCAAGTTACTTAATGCTTTGTCCGATCATCCTCTTAAGAAACCTGAAATACTTGATATCTTTTATAATGGACTAACCGATGCTTCTAGAGATTACCTGGATAGTTGTGCTGGTTCTCTTTTCAGGGAAAGGACACCGGATGAAGCTGAAATTTTATTGAATAATATGTTGACAAATGAAAATAATTGGGCACCTCCCGAGCCACCTCCCGAGCCAGCTCCGGAGCCACCATCGAGCCTATTCCTAAACCAACTCAAGAAGAGAGGCGTTCTATTTCTCAGTCCCGAAGATATGCAAGAAGCAAAGAAATCTATGAAAGAAAAAGGTATTAAAGCTGAAGATGTTAAGAATTTACCTCCTATTGAAGAAATACATGGTCTTAATTTACCGCCAGTTGAAGAAGTATATGATCTCAATTACTTATTTACTGAAGAACCTCCCGATATCCCGACACAGGTAGTAAAGGTAAATTCTCTCTATAGATATGATAAAGCTGAAGTCCCTCCTACTAAAATTGCTAGTCATTGCTTGGATGAGTTTGATAACTTTATGTTTAAGAAAGATGACTTTAATGCTTATTTTGGTAGACAATTAAAACAGAATACCTTTATGATTGAGTGATTATATGGCTAATATTAGAGGTGAACTTAAACTTGTTAGGAAACATGCTTCTATGGTTACCACTCAAGTAGAACAAGTACTTAAAGCTCAGAAAGAAGTGCTTAATGAAATGAATAGTAAGAAAAATGATTATGCTGTTAGAGTGGCTACTAGAACTGGTAGAATGACTCAGGAACCTTTGTATCCTAAAGGCCACCCTAAGAGAATCGAGCAAGATTCTCAGAGAAATAATATTGATATGCCTAGTTCTTCTAAGAGGAAGAAAAAGAAAAATGGTAGAACTATGCAAACTTCTAGTGAACCTATTGCTGAACCACCTGATAATCCAAATGATATCTCTATGTCTGATGCTGAAACACAATTTGGTAATGAACATGAACCTTGTAAAAATGTTAATGATGATGTTCATGATGATGCTCAACCTAGTAATGATAATGATGTAGAAGTTGAACCTGCTGTTGATCTTGATAACCCATAATCAAAGAATCAACGTTATGATAAAAGAGACTTCGTTGCTAGGAAACATGGTAAAGAAAGAGAACCATGGGTTCAGAAACCCATGCCTTTTCCTCCCAAACCATCCAAGAAAAAGGATGATGAGGATTTTAAGCGCTTTGCTGAAATGATTAGACCTATCTTTTTGCGTATGCGATTAACTGATGTGCTCAAAACAAATCCTTATGCTAAATATATGAAAGATATTGTTACAAATAAAAGAAAGATACCGGAAGCTGAAATTTCCACCATGCTTGCTAATTATACTTTTAAGGGTGGAACACCAAAGAAACTTGGAGATCCGTGGAGTACCTACTATACCATGCTCCATTAAAAGAAATTATGTTAAAACTGCTTTATGTGATCTTGGATCCGTGTTAGTGTTATGCCTCTCTCTTTATATCGTAGACTTGACTTGAATAAGTTGACACCTACTGAAATATCTTTGCAAATGGCTGATAAATCAACTGCTATAATTGCCGGTATTTGTGAGGATGTGCCTGTTGTGGTTGCAAACGTTACTATTTTAACGGACTTTGTTATTCTTGATATTCCCGAGGATGATAGTATGTCTATTATTCTTGGAAGACCTTTCCTTAATATTGCAGGGGCTGTTATTGATTGCAATAAAGGCAATCTCACTTTTCATGTTAATGGTAATGAGCACACGGTACACTTTCCGAGGAAACAACCTCAAATTTATAGTATCAACTCTATTGGAAAAATTCCATCGATTATATTTGGAGGTTTTGAATTTCCTCTTCCTACTGTCAAGAAGAAATATGATATACTTATTATTGGGGATGTCCATATCCCCGTTGAGGTAACATAGTGTTATTCGAAAATTCTCCGGTTTCGTGTTAATCGGAACGAGTTTGTTAACAAGACTTGATCAACCTTGTTAGTGGATTCCTTTTGATGAGCATGAGATGGATGAAACTAGAAGCACAACTTTCTGTACCCTCTTTATATTCTCTGTTACTTAGTAAAAATAAAGTAAAATAGTATTTTTCATGCATCTCCCGACTTATCCGTGCAATATAAAAATATCCCGAAAATAAAAGTCCTCAGAATGCCATGCCAATTTAATATGATTTTTTCGGGAATATTTGAAGATTTTTAGTGCAAAAATTACCGCGGGGGGAGCTGCCACCTGGCCACGAGGGTGGAGGGCGTGCCCTACCCCCCTGGGCGCGCCCCCTGCCTCGTGGGCCCATGGTGGCCCTCCTCCACTTATCCCTGCACCCATCTTCTTCCTCTGTCTCACACAAGCCCGAAAAACCAACTCAAGCTCGTGTTCCAGCAACTTTTGCTGCGATTTTCGATCTCCTTGCTCAAAGCACCTCTCGCAAAACTGCTTGGGGAGATTGTTCCTTGGTATGCGACTCCTCCATTGGTCCAATTAGTTTTTCTTCTAGTGCTTTGTTCATTGCAAATTTGTGCTACATAGGTGACCATGTTCTTGAGCTTGCATGCCAAATTTATATGGTTCCAAGTAGTTCTAATGCTTAATATATGCTCTAGACAATTGTATGAGTAGTTGCTATCAGTTTTATTGAAGTTGGTTCACTTTTATTTGAAGTTACTAAAAATTTCAGATTGTTTCAGAAATAATGAAGAGACTTTTGAGGGGCTCGTTGAGCCGAAGTTCTAAGGAAAAACAGAAGGAAGAAGAACAGAAGCCCAAATTTAATTTGCCTCGTATCGTGGAGGTTTGGCCGTGTGAATGGACTTCCGATGAATTCTTGAGGAGAGCCGGGATTTATGAGGATTTCTATCTATTAATTGAGAACGCCGGCCTCACCAACTTCCTCCGCGACCAACGTCATCAGTATCTCTTACTCACAGATACTCTTGTGCAGAACTTCTACTTTTTCCCTAAGAAATCACCTCCAACAGTAGAGTTCCATTTATATGACGTTGTTAAGGAGATGATATTAGCTGAATTTTGCGAGGTTTGCAAGATACCTTTTGAGGGCACCTTAGATGAACCACACCGTAATGAAGTGGAAGCTTTTATTAACACTATCACTGTGGGAGAAACCAGAAAGTTTTCTGATGCAAGAATTACTAGCATACATTTTCCTGTTTTGCGCTACTTTGCCTTATTTGATAGTCGTTGCTTGATTGGTCACGGGAACTGTGGGAACCTTAGCATTCCTGATATAATTATTTTGTTCCATGGTTTATACCGCAATAACTCTATTAGTATGGGTGGAATTGTTGCTAGACGGTTAAGTCTGAACCGCACTAAGGGCCCCATCTTTGGAGGCATTTATGCTTCACGCCTAGCTGAATATTTTGAAATACCTATTAGGCATGAGGAGAAAGAAGAAACAGCGCTGCCCCGTGCTTATTTAGATTATAAGAGTATGCTAGTGCATGATTTTCTTGTTAAGAGTCGCGAAGGGGAGCTTAAATATAATTTGTACGTTGATAAACATCACCCTGGGACTATTACTTTGGCTGCTCCCTCTTTGTTTAACTTGTCTACAAGTTCTTACATTGTTCCGTGGGCGGCTGTTCAAGCCTATCGGAATCCTGCACCAGCCCCAGAACCGGAGCCACAAGATGAGCCTCCACGAATGGTTGCTAGCCAGTGGCAATCAAAGTCCTCTTCATCACATTATGATCCTAACTATTATGCGCCACAGTATGACCCCAGCTACACCTACGGGTATCAGCCAGGCTATCCCTGGCAATAGACCAATTTAGGCCAAAAGCCTAAGCTTGGGGGAGTACGTATTTCCCACCGACATTACATTTATGTTCACACACACTCATTGCTAGATGTCGGTGCTCATACTCTTTCACTGTAATATCCATGCTAGTTTATTTTCTTTCTTCTTGTGTGTTTGGCAAACCTTAATAAAAAAAATAAAAAAATTAGTTAGTCTACTTTCCTTGCTTGTAGTCGAATTAAAAAGAAAACCCAAAAATATTTCCCGTTCTTCTTTTGCTTGTTGGGAGCTTTCCCGTGTAAATAGTTTTTATTTCTTTTCCTTTCTTTGGGGTCGAGAAGACTATATTGAAAATGCTTAGTGGCTCTTATATGCATTATTGTTTATCTAACTTAGAGCCCACTTTACTTGTCTTCTCTCTTGAGTTGAATGCTTGCAGATTCTAGCTTAGTCCAATGCACGTGCAGTCTTATTATTATACACTCCGTTAAGTCGTGCAAGTGAAAGGCAATAATGATGATATATGATGGACTTATTGGGATAAGAAAAAGCTGGTATGAACTCGACCTCTCTTGTTTCTGTAAATATTGATTCATCGTTCCTGATTCAGCTATTATGAAGTAAACATGTTTGCAATGACATTTAGAGATCATAGTTGCTTGTGCCATGCTTGATTAGCTATGAGTTATAATGGTTTACCTTGCATGCCAACATGCTATTAGAATGATTATGATGTGGTATGATGGATGGTATCCTCCTTTGAAGGAATTGAGTGACTCGACTTGGCACATGTTCACACATGTAGTTGAATCAAATCAACATAGCCTTCATGATATTTATGTTCATGGTGGATTATATCCTACTCATGCTTATATTCGGTGTAAATTAAATTTAATGCATGTTTACGACTGTTGTCGCTCTCTCAGTTGGTCGCTTCCCAGTCTTTTGCTAGCCTTGACCTGTACTAAGCGGGAATACTGCTTGTGCATCCAAACTCCTTAAACCCCAAAGTTGTTCCATATGAGTCCACTATACCTTCCTACATGCGGTATCTACCTGCCGTTCGAAGTAAATTCGTATGTGCCAAACTCCAAACCTTCAAATAAAAATTCTATTTTGTATGCTCGAGCAGCTCATGTGCAACTAGGGCTGCCTATATCTTCCATGCTAGGTGGGTTATTCTCAAGAGGAGTGGACTCCGCTCCTCATTCACGAGAAAGGGCCGGTAACCGGGATGCCCAGTCCCATGATCCAAAAAGATCGAAGCAAATAAATATAATTAAACAAAACTCCCCCTGGGACCCGTTGAATGTTGGAGGCACTCGTTGTTTCGAGCAAGCCATGGATTGATGCTTGTGGAGGAGGGGGAGTATAAACCCTTACCATTCTGTTTGGGAACTGCCTATAATGCATGTAGTATGGAAGATACAGCCATCTCATAGTTGTTGCGTTGATAGTGAAAGTATGCCGCTCAAAATATAATTTATCTCTATTTCAAAATCGAGCTCGCACATCTACAAATCCCTCGCTTCCCTCTGCGAAGGGCCTATCTATTTACTTTTATGTTGAGTCATCACCCTTCTTATTAAAAAGCACCCATTGGAGAGTACAATCGTCGTTTTCATTCATTATAATTGGTTTATGTTGGGTATGACTTGACTGGATCTCTTTTACCATGAATTACAATGTTTAGTCAGTCCTTAATCTTTAAAGGTGCTCTGCATTTATGTTTTGCGGTCTCAGAAAGGGCTAGCGAGATATCATTTCGTTATATCATGTTATGATTATTTTGAGAAAGTGTTGTCATCCGAGTTTTATTATTATGGCTCGCTAGCTGATTATATTATTGATATGAGTAATTGTGAAACCTACGTGTTATTGTGAGTATGGTTAGTTCATAATAATTGCTGAAACTTGAATGTTGGCTTTTCATGTTTACAACAACAAGAGCAAAAAGAGTTTGTAAAAGTTTTTCTTTTTCTCTTTCAGTTTGTCAACTGAATTGCTTGAGGACAAGCAAGGGTTTAAGCTTGGGGGAGTTGATACGTCTCCGTCGTATCTACTTTTCCAAACACTTTTGCCCTTGTTTTGGACTCTAACTTGTATGATTTGAATGGAACTAACCCGGATCGACGTTGTTTTCAGCAGAATTGCCATGATGTTGTTTTATGTGCGTAAAACAAAAGTTCTCGGAATGACCTGAAACTCCACGGAATATCTTATAATAAATAATAAAAATCCTCGCCAAAGATGAAGACCAGGGGCCCACACTGCACACGAGGTGGGGGCGCGCCTCCCCGGGCGCGCCCCTACCTCGTGGGCCCCTGGATGCCCTCCGACGCCAACTCCAACTCCATATATTGGCTTTCGGGAGAAAAAATCAGAGAGAAAGTTTCATCACGTTTCACGACACGGAGCAGCCGCCAAGCCCTAATCTCTCTCGGGAGGGCTGATCTGGAGTCTGTTCGGGGCTCTGGAGAGGGGGATTCATCGCCGTCGTCATCATCAACCATCCTCCATCACCAATTTCATGATGCTCACCGCCGTGCGTGAGTAATTGCATCATAGGCTTGTTGGACGGTGATGGGTTGGATGAGATTTATCATGTAATCGAGTTAGTTTTTTAGGGTTTGATCCCTAGTATCCACTATGTTCTGAGATTGATGTTGCTATGACTTTGCTATGCTTAATGCTTGTCACTAGGGCCCGAGTGCCATGATTTCAGATCTGAACCTATTATGTTTTCATGAATACATGTGTGTTCTTGATCCTATCTTGCAAGTCTATAGTCACCTATTATGTGTTATGATCCGACAACCCCGAAGTGACAATAATCGGGATACTTCTCGGTGATGACCATAGTTTGAGGAGTTCATGTATTCACTATGTGCTAATGCTTTGTTCCGGTTCTCTATTAAAAGGAGGCCTTAATTAATATCCCTTAGCTCCAATAGGACCCCGCTGCCACGGGAGGGTAGGACAAAAGATGTCATGCAAGTTCTTTTCCATAAGCACGTATGACTATATTCGGAATACATGCCTACATTACATTGATGAACTGGAGCTAGTTCTGTGCCACCCTATGTTATGATCAATTACATGATGAACCACATCCGGCATAATTATCCATCACTGATCCGGTGCCTACGAGTTTTCCATATACTGGTTTACGCTTGTTTACTTTTCCGCTGCTACTGTTACAATCACTACAAAATACCAAAAACATTACTTTTGCTGTCTTTACTTTTGTTACCGTTACCATCACTATCATATTACTTTGCTACTAAACACTTTGCTGCAGATACTAAGTTTCCAGGTGTGGTTGAATTGACAACTCAGCTGCTAATACTTGAGAATATTCTTTGGCTCCCCTTGTGTCGAATCAATAAATTTGGGTTGAATACTCTACCCTCGAAAACTGTTGCGATCCCCTATACTTGTGGGTTATCATTAACCAGGATGCTGGAGGTTGCTCCTTTGAAAGAAGGCAAAGGGGGGAACAAGGAAGCTACCGCCTCCCCGAAGGAGGTTGTCAGGAAAGGAGGAATCGAGAATTCCTCTATCCAGGGGAAGAACAGGACCGCCTCTAAAGACCCGGGGACCATGGCCTCAAAGCGGGGGAAGAAATCTTCGTCAGAGGGTCCTACGCCGGGGGATGCCTCGGCCGCACTGTGCCCCCAAGGGGATCAGCCCTCCACCGAGCCGTAAGTAGAGAGGGGAGTTTTTAAGATAAGAGACATCCCTGTTCTATTTCTCAGGAAGATAACCGAAATTTTACCTTGTAGTTAGGATCTCAACCCTTCTCAGCAGAGCTCATCTTCAGGGGATCTTCGTCCGGAGATGATGGAGAGTGGAACGCCTCCCCCTATCGTACCGCCTTGCGAGGCGGGCGACCCTGAGGTGTCGTCACGGAGGGTTTCTCCGAATCCGGCAGGGCCGGAGGGCAGTCGTATGGCCCCCCAAAGCCCTCCGTGTCCGGCCTTCGAAAAAGGCCATCGGACAAGTCCTGCACCGTCTGGTGCATGGTCGGAGGAGCTGAAGGATCTGCTCGGGCAAGCGTCTATCTCAGAAGAACACCGTGCATTGATGGGTACGATGATTGAAAGGATTTCATCCGCGGAGGGCAGGTTGTACGAGGCCGTCAGGAGTTTACTGACAGGTTTTGAGGTACGCGAAATGATGTACCTTTTGACAGTTCCGCATATATAAGATGTGCCCTGTGTAGATAGTAGCCCCTGAGACTTGGTGCATTGTCAATAATGACGGTGCACCGAGGATCATAATCCCAGGTATAATATGTCGCCCTTCGTATGTAGGTGGCGAAGTGTTCGGTGGCTAGCCGGACTGATGAATTTGCCGAGCTAAAGCAGCAACTTGACGTGGCAGATGCCGACATCGCGCTTGTCAACAAGCGGCTTGACGAGGCACAAGGTATGTAATTTCTCCCAAGACACCTGGTAAGAGGAGCTTGATTCCCGTATCTTAAAATATGTGTGTTTGATGCAGATGGTGCCGCTGCCATGGAGAACCTTTGGGCGGAACTTGCCCGAGCCAAGGAGCAGGCCAGGAAAAGCTATGCAGCTGCCTTAAAGGCGGCTGAAGAGCTGAAAGCCGAACAGGCTGCACACTACCGAAGCAAGAAGGAAATGGCCGAGATGGCTGTGAAGTCGAAAAATGCTGTCGACCGCTGCAACCTTCTTGAAAAAGAAGATCGGGCGGAACAGAAGGACCTGGAGAAGGCCACTATCGAGGCCAAGGATACTCGCTCTGCGATGAGAGCTATGAAGGAGGAGCTACGTCAGGCCGGAGATATCGCGGCTGGAAAGCCCTTTATGCTGCGGATGAAGTTCGGGGATCCTAAATATGCTCCGTTGGACCGGCTATGGAGTGCGGCGGACACTTATCTGGATTTGGCGGCGAGTGCCGCGGACGCGGCCAAACACTTCCGAGATAAAAAAGATCATGAAATGGAAAAGCTTTTTTGGTTGCAGTTCCACAATCCAGAGCGCCCACTTCCATTAACCGATCGTTTGGCCGCATGGGCGGAGCTGAATAGGTTATCCGGACTCGCCATGAAGTATGTCGTGAGTCATCTGTGGCCGGAAAGGCCCGGGCCGAAGAGTTATTTTAGATTGGTGTAGTAGTTCCTTGGTGCGGTGCCGCATATTAATGCAATGAAGAGGTCAGCGTGCATAGAGGGTGCGCGGATGGCTCTTGCCCGTGTCAAAACATACTAGGCGGAGATGAATGCCATCGCTGTTGCATCCCAAGATTCGGACAGGAGCCGAGTACCTCCCGAGCACTATTTTCAGGAAGTTCTGCAGGGCGCTCGTTTAATAGAGACGCAGTGCTCGAAGGATATTATGTTCGAATAACATGTATTATTGTAAAACAATGTTTCGAGGGAATATAAAAGCTTTTTATACTTGTGCCTTCAAGAATTAAAATACCTCATGTGCGGCCGTTAATGTATATGTGTATATAACCTGAAAGATGGCAGTCTTCGGCTTCAGCCCCGACGCATATAATGCTGGGGTGTTCGCATGGCACATTTTCACACTTGATCCAACGTCTTGGTCCTATTAAGGAGGTGATAGCGCAGCGAACTAGGCAACCGGACTATAATGCTTTATCACTTTCACTTAGCCATGGGAGTTTGACGGTGGGGCTACTATATAGCCCCTAGGGGCACCCGCTCACCCGAATTGCGTGGCGCGTGTGTGCTCTGGCCGAAAGCGCCCTTCGTTAATGCGGAGGAATCCTAAAGATTCCGGCGGGTCATCGAGTGGTTGACCAGTCTCACGCTATATCATGACAGTCAGTTTTGGCTTTCTCTCGAGGTGCTCGCTTTGGCGAATCGGGCACAATCGCGTGAGTTCTCACGGTGCCGCCTTAGCCGATAGAGCGGAACGTAAGGCAGCAAAACACGAGACGGCAAACCCAACATTTGACCAAAGACATGATTCGGAGCTGATGCATATAAGGCCAAACTTCATGACGCCAACACTCTCTAAGGTATTCGGTCTTTATGAAAACGGGCTGAACAACGCCCTTGGTAATAAGCCCCTGGTGTCCAGGTACGCGCAAAATTCTGACGTGGCCACATGCCAAGACGCCAGCCTCCTCCTCGGTTATACCAAAAAACCGGGGGATGTGTATCAACAAGAGGCAGTGAAAAAGGTATATGCAGGGTCTTAATCTAAAAAGAATCCTTGGAACGGGTCCCTACTGCACGTCTGCGCTTGTGTCTCCGTTGTGCCGTATCCTGGACGGGTGTAGCACGGTGTTCATCTGTAAAAGAGAGGAACTTAGTTGAGAAAGATCGTGCGAAAATGTAAGTTATATTAAATAAAAAAATTATAATTCAAAATATGGGTAAAGTGGAGCTTTATTGTCTCTCGTTGTACATACGCGGAGCCCCTTGTACTGGGGTAGGCAGCTAGTAAGCCCTTGTATGTTTACGCCGGACTCGTCTAGCCATGTCCGGGGTCTGAACGACCTGTTTAGGTGCTTTGATTAGTGAAGACGGTTTAGTGTGTGGCTGTCAAGGCAGCCGCAGACGATCTTCAACTTGAGGAACACTCGATGTTTCCCTTTAATGAGATGATGCCTCACGGACCGGGCATTTTAAGCGTAAGAGATGCATAATGTGGTATTGCGTTAAAGCGGGCGAAAGCTTCGCGTCCCAGTAGTCCTTGATATCTACTTGTAAATGGGGCGATGTGGAAGGTTAGCATTTCGCGGCGGAAGTTGTCGGGGGAGCCAAACATAACTTCTAGCAGGAGAGCACCCATACAATGGGCATCTGGGCCTGGCGTTACCCCTTGAAAGGAAGTGTTGCTATGGCGAATTTTTGTTGGGTCTATACCCATTTTGCGGATTGTGTCCTGATATAGCAGGTTTAGATCACTGCCGCCGTCCATTAGGACTTGTGTAAAGTGGAGTCCGTTAATTATCAGATCTAATATCAAGGCAGTCCAGCCTGCGTTCCGGATACTTCTAGAGTAATCACGATGGTCGAAGGTGATTGGTTTTAACAACCGATGGCGGGACTCCTCAGGATAGGCCGTATGCGGCGTACCTCTATAGGCGCCACTCTGTTTTTCCCTTTTGTCACGTGAAGTGAGTTTACTGTTTTGACTTCTTGTGGGAAATTCTTTTGTTTTCCGGTGCTCTGCTTGTGGGGTTCGTCATCGTCCTCGCTTGGTTTGTCGAGCCCCTTGTTTTCGGTGTTGAGTTTGGCGGATTGCTTGAAGACCCTACAATATCTGTGGGTATGGTTTGCAGGCTTCCCGGGAGTACTGTGGATTTGGCATATCTTGTCCAAGATTTTGTTTAGGTTAGATAGCTCGTCGTTGTTATCCTTGAGGGGCAGCTTTTTCTGATTTTGCTGAGAGCTTTTGAATCCGGCATTGACTGCTGTGCTCTTCGGGCTGTTTCCCTTGGTCCAGCGCTGGTCCTTGCTGCGTCGCAATTTCCCGTTTCCATCCCTAACTTCGGATGTAGGGTCGCTGGTACTGCATCTTGCCAACCAGCTATCCTCTCCTGCGCAAAAGCGGGTCATGAGGCTTGTTAATGCGGCCATTGTTCTTGGCTTTTCTTGGCCGAGGTGTCTGGCGAGCCATTCGTCTCGAACACTGTGTTTGAAAGCTGCTAAGGCTTCGGCGTCCGGACAGTCGACTATCTGGTTCTTTTTAGTAAGAAATCTGTTCCAGAGTTTCCGGGCTGACTCTCCGGGTTGTTGAGTTATATGACTTAAATAAATGCGCATCCGGAGGTCGGACATAGGTCCCTTGAAAATTTGCCCGAAAAGCATCCTCGAGCTCTTCCCAACTTCCAATAGTGTTTTCGGGAAGGGTTTTAAGCAAATGTCGGGCTGGCCCTTTGAGCTTGAGGGGTACGTATTTTATGGCGTGGAGGTCATCTCCTCTAGCCATGTGTATGTGGAGGATATAATCCTCAATCCGCACTCCAGTGCATTGTTCCGTTGTATGCCTCTATGTTTACGAGCTTGAATTTATTTGGAAATTCATGGTCCAAGACCTCATCGGTGAAACATAGGGGTGCGGCACCCCTATATTTGGGTGTGCCGCGATGTTCGGATACTTGTTGCGTTGCATTGCTTACTAAAGCTTGCTTTCTTGGCCCGTAGATAGATCTGGGTGGGCCATCTTTTTGATGTGAATCCTTGTGCGGATCGCGTGCCGGCTTGTGTGCGGCGCCGTTTGCCGCTCTATGTTGGCCATGGGGTTGTTTATCCAACCAGGTGGCTTCCTTATTTTTTGATTGCGGGGTCTCTAAGGCCTCTTCGGCAAATGCCAGCAGTAATTTTCGCTTCAGATAGCTCTTTGTGTGGCGACTGTCGCCGTATTTGTCTGCGGTGTTGAGTACTTTGCTCCATCTAATTCTGAGTGCATCTTCCGCTGTTTTGAGCTTCCGCTTCTGCTTTCAGGCTACGCGCAGTGGTGACGAGCCTTTTTTGGAGGTTCTTCTCCTCCAGCAACTTGTCCGGTGTGAGATCGTCCGGACTGTTATCTTTGCCGGGGACGTGCTGTTCGGTTTGTTTATCCAAGTTGCCCTGTTCGGACGGTTGCTCGATGGCATGTTCGTCGTCCGCCGGTTCGCCCTGCTCTGTGGCTGGGTCTGTATGGCTGCTGTCTCTGTCGAGGTGGGGTTTAGAGCGGCGCTTACGCCGCCGCTTTGGCTGCTTTTCGAGGGAACGATCCCTCGTTGCATCCCTTTGTTCCTCGTCGTCGTTTCTTTTAGGTGTGTCCACCATGTATACATCGTGAGATGAGGTGGTTGTCCAGTGCCCTATAGGCGCTGGTTCCTATTCGTCTCCTAACTCGTCGTCCATACCGTCGATGTCTTCGGAGTCGAAGTCGAGCATGTCGATTAAATCATCGACAGTGGCTACGAAGTGGGTGGTGGGGGGCTTTGAATTTCTTCGTCATCCGCATCCCAACCTTGTTGACCATAGTCCAGCCAGGGCTCTCCTGATAAAGAGAGAGACTTTAGTGAATTTAGAATGTCGCCGAAGGGCGAGTGCTGAAAGATCTCCGCCGCGGTGAACTCCATGATCGGCCCCCAATCGGATTCGATCGGGCAGAGGCGCGGAAGGTCCGTAGTCCGGAGAGGAGTCCGACACCTTGGAGTCACGAGCTTCGCAGAGGACAAGGCTGGTGTTTGGCTCGATCGCCCTAAAGATTGCAGCCCCCGAGGCGGTGTCCAGCCACCCGTCCTCGATTGGCGCAGTCGGCTCCGAGCTAAGGGTCGGAGCGGACACTGGTGCGGCCTCCAGGGCACTGTTCGGCGGCAGAGCTAGATCATGCCCATCGTGACAGTGCGGCGCGCTCGGCTGTGGCTCGAACCCGTCGAAGATCAAGTCTCCGCGGACGTCAGCCGTGTAGTTCAAACTTCCAAATCTGACCTGATGGCCAGGGGCGTAGCTTTCGATCTGCTCCAGATGGCCTGTTTAATTAGCCCGCAGTGCAAAGCCTCCGAATACGAATATCTGTCCGAGGAGAAAAGTCTCACCCTGGACCGCATCGTTGTTGATGATTGGAGGAGCCATCGGGCCTAAAGATGACGACAGGGAGGAACTCTCAATGAAAGCACCAATGTCGGTGTCAAAACCGGCGGATCTCGGGTAGAGGGTCCCGAATCATGCGTCTAGGCGGATGGTAACAGGAGACAAGGGACACGATGTTTTTACCCAGGTTTGGGCCCTCTCGATGGAGGTAAAACCCTATTCCCGCTTGATTAATATTGATGATATGGGTAGTACAAGAGTAGATCTACCACGAGATCAGAGAGGCTAAACCCTAGAAGCTAGCCTATGGTATGATTGTTGTTCGTCCTACGGACTAAAACCCTCTGGTTTATATAGACACCGGAGAGGGCTAGTGTCGGTGTCAAAACCGGCGGATCTCGGAAGGGGGTCCTGAACTGTGCGTCTAGGCGGATGGTAACAGGAGACAAGGGACACGATGTTTTTACCCAGGTTCGGGCCCTCTCGATGGAGGTACAGCCCTACTCCTTCTTGATTAATATTGATGATATGGGTAGTACAAGAGTAGGTCTACCACGAGATCAGAGAGGCTAAACCCTAGAAGCTAGCCTATGGTATGATTGTTGTTCGTCCTACGGACTAAAACCCTCCGGTTTATATAGACACAATGGGAGGAGATCTACACATCCGTATCGCCAAGCTTGCCTTCCACGCCAAGGAAAGTCCCATCCGGACACGGGACGAAGTCTTCAATCTTGTATCTTCATAGTCCACGAGTCCGGCCAAAGGCTGTAGTCTGGACATCCGGACACCCCCTAATCCAGGACTCCCTCAGTAGCCCCCGAACCAGGCTTCAATGACGATGAGTCCGGCATGCAGATTGTCTTCGGCATTGCAAGGCGGGTTCTTCTCCAAATTTTGTGTACCTATTGAATATTGTCCAGCTTCTCGTGAATATTGCGCTCCTTGGCTTCCACGCCCAATAATAGTTCTCTTCCACGTGTCAAACGAATGCGAAAAGCCAGGGTGTTTTTACATTTACCCCCTAGCTGCGCGAATGAGCTACCTATAAAAGAGACGAGGGTTTAGATCCGAATCACACCATCTTCCCTTCGCGATCATTCATCGGAGCGCATCCGACAGAGATCCATTCCATCATGGCCAGTCGACGCAGCTCCTCCTCTCGCCCTCCCAGCCCCCAGCCTCGAGGTTGGGAGAGATGTTCCGTCCCGCACAGCGAGCTAGTGACGCTCCAAACCAACATATTCCTTCCCCCAGCCTTCATGGTCCCGGTTCGAGCCGGACTTGCCACCTATAATGGCGGAGAGCAAGCGGAGAGCATCCCCAGTCCCTCCAATGGAGAGCGGGTATGCCTTGTCCCTTATCTGATAAGAGGGCTCGGATTTCCAATTCATCCGTTTCTCCGGGGGTTCCCTGAGTTCTACGGCCTCCAGTTGCACAACCTTACGCCTGCCTCCATATTGCATATTGCGGGCTTCGTAGCCCTTTGCGAGCTGTTTTTGGGCATCGAGGCTCATTTCGCGCTGTGGAAGAACTATGGCGCATCGCCGGGACCGGATAATAATCCGGAACCCCAAGGAAGGCGTCTGAATACTGGCCTTTAGAATGGTTTTATATAGAAGACGTCCCCCTGCCGGACCTTGTTCGGATTGGCCTCCCCGAGTTTAATAAAGCTCCTTTGAAGAAGCGCCTAAGCTGGCGTCCACGGAGCCCTCAGAGGGAAAATGACAAGGACGTCCTTTACCTGATGAGCCGGATAAGGTTGTTAGCTCATTCCGGACTGACCATGATCGGGTCATGGCCACATGCATTATGCGGGGTGCAGCCGCTTCAGTATAGAGGCCACCCCGTGTGGGATTTCAATGGGGAGGATGATGGCACCCGCTGCGGCCGTAAGGGGCCGGGATCGGTTGCCGCTCTGACGAAGATCTTGTCCGCATTGTACAAGGGAGAAGAGGAGGAGTTCCTCCGCGTCAATCCACAGGACGGATTTTCTATGTACAATCCTCCAGGCTGGGTAAGCGGACATTTATTTTTGCCCATCCGTTCCACATTCCCATAGTTAAGTACCTTATTTTGTGATTTCAATGCAGGAATTGCGCCAGGCCGTAAAGGATATGAACAACCCTCATCCACACCCCGAGGATACGGAATGGTCCCTCGATCCGGCCTCCCAAGAGGATCCAGACATATCCGTGGAGCTGATCTATGGGGTATTTCACCAACTGAGCATCGACAACGCCTTGCTGGCTATTACAGCCGATTATCCCGGACTGCTCCCCGCCTCACAAGTAATCGAGACCGAAGTCCTAATACTTCGAATATGATCCATCCGTGCTTATTTTTTATCACCGTATACAAATGGTGTTTCACAGGGGAGGATCTCGAGGCGGAATGCCAAGCCTGCGGCGACTGGCCAACAGGGGACCGCGAGGGCGGGTAGGCAAAAGAGACGCGCAGTCCGGGTCGAGGCACCGGCGCAGCAGTAAGGCGCACTGCCTTATTCCAAAGTTTTATTCTTACGATGCATACTAACGCCCGTGCTCTCCTTTTTCTAGGAAAAAGAGGGTTCGCCGGACTATATCCTGAGAGATTGCCAATTGAGCCTCCACCAGCCAGGCTCCAAAGCCAGGTCCAGAAGCAGAGGCAAACACGAGGCGTGCGTCGGACACTCCTCCGACAAAGGATGCGGACAGACTGTCCTCCACCAATTCCGAGGTGGAGAGTGCCATGAATCACAGGCATCGCCGGACAGTTCTTCGTGACACTTGTTTCTCCCAAGAGGCATTGGATGCCTTCAATTCGGGAGATGTGTACCTCCGTGCCGCTCAAAATGGTCTAGCCAGAGCCACGGGGCAGTATGTGAAAGACATACAGGTGAGAAAATTTGATGGTTATATATGTCAGTAGCCCCCGAGACTTGAAACTGTAAGCATAACTGATTTAAGGATCATTTGTTATGCAGGATCTTACAAAAAAGAATACCCAACTATCCCAGGAGCTGGAAGAGTGCAAAGCCCAACTTGAGGCCGCACTAGCCGCGGCAGGGGAGGCCAAGGAGACCCCCTGTGGTAATATACACTTCGAAAGATAAGTATGTTGTGAAGTGTGGAATGTGTGCAAATCTGACAATATCATTGCAAATGGCGCCGGAGTAGATCCAGACAAGCAACAACTCTTGTGCCGGTTAAAGGCCGGCGAGAGCGTGCTTATGAGGGTGAGGCAGGAGAAGAATAATCTCCAAGATGCCAACACCCAGCTGGGCGTGGAACTAAAGGATGTTCGTGCCCAGCTGTCGGACTCCGAGAAGGAGAATCGACGGCTTCAACGCGGCATTTTTAGTAAGTGCTTGAACGAACTTTAAAAAAGAGTTCGGCGAGGAAGTCGACTAACAGAGTTATGTCTGTAGGTATGCTCACAGGTCGTCCTGCAGAGGAAATGCCCGGTTCTATGGCTATCTGTCTCCATGCCCGAAGGCCTTGGAGAGGTTGCAGAGAGGCTTATGGGAGCGCGGCGGTGCTTCCGATTATGGAAGATATCGGCCTGCCTCAAGGTGCCAGGGAGGCCTGGGCCATGGTGAAGACGCGGTACACGAAGGCTGACCCAAACCACATGGCCGAGGTCGGACATGTGGGGGCTGATGGGAAGGAGATCCCTGTGAGCTTAGTGTACGGCCAAGTAGAGTTGGCATTAAATATTCCCAACAGGACTGTAAACTAGATAGCCTGTTGGATGGTATTGAAGAGGAATATGCTCAGTCAAATTGACTATGTAATTTAAGATGACTTGTAAAGTGCCTTCTAGCCGGATTGTAGATCGTTTGTCATGGCGGACCTTTTCGCTTCAACCTCGGGAACCGATAGTACGGAGTGTGTCCGAATACCCTCTCGGTTATGTAAGAACCGCGGCATGCATGGAGACCAGGCGTAGGTGTCATTAGTGCTTGAAAAGACAAGTGCCCAACTAGTTGTGTTATATTACATGGTTAGTAAGAAACATCTTCCAGGGAGAATAGTTCCATTAGGGGTTCCTTTCCCTGGGAGGCATGCCCTAAAGTGCATGTCCGGGCTGCGAAAAAAGCAGAAAAGCATCTGGGGGCAGATAAATAAACAATTGAGAAATCATCTTTAGTTTATTGACCGAATATTCCCTTAAGAATGCTAGCTTTCGGCTTCACCCAGTCCGAGGTACACATCCGGCTGACCCGGCAGTAACAATCACAGAGGTGCTCCCTTTACCGCCTAGCCGAACAATCGGGAACGTAGGGGTAAGCACATGAGCCAGGCAACTCAGCTTGGCTAAAACTTAAGTCATATCGATGCATATTATGGTGAATAAAAGGTATATGCGGAAGTGTGATTTGTTGGGCTGAAGCCCGCATAAATAAGCTTCTGTTAAGGAAGCCCCCAGGTATAACGAGCGCAGATAGCGCATCAATTGTGTGCGAACAAGGCGCGAACGAGCCCTTAAAGGCTATAAGAGAAAGGGAGGGAGAAGGAGAGAAATATAAGACAGCTAATGTGGAAAAAATAGACAGAGGAAGGAGACGAACACAGAGTCCGGCGCTAGGCGTAGAATCTTCGGAGACGGGCTGCGTTCCATGGGTTCGGCTCGAGTCGGTTATCCGATGGATCTCGCAAACGGTGCGCTCCACCAGTCTGGATTTGGTCAATAATAAAGGGACCTTCCCATTTGGGCTTGAGTTTGTCCTTTTTCTTGTCCGACAGGCATAGAACTAACTCGGCAACATTGTAAGTTTTGGCCCGTACTTCTCTGCTTTGACATCTTCGAGCCTGCGGTTGATAGAATGCGGAACGGGCTTTTGCCACGTCACGCTCCTCCTCCAAGGCGTCCAACCTGTCCTGCCGATCAAGTTCGGCTTCTCTTTCTTCGTACATGCGCACGCGAGGTGAGTCATGAATTATGTCGCAGGGCAGAACTGCCTCTGCGCCGTATACCATAAAGAATGGTGTGAATCCGGTGGTGCGATTCGGCGTGGTCCGCAACCCGTAGAGTACGGAGTCGAGCTCCTCTACCCAGTGCGTGTTAGATTCCTTGAGGGACCACACTAATCTGGGTTTAATGCTGCTCATAATTAGACCATTTGCTCACTCGACTTGACCGTTAGTTTGTGGGTGATAGACGGAAGCATAGTCGAGCTTGATGCCCATGTTTTTGCACCAGAGTTTGACCTCGTCGGCCGTAAAGTTCGTGCCGTTATCAGTGATGATGATCTTTGTGGGGGACGCCAGAACGTATTTGCACGACCCCTGATATGAAGTCTATCACCGGTCCGGAATCGTCCATCTTAACGGGCTTGGCCTCTATCCATTTGGTAAATTTATCCACCCTGACCAGTAGGTATTTTTGCTTGTGGGTTCTTCCTTGAAGGGGTCCAACCATGTCAAGCCCCCAGACCGCGAAGGGCCAGGTGATCGGTATAGTTTGGAGGGCGGTGGGTGGCATGTGGCTTTGGTTAGCAAAGAGCTGGCAACCTAATCATCGATGGACTAAGTCCTGATCATCTGCCCGGGCAGTCGTCCAATAAAATCATGTACGTAAGGCCATGATTACAAGGGCCCGGGCTGCATGTGCCCGCCGAGTCCGGCATGAATTTAAGCCAGGAGATTCCGCCCTTCCTCTTCGGAGATACACCTTTGAAGGACTCCGGTGGTGCTTTTCTTATAAAGCTCTCCCTCATGGACTTTATAGGCTTTAGAGCGCCGCACTATGCAGCGTGCCTCGTTTTGGTCCTCGGGAAGTTCCTGCCTGATTAGGTAGGCTAGGAATGATTCAGTCCACGGGGCAATGACTGCCATTATTACATGGGCTGAAGATGCATGTTACTTCGTCGGCAGAGCCTCCAGTTGTGTCAGAATGTTCGGTGTCGGGCAGTGCGGTTGGGTCCGGGCTGTTATTTCCGGACTCCCCTTCCCATAATACGGATGGCTTGAACAGCCTCTCAAAGAAGAAATGGGGGGGGGGGGGACGGCATCGCGCTTTGCGCCAATGTGTGCCAAGACGTCTGCTGCCTGATTGTTTTCCCGAGCTATATGGTGAAATTCGAGCCCTTAGAACCGAGCTGACATTTTTAGGACGACGTTGCGATAAGATGCCATTTTTGGATCCTTGGCATCAAAATCTCCATTTATTTGGGATATCGCGAGGTTCGAATCCCCGCGCATATCTAGGCGTTGAATGCCCATGGAGACTGCCATCCGGAGACCATGTAGAAGGGCCTCGTATTCGGCTGCGTTGTTGGAGTCCTTATACATTATCTGGAGTACGCATTGAACTGTATCTCCTGTTGGGGACGCGTCGAGCAGCGGCAGCCCCAGACCGGCCAACATTTTGGAGCCGTCAAAGTGCATGATCCAGTTGGAATATGTGCCGTACTCTTTAGGGAGTTCAGCTTCAGTCCATTCGGCGACGAAGTCGGCCAAAACTTGTGACTTAATAGCTCGCCGTGGCTTGTAGGTTATGTCGAACGGGAGGAGCTCAATGACCCATTTGGCAATCCGTCCCATCGCGTCGAAGTTGTTTATAATGTCGTTAATAGGTACTTCGGAGGCTACTGTTATCGAACACTCTTGAAAGTAGTGCCGCAGCTTCCGGGATGCCATAAACACCGCGTATGCTATCTTTTGATAATGCGAATACCGTGACTTGCATGGAGTGAGGATAGTGGACATGTACTAAACTGGTTTTTGGAGAGGGAATTTGTGTCCTCCGTTTCTTGTTCGACGACGAGCACTGCGCTTACAACTTGATGAGTTGCCGCGATGTATAATAGCATTGGTTCGCCAATGTTAGGCGCGACCAGGACCGGGTTTGTTGCCAATATGGCCTTTATTTCTTCGAGTCCGGCCGTGGCAGCATCCGTCCACTCGAAGTGTTCGGTGCGCCGGAGGAGGAGATAAAGGGGCAATGCCTTTTCTCCCAAGCGGGAGATAAAGCGGCTTAGAGCCGCCACACATCCAGTCAATTTTTGTATTTGTTTGAGGTCCTTTGGGATATCCAATTGTGACAGAGCTCGGATCTTTGCTGGGTTTGCTTCAATTCCTCTACCGGATACAATGAAGCCCAAGAGCTTTCCGGCTGGTACGCCGAAAACGCAATTTTCCGGGTTAAGCTTGATGTCATATGTTCGGAGTTTATCAAATGTGAGCCTCAAGTCGTCTATTAGAGTTTCGGCATGCTTGGTTCTGACGACCACATCATCTACGTATGCCTCCACTGTTTTGCCAATCTGGTTTGCCAGACATGTCTGAATCATGCACTGATATGTTGTGCCGGCGTTTTTGAACCCCGAAGGGCATTGTGTTGAAGCAGAATGGGCCATATGGGGTGACGAATGCCGTTGCGGCTTGGTCAGGCTCTGCCATCTTAATTTGATGGTAGCCGGAGTATGCATCAAGGAAGCACAATGAATCATATCCTGCGGTAGCGTCGATAATTTGATCGATGCGGGGGAGGGGGAAGGGATCCTTTGGGCAAGCCTTGTTGAGGTCCTTGAAATCGACGCATAGGCGCCAGGATTTGTCCTTCTTTGGTACCATCACCGTGTTAGCTAGCCAGTCCGGATGTTTTATATCTCTGATGAATCTCGCCTCCAATAGTTTGGCTAGCTCCTCTCCCATGGCTTGTCTCTTAGGTTCGAGAAACACCGAAGAGCTTGCTTGACTGGCTTGAATCCTTTTAGGATGTTTAGGCTGTGCTCGGCCAACAAGATGGGATTCCTGGCATGTCTGAAGGGTGCCGGGCAAAATGTCCCAATTTTCATGGAGGAATTCTCGTGGTCTGGCGTCTACATCGGGGTTTAATTGCGAGATGGAGGCTGTTTTTGTAGGGTCCGATTGGATGGACTTGGAATTTGACTATTTCGTCCGCCGGTTTAAAGGAGGTGGACTTGGATCTTTTATCGAGTATCACGTCGTCCTGTTCACCATGGAGCGCGGTGCGATCAGTTCCTCGGCTGCTAGGGCTTGGATAGTGCCTCAAGGGCCAGTCTTGGCTGTCTTATTTTCAGCGCAGTGCTATGTCCGGTCACCGGCGAGAGTGATGATTCCGTTGGGCCCGGGCATTTTGAGCTTCATGTACCCGTAATGGGGTATAGCTTGAAAAATTGTGAATGCCTCTCGCCCTAATAGAGCGTGGTATCCGCTACTGAACGGGGCCACTTGGAACGTGACCTCCTCGGACCTGTAATTATCCGGCGTGCCGAAAACCACATCCAGTGTGATTTTTCCTGAACAGCACGCTTCCCGACTAGTGATTATTCCTCTAAAGGTTGTGCTACTTCGCTCAATGCGGCTCCAGTCTATTTCCATTTTTCGAAGGGTTTCCTCGTAAATGAGGTTTAATCCGCTGCCACCGTCCATGAGTACCTTTGTAAGGCGAAAGCCGTCCACTATTGGACTGAGGACCAATGCGGCTGGTGCTCGGGCTGTTCGGAATTTAGGTTCGTCACTTGCATTAAAGGTAATAGCCGTGTCACTCCATGGGTTTATCGTTGCTACTTGGTAGACTTCGGCAAGGCTGCGGAGTGTTCGTTTCCGCATATTATTTGATGCGAAAGTCTCAAAGACTGTTAATCTTGTCTTGGTATCCTCGGGCTAGTGCTCTGTGAATTACAGGGTTAGAAGCTCTTTGCCGCTTTTGGCCACCTGCCGGAGTATCCAACATGCTCTAAGGCTATGAGTTGGTGTGGCGCCCTCTGTACTATGAATTTTACAGGGTCCATTGAGCCATCCCTCCAGTACGGTTCCATGCCCTGCAAGGGGTTTATGTTTTTTGGTGTTTAACCCAGGTGACTGTCGATAATGCACCCTTTTATTTCGGACTGGGTTTGTATATAGGGCCGGATTGTCCCAAAATCTTAATTCGGTTTTCCAGGCGCTTTCCATTGCACAGTACTTTCGTACTATGGACGCCAAGTCAGCAAAGCGTGTAATTTCACGGTGACCTATGGCGTTGAGGATTCCCTTGTTCGTGGAATTATTGCAGAAGAATGAAATTGCGTCTTCCTCGCGGCAGTCCTTTATCCTATTCATAACCAACAGGAATCTGGCCCAGTAATGATGTACTGTTTCCTTGGGCTCTTGCCTAATTTTGGGTAGATCGCATATGTTCGGTTGGGTGGGTGGAATTAAATCCAAAACCTCACCCAATCTGAGACTCAAGGGCCAAGGAATTTCCGAACTCAGAAGTTTGGATTCTTGGATGTTGTCCAATGAATGTAGCCATTGCCTGATTCTAAGTTCAGGTCTTGAGTGACGTCCTCCCCTCCGCGGGTATCCGGCTTGGAGGGATTAGGAATCCGGACATAGCTAGTCCTTAAGATAGATGAAGGGTCGCCGCATTGTTCCTCCACCACAGCGACGTGATGGGTGACCTGGGGAGAGTTAATCTCTCTCAGATCGGGTTTAGCCCAATCTGATCGTAGTCTGTAGCGACTCCCAGGGCGGCGATGCGATCCAGGAGCTCGTTTAAGGAAGAGAGCTCCGTCGGATCTTGCTGCTCGGCGAGTTTCGAGTTGACGTGAAGATTGCTTTCGATGACCTGAGAAGTCATCATCGGCGCGGCGGCCGTACAGGCGGTCAAAAGAAAACCGCCTAGCCGGAGAGTTTGGCTGATAGCCAAAGCTCCTTTAGCAACAGTACCGTCTTTAAAGACGGGATGAGGCATCCTTCCTGACGGCGACGACACAGAGGAACTCTCAATAAAAGCACCAATGTCGGTGTCAAAACCGGCGGATCTCGGGTAGGGGTTCCCGAACTGTGCGTCTAGGCGGATGGTAACAGGAGACAAGGGACACGATGTTTTTACTCAGGTTCGGGCCCTCTCGATGGAGGTAAACCCTACTCCTGCTTTATTAATATTGATGATATGGGTAGTACAAGAGTAGATCTACCACGAGATCAGAGAGGGTAAACCCTCGAAGCTAGCCTATGGTACGATTGTTGTTTGTCCTACGGACTAAAACCCTCCGGTTTATATAGACACCGGAAAGGGCTAGGGTTACACAGAGTCGGTTACAATGGGAGGAGATCTACACATCCGTATCGCCAAGCTTGCCTTCCACGCCAAGGAAAGTCCCATCCGGACACGGGATGAAGTCTTCAATCTTGTATCTTCATAGTCCAGGAGTCCGGCCATCCGGACACCCCCTAATCCAGGACTCCCTCAGCTAGGGTTACACAGAGTCGGTTACAATGGGAGGAGATCTACATATGCGCATCGCCAAGCTTGCCTTCCACGCCAAGGAAAGTCCCATCCGGACACGGGATGAAGTCTTCAATCTTGTATCTTCATAGTCCAGGAGTCCGGCCAAAGGTTATAGTCCGGCCATCCGGACACCCCCTAATCCAGGACTCCCTCACTTGTGTTTGTTGCGCCGGGGCTTGCCGTTCCTATCTATGGCGTTCGAAGTGCCAGGATTTCTTGATGTGCTGTTGCTACGAGCTAGCCAGCTGTCCTTGCCCGCACAAAAGCGGGTCATGCGTGTCGTAAGGGCTGCCATGGATTTCGGCTTCTCTTGGACAAGCTGTCGTGCGAGCCACTCATCACGGATGTTACGCTTAAAGGCTGCTAGGGATTCAGCATCAGGACAGTCGACAATTTGGTTCTTTTTAGTTAGGAACCGAGTCCAAAATGTCCTGGCTGACTCTCCGGGCTGTTGGGTTATGTGACTTAAGTCATCAGCGTCCGGTGGTCGCACATAAGTGCCCTGGAAGTTGTCGAGGAATGCGTCTTCCAGGTTCTCCCAACTGCCAACGGAGTTTGCCGGCAGACTATTCAGCCAATGTCGAGCCGGTCCCTTGAGCTTTAGTGGGAGGTACTTGTTGGCATGCAGATCATCGCCGCGGGCCATGTGAATGTGGATAAGGAAATCTTCAATCCATACCGCGGGGTCTGTTGTCCCATCATATGGTCCGATGTTTACGGGTTTATACCCTTCTGGGAATTCATGCTCCATTACTTCGCCAGTGAAGCATAGGGGGGGGGGGGGTGTGGTACCTCTATGGTGGGCTACATCGCGACGCAGTTCGGATGAATCTGGTCTGCTGTGTTCGGCCCGAACCGATTTGTATTTAGTAGATCCGGCGTGGCGGTCATCGTCATGCATTGGGGCGCGCCCCCATGATCCGTAGATCGATCTTGATTGTCCTGCTTTGTTTTTCAGTTTGTCTCGCTGGTCGTGCGTGTAGCCCCGGGCCTTCGTGTTTTTGTTTGATTGGCGACGGGGTGCGGGCTGGTGTTCGGGTTGATATGCCGCTTTATCTCAGCCACGAGGTTGTCGATCAGCCGCATCCTGCGCTGGTAGTATAGGCTCTAGCGCCTCGCCCTCGAATTGAGGTAACAACCTGCACCTCGGGTAGCTTTTGGTTGGTCTCTCGAGTCCGTATTCCTCGGCCGCCAGGACCTCAGTCCGTCTGTCAGTTAGCAGATCTTGATCAGCTTGAAGCTGTTGCTGTTTTTTCTTCAGGCTCTTTGCAGTGGCTATAAGCCGGCGCTTGAAGCGCTCCTTCTCGATGGGATCCTCAGGCACGATAAATTCATCGTCGCCAAGGCTCACCTCATCTTCGGAGAGAGGCATATAGTTGTCGTCCTCTGAGTCTTCATCCATTGCCTGTTCATTAGGGCTAGCTTGCCCGTCCTCCCGTCTGGCCTGTTCGAAACTTGGCTGGGCAGGATTGTTTTCGTCTTCAGCGTCATCCGGAGTGCTATTGTATCTGTTGCCTGTATCGCTGTTTTTGCTATGGTGAGGCTTAGAGCGGCGCCGCTGATGTCGGTACTTAGGTTGCTTCTCAAGAGGGTCACCCTCTGTTGCATCCGTTTAATCCTCGCCATTGTTTTCTTTGGGTGTGTCCACCATGTATATGTCATATGATGAGGTGGCTGTCCAGCGCCCTGTGGGTGGTGGTTCCTGTTCTTCTCCAGCATCGTCGTCTATACCGTCGATGTCTTCGGAGTCGAAATCAAGCATGTCGGTTAAGTTGTCGACATTGGCTATTAAGTGGGTGGTGGGTGGGTAACGAATTCCTTTGCCGTCCGCTTCCCACTCAAGCCGGACATAGTTCGGCCAAGAGTTTCCTGACAAGGAGATAGATTTTAATGTATTTATCACATCACCGAAGGGCGAGTGCTGAAAGATATCCGCGGAGCAAAACTTCATGATCGGTGCCCAGTCAGATCTGATGGGCACGGATGCACGCGGTTCGGAGCCTCTGGCGGGAGACAAGTCCGAGGGTCCGATGACATAGACCTCATTGGAAGTGGAATCTGTGTTCTGCTCTATCACCGTTGAGTGTGCGACCTCCATGGCGGGGTCCATCCTCCCGTCCTCGGATGGGACGATCTGTACTGGATTTAAAGCCATGGCAGCTGTAGGTGTGATCTCTTGAGCAACGTCCGATGGTAGGTCTAGGTCATGTTCATCGCAACTGTAGGGTGCACCTGTCATGGGCTCAAATCCGTCAAAGTTCAAGTCTCCGCGGATGTCGGCGGTGTAATTCAAGCTTCCAAACCTAACCTGATGGCCAGGGGCGTAGCTAGCGATCTGCTCCAGATGGCCAAGTGAGTTGGCCCGCAGTATGAAGCCGCCGAATATGAAGATCTGTCAGGGGAGGAAAACCTCACCCTGGACCACATCGTTGTAGATGATTGAAGGAGCCATCAAGCCTTATGATGACGATACAGTGGAACTCTCAATGAAAGCATCAATGTTGGTGTCAAAACGGGCGGATCTCGGGTAGGGGGTCCCGGACTATGTGTCTAAGGCTAAAAGTAACAGGAGGTGGGGGACACAATGTTTACCCAGGTTCGGGCCCTCTCGATGGAGGTAAAACCCTACTTCCTGCTTGATTGATATTGATGGTATGAGTAGTACAAGAGTTGATCTACCACGAGATCGTAGAGGCTAAACCCTAGAAGCTAGCCTATGATGATTATGATTGTGATCGTCCCTCTAAGGACTAAACTCTCTGGTTTATATAGACACCGGAGAGGGCTAGGGTTTACATGGAGTCGGTTACAAGGAAGGAAATATAATATCCAGATCGCCAAGCTTGTCTTCCACGCAAAGGAGAGTCCCATCCGGACACGGGACGGAGTCTTGAGTCTTGTATCTTCACGGTCCATCAGTCCGGACAAAGTATATAGTCTGGCTGTCCGGATAACCTCTAATCCAGAACTCCCTCACCACTGGAATATTTTTCACTACCCCAATCATACACGCAAAAAGGGGCGACACCACCATAGGGGCTGGTATGGGTGGCCGCCTCGGGTGGCTGGAAGGTGTGCACCTAGTTTGACTCGTCCAGGTTGGCCCAGGCTAGTTTTGTTCGTCCCAACGCACGAGATGGCTATGTAAAAAATGAAGAAAAATGTTTCAATTTGGATGGGCCAATAACATAAGTGCAAGGCAGGCCCTATAGCAGGCTCGCGGCCCAAATGAGCACCTCCCATATGTATTGATAGTAGGAAAAATCCCAATTCGTTTGCTCCAGCCTCCAGTCTGGTTTTCTCCTAACCAAGCCGCCTCTGGACAGACCGAGACAACATTTCCTCGCACACTCGTTGGAGGGCGGTCACCTGGCTTCAAGCGAACGGAAGGACAAGAAGATGAAGATCCAACCCTGGGTGTAGCCTGCGTGGGAGGCAGCGGCGGCAGCACGGGCATGGCATCGAGCTTGCGCAAACAGACAGTCGCAGCTTGCAAGAGTAGCATGCATAGCAGGTACATCACATCCCTGATTATATCTAATTCAACTGCTCAATTTCTGGCCAATATTTAAACTCGACGGTGTTGTAAAACTGCTTGTATGTAGGGAATCTATGAGAAAATGAAACCAATTTCGCTTATTTTATAACTCCCTAATCAATACTGGTATTTGAATCTGATGTATCTAATCAAGTTCCCGGTGCAAACATACAAGCTCATGTTGTTCTTGAGCCTGAAGTGTCTAATGAACAGACTGCTAATGAAGGATTTGATGCAAACATTTTACATGCTCCTGGAGATAAACATATAGTGCCTAATGAGGGATTTAATGCAAGCATTTTGCAAGCTCCCATTGAAGTATTTAGTGTCTAATGATGATCTACTATGTTTGAGAGAGACATAGAGATTTGCAGGCATTGATGACAAGCAAATTATAGTACATTTTCATGGCTTGAGGAAACGTTGAGGCCATCCACAAGAAAGACCCCGTATCATGATAACGTAGCATAAATACTTCTCTAATCTGTTGTTTGAAACTATTGGCATACTTGTGCAGGATAGATATATTGATATGTAGTTTGCGCACTAGTTATAGGTGCAATTACACTTCGATATTTTCAGCCAGAGAACGAATAATTCAAGCAGTTACAGACCATGTTTGTAGTCCTTGTACACCATGTTGCAATTTGTGTTTTTTGGTGCTTGCATCATTTAGTGTTTATAATCTGAACTACTTTGGATCATTAGATGGTTTTCAAAGTGCATGTAGCTTCACATTTCTCAAGTTATGTTGATTTCCGTAGTGCAAGTGCCTTCGTGTTTTTTAAGTTAAATGTTCGCCCCTGGTAACTTGAATTTGTGGATCCGCCACTGCAAACAAATCGTACACGCATGCCAGTATGAATTAAATGCAATGCAGCGACTTACGCTAGCTCGTTGTACATGCACACTACAGCTCTGCTTGCGCTTGGGATGTTCCATGTACAAGTCCATGTTACCACTTGCTTGGATGTGCAGGCCTTGTGCTCCTTGCATCCCCCTCTGTATTTTTGACACGGCGAATGGTTGATCAAATAAGAGGAATCGACCTTGCTGTTGTACCAGAGGACAGGTACTTACAAGGTTATATGGGTGTGCAGGATGTGTACCAGATCCCGTAGCACCGGCATGCTTCGCTATAAAATGGTTTTGCTTGTTTCAGATGATATCTCCAGAAGAAGTAAGAGTTAAATTCAGAGTTGCATAGGCGTGTAAGCTAAGAGAGAAGTGAAAGGACATTCAAACACCGTCGGAACAGTGCACAAGGGAGTGATGTGTGGATAATTAGTTCAGGCCGGCGTTTGGGCATGCTCGCCTAGCTAGAGTGCAGGTCACTTCAGAGTCGTTGAGGGTGATGCATTGGCGTTGGTGGGCCGTGCATGGATGTAGATCTTGAGTGGCACCAGAGCGCTAAGATGCGGTGCACGAGACTGTTGGCGAAGCCCCAACGGCCTCGGGGAGCGGAGGTGCGATGATGTGCTCGGTGAAGTAGCCCCGGTGAGGTGGGAGACGGCATCGGAGAAGCGCACCTGATGCGGTGGAAGTCGGTGTCTATGAGGCACGTCGGTTGCGGCGGTCGACGTTGTCGGTGGACCACCCGGTGCGGTGGACGAGGGTGTAGATGAGGTAGCTCCGTTGCGGTGATGAAGCGCGAGCATCGTCTTCGTCGTTGTCGTCCGACACAGAGGTGGGGAAAGAGATGAGACGAGGGGCGATTCGAACTTTGCTTGGGTTGGCGGCGAATTAGGGATTTGAGCAATCTGGGCGCGGAAGGGGACGGTGGAGAAGGGAGATTTTGCAGGGCTGGAATTAGGAAAGCCAGATATTTCAATCTGAAACGAGGAAGCGCGAACTTACACTACAAAAAAAAGACACATCTGTGACATTTTGGGCCGAACGAAAAAAATTTCTGTCATAAATATGACACTTCTATGACGATAATTGTGACAAAACCCGGTATCATCATAGATGTGGTGGGATCCTACTTCTATGACAAAAAATCATGACAGAAAATGGGATTTTCGTCCTGGGCGGGCCGGAGACGCAGCTGCATGACATTCTTTGGGCCGTCCATGACGGAAAAAACCGTGGTAGAAGCGAGGGGGGGGGGGGAATTTCGGTGAGTTGTCGGTTACGAGGGGAGGGCGGGGGCCGAGCTATGCAGCGTTCGTCATGCGTGCACGCTGCTGCAGTGTGCGAGCTTTGGCTCTAATCAAGCCGAAGCGAGGCGTTCGGCTCGAATCGAACCCGAGCAATTACCTTTGCGAACTCTGGCGTTCTCGAACCCGGCGATCGATCGATGGCTGTTAATCGAACCTGATGGAGCGATTCGCCGCTCTGCCGCTAATCAAGCTGATCGATGCTGCCTGCAGGATGAACAATGGCGTTGCTTTGGGGGGTGGATGAGCGATTGTGCGGTGGCGTTGCCTCTGGATGACCAGGAACCCGTGGTGTGGAGGGCTGGATGAACAGTAGACGGTGGAGGGGTGGCCGTGGAGGGGTGGTTGAACAGGACTCCGTGGTGTGGAGGGCTGGATGAAATGTAGACGGTGGAGGGGTGCCCGTGGAGGTGTGGTTGAACAGTAGCCGGTGGAGTAGCGCGCGGTGGAGGCTGAATGAACAGGAGCCCGTGGAGGTTGGAGGAGGTCGACGGTAGCCCGTGGAGGCTAGAGGAGGTCGACGATGGAGATGAACAGTATCCCGTGGAGTCCCGTTTTGCGATGCCACACCTCCTCCCGTTTGACCGTGGCGCTCCAACACAAGTCTGTTTTCGTCCGCTTTTGCGGCACGCCACACCCTCCCGATGAACAGGACCCCGTTTCGACCGTGGCGCTCCAACACAAGTCCGTTTAAATCCGCTTTTGCGGTACGCCACACCCCTCCCGATCAACAGGACCCCCGTTTCGACCGTAGGAGGTCCGTTTCCTCCGTTTTGCGGTACGCCAGGACCCTCCCGATCAACAGGACCCCGTTTCGACCGTAGGAGGTCCGTTTCCTCCATTTTGCGGTACGCCCGACCCCTCCCGATGAATAATATCCCGTTTTGAACGTGGCCGGTCGAACACAAGGCCGTTTCCTCCGTTGTGCGGTACACCAGGACTCGTTTCCATCGCCTGTTCCGTCCAAGCCCTCCCGATGAACACGACCACGCATTCCATTCCGACCCAGCCGGTTGGCTCCCACGCGTTCCGTTGCCTCCCGATTAACACGACGCATTCCGTTGCCTCCCCATGAACACGACGACGACGCTGTTTCTCCGTTCCGACCCAGCCATGTACGTATGCGCGAGTAGGCGTTCGAGACCCTGCCCGTATGTACGTACGTGGCTGTATTTTCTTTCTTGCACCGTCGCCGCGTAATGCGACGCGTATGCGTGCGCGCCTACTATGACCGGTATGTACGCATACCGTTCGCGACCAGAATGACAACGCCACGACGCTTCAACAGGTGGGTCCCGACCGCCGTGCACTTCCTTGCTGTGAAGATGTGGCTGGTGGGTCCCAGCAGTCACGCGAAGCGAATCGTTTTGTTTTCTTTGCGGGACGCACTTCCTTGCGTCGAAGATGTAGCTGGCGGGTCCCAGCGGTCGAGGGTGAATCGCTTTTTGCCGGACGCACTTCCTTGCGTGCGAAGATGTAGCTGGTGGGTCCCAGCAGTCAGGGGGAAACGTTTTTTTTCATGAAATACGGTCGCCCGTCTGGTGGGTCCCCGCTGTCAGGTGGAGGAATAATTATTTTGCGCGTAGTAAGGAGGCACTTCCTTGCGGCCGCCATGGACCCAGCTGTCAGCCTCTCCATGCACAGTACTCTTCCGATGAAAGTCAGTCGTTGACCACATTGACCACGCCGCGCCGAGAGCACCACAGCGGTTGACGACGGCGAGGCCTGAGAAGGGGACGACTCGGAGCCGGGGAAGACGCAGCAGTGGATGCCCATGCGAAGAGGAGTACGAGGGTGAGGCTGTCGTTGCCGCAGAATAACAGGGGGTGTGGGTGAGTACAGGGATGGCCTGGCCACCGGTGGGAGTAGCAGGGGCGGTGAGGCCTCCGCGGCATCACAACCGACCACGGGAGGTAGGAGCACGCGGCACGACCGGCGCTACTTTGGGCGGCTGGAGCACGAAGACCAGAGGTTCAAGAAGCACTACGGCCGTTGGATGGACATTGTAACGCCCTCAATGCGGCTATATCTCCCACGTGTCGAAGCACGACTTAGAGGCATAACCGCATTGAAAGCAATGTCGCAAGTGAGGTAATCTTCACACAACCCATGTAATACATAAGGGAAAGAGATACATAGTTGGCTTACAGTCGCCACTTCACACAATACATAAATAAACATCCATCATCCAGATTACACTCAAGGTCCGACTACGGAACCAAAATAAAAGAAGACTACCCCAAATGCTACACAGATCCCCGATCGTCCCAGCTGGGCTCCACTACTAATCATCAGGAAAAGACACATAGTAACGACCACGTTCCTCGTCGAACTCCCACTTGAGCCCGGTTGCGTCATCTCTGACCGCATCGTCTGCAATCGCTTTTTGTAGAATCTGTGAGTCACGGGGACTCAGCAATCTCACACCCGCGAGATCAAGACTATTTAAGCTTATAGGAAGGACAGAGTTGTGAGGTGGAGCTGCAGCAAGCGACTAGCATATATGGTGGATACATTCGCAAAAGAGAGCGAGAAGAGAAGCAAGGCACGGTCGTGAAGCTAGTAGCGATCAAGAAGTGATCCTGAAACTACTTACGACAAACATAACTCCAACATCGTGTTCACTTCCCGGACTCCACGAGAAGAGACCATCAGTTACACACATGGTTGATGTATTTTAATTAAGGTCAACTTCGGGTTTTCTACAACCGGACATTAACAAATTCCCATCTGCCTCATAACCGCGGGCACGGCTTTCGAAAGATAATACCCTGCAGGGTGTCCCAACTTAGCCCATTATAAGCTCTCACGGTCAACGAAGGATATTCCTTCTACCGAAGACCCGATCGATCTCGGAATCCCGGACTACAAGACATTTCGACAATGGTAAAACAAGACCAGCAAAGCCGCCCGAATGTGCCGACAAATCCCGATAGGAGCTGCACATATCTCGTTCTCAGGACACACCGGATGAGCCAGACGTCGGGTTGGCATAGACCCCTGATTGCCCAAGGGGCGCCGGACATCGCTCAAGTTGGACCAGCACTCGAAGGAGAACTGGCCCGGGGTTAAAATAAAAGATGACCCTCGGCTCGCGAAAACCCGGGGAAAAAAGGCTTAGGTGGCAAATGGTAAAACCAAAGTTGGGCCTTCTTTGGAGGAGTCTCATTCAAAGCGAACTGTCAAGGGGTCCCATAAATCACCCAACCATGTAAGGAACGCGAAATCAAGGAACATAACACCGGTATGACGGAAACTAGGGCGGCAAGAGTGGAACAAAACACCAGGCATAAGGCCGAGCCTTCCACCCTTTACCAAGTATATAGATGCATTAATTAAAGAAGATACATTGTGATAACCCAAAATATCCATGTTCCAACAAGGAACAAACTTCATCTTCACCTGCAACTAGCAACGCTATAAGAGGGGCTGAGCAAAGCGGTAACATAGCCAATCAACGGTTTGCTAGGAAAGGATGGTTAGAGGTTTGACATGGCAATATGGGTGGCATGATATAGCAAGTGGTAGGTAACGTAGCATAGGCATAGCAAAAGAGCGAGCATCTAGCAAGCAAAGATAGAAGTGATTTCGAGGGTATGGTCATCTTGCCTGCAAGGTTCTCAGAGTTGTCGAAAGCTTGATCCTCGCTCGCGTCAACAGGTTCCTCGTTCACGTACTCGTCTCCAGGCTCTACCCAAAGCAAGAACACAAACAATGGAACCACAATAAATCACGGGCAATGCACAAACCACATGATGCAAAACATGGCATAATATGCGAGATGTGAGATGCAATGCATATGCGTGCTCCGGTAGGAAAAATGATGAACAAGGCATCAACATGGCAAACCAAGTATGCCGCTGGAAAGGTGAGATGATTTCGGTTGAAATGATATAAAGATCTCCGGAATCGGATGCACGGTTCGCAAATGGCAAGCAAAACAAGAATGACACAAATCTGCCATTAACAGCACGATGCCACATAGCACAAAACAAGAAATTAAGCTACTGCCCCCAAACGTAATAACAAAGCATATGGCAGTGATCTACTCAAGATGCTTGACAAAAGATGAACACTGATCTACGGCTAATTCACATCATAACAGGTCCAAACAAGCATGGGAAAAGTGCAAAATATATCAGCTTCACAGACTTAGCGAAAATACGGAACATGGCAGAATCAGCATCAGGAAACAATGTTCAGAGCAAGCAAACAACATGCTACAGGAACTTATAGTAGAAAAACAAGGCATGGCATGAATCTAGCAAAAGCATAGAACAAAAGTCCCTTACTAACCATGAGCCAAAAATGATCGGAAGATATGATGGCACCCACGTAAACATAGCAAGTTTCGTTAACAGATTCAGCAAACAGGGCATGGCATTGACAGAATTATGAAGGCATCTTCGCGAGCTCGATGCACTCACTACAGAGCATTACATGATAAACTAAGCATACATCCGTCAAGAAGACATGGCATAGAAGCTATACATGGCAAGAACAATATCATAGCATACATGGATCAACTACAACAACCTTGGCAAAATTGAATAACATGTAAACAACCTGCCAGGAAACATTTTATAGCAAAAGTAGAGCTCGATTGACTCAAGCTATGTCACTCCATAATTGCAAACAGGGGCATAGATGGATATAGCATAACCATATGTTCAAAACATCCTTACTGTAGTATCTCAAAATAAGCATGGATCTCTCTGTAGAATCAAGTTTACATGGCATAAAAATATCTGCAGAACAGGGGCTGAAATCAGCAACATCATGAAGCCTACTTTGCATGCTTGTGATAGTGACCACAGAGATCACAAAAATACATGGCATACACCCCTGTAAAGATGGCATGGCATGTTACAAAACACATGTAGGACTCAAGATCATAGGATGCACACATCAATCATGGCAAAAATGACAAAAGTGCATTTTCTGATAAGAATCTGAAACTAACATCAGATAGCCCTCTTCTAACAGCATTTCGGGCATCAAGATGACCTCAAATGAAAATGATTCAATGCGATGAAATGGTGCACTCGCTGAGGCGAACAATACGGTATGCCACACGCCCAAAACGGAGCCACGAGTACAGAGTTATGGTGCGATGAAAATGCAACAAAATTATTAGAAAAAAATGACAAGAGGATTTCGGAGGTCAACCTTCACCGATCTAGGGTTCGTTGGATCGAGCGCGCGAACCGAGGCGAGCGGGATCTCGCCGAAGCATGGGGAAGTCGCCGGAGGAGGGAGGAGGACGGCCGGATCTGGGCGGCACCGGGTTGGAGGAGGCGGCGCGCGGGCGGCGGCGACTCAGCGGCGCGGAGTCCGAAAGCGGCGGCTCGCGGCATGAGGCGGCGGGGCGACGGCGGCGGGCGGCGCAGACGGACGGCGGGAGGCGGCGACCAGCGGAGGCGACGCGCGGAGGAGGAGGCGGTGATTTGGGCCGAGCGGGCCGGGGCCGGGCGGCGGCGGACGCGGCAGTGTTACGTGTCGGCTCCCGGTTGGTCCGGGGCAGCCGGCGGACGCGTCCGGCTCCACCCGGACGTGTCCGGCGGCGGCGAGAGGAGCGGGGCTAGGGTTAGGGGTGGATTTGATCCGGAATTTCGTGGGAGGGGGTGTTTTTATAGGTAGAAGGAGCTAGGAGGCACCAAATGGAGTGTAGTTTTCGCCCACACGATCGTGATCCGACGACGGAGAGCATGGAAGTGACTTAGATGGGTTATTGAGCTGTTTTGAAAGGGTGTTGGGCTGCAACTCAAAAGAGGCCTTTGCGGTTATGCGGTTAACCGTTGGAGTATCAAACGAGCTCCAAATGACTCGAAACTTGACAGGTGGTCTACCGGTGGTGTACCAAGGCCACTTGGCAAGCCTCGGTCCATTCGGAGATTGTTCAACATCCGCTCATGAAAAAGAGACAAGAGGGGTGCGCCGGTGCATGTAGGAGTGTCGGATTGCAAAATTGACAACAGGGAAAATGCTCGGAATCATGAGACGAACACGTATGCGAATGCGATGCACATGATGACATGATATGAAATGCATGACATGGACAAAAAGCAAAACGAAAGACAAAAATCCAACCACGGAGGGAATACCTTAGCACATAGCCGAAAATGGCAAGAGTTGGAGTTACAAATATGGAAAGTTACATCCGGGGTGTTACAACACTCCACCACTACAAGAAGATCTCGTCCCGAGATCTAGGACCGAAAGAACTCCGGATATTCGGAACGGAGGTGATCCTCGCGCTCCCAGGTGGCTTCTCGGTCTAAATGGTGTGACCACTTCACTTTCAGGAATTTGATTGACTTGTTGCGAGTCTTGCGCTCGGTTTCTTCAAGAATAGCAACGGGGTGCTTATGATAAGAGAGATCTTCTTGGAGGTCAATTTCTTCGAAGTTGATAGTGCATTCAGGAGTCTTGAAGCACTTGCGAAGCTGTGACACGTGAAACACATCGTGCACGTTCGCGAAGTTGGACGGAAGCTCAAGTTGATAGGCGAGATTGCCTCTTTTGCCAATGATCTTGAAAGGACCCACGTATCTAGGGGAAAGCTTCCCTTTGATACCGGGCGGACGAGTGCCTTTCATTGGAGAGACGTGGAGGTAGACATGGTCTCCGATTTCAAAAGCCACATCACGTTGCTTGTCATCATAATAGCTCTTCTGGCGCGATTCGCGGCTTTGAGATTCTCACGAATGACTTTGCACATTTCTTGACTTCGTGATCAAGTCGTGGCCAAGAAGTTGGTGTTCACCTGTCTCGGACCAATTGAGAGGAGTACGGCACTTTCGCCATAGAGAATTTCGAATGGGGCCTTGCCCGAACTCGCTTGGAAGCTGTTGTTGTAGGAGAACTTCGGCATATGGAAGACAATCTTCCCACTTCATACCGAAGAGATGACACAAGCCATGAGCATGTCTTCAAGGATTTGATTGACTCGCTCGACTTGGCCACTTGTTTGAGGGTGGAAAGCTGTCTTTGAAAGCGAATGTTGGAGCCCATGGCCTTCTGAAAGGAGTCCCAGAACTTAGAAGTGAAGATGCTTCCACGGTCTGAAGAGATCAATTGTGGAATGCCGTGCAAGGAGACAATTCTGGAGGTGTATAGCTTTGCCAACTGAGCTGCTGTGATAGATTCTTTGATAGGAAGAAAATGAGCCACTTTAGTAAGCTTGTCAATGACAACGAAGATAGCATCATTTCCACGCTTGGACTTAGGAAATCCAGTCACGAAGTCCATCTCGATATGATCAAACTTCCATTCTGGAATAGCAAGAGGTTGGAGGAGACCAGCTGGTCGTTGGTGTTCTGCTTTCACTCTTCTACAGACATCACACTCATTCGCGAATTGAGCAATTTCTCGCTTCATTCGAGTCCACCAATATGACTGCTTGAGGTCATGGTACATCTTCGTACTTCCAGTATGAATGGATAGAAGGGAATTGTGCGCCTCGTATATAATGACTTTACGTAGATCACCCTTTGGAACCACAATCCGGTCCTCGAAGAAGAGAGTATCTTTTTCATCAATGTGGAAGCACTTGTACTTGGAAATGCCCTTGTTGATACCACGTTTCACCTTTTTCACAATGGTATCCAGGAGTTGAGCCTCACGAATTTGGTCTTCCAAAGTAGGAGAGACTATGAGGTTGGCAAGAAAACTTTGAGGAACAACTTGAATATTCAGCTTGCGGAAAGCTTCACAGAGATCCGGGTGGAAGGGCTTGAGAATTAAACAGTTGCAGTAAGCCTTCCAGCTCAAAGCATCTGCAATCACATTGGCCTTGCCGGGAGTATATTCAATACTTGGGTTGTACTCTTGAATCATTTCGACCCATCGAGTTTGCCTGAGGTTGAGGTTGGGTTGAGTGAAGATATACTTGAGACTCTTGTGATCGGTGAAAATGTCCACTTTCCTTCCCAACAAGAGATGTCTCCAAGTTTTTAATGCATGGACAACTGCCGCCAACTCAAGATCGTGAGTGGGGTAGTTCTTTTCGTTGGGCTTCAGCTGACGAGAGGTATAGGCACAACTTTCTTCTCTTGCATTAACACAGCACCGAGCCCTTGAAGAGAAGCATCACAGAAAACTTCGAATGGCTTGGATTCATCAGGAGGAGTTAAGACAGGAGCTGTGACGAGATTCTCTTTGAGAGTATTGAAAGAAACGTCACACTCGTGGAGACCGTACATACTTCACATGCTTCCGGAGGAGGTTGGAAAGAGGCTTTGAGATCTTAGAGAAGTTCCCAACGAATCTTCGCAATAGCTTGCAAGTCCAAGAAAACTGCTAAGCCGCTTGACATTCGAGGAGGTTCCCAATTCACAACTGCAGACACCTTCTCGGGGTTAACAGCGATGCCCTTGGCGGAGATGATGTGACCAAGATAAAGAACTTCATCAAGCCAAAATTCACACTTGGAAAACTTCGCATGGAATTGATGCTCTCTGAGCTTGTCGAGCACCAATCGCAAATGTTTGGCATGATCCTTCTTATTCTTGGAGAAGACCAAAATATCATCAAGATAGACCAAGACGAATTCATTGGTGTAGGGGTTGAAGATGAACTTCATCATTCGAGAGAATGTTGGAGGAGCATTGACAAGGGCGAAAGACATGACAGTATATTCATAAGAACCAAAGCTTGTTCTGAATGCTGTCTTGGGAATATCTTGTTCACGAATGCGAATTTGATGATAACCCATAAGAAGGTCAAGCTTGGAGAACACTTTAGCACCTTTGAGTTGCTCGAAAAGCTCATTGATGTTGGGAAGTGGATACTTTTTCTTGATTGTCTTCTTATTCAATGGAATGATGTCGGCGCAAAGTCGATCCGTGCCATCCTTCTTCTGGACAAAAAGAACACCACAACCCCAAGGAGATGAACTCGGTCTGATCAAACCCAGACGCTCTTGTTCATCGAGTTGTTTCTTCAATTCCTTTAGCTCATTAGGTCCAAGCTTGTATGGGACGCTTGCAAGCGGGTTCCGTGCGGGCTCAAGATCGATAACGAATTCAACTGGCGGTGAGGAGGCATACCGGAAGCTCTTCTGGAAAGACATCTTGGTACTCACAAACGACTGGAATCTGAGAGATAGCATCCAATTCGCCCTTCTCATTGAGAGAAAACAACCGAATGGTTTCATCACGAGTGGCATAGATGATCACATCCTCAGAAGAGTGAGTCAACTGAATTTCCCTGACAGCACAATCAAGCTGAGCTTTGTGCCGAGAAAGCCAGTCCATCCCGAGAATAAGATCAATATCCGAGTCACCAAGAACAATTGGTTTAGCCAGAAATCTATAATCGCCCATCTTGATAGAAACATCCAGAACCAAGGAGCTTGCATGCATGAATTTACCCGGAGAGACAACCGACAACGGTTTAGGCAAATCTTGAAAAACCAACTCATGCTTAGATGCAAAAGGTCTTGAAATGAAAGAATGCGATGCACCAGTATCAAATAAGACTTTTGCAGGAATATCATTAACTTAGAGATTACCCATTATCACGTCAGTAGATTCCTCCGCTTGCACTGCATTCATCATATTCACCTTTGCAGACTTGGGATTATGCTTGACCACTACATTGCTGGAAGATCTCACAGGAGGAGGAGGCGGAAGGCGCCTTTGGTTGAAGCATTTGTTCGCGTAGTGACCTTTCTTCTAACATTTGTTGCTAGTCACCTCTGAGAGCGGACGGTGATAAGGAGCATTTGACCTTGGAGCTTGAGAATTTGACTTGTTCTGATAGCCTGGGTTGGGTGGGTGGGAAGATCCATGACCACCTGAGTTCTTCTGCTGGTAAGGCTCACAGAACGGAGGAGGAGGAGGCAACCAGAACTTCTGTTGCTTAGCTGCCACTAGTGAGGAAGAAGAAGACTGAACTGCGTCCCTGACTCTCTTCTTAGAAGCCTCACATTTGAGCTGGGCGGCTTCTTGCTTCAGTGCAATGTTGTAGAATTCATCATACTTTTCCGGCTCAAAAAGCACGAGAGCTAATTGCAGATCTTCTCTGAGGCCACCTCTGAATTGATAGATCATACCCTTTTCATCAGGGACGTCTTGCTTAGCGAAGCGGCGAAGTTCTCGAACTGGATATTGTATTGATACACGGACATGTTGCCTTGCTTGAGATTGCGGAACTCCTCACGCTTGCTCTCAACAACACTTTGTGGAATGTGGTGAGCTTTGAAATCTCGGCAGAACTCATCCCTGTAATTACACGACCTCCTCTGGAATCTTTGTATTCTTGATACCACTCGGCAGCTTGGTCCTTGAGTTGAAACAAAGCAAACTTGACAAAGTCCTCGTGTCTCGACATTGCTACATTCAAAATGTTTGCAGATGTCCACAAGCCAATCGTCGGCGTCTGTGGCCTCGACACAGAAGCCGAAAGTCTTCGGCTGATTAGCGAGGAACTGATTGAGGGTAGCAAAGTGCGGCTGATTGTTGCCTTGGCCTTGATTGCCTTGCCCTTGTGTACGCTCTTGCAAGAGTTGCAAAATCATCTGAGCATTTGGGTTGGTGTCTGCCATGATAGCTTGCCATGCCTCCGGAGGCGGAGGTGGAGGTGGAGGGTTCGACTGACTCCCATCATTGCGTTCCGGATTCGAGCGTTGGCGGAGCCATCCTGAAGAGGGTGACATCCGTTAGCACTTGATAGACAGATAGACAAGTTGAATCAACGGATAGAAATTGCAACATATAGTCTTCACAATAAACATTCGAACAAGGATGAACGGATGAATTCCAAAGCGAACATCACACGTCCATTAAGGTGAGAAGCCACTTGATAAAGAGTTGATGAATGAAAAAAAACAAGGTACGACTGGAACAAATAAGTGGTAAGGATTACCCAATCACAAACCAAATATCTGCGGGAAGAAATGCTAAGAGCTACTTGAATCCCACCTATAAACTTCCGAAACTTTCTGGTTATGCAATCAGGTGTTGGGGATACAGGGGACACAAAATATATCACCCAAGCTAACAATACCTAGATCCAGCTGTATCCATCCGCCAACACATAACAAAGAAACCTTCGGAAATCGTGTACCTCGACATTCGAAAAGCATCCGTTATACGAGTCATGGCAATACTCCCGAGCTCGCCCCAGTACTGGGTTATCGGGGTTATCTCACCAACAACTGTACAAAAGAGATTTTTGATGTCGGCAAAGCTCAGGTATTCCAGAACTGCAACGATAAAATTGTGACGACAACACCTCGGAGCTCAACTCCCCGGGACACTGCCACAACCCCTAAATGTCAGGAGGCACCAAGAACACTGTTCTCGTCACACAGCCATCGGAACGATTCCAAGAAACCAGCGTGATCCTAAAATTTTTAGTGAAATTTGAGGAGAGGAGAGTCAAAACTTCTACGTCGGGAGACCTCACCAGAGCGACGAAGGGACTGGGAGTAAAAAGAATCCTACTCTCCGATATATATAATCCACGAGACTCAAAACATTTTGTTCTAGGCTCAACAACGCCAGCAAACAATCAAGCAGGGGGCTCCTAAGTCGGGGATGGCTCTGATTACCAACTTGTAACGCCCTCGATGCGGCTATATCTCCCACGTGTCGAAGCACAACTTAGAGGCATAACCGCATTGACTTGGCGAAAATACTGAACATGGTAGAATCAGCATCAGGAAACAATGTTCAGAGCAAGCAAACAACATGCTACAGGAACTTATAGTAGCAAAACAAGGCATGGCATGAATCTACTCAAAGCATAGAACAAAAGTCCCTTACTGACCATGAGCCAAAAAGGATCAGAAGATATGATGGCACCCACGTAAACATAGCAAGTTTCATTAACAGATTCAGCAAACAGGGCATGACATTGACAGAATTATGAAGGCATCTTCGCGAGCTCGATGCACTCACTACAGAGCATTACATGATAAACTAAGCATACATCCATCAATAAGACATGTCATAGAAGCTATACATGGCAAGAACAACATCATAGCATACACGGATCAACTACAACAACCTTGGCAAAATTGAATATGTAAACAACCTGCCAGGAAACATTTTATAGCAAAAGTAGAGCTCAATTGACTCAAGCTATGGCACTCCATAATTGCAAACAGGGGCATGCATGGATAGAGCATAACCATATGTTCAAAACATCCTTACTGAAGTATCTCAAAATAAGCATGGATCTCTCTCAGAGCATCAAGTTTACATGGCATAAAAATATCAGCAGAGCAGGCTGAAATCAGCAACATCATGAAGCCTAGTTTGCATGCTTGTGCTAGTCACCACAGAGATCAAAAAATACATGGCATACACCCCTGTAAAGATGGCATGGCATATTACAAAACACATGTAGGACTCAAGATCATAGGATGCACACATCAATCATGGCAAAAATGACAAAAGTGCATTTTCTGATAAGAGTCTGAAACTAACATCACATAGCCCTCTTCTAACAGCATTTCGGGCGTCAAGATGAGCTCAAATGAAAATCATGCAATGAGATGAAATGATTTACTCGTCGAGGTGAACAATTCGGTATGCTACACGCCCAAAACGGAGCCACGAGTACAGAGTTATGGTGCGATGAAAATGCAACAAAATTACTGGAAAAAAATGACAGGATTTCGGAGGTCAACCTTCACCGATCTAGGGTTCGTTGGATCGAGCGCGCGAACCGAGGCGAGCGGGATCTCGCCGGAGCAGGGGGGAAGTCGCCGGAGGAGGGAGGAGGACGGCCGAATCTGGGCGGCACCGGGTCGGAGGAGGCGGCGCGCGGGCGGGCGATTGTGGCGGCGGCGCGGAGGCCGAAAGCGGCTCATGGCGGTGCTGGGCGGCGGGGCGACAGCGCCGGGGCGACGGCGGTTGGGGCGGCGCGTACGGGACGGCGGGAGGCGGCGACCAGGGCGGAGGCGGACGCGCTGAGGCGGCGGCTGGATTGCTGGGCCGGAGCGGCTGGCCGGCGGCGGCGGACGCGGGCGGCGTACACGGTCGGCTCCCGTTGGTCCGGCGGCGGGCGGACGCTGGCTCCGCCCGGACGTGTCCGGCGGCGGCGAGAGGAGCGGGGCTAGGGTTAGGAGTGGATTTGATCCGGAATTTCGTGGGAGGGGGTGTTTTTATAGGTAGAAGGAGCTAGGAGGCTCCAAATGGAGTGTAGTTTTCGCCCACACGATCGTGATCCGACGACGTAGAGCATGGAAGTGACTTAGATGGGTTATTGGGCTGTTTTGAAAGGGTGTTGGGCTGCAACTCAAAAGAGGCCTTTGCGGTTATGCGGTTAACCGTTAGAGTATCAAACGAGCTCCAAATGACTCAAAACTTGACAGGTGGTCTACCGGTGGTGTACCAAGGCCACTTGGCAAGCCTCGGTCCATTCCGAGAACGTTCAGCACCCGCTCACAAAAAGAGACAAGAGGGGTGCGCCGGTGCATGTAGGAGTGTCGGATTGCAAAACGGACAACGGGGAAAATGCTCGGAATCATGAGACGAACACGTATGCGAATGCGATGCACATGATGACATGATATGAAATGCATCACATGGACAAAAAGCAAAACGAAAGACAAAAACCCAACCACGGAGGAAATACCATAGCACATAGCCGAAAATGGCAAGAGTTGGAGTTACAAATATGGAAAGTTACATCCGGGGTGTTACAGACATCGTACGGTCACTGGAGCTAGAGTCGTTCATATTGACTAAGTTGACAAAGCCCTCTGTCCCCGTAAACTTAGTAGGCCCACAAGTCAGCCTCCCACCGAGGTGAGTCCCGGCTCGCAGGGGAGTATTCATTTTTTTGTGCGTAATAAGGAGGCATTTCCGGTGGGTCCGAGCTGACAGTGGGGGGAACGTTTTTTTCGTGAAATACAGAGACCCTTCCGGTGGGTCCCAGCTATCAGGTGGAGGAATCATTATTTTGCGCATAATAAGGAGGCATTTTCCTATGTGGGCCCCTACTGTCAGCCTCTTCCGATGGCTGTTGTTTGTTGACCATGTTGACCTCGCCGCGCCGAGAGCACAAACACGGTGGACGAGGGCGGGGCCCAGGAAGAGAACCACCCGGAGCCGGCGAAGCCACCGCAGCGGATGCCCACGCTGAGGGGAGAACGAGCGCTGACTGGTCGGCTGCGGGGTGAGGCTGACATCGCCGGAAAATAACAAGATGTGTGGGTGGTTAGAGGGATGGCCTAGCGGCAGCATAACCAGCCACGGGAGGAGGGAGCAGGCAGTCCTGCCGGCGCTGGTTTGGGCGGCTGGAGCAGGAAGATCAGAGATTGAAGAAGCACGGCGGCTGTTGGATGGATATCCAACAGTCACTGCTGTGTGTTGACTAAGTTGACAAAGCCTTGCGTATGCGTAAAAAAAAATTAGGACAGCGTCATCGTCAACCTAGTAGGCCCAGAAGTCAGCCTCCAAATATGTGGAAAACAGCATACAGCCCATTAGCCATTATTTTCAATAATTTACAGCCCATTTGGTAATTCTTAAGGATATTTGAAGCTCATATTTTTTATTAGCATTACAGACCATATATTATGGGCACTGCTAAAAAATTCAACGAAATTTTGCATATTTCGGTGTGGTCCAAACACTTTTAATCACGAAATTTCGAGTCACGTTAAAAATAGTTTTCAAAAAATTATATCAAAATAAAATTCAAAAAACAATTCTCCGCAAAAAAAAATGAATGAAATTTAGAATCTTAACTAGCAAGATGCACGTTAGATTACGGACCATGAAGATGCATTTGTATGAGTAGTTTATCTTGTGGGTGAAAAGATGATATTTTAATGTAATTGCCAGTTGGCTTTGGTTTTTATAAGAGTAGAGAGTAGAGAAATCCTGAAAGAATGATATTTTAATGCAATTGCCGGTTGGCTTTGGTTTAAAAATTTACAGCCCATTTCTTACAATTTATAGCCCGTTTTCTGGGGAAGCCCATTTCTTATCCCTCCTCGTCTTGAAAGATTTGCAGCCCAGCAGGGCTGAGAAAAGCAAGTAGGCCTCAGTTTTGGTATTCTAACTGGGCTAGCCAATTTTAGAAAGAAAAAAAATATCAACTGGGCTCGTCATGTGCTTAATAAAAGCGTAAGCGTGGGCTAGATTTGCCACAGACTCAAGACAAATACAGAAGTTGAGCTCCGCCTCCAAACCTGAAAAACAACTGGGCGAGCTACTAGGTCCCTAGTGTTATCCGCTCGTTGTGTAATTTTCTCGTTTATTGACTACATTGACAATGGCGTGGAACCTAGTTGTCAAACAATTAGGAGGAAGTATTGTTTTGGCTTGTAATAACGAGGCACCTGCTTGCGAAATGCAATGACCCTGGTGGGTCCCTACTGTCAGCCTCTCCACGTACAGTCATCTCCTGATTCCTGTTGTTTTTGACCATGTTGACAACACCAGACGGCGGCGAGCACAGCGATCTAACCAAGGCGGATAACGACGGCAAGGCCTCGGACGGGAACGAACAGCAGCCATGAAAGATGCGGCAGTGTAGTGGCAGGTCGAGGGGAGTACGAGGGCAACAACATGCAAGTCAAGCATACAAATGGTAAAAAAAGCCCAAGGATTAATTGTTCATCAAATTTTTAGGCAAAACCGAGATTGAACATGACAGTAACATCTAACCCAACCACTCTTTTTGCAGTAACAAACAAATGGATCGGTCTGATCCATAAAATCAACATCCTGTGCAAAAAAATTTATTTTAGGATGTCTACAACTTGTTGTAAATAGAAGCCGAGCATGTTTAGAAGCCCATTTGTCCACCTGAAACTTCTTTTTTTGATGTTCAACATGTCCGTCCATGAGAAATCTCTTGCTATAAAAATTAAGCCTCATGGACAATAGTAACCTCACATTAAACATGAAGAATGTGACAAAGCTTCTGTTTGCCTGGTTGGATGCATATCATCCCATCGTTATTGTCTTCAAACGAATGTCATGAGAACTGAGAAAATCCTTGTGCTTATTACGCCAACGATTGGTTATATGTTTTTGTCCATGTGGTTCTGCCTAAGTAGACATGAAGATTGAAAACTGTTAAGGTCTAAAAAAAAGAGTATGTCGAAAGAACGACAGCTGAACAGTTATTCTAGTACAATATATACGGGCTTTCAATGTGCCTGAAATCATCACCTCTATGTATAAATTCTCCAGAGGGCGAAAGCATCGCACCAAGCCAATAATTATGTCCAGATCAAAACTATACATTCTGATATATATGATCTTGACAGAATCCAGCAGCATTGATAGGCTATCAATGGACAAACTCTTCATTGAGCATATAACATAATATTAGTACCCAAAGTGTACTCCAAGATGATATAAAACTTATGCGCATAAATAAAAAATGCAGCATAGGATTACAAATGTGTAGATGATAATATACGGTACCTGAAAAGGTGAGGAGCCAAACACCAACTCCTTGTGATTATTAAACGGGTCACGAATTACACCCAAGGTCTCCAGTTTGGGCGCAGAGACGACAGTTATTTCTGAAGGTGTATAACAATTATGAAGGAGCAACCTTTCAAGTGAAGGGGCATTGTCGGTGTCAAAACCAGCGGATCGCGGGTAGGGGGTCCCGAACTGTGCGTCTAAGGCGGATGGTAACAGGAGACAGGGGACACTATGTTTACCCAGGTTCGGGCCCTCTCTATGGAGGTAATACCCTACTTCCTTCTTGATTGATCTTGATGATATGAGTATTACAAGAGTTGATCTACCACGAGATCAGAGAGGCTAAACCCTAGAAGCTAGCCTATGGTATGATTGTTGTATATTGTATATGTGTCGACTAGCCTGGCCCTGGTTTATATAATGCACCAGAGGCATAGGATAACAAGAGTCCTAGCCGAATACGCCGATGGGGGAGGAGTCCTTGCCTTGATCACCAAGTCTTGTGGAATCTTCCTTGTATGCGGCGCCTGTCCGGACTGGCCCATGAGTATGCGGCCCTGGGGGACCTCGGCCCAATCCAACCGATTGGGGGACGACGTGGTGAGTACCCCCTAGTCCAGGACAACGTCAGTAGCCCCCTGAACCGGTCTTCAAGTTAGGGATGCTCCTCGATTCTTCCGAACTGTTCTTCATCTTCGGTCGTCGGTCTTGAAAACTGGTTCAACAAATCTTCTCATCTTCGATCTTGAGGATCGACGAAATGCATTCGGCGAGTTTACACATCGGGTATCCGAGGAGCCCCTTTAAGTTTCCGGCCTTTATCAATGCCTTGTTAATTTTATGCCACACCTCGGGTTTGAAGTTGTTCCCGGGCGGCAGCATCCTCTTGCGTCCGAGCTCCAACGCCGGACTGCATTCGAGGTATCTTTTGCAGCCGAGCACCAACGTTGGACCGCTTCCCAGCTCTAACGCCGGAATGTATCCAAGCTCCAACGCCGGACTGTATCCGAGCTCCAACGCCGGACTATGTGTCCGAGCTCCAACGCCGGACTATGTATCCGAGCTCCAACGCCGGACTGTATCTGAGGTGTCGTAAATCACCTTGGTTCAAAGAAGTTTGAAGGAGTTTAGCCGAGCTTAATGCCGGAAATGCCCTCTAAGGAGCCAGCCACTTGCATCCGAACTATATGCCGAATTGCTTCCGAGGTGGTGCACCACCCCGAACGTTGGCTGATTTTTGGTCAATATTTTTTATTGATGCAATTTATTCTCTGACGAGATATATAGATAGTAGCCCTCAAGGTGTGTATCGGTCTAAAACCCGAGATGCACCTGAAGGATGACATAAGACCGTTGATCCCAGTAACCGCTGAGACTCAGGTTGATTGGCAAAATCGGCCTGAGGATCAAGTCCTAGCTCGCCAGAATACTTCGGGACGCAAAAAGCGGCCGACCAACCTGAGGATAAAAATCACCTCGGAAACTGTATTGCACTTAAAATTTTCTGCATAGAACAAGCAATGCAGTAGCCCCCGAGACATTGGTCGGGTGGCAACACCAGATTAGGGGATCAATGTGCCCCTTTAATATTTGTAAATAATAAGCCCGAAGCCCAGTAGCCCCCGAGCCTTAATGCGGGCACGGGTGGCCGAATTAAGGATTTATATCCATAGTAAAATCACAAATTATGTGTATTGACTCTATGTATCCAAGTACTTTACGTCATTAATGCTCGGATCCGCATTGTACAAAACTTTGTTGACCGACCATCGGCTTCAACCTCCTCGGCAGTAGTCGAGGAGTGTTTGTCCTACTTTATAAGGCCTTTATGAGGGCAAAGATTTACAACAAACAAGGCAATCTGGCCATACGGTTTTATAAACAAAGGTACGCAGAGAGATATGTTATGTTACTGTTTAACAGAAGGAATGTCTTCCAAACAAAATAGTCCCGCTATCGGTTCCTTTCTTTGGGTTGTCATGCTAAGCATGATCATGAAACCTCAGCTCCAATGTAAGAGCAAAATATTGAGGATTTAGTTTGGGAGGCCAGTTACTAGCCCCCGGTAGTGTTTGGCAACAGTTGAGGTCAAGCCGGTAACACTTCGGCCAATTTTATGAGTGGCCCATCATTTAATATAGTCATCAGATTGCTGACCAATTTACACCTATTGTGACAGTTAGTTTTTGGCTTTCTCCACTGAGGTGCTTGACCATGCGAGCTGGAAGCAAAATCGCAGTGGTTCTCCCTTTGCACACCTAGCCGAACAAAGCGGAACGTAGGAGGCAAGCGCGGGAGCCGGACAACCCAACTATTGACCGAAGACACAATTCGAAACTGATGCATATATAGCAATATCCGAGAATGTTTTTGCCGAATCTCTAAAGGTGTCCGGCGTTGCAGATCATGAGACTTGTGCTGAAAACACACAAATAGTTTAAAAGTGCCAAAATCTTGGAAAACCAAAAACGTCAAGAAAACATGACGTCCGAACATGATCAAGTGTTCGCGCCAATCCGAAATTGGAATTTTGAAAAAAGTGCTTACATGCGTGCTTTAACATGACACATCCTATCTCAAGACTTCAAGCGGGTCAGCCTACGGCTTCAGTCTCCCATCCCGAAGGCGGAGTACGTCTCATTAGGCCAGTTTAGAAAACTAAACTCTAGAGGTTTTTAGAGAGAAATTAGGCTCCCCGGCTAGTGACCGCACACTCGTGTCGAGAAAAGGAGTGATAAATAATAATAACTCTGCAACGACTAAGAAGAAAAACACTTATTATAAAACGGCTCAAATAAACATAAGAGCCTCCAAGTGACTGGGGTAAAAGTTGACTATATAATGTAAGGTGACATGTAAAATGCCTTCTAGCCGGATTGTAGATCGTTTGTCATAGCGGACCTTTTCGCTTCAACCTTGGACCCAATAGTCCGGAGTGTGTCCGAATACCCTCGCGGTTATAAAAAACCGGGGCATGCGTGGAGACCAGGCGTAGGGGTCATTAGTGCTTTATCAGACAAGTGCCCAACTAGTTATGTTATATTACATGGTTAGTAAGAAACATCTTCCAGGGAGAATAGTTCCGTTAGGGGTTCCTTTCCCTGGGAGGCATGCCCTAAAGTGCATGTCCGGACTACGAAAAGAGCAGAAAAACATCTGGGGGCAGGTAAATGAATAGGTAAGAAATCATCTTTTAGTTCACCGACCGAGTATTCCCTTAAGAACGCTAGCTTTCGGCTTCACCCAGTCGAGGTACACATCCGGTGACCCGGCAAGAACAAACGCAGAGGTGCTCCCTTTACCACCTAGCCGAACAATCGGGAACGTGGGGTAAGCACAGAGCCAGCAACCCAGCTTGGCCAAAACTTAAGTCATATCGATGCATATAATGGTGAATAAAAGGTACATGCGGAAGTGTGACACATGTGTTGGGCATAAAGCCCGTATTAATAAGCTTCACAAAGAAGCCCCGAGTATAATGGTAGCAGTAGCGCGTCAAGTGTGTCTTGAACAAAGTTTGGACAAGGAAAATTTTTACAAGCAACTATTTTCCAAAAAAGTATAATGCTTGGTCGAGCCGAACACAAGTTTAAAATTTAAAACTTTGAGCATGAAGGCAACTTAGCTGGTTAATGTGTTCGGTATTGACGACACGGTCCGAGCTTGATGCGGGACAAGGTTCCATCCCCCAAGCTGATCCCGAGGTGGCGGAGCAAAAGAGCTCGGCACTCCGAAGTGGTGAGATAGCACGGTCAATGCAGGACGGCAGAGTGATGCAGAAGTCCCCTGCATGGGGTAATGAAGTGTTGACCAAGCCCCCCGTCCAGCCGAGGTGACGCCAAAGGATATAGTCCGGCTGGAAGGCATTTTACATAATAGTAATAATGATAATTAAAAAATCGTTGCATAATAAATAATTTATGCAAAGTGAGTAATAAAAGAAATATGGCCTGGCGCCGAAGTAAATGTCGGTGCAGGTCGTCGGCGTAATGCAATAAAGGCGTGGCAAAGCCTGGATTCATAGGTCGGTCCGAGTTCCGGATGCGGCGTTCGCCGGACTATGTACGGAAACTGACCAAACCACCATGCGATCGTTGTTAATGCGGCTACCATTTGATAGACCTGCGTATATATGATGGACAAACCAGAGTAATAATTCCTGGGGAAAAATGAACCCAAACAAGCAAAAAATACTGGGATTAATAGCACCTGGTTTATTTGTTGTAGCAATCCGAAGGGAGGTGATTCCCAAAATTGGGACTCGATCCGCTCACCCATTGCCTGATGGGCGATAAAACAACGGCATTGCAATGCTGGCAGAGATTGGCTCGCGGAGGCAAAGCCCTCGGTCCAGCTAGTGTGACGGAGCTGGTCGGCTAGCGACGCCGAAGCGTCCGGAGTAGGTTGATGAAGATATGGCGAAGCCCCCGGTCCAGCCGAGATGTCGAAGTAGGTCGGCGTGATGGACACCAGCTTGAAGAAGCAATAGTGCGGCCCTGCCGATGCAGGTCGTGACGTGGTCGATGCCGGCTTGATGAAGCGACCATGCGGTGATGCCGGTATGCCCGCTCCATGTAATCGTGGGGCAGCGATGTTGGTGATGATTTATCCTTCACGATGCCGGACTCTTGATCGGCTTGCCGAGATGATGATCCGAAGAAGTTGAGCTCGGCTCAACAAAGTGACGACGTGTCTAGCGCAGGTCGGCAGCCGTGGAGCAATATTGTCGGACTGGTTTGACACCAGCATGATATTGAAGATAGTGTGATGTGTTCGGAAACAAAACACAACACCCCATACAAAACTTCCTTCAAAAAGGATGTCTGAAATCCCGTTCATAAAAAAGACGAACTCGGGTCGGATTCGTTTTCGCGCGGAAAACAGATCCGAAAAGTGATGCACTAATCGGAAGGTTCCCGGAGCTTGGACAGTCGGATCAAGCTGAAATTTTGAGGGGTGGTAGATATAGGAATTCCGCAGCCGATCAACGGTTGGATCTTCCAAAGGATGTCCAAGCTGGAAGCTGGACACCATGCCCTAAACTCGTCCGGATTCTCGTCCAGGTTCAATGCGGCTCCGGTATATCGGAGATTGCCGGAGATTCCTCCATCGGAACTCGACGACATTTTCTAGGGTTGTTGTAGACTCAATTTCGCACAATTCCACCGAAGCAATCGTTAAAACGACTCTTGAGGAGGCGGTGGCTGAGGACACAAGTCCGCTGTCCAGAAAAACAGTACGGTCGCCCGAGGGCAATGTTGACGTTGAGCCCCTGGGCTCCCTGGATGATTCCTCCATGATCTTGATAGAGATCAGAGTTGATGTTGATGAAGGCCCTCATCTGAACATGACGATCGGAGGTAGGGCGCAGCCCTTGGTCAAACCAAGGTGACCAGTTGAGCCGGTGACGAAGATGCGAAGTCGCAGCTTGATTCTGCAGGCGAGCCATCGACCTTTAGCCGAACACACAATGGAACTCTCAATGAAAGCACCAATGTCGGTGTCAAAACCGGCGGATCTCGGTAGGGGGTCCCGAATCAAGCGTCTAAGGCGGATGGTAACAGGAGACAGGGGACACGATGTTTACCTGTGTTCGGGCCCTCTCTATGGAGGTAATACCCTACTTCCTGCTTGATTGATCTTGATGATATGAGTATTACAAGAGTTGATCTACCACGAGATCACAGAGGCTAAACCCTAGAAGCTAGCCTATGGTGTGATTGTTGTATATTGTATATGTGTCGACTAGCCTGGCCCTGGTTTATATAATGCACCAGAGGCCTAGGATAACAAGAGTCCTAGCCGAATACGCCATTGGGGGAGGAGTCCTTGCCTTGATCACCAAGTCTTGTGGAATCTTCCTTGTATGCGGCACCTGCCCGGACTGGCCCATGAGTATGCGGCCCTGGGGGTCCTCGGCCCAATCCAACCGATTGGGTGACGACGTGGTGAGTACCCCCTAGTCCAGGACACCGTCAGGCATCTTCGGTGATGAGCTGCTGTCCTTCAAAACAAATTCCAATGCTTTTAATTTGAGGCAACTTTATTTGGAGACAACTGATTCCGATTTCTATTCCCAAAAACAATCAGCAAGCACTCCAGGGCAGGGCAAGTAGAGTGGATGATGCTGTGCAGTGAGGCCTCCGACAGATAAACCACCACAAGCGAAAGTTTTTTTAGCAGTGGGAGTCGAAGCATTTGTACCAGATCGTCTGGTAGATGGCACCGGGCGAAGGTGGCGGTGTGGAAAGAGGAGGAAAACCGCGAGATGGACAACGGTGGTGTGGGCACGAATTCTTGGTATGTTCGTGGTATGAAACTTTCGTGTTAATGATAGAACTCAAACTGCTGGAGTTTTCCGAATTCAGGGGATGTCAGCCAAGCGTCCACCTTGCCGGGTATGACAGCAGGTAGCTTGTCGGGATGTAGAGGCATTGAACGGGGCCCTGCTGGTGAGAAGAGACGATGGCTCTGATGAGATCAAATTCAGGAAGGACAAATATCTGACAACAATCGAGATTGAGGGGCGCGGTGCGCCATAGAGGGCGCCACCGAGTTGCGAGGACTTGTGTGCGGCAACAATCCTTGGTGGGGAGAAGCGAGATGATCTCCTCAAGGATGACGTCCGGGAGATCGCTGATGTGGTCCACCGGAGATTCTACCGGTTCCTCAGATCCGGGTGGGGGGGGGCTCGCCGCTTCTCCCCGCGCTACCGGGTCTTGGGATCTACAATCAAGCGTCGCCAAGTGGCGGAGCCTCATCTTCTTGGCGCTGGGCCCAGCCGACTCCATTTTCCTTGTGGGTGTCGCACCGAGCTCACGGGTTTGAGCAGAGTAGCCATTTAGAGACGAGCCTAGTGGCAGTGCAGTGGGGAAGAAGGAGGGCTGGGGATTTCTGTAGGAGTGGAAGAAGAGGATCAGGCGTTTTCTGTATGAGTGAGTAAGAAGGTGAGCGGGGTTTTCTGGACGAGTGAGGAAGATTGGTGAGCGGGGGGAATTGGGTGGGGAGACGGAAGCGAGAGAGCGAGAGAGCGAGCTGTTCGTGTTTATAAGGCACGCTGCACTAACTACTCGCTTTTTCCCAAGAACCGCTCTCTTCTTTTGCGTTGCTGCATGACTGGCCATGCATGTAGGATGCATGTGCCCACCGCCATCGTGCATGCGCCTGGTTTGTTACTAGGCCTATTTAACAGGTGGTTATGGAGTAAATTAAGGAGATTTATTTTCTCTGTGTGCATCCACCAAATTAGAGGATGCGTATCTTGGATGCGTACACTCACATTTAACTAACATTCAGAAGAACAAAAGTTCAGCATGTCTATGCATCTCAACGATTCACCATACTATAACCAATATACAAAGAAGGTGCGGAAAGAAAGAAAATCGGTCGATGCTTCTCTGAGCAAAGGGCCTCCCTGCGCACGCATTAATTTCCTGGGCATGCTTGTCTCTTCTCAATGTTGCGAGCACTTTGAGCATGTTGGCAACTCCACAGCTATCTAGCTGCCTCATCTTGCAATTGATGCTGACACATTTGCAGCAAACACATGAGGCAATAGAGATGACTCAACATGGGTCCATATTGTGCAATTCCCCTGATATCCTATTCATTGTCCTGAATCTGAAAAGATAGGAAAACAGTAGCTATACTTAAACGGTGTTGCAAAATAGTAGCACATATCAATAGCTCAGCATGACAAAACACGATCACCTGGATGAAGGGGATACTGACCTGGCTGAGGAAGATTACATATAATTTCATAAGTCCTTGGTTGATTTCCGCCTTCGGCTGCACTGCTTGTTTGCTCCTCCACACATGACAGGATCGTTCCGCACTGCATTCAGCAAGTCAACGCATCTGAATAAGCTAATTTCATCTTGCGGTGGTCATTGTACCTAGTTACGAATGTAGGAATACACGGAGCACCATGAGGTTAGTGACAGCGGTAGATGCAGCCATATAAATTTTTTGTGGTGCTACCAAAATTGAGGTTTGTATCCCTTCCCGTTATGAGAATTCTTCTTGAAGTTGGTAGAATGTGACGGCTTGTTCTTTGCATCAAACTTGCCTTTCCCCTGAGATTTGTTCTTGTTGTTTTAGGGCTGGTTGGGCTGGAAGTTCTTCTCGTGTACCATGTGGGCACTAGAAGCTCCCTCGGCGACCCGAGCGCGTGTGTCTTTTGCTCTCGCCTTCTCCTCAAAATCAAGAGTGCTAATGAGATCCAAAACAGAAAACTCATGTCTCTTGTTTTTCAGAGAAGTAGCAAAATCGTTCCACGAAGGTGGAAGCTTGGCAATTATGGTCCCAGCAACAAATTTGTCCGGCAACACACACTTAAAGTACTCAACTTCCTTAGAGAGTGACTGTATCTCATGAGTCTGATGAACAACAGAGCGCTCATCAGTCATCTCGTAGTCACAGAATTGCTCCATGACGTACAACTCGTTGCCGCCCGAGGGCCCAAAGCGTGGCCTCGGCGCAGCCCACATGTCTTTGCCATTGTCGAGACAACGTATCTGAATCCACAATGGAATCGTCAAGAACACTCAGTAGGGCGGCTTTGAAGAGGGTATCCATGTTCTGAAAAGCTTCCTGCTGTGTAGGATTAAGATCGCCCTCAGGCTTACCCTTAGTGGCGTCATAGCAGTACATGATCTGAAACCAATATACTGCTCTTGTGCACCACCTTTTATATTGCACCCCCTTAAAAGTAGGCGGCTTCAAAAACGCAGCAAAACAACTCGGATTAAATTGCCTGTGATCAGGTTTTTGGATTGGATTGTTGAATATATGAGCAATTTAGTATGAGATTTAATCTGAATCAGCAGTAAATAGATCATGTCGACAATTGCAAACATCAAAGTAATGATGCGGACTAAACCAGGAGGACAGAATCACATACTGTACAAATGAGAAGAACCGATGTGGTTGATGTTGTCACTCATGTCGTTGATGAAGAGGTTACCGAGGTCGGGGAAGAAGGCTGTCGTTGAGGAAGTCGTCACTGGCAGCGATTCTGAGTGTGCTCCCCAAAACCTGATCGCCCCTCTCCGTCTGAGGATCACGAAAGGCGGGGTTCGAGGACTGCTGTCCTTCTCGTGGTGCACGCCGGAAGGAGGGCTGGAGAAGAATTGTGTGGCGGCGCTAAGATCTGGAACGGTGCGAAACCATATGATACTGATTTGCTAGGGTAGAGCATGTCAGTCGGAGTATAATAGTAGGCCTTTGGCCCCCAAACCCCACGTCCAAGTCAATAATAGCTCAAAAAAAAGTCAATAATAGCCCCACCAAGGTTTGTCTCAAAAAACGGAGTAATTAAGGCGTCCGTTAGTCCCTTTAGTATAAATACAATATCATTAATAATGGCCCCACCTTTTGTCTCACAAAGTAGAGTATGTTGGAGTACAACCGGCTACACGTTTACAATCCGCTTCTCTTCTCTCTCCTCTTCGCTCTCCTTAAACTAAGCATAAATACTATATTTAAATCCTTATAGCCTGCTTATGTCATCTAATTATAGTAGTACTTGCTCTAAAAGTTACTATCCACCGTGTAGTTTGAAATCTGTGGGCGTGCAGGCTGTGCCCTCGATGCCAGCGCTTCAGCAACGGGCGAAGTGGAGAGGTCGCGTCGCCTGACTTGCCATCAATGTGGAGCGGCGGGCTCACCGTGGCGCCAAAGTGGAAGCAGCTTGGAGGGGGGAGGGGTTTTTGTTGGGCCAAGAAGGTGAGAAGCCAACTTGGGATCGGTCCGGACGGGAAAATATCATGTGCTCCTATACTCTGCATATGACACTAGTGTATGTTACTACTCCCTCCTTTCCGGTTTATAGAGATGTTTAGAGTAACATAGTAATATGTTACAGTACAAGTTACTCCCCACTATGACCAGCCTTGGCCTCTCCCAGTGCTCCACCATGTATAGCTGCTAAGCCTGCCACGTAGGCATAAAATATGATGTGGCACCAATAAACTAAGCACCTATGCATTGAACACTTGAGTTACTAAGCCATTTAATGCACTTAGCACCTCATCTAAAGAGCATTAATAGTATAGCCAGCTGCTGGCTATAAGCCTACAGCCCATCTTGTAGTCAACATGTACTACAAAGTGCCTAGGAGCACGTGCTAGAGCTGGCTCTTCACGAAGAGCCCGCTTACCTTCTCTCTCCTCTTCTCTTTAATCCAACTAAACAGAAATATACTACTGTTTATTCTTTATAGCTCGCTGACTCAGCTCTATTGTACTTGCTCTAAGCACATCTAAGCACTTGCTAGCACCCCCTTGACCGTGGACCTTGACGGTGTACGTCACCTTGTGTCTCATAATTTTCCTCGTCATCATCTCGAGTCCTAGAAGATCTCACCCACATCATCATTAGCATGCAACCACCGTGATAGACAACGTCTTGTGAGAAGGAGTAGAGGCGATCGGGGCGCACCACCACCACGTCGTGGGCACTCCGTATGTGCTCGTGTGCGTGCAGCGTGCGTGTTTTTCCATCGGTGCTAGCTCTAAGGCCGAGGCTGTGGTCGTCTTCGTCTCCAACTAGTAGTTGAGCAATGACAGCGAAGAGGTGCTACAAGAGATGCGTATGCGCCGTTGCGTGCGAGCTTCGCTATAGCACGACGAACCGGACGTCGCCGTGGATGGCGCACGCCTCCATGCAGCCGAGTGTGTGCGCATGCATGTGTCATTCACATGCATTATGCGGCCGAGCGTGTGTGCATGCACGTCTTGTGTATGTGCGTTGTGTGCTCCATGCTGTGCGCATATGTGCATGAGTTGGATCGGATGGAGTTAGTGCGTTCGCTTGTGTACATATTTTAGAGTGTAGATTCACTCATTTTGTTTCATATGTAGTCCCTTATTGAAATATCTAAAAAGACTTATATTTGGGAACGGAGGGAGTATAAAACATCTTCAACTTAGCATCCTGATGTACCATTTCTAGTGGTTAGCGAAAAGTTCATGTTCTTTTAGTAGTTTATAGGTGGGCAGGCGGCAAAAAACAGGGGAACACGCGCAAGGTTCCTTGCAGACGCTCCACCGCGAGGTTCCTTGCTCCTCCTCGGTCGTCGGGAATCTATGCTCTTCAACTCTTTTCTTTTACGTGAGCTTTGTTCATCCTTTTCCCAACACGTGAGACATCTAGCATCAAGGTGCACGTGTCATGCAAGAAAATGGAGATAATCAGATAAGCAGTGGGTAAGTGAGTCGTGCGGGGGGGGGGGGGAAGCGGGGGGAAACCCTTTTTCGTAAGTTAGTCGTGCACTTCGATGGCACCTACACAATATTTTTTCTCCTTGATGGCACGTGAATGGCACGTGAATAGCGCACGTACTCAACGACGGAGCACAGGATGGTAGCAATGACATGGTCAGCCCTTTTTTGGAGAGAGTACGTACTACTAGTAAATAACTTTGATGTGTCCCGTCAACTCGCAGAACGACGAGAAGCTTGATTACGCCTTCTCCCTCGCCAACGCGTGCGCGGTGGCTCACAGCACAAGGAGAAACTTTTGCTTACAAGCGGTGGATGTGCAGCAGTTCATTTGGTGTCAGATTGCCAGAAGCACTACTGTAGAACCATCGACTTCCGGAAGAGGCAAAGAGCCAAGCGCAAGGTCACCTACTAACCTTAGGCATAGGCGTAGTGGGAGTAACATAAGTAGAGGTACCTCCTTGTTTTTATTCTAGAAACAACCACACGCGAATATCAAGGTGCTGGTTACGTAGAACAAATTTCCTGCAGTCCGTGCTCGGCCTCCTCTATCTCTCTTCTCAGCCAGGACAGCAGACGCATGGAGCCCATCGTTTGTTTGCTCACATGCGGCCCCACATGTCGCTGAAAACGCAAGAGGACCCAATGAACCTGCACATCTTTCACCTCGGCGTCTTTGGTGATGAAAAACAAATCCAAGAAAGATCTTCGGTGGCCGCTTTTGTAGTTACTCAAGAGTAGTAAGATTCTATTTACAGTTTAACCCAAGATGCACAACTCGTGGCTTCAACTTATCAACTACCACTCTATTTTCTTTCATGACACGACCTGGATGCTGGATGTCCCACGTGTTGGCAAAAGGAGGAAGAACCCGACCAAATCTTCGGTTGTGCTCTCGGATTAGACTAGTTGTGCTAACTTAAAATTTTATTGTGTACTCCCTCCGTTCCAAAATACTTGACTTCCATTTGTCCAAAAATGCATGTGCCTATATACTAAAACATGTCTAGATACATATATATTTTGACATATACTACCTCCGTCCGGGTTTATTGGTCCCTGAGGGAGTCCCGGACTAGGGAATGTCCAGATGGCCGGACTTTCATCACGGCCGGACTCCAAGACTATGAAGATACAAGATTGAAGACTTTGTCCCGTGTCCGGATGGGACTTTCCTTGGCGTGGAAGGCAAGCTTGGCGATGCGGATATGTAGATCTCCTACCATTGTAACCGACTCTGTGTAACCCTAACCTATCCGGTGTCTATATAAACCGGAGGGTTTTAGTCCGTGGGGCGAACAACAATCATACCATAGGCTAGCTTCTAGGGTTTAGACTCCTTTATCTCGTGGTAGAACTAATATTGTACTAACCATATCATCGATATTAATAAAGCACGATTAGGTAATTACATCCATCGATAGGGCCCGAACCTGTGTAAAAACATCTTGTCCCTTGTCTCCTATTAACATCCGCCTAGATGCACGATTCGGGACCCCCTACCGAGATCCGCCGGTTTGACACCGACATTGGTGCTTTCATTGAGAGTTCCTATGTGTCGTCACCGATAGGCCCGATGGCTCCTTCGATCATCGACAACGGCGCCGTCGGTGAGACTTTTCTCCTGGATAGATCTTCGTGTTCGGGCGGCTTTGCATCGCAGCCAATTCGCTTGGCCATTTGGAGCAGATCAAAAGCTACGCCCCTGGCCATCAGGTCAGATTTGGAAGCTTGAACTATACGGCCGATATCCGCGGAGACCTGATCTTCGACGGATTCGAGCCTCAGCCAAGCGTGCCGCACTGTCTCGATGGGCATGATCTAACTCTGCAGCCGAACAGTGCCCGGGAGGCCGCACCAGCATCCGCTCCGACCCTTAATCCGGAGCCGGATTCCCCGATCGAGGACGAGTGGTTGGACACCGCCTCGGGGGCTACAATCTCTACGGCGATTGAGCCGAACTCCATCCCTGTCCTTTGCAAAGACCTCGACTCCAGGATGCCGGACTCCTTTCCGGACTCCGAACCCTCCGCGCCCCTGCCAATCGAATCCGATTGGGCGCCGGTCATGGAGTTCACGGCCGCGGACATCTTTCAGCACTCGCCCTTTGGCGACATCCTGAATTCACTAAAGTCTCCCTCTTTATCCGGAGAGCCCTGGCCGGACTACGGTCAGGAAGGTTGGGATGCGGACGACGAAGAAATTCAACGCCCACCCACCACCCACTTCGTAGCTACTGTCGAAAGCTTACACGACGTGCTCGATTTCGACTCCGAAGACATCGACGGTATGGACGACGATGTAGGAGACAACAATGAACCAACACCTATAGGATGCTGGACAACCACCTCATCCCATGATGTATACATTGTGGATACACCTAAAGGAAATGAAGACGATGAACAACGGGACGTTGCGAAGGATAAATCCCTCGAAAAGCAGTCTAAACGGCAACGTAAACGCCGAACAAAGTCCCGCCTCAACAAAGACCCAGCCATAAAGCAGGGCGAACCGGTGGACAACGAACACGCTGTCGAGCAATCGTCCGAACAAGACAACCTGGATAAATAATCTGTCCCCGGCGAAGACAACAGTCTGGACGATCTCACGCCGGACAAACTATTGGAGCAAAATGACCTCCAGAAAAGGCTCGTCGCCACTACGCGTAGCCTGAAAAAGCAGAAGCGGAAGCTCAAAACAGCGGAAGATGCACTCAGGATCAGATGGAGCAAAGTATTCAGCACCGCAGACAAGTACAGCGACAGTCGCCGAACAAAGAGCTACCCAAAAAGAAAGCTACTGCCAGAATTCAACGAGGAGGCCTTAGAGCCCCCACAATTAAAAAGTAAGAAGGCCACCCGGTCGGATGGACGACCCCACGGCAAAAAGAGAGCGGCGAATGGCGCCGCACACAAGCCAATATGCGATCCGCATAAGGATTCACATCAAAAGGATGGCCCAATTAGGTCCATCTATGGGCCAAGAAAGCAGGCTCGTCAAAGCAATGCAACACGCCCAAATTCAAGATCACGGCACACCCAAATATAGGGCGCCAGACACCCCCTATGTTTCACCGATGAGGTGCCGGATCATGAATTTCAGTGATTCAAACCCGTAAACATAGAGGCATACGACGGAACAACGAGACCACAGTGCGGATTGAGGATTACATCCTCCACATACACATGGCTAGAGGAGATGATCTCCACGCCATAAAATACTTACCCTTGAACTCAAAGGGCCAGCTCGGCATTGGCTTAAAAGCCTCCCCGAAAATACCATTGGAAGCTGGGAAGAGCTCGAGGATGCATTTGCAAATTTTCAGGGGACTTATGTCCGCCCTCCCGGATGCGCATTTATCTAAGTCACATAACTCAACAGCCCGGAGAGTCAGCCCGGACATTCTGGAAGAGGTTCCTTACTAAAAAGAACCAAATAGTCGATTGTCCGGACGCCGAAGCCTTAGCAGCTTTCAAACACAACGTCCGAGACGAATGGCTCGCCAGACACCTCAGCCAAAAAAAGCCAAGAACAATGGCCGCATTAACAAGCCTCATGACCCGCTTTTGCGCGGGAGAGGATAGCTGGCTAGCAAGATGCAGCACCAGCGACCCAAGTACATCCGAAATCAGGGATGGAAATGGGAAACCACGGCGCAACAAGGACCAGCGCCGGATTAAAAGGAACAGTCCAAAGAGCACGACAGTCAACGCCGGATGCAAAAGCTCACGACACAACAACAAAAAACTGCCCCTTAAGGACAATAGCGATGAGCTATCCAACTTCAACAAAATCTTGGACAAGATATGTCAAATCCACAATACTCCTGGGAGGCCTGCAAACCATACCCACAGAAATTGTTGGGTCTTCAAACAGTCCGGCAGACTCAACGCCGAACACAAGGGGCTCGACACACCAAGTGAAGATGATGACAAGCACCACAAGCAGAGCCCCGGAAAACAAAAGAATTTCCCACAAGAGGTCAAAACAGTAAACTCACTTCATGTGATCAAAGGGAAAAACAGAGCGGCGCCCACTAAAATGCGCACCGCACACTGGTTGTCAAAGCCAATCACATTCGACCATCAGGACTACTCCGAAAATATCCGGAACGCAGGATGGACTGCCTTGATATTGGATCCTATAATTGACGGATTCCAATTTACACAAGTCCTCATGGATGGCGGCGATGACATAAACCTGATATATCAGACACAATCCATGCAGGATGGGGATAGACCCAACCAAAATTCGCCGTAGCAACACCTCCTTTAAAGGAGTAATGCCAGGCCCATATGCCCATTGTACGGGCTCCATACTGCTAGAAGTTGTGTTCGGTTCATCCGACAACTTCCGTCACGAAAGGTTAATCTTCCATGTCGCCCCGTTTAAAAGTAGCCATCAAGCACTATTGGGACGCGAAGCTTTCGCCCGCTTTAACGCAATACCGCATTATGCATCTCTAACACTTAAAATGCCCGGTCCACGCAGCATCATCTCGTTAAAAGGAAGTATTAAGTGTTACTCGAGCACGGACAGCCTTGACAGCCCCACACCTGTCTAGCTCCGCTAGGCAAAGAACCTGAATTGGTCATTCAAACCCCGGACACGGTTAGACGAGTCCGGCGCCTACTAGCGGCATACCCCATACAAGGGGTTGCACGCATATATCATAAGAGGCACTAAAGCTCAATTTTATTCACTCCTTCGATTCGTACTCTGTTTATTTAATGTACAGTACATCTTTTGCACGATCCTTTTTCTTTTAAAACTAAGTTCCTCTCTTTTACGTATCGAACGACGTGCTACACCCATCCGTGATACTGCATGAGAGACACGGGCGCAGACGTGCGATGGGGACCCGTTGCAAGGATTCTTTTCAGATTAAGACCCTCGTAAACCTTTTTTTACTGTCTCTTGTTGATATACATCCCCGGTTCCTTACTATAACCGAGGAGGAGGCTGGCGTTTGGCATTGGCCCACCAGAATTTTTTTGCGTGCACTGGACACCAGGGGCTTAGGGCATTATTCTGCCCATTTTCATAAAGATCGAATACCTTAGGGAGTATTCGGCGTCTCGAGTTAGGCCCTTATATGCATCAGCTCCGAATCATGTCTTTGGTAAAATGTTGGGTTGCCCGGCTCCTGTGTTTTGCTGCCTTACGTTCCGTTTTCACGGCTAACGTGGCACCAGGAGAACTACTGCGATTGTGCCCCGGTTCGGCCGGGCAAGCACCTCAGTATAGAAAGCCGAAAACTGACTGCCATGATATAGCGAGAGACTGGTCAACCACTCGATGACTCACTGGAATGTTTAGGATTCCTCCGCATTAATGAAGGACCGGTTTTCGGTCAGGCACATACGCACCCCGGATTCGGGAGAGTGCGGTGCCCCCAGGGGCTATATAGTAGCCCCACCCTCGAACTCCCATGTCTAAGTGAAAGTGATTAAGCATTATAGTCCGGTTGCCTGGTTTGCTACGCTATCACCTCCTTAACAGGACCAAGACGTTGGATGAAGTGTGAAAAAGCGCTTTCTTTGCAAACACCCCCGCACTATGTGCGTGGGGGCTGAAGCCAAGCACTGCCATCTTTCAGGTTATATATACCTATACATAAATGGCCGCACAGGGAGTACTCTACTACTTGAACGCAAAAGTATAAAAAGCTCTTATATTACATTGAAACATTGTTTTCACAGATCATACATGTCATTTAAACATAATATCCTTCGAGCATCTGCGTCTCTATTAAACGAAGCGCCCGGCAGACTTTTTCAAAGTAGTGCTCGGCGGTACTCGGCTTCTGTCCGAATCTTGGGATGCAACATCGCTGGCCTTCATCTTTGTCCAAGATGTCTTGACACGGGCCGAGCCATCCGCGCTCCTCAATACACGCCGATCGCTTCATTAAGCGTCGATACGCTGATACCGCACCAAGGAACTGCTGCACTAAACCAAAATAGCTCTTCGGCTGGGGTCCGCCCGGCCACAAATGAGTCAGGACATGCTTCATGGCAAATCCGGACAATCGATGCAGCTCGGCCCATTCGGCCAACCGATCGGTGAGCGGCAGAGGACGCTCCGGACTATGGAATTGCGACCAATATTGCTCTTCCCTTCTGTGCCCCTTCTGGCCCCGGAAATGCTCAAACGCATCTGCAGCGCTCGCCGCCAAGTCCAGATAAGCATCCTCCGAACTCCACAACTTATCCAACTGAGCATACTTTGGATCCGTATATTTTCTCCGCAGCAGAAACGGTTTTCCAGCCGCAATTGCCCCGGCCTGACTCAGCTCCTCCTTGGCAGCTTGCAAAGCCGACTGGGCATTCTTGGATTCAGCGGCGGCCTTTTTCAGGCCCTCTTGCTCCGCTTGACGCTCTTTTTCAAGCACCTCACAGCGATCGGTAGTATCCTTCAACTTTCTGGCCATGTCAGCCATTTCTTCCTTGCTTCTGCAGTGAGCAGCCTGTTCGGCTTTTAGCTCTTCGGTCGCCCTTAAAGCGACCGCATTACTTATTCTGGCTTGCTCTTTCACTCGAGCGAGTTCCGCCCGCAGCTCTTCCACGGCAGTGGCACCATCTGCATTAAGCATACGAACAGTAAGACATGAGCGTCAAGCTCCCTTACCAGGTGTCTGCATAGAAGTCGCATACCTTGTGACTCGTCAAACCGTTTATTGTCCAGCGCGATGTCCGCATCCGCCTCGTCAAGTTGCCGCTTTAGTTCGGCATATTCATCGATCGGCTGGCCTCCGGACGCCCGCCACCTGTTTAGGAGTGGCGATATGCTATAATCGAGAATTTGATCCTCGACGCGTTGTCAATTTTGACAACATACCGAGTCTCGAGGGCTACTATCTATACAAGCGCATTTTATATGCATAAGCGCCGAGAAGGTACATTATTTTTTGCGTACCTCAAACCCCGTCAGTAAGCTTCTGACGGCTTCATGCAATCCGCTCTCTGCGGATGCAATTCTTTCAATCACCGTAGCCATTAGAGCACGGTGATCTTCTGAGATAGCCGCTCGCCCGAGCAGATCCTTCAGCTCCTCCGACCGCACACCACTTGGCGCCGGACTTGGGGAACCCTCATGACGACACCTCCAGGTCGTCCGCTTCACGTGAGGGTGCGACAGGTGGAGGCGTTTCGCTCTCCATCATCTCCGTAAGAAGATCCCCCGAAGACGAGCCCTGCTGAGAAGGGCTGAGGTCCGAACTACAAGGTACAATTTTGGTTATCTTCATAAATGAATACAGGGATGTTCCTCATTTACAAGACCCCTTCTTTTTACTTACGGCTCGCTGGAGGGCTGATCCCCTTGGGGAAATAGTGCGGCTGGGTTACTTCCCAGCGCCGGACTCTCCGACGAAGATTCCCTTCCCCTCTTTGAGGCCTTAACCGCCGGATTTTCCGAAGCAGTCCTCTTCTCTCCTCGAAAGACGGGACTTTTAATCCCTCCTTCCTTGATAGCCTCCTCCGTAGAGGCAGTTGCTTCCCCGCTCCCCCCTTCGCCTTCCTCAAAATGCGCAACCTTCAACATCTTGGTCAGCATGGGATCCGGCGTGGTATCTGGGAGGGGAGCCGGAGACCTTATTAACTTTGCCTTGGCTATCCACTCCTGTTCAAGAAATGTTTCCTTTAAAGGACATATATATATGATAAATAAATGAACAGCTTGTCCGGTTATAGGACTACTTACTTGAGTATCTGGGCGATTGCAGCTTAGTCCTGCATCCTGAGTCAGGTCCGGACACTTCTCTTGTGATCCGAAGAACAGTTTATACATCTCCACGGGCGCCGTGCCCATAAAATTTTGGAGAGCTCGTGGTCCCTCCGGATTAAATTCCCACAGGCGGAGGAGGCGACGCTTGTAGGGCAGAAGACGCCGGATCACCATAACCTGCGCCACGGCAACCAGATTGATCTCTCTTTCCTCAAGGTCTCGAATAAGGCCCTGCAGCAAGGGAACGTCCTTGGACGGCCCCCAGTCGAGCCCCTAGTTGACCCATAGCGCCCGGCCATTGTGGTGGACTGGCGGAAGGCGAGAAGCGCCACCCATTTGGTGCCCACAGGGCGGTGATATAAAACCACTCCGTTGCCACAAACCAAGCTCCTCTTGAAAAGAGCCCTCGGGCCACGGAGCATCAGCAAATTTGCTTATGAGCGCCCTCCTTTTCTGCTTGTTACCCTCGATCATCTTTGGCTCCACCTTGAAGGTCTTGAGCCACAATCCAAAGTGGGGGCTAATATGGAGGAAGGCCTCACATACGACAATGAATGACGAGATATGGAGGATGGACTCCGGATTCAAGTCATGGAAATCAAGCCCATAATAAAACGTGAGCCCCCGCACAAAGGGATCTGTCGGGAAGCCTAAACCCCGAAGGAAGTGGGACACGAACACCATGTTCTCACCGGGCTCAGGAGTGGGAATGACCTGCCCTGGAGCAGGTAGCCTATGCGAGATCTCGCCGATCAGATACCTGGTGCCTCGCAGCTTTAGCACATCTTCTTCTATGACGGAGGAAGACATCCATCGGCCGTGCTAGTCGGAGCCGGACGTCGTCGAAAGTCCGAAGCGCCTGAATCTAAAGCTTTGGGTGTTGGAACTCGAAGCGTGAGGCGAACTCGATGGAGGGTGTGAAAAGAAGAGGGCCTTGGTCTCATTATAAAGAGGTTGAATACCAAGAGCCCACCCCGTGGTCGATTAGGACTCGCCTTTGATAGAGGAGGCGTGCCAACGGGCACGGTTGGGTTACCCACGTCCGTATTGATGAGAATCCCGGAATAAGGGGGGCACGATCTATGCTTTGATAAGGCGTGCGAGGGAAACCGCCTCGCTAAACGCTCTAAGGTGAAACGGTAAAAAACGATTCATATGAAGGCCTGGACGTGGTGTGATGTCACGCCGCGGAATACGTCAGCAGATCTGTGCAAAAGTTATTTTCTCTACGGTGTTATGTGGAACTTGTTTTACAGAGCCGTACACTATCCTTGTGTTCGAAACCTTCTATGAAGTTTTCAGAGGAGGAACCCGCCTTGCAATGCCGAAGACAATATGCGCGCCGGACTCGTCGTCATTGAAGCCTGGTTCAGGGCTCTTGAGGAGTCCCGGACTAGGGATGTCCGGATAACCGGACTATCATCACGGCGGACTCCAAGACTATGAAGATACAAGATTGAAGACTTCGTCCGTGTCCGGATGGGACTTTCCTTGGCGTGGAAGGCAAGCTTGGCGATGCGGATATGTAGATCTCCTACCATTGTAACCGATTACGTAACCCAAACCTATCCGGTGTCTATATAAACCGGAGGGTTTTAGTCCGTGGGGCGAACAACAATCATACCATAGGCTAGCTTCTAGGGTTTAGCCTCCTTTATCTCGTGGTAGATCTACTCTTGTACTACCCATATCATCAATATTAATCAAGCAGGAGTAGGATATTACCTCCATCGAGAGGGCCCGAACCTGGGTAAAAACATCGTGTCCCTTGTCTCCTGTTACCATCCGCCTAGACGCACAGTTCGGGACCCCCTACCCGAGATCCGCCGGTTTTGAAACCAACAGTCCCCATTATATTTCGTGCCAAATTTTGACGATAGATTAAACTAACAAAATGTTTACGCATGTCACCAAACATTATATTTTTGAAAACTATGTTCAAATACGAATCCAATGAGATAATTTTTCTTGACATGCATTAACATTTTGTTAGTTAAATATTTAGTCAAAATTTGACACAAACTACAAAGGGGACATATAAACCAGGACGGAGGTAGTAGAACGGAGGGAGTAGAATGGATGCAAGTTTTTGTATTGGGAATAAGAGTACATCCATATTTTGATAGAGCGTTGGAGTTGCCCTTACAAGTGGGACCGCAGTTGAGGAAACCGACTATCGGCAAACCCCCACCTACTTTGCTGTAGCGATGGCTGAGTTAGAGAAATGATGAGGTTGAAGAGATTGCTCTAGCACAGACTCCAAGAAATATGTCAGATGGAAGTCGTGCTGGTGGCGTGTGCCGTACTCCTCGACGTGAATGCTTGTTCTGGCCCATGCCACCCTACTACTCCTACTACTCACTATATAGTACTACTATTATCGAGGATTCGAGGTGCTGGTTACATAGTACAATATGGCTACAGTAAAAACACCCGCACGACGCCATGACGCATGTGAAGCTAGTACAAATAGTGTACTACTATTGTTGATGATTGGCCTCATCCGATAACCTATTGCAATGCACGCATAATTATGTATTCGGAAAATATTTTTTTGCCTCGTCGCACCACTCACTCACAGAAGCAACTCGAAAGCTATTCATAAATTTAGTAAGTTTATCACAGGCATATCATTTTATTACATACAACAGGTCATCAATCCACATCGACAACGAGGATACATTATAAATACTAAAGTTTTCACCACACAACAAATAACAAGCAATGAAATGAACTTCAACTCAACCATTCCTCGGTGTTGGAAACGCTTGCTTTGAACCACAAGTGATTCTCTGGGACGGGCCATCTATTGTCGATCTCGAGACCAACGCAGGACTGATCATCCAGGCTGAAGCGGCCTACTATATCAGTACCAGGGTAGGGAACCACGGTAATGTCCGAGGTATAGACACAGTTGCTTCTCATAAATGGTGCTGGTACCGTTGTGTCAACAGCAGTTGGATCGCCTTTCACCATCATCGGATAGTTTTGTCCAAGGAAGAGCGAGTTTTCTCCAAGACTATCAATTCTGTACCAGGGAGAAGGTGTTGGCGCTAGCACACTAGTATCCATCACGAATACCATGCAATGGGTGTTGGAATAGGTCCGGAGAGTGCGACCATGGGAGACTACACCTGCTTCCTTAGTAGTAACATCATCAGTGGGCTGTATACACATGAGAAGAGGTGATCCATCGGAGTTAGTTGCCAGGCGCCAACAAGTATATGGGCGCTGCTCGTCCTCATGCTCGTGATCATCACCATCGTCATCTCCCCCTTGGTTATAAATTTTTTCAAGTATAGGTGGTGGAATTTTCACAAGACCTTGGAAACAAAAGAAGAAGGTTAATTAGTAAAGGGAAACTTGCTAACCCGCATGCATGTGGATGAAACAATTATAATTACGGTGGAAGACAAATGTACTGAAATCATAACAATTCCATGCAAAAATAGTTCCACGAGTGGTGGCAGCAAACACAAGGCCCTCGTATTCAATTGCATCACAGTACTCATCCGTGTACAGAAATTGATTTTTGAGCAATGTCAATCGAGTCAAACCAGCAACGACGGCAACAAGCTTGTAACGCCCCGGATTCGATGCGCCAGGTGTCTGCCAGTTATTCACCGTCTTTGCCATGTCATTTGCTTGCGTGTTGCATTTTGCCATGTCATCATCTGCATTTTCATATCATGTCATCATGTGCATTTCATTTTGCATACGTGTTCGTCTCATGCATCCGAGCATTTTCCCCGTTGTCCGTTTTGCAATCCGGCACTCCTATGTCTCCCGGCGCTCCCTTTTACCTCTTTTCATGTGCGGGTGTTAAACGGTCTCGGAATGAACCGAGGCTTGCCATGTGGCCTTGGTATAGCACCGGTAGACCGCCTGTCAAGTTTCGTGCCATTTGGAGGTCGTTTGGTACTCCAACGGTTAACCGGGTAACCGTAAAAGCCTCCTTCTCTTTGCAGCCCAACACCCCTTCAAACTGGCCCAAAACCCATCTAACTCCCCTCCATGCTCTCGGTCGTTCGATCACGATCGCGTGGCCAAAAACCGCTCCTCATTTGGACTCTCCTAGCTCCCTCTACCTATAAAACTAGCCCCTCCCCCGAAATTCGCGGATGAATACTCCCTAACCCTAGCCATTTTTCCCCTCGCCGCCGCCGGACGTGTCCGCCCGGGCCGGACACGTCAACCGCCGTCCAGCGCCCTACCGCTGTTGCCACGTGTCCCGGGCGCCTCCCTCCGCTGCAGGCCCGCCAGCCACGAAACCCGCCTGCGCCCGGCCCGCCTCCCGCTCCGCGCCCGCTTGCGTCGCGGCCGCCGGCGGCGTGGCCCTCCGCCCGCCTCGCGCCTTGCCTCGCCGGCGCGCCTCCGGCGCCGATCGCATTGTCGCCTCCGTCCCGTCGCCCAGGCGGAAGCGCGGCCGCCTCCTCGCCCAGCCAGCCTCACGCGCCGCCCGCCCGGCCTCGGACCTCGCCCGGCGATCCGAGCCTCCGGCGCCCGTAGCCGCCCAGCAGCCCATGCCTCCCGCCGCATCCTCCGCCTCGACCCGGACCGGATCCGGCGAGATCCGGCGGGAGAAGCCCCGGACCCGCCCGTGCCCGGCCATCTCCCTCCTCTCTGGCGTGTTTTCCGGCGAGAACCGCCTCGCCTCGGTCTCTGTTATTTTGCATAATGTTGCCCTATTCATCATGCCATAACTCTGTCATCACTGCTCCGTTTCATGCGTGTAATATGTCAAATTGTTCGCCTCGACGAGTACATCATTTATATCCATTGCATCATATTCATTTGAGTTCATCTTGATGCCTGAATCTTCATTGCAAGAGTGATATGTGATGTTAATCTGCTGAAACTTGCATAACTTGGTGATTTGTCATTTTTGTCATGGTTGATGTGTGCATCCTATGAGGTTGATGCCTACATGTGTTTTGATCTATGCCATTCCATCTTTACAAGGGTGTCATCCATGTATTTTTTGTGATTCCTTTAGTGAGTGCATCAAGCTTGTTAAGTAGGGTACTTGCTGTTGCTGTTTTGCATGTCTGAATCTGCTATATCATGATGCTATGTTAACCTGCTTCTACAAGTCATTCTATACCTAATCTGGAGATGTTCACTAAGGATATTTTGTTCTACATATCATGATTTATCCATCCATGCCCCTGGTTTCATTTATAGCCTGCTGTAGCGTGTTGTTATCTTGCTCTTAAATTGCTAAATAATGTTGCTGTCAGCCTGTTAACTTTAAGTTCAGTTGTTGCCATGTGTTCTGCTAGTGATCCATGCACCCTATGACCTTGCTATTCTCATGCTTAGCTTTATAAACATGTCTTCTTGCTATTGCTTGCCTTGCCATCCCATGTATTGCTCTGTGGTGAGTGGTTCAAGCTCACCAACATGCCTACTTATTGTTGTTCCTGCCATGTATGAATCTGTCATATCACTTGCCATGTTTGCATGGGTGCCATCATATTTTCTGTGCCTTTTTGGCTGATGGTCAGTAAGGGACTCTTGTTCTATGCATTTAGTAGATTCATGCCATGCCTTTGTTTGCCATGATAAGTTCCTGTAACATTTTGTTTGATAGCTCTAAACATTGCAACCTGATGTTATTTCTGCTAGTCTGAAACTGTTATTATTTGCGATCTTGCCATGTGTGTTTGAGCATGTTCTAGTGATTTCTGGAGATAGCTCAGTGTTCATGTTTTGTTATGCTTTACCTGTAAATCATGTCCATGCCTTTTGTTATCATGTTAAGATGCTGTAGCTTGTTGTTGTGGTGCTTGCAATATGCCTAGTTGCTGTTTTGGACAGCTTGTCCTTTAAACTTGTTTCGTGTGTGTGTTGAACCGTTGCTACGTTTTGAGTGTGCTCTATTTGAAACTTGCTTGGTTTTGCATGTAGCTTCATATTATCATGTTGCATCCATGTTTTGAGGTGTTTGCTTGATGTTTGTATGCATTTTGCATCAATGCCATGTTTAACTTGTTTTGCTCATCTTCTAGGCCGTAGCTCCGAATTAAATGAACTTTATATGTAACTTGACTAGAATTTCGTGTAGATCATCTTGGTGCATCTTAACTTTCTGTTTAACAACTTGAACATAAAGTTATTCAGATCTGGAACAATTTCGAAATTTGCATATGAGGACTTACCGGAATTGTTCTATGTTGTTTCCGGCCTCATTTAAACTTGCTTTGATGTGCTACTCTTGTTTGCATCATCTCTTGCCATGACTAGCTTCATGTAGCTTTGTCATGCATTATGCTTGTTGAGCATCATGCCTTGTTCATGTGTGGTGTGTTTACTATGTTGTGTGCTTCTTCTCGATAGTTTCCGTTTCGTTGCGATCGTGAGGATTCGTTCGTCTACGCTTGGTTCGTCTTCGTGGCTTCATCTTCTTCATGGACTCGTTCTTCTTCCTTGCGGGATTTCAGGCAAGATGACCGTCACCTTGGATCTCATTACTATCATTGCTATGCTAGATGCTTCGTTCTTTCGCTATGCTGCGCTACCTATCACTTGCTGCTCAAGCCTCCCAAATTGCCATGAACCTCTAACCTTTTTTCACCCTTCCTAGCAAACCGTTGTTTGGCTATGTTACTGCTTTGCTCAGCCCTCTTATAGCGTTGCTAGTTGCAGGTGAAGTTGAAGATTGCTCCATGGTGGAGAGGATTTTGTTGGGATATCAAAATATCTCTTACTTAATTAATGCATCTATATACTTGGTAAAGGGTGGAAGGCTCGGCCTTATGCCTGGTGTTTTGTTCCACTCTTGCCGCCCTAGTTTCCGTCATATCGGTATTATGTTCCCGGATTTTTGCGTCCCTAACGCGGTCGGGTGATTTATGGGACCCCCTTGACAGTTCGCCTTGAATAAGACTCCTCCAGCAAGGCCCAACCTTGGTTTTACCATTTGCCTCACCACCACCTACTTTTCCCTTGGGAGTAATTAACCCAAGGGTCATCTTTATTTAGCCCCCCCGGGCCAGTGCTTCTCTAAGTGCTGGTCTGAACCGAGCTGCCTGCGGGGCCACCATGAGGCAACCTGAGGGCTGGTTTTACTCGTAGCTAATCTCATCCGGTGTTGCCCTGAGAACGAGATATGTGCAGCTCCTATCGGGATTGTCGGCGCATCGGGCGGTTTTCTTGGTCTTGTTTTATTCTTTGTCGAAATGTCTTGGAGCCGATTCGAGACTGATTGGGTCTTCTGGGAGAAGGAATATCCTTCGTTGATCGCGAGAGCTTATCATGGGCTAAGTTGGGACACCCCCTGCAGGGTATAAACTTTCGAGAGCCGTGCCCACGGTTATGTGGCAGATGGGAATTTGTTAATATCCGGTTGTTGTAAACTTGAAGCAAACTCTTCTAAAATACACCAACCGTGTGCGTAACCGTGAGTGCCTCTTTTCGGGGTTGATCGAGAGGAGAACACGGTTTCTGGGTTATGTCTGACGTAAGTAGGAGTTCAGGATCACTTCTTGATCATTACTAGTTGACGACCGTTCCTTTGTTTCTCTTCTCGCTCTCATTTGCGTATGTTAGCCACCATATATGCTTAGTCGCTGCTGCAACCTCAACACTTTACCCCTTCCTTTCCCATTAAGCTTTGCTAGTCTTGATACCCATGGTAATGGGATTGCTGAGTCCTCGTGGCTAACAGATTACTACACCAACAGTTGCAGGTACAGGTTTTGCGATGATCATGACGTGAGAGCGATGCTTGCTTGCGTTGAGTTCTTCTTCCGCTTCTTCGATCGAGGATAGGTTCCGTGTCGGCAGCCTGGGCTAGCAGGGTGGATGTCGTTTGAGCTTACATTTATGTTTCATCCGTAGTCGGATGTTGATCTTGTATATGATGTTGAAGTATTCTTGTGGCATTTGTGCCTTATGTATGTATCCCCATCTATTATGTAATGTTGATGTAATGATATCCACCTTGCAAAAGTGTTTCAATATGCAGGTCTATCCTTGGTGGGACCTTCGAGTTCCTTTTGGATAGGGTCGCATATTGGGCGTGACAAAGCTTGTCGAAGATGGCAACAACTTCATAGTTGTTGTAATTCCAAGAGCGGGTGGGAACTCGAGAAATTGCTATCTTCCGTAGAAGACAGTCACCATGATTGTATTTGAACGTGCGTACAATACCGGTGTGCTCAACCTCTGGGCAGTCTGCTGAGATTTTTGGAAGTGGAATCCGGTCACGAGTGTACACATTCACAAGTTCCCACTCGCAGTTGGACCCAATGTAAACAACCCAATCTCCATTTGCGCCTGCCCAGGCCTTGCCCTCAAGCGATTGCATCTTAACATCATACGTATCATTATCAAGCGGCATCAACTTGCACAAGGCGAGGCCTCCGTCGTGACGGCGCCGGTCATCAGGGTCACGGCGAAGAAGATAGGGGAGATCAAACCGTTCCTTGACTCTTTGGTTCCTTGTAATGATGTTATTAGTTGAGTCAAGAATGGGCTTGAACGAACCTTCCATGCTAGCCGAGGTGATGACGTCGCACCGATCAATGAGTTCCTCCACCACGTCATCTTTCGGATCGGGCAAGAATAACGGGTCGTTTCCGTCCTGTTCCCTCCATGGAGAAGACGATCGAACAATGGCGTAAGAAAGCGTGAAGGGCTGAAGGAAAATGGAGGAGGGAGAGGAAGAGCGTCTGACAGATTCCAAATCGAGAGGGAAAGGCGAAGCGTCGGTGGATGGTTGCCAGTTTGCCACGGTTCACGAGGGGGCGCCCCGGCCTACACGTCGATTCAGAAATACTCCTACTACTCGCCGTCGTCTCACTGATATGTTGGAACGGGACCACATGTCAACGAAACATGGTGCGTAATTTCTCGTGCAAAATGCGATCTGGCCGCGTTGGCCCGAAGTGCTGCATTAGTTTTTTTTTTTGAAAGTTTGCCGCATTAGTTATCGACCTTTATTTTCTTAACATGCAATCTGAATGGATAGCTACTGTGGTCATCACACGTGAGCGGATATAGTGATGGTTGATTCGCCCGAGCAACTTTACTGTGGGAAATGGGAGTACCAGCGGATTCAAGGAACAGAGAAATGATGGTTGCTTCGTCCGAGTAACTTACTGTGGCGAAGGTGGGGCTCTGTGATTTGACTGCTCACTAGTCATTACTACTGCGGCGCAACGACCAGGGTGAATCTTTCCCTGAAGTTGTGTTGTGCACTCAATATTGCTGCATGGCAGGTGGAGCCGGATGAAGGATGTCCAACATGTCGGCGAAACGAAGTTGAATTGTTTCTGGCATTGCTATCAATCCTTCAGGATTTGTTTATATGTACGCATAATTTTGATGAAATTGTACTGTGATGCTATGAAGGTTTCAACTCTGGTTCCCGCAGGAAAAAAGGTTTCAACTTAGGATTCATGTGTCTTGCCTCGAGATTATCTCGTTACAACATTCCATCAAATACAAATGAAACTACCATGGCTAATGCATCTCAATGGTTCGCGGATCAGCGCCAATACTCACATCACAACTGAAGAAAAAGTTGTGAGAAGTTGTACAAATAAAGAAAAAAATATAATTAATCGATGTTGTTCGTAGGCATGGCTCCATTTCGTTGGCACATTGTTCATTGCTTGGAAGCTAGTTTCACCCAGCTCTGTAGCCAAAAAAAGAGGTGGATGAAGGACACCACAATCCGATTATTTTGTGCAGCTCCACTAAAATCGGGCGGACCATCCCTGTTTGCAAAGATATCCAGTCAGTGTGATTACAATAATAGTGGAACTAGATGATGAAACATAACACACATAAATAGAAGCCGATCACCTCTATGATCTCTCTTTAGGACTAACTTCTTGTCGGAGAAGATTAGGCACGGAGTTGGATGAGGAGGATAGCAAAACCAATCTCCCTTTCCGTAGTCCCACATAAATGTAAAAACGTTACCCGTGTAACATTTTGGCGGAACTGCACAAAAATCTCTTCAGAGAAGTGATTTGTGCAGTTCACCAAAAGGTCGCAATAGCAACGAGGTGAAAATGGATAGCCCTGTTTGCAAAAGGAGGTCGAAACGAAACAATTACTGCCTAATAACACGAGTTGAAGACACATACACCGACAAAAAAGAAGCATGTTCCAGGTAAAAAGGGAAAGATAGCACATGGTGGTTTATCAAAAATGGTTTGAGGACGAGATTGCAAGATGGAAAGTACGCCGGCCGAGATACGATTTAAGCAAACAACTAAAGAAGATCCACATGCAGCAACGTGGGAAGATGGGCGGTGGAGCAAGGCCGGAGGAAGATGTACACGAGGGTCGTCGGGATGTTACTAGGAGGGCGCCGACGGCGGGATCTGCCCATCTTGCGGCAAAGGAGCAAGTGGCGAAGGCCCCTACAGCGCCGGAGCTTGGTCGAGAGAACGGCGGTACCGCAGATCGGAACGAGCTGCCTCAACACCGTGAGAACGGAGAGACGATGCACATCTTCCTTTTACGCGGCGGACGGGATGCGGCGGATCAGCGACCAACGCTGAGAGAGAGAGGCCACGGCGGCCTTGTGTGAGATTGTGTGACGAGACTCACGAGAGACAAACCCATTTTTCCATTTTCCCCACGGCAATCGTTTTATATTCTAGGTATGGTACCCGACCCTCCTTCGAGTAAACAACCGCTACACGCGTCAAATTATCACGTGGGCTGCCTTTTCGTACAGAAACGAACTCCACCGTGTAGCCGCACGGGTGTGGCCGGGAACGAGATGCGAGTACGTGCGTCCTGCGTGCACTTCTTCTTTAGGTGCAGGTATGTACGTGGGTGGGTGTGAGAGAGATGGTTTGTGCGAAACAGAGGCAATGTGTTGATGATATCTCAATCAGAAAAACGTAACATATGCAATGTGTGTGAAAGCGGAGTCATGGACGTGAGATATCGATAGAATTGAAAACAGGGATGAAGTGTGTGGCTGCTTGCGATCGATAAAGAGTGCCGTCGAATTTGTGTTTGCCACGTCAAAGATACAGGTGGCTGGCCTACTAGAATTTGAGAGGGCGGAGGTGCAGTTCTTCTCCGTGGCATGGATACCTACCTCTGACGTTCGACTATCGGTGTGTGTGTGTGTAGGGGGGTAGAGACCGGTCGACTAGTATTTGTCCAGGGAAGGACAGAGACCTAGCTATGTATTGAGGGAGATCGATCGACATCCATGGATATGTGTAGCAGAGGAATAAGGTTGGGAAAAATACAAAGGTAGGCGTCGGAGGGTTGGTGGTGGAGTGGCGTCTCACAAATGGTGGGAGAGGCCTGCTAGACAAACGGAGGGTATGAGTGCAATATCAATTAGAGAGGGCGGGGGATGTCTGTCTGTCTATGCACGTGTGTGTGAGAGACGGGTTGGGAGGTATTCAAGGATGATGAGGGGAGAAGATATGGTTGTGGGAAGCATGCATAACTACATAGGAAGATCAACCGTCATGTGTCCGAGAAAAGGAGAGACATAACTAGCGAGGTAAGTGTATCGGTGCTTGGTGAAAACGAATTATAGTCAACCTGGCTATATGTAGGGAGATCAGTTCATATACGCCTTTGCATGTGTTAGAAGCAAATAAGGTCCGGAGAGGCAGACAGGGGGAGAGAGTGTGGCTAGGAGGTGGTGCGAGAGGCCTACTATGTCGAGGGGGGAGGAGTGTGCGAGCATGTGACTAATGAAAAGAGGGGCGGGAGTGTGCACCTGTGTGGAATCGTATTGGACATATGGGGGCATGGACGGTGAGCAGAGAAGAGGGGAAGTATATATGTGTCTGTTGTAGGCACACTTGGCTAGAGAGGTATATCGACCGGTGTGTGCCAGAAAGAAGGAGCCGGGGGCCTACACACACCGCTGGTGGACGACCTAAAGAGAAATAATGATCGTGCGTGATGGAGGGGATGCTAAGGGTGTGTGAGGGGGGCGGGCGTGTGCATGCACGATATAAAGTTAGCGCTAGCTAGCTACAAATAGAAGAGGATCGTGAAGGTGTAAAACACGAACAAAGATCATAATTCATTATAAAAAGGTGGATACGGATACTTGAAGAAGATATCATAATGTACAACATTGATTATAATTTGGGCTAATGTGTGGCTTTTGCAACTCAGGTCTAAATACTTGTCATAATGTGGGGGCGGGGCACTATACTTTGTGTGATAAACACGGTGTATGTATGGAACATGGTTTAGATTATGAATATATAGTTTGTACATCAAATGTATTATTATTTGGAATCAACATCAAGTGTATTCAAAAAATAGAATTCAAGTTCATGTAGTACACATAGTTCATATCTATCTCTATAGTAATCTTGTGGTGTGTTATTAAGCTAATACACGAATGATGGTTGAAGTTGGCATCAATCATGATTGTAGACTCTTATTGAAATAGAGAAATGAATTCAAATTTAGTTCGAATTGCAGCGGTAGTATAGACATTTGAAATGCACTAAAATGTTGGTATGAGTAGGTTACATGCATTATACAGCAAAGCAAAAAAAATTAATCGGACATAACATGGATTCATACTCCCTCCTTCCATCTATATAGGGCGTAGTGATATTTTTAAGACCGCCTTTGACTATTGACAAGATTAATAGTACATAACACGCACAATGTGAAAATTATACCATTGAAAGAACCTTTTACAGACGAAGTTAACGGTGTGCTTTGTGTAAGTTGCATGTCATATATCATTGCTCTAATATTTGGTCAAAGTTAGCATCGAAAAACGCATTAGGACCTATATAGATGGAAGGAGGGAGTAGCTTTGAATAGCATATGTATAGTAATAAGGGGCAAGACTCTCTCTTTGTGTGGTGTGAATAGTTTTATATTTTTCGTTTTCTTTTTGGTTGAGGAAGTGCGAATTGATTTGGTACGCATTACAAGTACAATATTACTACACGTTAGGCTTGTCCCTAAAATTCAACCAGCGTCTTGTTATATCCGAAAATTCAGATATCGTGCTCCCAAAACTGGCGCCTTCACAACCCGGCGCCTTGCTATCCCGAAATTACAACGCTAAAAACTCCCTCCAGATGCCAAATCCCGACACGTGAAATCCCCCTTCTAACCCTGAGCCGAAAGGGCCGCTAGTTCATATCGATGCGGGGTACTTTTGTAACACACCCTACATTTTGGACAAGCGCGTCCCTAAGTCATGCTTCACCCCCTCCCATCGCCCCCTTTTTGCCATTCGAATTCCCAGGCCGCCATAACCTCTCCGCTCCAGCAGCGAAACCCCACCCTCCTCCGTCCGCCACGTCACCACTGCCAACCGGAGCCTCTTCCCCGACGATATCGTCCACCGCAACAGCTCGACGTCCCTCGTCCACCTCCCCGGATGAGGATCCATCGTCCATCTCCCCGTCCCGCCGGTTCAGCCACCCCGTCCTCCACCTCGAAGGAGCTGCTCCGATGATCGCCTCGTCTATTGCGGCTGCTCCATCCCCACAGCGCTGCCTTAACCTGCTCCACCCGAACCGCAACATCCTCACCGACTCCTCGGACGAAGCCGAGGCCTACCCGACGCCACCAAAGAGGTTGTACACTCATCGCATCGCACCTTCTCCTTAACTCGACCTCTCCGCGCCGACGGTGCTCCATCCCGCACCCCTATGGAGCGGCTACCTTGAAGCCGACGCCGCAGGCGACATCTCCACGACGGCTCTCCCCCAGTGCGAGGACCCTTCGGCGGCGGCGTCCAAACCAGCCGGATCTCCTGCTGCTGCTCCGGCTCTCGCTCGATCGCTCGCTCGCCCAGCTGCTGCTGCTCTCACCCTCGCTCGTCTTTCTTTGCTCTGCTCGATTAAGCCACACTTGATCGTGAATCGACTTTTGGGTCGATCGATTTTCAGGGTTGGGGGTGGGCTCGTCGGAGTTAAGGAAGAACCACCCTCGGCGGGACGAGGGCTCATGGGAGAGGTACCCCACTATCTATCTTAGGGTTCGGGTGGGGGCTAGAGGGCTGGCTGAGGCGGCGTGATGGCGAGTTGTTTCAGGCGGCGGCGCCAGGGCAGTGGTGGCAGGCGGCTCGAGGTGTGCAGGTTGAAGATGAACTGCAGGCCCTCCCTAAACTACATGTCAAGTGTCTCTCTGCTACCATTGCGTTCAGTTTCAACAGTAGCATTCAGATTCCATAGTTAATTTTAGTTTGGACAGTTTAGTTCAGAGTCAACAGTTTTTACCTCATCTGTTGTAGTCAGGTGGTTTTCGGTGATGTTAATTTTACATCCATTTTTCATCATCTATTGGAGATGCTATTAGACCCCACTTGAGATTGACGATGTACATCTTGTCTTTGCTTCAGCCTTGGCGTCTTACTGACTCACGGAGCTGCTCCAACGATGAATGATCCGTCTACAACAGAAGCGATGCCTGGGCGCCATCTACTGATTCCTCGAGATCTTCCTCCACACCTTCCGACAGCGACCACCTCTGCCTCAAGCGCTTCAATGACCAACCCAATGATGCTTTGAGGTCGACACGGATACGGCAAAGAGGTTGTACACTTGTTGAATCACTTATTACTATACATTCATGTCGATCCATTAGGGCTATTTTGGTTCAACGGAAAAACATAGCAATAGGGAATTTTCCAATGGCACTCTACTATTCAATTATTCATGCATTTTGCTGAAAGGAATGAAGCAAAACATCCACCTGAACCTACTTTTCAAAATCCTATGCATGAAAACAAGACCAAGTGCATTAGTGCCAGAATAACATTCTAACTGTACACGCTTTCATATGGTTTCTCTTTATTTTGGCCATGTTTCTTTGCATTCCTCTGCTCTTCCAATTCCTGTAAACCAAACACCCAAGTTGATAGAAATCCTGTGTTTACAAATGCTCTGTTTACCATGTGCATTTTCCTATCCTATTCCGGTGTTTTTCCTATCCCTGCGTTTTAAGAATCATGCAAGCCAAATGAGCCCTTACAGAATTACTTCAGTTGTAGGTACGTGTCGAAGGGAACTTTGTGTGGTTTGTCATGCTCCTGCCGCGACGTCGTCCACCTCACCTGAGCTGCTCCATCGACTGAAGCATCCACCAAACCAGACATCACGACTCCTGACCGTCTTTCGCCGCCTCAGATCTCCTTCCCTGCCGCCGGCACGCACCCCATCACCATCATCGACTCAGCGGATGAACCTGAGGAGTACACGGGTCCACAAGATAGGTCAAACTCTATTGTTTCTGCTTATGTTATGCATTGCTTAAACTTACCTGCTACTTTATCGTCCTGTTCAGCTCTTGGACTCCCAACTCAGGTCCAAATTCATGTTCAAACTTGAGTTCTAAACTAATTGTGGGGCACATATCGAGGCAGCAATGAATAGTATGTCTGTCTAATATCTGGTTCACCTAGGGTATGCCTATGTTGTTCATCTTGTGTGGGAAACAAATAGTAAAGAATCATCATCTGTATTTTTATTAATTTAAAGCAATCATCAGCCTGCTATCATTATTTTTGGATCCATCCACTGGTTGTTACCATCACTCTAAATTTTTGCATGCTCTCCTTACATAATCTCACCATATTTTTTTGTATGCATGTCAGATATTGTACACAGTCATGCTGAACATGTAGAGAAAAAAAGAAGAGTTTTGTGCAGCAATACAATGTCATGCAGACATCGCTCCATGGTGGGTTCAATGGCAAACCCTCCCCACCCCTCTCCAGATTGTAATCCATAGGAAGATATCTGTTACAGGCGGATTCAGCCTTGGCCGACCACTCCTATTTACCTCCCAAGGTGTTTGCTCTACCTTGGCATGATGATGTTAGTCATATCATGCATATGTTGCCTTGAAGTGCCTACTTTTGACATCATATATGTCATCTGCTTAGTTTAGTCATGTTCTGTAATGCCACCTGTTTAGTTGCTATATCATATATGGGAATTAGGCAGTCTCATGTCTTTTAGCCAGCCATAATATATGTGAAATGTGCAATGCCATCCTGTTTAACCAGGCATCATATATTTGAATGATATCTTGCCCATCCTTTTCTTCATTACATTTCCATTTGTCGACAATGTTTGTACATTAAACTACTCTTCCTATGAATCAGCCATTTGTGTGGGAGATGGAAAAATCTCGAGTGAAAACAAGGCCTTCAGAGCAGACAGTGCTACCTGTCGAAGCAGATCTCTTGTTGGGTCCCGATAGCTCCTTAGAGATAGATTCAGAGACAGATGACCAGTCCTATTCCCCTACTGAGGCGTATGCTCTAACTTGGCACGGTTATACTGCTCATAACATGCATACGGTGTCTTGCATTGCATAGTTTAGACATCATATACACAATATTCAACACCATGTTCTTAAATCAGACATCATATCGAATGCCCTCTGTTTAGCATATAAATCACATATGTGAATTAAATGATGTGATCCTGATTACTTAGATAAAATGTCGGTGAATTATGTCATGCGATCATATTTTGTTATTCATCATATCTTTGAATTATGTTATGCTATGTTATCCAGTTTAGATAGACATCATATATGTGAAATTATGTCATGCTATCCGTTTTAGTTAAACAATATACATGTCAACTAATTCATGCCCTCTTTTTCCACACATCTATTGCATCTATCTCTCATACAATGTCTGTACATTCAACTATGTTTCCTGTTTATCAGCCATTTGATTTGGAGCGGGTGATGTCAGTATCTAGCGGAATAAAAACACGGTCTTCAAATAAAACAGTGCTACCTATTGGTGGAGATAGCACCCCGGTTGTACATGCACAAGAATCATCCCTACCACACATAACCCAAACTCTCGCAGATTGTACACCTACTGCGATGGACAGAGAACCAGCTTCACCCAATCTAACCCCAACCCCAGCCGATAGGGCTGTAGCACTGGGCTAACAGGACTCATTATCCCGGGCTGCTTGAGCTAAGCAGGACTCGAATAACACCGTGACATTTCCCGAAGAACGGACATAAGGCGAAGTGAAACACATGCCGGCAGTCATGTGTCCAAGCGATAATCTTTGAGCTAGCGAGACTCCGATGAACCGGGCTGTAGCGGTCTACTATCGCTCGAAGCACGAGACTACATTTCCCATATGAGAGGCTGCCAAGGATAAACAACTAGTTTGTCGGATCCCACACATACCAAGCATTTCAAACATACACACAATATGCTCAATATGTGTAGATACAACATGGCATCACAACATAACTCTACGACTCAAATATTTATTCATTAGGCTCCGAGGAGCGAGATATTACACACATGGGTCTCATGACCCAACACTCAGAGGATACAAGTCAAAGCACAAGCGGAAGCTAAACATGTCTGAGTACAGATAACTATAAATGAAATAAGGCTGAGAAGCCTGACTATCTACCAGATCCTGCCGAGGGCACAAGATCGTAGCTGAGGTAACAAGCTAAGCGTCAAGTCCAAGCGGAACTACTAGCGAGGCCCAAGTCTCTCTGCAAAACATAAAATAAGCAAGCGTGAGTACAAAGCGTACTTAGCAAGACTTACATCGAGAACTAACTACATATGCATCATTATCAAAAGGGGTGGTGGAGTTTAAGCTGCAGCAAGCCAGCTTTGACTCGGTGGCTATCCTGAACTACATTTGCAAATAGCTCTTTTGAGGTGGCGCTACGAGTCCACATATTCACCATATCAATACACCACTATGGACCCGCTCCCATCTCCCTCACGAGAACGCCATCCATAGCACTCCACGCTTATCTTGCGCATTTTAGAGTATCCACTTTCACTTGTCTATGAACTGATATAGGCAACCCAGAAGTCCTTTACCGTGGACACGGCTATTCGAATAGATCATATTAAACCTGCAGGGGTGTACTTCTTCACACACACTCTCACCACTTACCGCCGTTTACACGACATGTACTCGGCAACCTTCAAGCGGAAGCCCAGCGAGGGTGTCGGCCACGACCTACCTAAACACTCAAGTCCCTAGTCCAGGTTTATCGCCTATTCGGGTTCCATCCATGAGAGTCCGGCCGAGGTTTCCCATACAGCCCGAGCGATGTGCGGGGTTCCCGAGACACCAAGCAGGAGAATCGGTACACGGGCCCACGGTGCCTACCGCAACACAACCCACCCCTACGGTCAGCGTTGCGTCGCCCTGACATACTACAAACACGAAACTACTTGCAACTCCGGACTGGGAGCGAGGGTGGTTAAGAAGCCGAGAGGGTCCATTGGTTTCGAGCCCAATGCATGGTAGTAAGCTGTTTCATGGATCACAAACACGTAACTCAGTTCACGAGGGGCAGCGCAATGAGACAACCCACCATGTACTCCTACATGGCCTCTCACCGCTACCTTTATCTTATCGTGTTCACACACTTAGCTCACACATAGTAGGACATGTTCACACAACCATTCCAATTCATTCCCGATGAATCATACCTGACTCAACTCTAAGCAGTAGCAGGCACGACAACAAGCATGAATGAGTAGGCACAACATGGCTCAAACAACTCCTACTCATGCTAGTGGGTTTCATCTAATTCTTGTGGAATGGCGAGGTCATGCACGAGAGGATAAAGGGGTTCAGCTACCGCATGACAAGTAACACATGAGTCGTTGTTGTCCTAATGCGGTAAAATAGAGCAGGAGCGAGAGAGTGGGATTATATCGGAATGAACAAGGGGTTTTGCTTGCACAGCACTTGAAGATAATATAGTTCTTCATCGGTGTCATCGAACAATCGTCGGAACGTCGTCTACTGAGAGGGGGCAAACACCGGCAACTGAGAAAGAAGACAATCAATTCCATGAACATTCACATGAATGACATGTCATGTTAAGGTACTGAATTCACCTAATGCAAAATCTAGCCAAGTTAACTGAAGTGGAATTCAAACAAGGTTAAACTCCAACTCCAAATGCTAGTTCATAATTTACCCTAATCATGATTCATCCTATTCAGTGAGGTTAACTTGTTCAAACATGCATGATCATGGCATAAACAGATTCTTCATATTTTTCTGATCATTTTCATATATAAATTATTTCATTCTGAGCTACGGTTGAATTTCTATGAATTTTAGAAGTTTGGGGTATTTTCTGAAATTTCCTGAATTAAATTAAATCCAGAAAAGGTATTACTGCGTCAGCCTGACGTTAGTGTGACGTCAGTGGTCAACGGGACATGGTCCGGGTCAAACCTGACAGTGGGTCCCGCGTTTCATTATAATTAGCTTAACTAAAAATTAATTAAAACTAATCCTAAATAGTTAACGAGCTGGGCCCCACATCATTGACTCGGAAGAGAGTCAACTAGGGCCCACAGTGGTCAAAGTCAAAATCGGCTTGCGTCTTGGCGTCTAGCCGGCCAAGCGGCGAGAGTGGTTTTAGCCACTCCGTGACCAAATAACCCTTGGAGGGCATCTAGGAGGCTGAGGGGCGAGCCGGAGCTCTTGGTGGAGTTAGCAAAATTCGGGGTGGCGGAATCGGCGCCCGGCGACGACCTAAGCGCCCGCCGGAGTTCGTCTGAGCTCGGGCTCGGCCTGTGGTGCACTAGAGGAAAGCGGAAGGCGCTGCGGGCTCCTGGGAGGCGGCGAACTTGGTAACATGCTCGGGCGCAAGGTGGTCCCAGCCACGCAGCGGCGCCATGGCCGGCGGCAAGGAGCAATCGGCTCCGGTGGAAATTGGCGTTAGCGAGAGGAAAAGAGCCAAGGGAGAGAGGGGATCGACGTAGCAGCTCACAGCGCGTCCGATGGCGTCGTCGGCGAGGTCGGGGACGGTCCGGAGCCGACGAATCGGGCGACGGCGACGGCGGAGTCGCGGAGGGGAAAAGCGTCGGGCGGCGCTTGGGGCTTCTCGGTCGCGTGTGGCGGGGAGGGCGAAGCGGCACGGCGGAGCTCTTGAGCTGGTCGGGGAGACAAGGGAAAGGCGGTGGCAGCGTGACGGTGGCGGTGGCGACGGGCCGCTTCAGTGCGTCTGCAGTGAGAGAGCAGAGGAGGGAAGAGGCCACAGTGAGGGAGAGAGAGGTCAGGGGGGTGCGTGGCGCTCGAGGGAGGCGTCCCGAGCGTCGGGGGGAAGGAGAGCGGCAAGCAGGAGGTGGCTCGGCGCGTCTTGCGGCGTCACGGTAGCCACGCCTCGCGTCCTTCGGGCGCGAGGTGGGAGGCTATGTAAGCGATTCGGTTGGGCTCTTTGGAGTTGGGCAGGTGGGCTGAGAGGTGGCGTCGGTAGTCCTTCTCTCTCTCTCTCTCTCTCTCTCTTTATTTTCTGTTTTCTATTATTACGAAAACTTCTGCGGCTTTATTAAAATATCCGAGCACTTTCAAAAATCACCAAGCTGTGCATGCCCAATGTATAGAATATATCTAGCATGGAGCATTTCAGTTTAGGAGTATTTGGACATTTAAAATATTTTATAGAATTTAAATGTCCAAATTCAAATACTTATGATTTAATTCAAAGATCCAAATGTCATGGAAAAATGTGCAACATCTCTGGTTATTGTTTCCAGCATTTTTCCAGAAATGATGAACAATTTCTAAAGCCATTTGAAATCACTGAAAAATATTTTTTTTGGTTGAGCCTATTTGAATTCCTTTAATGCTAGGGTTTAGGCAATCCCCATTTCAAATTTCATGAAAATTAAACATGATGCATGGATGCAATGCCACTAGTTACAAGCAAGCTCTAGGGCTGTGACAACTCACCCCACTAAACAAGAATCTGGCCCGAGATTCAAGGCGTGAGGTAAGAGGAAAGGGAAGTCACGTAACTATCACAATCTTCATGATCCATTTGCCCTTCTCGAAAATGTTGATTCATTGCATCATCTTGTTCTTGGCGTCTTTGCTTTGAGATCTTCACCGATCGTCGACAACGAGAAGAAGGGGGAAACCCTACCGGATTTAATCTTCTTGAAGATCGAGCAATTCAAGATCAGTTCATGGAGTGACGTAAGAACAATTCTTGAGTTGAGACACCAAACACACATCGAGAGGAATTGAAGAACAAACGACGGGGTTTGATTGGTGGGCCACAATTCCACGCTTAGAAAGAGGGTGGATGGTGTCAAGGTGGCGAGGAAATATTTACCAAGAACCCGAACGGGGCACCTTGGAAAAAAGTGACTCGTTGAGCTGTTCCCTTAAGTGGCAACAAGAATTACTTTTTATCCATAGATCATTGGAACTCTTTATACCAGCCTAAGGCAATCACAAACGATCGTTTGGTGGAGTGCAAAGGAAAGGCATACCCAGACTAGAATGGATGATGTGGACTACCTTGTTGAAGACAACACAATGGATGATTTTGCTTTCATTGGAGGTGGAGGGAACCATTGGTAGGACCATTTTTGAGGATGATCTTGAACAGAAATTACTAAGAATGCAGCTCGTAGTAAAATGGCATAAGGACGGTGCAAGCTGGGAACGAAATGCAACTGTTGGAATGTTCCAACCATCATATCTGCCTGAGATTCAGATCCGATTGGTGATAGGATACTTCAGATCAGCATGTCTGAAAAGAAAGGTCGCAACACAAATCGACGAGATAACGTTGCGAGATTCTCGGGATATGAACTACGATAGCAAGCTCCAAAACATGAGCTGGTTCTGCTACATACATGTGAGCATGATGTCCAAGACAAGAATGACCACATAGTAGTCTTATCATCAAACACTACCGAGTTCAGGTGGGGAACCATCATCGAGGATATCGAAGTCTTTACATGAAGTCCATGGATTAGATCCCAAGCATAGACTTCTTTTCCTTGAACAAGTCAACCAGTGGCTTGGTATGCTAGGAATACATATAGTATGAAGGTTGCAAGTCTCCAGACTACAGAATACTTCGCACATATGCATGACTGACTTGGGATCATTCCAAGGGAACCAAAACAAACCTTTCTCAAATTCATGGCGGCAACTTGCACCTAATGCACGTGAATTAGTGGAAGTCACTACTTTCATCCAAACATATGCTTCATGAACGAAACATGAAGAAATGCTTACACAAGTTTCCAATACTAGGTTGATGTTCAACATGAATCATGGGGGAGACAAAATGCTGCTGATGGGCTCAACAACAACTCATCGGAATTTCCATATCACTGGACTTCCACCATCATGTGAACACGGTGATAGTATTTGTCAGACCAAAAGATGTAAGGGTATATGCTCGAGGGGTCAACCACGAGTAAGACAACATTACGAGCTTCGTTGGTACTGATTTGATTTGACGATAGCCCACACTCAAATCAAAGGATTGATGAGACAATAGGTCCAAAGAACTGATCCACGAGGACCAATCGATGAGGATATCATCTTTCTTCAACACACACTACACAGGAATATCCCTTTGGAACGAACTAAATTAGGCAAGCTTTTATCTTCCAAGTCTCCAAGTTGTTGTCTAGCTTAACCAACTAGCTCAGGGATATCCGACACAGATTCTTGGAGAAAGGGTGGTTCAAAGGAAAACCAACTTAGTCACGAGCTCAACATAACAGTCAGGGGACAACCTGGTAACACTTCCAAGAAGATATTTGGAAAGTCACGAACCACCGGTATGTTACTAAGCTCGAGAACAATCTTGCTTTTGAGGCAAGACGATATGATCAAATGAGTGAGGACTTGACAAGATCCTAACCCATCAATCGAAGTGTGCACCAGAAATAAGGACTAGGTAGCACGATCAATCTTAGGATGATGATTTAATAACCAACACGCTAAGAATGAGGATATTGTCCATTACCTACCAAGCAACGAGTTGCTTGGAGTATTGATTTCACACATCACAATTCACTTGTCGACATTCCGGTTGCATCAACACGGGACCGAGGAATGAATAATGATAGCGAGAAGTATCACTACGTCAAGAATTCATAAGAGAAGGTGCGATTCTCATGGCGTTCGACATAAAGTGGGTAATAATTCAGGGTAGAACAGAACAAAAGCTGAATTGGCATTTTGATCTGCGGAATACAACTACTTTGACCCAATCCTAGAAATGGATGAGGTACTGGAGTTTGTTTCTCCTAGTCATTTCAGAACAGAATGGCTTGTCGGACCACAAGGATAATAGACATCGATAAACGAATGCACACATACTCTTGGTTATCAACTGATAGAGGATGGTCGGGATACAACTAAAGAGAGCAACTCAGAGGAACATATAATTTTCTGAGTTGTGGATGCATAGATTAGTATGTCGAGCAAAGCTCAACATTTCTTCCGGATAAACCATGCGGAGAAGGTAGAACCGGCGAGTCACAATTATGAATGGAGAACTCCTCAAGAGTACTCTGATTGTGATCTTTTAATTCAAAGAATTTCTTCCTTAACTAGTTCATGGTATTTGGAATAAGGAAATACCATGGACCTCGAGGACTATCGCAAAGTTACTAATATCCTAAAGGAACTAGGAAATACTAACAACATGAAGTAGGGTGAATCTCGGGTTCAGAAACCCAGTAGTAGAATACCTATTACTAAGTGGCATCACGGGATGCTTTCAAGAATAATGGTCAGAATCATCGCACTGGGGAACACAAAACATGGCTAGTTTACTAGGTGACTTCCTAAACACCTAGGGTCATAATAATATCTCCAACATCTACGCCGAGGCAACGAGGTACCTCAACTTACCGATTAGTGTGCTTATTATGACCAAAAAGGACATCGGGATCGGAAGGAAAGGACTTGCAAATGCATCAGACTATTTAGAGACCTGGGATGACTCGGACAGCATAATGGTTGTAAATGCTCAAAATGATTTGAGACATCCTGTAAAAATGGTGGCATAACCACTCAACATCACAATATCAAGGTTCCGAGATCAACGGTTAACATATAGAGATAGTAGGAACTGAACTGGGGCATAAAACCAACAATCTTAAAGGTCCATGGATTAGTAACACGTCATCCTGATAGATAGATGAGAAGCCTAGTTCTTAAACCCCGTAGAAGAGAAGAGGTTGACTCAGATCAGAAGGCCATGAGGTATAAGGACTAAAAAGAGCCTTACGTTCCCTTCCACAGTCAATTCCCTTACATAACTAAAGCATTTCTAGACACAACTTCGACCAGTTTGGCTTGGTAATCCTACAGGCAGTCAGGCTCTGATTCATCGGGAATGAATTGGAATGGTTGTGTGAACATGTCCTACTATGTGTGAGCTAAGTGTGTGAACACGATTTGATAAAGGTAGCGGTGAGAAGCCATGTAGGAGTACATGGTGGGTTGTCTCATTGCAGCCGTCCTCAGGAACTGAAGTTACGTGTTTGTGATCCATGAAACAGTTACTACCATGCATTGGGCCCGAAACCAATGGACCCTCTAAACTTAACCACCCTTGTTCCCGGTCAAGGGAGTTGCAAGTAGTTTACGGTGTTTGTAGTATCTTTGAGGGCCGCACGCAACACTGGCCAAGGGGTGGGTTGTGTTCGGTGAAACACCATGGCCCGGTGTACCGATTCGCCCTGCTTTGGTGTCTCGGGAACCCTGCACACATCGTTCGGGGCTGTATGGGAAACCTCGGCCGGACTCCCTGCGGATGGAACCGAATAGGCGATAAACCTGGACTAGGGACTTGAGTGTTTAGGTAGGCCGTGGCCGACACCCTCGCTGGGCCTCCGCTTGAAGGTTGCCGAGTACATGTCGTGTAAACGGCGATAAGTGGTGAGAGCGTGTGTAAAGAAGTACACCCCTGCAGGGTTAATATGATCTATTCGAATAGCCGTGTCCACGGTAAAGGACTTCTGGGTTGCCTATATCAGTTCATAGACAAGTGAAAGTGGATACTCTAAAATGCGCAAGATAAGCGTGGAGTGCTATGGATGGCGTTCTCGTAGGGAGGCGGGGAAGCAGGCCCATAGTGGTGTATTGATATGGTGAATATGTGGACTCGTGCGCCACCTCAAAAGAGCTATTTGCGATGCGTAGTTCAGGATAGCCACCGAGTCAAAGCTAAACTTGCTGCGATTAAACTCCACCACCTTTTGATAATGATGCATATGTAGTTAGTTACGATGTAAGTCTTCTTTGAGTGCGTTTGTACTCACGTTTGCTTATTTTATGTTTTGCGAGAGACTTGATCTACGCTAGTAGTTCCGCTTGGACTTGACGTTTAGCTTGTTACCTCGGCTACGATCTTGTGCCCTCGGCAGAATCTGGTAGATAGTCGGGCTTCTCGGCCTTATTTCATTTATAGTTGTGTACTCGGACATGTTTAGCTTCCGCTTGTGCTTTGACTTGTATGCTCTGAGTGTTGGGTCATGAGACCCATGTGTGTAATATCTCGCTCCTCGGAGCCTAATGAATAAATATTTGAGTCGTAGAGTTTTATTGTGATGCCTTGTTGTATCTACTCATGTCGGGCATATTGCGTGTATGATTGAAATGCTTGGTATGAGTGGGATCCGACAAACTAGTTGTTTATCCTTGGCAGCCTCTCATATGGGGAAATGTAGTCTCGTGCTTCTGAGCGATAGTAGTCCGCTACAGCCCGGTTCACCGGAGTCCTGCTAGCCCAGCACTACTGCTTGTTTGAATTCCACTTCAATTAACTTGGCTAGATTTTGCATTAGGTGAATTCAGTACCTTAACATGACATGTCATTCATGTGAATGTGCGTGGCATTGATTGTGTTCTTTCTCAGTTGCCGGTTTTTGCCCCTCTCGGTGAGCGGCGTTCGACGATTATTCGATGACACCGATGAAGAACTATATTATCTTCAGAAGTGCCAGGCAAGCAAAACCCCCTTGTTCATTCCGATATAATCCCACTCTCTCGCTCCTGATCTATTTTACTACATTAGGACAACAACGACTCATGTGTTACCTGCTGCGGTAGCTGAACCCCTTTATCCTCTGCATGACCTGTCATTCCACAGTAATTAGATGAAACCCACTAGCATGAGTAGGAGTTGTTTGAGCCATGTTGTGCCTACTCATTCATGCTTGTTGTCGTGCACACTCTTGCTTAGAGTTGAGTCAGTCGATTCATCGGGAATGAATTGGAATGGTTGTGTGAACATGTCCTACTATGTGTGAGCTAAGTGTGTGAACACGATTTCATAAAGGTAGCGGTGAGAGGCCATGCAGGAGTACATGGTGGGTTGTCTCATTGCAGCCGTCTTCAGGAACTGAGTTACGTGTTTGTGATCCATGAAAGCAGATTACTACCACGCATTGGGCCCGAAACCAATGGACCCTCTCGGCTTCTTAACCACCCTTGTTCCCGGTCCGGGAGTTGCGGGTAGTTTAAGTGTTTGTAGTATCTTTGGGGCCATAGCGCCTGACCGTAGGGGTGGGTTGTGTTGCGGTAGGCACCGTGTTGATGTACCGGTCGATTACCCGTTTGGTGTCTCGGGAACCTGCACGCATCGTTCGGGCTGTATGGGAAACCTCGGCGGACTCCCTGCGGATGGAACCCGAATAGGCGATAAACTGGACTAGGGACTTGAGTGTTTAGGTAGGCCGTGGCCGACACCCTCGCTGAGCTTCCGCTTGAAGGTTGCCGAGTACATGTCGTGTAAACGGCGATAAGTGGTGAGCGTCTGTGAAGAAGTACACCCTGCGGGGTTAATATGATCTATTCGAATAGCCGTGTCCACGGTAAAGGACTTCAGGTTGCCTATATCAGTTCATAGACAAGTGAAAGTGGATACTCTAAAATGCGCCAAGATAAGCGTGAGTGCTATGGATGGCGTTCTCGTGGGGAGGCGGAGGCGGGTCCATAGTGGTGTATTGATATGGTGAATATGTGGACTCGTGTGCATACCTCAAAAGAGCTATTTGCGATGCGTAGTTCAGGATAGCCACCGAGTCAAAGCTGGCTTGCTGCGCTTAACCTCCACCACCCCTTTTGATAATGATGCATATGTAGTTAGTTACGATGTAAGTCTTCTTTGAGTGCGTTTGTACTCACGTTTGCTTATTTTATGTTTTGCGAGAGAGACTTGATCTCGCTAGTAGTTCGCTTGGACTTGACGTTTAGCTTGTTACCTCAGCTACGATCTTGTGCCCTCGGCAGGATCTGGTAGATAGTCAGGCTTCTCAGCCTTATTGCATTTATAGTTATCTGTACTCAGACATGTTTAGCTTCCGCTTGTGCTTTGACTTGTATGCTCTTAGTGTTGGGTCATGAGACCCATGTGTGTAATATCTCGCTCCTCAGAGCCTAATGAATAAATATTTGAGTCGTGGAGTTATGTTGTGATGCCATGTTGTATCTACACATATTGAGCATATTGTGTGTATGTTTGGAATGCTTGGTATGTGTGGGATCTGACAAACTAGTTGTTTATCCTTGGCAGCCTCTCATATGGGGAAATGTAGTCTCGTGCTTACGGCGATAGTAGTCCGCTACCCGTTCACCGGAGTCCTGCTAGCCCAAAGACTACTGCTTGGACACATGGCCGGCGGCATGTGTTTCACTTCGTTCCTATGTACATCGCCTTGAAATGTCACGCGGTGTTATTCGGAGTCCTGCCTAGCCTGCTACAGCCCGGGATACCGGAGTCCTGTTAGCCCAGTGCTACAGCCCGAATTTATACGTTGATGACCTACCTAAACACTCAAGTCCCTAGTCCGCCTTACCATGGCCCGGGACCGTTTGCGCCTTTTGGCACACGTATATGATAGTGTCGCTAGCATCCACATGACAAAGAACCCGGGCCGACATGGCTAGTCGTGAACCCAAAGCGGCGCTAACCTATGGGGACAGGCATACATGAATCACATCGAGCATGTCGGTCATCAACGTACAAATTTTGTAGCACTTTGGGCTAACAGGACTCCGGTATCCCGAGGCTGCTTGTGCTAGGCAGGACTCGAATAACACCGCGTGACATTTCCCGAAGGACAGACATAGGAGCAGTGAAACACATGCCCGGCTAGTCATGTGTCCAAGCGATAATCTTTGGGCTAGCGGTGACTCAGGTGAACCATGTAGCGGACTACTATCGCTCAGAAGCACGAGACTACATTTCCCCATATGAGAGGCTGCCAAGGATAAACAACTAGTATGTCGGATCCCACACATACCAAGCATTTCAAACATACACACAATATGCTCAATATGTGTAGATACAACATGGCATCACAACATAACTCTACGACTCAAATATTTATTCATTAGGCTCTGAGGAGCGAGATATTACACACATGGGTCTCATGACCCAACACTCAGGGCATACAAGTCAAAGCACAAGCGGAAGCTAAACATGTCTGAGTACAGACAACTATAAATGAAATAAGGCTGAGAAGCCTGACTATCTACCAGATCCTGCCGAGGGCACAAGATCGTAGCTGAGGTAACAAGCTAAATGTCGAAGTCCAAGCGGAACACGGCCAAGGATAAATATTTGACAGTGGTCAACGGGACATGGTCCGGGTCAAACTTGACAGTGGGTCCCGCGTGTCAGTATAATTAGCTTAACTAAAAATTAATTAAAACTAATCCTAAATAGTTAACAGGGCTGGGCCCCACCTGTCATTGACTCAGCAGAGTCAACCAGGGCCCACCCCTGGTCAAAGTCAAAGTCGGCTGCCGGCGTCTAGCCGCCCGAAGCCAGCCAGCGGCGAGTGGTTTTGGCCACTCCGGTGACAAATGGCCCATGGAGGGCATCTTGGAGGAGGCTGGGGACGAGCCGAAGCTCTTGGTGGAGTTAGCCGGGTCGGGTGGCTGAATCGCGCCCGGCTGACCTAGGCGGCCAGCCCGGAGTTCGGGTGAGCTCGGGCTCGGCGCTGTGGTGCACTAGAGGAAAGCGGAAGGCGCCTACGGGCTCCTGGGAGGCGGCGAACTTGGTAACATGCTCGGGCGCAGCCGGGTGGCCTCAGCCACGGCGGGCGCCATGGTGGCGGCGAGGAGCAATCGGCTCCGGTGGAAATTGGCGTTAGCGAGAGGAAAAGAGCCAGGGAGAGAGAGGGATCGGCGCAGCAGCTCACAAGGTCCGATGGCGTCGTCGGCGAGGTCGGGACGGTCCGAGCCGACGAATCAGGCGGCAACAGCCGGCGGGTCCGCGGAGGGGAAAAGCGTCGGGGCTTCTCCGGTCGCGTGTGACGGCGGGGAGGCGAGGGCGGCACGGCGGAAATCTTGAGCTGGTTGGGGAGACAAGGGGAAGGCGGTGGCCGCGGCGAAGCAGCGGCAGTGGCGACAGGACCGCTTCGAGTGCGTCTTGAGTGAGAGAGCAGAGGAGGAGAGAGGCACGGTGAGGAGAGAGAGGTCGAGGGGTGTGTGGCGCTCGAGGGAGGCATCCAGGCGTCGGGGAAGGAAGGCGGCAAGCGGAGGTGGCTCGGCAGCGTCTTGGCGTCTCAGGTGGCCACACGCCTCGCGTCCTTCTGGCGCGAGGTGGGAGACGGTGGCGGTTCGGTGGGATGGGCCGCTGGAGTTGGGCCAGGTGGGCTGAGAGGTGAGCGCCAGGTAATCCTTCTCTCTCTGTCTCTCTTTATTTTCTGTTTTCTATTATTCTGAAAACTCTGCGGCTTTATTAAAAATATCCAGGCACTTTCAAAAATCACCAAACTGTGCATGCCCAATGTATAGAATATATCTAACATGGAACATTTCAGTTTAGGAGTATTTGGACATTTAAAATATTTTATAGAATTTAAATGTCCAAATTCAAATACTTATGATTTAATTCAAAGATCCAAATGTCATGGAAAAATGTTCAACATCTGTGGTTACTGTTTCCAGCATTTTTCCAGAAATGATGAACATTTTCTAAAGCCATTTGAAATCACTGAAAAATATTTTTTTGGTTGAGCCTATTTGAATTCCTTTAATGCTAGGGTTTAGGCAATCCCCATTTCAAATTTCATGAAAATTAAACATGATGCATGGATGCAATGCCACTAGTTACAAGCAAGCTCTAGGGCTGTGACAACTCACCCCACTAAACAAGAATCTCGCCCGAGATTCAAGGCGTGAGGTAAGAGGAAAAGGGAAGTCACGTAACTATCACAATCTTCATGATCCATTTGCCCTTCTCGAAAATGTTGATTCATTCCATCATCTTGGTCTTAGCGTCTTTGCTTTCGAGATCTTCACTCGACACGACAACAGATAGAAGGGGGAAACCCTACCGGATTTAATCTTCTTGAAGATCGAGCAATTCAAGATCAGTTCATGGAGTGACGTAAGAACAATTCTTGAGTTGAGACACCAAACACACATCGAGAGGAATGGAAGAACAAACGACGGGGTTTGATTGGTGGGCAACAATTCCACGCTTAGAAAGAGGGTGGATGGTGAAAAAAAGGTGGCGAGGAAATATTTACCAAGAACCCGTAACGGGGCACCTTGGAAAAAAGTGACTCGTTGAGCTGTTCCCTTAAGTGGCAAAATGAATTACTTTTGATCCATAGATCATTGGAACTCTTTATACCAGCCTAAGGCAATCAAAAACGATCGTTTGGTGGAGTGCAAAGGAAAGGCGTACCCAGACTAGAATGGATGATGTGGACTACCTTGTTGAAGACAACACAATGGATGATTTTGCTTATCATTGGAGGTGGAGGGAACCATTGGTAGGACCATTTTTGGTATGCTAGGAATACATAGAGTATGAATGTTGCAACTCTCCAGACTACAGAATACTTCGCACATATGCATGACTGACTTGGGATGATTCCAAGGGAACCAAAACAAACCTTTCTCAAATTCATGGCGGCAACTTGCACCTAATGCACGTGAATTAGAGGAAGTTACTACTTTCATCCAAACATATGCTTCATGAGCAGAAACATGAAGAAATGCTTACACAAGTTTCCAATACTAGGTTGATGTTCAACATGACTCATGGGGAGACAAAATGTTGGCTGATGGGCTCAACAACAACTCATCGGAATTTCCATATCACCGGACTTCCACCATCATGTGAACACGGTGATAGTATTGGTCGTAACAAAAGATATAATGGTATATATCGAGGGGTCAACCACGAGTAAGACAACATTACGAGCATCGTTGGTACTGATTTGATTTGACGATAGCCCACACTCAAATCAAAGGATTGATGAGACAATAGGTCCAGCAACTGATCACAGGGACCAATCGATGAGGATATCATCTTTCTTCAACACACATTACATAGGAATATCCCTTTGGAACGAACTAAATTAGGCAAGCTTTTATCTTCCAACTCTCCAAGTTGTTGTCTAGCTTAACCAACTAGCTCAGGGATATCCGACACAGATTCTTGGAGAAAGGGTGGTTCAGAGGAAAACCAACTTAGTCACGAGCTCAACATAACAGTCAGGGGGCAACCTGGTAACACTTCCAAGAAGATATTTGGAAAGTCACGAACCACCGGTATGTTACTAAGCTCGAGAACAATCTTGCTTTTGAGGCAAGACGATATGATCAAATGAGTGAGGACTTGACAAGATCCTAACCCATCAATCGAAGTGTGCACCAGAAATAAGGACTAGGTAGCACGATCAATCTTAGAATGATGATTTAATAACCAACACGCTAAGAATGAGGATATTGTCCATTAGCTACCAAGCAACGAGTTGCTCGGAGTATTGATTTCACACATCACAATTCACTTGTCGACATTCCGGTTGCATCAACACGGGACCGAGGAATGAATAATGATAGCGAGAAGTATCACTACGTCAAGAATTCATAAGAGAAGGTGCGATTCTCATGACGTTCCTGACATAAAGTGGGTAATACTTCAGGGTAGAACAAACAAAAGCTGAATTGGCATTTTGATCTGCGGAATCCAGCTACTTTGACCCAATCCTAGAAATGGATGAGGTACTGGATTTTGTTTCTCCTAGTCATTCCAGAACAGAATGGCTTGTCGGACCACAAGGATAATAGACATCGATAAACGAATGCACACATACTCTTGGTTATCAACTGATAGAGGATGGTCGGGATACAACTAAAGAGAGCAACTCAGAGGAACATATAATTTTCTGAGTTGTGGATGCATAGATTAGTATATCGAGCAAAGCTCAACATTTCTTCCGGATAAACCATGCGGAGAAGGTAGAACTGGCAGAGTCACAATTATGAATGGAGAACTCCTCAAGAGTACTCTGATTGTGATCTTTTAATTCAAAGAATTTCTGCCTTAACTAGTTCATGGTATTTGGAAGAAGGAAATAATTTATATATGAAAAATGATCAGAAAAATATGAAGAATCTGTTTATGCCATGATCATGCATGTTTGAACAAGTTAACCTCACTGAATAGGATGAATCATGATTAGGGTAAATTATGAACTAGCATTTGGAGTTGGAGTTTAACCTTGTTTGAATTCCACTTCAATTAACTTGGCTAGATTTTGCATTAGGTGAATTCAGTACCTTAACATGACATGTCATTCATGTGAATGTGCATGGCATTGATTGTGTTCTTTCTCAGTTGCCGGTGTTTGCCCCCTCTCGGGTGCGTGCGAGTGAGAGAGCAGAGGAGGGAAGAGGCCACGGTGAGGGAGAGAGAGGTCAGGGGGGGTGCGTGGCGCTCGAGGGAGGCGTCCAGAGCGTCGGGGGGACTAGCGAGACCGAAGTCTCTCTGCAAAACATAAAATAAGCAAACGTGAGTACAAACGTACTCAGCAAGACTTACATCAGAACTAACTACATATGCATCATTATCAAAAGGGGGTGGTGGAGTTTAACTGCAGCAAGCCAGCTTTGACTCGGTGGCTATCCTGAACTACGACTGCAAATAGCTCTTTTGAGGTGGCGCACACGAGTCCACATATTCACCATATCAATACAGCACTATGGACCCGCTCCCGTCTCCCTACGAGAACGCCATCCATAGCACTCATGCTTATCTTGCGCATTTTAGAGTATCCACTTTCACTTGTCTATGAACTGATATAGGCAACCCAGAAGTCCTTTACCGTGGACACGGCTATTCGAATAGATCATATTAACCCTGCAGGGGTGTACTTCTTCACACACGCTCTCACCACTTACCGCCGTTTACACGACATGTACTCGGCAACCTTCAAGCGGAAGCCCAGCGAGGGTGTCGGCCACGGCCTACCTAAACACTCAAGTCCCTAGTCCAGGTTTATCGCCTATTCGGGTTCCATCCGTAGGGAGTCCGGCAGAGGTTTCCCATACAGCCCCGAACGATGTGTGCAGGGTTCCGAGACACCAAGCAGGCGAATCGGTACAAGACCCCACGGTGCCTACCGCAACACAACCCATCCCTATGGTTAGCGTTGCGTGCGGCCCCCAGCATACTACAAACACCAGAAACTACTTGCAACTCCCGGACTGGGAACAAGGGTGGTTAAGAAGCCGAGAGGGTCCATTGGTTTCGGGCCCAATGCGTGGTAGTAACTGTTTCATGGATCACAAACACAGAACTCAGTTCCTGAGGACGGCTGCAATGGGACAACCCACCATGTACTCCTACATGGCCTCTCACCACTACCTTTATCAAATCGTGTTCACACACTTAGCTCACACATAGTAGGACATGTTCACACAACCATTCCAATTCATTCCCGATGAATCAGACCTGACTCAACTCTAAGCGATGGCAGGCACGACAACAAGCATGAATGAGTAGGCACAACATGGCTCAAACAACTCCTACTCATGCTAGTGGGTTTCATCTCATTCTTGTGGAATGACAGGTCATCACAGAGGATAAAGGGGTTCAGCTACATGACAAGTAACACATGAGTCGTTGTTGTCCTAATGCAGTAAAATAGAGCAGGAGGCGAGAGAGTGGGATTATATCGGAATGAACAAGGGGTTTTGCTTGCACAGCACTTCGAAGATAATATAGTTCTTCATCGGTGTCATCGAACAATCGTCGGAACGTCGTCTACTGAGAGGGGGCAAACACCGGCAACTGAGAAAGAACACAATCAATGCCATGCACATTCACATGAATGACATGTCATGTTAAGGTACTGAATTCACCTAATGCAAAATCTAGCCAAGTTAATTGAAGTGGAATTCAAACAAGGTTAAACTCCAACTCCAAATGCTAGTTCATAATTTACCCTAATCATGATTCATCCTATTCAGTGAGGTTAACTTGTTCAAACATGCATGATCATGGCCTAAACAGATTCTTCATATTTTTCTGATCATTTTTCATATATAAATTATTTCATTTTGAGCTACGGTTGAATTTCTATGAATTTTAGAAGTTTGGGGTATTTTCTAAAATTTCTTGAATTAAATCAAATCCAGAAAAGGTATTACTGCGTCAGCCTGATGTCAGTGGTCAACGGGACATGGTCCGGGTCAAACCTGACAGTGGCGTGTCAGTATAACTAGCTTAACTAAAAATTAATTAAAACTAATCCTAAATAGTTAACAGGGCTGGGCCCCACCTGTCATTGACTCAGAAGAGTCAACCAGGGGCACCCCAGCTTGCGCCCGAGCATGTTACCAAGTTCGCCGCCCTCCCAGGAGCCCGCAGCGCCCTTCCGTTTCCCCTCTAGTGAACCACAGCGTCGAGCCCGAGCTCGCCCAAACTCCGGCGGCCGCCTAGCTCGTCGCCGGCGCCGATTCCGGCCACCCCGACCCCGGCTAACTCCACCAAGAGCTTCGATCATCCCCAGCTCCTCCTAGATGCCCTCCGCGGGCCATTTGGTCGCCGGAGTGGCCAAAACCACTCTCGCCTCCGCGTCGGGCTCGCCGGCGGCTAGACGCCGGCAGCCGACTTTGACTTTGACCACGGGTGGGCCCCGATTCCAAGTCACATCGACCTAGCCGGTAACACCTGATATCACTTTGCGGCCTCACGCACGGTATTCCCACGGGTGTCGCCTTACCATGGCCCGGGACCGTTTGCGCCTTTTGGCACACGTATATGATAGTGTCGCTAGCATCCACATGACAAAGAACCCGGGCCGACATGGTTAGTCGTGAACCCAAAGCGGCGCTAACCTATGGGGACAGGCATACATGAATCACATCGAGCATGTCGGTCATCAACGTATAAATTCGGGCTGTAGCACAGTGCTAACAGGACTCCGGTATCCCGGGCTGTAGCACGCTAGGCGAGGACTCCGAATAACACCGCGTGACATTTCCCGAAGAACGGACATAAGGCGAAGTGAAACACATGCCGGCCAGTCATGTGTCCAAGCGATAATCTTTGGGCTAGCGAGGACTCCGGTGAACCGGGCTGTAGCGGACTACTATCGCTCGTAAGCACGAGACTACATTTCCCCATATGAGAGGCTGCCAAGGATAAACAACTAGTTTGTCGGATCCCACACATACCAAGCATTTCAAACATACACACAATATGCTCAATATGTGTAGATACAACATGGCATCACAACATAACTCTCGACTCAAATATTTATTCATTAGGCTCCGAGGAGCGAGATATTACACACATGGGTCTCATGACCCAACACTCGAAAGCATACAAGTCAAAGCACAAGCGGAAGCTAAACATGTCTCGAAAGTACGAGACAACTATAAATGAAATAAGGCTGAGAAGATCGACTATCTACGAGATCTGCCGAGGGCACAAGATCGTAGCTGAGGTAACAAGCTAAACGTCAAGTCCAAGCAGAACTACTAGCGAGACTCAAGTCTCTCTCGCAAAACATAAAATAAGCAAACGTGAGTACAAAGCGTACTCAAGCAAGACTTACATCAGAACTAACTACATATGCATCATTATCAAAAGGGGGTGGTGGAGTTTAACTGCAGCAAGCCAGCTTTGACTCGGTGGCTATCCTGAACTACGACTGCAAATAGCTCTTTTGAGGTGGCGCACACGAGTCCACATATTCACCATATCAATACACCACTATGGACCCGCTCCCGTCTCCCTACGAGAACGCCATCCATAGCACTCATGCTTATCTTGCGCATTTTAGAGTATCCACTTTCACTTGTCTATGAACTGATATAGGCAACCCAGAAGTCCTTTACCGTGGACACGGCTATTCGAATAGATCATATTAACCCTGCAGGGGTGTACTTCTTCACACACGCTCTCACCACTTATCACCGTTTACACGACATGTACTCGGCAACCTTCAAGCGGAAGCCCAGCGAGGGTGTCGGCCACGGCCTACCTAAACACTCAAGTCCGTAGTCCATGTGTATCGCCTATTCGGGTTCCATCCGTAGGGAGTCCGGCCGAGGTTTCCCATACAGCCCCGAACGATGTGTGCAGGGTTCCCGAGACACCAAACGGGTGAATCGGTACACAGACCATGGTGCCTACCGCAACACAACCCACCCCTACGGTCGGCGTTAAATGCGGCCCCCAGCATACTACAAACACCAGAAACTACTTGCAACTCCCGGACTGGGAACAAGGGTGGTTAAGAAGCCGAGAGGGTCCATTGGTTTCGGGCCCAATGCGTGGTAGTAACGGTTTCATGGATCACAAACACAGAACTCAGTTCCTGAGGACGGTTGCAATGAGACAACCCACCATATACTCCTACATGGCCTCTCACCGCTACCTTTATCAAATCGTGTTCACACACTTAGCTCACACATAGTAGGACATGTTCACACAACCATTCCAATTCATTCCCGATGAATCAGACCTGACTCAACTCTAAGCGATGGCAGCACGACAACAAGCATGAATGAGTAGGCACAACATGGCTCAAACAACTCCTACTCATGCTAGTGGGTTTCATCTAATTACTGTGGAATGACAGGTCATGCAGAGGATAAAGGGGTTCAGCTACCGCAGCAAGTAACACATGAGTCGTTGTTGTCCTAATGCAGTAAAATAGAGCCGGAGTGAGAGAGTGGGATTATATCGGAATGAACAAGGGGTTTTGCTTGCACAGCACTTCTCGAAGATAATATAGTTCTTCATCGGTGTCATCGAACAATCGCCGAACATCGCCTCTTGAGAGGGGCAAACACCGCAACCGAGAAAGAACACAATCAATGCCATGCACATTCACATGAATGACATGTCATGTTAAGGTACTGAATTCACCTAATGCAAAATCTAGCCAAGTTAATTGAAGTGGAATTCAAACAAGGTTAAACTCCAACTCCAAATGCTAGTTCATAATTTACCCTAATCATGATTCATCCTATTCAGTGAGGTTAACTTGTTCAAACATGCATGATCATGGCATAAACAGATTCTTCATATTTTTCTGATCATTTTTCATATATAAATTATTCATTCTGAGCTACAGTTGAATTTCTATGAATTTTAGAAGTTTGGGGTATTTTCTGAAATTTCCTGAATTAAATTAAATCCAGAAAAGGTATTACTGCGTCAGCCTGACGTCAGTGTGACGTCAGTGGTCAACGGGACATGGTCCGGGTCAAACCTGACAAATCGGTCCAGCGATGTCAAGATAATTAGCTTAACTAAAAATTAATTAAAACTAATCCTAAATAGTTAACAGGGCTGGGCCCCACCTGTCATTGACTCAGAAGAGTCAACCAGGGCCCACCCATGGTCAAAGTCAAAGTCGGTTGCCGGCGAGCCCGACGCGGCGGCGAGAGTGGTTTTGGCCACTCCGGCGACCAAATGGCCCGCGGAGGGCATCTAGGAGGAGCATGGGACGAGCCGAAGCTCTTGGTGGAGTTAGCCGGGGTCGGGGTGGCCGGAATCGGCGCCGGCGACGACCTAGGCGGCCGCCGGAGTTCGGGCGAGCTCGGGCTCGACGCTGTGGTGCACTAGAGGGGAAACGGAAGGGCTCTGCAGTCTCCTGGGAGGGCGGCGAACTTGGTAACATGCTCGCGGCTGGTGGCTCCAGCCACGGCGGGCGCCATGGCCGTGCGAGAACAATCGGCTCTGGTGGAAATTGGCGTTAGAGAGAGGAAAAGAGCCGAGGAGAGAGGGATCGACGCAGCAGCTCACAGCGTCCGATGGCGCTGCCGGGCGAGGTCGGGACGGTCCGGAGCCGATTTAATCGGGCGACGGCGACAGCGGGTCCGCGGAGGGGAAAAGCGTCGGGGCGGTGCTTCGGGGCTTCTCCGGTCGCGTGTGACGGCGGGGAGGGCGAGGGCGGCACGGCGGAGCTCTTGAGCTGGTCGGGGAGACAAGGGGAAGGCGGTGGCCGCGGCGAACGGCGACGGTGGCGACGGGGCCGCTCGGTGCGTGCGAGTGAGAGAGCAGAGGAAGGAAGAGGCCACGGTGAGGGAGGGAGAGGTCAGGGGGGTGCGTGGCGCTCGAGGGAGGCGTCCAGAGCGTCGGGGGGAAGGAGACCGGCAAGCAGGAGGTGGGCATACATGAATCACATCGAGCATGTCGGTCATCAACGTATAAATTCGGGCTGTAGCACTGGGCTAACAGGACTCCGGTATCCCGGGCTGTAGCAGGCTAGGCAGGACTCCGAATAACACCGCGTGACATTTCCCCGAAGGGACAGACATAGGAACGAAGTGAAACACATGCCAGCCAGTCATGTGTCCAAGCAGTAGTGCTGGGCTAGCAGGACTTCGGTGAACCGGGCTGTAGCGGACTACTATCGCTCGGAAGCACGAGACTACATTTCCCCATATGAGAGGCTGCCAAGGATAAACAACTAGTTTGTCGGATCCCACACATACCAAGCATTTCAAACATACACACAATATGCTCAATATGTGTAGATACAACATGGCATCACAACATAACTCTACGACTCAAATATTTATTCATTAGGCTCCGAGGAGCGAGATATTACACACATGGGTCTCATGACCCAACACTCAGAGCATACAAGTCAAAGCACAAGCGGAAGCTAAACATGTCTCTACGGACAACTATAAATGAAATAAGGCTGAGAAGCCTGACTATCTACCAGATCTGCCGAGGGCACAAGATCGTAGCTGAGGTAACAAGCTAAACATCAAGTCCAAGCGGAACTACTAGCGAGATCAAGTCTCTCTGCAAAACATAAAATAAGCAAGCGTGAGTACAAACGTACTCAAGAAGACTTACATCGTAACTAACTACATATGCATCATTATCAAAAGGGGTGGTGGAGTTTAACCGCAGCAAGCCAGCTTTGACTCGGTGGCTATCCTGAACTCTGACTGCAAATAGCTCTTTTGAGGTGGCGCACGAGTCCACATATTCACCATATCAATACAGCACTATGGACCCGCCTCCCGTCTCCCTATGAGAACGCCATCCATAGCACTCACGCTTATCTTGCGCATTTTAGAGTATCCACTTTCACTTGTCTATGAACTGATATAGGCAACCCAGAAGTCCTTTACCGTGGACACGGCTATTCGAATAGATTATATTAACCCTGCAGGGGTGTACTTCTTCACACACGCTCTCACCACTTATCGCCGTTTACACGACATGTACTCGGCAACCTTCAAGCGGAAGCCCAATGAGGGTGTCGGCCACGGCCTACCTAAACACTCAAGTCCCTAGTCCGGGTTTATCGCCTATTCGGGTTCCATCCATGGAGTCCGGCCGAGGTTTCCCATACAGCCCCGAACGATGTGTGCAGGGTTCCCGAGACACCAAGCAGGCGAATCGGTACATCAGACCCCACGGTGCCTACCGCAACACAACCCACCCCTACGGACAGCGTTGCGTGCGGCCCCCAGCATACTACAAACACCAGAAACTACTTGCAACTCCCGGACTGGGAACAAGGGTGGTTAAGAAGCCGAGAGGGTCCATTGGTTTCAGGCCCAATGCGTGGTAGTAACTGTTTCATGGATCACAAACACAGAACTCAGTTCCTGAGGACGGCTGCAATGAGACAACCCACCATGTACTCCTACATGGCCTCTCACCGCTACCTTTATCAAATCGTGTTCACACACTTAGCTCACACATAGTAGGACATGTTCACACAACCATTCCAATTCATTCCCGATGAATCAGACCTGACTCAACTCTAAGCAGTAGCAGGCACGACAACAAGCATGAATGAGTAGGCACAACATGGCTCAAACAACTCCTACTCATGCTAGTGGGTTTCATCTAATTACTGTGGAATGACAGGTCATGCAGATTATAAAGGGGTTCAGCTACCGCAGCAAGTAACACATGAGTCGTTGTTGTCCTAATGCAGTAAAATAGGGAAGGAGCGAGAGAGTGGGATTATATCGGAATGAACAAGGGGGTTTTGCTTGCCTGTCACTTCTGAAGATAATATAGTTCTTCATCGGTATCATCGAACAATCGTTGGAACATCGTCTACTGAGAGGGGGCAAACACCGGCAACTGAGAAAGAACACAATCAATGCCATGCACATTCACATGAATGACATGTCATGTTAAGGTACTGAATTCACCTAATGCAAAATCTAGCCAAGTTAATTGAAGTGGAATTCAAACAAGGTTAAACTCCAACTCCAAATGCTAGTTCATAATTTACCCTAATCATGATTCATCCTATTCAGTGAGGTTAACTTGTTCAAATTTGCATGACCATGGCATAAACAGATTCTTCATATTTTTCTGATCATTTGTCATATATAAATTATTTCATTCTGAGCTACGGTTGAATTTCTATGAATTTTAGAAGTTTGGGGTATTTTCTGAAATTTCCTGAATTAAATTAAATCCAGAAAAGGTATTATTGCGTCAGCCTGACGTCACACTGACAGTGGGTCCCGCGTGTCAGTATAATTAGCTTAACAAAAAATTAATTAAAACTAATCCTAAATAGTTAACAGGTGTCAGGACCCCGATCCTAAGTCACACCGATCTAGCATGTAACACATCATATCACTTTGCGGCCTCACGCACGGTATTCCCACGGGTGTCGCCTTACCATGTCCCGGGACCGTTTGCGTCTTTTGGCTCACGTATATGATAGTGTCGCTAGCATCCATATGACAAGAACCCGGGCCGACATGGCTAGTCGTGAATCCAAAGCGGCGCTAACCTATGGGGACAGGCATACATGAATCACATCGAGCATGTCGGTCATCAACGTATATATTCGGGCTGTAGCACTTTGGGCTAACAGGACTCCGGTATCCCGGGCTGTAGCAGGCTAGGCAGGACTCGAATACCACCGCGTGACATTTCCCGAAGGGACAGACATAGGACGAAGTGAAACACATGCCGCCGATCAAGTGTCCAAGCAGTAGTGCTGGGCTAGCAGGACTCCGGTGAACCGGGCTGTAGCGGACTACTATCGCTTAGAAGCACGAGACTACATTTCCCCATATGAGAGGCTGCCAAGGATAAACAACTAGTTTGTCGGATCCCACACATACCAAGCATTTCAAACATACACACAATATGCTCAATATGTGTAGATACAACATGGCATCACAACATAACTCTACGACTCAAATATTTAATCAATAGGCTCCGAGGAGCGAGATATTACAAACATGGGTCTCATGACCCAACACTCAGAGCATACAATTCAAAGCACAAGCGGAAGCTAATCATGTCTGGGTACAGACAACTATAAATGAAAGAGGCTGAGAAGCCTGACTATCTACCAGATCCTGCCGAGGGCACAAGATCGTAGCTGAGGTAACAAGCTAAACGTCGAAGTCCACGTGGAACTACTAGCGAGACCGACGTCTCTCTGCTAAACATAAAATAAGCAAACGTGAGTACAATTGTACTCAAGAAGACTTACATCGTAACTAACTACATATGCATCATTATCAAAAGGGGGTGGTGGAGTTTGACCGCAGCAAGCCAGCTTTGACTCGGTGGCTATCACGAACTACATTTGCATCGTAACTCTTTTGAGGTGGCGCATTAATGCAGTCCACATATTCACCATATCAATACACCACTATGGACCCGCTCCGTCTTCCTACGAGAACGCCATCCATAGCACTCACGCTTATCTTGCGCATTTTAGGGTATCCACTTTCACTTGTCTATGAACTGATATAGGCAACCCAGAAGTCCTTTTCCGTGGACACGGCTATTCGAATAGATCATATTTAACCCTGCAGGGGTGTACTTCTTCACACACGCTTTCACCACTTACCGCCGTTTACACGTCATGTACTCGGCAACCTTCAAGCGGAAGCCCAACGTGGGTGTCGGCCACAGCCTACCTAAACACTCCAGTCCCTAGTCCAGGTTTATCGCCTATTCGGGTTCCATCCGCAGGGAGTCCAAATGAGGTTTCCCATACAGCCCCGAACGATGTGTGCGGGGTTCCCGAGATACCAAACGGGCACTTTCGGTACACTGGGCCACGTGCCTACCGCAACACAACCCACCCCTAAGGTCAGCGTTAAATGCGGCGCTCCCCAAAGATACTACAAACACCGAAACTACTTGCAATTCCCGGACTAAGAACAAGCGTGGTTAAGAAGCCGAGAGGGTCAATTAAGGATCCCAATGTGTGGTAGTAAGCATCTCATGGATCACAAACACAGATCTCAGTTCACGAGGACGGCTGCAATGAGACAACCCACCATGTACTCCTACATGGCCTCTCACCGCTACCTTTACCAAATTGTGTTCACACACTTAGCTTACACCTTGATGGGACATGTTCACACACCTCCGATTCATCCCCGATGAATCAGACCTGACTCAACTCTAAGCAGTAGCAGGCATGACAACAAGCATATATGAGTAGGCACAACATGGCTCAAACAATTCCTACTCATGCTAGTGGGTTTCATCTAATTACTGTGGAATGACAGGTCATGCAAAGGATCAAGGGGTTCAGCTACCGCAGCAAGTAACAGTTGAATCGATGTTGTCCTAATGCAATAAAATAGAGCAGGAGCGAGAGAGTGGGATTATATCGGAATGGACAAGGGGGTTTTGCTTGCCTGGCACTTCTGAAGATAATATAGTTCTTCATCGGTGTCATCGAATTCATCGTCGGTACGTCGTCTACTGAGAGGGGACAGTTACCGGCAAACAAACAAGAGAGAACACAATCAATGCAATGCACATTCACATGAATGACATGTCATGTTAAGTTACTGAATTCACCTAATGCAATATCTAGCCAAGTTAATTGAAGTGGAATTCAAACAAGGTTAAACTCCAACTCCAAATGTTATTTCATAATTTGCCCTAATCATGATTCATCCTATTCAGTGAGGTTAACTTGTTCAATCATGCATGAAAATGCCATAAACAGATTCTTCATATTTTTCTGATCATTTTTCATATATAAATCTTTGCATTTGGAGTTATAGAATAAAAGTTATAAGCATTTGAAATTTGATTTATATTCTGGAATTTACTATATTAGAATAAATCCAGAAATTCATTTATTGCGTCAGCATGAGGTCAGCGTGACGTCAGGGGTCAACGGGGTCGTCCAGGTCAAACTGACAGTGGGACCCGCATGTCAGTAGTTAGTTTAACTAATTAACTTAATTAGAATTAACCTAATTAGCTAACCGGGGGGGTCCACCTGTCATTGACTCAGAGCAGTCAACAGGGCCCACCAGTCAATGGTCACGTCAACTTCGGCGTCTAGCCTTGGCCGAGCAGTAATGAACAAAGTGCTTTTGCGTTCCGCCACCAAATGGGCGCGGAAGGCACCTACGTGGAGCTGGAGACGAAACGCGGCTCTTGGTGGAGTTAGCTTGGGTCGGGGTGGCCGGAGTTGGCGCCGGCGACGAGTTTGGCGGCGGCCGGGGCTCGGGTGATCTCGGACTCATCGCTAGGGGGCAAGGTGGGGCGCGTGGAGTGCAGGGTTGGACCGCGCAACTCGGTGAGTCACGATGGACACGGTGGCATAGCGTTGGGTGGCGAAGCCTCGTCGGCGACGAGCTCCAGCGGCAGTGCGTTGAAGGCGAAGCCGTGTGCTTTCGTTGTGGTGCCTGAGGAAGAAGTGGAGAGGATGGGGAGGTAGCCAGAGCTCACAGCGATCTCGTAGAGCCGAAGACGGCGTGGTCGGGGACGATCGATGCGGCGGCGACGGGCGAAGGGATCTCCAGCGGTGGCGAGTCGGGCGGGTCGGTGCAGTGGCTTCGGGCGAGCAAGTGCTCGGGCTTGGCTTGTTCGACGAAGTCGACGACGGCGGCAATGACGACGGACACGGTCTCGTGGGCGGGACGACGGTGGCTACGGCTCTGACGGTGGAGCGGCGGCAGTGGCGTCGGCCATGGCGAGGGGGGAGCGAGGGAGAGAGGCGGGCGAATGGCGTGTCCAGGGGTCGGTGTGACGTGGAGGTCATCCAGGCAGCGAGGCGGCGAGGAGGTGAAGCAGGCGGCGGCGGCTGCGTGGCGCGCCAGAGCTTCGCCGTCGGGCACCAGTTGCTGCTGGCGAGCCAAAGCAGCTCATTGGCGCGGCTCTTGGGCTGGGCAGCAGGTGGGCCGGGCACAGGCGTCAGGTAAGGGTTTTTCCTTTTTTAGTCTTTTTCTAATTTCTGTAACTTTGTGGGGTTTTTTCTAAAATACCAAAACTGTTTTAAAAATCACCAAAATGCTCCTGGTCCCTTGTTGGAATATTCCCAACATGAAACATTTTGGTTTGGCAATTTTTGGACATTTAAAATATTTTGTATAATTTGAATGCTCAAATTCAAAACTTGTGAATTAATCCAAGAACCCTTAGATGACCTAGAAAATGGTACACCTTCTTTGACATGGGTTCTGAACCAAAGTAAAGAGGATGAACATTTTGAAGGGCATTTCAGGTCCATTGAAAAATATTTCTTAGTTGAACCTATTTGAATTGTTTTTGGTGCTAGGGCTTGGTCATCCCCATTTCAAATTTTCATGATAAGTAAACATGATGCATGGATGCAGTGCCACTGGTTACAAGCAAGCTCTAGGGCTGATCTGGGTCATGACGGCTCACCCCACTAAACAAGAATCTACTTGAGATTCAAGACGTGAGGTAAGAGGAAGAGGGAAATCACAAAACTATCACAATCTTCATGATCCATTTGCCCTTCTCGAAGATGTTGATTCACTCCATCATCTTGGTCTTGACATCTTGCTTTCAAGATCTTCACCCGACACGGCAACAGAAAGAAGGGGGAAAACCCTATATGATTCGATCTTCACGAAGATCAAGTAAACATGATCGACTCACGGATCGAGACGATGACACATCTCGAGTGGAGACACAAAACACATCGAGAGGGATGGAAGAACAACGACGAGGTTTGATTAGTGGCAACAATTCCACGCTTAGGGAGATGATGGATGGTGTCAAGGTAGCGAGGAAATAATTGTCACGATTCAATAGCGGGCACCTCGGGGAGGTGACGCGAGGAACTATTCCCTTAAGTGGCAAAAAGAATTACTTTTGAATCAGAGATCATTGAAACTCTTCATACCAGCCTAAGGCAATTCACAAGGATCGTTTGGTGGAGTTTAAAGGAATGGTACACCCGGACTAGAATGGATGATGTGGACTACCTTCTTGAAGACAACGCAATGGATGATTTTTGCTTATCATCGGAGGTGGAGGGGACCCATGGTAAGTCCACTTTTGAGGACGATCCTGGACAAGAATTACTAAGAAGGCAGCCTATAGTGAAATGGCACAAGGACGGTGCAAGCTGGGAACGAAATGCAACTGTTGGAATGTTCCAACCATCATATCTGCATGAGATTCAGATCCGATTGGTGCCAGGATATTCCAGACTCAGCACGTCTGAAAAGGAAGGGTTGCAACACAATTCGACGAGATGGCGTTGCGAGATTCTCGGGATATGAACTACGATAGCAAGCTCCAAAACATGAGCTGGTTTTGCTACAAACATGTGAACACGTTGTCCTAGACAAGCATGACCACGTAGTAGTCTTATCATAAAACACTACCGAGTTCAGGTTGGGAACCATCATCGAGGATATTGAAGTCCTTGCATAAGGCATGCTCTTAAGAAGGAACTTCCTTTCCTTGAACAAATCAATCAGTGGCTTGGTGTGCTAGGGATACATACGGAATGAAGATGATCAGTCTGTCAAACCATAGAATACTTTGCACATGCATGACGGACTTGGGATGATTCCACAGGAAACAAAACAAACCTTTCTCAATTTCATGGCGGCAACTTACACCTAAAACACATAAATTCGAGGAAGTCTCTTCAACCATCCAAGCATAAGCTTCATGAACGGCACACGAAGAAATGCTTACACAAATTTCCAACACTAGGTTGATGTTCAACACGACTCATGGGGGAAGACGAAATGCTACTGATGGGCTCAACAGCAACTCATCGGAATTTCCATATCACTGGACTTCCACCATCATGTGAACACGGTGTTAGCATTGGTCAGACCAAAGATGTAATGGTGTATGCTTGCGGGATCAACCACGAGTAAGACAACATCACGCATATCGTTGGTTCTGATTTGACTTGACGATTGCCCACACTCAAGTCAAAGGGTTGATATGACAATAGATCCGACAATCGATCACGAGGGACCAATCGATGAAGACATCATCTTTCTTCAACACACACTACACAAGAATATCCCTTTGGATCGAACTAAGTTAGGCAAGCTTTTATCTTCCAACTCTCCAAGTTGTTGTTTAGCTTAACCAACTAGCTCAGGGGTATCCAACACAGATTCTTGGAGAAGGGGTGGTTCACAGGAACCAACTTGATCACGAGCTCAACATAACAGTCAGGAAACAACCCGGTAACACTTCAAAGAAGATATTTGGAAAGTCACGAACCACCGGTATGTTTCTAAGCTCGAGAGCAATCTTGCTTTTCAGGGCAAGACGATATTATCAAATGAGTGAGGACTTGACAAGATCCTAACTCGTCAATCGAGGTGTGCACCAGAAATAAGGACTAGATAGCACGATCAATCTTAGGATGATGATTTAATAACCAACACGCTAAGAATGAGGATATTGTCCATTTACTGCCAAGCAACAAGTTGCTCGGAGTATTGATTTCACACATCACGATTCACTAGCCGGCATTCGGGTTGTGACAACACGGAACCGAGGAATGAATAATGATAGCGAGAAGTATCACTGCGTCAAGAGTTCATAAAAGAAGGTGCAATTCTTATGACATTCCTGACATAAAGACGGTAACACTCCAAGGTAGAGCAGAATCAAAGCTGGATTGGCATTTTGATCTGCAGAGTACAATTACTTTGACCCAATCCTCGAGGTGGACAAGGTACTGGAGTTTGTTTCTCCTAGTCATTCCAGAACAGAATGGCTTGACGGACCACAAGGATAAAATGCATTGATGACGAGTGCACGCCTACTCCTGACTATCAATTGATAGACGAAGGTCGGAATGCAACTGAAGAGAGCAACTCAGAGGAACATATAATTTCTTGAGTTGTGGATGCATGGATTAGTATGTCGAGCAAACTCAACATTTCTTCCGGATAATCCATGCAGAGAAGGTAGAACTAGCAGAGTCACAATTATGAATGGAGAACTCCTCAAGAGCACTCTTATTGTGATGTTTTGATTCAACAAGGAACTTCTGCCATGAACGGTTCGTAGTATTTGGAAGGAGGAAATACCACGGACCTCGAGGACTAATGCAAAGGTTACTAATATCCTAAGGCACTAGCAAATACTAACAACATGAAGTAGGATGAATCTCGGGTTCAGCAACCCAGGAGTAGAATGCCTACTACTAAAGGGCATCACGGGATGCTTTCAAATGATGGCCGTAATCATCACACTAGGGATACAAAAGCATTGCTAAATTGCTAGGTGACTTCCTAATCACCTAGGGTCATAATAATAGTTCCAACATATGTGTCGAGGCAACAGAGTACCTCAACTTACCGATTGGTGTGCTTATTACGACCAAAAGGTCATCGGGAACGGAAGGAAAGAATTTGCAAATGCATCAGACTATTTAGAGACCTGGGATGACTCGGACAGCATAACGGCTGTAAATGCTCAAAATGATTTGAGACATCCTGCAAAAATGGTGGCACAACCACTCAACAACATCATAACAAGATTCTGAGATCAACAGTTATCATACAGAGTAGTAGGAACTGAACTGGGATTAAAACCAACAATCTTAAAGGTCTATGGATTAGTAACACGTCATCCTCGATAGATAGATGAGAAGCCTAGTTCTTAACCCCGTAGAAGAGAAGAGGATGACTCGGATCGAAGGCCATGAGGTATAAGGAGTAAAAAGAGCCTTACGTTCCTTCCACAATCAATTCCCTTACATAACTAAAGCATTTCTAGACACAACTTCGACCAGTTTGGCTTGGTAATCCTCTGAGCAGTCGAGCTCGATACCAACGCTGTCAGGACCCCGATCCTAAGTCACACCGATCTAGCATGTAACACATCATATCACTTTGCGGCCTCACGCACGGTATTCCCACGGGTGTCGCCTTACCTTGTTCCGGGACCGTTTGCGTCTTTTGGCTCACGTATATGATAGTGTCGCTAGCATCCATATGACAAGAACCCGGGCCGACATGGCTAGTCGTGAATCCAAAGCGGCGCTAACCTATGGGGACAGGCATACATGAATCACATCGAGCATGTCGGTCATCAACGTATATATTCGGGCTGTAGCACTGGCTATGAGGACTCCGGTATCCCGGGCTGTAGCAGGCTAGGCAGGACTCCGAATACCACCGCGTGACATTTCAAGGACAGGACATAGGAGCAGTGAAACACATGCCGGCCAGTCAAGTGTCCAAGCAGTAGTGCCGGGCTAGCAGGACTCCGGTGAACCGGGCAGAAGCGGACTACTATCGCTAGAAGCACGAGACTACATTTCCCCATATGAGAGGCTGCCAAGGATAAACAACTAGTTTGTCGGATCCCACACATACCAAGCATTTCAAACATACACACAATATGCTCAATATGTGTAGATACAACATGGCATCACAACATAACTCTCTGACTCAAATATTTAATCAATAGGCTCCGAGGAGTGAGATATTACAAACATGGGTCTCATGACCCAACACTCGAAGCATACAATTCAAAGCACAAGCGGAAGCTAATCATGTCCGGGTACAGGACAACTATAAATGAAAGAGGCCGAGAAGCCCTGACTATCTACCAGATCTGCCCGAGGGCTCAAGATCGTAGCTGAGGTAACCAGCTAAACGTCGAAGTCCACGTGGAACTACTAGCGAGACTGACGTCTCTCTGCAAAACATAAAATAAGCAAACGTGAGTACAATTGTACTCAGCAAGACTTACATCAGAACTAACTACATATGCATCATTATCAAAAGGGGGTGGTGGAGTTTGACCGCAAAGCAAGCTGCTTTGACTCGGTGGCTATCCCGAACTACGACGCACGTAACTCTTTTGAGGTGGCGCACACGAGTCCACATATTCACCATATCAATACACCACTATGGACCCGCCTCCGTCTTCCCTCTGAGAACGCCATCCATAGCACTCACGCTTATCTTGCGCATTTTAGGGTATCCACTTTCACTTGTCTATGAACCGATATAGGCAACCCAGAAGTCCTTTTCCGTGGACACGGCTATTCGAATAGATCATATTTAACCCTGCAGGGTGTACTTCTTCACACACGCTTTCACCACTTACCGCCGTTTACGACATGTACTCGGCAACCTTCAAGCGGAAGCCCAACGTGGGTGTCGGCCACAGCCTACCTAAACACTCAAGTCCCTAGTCCGGGTTTATCGCCTATTCGGGTTCCATCCATGAGAGTCCAGCCGAGGTTTCCCATACAGCCCCGAACGATGTGTGCAGGGTTCCCGAGATACCAAACGGGCACTCGGTACACCGGGCCACGTGCCTACCGCAACACAACCCACCCCTAAGGTCAGCGTTGCGTGCGGCCCCCAGCATACTACAAACACCAGAAACTACTTGCAACTCCCGGACTAAGAACAAGCGTGGTTAAGAAGCCGAGAGGGTCAATTAAGGATCCCAATGTGTGGTAGTAACTGTCTCATGGATCACAAACACAGATCTCAGTTCCTGAGGACGGCTGCAATGAGACAACCCACCATGTACTCCTACATGGCCTCTCACCGCTACCTTTACCAAATTGTGTTCACACACTTAGCTTACACACGCAGAGGACATGTTCACACACCTCCGATTCATCCCCGATGAATCGGACTGACTCAACTCTAAGCAAGAGGCATGACAACAAGCATATATGAGTAGGCACAACATGGCTCAAACAATTCCTACTCATGCTAGTGGGTTTCATCTAATTACTGTGGAATGACAGGTCATGCAAAGGATCAAGGGGTTCAGCTACCGCAGCAAGTAACAGTTGAATCGATGTTGTCCTAATGCAATAAAATAGAGCAGGAGCGAGAGAGTGGGATTATATCGGAACGGACAAGGGGGTTTTGCTTGCCTGGCACTTCTGAAGATAATATAGATCTTCATCGGTGTCATCGAATTCATCGTCGGTACGTCGTCTAACGAGAGGGGACAATTACAGCAAACAAACAAGAGAGAACACAATCAATGCAATGCACATTCACATGAATGACATGTCATGTTAAGTTACTGAATTCACCTAATGCAATATCTAGCCAAGTTAATTGAAGTGGAATTCAAACAAGGTTAAACTCCAACTCCAAATGTTATTTCATAATTTGCCCTAATCATGATTCATCCTATTCAGTGAGGTTAACTTGTTCGATCATGCATGAAAATTCCATAAACAGATTCTTCATATTTTTCTGATCATTTTTCATATATAAATCTTTGCATTTGGAGTTATAGAATAAAAGTTATAAGCATTTGAAATTTGATTTATATTCTGGAATTTACTATATTAGAATAAATCCAGAAATTCATTTATTGCGTCAAGATGAGGTCGGCCAGTGACGTCAGGGTCAACGGGTCGTCAGGTCAAACCTGACAGTGGGACCCGCATGTCAAGAAGTTAGTTTAACTAATTAACTTAATTAGAATTAACCTAATTAGCTAACCGGGGGTCCACATCATTGACTCAGAAGCAGTCAGCAGGCCCACCACCAATGGTCGCCGTCAACTCGCTGCGTCTAGCCGCGAGGCCAGCGCCAAGTGAGCAAAGTGCTTTTGCACGGTCCGGCCACCAAATGGAGCGCGGAAGGCACCTACGTGGAGCTGGAGACGAACCGCGGCTCTTGGTGGAGTTAGCTTGGGTCGGGGTGGCCGGAGTTGGCGCCGGCGACGAGTTTGGCGGCGGCCGGGGCTCGGGTGATCTCGGACTCATCGCTAGGGGGCAAGGTGGGGCGCGTGGAGTGCAGGGTTGGACCCAACGCAACTCGGTGAGTGCGATGGACACGGTGGCATGGCCGTTGGGTGGCCGGAGCCTCGTCGGCGACGAGCTCCGCGGCGGTGCGTTCGGGCGAGCTTCGTGTGCTCGTTGTGGTGCACGAGGAAGAGAGTGGAGAGGATGGGGAGGTAGCCAGGCTCACAGCGATCTCGTAGAGCCAGACGGCGTGGTCGGGGACGATCTGATGCGGCGGCGACGGCGAAGGGGATCTCCGGCGGTGGCGGAGTCGGGCGGGTCGGTCTGATGGCTTGGCGAAGCAAGTGCTCGGGCTTGGCTTGTTCGACGAAGTCGACGACGGGCGGTTAACGGACACGGTCTCGTGGCGCGGGGACGACGGTGGCTACGGCTACGACGGTGGAGCGGCGACGGTGGCGTCGGCCATGGCGAGGGGGGAGCGAGGGAGAGAGGCAGGGGGGCGAATGGAGTGTCCAGGGGGTCGGGGTGACGACGTGGAGGTCATCCAGGGCAGCGAGGCGGCGAGGAGGTGAAGCAGGGCGGCGGCCAGCTGCGTGGCGCGCCCTGAGCTCGCCGTCGGGCACCAGGCACTGCTGGCAGCGAGCCAAGCAGCCATTGGCGCTGTTGCTGGGCTGGGCCGGTGGGCCGAACACAAAGCGTCAGTGTAAGGGTTTTTCCTTTTTAGTCTTTTCTAATTTCAGAACTTTGTGGGGTTTTTCTAAAATACCAAAACTGTTTTAAAAATCACCAAAATGCTCCTGGTCCCTTGTTGGAATATTCCCAACATGAAACATTTTGGTTTGGCAATTTTTGGACATTTAAAATATTTTGTATAATTTGAATGCTCAAATTCAAAACTTGTGAATTAATCCAAGAACCCTTAGATGACCTAGAAACTGGTACACCTTCTTTGACATGGGTTCTGAAACAAAGTAAAGAGGATGAACATTTTGAAGGGCATTTCAGGTCCATTGAAAAATATTTCTTAGTTGAACCTATTTGAATTGTTTTTGGTGCTAGGGCTTGGTCATCCCCATTTCAAATTTTCATGATAAGTAAACATGATGCATGGATGCAATGCCACTGGTTACAAGCAAGCTCTAGGGCTGATCTAGGGCTGTGACAACAGGGCTGGGCCCCACCTGTCATTGACTCAGAAGAGTCAACCAGGGCCCACCCGTGGTCAAAGTCAAAGTCGGCTGCCGGCGTCTAGCCGCCGGCGAGCCCGACGCGATGGCGAGAGTGGTTTTGGCGGAGGGCATCTAGGAGGAGCTGGGGACGAGCCGAAGCTCTTGGTGGAGTTAGCCGGGGTCGGGGTGGCCGGAATCGGCGCCGGCGACGACCTAGGCGGCCGCCGGAGTTCGGGCGAGCTCGGGCTTGACGCTGTGGTGCACTAGAGGGGAAACGGAAGGGCGCTGCGGGCTCCTGGGAGGGCGGCGGACTTGGTAACATGCTCGGGCGCAAGCTGGGGTGGCCCTGGCAACGGCGGCGCCATGGCCGGCGGCGAGGAGCAATCGGCTCCGGTGGAAATTGGCGTTAGCGAGAGGAAAAGAGCCAGGGAGAGAGGGGATCGACGTAGCAGCTCACAAGGCTGGTCCGGCGGCGCTGCCGGGCGAGGTTGGGGACGGTCCGGAGCCGACGAATCGGGCGACGGTGACCGCGGGTCCGCTGGAGGGGAAAAGCGCCGGGCGGCGCTTGGGCTTCTCCGGTCGCAGGACGGGCGGGAGGGCGAGGGCGGCACGGCGGAGCTCTTGAGCTGGTCGGGAGACAAGGGAAGGCGGTGTGGCGCGTAACGGTGACGGTGGCGACGGGGCCGCTCGGGTGCGTGCGAGTGAGAGAGCAGAGGAGGGGAGAGGCCACGTTGAGGGAGAGAGAGGTCAGGGGGGTGCGTGGCGCTCAAGGGAGGCGTCCAGAGCGTCGGGGGGAAGGAGAGCGGCAAGCAGGAGGTGGCTCGGCGCGTGCGGGCGTGCGGTGGCCACACGCCTCGCGTCCTTCTGGCGCGAGGTGGGAGACGGTGGCGGTTCGGTAGGCTGGGCCGCTGGAGTTGGGCCAGGTGGGCTGAGAGGTGAACGCCAGGTAGTCCTTCTCTCTCTCCCTCTCTTTATTTTCTGTTTTCTATTATTCTGAAAACTCTGCGGCTTTATTAAAAATATCTAGGCACTTTCAAAAATCACCAAACTGTGCATGCCCAATGTATAGAATATATCTAACATGGAACATTTCAGTTTAGGAGTATTTGGACATTTAAAATATTTTATAGAATTTAAATGCCCAAATTCAAATACTTATGATTTAATTCAAAGATCCAAATGTCATGGAAAAATGTGCAACATCTCTCGGTTCAAGCTTCCAAAGATTTTTCCGTAAATGATGAACATTTTCTAAAGCCATTTGAAATCACTGAAAAATATTTTTTTGGTTGAGCCTATTTGAATTCCTTTAATGCTAGGGTTTAGGCAATCCCCATTTCAAATTTCATGAAAATTAAACATGATGCATGGATGCAATGCCACTAGTTACAAGCAAGCTCTAAGGTCATGACAACTCACCCCCACTAAACAAGAATCTCACCGAGATTCAAGACGTGAGGTAAGAGGAAAAGGGAAGTCAGCAACTATCACAATCTTCATGATCCATTTGCCCTTCTCGAAAATGTTGATTCATTCCATCATCTTGGTCTCGACGTCTTTGCTTTCGAGATCTTCACTCGACACGACAACAGAAAGAAGGGGGAAACCCTACCGGATTTAATCTTCTTGAAGATCGAGCAATTCAAGATCAGTTCATGGAGTGACGTAAGAACAATTCTTGAGTTGAGACACCAAACAACATCGAGAGGAATGGAAGAACAAACGACGGGGTTTGATTGGTGGGAAACAAGTCCACGCTTAGAAAGAGGGTGGATGGTGTCAAGGTGGCGAGGAAATATTTACCAAGTACCCGTAACGAGGCACCTTGGAAAAAAGTGACTCGTTGAGCTGTTCCCTTAAGTGGCAAAAAGAATTACTTTTGATCCATAGATCATTGGAACTCTTTATACCAGCCTAAGGCAATCACAAACGATCGTTTGGTGGAGTGCAATGGAAAGGCATACCCAGACTAGAATGGATGATGTGGGCTACCTTGTTGAAGACAACACAATGGATGATTTTGCTTGTCATTGGAGGTGGAGGGAACCATTGGTAGGACCATTTTTGAAGATGATCTTGAACAGAAATTACTAAGAAGGCAACTCATAGTAAAATGGCATAAGGACGGTGCAAGCTGGGAACGAAATGCAACTGTTGGAATGTTCCAACCATCATATCTGCCTGAGATTCAGATCCGATTGGTGATAGGATACTTCAGACTCAGCATGTCTGAAAAGAAAGGTCGCAACACAAATCGACGAGATAACATTGCGAGATTCTCGGGATATGAACTACGATAGCAAGCTCCAAAACATGAGCTGGTTCTGCTACATACATGTGAGCATGATGTCCAAGACAAGAATGACCACATAGTAGTCTTATCATCAAACACTACCGAAGTTCGGTGGGGAACCATCATCGAGGATATCGAAGTCTTTACGCAAGTCCATGGATTAGATCCCAAGCATAGACTTCTTTTCCTTGAACAAGTCAATCAGTGGCTTGGTATGCTAGGAATACCTATAGTATGAAGGTTGCAAGTCTCCAGACTACAGAATACTTCGCACATATGCATGATCGACTTGGGATGATTCCAAGGAACCAAAACAAACCTTTCTCAAATTCATGGCGGCAACTTGCACCTAATGCACGTGAATTAGAGGAAGTCACTACTTATCCAAACATATACTTCATGAACGAAACATGAAGAAATGCTTACACAAGTTTCCAATACTAGGTTGATGTTCAACATGACTCATGGGGAGACAAAATGTCTTTGATGGGCTCAACAACAACTCATCGGAATTTCCATATCACTGGACTTCCACCATCATGTGAACACGGTGATAGTATTGGTCAGACCAAAAGATGTAATGGTACATGCTCGAGGGGTCAACCACGAGTAAGACAACATTACGAGCATCATTGGTACTGATTTGATTTGACGATAGCCCACACTCAAATCAAAGGATTGATGAGACAATAGGTCCAGCAACTGATCACAGGGACCAATCGATGAGGATATCATCTTTCTTCAACACACACTACACAGGAATATCCCTTTGGAACGAACTAAATTAGGCAAGCTATGATCTTCCAACTCGCCAAGTTGGTGTCTAGCTTAACCAACTAGCTCGTGGATATCCGGCTACAGATTCTTGGAGAAAGGGTGGTTCGGAGGAAAACCAACTTAGTCACGAGCTCAACATAACGATCGGGACAACCTGCAACACTTCCAAGAAGATATTTGGATAGTAATGAACCACCTGTATGTTACTATTCTCGAGAACTTTCTTGCTTTTGAGGCAAGACGATATGATCAAATGAGTGAGGACTTGACAAGATCCTAACCCATCAATCGAAGTGTGCACCAGAAATAAGGACTAGGTAGCACGATCAATCTTAGGATGATGATTTAATAACTAATACGCTAAGAATGAGGATATTGTCCATTAGCTACCAAGCAACGAATTGCTCGGAGTATTGATTTCACACATCACAATTCACTTGTCGACATTCCGGTTGCATCAACACGAGACCGAGGAATGAATAATGATAGCGAGAAGTATCACTACGTCAAGAATTCATAAGAGAAGGTGCGATTCTCATGACGTTCCTGACATAAAGTGGGTAATACTTCAGGGTAGAACAGAACAAAAGCTGAATTGGCATTTTGATCTGCAGAATACAACTACTTTGACCCAATCCTAGAAATGGATGAGGTACTGGGGTTTGTTTCTCCTAGTCATTCCAGAACAGAATGGCTTGTCGGACCACAAGGATAATAGACATCGATAAACGAATGCACACATACTCTTGGTTATCAACTGATAGAGGATGGTCGGATACAACTAAAGAGAGCAACTCAGAGGAACATATAATTTTCTCGAGTTGTGGATGCATAGATTAGTATGTCGAGCAAAGCTCAACATTTCTTCCGGATAAACCATGCGGAGAAGGTAGAACTGGCAGAGTCACAATTATGAATGGAGAACTCCTCAAGAGTACTCTGATTGTGATCTTTTAATTCAAACAATTTCTACCTTAACTAGTTCATGGTATTTGGAAGAAGGAAATACCATGGACCTCGAGGACTATCGCAGTTACTCATATCCTACAGGAACTAGCAAATACTAACAACATGAAGTAGGGTGAATCTCGGGTTCAGAAACCCAGGAGTAGAATACCTATTACTAAGTGGCATCACGGGATGCTTTCAAGAATAATGGTCAGAATCATCGCACTTGGGAACACAAAACATGGCTAGTTTACTAGGTGACTTCCTAAACACCTAGGGTCATAATAATATCTCAAACATCTACGCCGAGGCAACGAGGTACCTCAACTTACCGATTAGTGCGCTTTATTCGACCAAAAGGACATCGGGATCTAAGGAAAGGACTTGCAAATGCATCAGACTATTTAGAGACCTGGGATGACTCGGACAGCATAACGGCTGTAAATGCTCAAAATTATTTGAGACATCCTGTAAAAATGGTGGCATAACCACTCAACATCACAATATCAAGGTTCCGAGATCAACGGTTAACATATAGAGATAGTAGGAACTGAACTGGGGCATAAAACCAACAATCTTAAAGCTCTATGGATTAGTAACACGTCATCCTCGATAGATAGATGAGAAGCCTAGTTCTTAAACCCCGTAGAAGAGAAGAGGTTGACTCGGATCGAGAAGGCCATGAGGTATAAGGAGTAAAAAGAGCCTTACGTTCCTTCCACAATCAATTCCCTTACATAACTAAAGCATTTCTAGACACAACTTCGACCAGTTTGGCTTGGTAATCCTCTGAGCAAAAGTTCGATACCAATGCTGTCAGACCCCAATTCCAAGTCACATCGACCTAGCCGGGAACACCTCATATCACTTTGCGGCCTCACGCACGGGATTCCCACTGGTGTCGCCTTACCATGGCCCGGGAACGCTTATGCCTTTCCGGCACACGTATATGATAGTGTCGCTAGCATCCACATGACAAGGAACCCGGGCCGACATGGCTAGTCGTGAACCCAAAGCGGCGCTAACCTATGGGGACAGGCATACATGAATCACCTCGAGAATGTCGGTCATCAACGTATAAATTCGGGCTGTAGCTTGGGCTAACAGGACTCGGTATCCCGGCTGCAGCAGCTAGGCAGACTCCGAATAACACCGCTGCGTGACATTTCCCGAAGGGACGTATATAGAACGGCGTGAAACACATGCCGCCAGTCATGTGTCCAAGCGATAGTGCTTTGGGCTAGCAGGACTCCGGTGAACCGTGCTGTAGCGGACTACTATCGCTCAGAAGCACGAGACTACATTTCCCCATATGAGAGGCTGCCAAGGATAAACAACTTGTTTGTCGGATCCCACACATACCAAGCATTTCAAACATACACACAATATGCTCAATATGTGTAGATACAACATGGCATCACAACATAACTCTACGACTCAAATATTTATTCATTAGGCTCCGAGGAGCGAGATATTACACACATGGGTCTCATGACCCAACACTCAGAGCATACAAGTCAAAGCACAAGCGGAAGCTAAACATGTCCTGAAAGTACGCATAACTATAAATGAAATAAAATTTGAGAAGCCTGACTATCTACCAGATCCTGCCGAGGGCACAAGATCGTAGCTGAGGTAACAAGCTAAACGTCGAAGTCCAAGCGGAACTACTAGCGAGACTCAAGTCTCTCTGCAAAACATAAAATAAGCAAACGTGAGTACAAACGTACTCAGCAAGACTTACATCAGAACTAACTACATATGCATCATTATCAAAATGGGGTGGTGGAGTTTAACTACAGCAAGCCAGCTTTGACTCGGTGGCTATCCTGAACTACGACTGCAAATAGCTCTTTTGGGGTGGCGCACGAGTCCACATATTCACCATATCAATACACCACTATGGACCCGCCTCCCGTCTCCTCTGAGAACGCCATCCATAGCACTCACGCTTATCTTGCGCATTTTAGAGTATCCACTTTCACTTTTCTATGAACTGATATAGGCAACCAGAAGTCCTTTACCGTGGACACGGCTATTCGAATAGATCATATTAACCCTGCAGGGGTGTACTTCTTCACACACTCTCTCACCACTTATCGCCGTTTACACGACATGTACTCGGCAACCTTCAAGCGGAAGCCCAGCGAGGGTGTCGGCCACGGCCTACCTAAACACTACAGTCCCTAGTCCAGGTTTATCGCCTATTTGGGTTCCATCCGCAGGGAGTCCGGCCGAGGTTTCCCATACAGCCCCGAACGATGTGTGCAGGGTTCTAGAAACCAAGCAGGCGAATCGGTACACCGGGCCACGGTGCCTACCATAACACAACCCACCCCTACGGTCGGCGTTGCGTCCCCAAAGATACTACAAACACCGTAAACTACTTGCAACTCCGGACTGGGAACAAGGGTGGTTAAGAAGCCGAGAGGGTCCATTGGTTTCGGGGCCCAATGCGTGGTAGTAACTGTTTCATGGATCACAAACACAGAACTTAGTTCCTGAGGACGGCTGCAATGAGACAACCCACCATGTACTCCTACATGGCCTCTCACCGCTACCTTTATCAAATCGTGTTCACACACTTAGCTCACACATAGTAGGACATGTTCACACAACCATTCCAATTCATTCCCGATGAATCAGACTGACTCAACTCTAAGCGATGGCAGGCACGACAACAAGCATGAATGAGTAGGCACAACATGGCTCAAACAACTCCTACTCATGCTAGTGGGTTTCATCTAATTACTGTGGAATGACAAAGTCATGCAGAGGATAAAGGGGTTCAACTACCGCAGCAAGTAACACATGAGTCGTTGTTGTCCTAATGCAGTAAAATAGAGAAGGAGCGAGAGAGTGGGATTATATCGGAATGAACAAGGGGGTTTTGCTTGCCTGGCACTTCTGAAGATAATATAGTTCTTCATCGGTGTCATCGAACAATCGTCGGGACGTCGTCTACTGAGAGGGGGCAAACACCGGCAACTGAGAAAGAACACAATCAATGCCATGCACATTCACATGAATGACATGTCATGTTAAGGTACTTAATTCACCTAATGCAAAATCTAGCCAAGTTAATTGAAGTGGAATTCAAACAAGGTTAAACTCCAACTCCAAATGCTAGTTCATAATTTACCCTAATCATGATTCATTCTATTCAGTGAGGTTACCTTGTTCAAACATGCATGACCATGGCATAAACAGATTCTTCATATTTTTCTGATCATTTTTCATATATAAATTATTTCATTCTGAGATACGGTTGAATTTCTATGAATTTTAGAAGTTTGGGGTATTTTCTGAAATTTCCTGAATTAAATTAAATCCAGAAAAGGTATTACTGCGTCAGTCTGACGTCAGTGTGACGTCAGTGGTCAACGGACATGGTCCGGTCAAACCTCGACAAAGGTCCTGTGTGTCAAGATAATTAGCTTAAGTAAAAATTAATTAAAACTAAGCCTAAATAGTTACTGTGGTCGGGCCCCACCGCCATTGACTGTAAGAGTCAACCAGGGCCCACCCGTGGTCAAAGTCAAAGTCGGCTGCCGGCGTCTAGCCGCCGGCGAGCCCGACGCGGCGGCGAGAGTGGTTTTGGCCACTCCGGCGACCAAATGGCCCGCGGAGGGCATCTAGGAGGAGCTGGGGACGAGCCGAAGCTCTTGGTGGAGTTAGCCGGGGTCGGGGTGGCCGGAATCGGCGCCGGCGACGACCTAGGCGGCCGACGGAGTTCGGGAGAGCTCGGGCTCGACGCTGTGGTGCACTAGAGGGAAATGTATACGCTATGGCTCCTGGGAGGCGGCGAACTTGGTAACATGCTCACAAGAAGCCGGGTGGCCCTGGCCACAGTGGCGCCATAGCCGGCGGCAAGGTGCAATCGGCTCCGGTGGAAATTGGCGTTAGCGAGAGGAAAAGAGCCAGGGGAGGGAGGGGATCGACGCTGCAGCTCACAGCGCGTCCGATGGGGTCGTCGGCGAGGTCGGGGACGGTCCGGAGCCGACGAATCGGGCGACGGCGACCGGTGGGTCCGCGGAGGGGAAAAGCGTCGGGGCGGCGCTTCGGGGCTTCTCCGGTCGTGTGTGACGGCGGGGAGGGCGAGGGCGGCACGCCGGAGCTCTTGAGCTGGTCGGGGAGACAAGGGGAAGGCGGTGGTCATGTGAACGGGCGGCGGCAGTGGCGACGGGCCGCTTCGAGTGCGTCTGAGTGAGAGAGTAGAGGAGGGAGAGGCCACGGTGAGGGAGAGAGAGGTCGAAGTGCGTGGCGCCGAGGAGGCGCCCAGGCGTCGGGGAAGGAGAGCGGGAAGCAGGAGGTGGCTCGGGCGTCTGCCCGGCAGGTGGTTACACGCCTCGCGTCCTTCTGGCGCGAGGTGGGAGACGGTGGCGGTTCGGTGGGCTGGGCCGCTATAGTTGGGCCAGGTGGGCTGAGAGGTGAGCGCCAGGTAGTTCTTCTCTCTCTCTCTCTCTTTATTTTCTGTTTTCTATTATTCTGAAAACTCTGCGGCTTTATTAAAAATATCCAGGCACTTTCAAAAATCACCAAACTGTGCATGCCCAATGTATAGAATATATCTAACACAGAACATTTCAGTTTAGGAGTATTTGGACATTTAAAATATTTTATAGAATTTAAATGTCCAAATTCAAATACTTATGATTTAATTCAAAGATCCAAATGTCATGGAAAAATGTGCAACATCTCTCGTTATCTTGTTTCAAAGATTTTTCCGTAAATGATGAACATTTTCTAAAGCCATTTGAAATCACTGAAAAATATTTTTTTGGTTGAGCCTATTTGAATTCCTTTAATGCTAGGGTTTAGGCAATCCCCATTTCAAATTTCAGGAAAATTAAACATGATGCATGGATGCAATGCCATTAGTTACAAGGAAGCTCTAGGGCTGTGACAGCCCTACCAACGCTGTCAGGACCCCGATTCCAAATCACATCGACCTAGCCGGTAACACCTCATATCACTTTGCGGCCTCACGCACGGTATTCCCACGGGTGTCGCCTTACCATGGCCCGGACCGCTTGGCGCTTTTTGGATCACGATATGACAAAGGTCGCTAGCATCCACATGACAAAGAACCCAGGCCGACATGGCTAGTCGTGAACCCAAAGCGGCGCTTAACCTATGGGGATAGGCATACATGAATCACATCGAGCATGTCGGTCATCAACGTATAAATTGGCTGTAGCATTGGGCTAACAGGACTCCGGTATCCCGAGCTGTAGCAGGCTAGGCAGGACTCGAATAACACCGCGTGACATTTCCCGAAGGGATGTATATAGGAACGAAGTGAAACACATGCCGCCCAGTCAAGTGTTCAAGCAGTAGTCTTTGGGCTAGCAGGACTCCGGTGAACCAGGTCAGAAGCGGACTACTATCGCCGTAAGCACAAGACTACATTTCCCCATATGAGAGGCTGCCAAGGATAAACAACTAGTTTGTCGGATCCCACTCATACCAAGCATTTCAATCATACACGCAATATGCCCGATATGAGTAAATACAACAAGGCATCACAACAAAACTCTACAACTCAAAGTACTTTATTTAGAAGGCTCCGAGGAGCCATACATAACATATCCATACAGGTAGGGGTCACATGACCCAACACTCAAGTCATACAAACATACAAGCACATGCGGAAGCAAACAAGTCTGAGTACAGACTCTAAAAAGAAAGAAAGCTTGTTGAAGCCTTTCTATCTACAGTGGACCTTCACAAGCCTTGGATCACCACCTGGGTGGCTAGTTCACTCGTCGATGTCAAGGTCTACATAGAACCCATCGGAAGGGGCAGTGTTGTCGTCTGAAAAACATTAATTAAGAAAACATGAGTACGGAGGTACTCGAAGTCTTACCACAAAATCCTATCATACATGCACATTCTCAAGAAGGTGGTGGAGTTATTTGCAAGAAGCCGGCTTTGACTCTTGGCTAAGCTATCCCACGTGACACCACTTGAAAAGCATTTTATGCACACGAGTCCACTAATCACCATCACAATACCCCATCAGGATCCTCTCTCGTCATCCAACGAGAGGGCCATCCATGATACTCACACTTATCTTGAGGCTTTTAGTAGTATCCATTTACTTGTCTATGAACCGATATAGGTAACCCGTAAGTCCTTCTTCGTGGACACGGCTATTCGAATAGATCATATTAACCCCTGCAGGGTGTACTTCTTCACACACGCTCTCACCACTTACTGCCGTTTACGACATGTACTCGGCAACCTTCAAGCTGAAGCCCACCGTGGGTGTCGGCCACAGCCTACCTAAACACACAAGTCCCAAGTCCGTGTTTATCGCCTATTCGGTTCCATCCGCAGGAGTCTGGCCGAGGTTTCCCATACAGCCCCGAACGATGTGTGCAGGGTTCCCAGACACCAAACGGGCGAATCGGTACACCCCACGGTGCCTACCGCAGCACAACCCACCCCTACGGTCAGCGTTGCATGCGCTCCCCAAAGATGCTACAAACACCAGAAACTACTTGCAACTCCCGGACCGAGGACAAGAGTGGTTAAGAAGCCGAGAGGGTCCATTGGTTTCGGGCCCAATGCGTGGTAGTAATCTGTTTCATGGATCACAAACACAGATCTCAGTTCTTAGGGACAGCTTCAATGAAACAACCCACCATGTACTCCTACATGGCCTCTCATCGATACCTTTACCAAAAGCGTGTTCAACACTTTCACTCGAACCCACACAACCTTTCACTCCAGTTCATCATCCCGATGAGCCGGACACGACACAACTCTAAGCATAGCAAGCATAGCATGGTAGGAATCACAAACTTGGCTCAATCAACTCCTACACATACTAGTGGGTTTCATCTAGTTCTTTGTGACAATGACAGGTCATGCAAAGGAAGTGGGTTCAACTACCGCAATGACACAACAGTTTGAATCGCGTTGTCTTAATGCGATAAAACAAGAGCGTAGCGAGAACATGGGTTTGTATCGAATGATCAATGGGTTGCTTGCACGATGGAGTGGTGGTAGGATATCGCCTTCAGCAGCGGATATTCGGATTATCCTCGGAGGCGTAACCTATCACGAAAGACATACCGAAAATAAACACACATGGCAATATGCAACAATATGATGCATGCTATGACATGGCAATATGGATGTGTGTTGGCCTAATGCAAGCTGAAACAAAAGGATGAACTCATTTGAATCAAAGATTCAAATGCTAGCTCATTTAAAATAGCCCTAAAGGTGTAATATCTTATTCTGCTTAAACAGCAAGGTTAACTTGTTTTATCATGCATGAAACCTGTACCAATGGATAGAATGGATTTTTCTGATCATTTTTCGTATATAGATCTTTGCACTTGGAGTTACAGATTAAAAGTTATGAATATTTGAAGTTTGAACTATATTCTGGAATTTCCTATATTAGAATAAATCCAGTAATTAATTTATTGCGTCAGCCATGCGTCAGAATGACGTCCGGTCAACGGAGACGTCCGGTGTCAAACCTGTTGTGGGTCCAGGTTGTCGTGGTAATTAGTTTAACTAAAATTTAATTAAAACTAAACCTATTTAGTTAACTGTGGCTGGCCCCACTGTCATTGACTCATCAGAGTCAACCAGGGCCCACCATGGTCGAAGTCAACGTCGGCTGCCCGGCGTCTAGCCGCTGGCGAGCCCGACACGGCGGCGGAAGTGAGTTTGGCCATTTCGGCAACCAAACGAGCCGCGGAGGGTGGCTATGGGTAGCTGGGGTCGAGCCGTAGCTTCTGGTGGAGTCGGTTGGGTCGGGGCGGCCGGAATCGGCGCCGGCGACGACCTAGGCGGCCGCCAGAGTTCGGCCGAGGACGGACTCGAGGCTAGGGTGGTCGGTGAGGTGAGGGGAGTGCTTGGTTAGACGCTACGGAGTGTGGTGAGTGCGATGGACACCAAGAGGTGGCCGGAGGGTGACCGGGAGCACGTCGGCGACGAGCTCCATGGCGGGTGCGGTTGATCTCCGTTCGGTCGCTACACGGCTCGAGAGCGAGAGAGAAAGGGAGGGGAAGGTAGCTAGGCTCACAGGTAACTCGGAGGAGCACTCGGTGCGGTCGGGGACGGACCGGAGCGACAACGGCGTTGAAAGGGATCTCCGCGCAAGCGGGATCGGGCGAGGTCGGTGCAGTGGCCTCGGGCTACTCGAGCACGCGGGGCTCGGCTAGATCGACGAAGACGAGGGCGGCGGAGCTCCTAGACACGGCGAGACGGAGCACGGTCGGCGGGGAGCGCGTCTACGGCGACGGCGTGGCTGCGGTGGCGTCGGCCATGGCGGAGGAGCGCAAAGGGGAGGAGCCGGGAGGAGCGGAGGGGTCCGAGGGGTTCGGGGGAGAGAGGGGAGCGATCCGCGTCGGCAGCTGGAAGAGGGGAGCGGCGAGGCGGTGACCAGGTGCGTGGCACCCATGCGGTGCTCGCCGCCGAAGCACTGGCTACTGCTCTGGCCGAGCCAAGCAGCTATCATTGGCCGGCTGGGCTGGGCCGGCAGGTGGGCCGGGTAGGTGGCGCCAGGTAAGTTTCTAAACTATTTTTTTTCTTTTTCTAATTATTCTGCAACTTTGTGGAGTTTTCAAAATACCAAAATAGTTTCAAAATTCACCAAACTGCTCCTGGTCCATTGTTGGAATATTTCCAACATGAAACATTTTGGTTTGGCAATATTTGGGCATTTGAAATATTTTATATAATTTGAAATGCTCAAACTCAAATACTTATGATTTAATTCAAAGACCTTTGGATGACCTAGAAAATGGTGCACCACTTTTGGCAGAGGCTCAACCAAAGCAAAGATGATGAGCATTTTTAAGGGCATTTCAGGTTCATTGAAATAATTTTTAGTAAACCCTAGTTCAATTAAGAGGGTTACGGGGTTTCTGTCTTCCCCATTTCAAATTCAAATGAAATTTAAACATGATGCACACACTAATGCATGGTCTAACTGGATGTGACAACTCACCCCACTCAAAAGAATCTCGTCCCGAGATTTAGGATCCGCTATGAAAAAGGTGGGATACTCAAGTCGAAGACGATCCTCCCTTTCCCAAGTTGCTTCTTGCTCGGAATGGTTTGACCATTGAACCTTTAGAAACTTGATATTCGGCGTCGAGTGGTACGCTCGGCTTGATCAAGAATCTGAACGGGGTATTCTCGATAGGTGAGGTTATCTTGGAGATCAAGCGTTTCATGGTCCACTCCACGGATAGGATCCGAGAAGCAACGCCTGAGTTGGGAAACGTGGAAGACATCATGGACTCTGGAAAGATGCGAAGGTAGTTCCAATTGGTAGGCAACTTCTCCTTGTTTGGCAAGAATGCGAAAGGGTCCAATGTAATGAGGAGCCAACTTGCCTTTGATACCGAATCGATGGGTTCCCTTCAAAGGAGTAACCCGAAGGTAAGCCTTCTCGCCAATTTCATAAGCCATAGGCTTATGCTTGCGGTCATATTGGCTCTTTTGACGAGATTGGGTTGTTTTCAATTTCTCACGAATAACTCGAACCTGCTCTTCTGCTTCCTGAATCATATCCGAGCCAAAGAGTTGTCTCTCCCCGGTTTCTGACCAGTTAAGAGGCGTTCGGCATTTCCGTCCATAAAGAACTTCGAAAGGAGCTTTGCCTAAGCTGGCTTGATAACTATTGTTATAAGCGAACTCGGTGAATGGAAGGCATTTCTCCCAATTCATGCCGAAAGAGATGACAGAAGCTCGAAGAATATCCTCTAGGATTTGATTGACTCGTTCTACTTGACCACTTGATTGAGGATGGAATGCGGTGCTAAAAGAGAGACGAGTTCCCATAGCATTTTGGAAACTTTCCGAAAATCGAGAGGTGAAGAGACTTCCACGGTCTGAGTTAATCTCCAGTGGAACACCATGAAGAGACACTATTCGAGAGATGTACAATTCAGCTAGCTGGCTAGCGGTTATGCTCTCACGAACGGGTAGGAAGTGGGCTACTTTGGAAAGACGATCGACGACAACGAAGATAGCATTATTCCCTCTCTTGGTCCTGGGAAAACCGGTAATGAAATCCATACCGATTTTATCCCATTTCCATTCAGGAATTTCCAAAGGTTGAAGGGTACCAGCAGGCCGTTGATGCTCTGCTTTAACTCGACGATAGACGTCGCAATTAGCAATGTATTGAGCGATTTCTCTTTTCATCCTAGTCCACCAAAACCTCTGGCGTAGGTCTTGGTACATTTTAGTACTACCGGGATGAATGGTGAGAGGAGAGTCATGAGCTTCCTTAAGGATCAATCGCCTCAGGTTACGCACCTTGGGAACCACTAGACGGTCTCCAAAGAACACGACACCTTGTTCATCAAGGGAGAAACAATCTGCAACTCCTTTCTTGATGTTTCTCTTGATGCGGGAAATTCCCGGATCTACCTTTTGTGCCTTGATGATCTGATCCGTAAGGGTAGGTTTCGCCACCAGGGTGGAAAGGAATCCTCGAGGAACAATGTGGAGATTAAGCTTACGGAATTCCTCATGGAGAAATGATTGACTTTGTTGTAACATCAGATTGTTACAATAAGATTTGCGACTTAGTGCATCAGCCATGGCATTGGCTTTGCCTGGGGTGTAAGATATTCCTAATCGTAATCTGTAATCAACTCAACCCAACGTCTTTGCCTGAGATTCAAATCCGGTTGGGCGAAGATATATTTCAGACTTTGGTGATCGTTGTAAATTTCGCAACGATTACCAAGAAGGTAATGTCGCCAGGTTTTGAGTGCATGAACCACTGCTGCAAGCTCTAGATCGTGTGTGGGATAATTATCCTCATGTGGACGCAACTGTCGAGAGGCGTAGGCAATCACATGACGATCTTGCATGAGTATGCAACCTAGTCCTTGCCGCGAGGCGTCGCAATAGATAATAAATTCATTAGCAAAATCTGGTGGAACAAGTACGGGAGCAGATGTCAGGCGTCTTTTCAGTTCCTGAAAGCTGAACTCACACTGTGGGGACCACTCAAACTTTTTATCTTTCTTGAGAAGTTCCGTGAGGGGTTTAGCAAATTTAGAGAAATTCTCGACGAAGCGGCGGCAATAGCTCGCTAAACCGAGGAAACTCCGAACTTGCTTGACCGATTCAGGTGGAGTCCAGTCAAGAACGGCTTGAACTCGCTCGGGATTGACAGCAATGCCCTTACCAGAGATTACATGGCCTAGGTAGGTCACTTCTGGTAACCAGAATTCACACTTAGAGAATTTGGCATAAAGGCGGTGCTCTCGAAGTTTCATCAATACTAGCCTTAGATGTTCGGCATGTTCTTCCTCATTCTTGGAGTAAATAAGAATATCATCGAGGTAAACCACGACGAACTTATCTAGGTACTCCCTGAAGATCGAGTTCATCAAGCGGGAGAATGTAGCTGGAGCTTTGGTTAGACCGAAGGACATGACGGTGTACTCGTACTGGCCATAACGAGTGACAAAGGCTGTCTTGGGGATGTCCCCGTTTCTGATCTTGATTTGGTGGTATCCTAACCTTAGATCCATCTTGGAAAAGACTGAGGATCCAGCGAGCTGATCATACAGACCGTTGATCCTGGGGAGAGGATACTTGTTCTTTATCGTGACCAAATTAACGGGACGATAATCTACAACCATCCGATCCGTACCATCCTTCTTCTTGACAAACAGGACGGGGCAAGCCCAAGGAGAAGAACTAGGACGGATGAAACCATTTTGCAAGGACTCATCAAGTTGTTTCTTAAGCTCGGCTAGTTCTAAGGGTGCCATCTTGTAAGGTCTCCTAGAGATTGGAGCGGTTCCTGGAATAAGATCTAGGACGAACTCTACATCTCTGTCAGGTGGAACACCTGGCAGTTCCTCTGGAAAGACATCCGGAAAGTCACGGACTACCGGGATATCTTCAAGGTCAGGGAGAGGGTTGGCATTAAGAGAATAGAGTTGGCGCTTTGCAACTTTGGTGGAGACAGTGACTATCTTGCCAGATGGGTGTGTAAGCTGAACAGACCTGGTGTAACAATCAATCTTGGCATGATGAGCTGTCATCCAGTCCATACCCAAGATGATGTTAATATCTGAAGACTTGAGGGCTATAAGTGAGGCACGGAATACAAGTCTGTCAACAAGGATTCCGTTACTATGGCTTACACAAGATGTTTGCCATTTGGATCCAGGAGTTTGAATGAGTAGCGGGGAGGGCATATCACAAAATGACATGTCGTGCAAGCGGGCATAGCTTTCAAAAATGAAGGAATGAGATGCTCCAGTATCGAACAGAACCGATGCTGGATGACAGTTGACAAGGAGTGTACCAAGAACGACATCTGGATCATCATGAGCATCTTTAGCTGAGACGTGATGCACACGTCCATGTTCAGTGGGAGCTGACTTGGCACTGATCATCTTGCGCAATGGCCTACTACCACGGCCAATAGACTTCTCGGGCTGGGGCGGAGCAACTCTGGCCTGAGTACAAATACGGGCAATGTGGCCTGGCTCTCCACACTTGTAAGAAATCTTGGAGGTAGGACGTGGACCCGTATTGGCAGGTGGTCCACCAATAGGCCTGGTTGGTGCATACTACTGAACTGGATGAGGTGCCACATAAGATGGTCTTGGTGTATAACCAGGAGGAAGAGCGGAGTTCGGAATCCAAATCCGGCGCTTCTGAGAACTAGAACCGGAAGAAGATCCCAAATCATGGGTGTGCTTACGAGACTCCTCGTAAGTGAGCTGAAAGTCTCTCGCATTAATGGCCTTGTTCACCGTGAGCCTGGAATGTATCACAATGATGTAGGTGGAGATCACGACGCAACTTGGGGTTGAGACCCTTCCGGAACCTAGCCTGCTTCTTGGCGTCCGTGGACACCTCTTCTGCAGCATAGCGGGCAAGGTTCTCAAACTCTCTGCTTTAGTTACATTGACCGCCTCGCTGGCACGGTCCACGGTGAGGCCAACACACATTTTTACATGGCCACTTCTTGACTATATTCTCTCCCTCACCGTGGCCTCTCCCCTCCTCTGCTCTCTCACTCGCACGCACCCGAGCGGCCCCGTCGCCATCGTCGCCGTTCGCCGCGGCCACCGCCTTCCCCTTGTCTCCCCGACCAGCTCAAGAGCTCCGCCGTGCCGCCCTCGCCCTCCCCGCCGTCACACGCGACCGGAGAAGCCCCGAAGCGCCGCCCCGATGCTTTTCCCCTCCGCGGACCCGCCGGTCGCCGTCGCCCGATTCGTCGGCTCCGGACCGTCCCCGACCTCGCCGACGACGCCATCGGATGCGCTGTGAGCTGCTGCATCGATCCCCTCTCTCCCCTGGCTCTTATCCTCTCGCTAACGCCAATTTCCACCAGAGTCGATTGCTCCTCGCCGCCGGCCATGGCGCCGCCGTGTCCAGGGCCACCCCAGCTTGCGCCCGAGCATGTTACCAAGTTCGCCGCCCTCCCAGGAGCCCGCAGCGCCCTTCCGTTTCCCCTCTAGTGCACCACAGCATCGAGCCCGAGCTCGCCCGAACTCCGGCGGCCTCCTAGGACGTCGCCGGCGCCGATTCCGGCCACCCCGACCCCGGCTAACTCCACCAAGAGCTTCGGCTCGTCCCCAGCTCCTCCTAGATGCCCTCCGCGGGCCATTTGGTCGCCGGAGTGGCCAAAACCACTCTCGCGCCAGCGTCGCCAGCTTCCATGGCTAGACGCCGGCAGCCGACTTTGACTTTGACCAGGGGTGGGCCCTGGTTGACTCTTCTGAGTCAATGACAGGTGGGGCCCAACCCTGTTAACTATTTAGGATTAGTTTTAATTAATTTTTAGTTAAGCTAATTATATCGACACGGGACCCATCGTCAGGTTTGACCGGACCATGTCCTGTTGACCATCGACGTCTGCACGCCGTCGGTGTGACGATAATACCTTTTCTGGATTTAATTTAATTCAGGAAATTTCAGAAAATACCCCAAACTTCTAAAATTCATAGAAATTCAAACGTAGCTCAGAATGAAATAATTTATATATGAAAAATGATCAAAAAAATATGAAGAATCTGTTTATGCCATGATCATGCATGTTTTAACAAGTTAACCTCACTGAATAGGATGAATCATGATTAGGGTAAATTATGAACTAGCATTTGGAGTTGGAGTTTAACCTTGTTTGAATTCCACTTCAATTAACTTGGCTAGATTTTGCATTAGGTGAATTCAGTACCTTAACATGACATGTCATTCATGTGAATGTGCATGGCATTGATTGTGTTCTTTCTCGGTTGCGGTGTTTGCCCCTCTCGGTGAGCGATGTTCGACGATTGTTCGATGACACCGATGAAGAACTATATTATCTTCGGAAGTGCCAGGCAAGCAAAACCCCCTTGTTCATTCCGATATAATCCCACTCTCTCGCTCTGCTCTATTTTACTGCATTAGGACAACAACGACTCATGTGTTACTTGCTGCGGTAGCTGAACCCCTTTATCCTCTGCATGACCTGTCATTCCACAAGATGATTAGATGAAACCCACTAGCATGAGTAGGAGTTGTTTGAGCCATGTTGTGCCTACTCATTCATGCTTGTTGTCGTGCCTGCTACTGCTTAGAGTTGAGTCAGGTTTGATTCATCGGGAATGAATTGGAATGGTTGTGTGAACATGTCCTACTATGTGTGAGCTAAGTGTGTGAACACGATTTGATAAAGGTAGCGGTGAGAGGCCATGTAGGAGTACATGGTGGGTTGTCTCATCATGGCCGTCCTCGAGGAACTGAGTTACGTGTTTGTGATCCATGAAACAGTTACTACCACGCATTGGGCTCGAAACCAATGGACCCTCTCGGCTTCTTAACCACCCTTGTTCCCGGTCAGGAGTTGCAAGTAGTTTACGGTGTTTGTAGTATCTTTGGGGGCCGCATGCAACGCTGACCGTAGGGGTGGGTTGTGTTGCGGTAGGCACCGTGGCCGGTGTACCGATTCGCCTGCTTGGTGTCTCGAACCCTGCACACATCGTTCGGGGCTGTATGGGAACCCTCGGCCGGACTCACTGCGGATGGAACCCGAATAGGCGATAAACCTGGACTAGGGACTTGAGTGTTTAGGTAGGCCGTGGCCGACACCCTCGCTGGGCTTCCGCTTGAAGGTTGCCGAGTACATGTCGGTAAACGGCGATAAGTGGTGAGAGCGTGTGAAGAAGTACACCCTGCAGGTTAATATGATCTATTCGAATAGCCGTGTCCACGGTAAAGGACTTCTGGGTTGCCTATATCAGTTCATAGACAAGTGAAAGTGGATACTCTAAAATGCGCAAGATAAGCGTGAGTGCTATGGATGGCGTTCTCGTAGGGAGACGGGAGCGGGTCCATAGTGGTGTATTGATATGGTGAATATGTGGACTCGTGTGCGCCACCTCAAAAGAGCAATTTGCAGTCGTAGTTCAGGATAGCCACCGAGTCAAAGCTGGATTGCTACAGTTAAACTCCACCACCCCCTTTTGATAATGATGCATATGTAGTTAGTTCTGATGTAAGTCTTGCTGAGTACGATTGTACTCACGTTCGCTTATTTTATGTTTTGCAGAGAAACTTCAGTCTCGCTAGTAGTTCCGCTTGGACTTCGACGTTTAGCTTGTTACCTCAGCTACGATCTTGTGCCCTCGGCAGATCTCGGTAGATAGTCGCTTCTCAGCCTTATTTCATTTATAGTTGTCTCTGTACTCGGTATGTTTAGCTTCCGCTTGTGTTTTGACTTGTATGCTCTGAGTGTTGGGTTATGAGACCCATGTGTGTAATATCTCGCTCCTCGGAGCCTAATGAATAAATATTTGAGTCGTAGAGTTATGTTGTGATGCCATGTTGTATCTACACATATTGAGCATATTGTGTGTATGTTTGAAATGCTTGGTATGTGTGGGATCCGACAAACTAGTTGTTTATCCTTGGCAGCCTCTCATATGGGGAAATGTAGTCTCGTGCTTACGAGCGATAGTAGTCCGCTATAGCCGGTTCACCGGAGTCCCGCTAGCCCAAAGACTACCGCTGGACACTTGACTGGCCGGCATGTGTTTCACTTCGTTCCTATGTCTGTCCCTTCGGGGAAATGTCACGCAGTGTTATTCGGAGTCCTGCCTAGCCTGCTACAGCCCGGGATACCGGAGTCCTGTTAGCCCAGTGCTACAGCCCGAATTTATACGTTGATGACCGACATGCTCGATGTGATTCATGTATGCCTGTCCCCATAGGATAGCGCCGCTTTGGGTTCACGACTAGCCATGTCTGCCCGGGTTCTTTTTCATGTGGATGCTAGCGACACTATCATATACGTGTGCCGAAAGGCGCAAACGGTCCCGGGCCATGGTAAGGCGACACCATGTCGGTCATCAACGTATAAATTCGGGCTGTAGCACTGGGCTAACAGGACTCCGGTCTCCCGGCTGTAGCGAGCTAAGGCAGACTCGAATAACACCGCGTGACATTTCCCGAAGGACGTATATAGGAACGGTGAAACACATGCCGCCAAATCATGTGTCCAAGCGATAGTGCTGGGCTAGCAGGACTCCGGTGAACTGGCTGTAGCCGACTACTATCGCTCAGAAGCACGAGACTACATTTCCCCATATGAGAGGCTGTCAAGGATAAACAACTAGTTTGTCGGATCCCACACATACCAAGCATTTCAAACATACACACAATATGCTCAATATGTGTAGATACAACATGGCATCACAACATAACTCTACGACTCAAATATTTATTCATTAGGCTCCGAGGAGCGAAATATTACAAACATGGGTCTCATGACCCAACACTCAGAGCATACAAGTCAAAGCACAAGCGGAAGCTTAACATGTCTGAATACAGACATCTACAAATGGAAAAGGTTGAGAAGCCTGACTATCTACCAGATCCTGCCGAGGGCACAAGATCGTTGCTGAGGTAACAAGCTAAACGTCGAAGTCCAAGCGGAACTACTCATGAGATCGACGCCTCTCGCAAAACATAAAATAAGCAAACGTGAGTACAATTGTACTCAGCAAGACTTACATCAGAACTAACTACATATGCATCATTATCAAAGGAGGTGGTGGAGTTTGACTGCAGCAAGCCAGCTTCGACTCGGTGGCTATCCTCACCTACGACTGCAAGTAACTCTTTGAGGTGGCGCACACGAGTCCACATATTCACCATATCAAATACACCACTATGGACCCGCTCCCGTCTCCCTACGAGAACGCCATCCATAGCACTCACGCTTATCTTGCGCATTTTAGGGTATCCACTTTCACTTGTCTATGAACTGATATAGACAACCCAAGTCCTTCTCCGTGAAACGGCTATTCAATAGATCATATTAACCCTGCAGGTGTACTTCTTCACACACGCTCTCACCACTTACCGCCGCTTACACGACATGTACTGGAACCTTCAAGCGGAAGCCCAACGTGGGTGTCGGCCACAGCCTACCTAAACACTCAAGTCCCAAGTCCGTGTTTATCGCCTATTCGGGTTCCATCCGCAGGAGTCCGCCGAGGTTTCCCATACAGCCCCGAACGATGTGTGTAGGGTTCCCGAGACACCAAACGGGCGAATCGGTACACTGGCCACGTGCCTACCGCAACACAACTCACCCTAAGGTCAGCGTGCGTGCGGCCCCAAAGATGCTACAAACACCGTAAACTACTTGCAACTCCCGACCGAGGACAAGGGTGGTTAAGAAGCCGAGAGAGTCAATTAAGGATCCCAATGTGTGGTAGTAACTGCTTTCATGGATCACAAACACGTAACTCAGTTCCTCGAGGACGGCTTCAATGAGACAACCCACCATGTACTCCTACATGGCCTCTCACCGCTACCTTTACCAAATCGTGTTCACACACTTAGCTCACACACAGTAGGACATGTTCACACAACTCCGACTCATTTCCGATGAATCAGACCTGACTCAACTCTAAGGAGTAGCAGGCACGACATCAAGCATGAATGAGTAGGCACAACATGGCTCAAACAACTCCTACTCATGCTAGTGGGTTTCATCTAATTACTGTGGAATGACAGTCATGCAGAGGATAAAGGGGTTCAGCTACCGCAGCAAGTAACACATGAGTCGTTGTTGTCCTAATGCAAGAAAGTAGAGCAGGAGCGAGAGAGTGGGATTATATCGGAATGAACAAGGGGTTTAGCTTACTGGCACTTCAAGATAATATAGTTCTTCATCGGTGTCATCGAACAATCGCTCTGAACGCCGCTTCACCGAGAGGGGGCAAACACCGCAATCGAGAAAGAACACAATCAATGCAATGCACATTCACATGAATGACATGTCATGTTAAGGTACTGAATTCACCTAATGCAAAATCTAGCCAAGTTAATTGAAGTGGAATTCAAACAAGGTTAAACTCCAACTCCAAATGTTAGTTCATAATTTACCCTAATCATGATTCATCCTATTCAGTGAGGTTAACTTGTTCAAATATGCATGATCATGGCATAAACAGATTCTTCATATTTTTCTGCTCATTTTTCATATATAACTTATTTCATTCTGAGCTACGGTTGAACTTATATGATTTTTAGAAGTTTGGGGTATTTTCTGAAATTTCCTGAATTAAATTAAATCCAGAAAATGGGTTATTGCGTCTGCATGACATCACTATGACGTCAGCAAGTCAACTGGCCACCCCAGATCAAACCTGACCCGTGGGGTCCATTGGTCAGCGTCTCAGGCTGGTTTAGGTGGATGACATGTGGGACCAGTCAAAGCTGACTTGGCCAAGGTCAAACCGGCACGTGGGGTCCACATATATTAGTACTAAACTTAACAGAAATTTAGACTAACCTAATTAGGCTCAGGGTCCCACACGCCGCTGGCTCTACAGGGGTGATTAGCGGGCTCATTAGCGACTAATGATGTCGCCACGTCGGCCTCGCCGGAACCTGGCCGGCGGCGACCAAAACGACGACGGCGTGGCTCGGATTTGAGCTTCGGGCGGTGGTTTGGCGCTGGCGCACTGGAGGAGCTCTTGCACTCAACATCTAATGGACCAGTACGGGTGGTCACGGGCAGCGGAATCTCGCCGGCGACGAGCTTTGGCGGCCACCGGAGTTCGGCGGGGTCGGGTTTGACGCTACGGTGCACGGGAGGAGGAGCGGGTGGTGGCTACGAGCTCCTGGTGCTGCGCTGAGCACAAAAGTGAGGTTGGCTTCGAGCCATTGTGGCTCTAGCCACGCCGCGATTTAGGCACGGCGGGCGGCGAAGCCGCCGGTGGGGAACGGGGTGGCTAGAGGAGGCTAGCGAGAGGGGAGGTGAGGGAAAGCTCAAGTAGCTCACCGCGAGCACGATGGGAAGGTCGGCCGGCGCTGGGAGGTCCGGAGGCGAAATCACGGCGGCGATCTCGGTTGCCCGAGGAGGAAGACGACGACGTCGAGGGCGTTGCAGCGCTTCCCGGCTCATGTGGCTTGGTGGGGAGGAGGAGAGAGACTAGGCGGAGCTCGTGGACTGCTCGAGGGGACGAGGGGGAGGCGATGGCCGTGGTGGTGTTCGTCGTCGGCGGCGATAGTGCTCGGGTTCGGGAGAGAGAGGGCAGAGGAGGGGAGAGGCCACGTGTGAGGGAGAGAGGGGTCAGGGGGGGTGCGTGGCGCTTGGGGGAGACGTCCAGAGCGTCGGGGGAGGGGAGCGGCAAGCAGGAGGTGGCGCTGGCGAAGGCCGGGCACGCACTGCATCCGACCGGGCGCGAGGAAGAAGACCTCCCTGCCCTGGTGGGCTGGGCGGGCAGATGGGCTGCCAGTGAGCGCCTGTAAGTGGCTGGGCTTCTCTTTTATTTCCATTTTCTATTTTCTGTAATTATGTTTGGCTTTAATAAAAATGCTGTAGCATTTCCAAAAATCATGAAATGGTCAATGTCACTTTGCTTGGAATATTTCCAACAACAAACATTTTAGTTTATGATTATTTGAACATTTAAACTATTTATTAGCATTAAATGCCCAAATGCAAATACTATATGATCTAATTCAAAAATCCAAATGTCATGGAAAAATATGCATCATCTCTGGATATGGTTTTCACCCTTTTCCATAATCATGAACATTTTGCGCACCAATTTGGTTCATTGAAAATATTTTTAAGTTGAACCTATTTGCATTATTTTGGTGCTAGGGGTTTAGGCAATCCCCATTTCAAATTTTCTTAGGAATTTAAACATAATGCATGGATGCAATGCCACTAGTTACAAGCAAGCTCTAGGGCTGTGACAACTCATCCCCACTAAACAAGAATCTCGCCCCGAGATTCAAGACGTGAGGTAAGAGGGAAAGGGAAGTCACAAAACTATCACAATCTTCATGATCCATTTGCCCTTCTCGAAGAGATTGATTCATTCCATCATCTTGCTCTTGACGTCTTTGCTTTCGAGATCTTCATCCAACACGATGGCGACAAGAAGAATACTCTATAGTGAACGATCTCCTCGGAGATCGAGCGCTAAAGATCAACTCGTGGAATGAGATGTTGAAACATCTCGAGTTGAGACACAAAACACATCGAGGGGGATGGGGGAACAACGACGGGGTTTGATTTGGTGGGCAACAATTCTACGCTTCGAAAGATGGTGGAATGGTGGATGGTGTCAAGGTGGCGAGGAAATATTTACCAAGATCCCGTAACGGGGCACCTTGGAAAAAGTGACGCAAAGAACTATTCCCTTAAGTGGCAAAAAGAATTACTTTTGATACAAGATCATTGAAACTCTTTATACCAGCCTACGGCAATCACAAACGATCGTTTGGTGGAGTGCAAAGGAAAGGCATACCTGCACTAGAATGGATGATGTGGACTACCTTGTTGCGCATAAATGTAATGGATGATTTTGCTTGTCATTGGAGGTGGAGGGAACCAATGGTAGGACCATTTTGAGGATGATCTTGAACAGAAATTACTAAGAAGGCAGCCCATAGTGAAATGGCATAAGGACGGTGCAAGTCGGGAACGAAATGCAACTGTTGGAATGTTCCAACCATCATATCTCGCCAGATTCAGATCTGGTTGGTGTTAGGATATTCCAGACTCATCGAGTCTAGAAGAAAAATGAAAGTTTGCAACACAAATCGACGAGAAGATGTTGCGAAATTCTCGGGAATGAACTACGATAGCAAGCTCCAAAACATGAGCTGGTTCTCCTACTAACATGTGAACATGTTGTCCAAGACAAGAATGACCACATAGTAGTCTTATCATAAAACACTACCAAGTTCAGGTGGGGGAACCATCATCGGGGATAACGAAGTCCTTACATAAGTCCGTATTAGCTCTTAGGAAGGAACTTCTTCTCCTTAAACAAATCAATTAGAGGCTTGGTATGCTAGGAATACATATAGAATGAAGGTTGCAAGTCTCCAGACTACAGAATACTTCGCACATATGCATGACTGACTTGGGATGATTCCAAGGGAACCAAAACAAACCTTTCTCAAATTCATGGCGGCAACTTGCACCTAATGCACGTGAATTAGAGGAAGTCACTACTTTCGTCCAAACATATGCTTCATGAACGTAAACATGAAGAAATGCTTACACAAGTTTCCAATACTAGGTTGATGTTCAACATGACTCATGGGGAGACAAAATGCTGGCGATGGGCTCAACAACAACTCATCGGAATTTCCATATCACCGGATTTCCACCATCATGTGAACACGGTGATAGCATTGGTCGCACCAAAGGATGTAATGGTATATGCTCGAGGGATCAACCACGAGTAAGACAACATTACGAGCATCGTTGGTACTGATTTGATTTGACGATAGCCCACACTCAAATCAAAGGATTGATAAGACAATAGGTCCAGCAATCGATCCACAGGACTAATCGATGAAGATATCATCTTTCTTCAACACACACTACTCAAGAATATCCCTTTGGAACGAATCTAAGTTAGGCAAACTTTTTATCTTCCAACTCCCCAAGTTGTTGTCTAGCTTAACCAACTAGCTCGTGGATATCCAACACAGATTCTTGGAGAATGAGTGGTTTATAGGAAAACCAATATGATCACGAACTCAACATAGCGGTCGTGATAACCTCGTAATACTTCCGAGAAGATATTCGAAAATCACGAACCACCGGTATGTTACTAAGCTCGAGAACAATCTTGCTTTTCACGGCAAGACGATATGATCAAAAGAGTGAGGGATTGACACAATCCTAACTCATTGATCAAGGGCGCACTGCAAATAAGGACTAGGTAGCACGATTAATCTTAGGATGATGATTTAGTAGCCAACACGCTAAGAATGAGAATATTGTCCATTAGCTACCAAGCAACGAGTTGCTCGGAGTATTGATTTCACACATCACGGTTCATTTGTCAGCATTCCGGTTATAGTAACACGGGAACCGAGGAACGAACAATGATGGCAAGAAGTATTACTGCGTCAAGAATTCATAAGAGGTAGTGCAATTCTCATGATGTTCCTGACATAAAGATGGTAACACTCCAAGGTAGAGCAGAATCAAAGCTGGATTGGCATTTTGATCTGCGGAATACAACTGCTTGACCCAATCCTAGATATGGATGAGGTACTGGAGTTTGTTTCTCCTAGTCATTCCAGAATAGAATGGCTTGACGGACCACAAGGATAATAGACATCGATAAACAAATGCACACATACTCTTGACTATCAATTGACAGACGGGGGTCGGAATACAACTAAGGAGGAACAACTCGAGGAACATATAGCTTTTCGAGTTGTGGATGCATAGATTAGTATGTCGAGCAAAGCTCAACATTTCTTCCGGATAACCCATGCGGAGAATGTAGAACTGGCAGAGTCACAATTATGAATTGAGAACTCCTCAAGAGTACTCTGATTGTGATCTTTTGGTTCAACAGAACTTCTGCCATAAGCAGTTCATGGTATTTGGAAGAAGGAGAATACCACGGACTTCGAGGACTATCGCAAAGGTTACTAATATCCTAAGGAGCTAGCAATTACTAACAACATGAGGTAGGATGAATCTCGGGTTCAGAAACCCAGGAGTAGAATACCTACCAACTAATAACATCACGGGATGCTTTCAAGAATAATGGCCAGAATCATCACACTGGGGATACAAAAGCATTGCTAAATTACTAGGTGACTCCCAAAAACAACTAGGGTCATAATAATAGCTCCAACATCTACGCCGAGGCAACAAAGTACCTCAACTTACCGATTACTGTGCTTAATCTAGCCCAAAAGGAAATCAGGAGCGGGAGGAAGGAATTTGCAATTGCATCAGATAGTTTAGAAACCTGGAATGACTCGGACAGCATAACGGCTGTAAATGCTCAAAATGATTTGAGACATCATGAAAAATGGTGGCATAGCCACTCAACATCACAATATCAAGGTTCTGAGATCAACAATTATCATACAGAAATAGTAGGAACTGAACTGGGGCTTAAAACCAACAATCTTAAAGGTCTATGGATTAGTAACACGTCATCCTGATAGATAGATGAGAAGCCTAGTTCTTAAGCCCCGTAGAAGAGAAGAGGTTGACTCGGATCAAGGCCATGAGGTATAAGGATTAAAAGATCCTTACGTTCCTTCCACAATCAATTCCCTTACATAACTAAAGCATTTCTAGACACAACTTCACCAGTTTGGCTTGGTAATCCCACAGCAACAAAGCTCGATACCAATGCTGTCAGGACCCCGATTCCAAGTCACATCGACCTAGCCGGTAACACCTCATATCACTTTGCGGCCTCACGCACGGTATTCCCACGGGTGTCGCCTTACTATGGCCCGGGACCGTTTGCGCCTCTTGGCACACGTATATGATAGTGTCGCTAGCATCCACATGACAAAGAACCCGGGCCGACATGGCTAGTCGTGAACCCAAAGCGGCGCTTAACCTATGGGGACAGGCATACATGAATCACATCGAGCATGTCGGTCATCAACGTATAAATTCGGGCTGTAGCACTTTGGGCTAACAGGACTCCGGTATCCCAGTCAGAAGCAGGCTAGGCAGGACTCGAATAACACCGCATGACATTTCCACAAGGGACGGACATAGGAACGAAGTGAAACACATGCCGGCCACCAAGTGTCCAAGCAGTAGTCTTTGGGCTAGCAGGACTCTGGTGAATCGGGTCAGAAGCGGACTACTATCGCTCGTAAGCACGAGACTACATTTCCCCATATGAGAGGCTGCCAAGGATAAACAACTAGTTTGTCGGATCCCACACATACCAAGCATTTCAAACATACACACAATATGCTCAATATGTGTAGATACAACATGGCATCACAACATAACTCTACGACTCAAATATTTATTCATTAGGCTCCGAGGAGCAAAATATTACAAACATGGGTCTCATGACCCAACACTCAGAGTATACAAGTCAAAGCACAAGCAGAAACTTAACATGTCTGAATACAGACATCTACAAATGGAAAAGGCTGAGAAGTCGGACTATCTACCAGATCCTGCCGAGGGCACAAGATCGTAGCTGAGGTAACAAGCTAAACATCGAAGTCCAAGCGGAACTACTAGCGAGACTGACGTCTCTCTGCAAAACATAAAATAAGCAAACGTGAGTACAATTGTACTCAAGAAGACTTACATCGTAACTAACTACATATGCATCATTATCAAAGGAGGTGGTGGAGTTTGACCGCAGCAAGCCAGCTTTGACTCGGTGGCTATCCCGAACTACGATTTGCAAGTAACTCTTTGAGGTGGCGCACACGAGTCCACATATTCACCATATCAAATACACCACTATGGACCCGCTCCCGTCTCCCTACGAGAACGCCATCCATTGCACTCACGCTTATCTTGCGCATTTTAGGGTATCCACTTTCACTTGTCTATGAACTGATATAGGCAACCCAGAAGTCCTTCTCCGTGGACACGGCTATTCGAATAGATCATATTAACCCTGCAGGGGTGTACTTCTTCACACACGCTCTCACCACATACCGCCGTTTACACGACATGTACTCGGCAACCTTCAAGCGGAAGCCCAACGTGGGTGTCGGCCACGGCCAACCTAAACACTCAAGTCCCAAGTCCAGGTTTATCGCCTATTCGGGTTCCATCCGCAGGGAGTCCGGCCGAGGTTTCCCATACAGCCCCGAACGATGTGTGCAGGGTTCCCGAAACACCAAACGGGCGAATCAGTACACCGGGCCACGTGCCTACCGCAACATAACCCACCCCTAAGGTCAGCGTTGCGTGCGTCCCCCAGCATGCTACAAACACCAGAAACTACTTGCAACTCCCGGACTGAGGACAAGGGTGGTTAAGAAGCCGAGAGTCAATAAAGGATCCCAATGTGTGGTGGTAACTGTTTCATGGATCACAAACACAGAACTCAGTTCCTGAGGACGGCTTCAATGAGACAACCCACCATGTACTCCTACATGGCCTCTCACCGCTACCTTTACCAAATCGTGTTCACACACTTAGCTCACACACGTAGGACATGTTCACACAACTCCGACTCATTCCCGATGAATCGGACCGACTCAACTCTAAGCAAAGAGTGCACGACATCAAGCATGAATGAGTACGCACAACATGGCTCAAACAACTCCTACTCATGCTAGTGGGTTTCATCTAATTACTGTGGAATGACAGGTCATGCAGAGGATAAAGGGGTTCAGCTACCGCAGCAAGTAACACATGAGTCGTTGTTGTCCTAATGCAGTAAAGTAGAGCAGGAGCGAGAGAGTGGGATTATATCGGAATGAACAAGGGGGTTTTGCTTGCCTGGCACTTCTGAAGATAATATAGTTCTTCATCGGTGTCATCGAACAATCGCCTAACGCCGTCTCTTGAGAGGGGGCAAACACCGCAATCGAGAAAGAACACAATCAATGCAATGCACATTCACATGAATGACATGTCATGTTAAGGTACTAAATTCACCTAATGCAAAATCTAGCCAAGTTAATTGAAGTGGAATTCAAACAAGGTTAAACTCCAACTCCAAATGCTAGTTCATAATTTACCCTAATAATGATTCATCCTATTCAGTGAGGTTAACTTGTTCAAATATGCATGACCATGGCATAAACAGATTCTTCATATTTTTCTGATCATTTTTCATATATAACTTATTTCATTCTGAGCTACGGTTGAACTTATATGATTTTAGAAGTTTGGGGTATTTTCTGAAATTTCCTGAATTAAATTAAATCCAGAAAATGGGTTATTAACGCCAAGATGACATCACCGTGACGTCGCAGTCAACTGGCGCCCTGTGTCAAGCCTGACCGTGGGGTCCATTGGTCGGCGTCTCAGGCTGGTTTAGGTGGATGACATGTGGGACCGCCAAAGCTGACTTGGCCAAGGTCAAACCGGCACGTGGGGTCCACATATATTAGTACTAAACTTAACAGAAATTTAGACTAACCTAATTAGGCTCAGGGTCCCACACGTCAGTGGCTCTACAGGGGTGATTAGCAGGGTCATTAGCGACTAATGATGTCGCCACGTCAGCCTCGCCGGAACCTGGCCGGCGGCGACCAAAACGACGGCGGCGTGGCTCGGATTTGAGCTTCGGGCGGTGGTTTGGCGCGCTGAGCGCACCGGGGAGGAGCTCTTGCACTCAAGCATCTAATGGACCCGGAACGGGTGGTCACGGGCAGCTGGAATCTCGCCGGCGAAGCTTTGGCGGCGACCGGAGTTCGGGCGGGTCGGGTTTGACGCTACGGTGCACGGGAGGAGGAGCGGGTGGTGGCTACGAGCTCCTGGTGTCAAGCTGAGCACAAAAGTGAGGTTGGCTTGAGCCATTGTGGCTCTAGCCACGCCGGGCGACGAGGCACGGCGGCGGCGAGCTTCGGCCGCGGTGGGAACGGTGGCTAGAGGAGGCTAGCGAGAGGGGGAGGTGAGGGGAAAAGCTCAGTAGCTCACCGCGAGCACGATGGGAAGGTAAGTGGGCGCGGGGGAGGTCCGGAGGCTACGAAATCACGGCGGCGATCTCGGTTGCCCGAGGAGGAAGACGACGACGTCGAGGGCGTTGCAGCGCTTCCCGGCTCATGTGGCTTGGTGGGGAGGAGGAGAGAGACTAGGCGGAGCTCGTGGACTGCTCAAGGGGAAGAGGGGGAGGCGATGGCCGTGGTGGTGTTCGTCGGCGGCGGCGATAGTGCTCGGGTTCAGGAGAGAGAGGGCAGAGGAGGGGAGAGGCCACGGGCGAGGGAGAGAGGGGTCAGGGGGGGTGCGTGGCGCTCGGGGGAGACGTCCAGAGCGTCGGGGGAGGGGAGCGGCAAGCAGGAGGTGGCGCGGCGAGCGTCGGGCACACACTATGCATCCGACTAGCGCGAGGAAGAAGACCTCCCTGCCCCTGGTGGGCTGGGCGGGCCAGATGGGCTGCCAGGTGAGCGCCAGGTAAGTGGCTGGGCTTCTCTCTTTTATTTCCATTTTCTATTTTCTGTAATTATGTTTGGCTTTAATATGCGAGGGCATTTCCAAAAATCATGAAACTGGTCAATGTCACTGTTTGGAATATTTCCGACAACAAACATTTCAGTTTATGATTATTTGAACATTTAAACTATTTATTAGCATTAAATGCCCAAATGGAAATACTATGTGATTTAATTCAAAAATCCAAATGTCATGGAAAAATATGCATCATCTCTGGATATGGTTTTCACCCTTTTCCATAATCATGAACATTTTGCACCAATTTGGTTCATTGAAAATATTTTTAAGTTGAACCTATTTGCATTATTTTGGTGCTAGGGGTTTAGGCAATCCCCATTTCAAATTTTCTTAGGAATTTAAACATGATGCATGGATGCAATGCCACTAGTTACAAGCAAGCTCTAGGGCTGTGACAAGCGAACTTGGTAACATGCTCGGGCACAAGCTGGGGTGGCCCTGGCCACGGCGGCGCCATGGCCGGCGGCGAGGAGCAATCGGCTCCGGTGGAAATTGGCGTTAGCGAGAGGAAAAGAGCCAGGGGACAGAGGGGATCGACGCAGCAGCTCACAACAGCGTCCGATGGCGTCGTCGGCAGGTCGGGACGGTCCGGAGCCGATGAATCAGCGACGGCGACCGCGGGTCCGCTGGAGGGAAAAGCGCCGGGCGGGCGCTTCGGGCTTCTCCGGTCGCGTGTGACGGCGGGGAGGCGAGGGCGGCACGGCGGAGCTCTTGAGCTGGTCGGGGAGACAAGGGGAAGGCGGTGGCCGCGGCGAACGGCGACGGTGGCGACGGGGCCGCTCGGGTGCGTGCGAGTGAGAGAGCAGAGGAGGGGAGAGGCCACGGTGAGGGAGAGAGAGGTCAGGGGGGTGCGTGGCGCTCGGGGGAGGCGTCCAGAGCGTCGGGGGAGGAGAGCGGCAAGCAGGAGGTGGCTCGGCGCGTGCCGGCGTGCGGTGGCCACACGCCTCGCGTCCTTCTGGCGCGAGGTGGGAGACGGTCGCGGTTCGGTGGGCTGGCCGCTGGAGTTGGGCCAGGTGGGCTGAGAGGTGAGCGCTAGGTAGTCCTTCTCTCTCTCTCTCTCTCTTTATTTTCTGTTTTCTATTATTTTGAAAACTCTGCGGCTTTATTAAAAATATCCAGGCACTTTCAAAAATCACCAAACTGTGCGTGCCCAATGTATAGAATATATCTAACATGGAACATTTCAGTTTAGGAGTATTTGGACATTTAAAATATTTTATAGAATTTAAATGTCCAAATTCAAATACTTATGATTTAATTCAAAGATCCAAATGTCATGGAAAAATGTGCAACATCTCTGGTTACTGTTTCCAGCATTTTTCCAGAAATGATGAACATTTTCTAAAGCCATTTGAAATCACTGAAAAATATTTTTTTGGTTGAGCCTATTTGAATTCCTTTAATGCTAGGGTTTAGGCAATCCCCATTTCAAATTTCATGAAAATTAAACATGATGCATGAATGCAATGCCACTAGTTACAAGCAAGCTCTAGGGCTGTGACAACTCACCCCCACTAAACAAGAATCTCGCCCCGAGATTCAAGACGTGAGGTAAGAGGAAAAGGGAAGTCACAGAACTATCACAATCTTCATGATCCATTTGCCCTTCTCGAAAATGTTGATTCATTCCATCATCTTGGTCTTGACGTCTTTGCTTTCGAGATCTTCACTCGACACGACAACAGAAAGAAGGGGGAAACCCTACCGGATTTAATCTTCTTGAAGATCGAGCAATTCAAGATCAGTTCATGGAGTGACGTAAGAAAAATTCTTGAGTTGAGACACCAAACACACATCGAGAGGAATGGAAGAACAAACGACGGGGTTTGATTGGTGGGCAACAATTCCACGCTTAGAAAGAGGGTGGATGGTGTCAAGGTGGCGAGGAAATATTTATCAAGAACCCGTAACGGGGCACCTTGGAAAAAAGCGACACGTTGAGCTGTTCCCTTAAGTGGCAAAAAGAATTACTTTTGATCCATAGATCATTGGAACTCTTTATACCAGCCTAAGGCAATCACAAACGATCGTTTGGTGGAGTGCAAAGGAAAGGCATACCCAGACTAGAATGGATGATGTGGACTACCTTGTTGAAGACAACACAATGGATGATTTTGCTTGTCATTGGAGGTGGAGGGAACCATTGGTAGGACCATTTTTGAGGATGATCTTGAACAGAAATTACTAAGAAGGCAGCTCATAGTAAAATGGCATAAGGACGGTGCAAGCTGGGAACGAAATGCAACTGTTGGAATGTTCCAACCATCATATCTGCCTGAGATTCAGATCCGATTGGTGATAGGATACTTCAGACTCAGCATGTCTGAAAAGAAAGGTCGCAACACAAATCGACGACATAACGTTGCGAGATTCTCGGGATATGAACTACGATAGCAAGCTCCAAAACATGAGCTGGTTCTGCTACATACATGTGAGCATGATGTCCAAGACAAGAATGACGACATAGTAGTCTTATCATCAAACACTACCGAGTTCAGGTGGGGAACCATCATCGAGGATATCGAAGTCTTTACGCAAGTCCATGGATTAGATCCCAAGCATAGACTTCTTTTCCTTGAACAAGTCAATCATTGGCTTGGTATGCTAGGAATACATATAGTATGAAGGTTGCAAGTCTCCAGACAATAGAATACTTCGCACATATGCATGACTGACTTGGGATGATTCCAAGGGAACCAAAACAAACCTTTCTCAAATTCATGGCGGCAACTTGCACCTAATGCACGTGAATTAGAGGAAGTCACTACTTTCATCCAAACATATGCTTCATGAACGAAACATGAAGAAATGCTTACACAAGTTTCCAATACTAGGTTGATGTTCAACATGACTCATGGGGGAGACAAAATGCTGCCGATGGGCTCAACAACAACTCATCGGAATTTCCATATCACTGGACTTCCACCATCATGTGAACACGGTGATAGTATTGGTCAGACCAAAAGATGTAATGGTATATGCTCGAGGGGTCAACCACGAGAAAGACAACATTACGAGCATCATTGGTACTGATTTGATTTGACGATAGCCCACACTCAAATCAAAGGATTGATGAGACAATAGGTCCAAGAATCGATCACGAGGACCAATCGATGAGGATATCGTCTTTCTTCAACACACACTACACAGGAATATCCCTTTGGAACGAACTAAATTAGGCAAGCTTTTATCTTCCAACTCTCCAAGTTGTTGTCTAGCTTAACCAACTAGCTCAGGGATATCCGACACAGATTCTTAGAGAAAGGGTGGTTCAGAGGAAAACCAACTATAGTCACGAGTTCAACATAACAGTCAGGGGACAACCTGGTAACACTTCCAAGAAGATATTTGGAAAGTCACGAACCACCGGTATGTTACTAAGCTCGAGAACAATCTTGCTTTGAGGCAAGACGATATGATCAAATGAGTGAGGACTTGACAAGATCCTAACCCATCAATCGAAGTGTGCACCAGAAATAAGGACTAGGTAGCACGATCAATCTTAGGATGATGATTTAATAACCAACACGCTAAGAATGAGGATATTGTCCATTAGCTACCAAGCAACGAGTTGCTCGGAGTATTGATTTCACACATCACAATTCACTTGTCGACATTCCGGTTGCATCAACACGGGACCGAGGAATGAATAATGATAGCGACAAGTATCACTACGTCAAGAATTCATAAGAGAAGGTGCGATTCTCATGACGTTCCTGACATAAAGTGGGTAATACTTCAGGGTAGAACAGAACAAAAGCTGAATTGGCATTTTGATCTGCGGAATACAACTACTTTGACCCAATCCTAGAAATGGATGAGGTACTGGAGTTTGTTTCTCCTAGTCATTCCAGAACAGAATGGCTTGTCGGACCACAAGGATAATAGACATTGATAAACGAACGCACACATACTCTTGGTTATCAACTGATAGAGGATGGTCGGGATACAACTAAAGAGAGCAACCTTCGAGGAACATATAATTTTTTGAGTTGTGGATGCATAGATTAGTATGTCGAGCAAAGCTCAACATTTCTTCCGGATAAACCATGCGGAGAAGGTAGAACTGGCAGAGTCACAATTATGAATGGAGAACTCCTCAAGAGTACTCTGATTGTGATCTTTTTATTCAAAGAATTTCTGCCTTAACTAGTTCATGGTGTTTGGAAGAAGGAAATACCATGGACCTCGAGGACTATCGCAAAGTTACTAATATCCTAAAGGAACTAGCAAATACTAACAACATGAAGTAGGGTGAATCTCGGGTTCAGAAACCCAGGAGTAGAATACCTATTACTAAGTGGCATCACGGGATGCTTTCAAGAATAATGATCAGAATCATCGCACTAGGGAACACAAAACATGGCTAGTTTACTAGGTGACTTCCTAAACACCTAGGGTCATAATAATATCTCCAACATCTACGCCGAGGCAACGAGGTACCTCAACTTACCGATTAGTGTGCTTATTCTGACCAAAAAGGACATCGGGATCGGAAGGAAAGGACTTGCAAATGCATCGACTATTTAGAGACACTCGATGACTGGGACAGCATAACGGCTGTAAATGCTCAAAATGATTTGAGACATCCTGTAAAAATGGTGGCATAACCACTCAACATCACAATATCAAGGTTCCGAGATCAACGGTTAACATATAGAGATAGTAGGAACTGAACTGGGGCATAAAACAAACAATCTTAAAGGTCTACGGATTAGTAACACGTCATCCTGATAGCTAGATGAGAAGCCTAGTTCTTAAGCCCCGTAGAAGAGAAGAGGTTGACTCAGATCAGAAGGCCATGAGGTATAAGGAGTAAAAAGATCCTTACGTTCCCTTCCACAATCAATTCCCTTACATAACTAAAGCATTTCTAGACACAACTTCGACCAGTTTGGCTTGGTAATCCTCTGATGATCAAAGCTCGATACCAACGCTGTCAGACCCCAATTCCAAGTCACATCGACCTAGCCGGTAACACCTCATATCACTTTGCGGCCTCACGCACGGTATTCCCACGGGTGTCGCCTTACCATGGCCGGGACCGTTTGCGCCTTTTGGCACACGTATATGATAGTGTCGCTAGCATCCACATGACAAAGAACCCGGGCCGACATGGCTAGTCGTGAACCCAAAGCGGCGCTAACCTATGGGGACAGGCATACATGAATCACCTCGAGCATGTCGGTCATCAACGTATAAATTCGGGCTGTAGCACTGGGCTAACAGGACTCCGGTATCCCGGGCTGTAGCAGGCTAGGTAGGACTCCGAATAACACCGCGTGACATTTCCCGAAGGGATGACATAGGAACGAAGCGAAACACATGCCGCCGATCATGTGTCCAAGCGATAGTCTTGGGCTAGCAGGACTCCGGTGAACCGGGCTGTAGCGGACTACTATCGCCGTAAGCAGGAGACTACATTTCCCCATATGAGAGGCTGCCAAGGATAAACAACTTGTTTGTCGGATCCCACACATACCAAGCATTTCAAACATACACACAATATGCTCAATACGTGTAGATACAACATGGCATCACAACATAACTCTACGACTCAAATATTTATTCATTAGGCTCCGAGGAGCGAGATATTACACACATGGGTCTCATGACCCAACACTCAGAGCATACAAGTCAAAGCACAAGCGGAAGCTAAACATGTCCGAGTACGCATAACTATAAATGAAATAAGGCTGAGAAGCCCGACTATCTACCGCATCTCTGCCGAGGGCACAAGATCGCTTTGAGGTAACAAGCTAAGCATCAGTAGTCCAAGCGGAACTACTAGCGAGACCGAAGTCTCTCCGCAAAACATAAAATAAGCAAACGTGAGTACAAACGCATCAGCAAGACTTACATCGTAACTAACTACATATGCATCATTATCAAAAGGGGTGGTGGAGTTTAACCGCAGCAAGCCAGCTTTGACTCGGTGGCTATCCTGAACTACATTTGCAAATAGCTCTTTTGAGGTGGCGCACGAGTCCAAATATTCACCATATTAATACACCACTATGGACCCGCTCCCGCCTCCCTCACGAGAACGCCATCCATAGCACTCACGCTTATCTTGCGCATTTTAGAGTATCCACTTTCACTTGTCTATGAACTGATATAGGCAACCCAGAAGTCCTTTATCGTGGACACGTCTATTCGAATAGATCATATTAATCCTGCAGGGGTGTACTTCTTCACACACGCTCACCACTTATCGCCGTTTACCACGACATGTACTCGGCAACCTTCAAGCGGAAGCCCAGCGAGGGTGTCGGCCACGGCCTACCTAAACACTCAAGTCCCTAGTCCAGGTTTATCGCCTATTCGGGTTCCATCCGCAGCGAGTCCGGCCGAGGTTTCCCATACAGCCCCGAACAATGTGTGCAGGTTCCCAGACACCAAATGGGCGAATCGGTACACCGGCCACGGTGCCTACCGCAACACAACCCACCCCTACGGTCAGCGCTATGCATGGCCCCCAAAGATACTACAAACACCGTAAACTACTTGCAACTCCGGACCGGGAACAAGGGTGGTTAAGAAGCCGAGAGGGTCCATTGGTTTCGGGCCCAATGCGTGGTAGTAACTGTTTCATGGATCACAAACACAGAACACAGTTCCTGAGGACGGCTGCAATGAGACAACCCACCATGTACTCCTACATGGCCTCTCACCGCTACCTTTATCAAATCGTGTTCACACACTTAGCTCACACACATAGTAGGACATGTTCACACAACCATTCCAATTCATTCCCGATGAATCAGACCTGACTCAACTCTAAGCAGTAGCAGGCACGACAACAAGCATGAATGAGTAGGCACAACATGGCTCAAACAACTCCCATCGATGCTAGTGGGTTTCATCTAATTACTATGGAATGACAGGTCATGCAAGAGGATAAAGGGGTTCAGCTACCGCAACAAGTAAAACATGAGTCTTTTTTGTGCAAATACAGTAAAAAAGAGCAGGAGAGAGAGAGTGGGATTATATCGGAATTAACAAGGGGTTTTGCTTGCCCGGCACTTCAAGATAATATAGTTCTTCATCGGTGTCATCGAACAATCGCCTAACGCCGCTCATCGAGAGGGGGCAAACACCGGCAACTGAGAAAGAACACAATCAATGCCATGCACATTCACATGAATGACATGTCATGTTAAGGTACTGAATTCACCTAATGCAAAATCTAGCCAAGTTAATTGAAGTGGAATTCAAACAAGGTTGAAATCCAACTCCAAATGCTAGTTCATAATTTACCCTAATCATGATTCATCCTATTCAGTGAGGTTAACTTGTTCAAACATGCATGATCATGGCATAAACAGATTCTTCATATTTTTCTGATCAAATTACATATATAAATTATTTCATTACGAGCTACGGTTGAATTTCTATGAATTTTAGAAGTTTGGGGTATTTTTGAAATTTCCTGAATTAAATTAAATCCGAAAGGTATTATCATATACCGACGTCGCATGACGTCAGTGGTCAACGGGACATGGTCCGGGTCAAACCTGACAGTGGGTCCCGCGTGTCAGTATAATTAGCTTAACTAAAAATTAATTAAAACTAATCCTAAATAGTTAACAGGGCTGGGCCCCACCTGTCATTGACTCAGAAGAGTCAACCAGGGCCCACCCGTGGTCAAAGTCAAAGTCGGCTGCCGGCGTCTAGTCAGCCGCGACGCCAAGCGGCGAGAGTGGTTTTGGCCACTCCGGCGACCAAATGGCCCGCAGAGGGCATCTAGGAGGAGCTGGGGACGAGCCGAAGCTTTTGGTGGAGTAAGCCGGGGTCGGGGTGGCCGGAATCGGCGCCGGCGACGACCTAGGCGGCCGCCGGAGTTCGGGCGAGCTCGGGCTCGACGCTGTGGTGCACTAGAGGGGAAACGGAAGGGCGCTGCGGGCTCCTGGGAGGGCGGCGAACTTGGTAACATGCTCGGGCGCAAGCTGGGGTGGCCCTGGCCACGGCGGCGCCATGGCCGGCGGCGAGGAGCAATCGGCTCCGGTGGAAATTGGCGTTAGCGAGAGGAAAAGAGCCAGGGAGAGAGGGGATCGACGCAGCAGCTCACAGCGCGTCCGATGGCGTCGTCGGCGAGGTCGGGGACGGTCCGGAGCCGACGAATCGGGCGACGGTCCGGAGCCGACGAATCGGGCGACGGAGACCGGCGGGTCCGCGGAGGGGAAAAGCGACGGGGCGGCGCTTCGGGGCTTCTCCGATCGCGTGTGATGGCGGGGAGGGCGAGGGCGGCACTGCGGAGCTCTTGAGCTGGTCGGGGAGACAAGGGGAAGGCGGTGGCCGCGGCGAACGGCGACGGTGGCGACGGGGCCGCTCGGGTGCGTGTGAATGAGAGAGCAGAGGAGGGGAGAGGCCACGGTGAGGGAGAGAGAGGTTAGGGGGGTGTGTGGCGCTCGAGGGAGGCGTCCAGAGCGTCGGGCGGAAGGAGAGCGGCAAGCAGGAGGTGGCTCGGCGCGTGCCGGTGTGCGGTGGCCACACGCCTCGCGTCCTTCCTGGCCTTGAGGTGGGAGGCAGTGGCGGTTCGGTGGGCTGGGCTGGAGTTGGGCAGTGGCTGAGAGGTGAGCGCCAGTTAGTCCTTCTCTCTCTCTCTCTCTCTCTCTCTCTCTCTCTCTCTCTCTCTCTTTATTTTCTGTTTTCTATTATTCTGAAAACTCTGCGACTTTATTAAAAATATCCAGGCACTTTCAAAAATCACCAAACTGTGCATGCCCAATGTATAGAATATATCTAACATGGAACATTTCAGTTTAGGAGTATTTGGACATTTAAAATATTTTATGGAATTTAAATGTCCAAATTCAAATACTTATGATTTAATTCAAAGATCCAAATGTCATGGAAAAATGTGCAACATCTCTCGTTATCAAGCTTCAAAGATTTTTCGTAAATGATGAACATTTTCTAAAGCCATTTGAAATCACTGAAAAATAATTTTTTTTGGTTGAGCCTATTTGAATTCCTTTAATGCTAGGGTTTAGGCAATCCCCATTTCAAATTTCATGAAAATTAAACATGATGCATGGATGCAATGCCACTAGTTACAAGCAAGCTCTAGGGCTGTGACAGATAGTAACCCAGTTCCTATTGACACAACACCATCTCCACCACAGAGCTCCCAAACAAGAGCAGTTAGTAAGGCAGCTCCAGTGCCCAAAGGGCTAGTACTATCACGGCGAACCCCATCTCCACCAGTTAGTACGCCTATTCCCGTGGAGGAAGCACAACCAGCCAGTTGTAGTTTAGCATCTATCGCATTTGATGTTGTTAAATCGTATGTGCGTATCTTCCCATCTTGGAAATATTATACTGAAGATGAAGGAAAATGCCAGTTGCAGGTGTTTGTCCAGGAGTTATGTGCCAGTAATGTTATTCATGTCAATTACTTTGCTTCGTCCCATACATCCTACCTCCATGATGGTTATAATACATCAAAATTTTCCCATTTTTCTCTATAGAGAAGGACCGATTTGGAAACTCAGGATGAGGTAACCTGTGCTAATACCTCTGCTATCTTCAAGAATGCTTGGTGGCGATGTCGAATTACCTCAAGAAAACGTGACTTCACCGCAAACTAACTCATCAAATTCCCTTACGTTCTCCTGAGACACATTTATCGGACGATGATCGGGAACGCCTTGTTCGCATTAGTCCCGAACCAAGAATGTGGTAAGGTCTATGAGCTCATTTTCTATTTTTAAGTATTATATTCTTGCGTCTTACTGTACTCTGTTCATGTAGAACAAGTGCCTAAACCTGAAGAACAACTGTTCTAATTTAAGATTCCATTGCTATCATAGTTCAAAAAAGCGCTATGCGTTAATTGTACGTTTTGCCACCGTCTTGCACTTTTGTAACCAAAGTGCATGCTTATGCGCAGTTATGCACAGATTAAGCGTAGTTATGCGCAATGCGTTTTGCCAATGCCTAGAGCCTAGGCGCGCTGAAGCGCTCGCTTAGGCCGCCTTTTTAAACTATGATTGCTTTGCTCTTGTATCATTGTATTTACTCATATAAACTTATTTTTAAATTGATGGATCCAATTGAAACTCCAATGGCACGGCAGGTATGTTCACGCATGTTTCTTTAACAGGTTTGCTCTTATCAATAGCTCTTTTGATTTCAATTTCAATTGTGTATACAGTTGACTTTCATATCATGCACATTACTAGCATCACAACAGAGCCAATAGTGTTGTTGTACATGTAGACCCGTGGTACCCATCTGAAATCTTGTTGTGCCCTGTAGTTTCCCACGCTTTGTATTCTTTCACTGTTGCTTTGCCTTGAACTGCTATGATTTGAACCGTGTCTCTATTTTGATTTGGCAAGAAAATGAAGTGACCATAGGACATAGATATATGTTTGTTTGATGCTTTTATTATTTACTAGTACTTGGCAATAGAAGACTTGGTAGTTTAATCCTGTCCACCTTACTAATGAGCTGGTTCACCGAAATGAGTTTCATATACTAGTACATGCTAAACTTGTTATGTGTCTGCTTGTTTCTTATTTTAGAATGCTGACAGAATATTGGGGAAGAGTGCCTTATTAAGCAATGGTAAAGGAAGTAATGCAGATAAGGTTCAGGATAGTGACACATCCTTGTTGGTCTCCAACAAAGCCGATAAAACAGCTAAGGAAGACTATCTTGAAGACAGCGAGACAACCCCAAAGTCCTGTCTTGGTTTAGTGTTCGAAAGCATCGCCACTACCGCTTGCACAAGCTATTAAAACTCACCGTCTGAATCAGTTCGGTTTCTTGAGTCTCAACTACAAGCTGAAAGACATCGATCACCGTGTCTTTGCGACAAGAAGCGGAAGGACCGCGAAGTCCTGGAGCATTCAGATGCATACTTTCTCGTGCAACAAAGAAGCGTTTGAGGATTTTAGCGCCAAACAGGACAAAGCTAATCAGCTTGCTAAGCTTATTGCCAGCATGGTGGATACGTAGGATAACGTTTCTTGAGGTCTTATGAAGTTGTTTCAGTTATGCTCTTGTTTTGCTGCCGCGTTTATTTGCACTGGTGGCCAATTTTGACGGCCAAGTGTATGTAATATGCCGCTTTGTTCCCTATATTTGCACTGGTGGCGAACTTTGATGCCCAGTGGATGTAATATGTGTAATAGCGGTAATAGGCTAGCCTTAATTGCTTGCTTATTTATTTCCTTGTTGTCTTGTTTAGTTGTTTGCTTGTAGTCACTGCAGTTCTTTTTCTGTATTTTTCTAGTGGCCACAATAGCCTATTTTTGGTAACTAGGCCAAAATAATCATGGCAACACACGGACTGTTGTGACCATGGGCCTCCTGCAGGCCGTATGATCCATGGGCCTTCGTTCGGCCGTAGGAGCATTGGCCTTCTATACGGGCCATAGGATCCATCGGCCTTCTATATGGGCCTTAGGGATCAATGGGCCTTCTACGGGTCGTAGGGTCCATGGGCCTTCTACGGGCCGTACTATCCATGGGCCTCATACGGGTCGTAGGATCCATGGGCCTTCTACAGGGCGTATCATCATTTCGCCAATCATGGGCCGTACTATTCGTGGACCATAACGGGTCGTTAATAGGCCGTATTTGATAACTCTATGAAAACAGCCCAACGGGTTTTTTTTACATGAAAACGGCCCAACGTATTAACGGTCTGCAAACGGTCCGACTGTAACGACGGGCTGAATTTGGCCACAAGCAGAAAATGACAGTAGCGGGCCGTATGTAACCGAATGCTGCAAATGAGCCCAAGAATCAATGGGCCCTGAGAAGGCCGAAAGATAACTTGGGCTGGAAACGGCCCAATGGAATAACAGGCTGTTAATGGGTATAAAGTGATACATCGTTCATTACGGGCCAGTTTCACCACGGGCCGTTAATGGGCCAAGAGTTACAAAGGTCCTCATATGGGCCGAAAGAAGTCATGGGCCACACACGGGCCGGAAGTTAAAACGGGCTGAATCATATTGGACGGCCCAGATGACGCTACTGGGCCTAATTCGGATAGGGCGTAACGGGCCCTGGGTTAGCGGGCTGTAAATGGGCTATATGCGAACAGGCCGTTAACAGGCTTTCCGTGGGCCAGCCCGCCACCTTTTGACCAAGTCAAACGGGCCGGCCTTTTCATAGGAATGGGCCTTTGTTGGGTCGTACCACGCGTCGCCGTATCATAGGCGCCTTCGGTCCAATGAGCAGATGACATCTGTCCCAACGGTGAGCCGACACGTGTTTCCTCCAGCCAATGATGATTTTACACGTGGAAAATCCCCATTGGTCGGGGCTGTTAACGGGTTATCGGATCCAAAACCCGACTCGATAGCTTAACGGTGTTCGGTTACGGTGGATGCCATGTGTCGGTCACCCTTGACGAAAGCAGTTTCGTGACGCGCGATTTATTGTCATGGAAGTGGACACTTCCGTGATGATAATTTTGGTAGTGTCATGGAACACTTCTACGACAAAGACATGTATGACTATCTTGATTACATCATAAATTTGTCATGGATGTACATGCATGACAAAAAACGCGACCTACTGTGACAAACACGTATCATCACGGAAGTGTATTTTTTTTGTAGTGTTATTTTTTCGTCGTCCTTTTTTGGGGGGGAGGGAGGGGAGTGGGCGGCTGGGTGCTAAGCGTCGGTCCGGCACACGCGACCAGCACGACACGACCCTGGTCTGCCTGGTGCGCCTACATTTGAGAATGCAAACGAATCTTCTTTCATTTGCAAACGAATCTGTATGTATCACCATCATTGTTGAGGAAATCGTTAACTGGTAGCTGCTCGGTTGGCTTGCGAGTAGGGGATTAATAGGCTAATCGGCAAGTTAATCGGCCATTTAATCAATTAATCAGACGATTTATCGGTTTATCAGCTACTCGGTGACCCTACGAGTAGGGGTTAATCGGCAAGTTAACTGGTTAATCGGACGAATTCTTGAACAGGGATTACCATGCCCGTGTTTTCCTTGCAAATAATTAGTCATTCGAAACGAGATACTATAAATTAATTAATGAGGAGTTATTTGAAAAAAAATCGAAACGGTATCCACGGTATCCACGCTAACGTGAATTAGAGTGTGTGTCACATAATTAGTTATTTGAATTAGAGTGTGTGTCACATAGAGATCTCCAATTCTAACATGGATTTCGCATTTCACTATATCCATGCTACTTTTTTAATAGAAATTCATATGTATATGATGAACACCATGGTAGTGAGAAAACTTTTGGATGGATTCAAACATATGACCTACAAAATAACACAACAATCGAGTCAATGTCAACTTTTCCAAACCTAGTATGGCACGAATTCAAAATAATTACCCATATGCATGGTCCTCAGTTCAAATCTTACAATGTACACTGAATTGAAACATCGATACTAAGTCTCATACTATCTATATTCAAATGTTGTTTTTATCCCCACCCTCCACCCCCTCGGCACACACGCTAAATACTTCCTGTATCGGTCAATCTTCCTCTCCTAACCACCTTGGGAAGCTATCGGTTTCCGACACACGTTCATTATTTCTCTCCATGTTTCGATCTCTAACTCTCTCAACTACAAAACCCCCTTTTTCCACTCTGTTACCAAACGTATTTATCTCACACACCCGCTGTCGGTGTAAAAACCGGCGGATCTCGGGTAGCGGGTCCCGAACTGTGCGTCTAAGGTTGATGGTAACAGGAGGCGGGGGACACGATGTTTACCCAGGTTCGGGCCATCTCTATGGAGGTAATACCCTACTTCCTGCTTGATTGATCTTGATGAATATTAATATTACAAGAGTTGATCTACCACGAGATCGTAATGGCTAAAACCCTAGAAGTCTAGCCTATATGATTATGATTGCCTCTATGGACTAAACCCTCCGATTTATATAGACAGCGGAGGGGACTAGGGTTATACAAAGTCGGTTACAGAGAAAGGACAGTCCCATCCGGACGCAAGTGAGAGTCTTTGGTCTTGTATCTTCACAGCCCATCAGTCCGGCCCATGTCAATAGGCCGGACGCCCGAGGAGCCCTTAATCCAGGACTCTCTCAGTAGACCCTGAACCAGCCTTCAATGATGAGGTGTCCGACGTGCAGATTGTCTTCGGCATTGCAAGGCGGGTTCCTTCTCCGAATACTCCAAAATAGTCTTCGAACACAAAATACGTGTCCGACCCTGCAAAACAAGTACCACACACAACCGTAGAGAGTGTAATATTTCACGAATCCAATCCGCTGACAACTTTGCATAGCCTGACGCCACGTCGCCGCCCGGCCATTGTTTCAAACCGTTTTTTAGCCTGCCGCTCCATATTTAGAGATGTGGTTTCATTGACACGTCTTGTCAAAGCAGAGATCGTGTCCCCTTATTGCGGGATTCTCATCAATACGGGCGTGGGTAACCCAACAGTGCCGTCTACACGACCCTTGGGGAATGGGTGACTCTTAAGGCAAGTGGGGAGGCGCTTGATATTCACTGCCTTTATAAAGAGATAAGGTTTTACTCCTTTCACCCACACCTTCTCTCTCTCTACCTCCCCCATTCTCGAGCTCCACCGCCCAAGTTCTCATTTTTCTGCCCCGAGAGAGCACTCCAACCATGTCCGGATCCGGAGCGCAGGACAAGTGGTCGGCCTCCTCCGTCAAGGAGAAGGACATTACGAAGCTTCGGGAGGCTGGGTATTTGGCCAAAGAAATCGCCCACCGGCTCCCGACCGAGGGACAGACCATCCCCACTCCGGAGCTCCATGAAAGGGTGGTGTTCATCTCCCACTTTCTCCGTGGGCTGGGATTTCCTCTCCACCCATTCGTCCGCAGACTCATGTTCTACTACGGACTAGATTTCCATGATCTAGCCCCAAATTCTTTCCTCAACATCTCGGCATTCATTATCATGTGCGAGGCTTTCCTTCGCATCCCACCCCACTTCGGATTGTGGTTAAAGATGTTCAATGTGAAGCCGAAGGTGGTGGGTGGCCAAGACGCAGAGTGCGGAGGCGCCATGGTGAGCAAGATGCCCAACGTCACATGGCCAAAAGGTACCTTCGTGGAGATCGTCAAAGGGTGGCAACAGAAGTGGTTCTACGTCACAGAGCTGCGCGGCACCACCTGGGCCGCAGCTCCCAAATTCCGGTCCGGAGCTCCGATGCGGCTCACCTCCTGGCCTAAGAAGGGCCTGGATTGGTCTTCGTCAGATGAGCTGACAGCGCTTCAGACACGCATCAAGAGCATCATAGACAAGAATATCAAGTTGTCAATGCGATCCAGGTGATTCTAATTCACCGGATCCATCCGTGCCAAAGCGGGACTTGCCATTTGTGGGAGTTCGATCCGGCCAAGCACCAGACCTTGCAGCAGTTCTTCAGCACTACGCACGAAGACATCTGGAAGGTGCTTTTCAAGTCCAACGAGACGTGGCCGGCTACGACCGAGGACCGTGGGCACGACTTGGCCCATCCCGCTAGTCCGGTAAGTTTTTTCATGTTTTCAGGGTGTATCCTTTACTTGCATACTCGAGGAAGACGCCTAAGCCTCCCTACTGATTCTCTCAGGGCTGGACAAAGAAGGTGGAGCAGATTCACTGTCCGGCTCCACTGCCTGAAGACCCAGAAATTCCACTTCTGACGAAGATGCTGGTTCCGACGCCCTATCAAGCTCCCGAGAAGAAGCCCAAGGGGACCAGAGGTGGCCTCTGTAATAATGGCACATCGGACGTGACGTCCGAAGACGCCGAGACTCATTCCTCCGCCGCCGAGGATGACGAGGAAGAGGAGGAGGAAGAAGAAAGCCACCCCCCTGAGGGGGGGAGAAAGAAAAGGACGGCCTCCACGCGTCTGGAGGACGAAGCGTCCAAGAAGGGGAAAGCTTCCCTCCCAGACAACTCCATGGCAGCCACCGACAGCAGCTCGGAATGGCGCCCCAGGGACAAACCCCTAGGCAAATAATGAGTGCTCAAAAACCCGGACACATTCATATATCCGGCCTCTCTACTTCATAGTTTTAACATGTTGAGTCATGCATTTGCAGCCAGGCTCGATGCGACCTCGAGCGATCCTCATCTTCGGGGTGTTCGCTGGACCAGAAGGCGATGGAAAGTGAGTCCCTTCCGGCGGCCTCCTCTCCGAAAGCCCTGGATGACACCGAGGTGTTGTCCTGAAGGATCCCAGGCAGGGAGAGACACAGGAGGCCATCAAGGCAGCGCCAGAGGATGAAACCTTGGCCGCCAGACACATGGGGGATAAAATCCCCATGGATATTGGCGATGGGAGCCATATCCAATTCGGCCCCCAGCCGGATACAATTCCGAGACCCATATGGCTCCGAAATCAGGCAAGCGGCCTCTTTCGAAAGAAGGAGGTGCGCCTATTCCACCGGTGACCTCTGTCCATCTAGAGGCACTGGATACTCTAATGGAAGCGCTGCGAAGTGCTTCCATTGTTGAGGAACAACGTACCCTTATGGGTACGGTGGTTGAGAGGATTCAGTCCACGAAGAGCGGACTAACCGAAGCCTGCACAATCCTTCTGACAGGCTTTGAGGTAAGAAATGCAATTATGTAAGAAGAATGTCACAGTATAGACAGTAGCCCCTGAGACACTGTCCGGTGTTCGAAAAGAAAAGCAGGACAGAGGATCAAACCATTTTCATAGGAGAATAACTAGATGACTCAATGTGAACAAACAGGCGTCGTTACTGGCTGCGACCTCTCACACTGCTGAGGTCTCCGGACTGAAGCAAAGTCTGGAGCGGGCCGAGGAAGAGCTCGGCCGTGTGAAAAAGTAGCTAGAGGATAAGCAAGGTATGCAATAACCTTCTGTATATCAGAAAGGATAGATGATTTGTAATGACCATAGTGCCATTTTATTTGTAGGAGCGGCGGCCGAGGTGGAGGCTCTCAAGAAGGCGCTGGCCGATCCCGAGGAGAGAGCGGCCAAGGAACAAGCCGCTCGTGAAAAGCATGAGGCCAGGGTCAGCGAGGTCTAGGAGGAGCTCCATGACACCGTCAAGAAATGCGAGTCCTTGGAGCGCAACATTACGGATCAAGAGTTTGAACTTGCCAAGGCCCGCCAAAGCGCAGACAATGCCCGGGTTGATGACGAGGGTGCCCTCCAGGAAATCCAGGAGGCCAGAAGAATCACGGCGTGTAAGGCCTTTATTATGCTTAGAAAATATGTGAAGAAAAGGTTCCTCTTACTGACCCGGGTTTGGAGTTCTCTAGGGGCGTTTGCGGATCCGCCGTGGAGCATTTCAGACGATGCGGAGTTCTTCTGAGCCGAAGAGGGGAGCTCTACGGAGAAGCTTTTTTGGTTGCAATACCTTGCGCCAGAACATCCGATGCTCTTTAGCGATCAGCAAAAACAGTTGGTCGAACTGCATAGGGCGTCCGAACTAGCCATGAAGGATTTAATAATCCAGCTATGGCCTACCGAAGCCATACCCAGTAGCTAATTCGGGCTCGTGAAGCGGCTGGTCAATGCCTGCCCTTGGCTTGATGCCATCAAGCAGTCGGTCTGCATCGAAGGCGCGCGAATGGGCTTCACTTGAGTCAAGATGCACTGGGTGAAGATGGATGCCGTTAAGCTTATGACCGAGGGTCCGCCCGCGGGCAAGGAGCACCGCACGCCCGAGCGGTATTTTGAAGATGTCCTGGAGGGATCCCGCCTTGTGGCGGAGCAATGTGCTAAGGATGTTATCTTTGAATGAATACATTCATGTTATCTAGTCCTGTACTATGAAACAATATCGTGATGATATAATGCTTTTTATTTAAAATTGTACCTCATGTGCGGCCGTTTTGTTAAATCTGAGAGTTGGCCAGTCGTCGGCTTCCGTCCCCACGTAGGTAGTATGGGTGTGTTCGGGATGAATCTAAACACTCTTTATTCCAAAGTTTGGTCCTTAAAGGAGGTGTTTAGCGCAACGAACCAGGCAATCAGACTATATGGATTTATCACCCTCACTTAGCCATAGGAGTTTGACAATAAAAATTTAGGCGCAGCCCCAGTAATCATAAGTCCGAACTTGGGATGCTATAAACACCTGATCGGATAAAACTGATTCATCGCATAATGCGGAAAAAATCGCAAAAGATTTGAGACCTCTGGAATAGCTGACCGGCTCACGCTGCATCATGACAGTTAGTTTTTGGCTTTCTCTACTGAGGTGCTCATCCGGATAAACCAAGGCACAATCGCAGTAGTTCTCCCTTTACTACTTTAGCCTATATAGAGGAACGTAAGGTAGTAAGCACAGGAGCCGGGCAACCCAACTATTGACCAAAGACATGATTCAGAGTCGATGCATATAATGCTAAAGTTCGGGGTGCCGAACTATACTATAAAAAAGTGTTCGGACTTTGTTGCCGTATTATGGGGCGTAATGAAGCCCCTGGCGAATTAAGTTGTACCAGAGTGTACGGGTGCAATTGATAAGAATATCAAGAAAAATAAAAAAATGAAGCAATAGGCTAATGCCGTAGAAATTGGGCCGCTAACTATTTTCCATTATAGTTTGATTAATACGTCATAACGTATTTGTACAAGTAGTGCGATAAGCAACAAGGCAATTTAACATGCCCCGACCAAGGAGAGCTGCGTGCGGGTCTTTAAAACAGGCATAACGATCGTCTAAAGAGACCACCTGAAAATTCCCTTATACGTCAACGCTTCTTGCCGTCTTGGTGTATCCGTCCCTTGATAGTTCCGACAATCAGGTCATCAGAAAAGCCCTGGGAAAAAGAGAAACCTTAAAAGAAAAGGAAAAAGTGAAAGTATGTAGGTCCAGGAGAGGTTGAGCCAAATTATGGACCACGATCTAGCTGTGCCTCCGTCTATGCCTATGATATTTTGAGTGCGTAGTTATGTATGTGCGGTACGAATGTCGCTATTTGGTCGGGACTGGGACGGAGGCCGAATTGCTAGTCAAGCTCTTGATGAGCCGGACTTTCCTGCTGCAGAGTAGTTCGGACTCGTTTGACAGTGTCTAGGAGCTTGGCTGGCGAATTAAGGTTCTGCCTGAAAAGGCTGCTCTGTGCTTCTACTACGAGAGCAACAGCATGTGATCCGCGGTACGGAGGGACTGTTCCGTGTTTCCATTGACTGTTATGACACCGCGTGGTCCGGACATCTTGAGCTTGAGAAAAGCGTAGTGTGGCACTGCATTGAATCGAGCAAATGTCGTCCAAGCAGTGCGTGATAGCCGCTGCAGAAGGGGACGATATCGAAGATCATCTCTTCGCTTCGGAAGTTGTTCGGGGATCCGAAGACGACTTCCAGTGTGATTGAGCCCGTACAGCGGGCCTCTACACCTGGTATGACTCCTTTAAAGGCTGTTTTTGTGGGCTTGATCCTTGAGGGATCAATACCCATTTTGCGGACTGTATCCTGATAGAGCAGGTTCAGGATGCAGCCACCGTCCATGAGGACTTGCATAAGATGGAATCCATCAAAGATTGGGTCGAGGACCAGTGCGGCTGAACCGCCATGACGGATACGGGTCAGATGGTCCCTGCGATCAAAAGTGACCGGGCAGGACGACCATGGGTTGAATTTTGGGGCGACTGGATCCATCGCATAGACGTCCATGAGCGCGCGTTTGCGCTCCCTCTTGGGGATAAGGGTAGCGTATATCATGTTCACCGTTTTAACTTGGGGGGAAACTTCTTCTGTCCGCCTGTATTCGGTGGCCGGGGCTCCTCGTCATCGTCCTTGCTTTGCGACCCCTTCTCCTTGTTCTCGGCATTTAACTTGCCAGCCTGTTTAAAGACCCAACACTCTCTGTTGGTATGATTGGCTGGTTTATCACGAGTGCCATGGATTTGACGTGGACAGTCGAGTATGCGGTCCAAGATGGACGAGCCCGAATTGTTTCTTTTGTATGGCTTCTTCCGCTGACCGGTCTTAGAGCCACTGAATCCGGCGTTGACCGCCTTGTCTTCGGTTTTGTCACCGTTGATTCAATGCTTGTGTCTGTTGTGTCGGGGCTTGCCGTTGCTATTCCTAGCTTCAGAAGTGCCAGGTTCACTGGTATTGTTATTGCTACGGCTAGCCAGCTGTCTTCGCCCGCGCAGAAGTGGGTCATACGCGTCATGAGGGCTGCCATAGACTTCGGCTTTTCTTGGCCGAGGTGTCGGGTGAGCCATTCATCATGGAAGCTATGTTTAAAGGCCGCTAGGGCTTCGGCATCCGGACAGTCGACGATCTGGTTCCTTTTAGTTAAGAACCTAGTCCAGAATTTCCTGGCTGATTCTCCGGGCTGCTGACCTCTGTGACTTAAGTCGTTAGCATCCGGAGGTCAGACGTATGTACCATGGAAGTTGTAGAGGAAGGCGTCTTCCAAGTCCTCCCAGCTGCCAGTTGAGTTTTCGGGCAAACTGTTCAACCAGTGCCGAGCAGGTCCCTTGAGTTTTAGCGGGAGGTATTTGATGGCGTGAACATCATTGCCGCGGGCCATATTAATATGGAGGAGAAAATCCTCAATCCATTATGCGGGGTCTGTTCTCCCATCATAGGATTCGACGTTCACGGGTTTAAACCCTTCCGGGAATTCATGTCCCATTACTTCATCAGTGAAGCATAGGGGGTGTGCGGTGCCTCTATATCGGGCCAAGTCACGACATAGCTCGGATGGAGTTCATCAGTGGTCTTCGGTCCGAGCGTGGTTATTTTTGTCACGTCCGGCCGGATGGCCATCGTCGCACATCGAGGCACGCTCCTGCGATCCATAGATCGATCTGGTCTGTCATGTTCTTTTATCCAGGTCATGCTGCAGGTCATATGTGTAACCCCGAGCTGTTGTGTCTTTGTTTTTGCAGTGAGGTAGTGCGGGCTGGTGTTCAGCTCGAGTTGCCGCTTTGTCCTAGCCATGTGGTGGTCGGTTAGCCGCATTATGCATTGGTAGGATGGGCTCCAGCGCCTCGTCATCGAATGGGGGTAACAATTTGCGCTTTGGGTAACTTTTGGATGGGCGCTCGAGGTCGTATTCTTCAGCTGCTAGGACATTAGTACATCTATCATTGAGTAGATCTTGATCAGCTTTAAGCTGCTGCTGCTTCTCTTTCAGGCTCCCTGTAGTGGCTATTAGCCGGCGCTTAAAGCGCTCCTGATCGACGGGCTCCTCAGGCATGATAATGTCTTCATCGCCGAGGCTCCCCTCATCCTCGGAGAGTGGAAGATAATTACTGTCCTCTGAGTCTTCGTTAATGGCCTGTTCATTAGGGCTAACTCGCCCCTCCTCCCGTTCATCCTGTTCGGAAGTTGGCTCAACGGGGTCATCGTTGTCTTCGACATCGTCCGGAGTATTATTTTCTTCTGTGCCTGTATTGCTATTTTTCCCACAGCATGGTTTAGAGTGCCGCCGCTAACGTCGGCGCTTTGGCTGTATATCAGGAGGCTTATCCTCGACTGGATCCTTTTCATTGTCGTCGTTGTTCTCTTTGGGTGTATCCACCATGTATACGTCATACGAGGAGGTGGCTATCCAGCGCCCTGTAAGCGGTGGTCTTTGTGCCTGCACCTCTCCGGCATCGTCGTCCATATCGTCGATGTCTTCGGAGTCGTAATCGAGCATATCGGTTAAGTCTTCGACAGTAGCTATGAAGTGGGTGGTGGGTGGGAAGGGGAACTCTCTGCCATCAGCTTCCAATTCAAATCAGATATAGTTCGGCTGAGAGTCCCCTGATAAGGAGAGGGCTTTTAATATGTTTAGCACATTGCCTAAAGGTGAGTGCCGGAAGATGTCCGCGGAGCTGAACTCAACGATCGACGCCTAATCAAGTTCGATGGGCATGGATGCATGTGGTTCGGAACCTATAGCCAGAGACGAATCCGAGGTTCCAGTGACACAGGCCCCGCTCGAGGTTGGATCTGTGTGCGGCTCTAACGCCGCTGAGTCTGCGGCTTCCATGGCGGGGTTGAGCTTCCCGTCTTCGGGCGGCACAATCTGCTCCGGATCTAGGGCCAGAGCAGTTACAGGTGCTATCTCCTGGGCACGGTCTGATGACTGATTTAGGTCATGTTTATCGTGGTGGCAAGGAGCGGCTGTCATGGGCTCGAATCTGTCAAAGATCAAGTCTCCGCGGATATCGGCAACGTAAATCAAGTTTCCAAACCTGACCTGATGGCCAGGGGCGTAGCTATCGATCTGCTCCAGATGGCCAACCGAGTTGGCCTGTAGTGTGAAGCCGCCGAATATGAAGATCTGTTCGGGGAGGGAAACCTCTCCCTTGACTGCATTGTTGTAGATGATTGATGGAGCCATCAAACCTTTTGGTGACAACATAGCGGAACTCTCAATGAAAGCACCAATGTCGGTGTCAAAACCGGCGGATCTCGGGTAGGGGGTCTTGAACTGTGCGTCTAAGGTTGATGGTAACAGGAGGCGGGGGACACGATGTTTACCCAGGTTCGGGCCCTCTCTATGGAGGTAATACCCTACTTCCTGCTTGATTGATCTTGATGAATATGAGTATTACAATAGTTGATCTACCACGAAATCGTAATGGCTAAACCCTAGAAGTCTAGCCTATATGATTATGATTGCCTCTACGGACTAAACCCTCCAGTTTATATAGACACCGGAGGGGACTAGGGTTATACAAAGTCGGTTACAGAGAAAGGAATCTACATATCCGAACGCCAAGCTTGCTATACACGCAAAGGAGAGTCCCATCCAAACACAGGTGAGAGTCTTCGTTCTTGTAACTTCACAGCCCATCAGTCCGGCCCATGTCAATAGGACGGACGCCCAAGGACCCCTTAATCCAGGACTCCCTCACCCGCGATTGCACCCCATGTCGAGCTCTCTCTCTCTATCTATCTATCTCTCTCTCTCCCTCCCACCCTCTCGCGTTAGATACATGCATTGCCTATCTAGCCCCTAAACCTCTCGTGCGCACGCAGGCACATTGTCTATCTAGGTCACTACCTCGGGACTGTCCCACTCTTACTTCCGCAGGGTGGGCCACACTCGCTCAATCATGCTCTCTTTATCCAAGTCTCGATTAACCTCGTTTTCTTTCCCACACAAATGATATATCTCCCTGTTTGGGCCTCGATCGACACACTTTATACTCTCTCACGCAAATCGTCTATCTAGGTCAGTCCATCCAAGCTGCCCCCACTCTTTCGACCTCATGGCGGGCCATGCTCGCTCAATCTCTCTCTCTCTCTCTCTCTCTCTCTCTCTCTCTCTCTTTGTATGTCTCGATTGACCTTGCTCTTTCTCGGACACAAACGATATATCTCCATGTTTGAGCCCAATTTGACATATTCATATTGTATACTCTCTCACGCACATTGTCTATCTAGGTCACTCTCTCCAGCCTGTCTCACTCTTTCGACCGCATGATGACCCACACTCGCTCAATCTCTCTCCCTTTATATATCTAATTGATTGATCTTGCTTCCTGCCACGCACAAAATATATCTACATGTCTATGACTGGATCATCTCTCAAGCTCTATCTTACAGCCCTCACCCTTGCCAAAAGCTCAATCGGACAATATCTCTCCAGAGCATATATATCTGTTCAATGAATGTCGGACCACACTCACTTTGTCTCTCTATCTATATGTCTCTCGATTGACCTCGCTTTCTCACGCTATATCTTCCACACATTGAAGCTACCTCTCCATCCCTCGCAAAGCCGGAGCTATTGACATTGCGGGGGGGACTCCATCCTTGGATTAATTTGTGTAGGCATTTATTCCGGTGGGTTTAGATTATATTTTCGTAGCATTCGGCCCACAACTACTCCAAACACCATTGCAACCCCCGCACCACCCCCAGTTGATTTCCCTCTAGCTCGGTCATTGCTCTCTTGCACGTCCTTTCTCGCCTTCAACGTCCCACCATGGTATTATTGCAAAAAAAACTCGATTGTTCTCTTTAATTATTATAAATAAGCTACAAAACTACACACCGATAGTCCACTTGGAATGGAACAAATTTCGACCCACAAATTAAAGTGCTACAAACTACACATCGAGGGGCCCACCTGTCATGAAACAAATTTGGACCCATATACAAATTAAAAAATAAAGGAAGAGGATCAAACATGCGACCAAGGCCTTCAAGCTGCACGTCAATAGGCAACATACGTAGAACAGCAATGTTTTTTGTACCCCCCGTTTGTTCATAATGTTTTTATATTACCACAACCTATTTAATGAATAACATGTAATATTATTTTTCGTACATAAGTGGGACCGACTCGTTAGCATGTACTATTCACCTTCACTTACTAGTGGGTTCCATGTGTGCTCTCTCTCTCTCTCCATCCCTTTGCGTTTAGACGCACGGGCAAACATGAAGAACTCTCGAGCGATGTTGCCGTTGACCATATCTGGACGCGTTCACAAGTTATGGCACTAGTTTCACGTACTTGTAGCACTAGTAAATGTGTACGTGCAATGCACGTTAATTTGGAAGTATATTAAGTGCAAGACGATATTAAGTAGGATATTATTTGTGTGTTATTATATGATTAGCACTATTTTTGGCATGAAATTAACTGCACGCTAAACGTGTTGAGCGCTCGACATTGAAGCAGTCTAGGTCGTTGGATGAGAAGGAATACATGTGGCTTGATGACATTTTATATTTAATTTGATACGGCTCTAGCAGAACATTCAATCGATCAAACCATAGATTTCATTCAGTCTGACTCCGACTTTACATTCATACGACGATCGATCTAAAATAAACGAAAATGATAAACGTTCGGATTTTAAGCATCGCAATCCAAACGTTTTTCATGGCAAATTTAGATTACAGGGCGGCGGCGGGGGCATCTTGCGGTGGGAAGCAGCTCCTCTGCCATGCTCTGTGTGTCGTTGGGCCACTGACCGGTGGCGACGGCGGCTTCTTGCGCCATTGTTGGAGTACTCCTGGACATTGGCCCTAGCTTCAAGGAAGGCCACAATGTTCTGGACTTCGGTCTCCAGGACCGAGTCAACTAGCGGGAGGAGGCGACTGGCGTTGGTGCAAGGAAGCGGTCGACGGCGGCCATCCATGACGCTGAGGGGGGCACTAGCACCCGCGCGGGGACAGGCGCTGGCAATAGCGCGGCGGAGACATTCGTGTGCGCGGGCGCTCACGTCAGCGTACGCGCAGGTGCATGCCTTGGCAGGTGCACGGACACCAGCACGGGCGTGCGCGTCAGTGCACACGCAGGCGCATGCGCTGGCAGGTGCACGGGCGCGTGAAAGTTGGCGGGGACCTCGTGGAACCCCGTGGCATCAAGCTCAGCGACAATGTGCGGCTCCCAGTCCATCAATGCCATGGGGATGGGCGCTGGCGCAGTCGGGCCGACAGGAGCCGGAACGGGAGAGGGGACAAGCGCGGCGTCTTCCGGCAAGGCCGGTTCAAGACCGTCCCAAAGCGCCTTATGTTCTAGAGACTCTGGCTGGGTGTCTTCCTTAGGAAACTGGAAGACTAAGGGCAGACCATCGTGATGCGGCATGGCGTACGTTTAGGTCAGGCTGGTTGGAGGTAGACGACAGGAGAATTAGAGAGGAAGAGAGAATATTGTAGCGATGACGGGTAGTGCAGGGTTGATTTTAAACTGCGGCGCCGGCGACATTAAAAGTGGGAGCAGTTGGGGCGAAGTTGGGCGGCATAGCCTGGTCAAAGGGCTCGCCTCCCAATGACACTGTGCAATGGTCTGCTCGCATGCCTCCCTGTTAGCTGGCGCAGCGGTCTGCTCGCACGCCTCCCGTCGACTCACACGCTTTCTTGGACGGCACCTGCCGATGAGAAGCGGGACTCGTGGCGGCGCGTAAACGCCCACGGTTTCAATAGTGAAAGTGTTCGCCTTAACGTGACAGGTCTTTGTTCCAAAATACCTTGGCTCTTCATTTGTGCAACTTTTCATAAGCAGCTTGTCTCAAATTGAAGAAAAAATTACGAAGGAATATTTGTGCCATCTCACGTGACCATGCTCAGTTTCACGAATTTATGGTCACTTTTGGATTTTCTGAAATTTAAAATCCAGGATTCGAAACGATATCATAACCTGCGTCATGCAATAAATTTTAAAGCCATACATATGTCATGTTGTATTTCTTAAGAAAGGACTTGGTCAAACAATTTGCTTAGTTAGACTTCAGACAAGTTATATATGCATAGTAAAAGGATAATCCCTCCGTACTAGTGCATTGCCTGATATATTAACTCAAGTACTAGGCACGAATAAACAGGCTCAATTCTGTGCTCATCCTGGTGTAGTAGTAGTAGTAGTACTAGGCAATGCAGTTGACGGGTGACCTTGGGGAGCAGCGACTGAGGGAATTGAACTATGCTCGACACGGTAGGTAACGTTGTCTAGTTACTAAAGCATCCCTCCATTGTTCATCGGTAGTCATTATGGACCGGGGACATGAGGGGAATTTCCTAGGGCTGGAATTCTGGCCGCCAGATATTTCGACTCGAAACGCGGAGGCTCGACTGGTTGGGGTTGCCTAATGTGCGTACCACGCACGCCACCAGAAGGACACGAGCCCGGTTTTTTTAGGATCAACACGAGCCAAGGTCTGGCTGGTACGCCGTTGGGTCCTACCATTCGAGAATACAAAAGGAACCTTTTAAATTGCCGAACGAATCTATGTGTATTACAATGCCTGTATTTTCCTTGCAAATACTAATCTCAATGTGGTAATTAATTTATGACGAGTTCTTGAATTAGAGTTATTTTGTGATATAGTGATCTCAACGTGGATTTCACATTTCATGGTATCCCTAGTAAGTTTTTCATTGCAAACTCAAATTTTAAAGATGAACAATATGGTGGTGAGAAAACTTTGTATGTATCAAGCATATAACCACACACACACACACACGCACGCACACACACACACACCCCCATGAACACAACAACAATCCAATAAGTATAGTGCATCTATTTTTAGAAACCATGAACGTATGACATGAATTCAAAAATACTCCTTTTGTTCCTAAATATTAGTCTCTTAGAAATTTCAACAAATGACTACATACGGAGCAAAATGAGTGAATCTACACTCTAAAATATGTCTATATACATCCGTATGTGCCAGTCCATTTGAAATCTCTAAAATGACTAATATTTAGGAACGAAGGGAGTAAATGTAAGACATGCATGGTCCTCAATTCAATATTTAAAATGAATAGGAAACTGAAACATGAATATTAAGTCTAGTACTATAGTACATGCAAATGTTGTGTTTAGGCGGAGCTATGTAGATTGTCGGGGGTTAACCCCTCGACCTTAGATAAAATTGTGAAGCTCTGTTTAGGGTTGTTTAGATTATATTTGTCCCCATCCTTCCAAACACAGATTGGTTGTGCACCCCCGTCCTCCCCGGGAGAATATCATGTGCCCCCATACCATAGATGCTATATGCCGATACGAGTTGCTTGGAGCTTGTAGATCTGAGATATAGCAGCTCACATGATGTCCTAATATTTTTACAAGAAACCTTGATGAATTTTAGAATTGCACACCATTTGTACAAAAACTACTCAGATGCCCTTGGATCCCATATCCAACGACCTCGAAGCTCGTATCACCGTAGCATCTAGGATGAAGGAGGACATCATATTCTCCTATATGTAAGAATATCATGTGCGACCACACCTTAGATGCTTTGGTGATACAAGCTCTTCGGAGCCGTTGGATTTGTGACCCGACAACTCCTCGTTGATTCAAATGGTTTTTTGCAGAAAAGCCCCCAAAGAGTTCGGCCACTTCTTACAAGCACAAAGACTGCTCAGATGCCATTGGATCTTAGATCAAACAACCTCGAAGATCGTATAACCATAGCATCCAAGTTACGTGAGCACCTTATGTTTTCTCGCACGGGAGAATATGAGGTGCTCCCGCACCGTAGATTCTATGGTGATACGAGTTCACGGAGATCTAACGGCCCATAGTAGGAGTTTTGAATGTTTTTGCAATATACGACTGAGAGAGTTTGGGAATTGCACAGAAAGTACAAGTACTACGCATGTGCCATCTGATCACTGATCATACGACCGAGATGCTCGTATCACCGTAGCGGCTAATTAAGCTATGAGGAGCACCTAATATGAGCAACGGGGAGCCGTTCGATCCAAGATGCAGCGGCACACATGAGGCCTGAATGTTTTATTTGCAAAAAAAAACTTTGGATAGTTTGGAAATTGTGCATAATTACAAAGACTACTCGCAAGCCATTGGATCTCACTTCCAACGATGTAAAAACTCGTATCACCATAGCATCTAAGCTGCGGGGTGGATGTGATATTTTATGCCGCTGTCATTTTTGTTTGTAAACTTGCAAAATACGTGTAACTCATGACGTTACTTGTCTAACCGCACAAAGTGTTTGGTAAAAAAAACCATCCTACACTGAAATATCGGAACAACACATGGGGTGCCACTTGTCATTACTCAAATTTGGACCTAAAACTAACAAATCTGAAAGACGAGATTCTAACTGGTAACATGGACTACAAAGCATAAGTCGATAGCCTGAAACAACAACCGTTGTTGGCTTTCTCTCATAACTTGATTTTATACAGTATTACATTGAGTAGAGTAGAGGGAGTGCCTCGTCAACACGTGCATGACCGTTGACTCACTTACTGGTGGGTCCCAGGTCTGCGATCTCTCTCTCTCCTCACCATCGTCTAACCTTTGCACGGGCACACACGAAGAGCGGCGCTAGCTTGCCGTGGTGTTATTATAACTAAAAAGGCTTGGAAAATAGAAGAATCGCCTAGAACAAGAGACGTTGTGGCTGGTCAAGACGGAGCTAACCACACCTATTCTCTGTGCAACTTAAGCATGATCAAGTTGTGTGGCTAGTTGGGTGTTTTTGACCGACTGGCTGGGTCCCGAGTGAGGGAGTCCTAGATTAAGGGGTCCTCAGACAGCCGGACAATATACTTTGGTCGGACTGTTGGGCTATGAAGATACAAGATAGAAGACTTCTTCCCATGTCTGGATGGGATTCTCCTTTGCGTGGAAGGCAAGCTTATGATTCGGATATGTAGATTCCTTTCTCTGTAACCGACTTTGCGTAACCTTAGCCCCCTCCAGTGTCTATATAAACCGAAGGATTCAGTCCGTAGGATAACAATCATAATCTCATAGGCTAGGCTTCTAGGGTTTAGCCAGTACGATCTCGTGGTAGATCAACTCTTGTAATGCTCATATTCATCAAGATCAATCAAGCAGGAAGCAGGGTATTATCTCCATAGAGAGGGCCCGAACCTGGGTATACATTGTGTCCCACGCCTCGTGTTACCATTAGCCTTAGACACACAGTTTGGGACCCCCTACCCGAGATCCGCCGGTTTTGACACCGACATTGGTGCTTTCATTGGGAGTTCCGTTGCGTCATCACCAGAAGGCTTGATGGCTCCATCAATCATCTACAACAATGTAGTAAAAGGGGAGATTTTCCTCCCTGGACAGATCTTCGTATTCGGCGGCTTCGCACTGCGGGCCAACTCGCTTGGCCATCTAGAGCAGATCGATAGCTACACCCTTGGCCATCAAGTCAGATTTGGAAGCCTGAATTTTGTGGCCGATATCCGCGGAGACTTGATCTTCGACGGATTCGAGCCCATGACGGCTATCCCCAGCCACCATGATGAACATGACCTAAATCTGTCATCTGGCCACGCATAGGAGATAGCGTCTGTGACCGCCCTGGCCCTAGAGCCGGAGCGAACTGCATCATCTGAAGACAGGAAGCTTAACCCCGCTGCGGAGGCCACAGACTCAACGGCGCTCGAGCCGCACACAGACCCAATATCAGGCTGGGTTTGTGTCACCGGAACCTCGGACTCGTTTCCGGCCATGGGTTTCGGACCACGTGCATCCGCATCCATCGAACCTGATTGGGCGGCGGTCTTGGAGTTCAGCCCCGCGGACATCTTCCATCACTCGCCTTTTGGCGACATGTTAAACTCATTAAAATCCCTCTCCTTGTTAGGGGACTCTCGTCCGAACTCTCTCCGATTCAAATGAGAAACGGACGATGAAGAACTTTGTTTCCCACCCACCACCTACTTTGTGGCCACTGTCGATGACTTAACCGACATGCTTGATTACGACTCCGAAGACATCGATGGTATGGACGATGATGCCAGAAAGGAGCAAGAACCATTGCCTACAGGGCATTGGACAGCCACCTCCTCGTATGACATATACATGGTGGATACACCCAAAGAAAACAATGGCGACTATGAAAATCCAGTCGAGGATAAACCTCCTGAGATACAGCCGAAGCACCGACGTCAGCGGCGCCGCTCTAAGCCACGCCATAGTAAAAATAGCAATACCGTCACAGGACAAAATAACACTCGGACGACGTGGTAGACAATGAAGACCGCGTTGAGCCAACCTCCGAGTAGGAGGAACGGGAGGATGGGTGAGTCAGCCCCGGCGAACAGGCCATGAATGAAGACTCGGAGGATAGCAACTACCTTCCCCTCTCCGAGGACGAGGTGAGCCTCGGTGACAAAGATTTTATCATGCCTTAGGAGCCCACCGAGCAGGAACGCTTTAAGCGCCGGCTAATTGCCACTACAAGGATCCTGAAACAGAAAAAGCAGCAGCTCCAAGCTGATTAAGATCTGCTCAATGAAAGATGGACTGAGGCCCTGGCAGCCGAGGAATATGGCCTCAAGCGCCCAACCAAAAGCTACGCGAAGCGCAAACTATTACCACAGTTCGATCAAGAAGCGCTGGAGCCCATCCTACCAAGGTACAATGCGGCTGACCAACCACCACGTGGACGGGAAAAAGCGGCACCTCGAGCCGAACACCAGCCCATGCTACCTCGCCGAACAAACAAAATACAACAGCTCGGGGATACACATTTGACCTGTGGCATGACATTGAAAACAGAGCAGGTCAGACAAGATCGTTCTGTGGATCACAGAGGGCGTGCCCCGGTGCGCGACAATGGCCATTCGGCTGAACGTGACAAACATAACCACGTCCGGGCCGAAAACCGCATTCGAACTCCATCTGAGCTGCGTCACGACTCAGCCCGATATAGAGGCGCCGCACACCTCCTTTGCTTCACTGAAGAAGTAATGGGACACGATTTCCCAGAAGGGTTTAAACCCGTGAACATTGAATCATATGATGGCACACCAGACCCCGCGGTATGGATTTAGGACTTTCTTCTCCATATTCATATGGCCCGCGGTGATGATCTTCACGCCATCAAATACCTCCCGCTCAAACTCAAGGGACCAGCTAGGTACTGGTTGAACAGTCTGCCCGAAAACTCCATTGGCAGCTGGGAGAAATTGGAGGATGCCCTCCTCGACAACTCTTAAGGCACATAAGTCCGATTCTCCAGACGCAGACGACTTAAGTCACATAGTTCAACAGACCGGAGAGTCAGCCAGGAAATTTTGGGCCAGATTCTTAACTAAAAAGAACCAGATCATCGACTGTCCGGACACCGAAGCCCTAGTGGCCTTTAAGCACTGCATCCGCAATGAATGGCTGGCCAGACACCTCGGCCAAGAAAAACCGAAGTCCATGTCAGCCCTTACGACACTCATGACCCGCTTCTGTGCGGGCGAAGATAGCTGGCTAGTCCGTAGCAATAACAAAACAAGCGAACCTGGCACTTTCGTAGCCAGAAACAGCAACAGCAAGCCCCGACGCAATAGACATAAGCGTCAAAACAACGTTGATAAACAACGGTGACACGGCGGTCAACGCCGGATTCAGCGGTTCTAAATACGGTCAGCGGAAGAAGCCATTCAAGAGAAATAAGACGGGCCCGTCCAATTTGGACCGCATACTCGATCATCCATGTCAAATCCACGTCACTCCTAATAAACCAGTCAATCATACCAACAGAGAGTGTTGGGTCTTCAAACAGGACGGCAAGTTAAATGTCAAGAGCAAGGAAAAGGAGTCGCAAAGCGATAACGATGACGAGGAGCCCCGGCCACCGAACACAGGGGGATAGAAGAAATTCCCCCCAAGTTAAAATAGTGAATATGATATACGCCACCCATATCCCCAAGAGGGAGTGCAAGCGTGCACTCAGGGACGTCTACGCGATGGAGCCGGTCGCCCCAAAGTTCAACCCATGGTCGTCCTGTCCAATCACCTTCGATCGCAGGGACCATCCGACCAGTATCCGTCATGGCGGTTCAGCCGCACTGGTCCTTGACCCAATTATAGATGGATTCCACCATATGCGAGTCCTCATAGATGGTCGCAGCAGCCTGAACCTGCTCTATCAGGATACAGTGTGCAAAATGGGTATCGATCCCTCAAGGATCAAGCCCACCAAAACCACCCTTAAAGGGGTCATACCAGGTGTAGAGGCCTGCTGTACGGGCTCAATCACACTGGAAGTGGTCTTCAGATCCCCGTATAATGTCCGAAGCGAAGAGTTGATCTTCGATATCGTCCCCTTCTGCAGTGGCTATCATGCACTGCTTGGACGAACCGCATTCGCTCGATTCAATGCGGTTCCGCACTACGCCTACCTCAATCTCAATATGCTCGGACCACGCGGTGTCATAACGGTCAATGGAAATACGAAAGGCTCCCTCCATACTGGGAGGACACCGCGGCCCTTGAAGCAGAAGTACAGAGCAGCCTTTTCAGGAATTCGGCAGTAAAACTCCCGGACACCTTCAAGCGAGTCCGAACTACTCTGCAGCAGGACAATCCAGCTCGTCCAGACCTTGACTAGCAATTCGGCCTCCGTCCCCGTCCCAATCAAGCAGTGACATGTGTGCGACGTGTACATCACTACGCACTTAAAATACCACGGGCATCGACGGAGTCACAGCTAGACCGTGGTCCATAATGTGGCTCAACCGCCCTGGATCCGCATACCTTCACTCTTTCTTTTTCATTTAGGTTTTTCTCTTCTCGAGGCTTTTCTGATAACCTGATCATCGGACCCATCACGGGACAAACGCACCAAGAAGGCAAGGAGCTTTGATATACAAGGGAATCCCCAGGTGGTCTCTGTTGATGATCATTATACCTGTTTTAAATAACTACACGCAGCTCGCCCTTGGTCATGGCATGTCAAATAGCCTTATTTGCTTATCACATTACATGTACAAGTACGCCTGGACATATTAATCAAATTGCAATGGAAAATAATTTGCGGCTCAATATTTGCGGCATCAGCTTATTACTTGATTTTTTTTTTGTCTTTGTATTTTTTATCAATTGACCCGTACACTCTGGTATGCATTACTTTGCCAGGGGCTTCATCACGCCCCGCAATACAGCAATAAAGTCCGAACACTTTTACAATACAGTCCGGCACCCCGAACTTATAGCATTATATGCATCGGCTCTGAATCATGTCTTTGGTCAATAGTTGGGTTGCCTGGCTCCTGTGATTGCTAACTTATGTTCCGCCACATCGGCTAGGGTAGTAAAAGGGAGAACTACAGCGGTTGTGTCCCGGTTCTTCCGGACGAGCACCTCAGTAGAGAAAGCCGAAAACTGACTTTCATGATGCAGCAAGAGCTGGTCAGCTGTTCGAGAGGTTTCAAATCCTTAGAGATTTTTTTGCGCATTATGCAAGGAATCGGTTTTTATCCGATTAGGCATGTATAGCGCCCCACGTTCGGCCTTCTAAACACCAGGGGTTGCGCCAAAATTGTAATTGTAAAACTCCTATGGCTAAGTGAGGGTGATAAAGCCGTATAGTCCGATTGCCTTGTTCGTTGCGCTAAACACCTCCTTTAAGGACCAACATGTGGAGTAAAGAGTGTTTAGATTTATCCCGAACACCCTCGTACTATATACGTGGGGGCAGAAGCCGACGACTGGCCAACTCTCAGATTTCATAAACGGCCACACAGTAGGTAAAATTTTAAAATAACATACATTATATTACATAACGGATCTATTTCATATTAAAGGACAGGATAACATCAGTGCATTCATGGGAATATGACATCCTTAGCACATTGCTCCACCACAAGGCGGGATCCCTCCAGGACACTATCAAAATGCAATTCAGGTCGGCGGTGCTCCTTGCCCTCAGGCGGCCCCTCGGTCATCAGCTTCATGGCGTCCATCTTCGCCCAGTGCATCTTAGCGCGGGCAAAGGCCATCTGCGCGCCTTCAATACAGACCGACCGCTTGATGGCTTCAAGCCGAGGGCAGGCGCTGACAAGCCACTTCACGAGTCCGAAGTAGCTGCTAGGCATGGCTTCGCCAGGCCATAGCCAGATTATCAAATCCTTCATGGCTAGTTCGGCCGCCTTATGCAGCTCGACCAACTGTTTCAGCTGATCGCTAAAGGGCACTAGATGTTCTGGTCCAAGGTATTGCGACCAGAATAGCTTCTCTGTTGAGCTCCCCTCTTCGGCTCGATAGAATTCGGTAGCGTCTAACACGCTGAGCAGCTGATCCACAAACGCCCCTAAAGAGCTCCAAATCTGGGTAAGTAAAAGGAAACTTTCCTTCAGATATGTGCTTTGCATAATGAAAGCCTTATCCGCCGTAATCTTCTTGGCTGCCTGGATTTCCTTGAGGGTGCCCCGGGATTCGGCTCGGGCATCTTGTGCGCTTTGGCGGGCCTTGGCAAGTTCGGACCCTTGATTTTTAAAATCGCCCTCCAGGCATTCGTACTTCTTGACGGCGTCCTGGAGCTCTTGATGGACCTCGCTGACCCGGGCCTCCTGCTTCTCACGCGTGGCGCGTTCCTTGGTCGCTTTGTCCTCGACCTCGGCTAACGCCTTCTTGAGGGCCGCTACTTCGGTCATGGCCCCTAATAAATTTCATGACACTTTAGTTAGCACGAACCATTCATCCTTCCTAAATATACACACAGGTTACTACATACCTTGGCTATCCTCCATCTGCTTCTTCATGAGGCCGAGCTCTTCCTCAGCCCGCTCCAGGTTCTGCTTCAGTCCGGAGACCTCTGCAGTATGAGCGGCAGCAGCCAGCAGCGACACATACTTATTCACATAGAGATATTATGTTAGACTCCTGGGAAATTTATTTTGATCCTCCGCTCGGCTTTCTTTCCGAACACCGGACAGAGTATCAGGGGCTACTGTCTATACTGTGATACTCTTTTTACAATTGCATTACTTACCTCAAAGCCTGTTAAAAGTCTAGTACAGGCTTTGGTCAGTTTGCTTTTCGCGGACTGGATCCTCCCAATCACCATACACATAAGGGTACGGTGTTCGTCAACAATGGAAGCGCCTTGCAGTGCTTCCAGCAACCTACTCGGTGCCTCTGGTTGGACAGAGGTCACCGGCGGGATAGGCACGCCCCCTTCTTTTGAAAAGGTCTGCTCACCTAATTCCGGAGCCGTATGGGTCTCCAGAATTATATTCGGATGAGGGCCGAATGGAATACGGCCCCATCATCAGTATCCATGGGGATTTTCTCCCCCATGTGTCCGGCGCCCGAGGCTTTACCCTCTGGCGCCTCCATGATGGCCTCCGGATTCTCTCCCGGGCCGGGGACCCTTTGGGACGACGCCCCGACACCATCCAGGTCCTGGGGAGAGGTGGCCGATGGGAGGGTCCCATTGTCCATCGCAGCCGGGTCCAGCGAATCCTATGAGGACAAGGACCGCTCGAGATTGGACCGAGCCAGACTGCAAATGCATAAATCAGCATATCAAAACAATAAGATAAAGAGGCTGGATACATGTACGTGTCCGGATAATTACGATTTGGCCAGGGGCTTCTCCCTGGGTTTCCATTCCCAGCTGCCGTTGGTGGCCACTGCGGAGCTGTCCAGAAGAGAAGTTTTCCCCTTCTTGGACGCCTCGGAGGCCATCCTCTTCTTTCTCCCCCCTGTAGGGGGGGATGGATTCCTTCCTCTTCCTCCTCCTCGTCGTCTTCGGCGACGGAGGAGTGAGCCTCAGCGTCTTCGGACGTCGCGTCTGAAGTACTCTTGCGGCGGAGACCACCTCTGGTCCCCTTGACCTTCTTTTGGGCCTTCTTCTCCGGCACCTTGTAAGGCGCCGAAAACAGCATCTTCATCAGGAGCAGGGTCTCTGGGTCTTCGGGCAGCGGAGCCGGACAGCTAATCCTCTCCGCTATCTCCGTCCAGTCCTGAAATAATTGATAGGGAGACTTAGATGCCTTCCTTGAATGTGCAAGTAAAGGGTACACCTTGAAAACATGAAAGAACTTACTGGATTTGCAGGGTGAGTTAGGTCGTGACCACAAGCCTCGTCTGTGGCCGGCGGCACCTTGTTGGCCTTGAAGACCACCTTCAAGATATCTTCATGCATCGTGCCGAAGAGCTCTAGTAGGGTCTGGTGCTTGGCCGGATCATACTCCCACAGATAGCAAGTCCGGCGTTGGCACGGAAGAATCCGGCGGACGAGCATAACCTGGATAATGTTGACGAGCTTGACCTTCTTGATTATCATACTCTGTACGCGCGTCTGGAGTGATGTCAGCTCGTCCGGAGAACACCAGGTCAGGCCCTTCTCTTGCCAGGAGGTGAGCCAAATCGGGACTCCGGATCAGAATGTAGGAGCCACCGCCCAGTTGGTGTCGCGCGGCTCGGTGATGTAGAACCACCCCGACAGCCACCCTTTTACAGTCTCCACAAAGGAGCCTTCGGGCCAGATGACATTGGGAATTTTGCCCACCATGGCGCCTCCGCACTCTGCTTGTTGGCCGCTCACCACCTTCATCTTCACATTGAAGGTCTTCAGCCATATGCCGAAGTGAGGTGGGATGCGGAGGAAGGCCTCGCACACGACAATAAATGCCGATATGTTGAGGATAGAGTTGGGGGCCAAATCATGGAAATCTAGCCCGTAGTAAAACATCAGTCCACGGACAAACGGGTGGAGAGGGAATCCCAGCCCGCGGGCGAAGTGTGTGAGGAACACAACCCTCTAATTTGGATCTGGGGTAGGGACGATCTATCCCTTGGCCGGAAGTCGGTGAACGATTTCCTTGGCTAGGTACCAGGCCTCCCGGAGTTTCTTGATGTCCTTCTTCTTGACAGAGGAGGCCATCCACTTGCCTCCTACTCCAGATCCGAACATGATTGGAGTGCCTTTTTGGGCAACGAAGGCGAGAGCTTGGGCGCTGGAGCTCGAGGATGGATGGGCAGAGGAAGGAGAAGGCATGGGTGAAAGAGGATGAATCCTTATCCCTTTATAAAGGAAGTAAAAGTCATGCGCCTCCCCAGTCGCCTTAAAATTATCATATTTCCCAAGCGGCATGCAGATCACACGGTTGGGTTACCCATGCCCGTATTGATGAGAATCCCATGATAAGGGGACACAATCTCTGCTTTGACAAGACGTGCCAATGAAACCGCACCTCGAAATATGGAGCGGCAGGCTAAAATGATTCCAATAATGACCGGGCAGGGGCGTGATGTCACGCTACAAAAAGTTGTCAGCGGATTGGACTCGTGAAATATTATACTCTCTACGGTTGTGTGTGGTACTTATTTTGCAGAGCCGGACATGTTTTCTATGTTCGGAAGGCTATGTTGGAATATTCAGAGAAGGAACCCGCCTTGCAATGCTGAAGACAATCTGCGCGCCGGACTCATCGTCATTGAAGCCTGGTTAAGGGGCTACTGAGGGAGTCATGGATTAAGGGGTCCTCGGACAGCCGGACAATATACTTTCCCCGGACTGTTGGGCTATGAAGATACAAGATAGAAGACTTCTTCCCATGTCCGGGTGGGACTCTCCTTTGCATGGAAGGCAAGCTTGGCGATTCGGATATGTCGATTCCTTTCTCTGTAACCGACTTTGTGTAACCCTAGCCCCCTCCGGTGTCTATATAAACTGGAGGGTTTAGTCCGTAGGATAAAAATCATAATCTCATAGGCTAAGCTTCTAGGGTTTAGCCATTACGATCTCGTGGTAGATCAACTCTTGTAATACTCATATTCATCAAGATCAATCAAGCAGGAAGTAGGGTATTACCTCCATAGAGAGGGCCTGAACCTGGGTAAACATTGTGTCCCCCGCCTCCTATTACCATTAGCCTTAGACGCACAGTTCGGGACCCCCTACCCGAGATCCGCCGGTTTTGACACCTACACCGAGGTCGAACCATAGGTAGTACGTCTGATATAGTATATTTTAACATGCACATTTTGCCTCCGTGCCGAGACGTGGCCCACCCTACCGCGTGGTTTCGGGGTTCTCCTGGGTGGTGCACGCATATATTCTTCCTAGCTGAGACGCGGGATGCCCTACCACGTGTTTTCTGGGTCCTCCTCGGTCGTAGCACCGAAGCAAGTAAATGAGTCGTCAAATCACAAATGACCACCTTTCCCACCAAGTATATCAGTGAAGCATGGTGGCTAGCTAGTTGAGCTAGTTCGACCGATTAGCTAGGCTGCCGCCACATTTGTTTTTTCACCCCTTTTTTTATCTCCTTGTCGGCAGGTAAATTTAAATATCCACTGCGGCGTTGCTCTGATGTTTGGATGCGGCAGGATTTTTAATTTTTTGATTGACGGGAGCAGGCGCAGCAACAATTAGTCATGATGACTCCCCCTGTAAAACCCACTACTCCCTGATGTGAGAAGTCGTCGACTGGTGTTTTCCCATGGTGAAAACCAAAAGATTCCTCGCTCCTCGGCTGGCTCCCTCTGCCTTCCCGTAGATTGCATTTCCTTTTGTCCGTTTCGCCCCCTTTGCTTCTTCTCCCCATTGCTTCTACCTGGTGCCATGCCGGCGCAGCAGATCACAGAGTCCGAGGTGAGGCGCCTGACGCAGGAGCTCCAGGCCAAGGATGCGGAGCTCAGGGCCATTGACGTGGAGCTCTGTGAGCTCAAGGAGGAGAGGAGTGCGATGCTCCTCCGTTATGTGCGGGAGTTCATGGAGCTTCAAAAGCGGCAGACGTCCACCCCAAAGTTGCTTGAGGCGTCGGTGGCGTTGCTGCAGAAAGGGGGAGAGAAGATAGGCCGTCAGGGGAGCCGGCTGGAGCGCGAGCGTGAAGATAGTGACGAGGTCCAGCATCGCCTCAGCCACCTGGTGGACCAAGTTTCCACGCACGTGTTGCGGCTGCGCGATGCCTACCGTCGTGTCAGTGTTACCATGCCGGCCGTCGGGCTAAACCCGTTTGACCACCCAGTCGACTTCAACGAGCTGCGGCTTCCTGACCTGGTCTGCTTCTTCACCTATATCTCCGAGAAGCTGAGTCATCTCCGCGCGATGGTGGGGGCGGAGCTGGACAAAGAGGGGTTGCAGGCTGTCGTCGCCGTTGCCGGGCGAATCCGCTTAGGGCTCCATCACCGGAATCCATTCGTTCCATTGGACGCCGTCTTTGACGAGCTGGCTCCCATCGACCGGGAGAAGGCTCTGAGGGCAGTTGCACCCTGCATCACCAACGCCGTGCTCCTCGAGAAGCAGAGGGACTTCGGTGGTGTTTAGGCGCCCTCTACATGGGCATGTCCATGTCTCGGCGCAACATGACCGTTGGATCAAACTCAGACGGTGCAGATCAGTCACTGTAGCACAAAGCATGTGGGTGTGTTTGGTTGCATTCTCATCTCAATATAATTGCTCCCTCTTCATGTTATTGTGTTAACCTACTAGTGTGGACTCATGCACCCTTCATGCACTCTGCCAAACACCCAAAAGTGGGTCGAGAAGGGAACTTTTGCTCCCATCCCGTGTGAGGGAGTCCTGGATAAGGGGGTATCCGGACAGCCGGACTATATTCATCGTCCGGACTATAGAAGCGTCAAGATACAAGACTCAAGACTTCGGCTCGTGTCCGGATGGGACTCTCCTTTGCGTGGAAGACAAGCTTGGCGATCCGGATATTATGTTTCCTTCCTTGTAACCGACTCCATGTAAACCCTAGCTCTCCGGTGGCTATATAAACTGGAGAGGATGGTCCTTAGAAGGCTGATCACAATTACAATCATACCATCATAGGCTAGCTCTTAGGGTTTAGCCTCTATGATCTCGTGGTAGATCTACTCTTGTATTCCACATATCTTCAATATTAATTAAGCAGGAAGTAGGGTTTTACCTCCATCGAGAGGGCCCAAACCTGGGTAAACATTGTGTCCCTTGCTTCCTGTTACCATCAGCCTAAGCACGCACAGATCGGGACCCCCTACCCGAGATCCGCCGGTTTTGACACCGACATTGGTGCTTTCATTGAGAGTTCCTCTGTGTCGCCGCTGCAAAGGCTTGATGGCTCGTCTCATTGTCAAGGACGACATCACCTGTAGGGGAGCGCTGGCTATAGGCCAGACACTCCGACTTGGCGGCTTCGTTATGACCGCCCCGTCGGTTGTCGGGCCGACGATCGCCTCTCGGGTCATCACGCACAACCTTCGCATTGATCCAGAGCTTGCCGAACAGATGGATCCGATGGAGCTCTCCTCTCTTAACGAGCTCTTGGATTGCATTGCCGCTTTGGGAGTCGCTACGAATTACGACCGGGTTGGGCTTAAACCCGACCAGAGGGACATTAGATCCCCGCTGGCCACCCATGAGATAGTGGTAGTGGAGGAACCACACGTGGGTTGCTCCTCAACTTTGAGGATGAATTACGTCCGGATCACCGAACTCAGTGAGCAGAACAACCGCCCAAAGGAATACGTGACCCTGGTCCCGGACTTAGAATCAGGCGCTAGGCCAAAGGGACTAGGTAGTACTCCAGGTCCCGAACTGTCAGGCACGGCACTTCCCGTGCCCCCAGGGCGTCAGATCGGATCAAAATCCGGATTCAGCCAACGACGCCCGCTCGTACTTAATCCGTCTCTCCCGTGTCTGGCAGGAACCCCAGGAGACGGTACATCATTACTGGGCCAGATTCCTCCTTGCTCTTGATAAGGTCAAGGACGGCCACAAGGAGGGCGTAGTCTCTCTTTTTTGCAGGAACTGCACGGACAAAGGACTCCTTAATGCCATAAGTCGCCGTGATATAGTGCACTTTACAGACTTAGCAACCATAGTACAAAAGTACTGTGTGATGGAAAGTGCCTGGAAAACCCAAACAGAATTTTGGGATAGTACGGCCGTCACCAGAACCTCTGTCCGAACTAAGCGGCCGAACTCTCGTAAGTCGACCAACTCAATTCCCAAGAAACTAAAACCCGCCCCAGGGCGTGGAACCGTATTGGAGCGATGGCTCAACGGGACGTGTAAGCTTCACATCACGCCGGATGCAACGCCGACCCATAGCCTTAGAGCATGTTGGGTACTTCGGCAGGTAGCTAAGAGTGGCGAGGATCTCCTCGAGAGCCATAAAACATAACCACATCCCGCCAAGGAACACAATACGGTGCTGACGGTCTTCGAGACCTTCGCCTCAAACAATGGGCGCAAGCGAGCGCATCAAAGCTCCACTAAAATTTGCCATGTGGCAAAGGTAAATCCATGGAACGACACTGCTATAACCTTCAATGCCAGTGACGAACCCCAATTCCAGTCCGTCCGGGAGCCGGCCGCTCTGGTCGTCAGCACAGTAGTGGATGGGTTTCGGCTCACTAAAGTACTCATGGACGGTGGAAGCGGATTAAACCTAATCTATGGAGAAACACTCAAGAAGATGGAGATTGACAAAAGCCGCATTGAACAAAGTGGCACGACCTTCAGGGGAATAATCCCTAGTCGGGAGGCGCGGTGTGCGGGAAAAATTACACTCGATGTGGTATTCGGTACTCAAGAGAATTACAGGTCCGAAGAAATCACCTTCCAAGTGGCTCCTTTCAACAGCGGATACCACACCCTTCTAGGGCGGGACGCGTTTGCCAGCTTTCAAGCCATACCCCATTACGGGCACATGAAGCTTAAAATGCCCGGACCCAACGGAATCATCACTCTAGCTAGTGATCCGGACGTCGCACTCCGTGCCGAAAATAAAACCGCAGCGCTGGCCTTGGAAGCATTGTCCGAAGCCCTAGCGGCAGAAGAATTAACCACGCGGTCTTATTTATGCCGTGGGACAGGGACGACGTGATACTCGACAAGCGACCCAAGTCCACCTCATTCAAACCCGCAGATGAGATAGTCAAATTCCAAGTCCACCCAACGGACCCCATGAAGACAGCTTCCATCGGGACACAGTTGAACCCCACTATGGATGCCGCACTGCGCGACTTCTTGCGCGAGAATTGGGATATCTTCGCATGGCACCCATCGGACATGCCAGGCATCCCACGTGGATTGGCCGAACATAGCCTCAACATACTGAAGGGATACAAACCTGTCAAATAGACCCTGAGGCAATTTTTGGAGCCCAAACGGCAAGCCATGGGGTAGGAGCTAGCCAAGCTACTTGAGGCCGGATTCATCAGAGATATCAAACATCCGGATTGGCTGGCAAACCTGGTAATGGTACCAAAGAAGGACAAATCATGGCGCCTGTGCGTCGACTTCAAAGACCTTAACAAGGCTTGCCCCAAGGATCCCTTTCCCCTCCCTCGCATCGATCAAATCATCGATGCCACAGCCGGACACGACTCGTTGTGTTTCCTCGATGCATACTCTGGATACCATCAAATAAATATGGCAGAGTCCCACCAAGCTGCAACAGCTTTCATAACGCCATATGGCCCTTTCTGCTTCAACACTATGCCTTTCGGGCTTAAGAATGCCGGAGCAACCTATCAACGCATGATTCAAACATGCCTGGAAAAGCAAATCGGCAAAACAGTGGAGGCATATGTGGACGACGTGGTCGTCAAAAAAATACACGTCGAAACCCTAATTGATGACTTGAGGCTTACGTTCGACAACTTACGAACATACGACATCAAGCTGAATCCGGAGAAATGCGTTTTCGGCGTCCCCTCTGGAAAACTGCTGGGTTTCATCGTTTCCAATAGAGGAATTGAAGCTAATCCGGCAAAAATCCGAGCTTTGTCACAGTTGTCTATACCAACAGACCTCAAACACATCCAGAAACTAGCTGGATGTGTGGCTGCTTTAAGCCGCTTTATCTCCAGATTAGGAGAAAAGGCATTGCCTCTTTATCGCCTCCTTCAGCGCACCAAACACTTCGTGTGGACGGACGCAGCCGCGGCCGGACTAGATGAAATAAAGACCTTATTGGCCAGTAATCCAGTCCTAACAGCGCCAACTATCGGTGAACCCATGCTGCTGTACATAGCTACAACACATCAAGTTGTAAGCGCAGTACTCGTCGTCAAACGAGAGGTTGACGGATACAAATTCCCGCTATAGAGGCCGGTTTACTACGTATTCACGGTCCTCAACCCATGCAAAGCCCGGTACCCACACCATCAAAAAATAGCATACGTGGTCTTCATGTCATCCCAGAAGCTACAACACTACTTTCAAGAGTGTTCGATCACGGTGGCCTCCGAAGTACCGCTAAACGACATAATAAATAACCGCGATGCCACGGGCCGGATTGCCAAATGGGCCATCGAGCTCCTTCCGTTTGACATAACATACAAGCCTCGGCGGACTATCAAGAAACAAGTATTAGCTGACTTTGTCGCTGAATGGACGGAAGCCGAACTCCCTAAAGAGTACGACGCGTACTCTAACTGGATCATGCACTTTGACGGCTCTAAAATGCTGGCCGGATTGGGAGCAGGCGTCGTCCTGACCTCTCCCACCGGAGACACGGTCCAATAAGTCCTCCAAATATTATACACAGACTCCAACAATGTAGTCGAATACGAGGCTCTGTTGCATGGTCTTCGGATGGCAGTCTCTATGGGCATTCAACACCTAGAAGTGCGCGGAGACTCAAACCTCGCAATATCACAAATAAATGGAGACTTTGATGCCAAGGATCCGAAAATGGCGGCCTATCGCAATGCCGTCCTTAAAATGTCAGCTCGGTTCGAGGGGCTCGAATTCCACCATGTGCTTCGAGAAAACAATCAAGCGGCAGACGTCCTTGCCCGCATCGGCGCTGAACGCGACCCCGTCCCACCTAACATATTCCTGGAAAGGCTGTTCAATCCATTCGTGGTATGGGAAGGGGAATCCGGAAATGCCAGCACGGATCCGAATACATCCCCAGATTCCGAATTATCAGACATAGTCAGAGGTTCTACCACCGAAATAACATCGTCAGCCCATGAAATAATGGCTATCATTGCCTCGTGGACTAAGCCTTTCTTGGCCTACCTAAATAGGCAGGAGCTCCCTGAAGACCAAAACGAAGCACGCTGCATTGTACGGCGCTCTAAAGCTTACAAAGTCCATGAAGGAGAGCTCTATAACAAAAGTGCTACCGGAATGCTCCAAAGGTGCATCTCCGAAGAGGAAGGGCGGCAGCTCTAGACTGAGATCCATGCCGGACTGGGCGGGCACCACGCTGCGGCTCGAGCACTAGTCAGCAAGGCCTTCCGTATAGGTTTCTATTGGCCGACGGCCGAAAGGCAGACGACAGACCTTGTCCAACACTACGTCGGTTTCCAACTCTTCGCCAATCAGAGTCATATGCCCCCTACCGCTCTCCAAACAATCCCCATAACTTGGCCCTTCGCGGTCTGGGGGCTGGATATGGTCGGACCCCTTAAAGGGGGAAGCCATAAGAAAAAAAATACTTATTAGTCATGGTTGACAAGTTCACAAAATGGATAGAAGACAAACCAGTGAAAACGGCTGAATCCGAACCAGTCATAGACTTTATATCCGGGGTCGTACACCGATACGGTGTCCCCCACAGCATCATCACCGATAATGGCTCAAATTTTACAACCGATGAAGTGAAAGCTTGGTGCAGCAAAATGGGCATTAAGCTCGACTATGCTTCCATCTACCACCCTCAAACAAATGGTCAGGTCGAAAGGGCAAATGGTCTCATCATGAGCGGCATCAAACCCAGACTGGTGCAATCCTTGACAGAGTCGGATACTCATTGGGTCGAGGAGCTCGACTCCCTACTCTGGGGGCTACGGACCACGCCGAATCGCACCACCGGATACACACCATTTTTTATGGTGTACGGCGCGTAAGCAGTACTACCATGCGACATAATACATGATTCGCCATGCGTACGCATGTACGAAGAGAAGGAAGCCGAGTTAGATCGGCAGGATGATTTGGATGCCCTGGAGGAGGAGCATGATGTCGCTAAGGCCCGTTCCGCATTCTATCAGCAACAGGCTCGACGATACTGATACGTCTCCAACGTATGTATAATTTTTGATTGCTCCATGCTACTTTATCTACTGTTTTAGGCTTTATTGGGCTTTATTTTCCACTTTCATATTACTTTTGGGACTAACCTATTAACGGGAGGCCCAGCCCAGAATTGCTGTTTTTTTGCCTATTTCAGTATTTCGAAGAAAAGGAATATCAAATGAAGTCCAAACGGAATGAAACCTTCGGGAACGTGATTTTCTCGTCGAACGTGATCCAGAGAACTTGGAGTGCAAGTCAAGAAGCAACCGGAGCATCCACGAGATAGGAGGGGCCCCCCCTATATGGCGCGCCCCTTGTCTCGTGGGCCCCTCGGGCGGCCACCGACGTACTTCTTCTTCCTATATATACCTACGTACCCAGAAAACATCCAGGGGCACCAAGAAACACAATTTCCACCACCGTAACTTTCTATATCCGCGAGATCCCATCTTGGAGCCTTCGTCGGCCCTCTGCCGGAGGGGGAATCAAGCACGGGGGGCCTCTACATCAACATCCTTGCCCCTCCGATGAGTTGTGAGTAGTTTACCATGGACCTACGGGTCCATAGTTATTAACTAGATGGCTTCTTCTCTCTTTTTGGATCTCAATACAATGTTCTCCCCCTCTCTTGTGGAGATCTATTCGATGTAATCTCTTTTTGCGGTGTGTTTGTCGAGATCCGATGAATTGTGGGTTTATGATTAAGTTTATCTATGAATAATATTTGAATCTTCTCTGAATTCTTTTATCAATGATTGAGTTACCTTTGAAGTCTCTTTGAATTATCGGTTTAGTTTGGCCTACTAGATTGATCTTTCTTGCCATGGGAGAAGTGCTTAGCTTTGGGTTTAATCTTGCGGTGTCCTTACCAAGTGACAGAAAAGGTTGCAAGGCACGTATTGTATTGTTTCCATCGAGGATAACAAGATGGGTTTTATATCATATTGCATGAGTTTATCCCTCTACATCATGTCATCTTGCTTAATGTCTTACTCTGTTCTTATGAACTTAATACTCTAGATGCATGCTGGATAGCGGTCGATGTGTGGAGTAATAGTAGTAGATGCAGGCAGGAGTCGGTCTACTTGTTATGGACGTGATGCCTATATACATGATCATGCCTAGATAATCTCATAACTATGCGCTTTTCTATCAATTGCTCGACAGTAATTTGTTCACCCACCGTAATACTTATGCTATCTCGAGAGAAGCCTCTAGTGAAACCTATGGCCCCCGGGTCTATCTCTTATCATATTTGCTTTCAGTCTACTTTTATTTGCATCTTTACTTTTGCATCTATACCAAAAATACCAAAAATATTATTTACTATCTTTATTAGATCTCACTTTCGCAAGTGGCCGTGAAGGGATTGACAACCCCTTTATTGCGTTGGTTGCAGTTCTCGCTTTGTTTGTGTAGGTGCGTGGGACTTTTGAGGAGCTTCCTACTGGATTGATACCTTGGTTCTCAAAACTGAGGGAAATACTTACGCTACACTTTGCTGCATCACACTCTCCTCTTCGAGGAAAACCAACGCAAGCTCAAGACGTAGCAAGAAGGATTTCTGGCGCCGTTGCCGGGGAGGTCTTCGCTCAAGTCAAGACATACCAAGTACCCATCACAAACCTATCTCCCTCGCATTTACATTATTTGCCATTTTCCTCTCATTTTCCTCTCCTCCACTTCACCCTTGCTGTTTTATTCGCCCTCTCTTTCCCAATTTCCTCCTCTCTTTTTGCTTGCTTTCTTTTGTGTGCTTGTTTGCTTGTTTAACCTTATGGCTGCGCCTAAGGGCCCTGACCACCTTCTCAGAAGGATGGATGAGATTGAATCAAATATTAGAAGTTTTATGAATATGCAATTTGAGCACAATAATTTCTTTAGAAAAGAGCTTAAGGAACAAAAAAGTTTTTTGGGTTTTATGAACAAAGAGCTTGATGATATGAATAAAGAATTCTATGGTGTTAAAGCTCAAATTTCCCGGCTTGAAAATGATATAGCCAAAATTTCTGACAAGCAAGCCACTTTAGTCAATAAGATGGCCGCTAAACCAGAAAAATTACGTGAAAATAATGATGAGGATCTTAAAGTTATTGATGCGTCTCCCATTAGATATATGTTTTGCAATATGAACTTTGATGATTATGGGATTGATGATGAATCAACTTTGCCTAGAAGGCGTCCCAAGAATTCGGAATCTTTAGATCTTAATGATAAATTTGGTAAAAGTGACATTGGAGAATCCTCAACTTTTAATAATGTTGAACCCACTATATCGGACTTCAAGGAATTTAATTATGATAATTTCTCTTTAAAAGGTTGTATTTCCTTGTTGCAAGCTGTTGTTAATTCTCCTCATGCTTATAGTCAGAATAAAGCTTTTACTAAGCATATTGTTGATGCCTTGATGCAATCTTATCATGAAAAACTTAATTTGGAAGTTTCTATACCAAGAAAGCTTAATGATGAGTGGGAACCTACTATAAATATTAGAATTAAAGATTATGAGTGTTTTTCTTTGTGTGGTTTGGGTGCTAGTGTTTCCACGATTCCGAAAACTTTATGTGATATTCTAGGTTTCCATGATCTTGATGATTGCTCGTTAAATTTACACCTTATGGATTCCACCATTAAAAAGCCTATGGGAAGGATCAATGATGTTCTTATCGTTGCAAATAGAAATTTGGTGCCCGTAGATTTTATCGTTCTTGATATAGATTGCAATATTTCTTGTCCTATTATTCTTGGTAGACCTTTCCTTAGAACGATTGGTGCGTTTATTGATATGAAGGAAGGGAATATTAGATTCCAATTTCCCTTAAAGAAAGGCATGGAGCACTTTCCAAGAAAGAAAGTTAAATTACCTTTTGAATCTATCATGCGTGCTACTTATGAGTTTAGTGCCAAAGATGGCACTCGTTATATCTATCCTTGCTTTTATGCCTAGCTAGGGGCGTTAAACGATAGCGCTAGTTGGGAGGCAACCCAATTTTCTTTATGTTTTTTGTTTTTGTTTCTGTTTAGGAATAAATAATCCATCTAACCTCTGTTTAGATGTGGTTTTATCTTTTAATTAGTGTTTGTGCCAAGTTAAACCTATTGGATCTTCTTGGATGATAGTTATTTGATCTTGCTGTAATTTCCAGAAACTTTGCGCTCAGTGCCCGAATTGTTAAAAATCACCAGAACGTGATAAAATACTGATTCCAATTGCTGCTGATCAATAAAGAAATTTTATAGGTCGTCTAATTGTGGTAGAGTTTTTGGAGTTTCATAAGTTTGCGTTAGTTACAGATTACTACAGACTGTTCTGTTTTTGACAGATTCTGTTTTTCGTGTGTTGATTGCTTATTTTGATGAATCTATGGCCAATAAATTAGTTTATAATCCATATAGAAGTTGGAATACAGTAGGTTTAACACAAATATAAATAAAGAATGAGTTCATTACAGTAACTTAAAGTAGTCTTTTGTTTTCTTTCTCTGACGGAGCTCACGAGATTTCTATTGAGTTTTGTGTTGTGAAGTTTTCAAGTTTTGGGTAAAGCTTTTATGGACTATGGAATAAAGGGTGGCAAGAGCCTAAGCTTGGGGATGACCATGGCACCCCAATATATTCAAGAACTGCGAAAATCCTAAGCTTGGGGACGCCCCGGGAAGGCATCCCCTCTTTCGTCTTCGTTCATTGGTAACTTTACTTGGGGCTATATTTTTATTCACCACATGATAAGTGTTTTGCTTGGAGCATCTTGCATTATTTGCATCTTTTCTTGTTAGTTTACCACAATCATCCTTGCTGTACACACCTTTTGAGAGAGCCATACATGAATTGGAATTTGATAGAATACTCTATGTGCTTCACTTATATCTTTTGAGCTTGATAGTTTTGCTCATAGTGCTTCACTTATATCTTTTGAGCGTGATAATTTTTGCCCTAGTGCTTCACTTATATCTTTTATAGCACGGCGGTATATTTGTTTTAAAGAAACTATTGATCTCTCATGCTTCACTTAGATTATTTTGAGAGTCGTTAGTAGCATGGTAATTTGCTTAAAGTTAATATATTTGGTATTCAAGATATGTGAAACTTTCTTTTGAGTGTGTTGAATACTAAGAAAAGTTTGATACTTGATAATTGTTTTGAGATATGGAGGTGGTATTACTAAAGTCATGCTGGTTGGGTGATTATGAATTTAAAGAATGCTTGTGTTGAAGTTAGCAAATCCCTTAGCATGCACGTATGGTTAAAGTTGTGTAACAAATTTGAAACGTGAAGTGTACCTGGCTTGTGCATCCTTATGTGTGGCGGTCGGGGACAAGCGATGGTCTTTTCCTACCAATCTATCCCCCTAGGAGCATGTGCGTAGTACTTTATTTTTGATGACTTCTAAATTTTTTCAATAAGTATATGAGTTCTTTTGACTAATGTTGAGTCCATGGATTATACGCACTTTTACCTTTCCGCCATTGCTTGCCTCTTCGGTACCGTGCATTGCCCTTTCTCACATTGAGAGTTGGTGCAAACTTCGCCGGTGCATCCAAACCCCGTGATATGATACGCTCTATCACACATAAACCTCCTTATATCTTCCTCAAAACAGCCACCATACCTACCTATTATGGCATTTCCATAGCCATTCCGAGATATATTGCCATGCAACTTTCCACCGTTCCGTTCATCATCATGACATGCCTTACTTTTGTCATATTGCCATTGCATGATCATGTAGTTGATATCGTATTTGTGGCAAAGCCACCATGCATTATTTTTCATACATGTCACTCTTGATTCATCGCACCATCCCAAAGACATCACGGAGGCATTCATATAGAGTCATATCTTGTTCTAGTTTCGAGTTGTAATCCTTATGTTGTAATCAATAGAAGTGTGATGATCATCATTATTAGAGCATTGCCCAAATGAAAAAAGAAGAAAGGCCAAAAAGAAAAAAAGAAATGCCCAAAAAAGGAAAATAAATAAAAAGGGCAATGTTACTATCTCCTTTTCCACACTTGTGCTTCAAAGTAGCACCTTGTTCTTCATGTAGTGAGTCTCATATATTGTGCTTCAAAGTAGCACCATGTTTTCCATATAGTGAGTCTCATAAGTTGTGTTTTTCATACTAGTGGGAATTTTTCATTATAGAACTTGGCTTGTATATTCCTACGATGGGCTTCCTCAAATGCCCTAGGTCTTCATGAGCAAGCAAGTTGGATGCACACCCACTAGTTTTCTTGTGTTGAGCATTCATTTATAACTCTAGTGCATCCGTTGCATGGCAATCCCTACTCCTCATGTTGACATCAATTGATGGGCATCTCCATAGCCCGTTGATTATCCTCGTCAACGTGAGACTTTCTCCTTTTTTGTCTTCTCCACACAATCCCCATCATCATATTCTATTCCACCCATAGTGCTATATCCATGGCTCACGCTCATGCATTGCGTGAAGGTTGAAAAAGTTTGATATTATTTAAGTATGAAACAATTGCTTGGCTTGTCATTGGGGGTATGAAGCATAGCCTAACTATATGATTTTGTAGGGATGAACTTTCTTTTGCCATGCTATTTTGAGAACACATGATTACTTTGATTAGTATGCTTGAAGTATTACTATTTCTTTTATCAATATGAACTTTTATTTTGTATTCATTCGGATCTGAATATTCATACCACAATTAAGAAGATTTACATTTAAATTATGCCAAAATATCACTCCGCATCAAAAATTCTCTTTTTTATCATTTACGTACTCGAGGACGAGCATGAATTAAGCTTCGGGATGCCTGATACGTCTCCAGCGTATCTATAATTTTTGATTGCTCCATGCTACTTTATCTACTGGTTTAGGTTTTATTGGGCGTTATTTTCCACTTTTATATTACTTTTGGGACTAACCTATTAACCGGAGGCCCAACACAGAATTGCTGTTTTTTTTTGCCTATTTCAGTATTTCGAAGAAAAGGAATATCAAACAGAGTCCAAACGGAATGAAACCTTCGGGGACGCGATTTTCTCGCCGAACGTGATCCAGAGAACTTGGAGTGCAAGTCAAGAAGCAACCGGAGCCTCCACCAGATAGGAGGGCGCCCCCCTATAGGGCGCGCCCCCTGTCTCGTGGGCCCCTCTGCGGCCACCGACGTACTTCTTCTTCCTATATATACCTACGTACCCTGAAAACATCCAGGGGCACCACGAAACACAATTTCCACCGCCATAACCTTCTGTATCCACGAGATCCCATCTTGGAGCCTTCGCCGACACTCTGCCGGAGGGGGAATCAAGCATGGGGGGCCTCTACATCAACATCCTTGCCCCTCCGATGAGTTGTGAGTAGTTTACCACAGACCTACGGGTCCATAGTTATTAGCTAGATGGCTTCTTCTCTCTTTTTGGATCTCAATACAATGTTCGCCCCCTCTCTTGTGGAGATCTATTTGATGTAATCTCTTTTTGCGGTGTGTTTGTCGAGATCCGATGAATTGTGGGTTTATGATTAAGTTTATCTATGAATAATATTTGAATCTTCTCTGAATTCTTTTATGTATGATTGAGTTATCTTTGCAAGTCTCTTCGAATTATCGGTTTAGTTTGGCCTACTAGATTGATCTTTCTTGCCATGGGAGAAGTGCTTAGCTGTGGGTTCAATCTTGCGGTGTCCTTACCCAGTGACAGAAAGGGTTGCAAGGCACGCATTGTATTGTTGCCATCGAGGATAACAAGATGGGGTTTATATCATATTGTATGAGTTTATCCCTCTACATCATGTCATCTTCCTTAATGTGTTACTCTGTTCTTATGAACTTAATACTCTAGATGCATGCTGGATAGTGGTCGATGTGTGGAGTAATAAAGTAGATGCAGGCAGGAGTCGGTCTACTTGTTATGGACATGATGCCTATATACATGATCATGCCTAGATAATCACATAACTATGCGCTTTTCTATCAATAGCTCGACAGTAATTTGATCACCCACCGTAATACTTATGCTATCTCGAGAGAAGCCTCTAGTGAAACCTATGGCCCCCGGGTCTATCTCTTATCATATTTGCTTTCAATCTACTTTTATTTGCATCTTTAGTTTTTGCATCTATAACAAAAATACCAAAAATATTATTTACTATCTTTATTAGATCTCACTTCCGCAAGTGGCCGTGAAGGGATTGACAACCCCTTTATTGCGTTGGTTGCGAGCTCTCAGTTTGTTTGTGTAGGTGCGTGGGACTTTTGAGGAGCCTCCTACTATATTGATACCTTGATTCTCAAAACCGAGGGAAATACTTATGCTACACTTTGCTGCATCACCCTCTCCTCTTCGAGGAAAACCAACGCAAGCTCAAGACGTAGCAGATACCAAAGCAGAGAAGTGCGGGCCAAAACTTATAATATTGGCGAACTCGTTCTACGCTTACCAGAGAAGAAGAAGGACAAGCTGAAACCCAAGTGGGAAGGCCCCTTCATCATCGACAAAGTTCTCATAGGAGGAGCGTACCGCTTACGTAATGCCTCGGATAACAAACTCGAGCCGAACCCATGGAGAACGTCCGCATCTGGAGATTCTACGCCTAGCGCCGAACTCAGTGTTCGTCTCCTTAACCCTCCTTTTTCAATTATGCTCCCCCCTTCCTTTTTCCTTTTATATCCCTTCCCTTTCACACACAATATTCAATACAGTGTGGACTCCCGGATTATTCTGGCCGCACTATGTGTGTAAACTTTTCCTGGGGGCTTCCTATACGGAAGCTTAATATAAATTACTTTCAGGGCTCTTTGCCCGTCACACATGCGTTTCTCTTTCCATGTGTGCCTTTTCTTCACCATTATATGCATCGATATGACTTAAGATGTGGCCAAGCTGGGTTGCCTGGCTCCTGTGTTTATGCCCTACATTCTCGTTAATTCGGCTAGGGCATAAGGGGAGCCCCTAGCCGGATGTGTACCTCAGACTGGGTGAAGCCAAAAGCTAGTTTCCTTAAGAGAATATTCGGTCGGTGAACAAAAGATGCCTTCGTTTATTACAACATCAATGCCCAGAAGTTTTGTATCCTGCGCTTTGCTTCGCATTCTGGACATGTGCCTTGACACATGCTTACCCAGGGAAAGGAACCCTTAATGGAACAATTCTCCCTGGAAGATGTTTCTTGCTAACCATGCAATATAACATAACTAGTTGGGTACTTGTCTGTTCAAGCACTTATGACCCCTACGCCTGGTGTCCACGCATACTCCGGTTTTATATAACCGAGCGGGTATTCCGACACACCCCGGACTTTAGGATCCGGGGGCTGAAGCGAAAAGGTCCGCCACGACAAATGATTTCAATCCGGCTAGGGGCTACTTATGTCCATCGAATTACACAGTCATTTGGGCTGATTATATTCATCCTCTATACCATCCAAAAGGCTATCTAACTTATAATCCTGTTGATAATACTTTGCGGCTAGCGCCACCTGGTCATATACCAGACTCACGGGAATTTCTTGCCCATCTGGCCTGGCCGGTCCAACTTCGGCCATATGGTTCGGGTCCAGCTTGGTGTAGCGCGTCTTCACCATCGCCCATGCTTCTCTTGCACCTTGCCGGCAGGCTGATATCTTCCACAAACGGAAGCGTTGCTATGCTCCCTGAAGCATGTCCACAAGCCCCCCATGCCTTTTGGCAGGGAGCTCGATGGCCACAAAGACTGCGCAATGCCCCGCATCACCTGCCGAGCTCGCTCGTGCAGTTGTGAGAGGTCCTGCAGTAAATCTCTTGCAAAAGCGGGCATCTCCTCCTTAGGGCAACCCGTCAGCATTCCCTCAAGCATAACTTTTTCAATATGCTTCCTCCCCAAACTATAATACAGTTCGTTTAGGCACTTACGATAATTGCCGCGGCGAAGCCTTCTATTCTCCATCACGGAGTTCACCAGCTGTGCGCAGACGTCTTTCAATTCCACGTCCAGCCGAACATTGGCATCTTGGAGCATATTCTTATCATGCTTCACTTGCGTCAGAATGCGCTCACCGGCCTTTAGTTGCCTCTGGAGATGCGACTCGTCATCCCCGCCGCCCTCCGGATTCACTCTGGGGTTGTCTACAGAACTTCCTGTTAAATTCTTCATACTAGCCAGTTGCCAACTGGTGCATTTTCATAAAATTCAGATAAATATTACCACATGAGGCCTTCTGGGATTCCTCTAGCTTGGCAACAGTGGCCCTCAGTTGAGCCTTGCACTCCTCTAGCTCCCGCGACAATTGCTCATTCTTATCTACAAGAACCTGCGCATGACTTGATACTTAAAACTGTTGCTTCAACCGTTTCAAGTCTCAGGGGCTACTGCTATATATATGCTAATCAATCTTTCTTACACGTATATCCTTGGTATACTGGACAGTCGCCTGAGCGAGTCCGCTTTGAGCAGCTCGGATGTATGCGTATCCTGAATTGAAGGCATTAAATGCCTCTTCGGAAAAGATGTTGTTGCGAAGCATGGCCCGTCGACGCCGATGATGCATGGCGCTCTCCACCTCCGAATTTGTGGCATAGAACACGTCTGCGTCCTCTGTCGGAAGACTACGTGGCGTCGGCCCTACGTCCGCCTCCTCTCTCGGAGTTGGTCCTGGAGCCCGACTGGTGGAGGCGTGGTTGGCAGGATCTCCGGATACTGTCTGGATACCCCTCTTCCTGCCAAGATGTACAAAGGGCACTGTTATACTTCAAACGACAACAAATTACACGACAAGTTGTTTTCTTACCTCTGTAGAGGCACGTCAGTTCTTATCGCTTTCCTCTTAAGCCTACCCAATCCGGACACCTGTGGCTGACGGGTCCCTAGGGGCTCGGCCCTGCGCTCCGAACGTCGCTTCTGTAAAGGCGTGACATGTAAGGGATAAGGTGTGACATCAGGAAATAATCCTCTTCGGAGGATCGAGTTTTTGGCTGGGCTTACGCACGACGAAGGTAACAGTCCAGGATAATTAGCTATGATAGCTACCAGGGCGCCGTCGCGGCTCACTTGATAAAATATCCCGTCGACAAGCTCCACGGCCGCATCTGGGTCTTCTTTGAGCCCCGGATCTAGGGCCCTTTCGGGTTCCTCTGGCTGTGGGGAAGGGCTGGAGATTCCTTCCACGTCCCTCCTTAGTTCCTGCTCAGAAAATGCAGGTAACTTTAGCAAAGTACGCCAGAATAAGTGAAGCGATGAAATAAATGACGACTTACCCAGTTTGGGGGGTTGTACATGGAGAATCCGTCCCGCGGTTTGATATGAAGGAATTCTTGCTCTTCTCCTTTGTACAGTTCGGATAGTATCCTTGCCAGTGCGGCAGGGGAGTCCGGACCCTTACAGCCGCAGCGGGTGGCATCGTCTGTCCTGTTGTAATGCCACATGGGATTGCTCTTGTATTGAAGCGGTTGCCCTCCCTGCATTATGCATATTGCCATCACCTCGACTATCGTCAGTCCGGATTTGGCCAGTAACTTTATCCTATTCATCAGGAAATGTACTTCCCTGGAATCCTCTTCTCGGGGGCTGCAGGGGCGCCAGCTTAGACTTGCCCTCAGCGGGGTGTTACTGAATTTGGGGAGTCCTGTCCGGACTGGATCCGGAAGGGGAGCGTCGTCGATGTAAAACCACTCTGAAATCCAGTTATCTGGTGCCTTCTTGGGAGTACCGAATAGGTATCCGGTCTCAGCGATACGCCATACTTCGGCCCCGCCCACTTGACATAGGTACTCTCCCTGGTTGCGGGGGACAAGGCAGAACAGCTTCTTCCACAATCCGAAATGAGCCTCGCAGCCTAGAAATACCCCGCAAAGGGCAACGTACCCTGCTATATGCAGTAAGGAGGCTGGGGTAAAATTGTGCAACTGGAGGCCGTAGATCTACAGAAGGCCACGAAGGAATGGGTGAATAGGAAACCCGACGCCCCTAAACACATGCGGAATTAAGCATACCCGCTCCTCTGGAGATGGACTGGGGGATCTCTCCGCTTGTTCTCCACCATTATAGGTGGCCACTCCGGCTCGGACGGGGACCATGAACACTGGCGGGAGGAGCCCTTGAATTTGTAACTTTACCAAACGGCTATGGGAGACTGAACACTCTCCCCAGTCCCCCGGCTTGGGGCAAGGGGAGCGAGCAGAAGAGCTGCGACGATCGGCCATGTTGGGGTGGTTTTTTCTGGGCGCTCTGTTGGATGCTTGCTCGAGGAGGGAGAGTGAGGTTTGGATCTGGGAATCCCTGTCTCTTCAAATAGACAGTTAGCCCGAAGGACTGAGGGTGGCAAATGCAAAAATGCCTTGACTCCTCGCATTCGCTCGACACGTGGAAATGGTCATTATTGAAGCACTGAAGCCGAGGAGTACAACATTGATGAAGATGCCGGACACTGTTCGTCATGATGGGAACATTGGAGTATTCGGAGGAGGAACCCGCCTTGCAATGCCGAAGACAAGACTGCACGCTGGACTCATCGTCATTGAAGCCTGGTTCAGGGGCTATCGAGGAAGTCCTGGATAAGGGGGTATCCGGACAGCCGGACTATATTCATCGTCCGGACTATAGAAGCATCAAGATACAAGACTCAAGACTTCGGCTCGTGTCTGGATGGGACTCTCCTTTGCGTGGAAGACAAGCTTGGCGATCCGGATATTATGTTTCCTTCCTTGTAAACGACTCCATGTAAACCCTAGCTCTCCGGCGGCTAGATAAACTGGAGAGGATGGTCCTTAGAAGGCCGATCACAATTACAATCATACCATCATAGCCTAGCTCTTAGGGTTTAGCCTCTACGATCTCGTGGTAGATCTACTCTTGTATTCCACATATCTTCAATATTAATCAAGTAGGAAGTAGGATTTTACCTCCATCGAGAGGGCCCGAACCTGGGTAAACATTGTGTCCCTTGCTTCCTGTTACCATCAGCCTAAGACGCACAGATCGGGACCCCCTACCCGAGATCCGCCGGTTTTGACACCGACACCATGCACCCTTCATACACCCTGCCTAACACCGATTCGTGCTTCATATGGTTCATGTTTTGTGGAGTACTGTAGCACCGTACTCTCCATGCGTTGTAGACCTTGTTCTATTAACATTGAACTCACCGTTCATTCTCGACTGGACAGTCGAAAAAGCGGTACTATGTTACGACATTACTGTTCATATAGTTGACATGCGCACAACATCATTTGTTATCGTCATATCTTACTACACTAGTAACAAGATTATGTAGTACTGACGTATGAACCACTGCACATGCCTAGTAGTAGGAGCACTGTGTATGTTCAAGTGGCTGCCATGTCTCGCACTCCTCCGTCGTAAGAGTGGAAACGCTTGCTGTAATCATGTTTTTTCTTCATAAAAATAGTGGACACGCTCTACCGTGCGGATCCTCCTCCAGCCATGCGCTAAATTACTCACTTTCACCGACGTGTGGGACAGCCAGCATCGGGGTACACCAGCCATGCACTAAATTACTCCGTAGTAGAGTGACGGTAGACTACCCCGATTGAAGCGCCGCAGTAATGCCCAATGAGCCGTCAAATCACAAAACCCCCTCCTTTCCAGCAGTAAGTTGGACGGACGAAGCAACCATCATTTCACTCTTCTCTCTCAGCTTCCTCTCTTGAAGAAAACCCCCACTCGCCTCGCTTCTTCCTCATCTCGTTCCTCATTTCACTCTTATCTCTCAGCTTCCTCTCTTCGATGGACGCTGGAGCACTGGCCGACGTGATTTCTATCGCTTTGGCCAAAACCGTCGAGGCTCATGGTACGAAGAAGCGCAAGCACCCCGCCAAGACTACTGCAGACAAGCTCAAAGCCATCGCCCTGTCCAAGCCCCCCTCTCCGGGATCCCTCATTAAGCAAGTCCAGGTAGTATCTCTTCTTTTCGATCTTTTTCTCGATCTTGATCATGTTTTTTCATCTAACACGCAGTACTAGTACTAGTAGTACAACTTTCTGGGTGATCTTGCATGTGATTTTTGTGTGCCAAATGACGGTTCTAAATTCCTCTTTTGACCAAAACATGCGAGAGGTTGACACTAATTTCTTATAGATTACTTTCAACTACTCCCTCCGTCCCAAAATTCTTGTCTTAGATTTGTCTAGATACGGATGTGTCAAAAAAACCGTATCGAGAAAAAACTAAGACAAGAATTTTGGGACGGAGGGAGTACTTTATGAACATCAATGCTACCTTTGAAGAGGGTATATTTGCCTCAGTAACTTGTGTTATGGATACTGCAAGTAATCCCTCTACTCTCATGTCTTTGAAGACATGTTCTAGTGTCTTTGTTCACTCATTTCTATGTGTATATGTAGTCATGTATGGAGTATAATATCAAAAATCATTTTATATTTCTAAACGGGGTAGTAATAAAATATGGTTTCTGTTTGAACTAGAATCAGGTCCGCGATGGAGATGAAGTTCTCAAAGTCATGCCGTGTGAAGTAGAAGACCTGAGGATGAGTTCCACTGCTAAACAATCCAGCTGTTGTGTCCTTGTCGCCACGTGTCCTGAACTAGTGTTTTCCTGTAGCATTGTTGTCAGGCGTGTTCTCGAGGTTGTACTTGACCACAACAATTTCTTGGTTTTGCCTTCGATTACGAACGGTGTGGTTCTTGTAAAGCTTCCCGACAAATCTGATGCGGCCTGTCTTCATCATCATGTTTATGAGTGGAAAGACCACTCTGTTAGGTTCCCCAAGGTTGACGAGATGGTGATGGTGCAGGTAGACATCTCTCACGAAGTCCATGGCCTAGTCAGTTATGCGGGGTTCATCCCATAGGTCGGTGGCAAGAAATAGTCTGCAGAGTTTAATTAGTGCAACTTTGCTTTTCTGTAGTAAGTACCATTGTTCAGTACTTGATTTGTGTTTGTGAACCCTGTATTGTTTAGTACTGCCGCTTTTGGTGTGTGGTAAGTCCTGAGAACAGTCTATGTTAATGTCTGAACACTCAATTCAGTCTGTATATTTTGAAGTATCCAGATCATCTTTTTTGTGAGGACGGTTTATCAATTATGCTTACACTCCAATATATGTATGCATTGCAGGGTTTATTGCACCCACCAGGATTTCCAGTCCCATGGATGTTCGGTCCATACGATTTGTCACGACCTTTGGACTGCCTTGCTTGTGGGAGTAGGCGGGGGCCCTGCATGCCACCCGTAGTTGGACGATCAATCTTCTGTTTAGTACTTCAACATAGTGATTTCCTGGTAAGGATTCACTCGTGTCACATCAAGTAAATCTTATTGATTTACTGTCTAAATCTTATTGATTTAATGCCATGTTTCCTTTCTTTTCCTGCAATTTTATGCAGGTTTTGCCATGTGACATTCATCACAGAATAAACCGTTTGGTTTGCTCTACGATGGCTATTTTTGCAGGTTTCACTTCTTATGTCATGTCAGTAACGAAGGCACTGTCCATCACTTATATTACTGGAAAAAATTGGATCAGTCTGTTTTCTGAGTACAAGCTAAATCCCTATGATGAACTGCGGTTTGCTTTAATAAAAACGCCACAATTAGTCCTTCTCGTGTTTAAAAGAAATAAAGAAAAAACTAGATCACGGTCACGGAGCCTAGTCAAGTTAGAAAGCTGGTCAAAGCAGACCAGACACGATCGTCGCTGTCTCACACATCGGTACCACCTTCAGCAACAGATCGAGCACCGGCAGTTGCTCTAGCACTGACAGCGGCAGCAGCTCAGTCTGATCCAGCTGAGGATTGGGCACCGACCGCATCAGCTTTTTAGGCTGATCTACCAGAGGATCGGGCATCTACACCGGCACCTGCTCCGACACCGGGACCAGCCCTACAAGGAGCACCATCTTCGGCAGCAGTAGCGGCACTATCAGTCGCACCAGCACGGGCACCAGCAACGGCTTCGGCACATGCACCAACACTTGCACTTGCATCTGCTGCAGCCCGTCCAAATGGGCAACGAGCAGTAGTTGCACCGGCAATGACTAGGCTGCAGTTCGCACTTCATATACCAAAGTCCTTACAAAAACCGACATGTCCACCTTCTTGGTAAGCATTGGCCGCCCAAGTGTGTCGTTCTTTTTTCTTTCCATGTTGTTTCACATGATTCACTGTGTTGATCTAATTGTTTGTGTATGTCTTCTTGTTTGCAAACAAAGAATTCCTAGAGCAACGTGGGAGTCGTTCAACAATCCGGGCAACCATGGCCAAGTTTCTCTCTTACCATGCGCAGCCTTGGTGTGAATGAACCTACTCAACATCCCACAAGTACAAAGGATGGTCGCATGATGATTGATGCTAAAGGATGGTCAAGGTTCAAATCTAAATCATATCTTGCGATAGGGGATGATGTCAAAATTGAACTTTCTCGGCAAGGAGAGCTGGTCCAAATCAACTTTGAAATTCTTCAGTAGCAGCACGCAACTGCCGAACTGATCTATCCTCTGAGAGATTTTGATGTAATAATCTGGCATGGTGAAAAAAGTCTCTTGTGTGTATAAGTAGTACGCCAGTATTATTTATCACATGGTATATCGTTGATAGAATTGCAACTCTCATTGCTGGTTAGGAACTGTCGTTCGATTTCATTCCAACAGCTGCCGTGCTTTACTCAATTTTGTGTATTTTCCTTGCGACAGCATCTAAAACCAGCGCCGTACCGATCGCTTGCAATATGAAAAGCATTGAGGTAGAACACATGGGCCCCCAAACATGCAGGCCCACCGGACTGTGGCCCAAAGTCCAGAACCGTGAGCCTGTCTGAGTATTATATTCTCATCCGAGCCCCCATAATGCCCGTGCGTTGCACGTAACATCAAGATGCATTTGTATGAGTATTTTATCTTGTGAGAGAAAAGGATGAATGAGGGAAGGCCTTATTTGCAAATGTGGAGAGGTGCGTGGGTACCTTTTTGCAAAATTGCCATAATTTCCTTCCTATCCACCAGATATAAATCGGACGGCCTATATTGCAGGATGGCAGGCACACCATCATCACTAACTCGTCTATACTGTGTTTAAAAAACTCTGTTTTTATAATTATATATGTTATATATATTCCCCTTGATTTTTCTTATGTATAAAGTTGTGATATAAAAGATTTTTATATTTCTTTACAGAGGGAGTATCTCTCTGTCAAAAATATATTTATGCATAACTAGTTAGTCCTATCTTTCTACTTCCTTTCGCTGATATGTGGGGCATCCGACAACTGGGTCCACGTGCCATATGCACCAAATTAGAGTGCAGAACTGCACAGTAGACACACCTCGGTTGTAGCATCGCAGTAATGCCCAATGAGTCGTCAAATCACAAAACCCACCACCTTTCCAGCTTTAGCAGTAAGCTGGACGGATGAAGCGGTAATATTTCACTAGGCCTAAATCCCCTTCTCCCTCGTCTGCTTGTTCAGAGAAAACCACCTCTCGACGATTGCATAGGGTTTTCTCATGGAGAACCAGGTACGAATTCTTCATCCATCCCCAATAAATCCAAGTCCCTTGGTCGCGGGTAATCCTAGGATGGCAGCTGCCACCATTGATGCATTTTTCTTCCTACTGAATCTAGTGTGTTTCATTGGCAGTTCCCAAAGTGCGAGGACCCTACAGGTTTCTGCGCCCTCGGCGAGACGCCACACTTTTTCCTTCTCATCCTAACACAGGATTTTAAAATGCGCACAGTATGTTCCTAGAATCCTCTTTTCTATCCGGGAGGGTGGGGTTTTTTGAACATGATGTCGACTAATTTGGAAATTTTGATTTCTATATTTCGTTAAAAGGTACTAGTATGATGGTCAACACTGATGTGAAGGAGGAAATTATTTATAGATTTGGATAGAGAATACATTGTGTTCTCATATAATTTTTCCTACAGTGCATTATTTGCTCTTCCAGAACACATGTACTCAAGATGCTCGGCCTTGCCATAACTGAATACACTAGTTTAATGGTCACAGTGAAACCAAGCCATGGATATAAGTTCCGAGTTGGGTTCATGAACCAAGAAGATCACTGCTTTTTTATGGCTGAACTTGGATAAACTTTCTCAAATGTTACATACTGAAGGTTGGTACACGAATGTTGTTGGAAATAGGAGAACCTGGTCTCATCTTCACTGTGATCTTCCATCCCGACGTCATTCTAATTGTTCATCCATGTTAGTTTTGTATCTGGTTCTTGCTTGTTGCCTCGATTACTTCTTAATCCACCTATTCTGTCTAATTAATCACAATTTAACTTTAGAAGTAGCAACGAATCTCTCACGAAGATGCTACTTCTAACTTATATTTTATTATAACTGGTGACACGTGTAGGATTTTTCAGAGTTAATTAAGCAGGCTGCTCGTTTGTTATTCTATAAGAACTCGGCTATTACTGATGGCACTAAAGTTGACTGGGACGACATCCACAAGTTCCTATACTTTATTGATTGTCTTGAGGTCCTTGTGGGGCGCTTCAATGTTGGAAGGCCACGTGGGATAGGTGTGCCACTGCTGCACTCGTTGAACAGGTCCAGCTGTGTCGAGAAACTTATGGAACGAGCTATTTTCTGTTATATATGTTCTTCATAAACTATTGCTTATACATAGTTTTACAACTATAATCTTCTTGAAACAGAAACTACCCAGTTCTATTGTTCCTATACAGATGCCTGACCATGGTCGGATCAGACTTGTGCTTGGTCACAACATGATGTTTATGTCGACCTACTCCATTCCCCTTTGAGGTTAAAATATACTTATTCATGGGTGGTCTCAAATAATGAAGGCCCGTCCATCTTGGAGAATAGGACAGAAGATTATGTTCATGCTTTTCCATGGCTCTAACGCGAATATCCTGTTTATTGACCACATTGCGAGATGAGGCTGCTTTCAGAAGGTTGTGGATGCACGAGGTGGCGCCTGGGCCTTGTCCTGGGGCTTGCCGGCCTCGCCCTTGGTTAACCGTAGGCAAAGTAGAACTGTTCGAGGCGTGCCCCGCTCTACAGCGTCAAAGGTGTTGTCCTCAGGCGCCTTCTGGACGGACTCGTCCACCCCTCCCTGGCCAGGAGATGGCCTTTGGGATGACACCTAGGTGTCCTCCATGGCAAGGGGGAGGCGCGAGATGGCCCGTCACTCTCTGCCTCTCTAGGGGCTAGAGAGTTCCCTTCCGAAGTGGAAGGAACCGGGATCTCGTGCGGAGGGCTGAAAAGCATAAAAGAGTTGGGCATGCCAAAGGCAGATTAAAGCGATAATTGAATGAGTAAGTTTCTGATACTTACGTTTCGCCCCCTCCAGGTTCTTCGAGGCTGTCCTTTTTTCCCTCCTCGTCTTGAGGGGGGCGTCGCTCTCCGCATCCTCGTCATCCTCCTCCTCATTTTCTTCATCCTCGTCTTCCTCATGGGAGGAGATAGGCTCGGTCTCTCCGGACACAGTTTCCGCAGGCCCTTTACGGCGGGGCCCATCCTTGGGCCCCTTGCTCTTCTTCTTGGCCTTCTTCTCCGGCGCCTTATAAGGCGCTGGGACCAGCATCTCCGCTAGCGCCGGAGTGACTGGGTCTTCAGGCAATGGAGCCGTACTCTTGATCCGGTCCGACTTCTCAGTCTAGCTCTGTAACAAAAAGATGGGCTGATGAGTTCAGCATAGATCGAATATATGAATATGAACTAAGTATGTCTTCGGAAATATCGAATACTTACCGGAGAGGCCGGATTCGTGGCGTTGAGGCCGACGTCTTCGGTCTCCATGGGTCAGCTCTTCTGCGCCTTGAAGAGCAGCTTCCACATTCCCTCATGCGTGGTGCCGAGGAAATGATGTAGAGTCCGCGGCTCCTCCGGCTTGAATTCCCACATGGGGGAATCTCGGCGCTGGCAGGTGAGAATGCGGTGGAAGAGCATGATTTGAATCACCTTTGTTAGACCAACGTTCTTCCCCAGCATGTTGGTGATGCACATTTGCAGTGCTTGCACCTCCGTCTGGGACCCCCAGGTGTGGCCCTTCGCGTTCCAGGAGGTGAGCCTCATGGGGGGTCCGGATCTGAACTCCGGAATCGCCGCCCACTTAGTGCGGCGCGGCTCGGTGATGTAGAACCACTCCTGTTGCTAGATCTTCACGGTCTCCACAAAGGCCCGCTTGGGCTAGGTGGTGTTCGGCAGCTTGCTGATCATCGCTCCGCTGCAGTTGGCGTGCTCCCCGTTGACCACCTTCGGCTTCACGTTAAAGACCTTGAGCCATAGGCTGAAGTGTGGGTGGACGGGGAGGATAGGCTCGCACACGACGATGAACGCCGAGATGTGAAGGAAGGAGTTTGGTGCTAGATCGTGGAAATATGACGCGGGATGGGAAAAACGGTTCATAATAACGAAGGGTCAAGTCTGACGCTTCACCGAAAAAGTTGTCAGTAAAAGACATTGTGCTCATTTTTTATGTATGTCCTGCCTTCTGGCTAAGGGTTGTGTTTATTATGAAAAGCCAGATACAATTTTTTTATAGAGGAAAGCCGATGTGTATTCTTCAAGGAACCCGCCTTGCAATGCCGAAGACAATCTGGACACCGGACATATCATCATTGAAGACTGGTTCAGGGGCTACTGTGGGAGTCCTGGACTAGGGGGTCCTCGGGCGTCCGGTCTATTGGATGTGGGCTAGACAGATGGGCCGTCAGGATGCAAGACAGAAGATCACCCCTCGTATCCGGTAGGGACTCGGGTATGTGTGGACGGCAAGTATAGGTGTCCGAATATATTATTCCTTTCTGTAAAACCGACTTTGTACAACCCTAGGCCCATCCGGTGTCTATATAAACTGGAGGGTAGATGGAAGGCAGGATCACAACATTGCTAGGTTAGCCAATCTAGGGTTAGCCAAATTGATCTCATGGTAGATCAACTCTTGTAACCCCTATACCCTCGAATATAATCAAGCAGGAGTAGGGTTTTACCTCCAGTAAGAGGGCCCAAACCTGGGCAAAAACTGTGTCCTTTGTTCATAGTTAACTTCAGTCCTCAGACATACAGCTTGGGCCCCCTAGCCTATATCTTCTGGTTTTGGCACCGACAGCCCACAAATGGGAGATAGGTTCATCTGTATTCTCCATAATGGAGAATCAGGGGTTTACTAGTTTTATGTTATTTTACCTTCGAGAGAGTAGCAGGTCTTAGGTAGTTCTGTGCTACATTATGCTGGAATGATGAGCTAGTTCTTATATGACTATGATGATGAGTTGTTATCATCATGATGATGATGAATTATGTTCTCCATTGTGCTATAATGATGAGCTAGTTCATATATTACTATGATATTACTATAATGATGATGATGATGATGCATGAGTTCTTATATGAATATGATGATGAGTTACTATGATCATGTTGAGTTATTATATCATTGGGTGGAAGAAACAAGGATTAGATTCATGTGACCAAAAGTTGGATTAGTAGTATTTGGTCATAATGATATAATAACATGAACCTAATCTATGTTTCTCCCACCTAATGATATAATAACTCAATGTGATCAGAATGGTATAGCCATCCCTTAATTTCTACTATATCCTAATGTGTTTAATAATGTATAAATACGAAGGAAATATGTAGCAGAATTTTTTATCAGAAACTAATAGTAGTAGCGAGGGATACAATTTTAGCAGCAGTGCATCTTATAAACACACGCTACTGCTACCTACAAATAGTTGTAGCGCGGGCATAAACGCGCTACTACTAGAAGTTAGCTGTAGAGCCGTAGTAGAAGCGCGCCTGTCCGCGCTACTACTAGACCAAAATCCGTGCTACTGCTAAGCTTTTCCCTGGTAGTGTACCATCTAAAATTACTTTCCTTACCGCGTGGAACTATATGAGTTTTGTAAGTACACCCTCCGGTCCCTTTTACATCGTGCATTAGATTTTTGTCAAGTCAAACTTTGCAAGTTTGATCAAACTTATATACTAAAAAACAACAACATATACAATACCAAACATATGTACTATGGAACTATATTTAATAATGAATCTAAAAATTTTGATTGACATTGTCAATTTTTATACTTTTTTAATAAATTTGGTCAAAGTAGAGATATTTTGACCTTGGACAAAACTTATATGCAGATTATAAAGGACTGAAGGGAGTGTTGCGGAAAGTAATATACGGGCTAGTTATGAGAAAATTCTAATAATCTAGAAAATTAGTTTCCTCATTTGTAGTGGTCAGCTACAATAGGGTAATTAGCAAATCCTACCTGATCAGCATTAATTTGTTTTAGTTTAGGCCCGGAGCAGCTACCGAGATGATTATGACGCAGATAATCAAATAAAAAATAGGGAATTATTAATAGTGGCATTCAATATATACTATTTAGGCATAACCTGGCAAGTTATGCACGCAGCTCACACATTATAATTTTGATTGATTTGTTGGATTATCAGTATAAATAGATTTTATATGTATTAATACTTACCTCCTAAAAAATAAATATTTAGATATACATTGATGTTATCCTTAAATAGGTCTGATAGATTAGTATATATGTCATCCTGTGTGTTGCCTTACAACCAGAACATTAGTCTGCTACATCATTCTAGATAGTCTGTTCACTATATTGTGAATGACAATGTCAAAAGTTGTGGCAGTAGTGATAGTTCTTAGTTTGATGATGATCATCACGGTCGTGCACAAGGAGCAAGCTGTGATAGCTATTCCAGTAGAAGAAACAAGTCAAAGATGGGTGCGCTATTTGGTGACTCCAAAGAACTATACCACACCAACATCAGTCAATGATGCTCATAAATCATGTGGGGGTCAGATGCCCCCACCAAGCTGTCCTCCATCTTCCCTGTGATTACTAGTAGTATTTTTCTTTTTTGCCATGTTCTATCTGAATAAAACATCGTCCAGGATATTTTCCTAGGAGATTTGCAATACTACATTTCTTCTATTGTTTCTCGTAGTGTTTCCCTTGCTTGTGTTATCAAAGGAAAAAAGGCAAGTTCTTCCACTGCTGCAAACATGCATGTAGCTTCCAAAATCTTCAGTGACATGCACACATATTGCTCGTCACTGGTATCCTAAAAAATAAACAATATATGGCACAATTCCCTATTCGCTAGTGGTACGTGTTTACCTATGGCGAGCTTCGATAAATTTTTTGAAATAGAGGCAAAAGTTTTGCTTCATTTATTAATTAAGAACTAGAGAGTTACCCAGTTAATTTCTGAAAAACTAGGTGAAAATCGTCACAACCATGCTCAAAAGCATGACCCCATTCATATGTGAACTACTCCCAAACTGCGGAGCCACGGGACGGGAGTACCCAACATACCACTACTGCAACCCGCAACATATGGGTCTCAGTATTGCAAAAGAAAAGGAAATCAACCGACTCGCTACAACTCAAAGAAAACACATCGACAAAAAGCACACACGACCAACCACACACCTGCAACTCAGAAAGCCGCGACCATCCATCATGGAATTATTTGCACCTCCCCTGTAGTGTCATCCTTCTTGCTTTTGCTCTTGCAAGGTTTCCCTTGGAGGGTGCCGGATCTAGAGTTAGAACCACCCTTCTTGTGCTTCTCCCTTAGATCTTTTTCCTCCAAGAAGCATCCAATCATCTTCGTAGAATCTTCAGAATCCAAATTGGTGAGGAATTCACAAATCTTGGTGGCTAAAAGGACTCAAGGGTTAGGCACCAACACTCTACACACAACAATTTCATCAGTCATGGGAACCACACCTCCAAAGGGCTCAAGTGAGTACCTGTCATACTTTTCTAGACCAACACTCTCCACATATGCATACTCTGGCTGGCTAAGCTCCAACGAAGGTGGAGAGGGTATTGAGGAAATCGACGTCTCCCCAAGCGAGTCCACCTTCGAGAGCACCATCAATAAAGGAGAAGTGGGTTCCACACTTAACACATGCAGCTCACGCATACTTTGTAGCACCGAAGCCATGCCATCAGTGACGACCTCACTCTCAGGGTCACTCAACATGACAGGTAGCGGCGACATGCAGATAGGGCACGAGGCGAGAAACATCCATAAGAGGCATGCTTCTCATTCATAACCCACAAGTATAGAGAATCGCAACTATTTTCGAGGTAGAGTATTCAACCCAAATTTATAGATTCGACACAAGGGGAGACAAAGAATATTTTTAAGCATTAGCAGTTAAGTTGTCAATTCAACCACACCTGGAGATTAAATATCTACAGCAAAGTGATCAGTAGCACAGTAATATGATAATCTATAGTAGTAGTGATGATAGCAGCAGTAACGGTAACAACAGTAATAGTCTTATAGTAGTTGTAATAGTAGCAATAGCAGTAGTAACTTAGCAAGAAAAGTATGTGAAAAGTTCTTAGGCATTGGATCGGTGATTACGTTGGATAATATTCATCATATATCAGTCATAACCTAGGACGACACAGAACTAGCTCCAGTTCATAAATATAATGTAGGCATGTATTACGTAAATAGTCATACGTGCTTATGGAAAAGAACTTTCATGACATCTTTTGTCCAACCCTCCCGTGGCAGCAGGGTCCATAAGGAAACTAAGGGATATTAAGGCCTCCATTTAATAGAGAATGAGAACAAAGCATTACCACATAGTGAATACATGAACTCCTCAAACTACAATCATCACTGAAAAGTATCCTAATTGTTGTCACCTTGGGGTTTATGGATCACAACACATAGTAGGTGCATATGACTTGCAAGATCGGATCAAGAACATAGATATAATGGTGAAAACATAAACAGTTCAGATCTAAAATCATGGCACTCAGGCCCTAGTGACAAGCATTAAGCATAGCAAAGTCATGGCAACATCAATCTCAGAACATAGTGGATACTAGGGATCAAGCCCTAACAAAACTAACTCGATTACATGATGAATCTCATCCAACTCCTCACTGACCAGTGAGCCTATGAAGGAATTACTCGCTCACGGCGGTGAGCATCATGAAATTGGTGATGGAGGATGGTTGGTGATGATGAACTCCGAATATCCCCCTCTCCGGAGCCCCGAACGGGCTCCAGATGAAGAACCGGCGGTGGCGGCGGCTTCGTATCGTAAAACATGATGAAATTAGGGTCAGTGGGGCCTCGTGGGCCCCACTACCCACCAGGGCGCGCCAGAGGGGACTAGCGTGCCCTGGTGCCTTGTGAGCAGCTGCCCCCCCCCCTCCAGTGGGTCTTGGTTTTATAAATCATTATATATTCCAAAATAACTCTCCAAAAAGTTTTTTCCAATTCCAAGAACTTTTATTTCTGCACAATAACAACGCCATGGAAGTTCTTCTGAAAACAACATCAGTCCAGGTTAGTTTCATTCAAATCATGCAAATTAGAGTCCAAAATAAGAGCAAAAGCATTAGGAATAGTAGATACGATGGAGACGTATCAACTCCCCAAAGCTTAATCCATTGGTTGTCCTCAAGCAATTTAGTTGACAAACTAGATGTCGGAGTAATGGACTACGGGTAGGCAGACCCGAGCCCCTGAACCTTTCAAAACATCGGGTCAGACTGCGCCCCTCAAGACCCCAAGACAAAGAGCCGCCTTCAGAGAGTCGGCAACAGAGTCGCTGACTACCCCTCTGGGCCGAGTCCCAGAGGCGGCCTTAAGATAAGCCGACTTTAAGACGGCGACCTCAGGACAAGCCGGCTCCAAGCCAGCGACCTCCAGCGAGGCCGGCTACAGGGAGACGGCCCGCTACCCCAACTACCTCCTGTTTTGAGCGACTACGAGCGCGATGGGGTAAGGCCGCCTTGCGGCACATCCCTACCCTGCCCATAAAGGGCAGGTATGGCTCTGAGCCGTACCAACGGAGATCTCCGTCCGTGCGCAAACCTTGTTGCCATGCGGCCTGACATCGGCCGTGGGCAGATTCCTGTACCCACGATGGCTTGTCTCAGACGACCCGAAGGCGGTGGGACCCGCTGTCGCGGGAGTACCGAAGACGGCGAGTGCCCCAAAGACGGACCCGTTGGAGTCGGCCTCCGAGTCGGCCGCCCCTCCCACGGGCTCCATGCGCCATTAACCGAGACAAGGCGGAGAATGGCACAAGTGATCACCAGCCGCGGCGTGATCTGCTGCCATAACCCCATGACCAAGCTCGCGTCATTAGAAGCACGACTACAGTAATCTGCAGCCGCAAGACTACCACAAGGACAAGGGCTGTCGACCCCATCTTTGAGCCGTCAGTGAGGCCCACTAGTCGGCGGGCCCAGAGTCGGCGGAGAAGACGGCGACTTAGAGATCGACGGCTTGGACCCACACCCAGCCGGATTACAGTTGTACCCCGGGGTAGGCCTATATAACCCGGGCACCCATGCAAAGGGTTGGAAGCTAGTAGTTTCAGACACACACATAGAGGGAGAGAAGAGCAAGGCGTGCCCTTCTCCTTCCTCACCCCAAACAGCTCAAGGAGCCTCTTGTACCCACTTTGCCATAGTGATCATGCGGAGACCCCGCAGAGCAGCAGTAGGGGTGTTATCTCCTCGGAGAGCCACAGGCTGGGTAAGATTAGCGGCGTGCATGTCTTCGCCTCGTCCCGTTGCCAGGCACCGGCGACGTTCTACTCGCCCCCTCCATGATAAGCCATCCTTTGGCATATGTCGCACCCAACCCCCGACATTTGGCGCCCACCGTGGGGCCTGGTGCACCGTCGTCCGGAGACCTACTATGGACGGGAACCCTCTTCCTCCCTGGCGAGCGCAGCCAGCCCGACACGCCAGATGGAGTTTGCACCGACGCGCTGCATGGCGCCGAGGTTGCCTTCGCGGCGAGTTGCCTCGCCGAACTTGTCGGCGAGGTTCGCCTCTCCGACGAAGCTGCAAGGCCCGACGCAGTATCGGACGGCCCCGAAGCCTCGCGGGCCTCCTCGAGCAGCTCCACGCCGACGGCGAGCCTGCCGCCGACTTGGAGTCCGCAGGCTCCACCGACCCGATGCTGGTCGACTCCGACACCGCGTCGCCGACGCATTCCCCACCAACGCGTGGTGATCTCACGAAGCCTCTCCCTCGCCGCGGAGAGCGGCGGGAGCACCGTCCGCAGAAAGTACTCGTCATCGATCACGGCGAGCCCTCCCGGCTGGGCGCCGTGACCCTCTCGACGAGTTCTCAAGATCTGACCGCCTCCATTCCGGAGGACGCCCGATGCCGAACGCTGGAGGCACGCCGCCTTCAGCTCCTTGTAGGCGCCTGAAGTCGGCAAGCATGAGACGCTTGTCGGAAGCCTATCGGCCGCGAGATGGATCGCGGCGGGCGGCTCGCCCGACTCCGGCCCAGGCCTAACCGCCTAAGCGTGCGGTCCCGGCAGCGGCGCCGCCATCGCGAAGTCTGTTTGGGGCCAGTCGCCCTGTGTACGCCACGCCTGCGGAGAACATTCGCGCTGCCAGCGGCGGCATAAGCTGGATAACCGAGGGTGAGGAGCATCGCTGATGACGGAGCGAAGTCCAAAGCAACTCCTCGACGCTGCCGCGCAAGACGAAGCCGGCTGCCGCATGGAGGCGCCACGACGACAACACGGCGACTTGCCTCCTCGCCGAGATCAAGGTGCGACATCTCGGACGCCGACTGGCGGCGTCCGTGGAAGAAAGAACCAGGATCCGCCGCCAGCCATAGCCGGACTCACATCTCCATCGAGCGCGACGAAGACGGCCGCCCAAGGGCGGTGGAGCGGCGGGACGACTATCAGCCTCCTCCTCCCCGCAGAGAAAGGCGAGTCTCCCCGCCACCCGCCGAGCATCCGACTCTCGGCGACCGCCTTGGTCGCCGAGAGGGAGTTGGAGAAAACGACGCCCGCCAACGGATCGAGCGACTCCACTGATCCCTGGCGCTAGAAGAAGAACACGAGTTGGGCCCGCCATGTTTCGGACCTCACATCCGAGACGAGCCCTTCCCCCGAGGATTCACACTCCCCCGAGACACACCCAAATACACCGGCTCCATGAAGCCGGAGGACTGGCTGGTGGACTACTCCACGGCCGCCGCAAGATAGCGAACGGCAACAAGCGTGTTGTCGTAGTATGTTCCCCTCATGCTCGTGGCACGGCCCGACATGGTTGAACAGCTTGAAGCCCCGCAGCATCAACGGCTGGGTCGACTTCACCGAGGCCTTCGTCCGCAACTTCACGAGCATATACAAGCGACCTCCCAAGCCTCGTCAGCTGTCCTTGTGCGTACAAGGCCCCAACGAGTCTACTCGCGACTACCTCACGCTTGGGCGAAGCTCCGAACTCCTGCGAAGGAGTGCATGAGGTGCAGGCAATCGAGTACTTCACCGCCGGGTGCAGAGAAGGCACCCTCCTCAAGCACAAGCTCCTTTGCGACGAGCGGAGACCTCGACGAGCTGCTAGTCATAGCGCATAAGTACACCATCGCCGACTCCTCCATGAAGTCGGAGATCGAAGTCGGCGACATGGCAAAGTAGCTCCTCATGCTCCCAGAACTCCGGCTGGTGACGCCAGTCGGCGACAGCAGCAGAACGATCATAAGCGCAAGGCCCCGCAGCCGGCTTCCAATAGCCGGCAGGTGGCGACAGTCGAAGACCAGCAGCCAGAGGGGCAGCCTCCTGCCAAGCGGCAGAAAGGCGGCAAGTCCAACTGGTTGCCGGCCTTCTCTTACGAGTAGACTCTGGACGGACCCTGCAAGTTCCACAACGGCGCGAACCCGTCAAATCACACCACCCGGAAGTTCCACTGGCTCAACAGGATTGCCAAGGGAGACAGCCTTGCCCCTCCTCCGCCTGCTGGGCCGCCGCCTCCACCACCGCCCCAGCAGCCGGCTGTCCGGCCAGTCGGCGCATTACAAGACGATTACCCAGAAGAGCACGGCGCCTATGTCGTGTTTACTAGCGTGGCTGATGATCGCCGCAGCAGGCGGTAGCAGCAGCAAGAAGTGAATGCCGTAGCGTCAGGCGCCCCAGAATTCATGCACTGGTCCGAGAAGCCCATCAGCTGGAGCCGTGCTGATCACCCAGAGGTGGTGCGGAATCCGAGCTCCTACGCCCTGGTCTGGGGAGCCAACCTTGCCACGGATAGGCGGGCCGCTCGCTTCTCGCGAGTACTGATAGACAGAGGCAGCAGCATCAACATCCTGTACAAGGATACGATGGAGAAGCTAGGAATCAAGCAAAGGCAGCTTCAGCATAGTCGGACTGTGTTCCACGGAATTGTACCTGGCGTTTCCTGCTCACCGATTGGCAAGATTCTGATAGACGTCCTCTTTGGGGACAAGGATCACTTTCGCCAAGAGCCAGTCTGGTTCGAAGTGGTGGACCTCGAGAGCCCCTACCATGCCTTGCTTGGCCGACCTGCTTTGGCCAAGTTCATGGCGGTCCCCCACTACGCCTTCCTCAAGATGAAGATGCCGAGTTCCAAGGGATTTCGACCGTAGCCGGCGACTACAGAAGTCGCCCACCTGCGCAAATGAAAGCAGCCGGCCGGGCCGAGTCCCCCGTGATCGCGGGCCGAGAAGCGGCTCTGGATCGGATTGTGGCGAGGGCGGCAAGCAGCCAGAGATATCTTCCCACCCCAAGGAGTCGAAGTCGAGGGCCTCGTTCAAGCCGCCAAAGAGACCAAGAAGATACCCTTGGACCCGAGCACCCAGAGAAATACGATGTCATAGGTGCAAACCTCGGCAAAGCAAATAGGAAGGCGAGCTCGTCGATTTCCTCCGTGAGAATCGGGACATCTTCGCATGGTCCCCCAAAGACATGCCAGTGTACCGACGGATTTCGCCGAGCACAAGTTACATGTCCGATCTGATGTGAAGCCCGTCAGGCAGCCCTTGCGCCGCCTATCAGAAGAAAAAAGAAGAGTTGTTGGAGAAGAGATAGCTCGGCTCCTCGCAGCCGGCTTCATCATGGAAGTTTTCTTTCCGGAATGGTTGGCGAACCCGGTCTTGGTACTAAATAAGAACAAGCAGTGGCGGATGTGTATTGACTACACAAGCCTCAAAGCCTGCCCCAAGGACCCGTTCGCTTCCGCCAAGAATTGATCAGTGATAGACTCCACGGCGGATGCGAGCTGTTGAGCTTCTTAGATGCATATTCGTGATATCATCGCATCAAGTCGAACCCGGCAGACAGATTGAAGAACGCCTTCATCACGCCATTTGGAGCCTTCGCTGCGACCATGACGCTCGGTTGAGGAACGCCGGCGCCACCTTTCAGCATTGCATGCGAAGTGCCTCCTCAAGCAGCTTGGCGAACGCCCATGCGTTTACGTGGGACGACGTGGTGGTGAAGACGGAGAAGCGGGGAACGCTGTTGGAAGACCTCAAAGAGACCTTTGAAAACCTGCGCCGATTCCAGATCAAGCTCAACCCAGAAAAATGCATCTTCGGAGTACCAGCCGGCCAGCTCCTTGGCTTCCTGGTATCTGAGCGCGGCATAGAGTGCAACCCCGTGAAGATCAAGGCGATCGAGAGGATGGAAGTACCCCGCCGACTGCTGGATGTGCAGAAGTTCACCGCTGCTTACGCCTATCGGCCGATTCATCGACCGGCTGGGTGAGAAAGCTCTCCTCTATACCAGCTTATGAAGAAGACCACCTTCTTGAATGGAACTCAAAGGCGGACGAAGCTTTTCTCCAGTTGAAGAGAATGTCGACTACTCCCCAAAGGTCTTTGGCGGCTCCGACTCCAAAGGAGCCCATGCTCATATATTGCCGCCACCAGCAGGGTAGTCAAGACAGTTGTTGTGGTTGAACGCAAGGAGGAAGGCAAGGCGCTACCTGTCCCGTGAGACCAGCAGTATTACACGAAAGCGAGGTAATCACGACCTCCAAGCGTAACTACCCCGCTACCAGAAGATGTGTTACGGCGTGCAGTTTGCCGCCAAGAAGTTGAAGCCTTACTTTCAAGAGCATCCAATCACCGTGGTTTGCACGACCCCACTAGCAGAGATCATCGGAAGCCGAGATGCTTCAGGCGAGTGGCCAAATGGGCCATAGAGTTGGCCCCTACACCATCTTTACCATCCCCGCGACCGCCATCAAGTCACAAGCACCGCCGACTTTCCTCGCCGATTGGGCCGAGACCCGATTCGCTGCCGCCTCGACTCCACCCCTTGGCGGACGCACTTTGATGGCTCCAAGATGCGCACCGGCTTGGGAGCCGGTGTGGTCCTCACTTCCCCTAAAGGCGACAAGCTCAAGTACGCACTGCAGATCCATTTCGCCGCCTCCAACAACGTCGCCGAATACGAGGCGCTCATCCATGGGCTCCGGCTTGCCAAAGAGCTCGGCATTCGCCGGATCCTGTGCTATGGCGACTCCGACTTGGTGGTCCAACAGTCATCCGGCGACTGGGACGCCAAAGATGCAAATATGGCGAGCTACCGCTTTTACGGTACAGAAATGAGTGGATATTTTGAGGGATGCGAATTCCTCCATGTACCAAGGAACGACAATGACCAAGCAGATGCTCCGCAAGAATCGGTTCCACCCGACAGAAATACCATCCGGCGCCGCCTTCAAAGACCTTCTCAAGCCATCCATCAAACCGTCACCGAGTCGACTCCATTTTTGTGCCGCTCCCTCGAAGAAGGCAGGTCTGACTCGAGCCTCGGCAGATGGCACAAGAATCCTTGAAGACGTCCCCAAGAACGCTGCGATCGAGGCCGCCCGAGGACTTCGTAACCCGCCCGGGATCTTGGCGACCTTGCAAAGACTCCAAGATTCGGCCGGGGACTTCTTCAACTCACCAAGCTGCTGCAGACTCCAACCCGCCGCCTCAAATTTCAAATTACTCGTCCAAGTAGCAAGATCGGCAATGAAGAGATAGAAGCACCCTCATGGGCCCAGCCCATCCTGAAGTTCTTAGTAAACGGAGAGCTGCCAACTAACGAAACCTTGGCTCGGCAAGTGCAACGCCGAGCGGCAGCCTACACTATAATCAATAGAGAGCTGGTCAGGCGCAGCGTCACCGGTGTCTACCAGCGCTGCGTCGAATCAGAGCAAGGCCAGGCAATCCTCAAAGACATCCATCGTATGAAAAGTCGGCCATCATGCAGCCTCCATAGCACTCGCCGCCAAAGCCTTCCGACACGGTTTCTTCTGGCCGACTGCCCTAGAAGAGGCCAAGTAATTAGTTCAAAATGCAAGGGTGCCGGTGTTCCGCTCCAAGCCGCTTCACCGGCTTCGGCCAAGACTATCCCCATCGCTGGCCCTTTGCTGTCTGCAGGGCCTGGACATGGTGGGACCATTCAAGGCGGCACGAGGTGGCCTAACTCACCTACTTGTCGCGGTGGACAAGTTCACCAAGTGGATAGAAGCAAAACCCATCAAGAAGTTGAATGGTCCCTACGGCAGTGACTTTCATAGCCGACATCCCGACTCCTGCATGCGGCATCACACACAGCATCATCACCGACAACGACACAAATTTCGCCAAGGGCGCCCTGGCCCGTTTCTGCGCGACGCAGGGCATCCGACTGGACTTAGCGGCCGTTGCCCATCCGCAGTCAAACGGCCAGGTGGAGCGAGCGAACGGCCTCATCTTTGTCCGGCATCAAGCCTCGCCCGTCGAATCCACCGGAGGCGTTCGCCGCTGGCTTTGAGGAGTTGCCAGCCGTCCTATGGAGTCTTCGTACGACTCCAAACAATTCAACTTGCTTCACACCCTTCTTCCTCGTCTACGGCGCCGAAGCCGTCATCCCGACGAATATAGAGTTCGACTCCCCGCGAGTCACCATGTACACCGAGGAGGAAGCAGAAGAAGCACGTCAAGACGGTGTCGATCTGCTGGAAGAGGGCCGGCTGCTGGCACTCAGCCGGTCCAAAGATTCATCTTGGCAGAGCATGCGCGCTACTACAACAAGAAGGTCAAGCCAAGATCATTCCTAGAGGGCGACCTTGTGCTCCGGCTGATCCGGCGAACAGCCGGCCAACACAAGCTATCGGCGCCTTTGGGAAGGACCGTTCATCATCGATAAAGTCTTTGGCAACGACTCCTACTACCTGATCGACGCCGTAAGCCCGAAAGACGCGCAAGAGGGACGACTCCGGCAAAGAGACGGAGCGGCCATGGAATGTGAATCTCCTCCGAAGATTTTACAGTTGATGCAGTATGTACCATGCTACCAAGACTCTGGGCCCCCCGAGACGAGCTCGGGGACTGCCCTCTTTTGTTATCTGTATGGTAAGAATTATGCCTTTGGGTATGTTACCCTTTTATTATGATGTTTGGCACCGGGCTCGACTAGTCGGCCCAGGGACTCGCCGCTTTTGAGCTATGAAGTGCTTCCTGAAGTCCGACAAGTAGCGTGCGGTGCCCAAACCATCTCCTGTCAGAAGCCGCTTGAGCCGCAGAGCGATCGCTTGGTGGGCAGGAGTAAGGTAAATGAGCGCCCACACGAAAAAATGGCTAAGGACCCAAAGCATAAACATAGTTTAAATCGCCTCCCAGCCCGCTTCGTGAAACCGACTCTTAAGAAGCCGGGCTTGCCGTTTCTATCCAACTTGCTTAAACGACTCAAAATGGCCAAGTACTTGCCTTCTCAAAGTAGCCAAGCACTTGACCTAGACGGCAATCCGCAGAGCGGTTGCCTGACGGGCAAGGCAGCATCTAAGGGAAGGCGGCAAAGGAAAAAGCCACAAGAACAATAAGCAAGGAAAGACAAAATTAGAATAATATTTACACAAACTTAGGCCCTTGGCCGGATCTTCGAACATAGGTTCAGAATACACCCCGCGGGTGAAATTGTGTGAATTAACAAAGTTCTTTCGAAAGACTAACAAACAGATAAAATAAAGCCAAGGCAGCGGCCTAAGAAGCAGCGGATAGGGTTGGAAGGCCGGTGGCGGCGGCGGCGTCAGGTGCCGGGGCGGCTGGCTGGGCAGTCTCGGTTTGATCGTCTCTGGCAGCAGCTGGCTCAGATGGGCGCGGCTCGTTGCTGGAGGCGCGGTCGAGCTGAGGCTGGCCGCCGCTTCCGCTTCTGGCACCTCCATGCCGTCTCCGTCCTCCGCCTCGTCTTCATCCTCGGTCTTGGAGTCGATCACCTCCGCCAATCCTCGCCGTGGTCCGGTTCATCCCGAACCACTCCGGGCGGTGCTTCCCCACCGCCTTTCAGCCCGCCGGGACGAAGACACTGGTGTCCGTAGTAGTCGGCGATCACCGCCGCATGCTCGACGAGGGCGCCCGCGCTCGCAGCTCCGCTGGCTTCGACCGAACACGGCCAATCGGGTCCAGGTCGAGCCTGGATACCACGCTTGACGAACTCCTGTGGCTCGGCGAAGCTCAGCCGAGCCGCTGGAGCCCTTCCAAGCCTCAAGACGCCCAGCAACCTCCAGCCCGGTCGGCGGTCCGGCTGGGAGGCAGAATCGGCATGTCCGGCCACAGGCAGCAATCGCCTGGGCCCCGACATAATGTCAAGACGGCGCAACATTCGATGCGCCGGCCGTGACGAGCCTCAATGCTCGTGGAGCTGCTCGCCAAGGGTCCGGGCGCGTTGGCTGCGATCTCGGCGCCACCCGCCCTCCGCGCCTCGCGTTCGGCCTCGATGGCCTGATTGGCCGCCTGCGTATGACCAGGGAAGAAGTCTGCCAACAAGAAGAAGGAAAAGTAAGTTAGAAAAAGCAGGAGCCGGCTTAACCCATAGTCGGAAACCCAAAAAAGAAAGTAAAGCAAACTTACCATCGACGATATCCCCGATTTCATGGAAGCCGGAGGTCAGCTGCGCTTCCCTATCGGTCCAGGCGGAGCGCTCACTCTCAAATTCGGCCAGGAGGGCGGCCTCTTTCTTCTCCGCCTCAGCTCCCTCTGCTCCACCAGCTGCGTAGCTAGCAGGTCACGCTCTACGGCGAGCTTGCCGCACTCCTCCTCTTTGGCGCGCAAGGCGGTCTCGGCCGTACCCAGCTGCCCCCGCGGAGTGGCGTTGGACTCTGAAGAATAAAAAGAAGAAGGACGCAGTTGTCGATTAAGAAAGGTCGCCAGAAGATCCTGCCCGATCACAGCAGGCCGAATTCAATCTCGGGAGTACAGGCCCATGGTGCGCCCAGCGCCCAAAAAAAAACTCACCTCGGCTCCTCGCCAGTCAGCAGCCGCTTGTTCGGTTCTTCAACGCTGTGGTTGAAGGCGGTAGCGCCGGAGGTTGTGATATTCCTGTAACAAGGATTCCGCATACGTATAAAAACTTGAAGTAAGCAAATAAAGTTCCGGGCCGCCGCCGTGACCGACCCGAAACTCGGGGACTACACCCAGTGGGTGCGCTGGCGTGCCCCCATAGAGAAGATCAAGAGAAAATTCGGAAATGAAACATACCCGCACGGCGGATCGCGACGCCAGGTGCGCCTTGGTAAGGTTCTGGAGGGCGTCGCCTTCAGCCCATAGCTTCGCTTGGACGTCCAGGAGCGCCATGTTCAGCAGGCCCGTGTCGCCTCCTCACACCCACCCAACGGGCGCGGCGCTTGTTGCCTCAGCGTCGGGGATGGTCGAGCTGGCGGCGCCGGTCTCCAAGGGGCGCGGCGCCGAGGTCGCCTTCTCAAGGCGGCGCCGCGCTGGCGAGGCGACTTGAAGAAGCAGCTGCGCCACGGCTTCGTCGTCGGTCGGCGGCACGGGTCGGTCCGCCGGCTGTTTGCCTCGTGCGACCTCAGACTGCAGTGGAGGCGGCGGAGGTGGCGCGGCCGCGCCCGGCGAAGAGACCTCGCCGCCTTCCCTCCCTGCGACAGGGACCTCACCGCTGACCCCCTCCGACTGCCCCGTGAACTCCGGCGGCGGTGGCGCTGAGCTCAGCGGAGTGACGAGCAGCGCCGACTGAAGGCGCGCGGCCTCCTCGGCTTGCCTTTTTGCTGCAGCGGCGACTTCGACCGCCTTCTCGGCCTCCGCCTTCTCTCGACGGGCGGCCTCCTCCTCGTCGCGCTTCTCCTGCGCATTCCGGCCTGTCAGCCTCCCGTGAGGGCGGCCGTGAGGGTCAACCCGCCGATTCTTTGGCGGGACGTCTCCGCCGACCCCATGATGGAGGCGGCGGCGACCCTCTCCAAAGTGAGGGGAGCCCTGATGAGAAAAAAGGACATGAGAAGACTCGGGCAAGACGGAACAGAAGAAAACAAGACAGAATAAAAAAGATACTTACACAGAGACCAGCGGTGGTTTGTTCACCTCCTTGCGGAAGCGGTTAGCCTTCGCGACCGCTTCTTCAGCTGACTCATGACCGCTTCCCCGAATTTCTTGGCCTGGCCGCTATTGACTCGGCCCGCCCGACGCTTCTTCGCCGCCTTGGCCACCCAAGGCGGCGGAGGAGCTCACGCTGGATGGTCGGCTCTCTTTGGCGGCGGGGCGACTTCATCATCGGGCCAGTCTGCAAAAGTGGCCGAGGGCCTGAAGTCGTCGGCCCCTCCCCCCCCCTCGGCGTCGGCCTCCATCACCGCCACGCCCAAGTCAGGGTCGTCGGCGTCGCTCTCCGGTCGGGGACGAATTCGTGAGCCGGCCCCGTGGTGCCGGTCGAGGGCGGCATGAGAGGATTCTGAGTCAGAAAAGACCAAGGAAAGTAAGAGCCGGATCCGGCTAAGGAAGGAAACAGAGAAGCAAGGGACAACTTACCATCGGCGGGGGATTGGCGCGCGAGTATGGCTCCTTGCCGAAATGCTATTCCTCTGTGAGGTCGCAGTTCACCAGGAAGTTCACCGTGTCCACCACCTCCGCGTGGGGCATGTCCTTGGAGCACAGCCGGCTGGGGTCCCGGCGTCGCTCATCCGCGGTCGATGAGGTCGGCCTTGAAGAGGGAGAAATCGGCGCGCCACGAAGGCGGCAAGCAAGTCTGCCCCAGTCAGGCCCTCCGATTGTATCATTACGCGGAGCCGCGCGACGGCGGCAGTGCCTGCGAGGGTCAGCGACCGGGCCCTGTAGGACCAGCTGGTGGGTCGGCCCGCCAGTTCGCCGCCCACGTAGGGCGGCAAGTTGACCCAGTCGCCGTCGGGGGCGACGTTCTTGACGTAGAAGTACGAGCGCTGCCACATCTTCACCGACTTGATGAGGGGGATGGCAGGGAAAGGGTTCTCCGGCACCGGCCTCCTCTTGGCAATTAACCTGCCGCACAGAGCCGGCACGCGAGCGACGTGGGTCCCGAGTTTCGCTTGGAAGAAGTCCCCCCACAGCTCGATGGTGGGGAGAACTCCGAGAAAACCTTCGCATAAGGATGCGAAGGCGGCCAGCAGCGCCACCGTGTTGGGGGTGAGGTGCGGCTGGAGCCCGAAGAACTCCAAGAACGCGCGGAAGAAGCCGCTCGCCGGCAGCCCCAGCCCGCGCATGAGGTGCAAGCGGAAAATCACCCGCTCGCCCTCCTCCGGCGCCGGCGTGATTTCACCCTCCGGCGCGGCGCGGGCCCGCACTAGGTGGCTGTCGGGAATGTGGCGCGTTTGACGAAGGAATTCGATTATGTCGTCGTCGATGATGGAGCCATCCCACACACCGGAGCGCGCGGTGGGAGGCGCGGCGACGGATGAGGAGCTCATCTCCGCGGCGAGGAAGAAACGAGGCTCGGCGCGGTTGAGCGAGGAAGAAGACGAGGCAGGAAGCGGGGATGAGAGAGTGCGCGTGCGTCGCCGCCCCCTCCCTCCCCCCGCCTACTTATAGGCGCCTAGGCTGCGAAGCCGAGGGGGCGGGTGTGGGATTAACTGCGCCCACGTCCCCACGCCCCGACGATTTAACCCACGACGTTACTGCGCGCAGAACGGCGCGCGTGAGCCCAATCACCGCACGCATCAAGCGGCCGGATCCGCTGCGCCGGGCAGCAGTAGTGGCGGGCCCCGCCTGACGGGCCTGTCTTGTCACGCGCGTGGGCTGGCAGACTGGCCCTGCCGCGTGGCGTCGTGTGGTGGGCCCGCGGCGGGCGGCTGCCGGGAAGCTTAACGGGCACGCCGCCCGGATCCCGCTGCGACTTTTGAAACCTTTGAAGAGCAAGACGCCCCCCTGCAAGGCCGACTCCAGATGGAGACGGCGGGCCGAGTCCAGATTCTTCCATCGAAGGGATGAAGCTGTCGAGGCTCCTCGACGGGCTGCCCTCGGCGCCTCCCCAGCTTCGGGGACTACTGTCGGAGTAATGGACTACGGGTAGGCAGACCCGAGCCCCTGAACCTTTCAAAACATCGGGGCAGACTGCGCCCCTCAAGACCCCAAGACAAAGAGCCGCCTTCAGAGAGTCGGCAACAGAGTCGCCGACTACCCCTCTGGGCCGAGTCCCAGAGGCGGCCTTAAGATAAGCCGACTTTAAGACGGCGACCTCAGGACAAGCCGGCTCCAAGCCAGCGACCTCCAGCGAGGCCGGCTACAGGGAGACGGCGCGCGACCTCAACTACCTCTTGTTTTGAGCGACTACGAGCGGGATGGGGTAAGGCCACCTTGTGGCCCATCCCTACCCTGCCCATAAAGGGCAGGTATGGCTACAGAGCGCCGTACCGACGGAGATCTCCGTCCGGGCGCAAAAGATTGCCATGCCGCCCTCGACATCGCCGGGCCGTGGGCAGATTCCTGTACCCACGATGGCCTGTCTGTATGACCCAAAGACGGCGGGACTCGCCTGTCGACGAGAGTACCGAAGACGGCGAGAGCGCCCCAAAGACGGACCCGTTGGAGTCGGCCTCCGGGAGTCGGTCGGCCCCTCCCACGGGCTCCATGCGCCATTAACCAGACAAGACGGAGAATGGCAACAGTGATCGCCCGCCGGGCGGCGGCACTGTTGCCATAACCCCATGACCAAGCTCGCGTCATTAGAAGCACGGCTACAGTAATCTGCAGCCGGCAAGACCCGCCCGCGGCGGACAAGGGATGTCGACCCCATGCTGGGCCGTCAGCGGGGCCCACTAGTCGGCGGGCCCAGGAGTCGGCGGAGAAGACGACGACTTAAAGACTGACGGCTTGGACCCACACCCAGCCGGATTACCGTTGTACCCCCGGGGGGGTAGGCCTATATAAACCCCCCAAGGCTCCCATGCAAAGGGTTGGAAGCTAGTAGTTTCAGACACAAACATAGAGGGAGAGAAGAGCAAGCCCTGCCCTTCTCCTTCCTCACCCCAAACAGCTCAAGGAGCCTCTTGTACCCACTTTGCCATAGTGATCATGCGGAGACCCCGCAGAGCAGCAGTAGGGGTGTTATCTCCTCGGAGAGCCCTGCAGCTGGGTAAGATTCGCCGGCGTGCATGTCTTCGCCTCATCCCGTTTCCAGGCACCGGCGACGTTCTACTCGCCCCCTCCATGATAAGCCATCCTTTGGCATATGTCGCACCCAACCCCCGACACTAGAAGTGATAAAGAAAAACTTTTACGAACTCTTTTGTTCTTGTTTATGTATATATGCTTAAATAGCTCCTAGGTTTTGAGCAAAGATTATGACTAACCATGCCAACAATAACCGTTAGAAATTATATTAACTCATATCAATGGCATAATCAACTAGTGAGCAATAATAAAATATCTCAAATGCCAACACTTGGTCAAAATAATCGATATAATATGACAATAATGGTATCTCGCTAGCCTTTTCTGAAACCACAGAACATAAATGCAGAGAACCTCTAAAGTTCAAGCAACAACTAAACATGGTAATTCATGGTAGAAGAGATCCAGCATGGTGCATTCAACATTAACTATACACAATGCATGAGGATGACAATAGTGCTCTCAGGACTGGCGCTTGTTTGAGAAGGTGATGACTCAACATAAAAAATAAAATAACATAAAAGTAAATAGATAATCCCTTTGCAAAGGGAAGAACGGATTTGAAGCGGTGATAGAGATCAAAGCTTAAATCAGAGATAAATATAATTTTGGGAGGTGCACCCTTCCTGTCAACATCACGACCAAGAGTTTTCAATATCTTCCATGTTAAACAAATTAGCAGCGGTTCCCAAGCGGTAAAAGTAAAAGTTTACTCCCCCTCCACGAACAAACACAAGCCATTGCTAACCGAATCCACGGGTGCCTTCCATACCAAAAACAGTTCTGAGGGAGTTTTGTTTAATTATTTGCATTTTTTTATTTCTGGACTAGGCATCCCTATTACCAGCCCCTATCATGCAAGGACGAGTGAATAAACACTCATCATGAGAATAACCCGCTTTGCATGGAAGATACTGACCACCTCCTGTCGCTCCATGAGCGGTCCAGGCACACAAAAAAATGTTCATTCGAAATTTAAGAGGTGGCACATGCAAATTTAATTGGAACGGCAGGATAATACCGCATATAGGTAGATATAGTAGACTCATCTGGAATAACTTTGGTTTAAGGATTTTGATGCAGAAGCAATATTTCTGCTTAGTACAGGCGAAGGCTAGCAAATAGGTTGCGAAGCGGCCAGGTAGAGAGTGAAAACGGTCATGAACATGCTTTATGAATCACTAGTAGAAAACAGGGCATTTGTCCCGGTTCGTAAGGGCCTTTAGTCCCGGTTCTTGAACCAGGACTAAAAGGTCGTTACTAATGCCTCCCACCTTTAGTCCCGGTTCTTACACGAACCAGGATAGATGGGCCTCCACGTGGCCACTGCGGGCAGCCCAGGCAAGGGGTCTTTGGTCCCAGTTGGTGACATAAACCGGGACCAAAAGGCTTCCACGCGTCAGCATTTCAATGGCTGGTGTTTTTGTTTTTTGTTTTGAAAGGGTGGGGGGTTTTGGGGGTTTTGGGGGGTTAATTTAGGTGTTTGTGTTAGCTACCTAATTAGTAGAGAGAATTGTCCTCTCTTATCTCCGTGCTTGGTCGACGCTACGTACTATATATATATCGTATCTGAGAGGACTAGACACTCTAGCTAGCTAGTAAGCAAATAAAGGAAGCAGAAGATCGTCATGAACATATGCATACAGAGAGAAGTGATATCGACCACCTCTCCTTCTCGAGAGATTGGTCGAACAACAAGTTCTCGTATATCTATCCAACGCCATCGCTACATATATACAATATAATTATCTCTTACAATATAATCTCCTAATTCCAAACAAACTAAGGGTCCACATGGTATTCTCCGTCTTTAGCGATCACGTGGTCAAGAAAGAATGCCGCCAATTCCTCTTGAATTGCTCGCATACGATCTGGTGGTAGTAGTTCATCCCGCATCTGAAACATCTAATTTGTAGACGGGGGTCAATACATATATATGAATAAATGAAACTGAACACAAATGATGGTAATAAAATAAAATTGTGAATACTATTATTTACGCACTTCTTTTGTTTGTCGAGTAGCCCGCTCACAAGTCGTGTGGCGGATGGACTCGCAAATGTAGTATCCACAGTAATCATTCCCTTGTTCCTGCCACAACCACTTTACAAGGAATAGAGGTCAATCAAACTGATAATTAGCAAGCATGCTAAATGGTATTGATGAAACTAGCGCTTGAATCACTAGTAGATGCGTGGAACATGCTACTATAGTACTTACTTTCGGGTATCTCAATTGCAGCTTCTTCGGCAGTCCCGGAGTTTTTGAGGTGAATTTTTCTCAAACCCTGCCAGACAAAGAAAACAATTACTTGATATCACAAAATGAACAAAGTTGCCGATATGGTGCGATAATGATCGGTTTAACTTACTTCTCTAGAATTTCAGTCAAGTCCGCATACTCCGTGGGATCTTTTCGTCTCGAGTCTAAGACGGTTACTTGTCCCTGCTCAAGCTTAATCTCTAGGAGAATATAGTGGAACCTGCGCAAGCATGCATAACTCATCAATTACATTACTACAACCTCGACTAATAAGGGATGCACAAGACAGTAACACTCACTTGACTTCGTCAGGGAAGAGTATTATAGCTTTGTTTTGATTTAATACAAAAGCTTGTAGCAGCTTGGCCTCGGTATCTTTGGCATGAGATTTAACCATAAATGCATCTATGAGATTTGTGTTAATGAACCCAATATCACCGACTTGTCTTTTCTTCAATTCGGCGATCTTCAATCTGCATAATGAATATAGTGAGGATAATTAGAAATACATGCAATGAAAGAGCTGACCTATATATAGAGACTTAATTAATGATGTAAGTAGTACTACTTACAGGCAGTAGCAAGTGACCATTAATTTATCGAGGGCCTTTAGATTGAAAAACGCGAAGAACTCCTCCAATGGAACATTCAACTGTTCAATTCCAATGAGGTCATGCTCCTCTCTAACACTCAGCGTCAAAGTATTCCTCCCCTCAGACTCTCTGCAGATTTTCATGTACCAATTATGTAATCTGAACATCATCGTTGTTAGAGAACTTTCATCTTTGACGACAGGCTTCCCATACACGTATCTGTGTTCGTCCGCCTCCAAGAAATCATAATGTACATCGTCGGACAGGTAATCTGCAAGATTGTTATAACCCGGCACCATCCCGCTCGGATCATTAGCGACGCTTATCTTCGCCACAGGTGGGGGAGCGATTGGTTCGCTTGTTCGCCGAGCTGGGCAATTTTTTTCCAAGCTCGTCGTTCTGCTAACCTTTGATCAGTGACAGTGGTTCCAGACCACTTCGCTTGGACAAATGACTTTTCAAGGATGCGCTCATAGTTGCCTTTCGGTGGAGACTTTGGTGGATTCCTCAGGGCAGCCAGAGTACGCTTCACTTTCACCAGATCTATCTTCTCCTCCGGAGGTGGATGTTTCTTTGCTTTCACCCCTTCAAAGAAGTTCTTCACTTCGGCTCGCACGATCTTCGTGTTTTCCTCCAGGCTCCTCTCGTATGTTAACTTCTCTGGAGTCTTCAGAGAAGGACCGAATCTGTATTACCTCCCGCCTCTAGCCGTACTGCTAGACGAAGGAGCAGACGGACCGGGTCTCACGAACCGGGTCCAATGCCACCATGGGTCCCGGTTCTGGACTGAACCGGGACTAATGGGCTGACCCGGCCTGGACCATTGCCCCCTTTTCTACTAGTGAATGATCAACACTGAATACTAACATGAGTAGAATATAAACACCATGAACATAAATATCGTGGAGGCTATGTTGGTCTTGATTCAACTACATGTGTGAACATGTGCCAAGTCAATCCACTTGAAACATTCACAGGAGGATAGCATATCATCATACTACATCACAATAATTTTAATGCATGTTGACACCTAAGATAATTCATTATCCACTCCGAGCTACTTAAACATGGCATGAGCAACTATAATCTGTAATTGTCATTGCAAACATGTTTAATCATAATATATTGAATCATGGATACTGAGTTAAACATATTTGCAAAAACAAAAACAAGTTGAGTTCATACTGGCTTTTCTCTACCACAATCACTTCATCAAATATCGTCATTATTTCCTTTCACTCGCATGACCGAATGATATGAAAATGATAATATTGCAAGAGTGTTCTGGACTAAGCGGGAATCTGCGACATTTTATTCAGAGGGGGAGACAAAATAATATGGGCTCTCTGTTCGATCAACAATAATGCATATGAGAGCCACTCAACATTTTCATTAGGGTCTTCTCCTTAGTACGACTGAATAAAAAGAAAATAATTTTAGAGAAACACACCGACATATTTTTGGAGTTTTTTTTTCTTGAAATGAAGCAAAAGAGAGAAAAACAAAAATGAGAAAAACTATTTACACAGGAAAGCTCCCAACATGCAAAAGAAGAAATGGGAAACCTTTTTGGGTTTTGTTTTAATACTACAACTAAATTAAACTAGAAAGAAAAACCATAAAGAAGCAAGAAATATTTTTTTGGATTTTCAAAACACAGAAGAAGAAACTGAGAAAATAAATCTAGCATGGATAATACAATGAAAAAGTGTGGACACCGACAACTCGAATGAAATGTGTGGACATGAACGTAATGTCAGTGGAAATACGTACTCCCCCAAGCTTAGGCTTTTGACCTATCTTGGTAATCACCACCCGTAGTAGCCATCCGGTCCCATGTGAAAGTGTTGTGGTGGTGCCACCTGAGCGTTGATGTCTACTACACAACCCTCTTCTTGTAGATGTTGTTGGGCCTGCAAGTGCACAGGTTTGTAGGACAGTAGAAAATTTCCCTCAAGAGGATGACCTACGGTTTATCAATACGTGGGAGGCGTAGGATGAAGATGGTCTCTCTCAAGCAACCCTGCAACCAAATAACAAAGAGTCTATTGTGTCCCCAACACACCCAATACAACGGCAAATTGTATAGGTGCACTAGTTCGGCGAAGAGATGGTGATACAAGTGCAATATGGATGGTAGATAAAGGTATTTGTAATCTGAAATAATAAAAAAATCAAGGTAACGAGTGGTAAAAGTGAGCGTAAACGGTATTGCAATGATAGGAAACAAGGCCTAGGGTTCATACTTTCACTAGTGCAAGTTCTCTCAACAATAATAACATAGATAGATCATATAACAATCCCTCAACATGCAACAAAGAGTCACTCCAAAGACACTAACAGTGGAGAACAAACGTAGATATTATGGTAGGGTATGAAACCACCTCAAAGTTATTCTTTCCAATCAATCCGTTGGGCTATTCCTATAAGTGTCACAAACAGCCCTAGAGTTCGTACTAGAATAACACCTTAAGACACAAATCAACCAAACCCTAATGTCACCTAGATACTCCATTATCACCTCAAGTATCCGTGGGCATGATTATACGATATGCATCACACAATCTCAGATTCATCCAACCAACATAAAAGTACTTCAAAGAGTGCCCCAAAGTTTCTACCGGAGAATCACGACGAAAACGTGTGCCAACACCTATGCATAGGTTCATGGGCGGAACCCGCAAGTTGATCACCAAAACATACATCAAGTGGCACGTCATACATCAAGATCAAACATTGTCGCCACAGATACTCCATTGTCACCACAGATCAACACGGCAAGACATACATCATGTGTTCTCAAATCTTTAAAGACTCAATCCAATAAGATTACTTCAAGGGGAAAACTCATCCATTACAAGAGAGTAGAGGGGGAGAAGAAACATAAGATCCAACTATAATAGCAAAGCTCGCGATACATCAAGATCGTGTGAAGTCGAGAACACGAGAGAGAGAGAGATCAAACACATATCTACTAGTACATACCCTCAGCCCCGAGTGAGGGAGTTCCGGTCTAGGGGGTGTCCGGATAGCCGAACTATCATCATCGGCCGGACTCCAAGACTATGAAGATACAAGATTGAAGACTTCGTCCCGTGTCCGGATGGGACTTTCCTTGGCGTGGAAGGCAAGCTTGGCGATACGGATATGTAGATCTCCTACCTTTGTAACCGACTTTGTGTAACCCTAGCCCTCTCCGGTGCCTATATAAACCGGACGGCTGTAGTCCATAGGACGAACAACAATCATACCATAGGCTAGCTTCTAGGGTTTAGCCTCTTTGATCTCGTGGTAGATCCACTCTTGTAACACACATCATCAATATTAATCAAGCGGGACGTGAGGTTTTACCTCCATCAAGAGGGCCCGAACCTGGGTAAAACATCGTGTCCCTTGTCTCCTGTTACCATCCGCCTAGACGCCTTGCAGTTCGAGACCCCTACCGTAGATCCGCGGTTTTGACACCGACATTGGTGCTTTCATTGAGAGTTCCTCTGTGCCGTCACCATCAGGAAGGATGCCTTTTCCCGTCTTTAAAGACGGCGCCGTCATCAAGGGAGCTTTGGCCGCCGGCCAGACTATCCGGCTAGGCGGTTTTCTCATGTCCGCCTGTTCGGCCACCGCCCCAACAATGACCTCTCAAGTCATTAAAAGCGATCTTCACGTCAGCTCGGAATTCGCCGAGCAGCTAGATCCGATTGAGCTCTCCTCCGTAAGCGAGCTCTTGGATCGTGATCGCCTCGGGAGTCGCTACCGACTACGATCAGATTGGGCTTAAAACCGATCTGAGAGAAATTAACTCTCCCCGGGTTACCCACCACGTTGTCGTGGTAGAGGAACAACGCGGCGACTCTTCTTCTATGTTAAAATCCAACTATATCCGGATTTCGGATCCCTCCATGCCGGATTCCCGCGGAGGGACGGACGCTAATCAAATACTGAACCTAAAGTCAGGCATCGGACCAGATTTGTTGGAAAGCGCTCATCAAACCAAGCTTCCGAATCCGGAAGCTCCTTGGCCTTTGAGCCTCAGACCGGGCGGGGTTCCGAACTTAATTCCACCCGCCACCCAAACATAAGCGATCTATCTCAAATACGGCAAGAGCCCGATGAAACAATACATCATTACTGGGCCAGATTCCTCCTGGTTATGAACAGGATAAAGGACTGCCGTGAAGAAAGCGCGATTTCAATCTTCTGCAACAATTGCACGGACAAGGGAATCATAAACGCCATCAGTCGTCGCGAAGTTTCACACCTCGCCGACCTAGCAACCATCATACAAAAATACTGCGCGATGATGAGTGCCTGGAAAACTGAAACTAGGTTTTGGGACAATCCGGCCCTGAATACAAACCCAGTCCGAAATAAAAGGGTGCTTCATACTCAAGCACCTGGGTTAAAAATCAAAAAGCAAAAACCCCCTAGGGGGTACGGAACCGTACTGGAGGATGGCTCAACGGACCCTGCAAAATCCACAGTACGGATGGCGCCACTCCAACACACAGCCTTCGAGCGTGTTGGATACTACGGCAGGTGGCCAAAAGTGGCGTAGGCTTTTTAGCCCCGGGCAACCAACCCCGCAGTACCAGTACGGTATTAACAGTCTTCGAGACTTTCGCATCAAATAACATGCGGAAACGAACAATCCGCAGCCTCGCCAAGTCTACCAAGTAGCAACAACAAATCCATGGAGCGACACGGCTATCACCTTCAACGCCCGGCGACGAACCTAAATTCGAACAGCTAGAGCACCAGCCGCATTGGTCCTCGGTCCGATAGTGGACGGTTTCCGTCTTACTAAGGTACTCATGGATGGCGGCAATGATTAAACCTCATCTATGAGGAAACCCTTCAAAAATGGAAATTGACCGGAGCCGCATTGAGCGAAGCAGCACAACCTTCGGAGGATAATCCCTAGTCGAGAAATGCGCTGCAGGAAAAATCACACTAGATGTAGTGTTCGCTCACGGGAGAATTACAGGTCCGAGGAGGTCACGTTCCTAGTGGCCCCATTCGGCAGCGGATTTCACGCTCTGTTAGGGCTTGTGGCATTCACAATCTTCCAAGCTATACCCCCCTACGGGTACCTGAAGCTCAAAATGCCCGGACCCAATGGGATGATCACTCTCGCCGATGATCCGGATACAACACTCTGCGCTGAAAATAAGATAGCCATGCCGCCCTAGAGGCATTGTCCGAAGCCCTAGCGGCAGAGGAACTAACTACGCTGCGCTCCACGGTGGATAGGGACGATGTGATACTTGATAAGAGGTCCAAGTCCACCTCTTTTAAACCAGCAGATGAAATAATCAAATTTTAGGTCCATCCAACGGACCCCACAAAGACGGCCTCCATTGGGGCACAATTAAGTCCTGATGTCGAAGCCGCACTACGAGAATTCCTTCGGGAAAATTGGGACAGTTTTGCCTGGCACCCTTCAGACATGCCAGGAATCCCACGCAGGCTGGCAGAGCACAGCCTAAATATCCTAAAAGGATTCAAGCCAGTCAAACAAGCTCTCCGGCGATTTTCCGAACCCAAAAGACAGGCAATGGGAGAGGAGCTAGCCAAACTCTTAGAAGCCGTATTCATCAGATATATAAAACATCCGGACTGGCTAGCCAATCTAGTAATGGTATCAAAAAATGACAAATCCTGGCGCCTCTGCGTCGATTTTAAAGACCTTAACAAGGCCTGTACAAAGGAACCTTTCCTCCTCCCTCGCATTGACCAAATCATCGATGCTACCGCAGGGCACGATTCATCGTGCTTCCTCGACGCATACTCCGGATACCATCAAATCAAGATGGCGGAGAAAGATCGAGCATAGAACGGCATTCATTACTCCATATGGGCCATTCGCTTCAACACAATGCCCTTCGGACTAAAAACACCGGCGCAATATATCAGCGCATGATTCAAACATGTCCGGCTACCCGGATAGGCAAAACAGTAGAGGCATACGTGAGCGATGTGGTCGTCAAGACCAAACACGTCGGAACTCTAGTAGAAGACTTGAGGTGACATTCGACAACCCCGAGCATATGACATTAAGCTCAATCCGTAAAATGCGTCTTGGCGTACCAGCGGGAAAGCTCTTGGGCTTCATCGTATCCGGTAGAGGAATTGAAGCAAACCGGCCAAAATCTGAGCTCTATCACAATTGGATATTCCAAAAGACCTCAAGCGAGATACAAAAACTAATCGGATGCGTAAGCGGCCTTAAGTCGCTTCATCTCCCGTTTGGGAGAAAAGGCTCTGCCCTCTACCGCCTCCTCCGGCGCCGAACATTTCGAATGGACGGATGCTGCCACAACGGACTCGAAGAAATAAAGGCCATCACGGCAACAAATCCGGTTACGGCGCGCCCAACTTTGGGCGAACCTATGTTATTATATATCGCAGCAACACATCAAGTTGTCATTGCGGTACTCGTCGTTGAACGAGAAGCGAAGGGCACAGATTCCCTCTTCAAAAACCGATTGTACTACGTATCCACCGCTCTAACTCCATGCAAATCCGGTACCCACATTATCAAAAGATAGCGTGTCACGGTGTTCATGGCATCCCGGAAGCTGCGACACTACTTTCAAGATTATTCAATAACGGTGGCCTCCGAAGTACCTCTCAACGATATTATAAACAATCGTGACGCTTAGCAGGCAGGATTGCAAAATGGGCTATCGAGCTCTTACCATTTGACATAACCTACAAACCACGGCGAGCTATAAAGTCATAGGTTCTGGCTGACTTCGTCGCCGAATGGACCGAGGCTGAACTCCCTAAAGAGTACGGCGCGTACTCCAATTGGATCATGCATTTCGACGGATCCAAAATGTTGGCTGGCTTGGGGGCTGGCGTCGTCCTGACGTCCCCAACTGGAGACACAATCCAATACGTACTTCAAATAATGTACATGGACTCCAAAAACGCAGCCGAATATGAGGCCCTTCTACAGCCTCCGGATGGCAATCTCCATGGGCATTCAACGCCTCACAGTGCGTGGGGATTCAAACCTCGCAATATCCCAAGTAAATGGAGACTTTGGCGCCAAAGATCCAAAATGGCAGCTTACATAACGCCGTCCTAAAATGTCAGCTCGGTTTGAAGGACTCGAATTCCACCATGTAGCCCGGATAATAACCAGGCAGCAGACGTGTTAGCACGCATCATTGTGAAACGAGACGCCGTCCTCCAAACATCTTCCCGAACGGCTCTTTAAGCCATCCGTATTATGGGAAGAGGAGTCCGAAATAACAATCCGGAGCCAGCTGCATCACCTAACTCAGACCATTCTGGCACAATCGGCGGCTCAGCCAGTGAAATAACACCTTCAGCTCACGAAATAATGGCAGTAATTGCCACGTGGACAGAACCATTCCTAGCCTACTTAATGCGGCAGGAACTACCCGAAGACCAAAATGAGGCCCGCTGCATAGTTCGGCGATCTAAAGCCTACAAGGTCCATGAGGGAGAACTTTATAAGAAAAGCACAACCGGAGTCCTTCAAAGGTGTATCTCCGAAGAGGAAGGGCAAAATCTCCTGGCTGAAATTCACGCCGGACTCGGCGGGCACCACGCTGCAGCCCGGGCCCTTGTAGGCAAGGCCTTCCGTACAGGATTTTATTGGCTGACAGCCCGGGCAGATGCGCATGACTTAGTCCAACGATGCGTCGGTTGCCAGCTCTTTGCTAATCAGAGCCACATGCCACCCACCGCCCTCAAAACTATACCCATTACCTGGCCGTTCGCGGTCTGGGGGCTTGGCATGGTTGGACCCCTTAAAGGGGAACCCACAAGCACAAATACTTATTGGTCATGGTGGACAAATTCACCAAATGGATTGAGGCCAAGCGGTTAAACGGCAGAATCCGGACCGGTGATAGACTTCATATCCGGGGTAGTACACCGTTTTGGCGTCCCCCACAGCATCATCACTGATAACGACACGAACTTCACGGCTGACGAGGTTAAACTCTGGTGCAAAAACATGGGCATCAAGCTCGATTACGCTTCAGTCTATCACCCCCAAACTAACGGTCAAGTCGAGCGAGCAAATGGTCTAATCATGAGCGGCATCAAACCCAGACTAGTGCGGTCCCTCAAGGAATCTAACACGCATTGGGTAGAGGAGCTCGACTCCGTACTCTGGGGGCTGCGGACCACGCCAAACCGAACTACTGGATTCACACCATTTTTCATGGTATACGGCGCAGAGGCAGTTCTGCCCTGCGATATAATTCATGACTCACCTCATGTGCGCATGTACGAAGAAAGAGAAGCCGAGTTGGATCGGCAGGACAGTTTGGACGCCTTAGAGGAGGAGCGGGACGTGGCAAAGGCTCGTTCCGCATTTTATCAGCAGCTCGAAGATATCAAAGCAGAAATGCGGGCCAAAACTTACAATGTTGGCGAACTTGTTCTACGCCTACCGGACAAGAAAAAGGACAAACTTAAGCCCAAGTGGGAAGGTCCCTTCATCATCGACCAAGTCCTGACCGGCGGAGCATACCGTCTACGTAACGCATCTGACAACCGACTCGAGCCAAACCCATAGAACGCAACCCGTCTCCGAAGATTCTACGCCTAACGCCAGACTCCGAGTTCGTCTCACTCCCCCGTCCACCTTTTTATATTTTTTTACTGTCTCTTGTCCCCCTCCTTCTTCCCACCTTTTTTTTCTTTTTTTTCCATACCTTTTATAGGCTGATTTGCGCTTTGTTCGCACACACTTGATGTGCTCCTGGCACTCATTATACACAGGGCTTCTTTATGAAGCTTATTCATACGGGCTTCATGCCCAATACATGTGTCATACTTCCGCATGTACCTTTTATTCACCATTGTATGCATCGATATGACTTAAGTTTTGGCCAAGCTGGGTTGCTGGCTCTGTGCTTACCCCTCGTTCCAGTTGTTCGGCTAGGAGGTAAAGGAGCACCTCTGCGATTACTACTGCCGGGTCACCGGATGTGTACCTCGAGACTAGGTGAAGCCGAAAGCTAAGCGTTCTTAAGAGAATATTCGGTCGATGACTTGAAAGATGATTTATTACTTACTCATTTATCTGCCCCGGATGCTTTTTACGCTATTTTTGCAGTCCGGCATTGCACTTTAGGGCATGCCTCCCAGGAAAGGAACCCTTAACGGAACTATTCTCCTGGAAGATGTTTCTTACTAACCATGTAATATAACATAACTAGTTGGGCACCTGTCTGATAAAGCAATTATGACCCCGACGCCTTGTCTCCATGCATGCCCTGGTTCTTTTATAACCGTAAGGGTATTCAGACACACTCCGGACTATTGGGTCCCGAGGTTGAAGCGAAACGGTCCGCAAAGACAAACGATCTACAATCCGGCTAGAAGGCATTTTACATGTCATTTCAAATTACATCGTCACACCGACTGATTGTACTCTTCCTCAATCCCATCTAACAGTGTCTAATTTCTGATCTGTTGGGAATATTTCATGACGATTCTACTTGGTCGTACATCAAGCTCACGAGGATCTCCTTCCCATCAGCCCCTTGGTCCGACCTCGGCCATGTGGTTTGGGTCAGCCGGGTAACACGTCTTCACCATGGCCCGAGCCTCCTGGCGCCTGACAGCAGGCGGTATCTTCCACAAGCGGAGGCGTCGCCGTGCTCCTGAAGCTTCTCGGCCAAGCTCACCAAGGCCCTCGGGTAGGGAGGCGGATGGCCATAAAGCATGAACGACACCACTCATCGCTTTGCCGAACACGTTCGAGCAATGGCACCAGCTCGGGAAGTTGGTCACCCGTTGACCCGAGCATTTCCTCCATGAGGCGACACTGTGAGCACACCTAAAGACATATTTACGTCAATCAACTTCCTCGCCCGAATTCTTCTTTTCAAAGGAATTTGTTCAAGCACTTACTATAAATGCCGCGGCAAGCCGCTGATTCTCCTTCACGGAGCTGACATAGCCGGGCCCGAACACCTTTCAGCTCTTCTCCTCGCTGGGTGTGGGCATCTTGGAGCTTGTTTCTCTCCTGCTGCACCTTCATAAGCACCCTCTCGCCGCCTTTAGGCGACGGTAGCTGTTGCTTGTCCGGATCTAGTCCGGCGCCCTCTGCAATATTATTGTCGATTCACGCCGCACTTTGTTAAATAATTATCTTTTCAAAGTACGTCTTACCGGTGAGGTCTCTGTGGCTCCCCCTGTGGCGGCAGTCTTGACCTCAAGTTGGGCCTTGCACTGTTGGAGCTCCTGGGACAGATGGGTATTCTTCTCCGTAAGATCCTGCATACTATTTGATCCTTAAATCAGTTATTTCAACTATTTTAAGTCTCGGGGGCTACTGGCATATATAACTATTAAAATTACTTACCCGTATGTCTTTCACATACTGCTCCATGGCTCTGGTTAACCCATATTGAGCGGCACGGAGGTGCGCGTTTCCGCATCAAAGGCATTTAACGCCTCCGGGAGAAACACGCGTCACGAAGAACTGTCGGCGGCCTTTGTGATTCATGGGGCTCTCCACCTCGGACCGGGTGGCGGACAGCCTGTCGGCATCCTCCGTCGGAGGAGCGTCCGGCTCATGCCTTGTATTCGCCTCCCCTCCGGACCATGCGTTGGAGCATGGTGGCGGAGGCTTGATTGGCAACCTCTCCGGACCTTTGTCCGTGGCGCTCTTCTGGAAAAGTTATGAGCATTAATATACCTCCTGGGGATCCTTCCCTTTAAAATAGCGGTGCTCCGTACCGTTGCGGCGACGTTTTGGTTCGCGTCGCACTCCTCTTCCGCTTCTTTGGGCGGGTGACCCTTGTTGGTCGGCCGCCGGAGTTCGGCTTCGCCTTAAAGGCACCTCCTGCGATGCACCATCGGTATGGGATGGTCAGAATTGGCCTTGGATCAAATGACGGTGTCAAGACCTCGGTCGTAGTCACCGGGAGGCCGAAACAAACCGGGGTAGTCGGCCCGTAATGGCGACTAGGGCATTGTCTATGCTACGTTGGTGGAACACCCGTCAATCAGCTCCACCTTTATGTCCGGATCCTCTTGGAGGTCGGATCAAGGATCGTTCCGGATCCTCGGGCTGTGGAGTTAGGCTTGTATGCCCTCCACGTCCGGCGCAGCTCTGCGTCGAAATCACGAGTAAGATACTTAACTTTAAAAAGTATGGATCGGGTAGATGAACATCCGCTTACCCAGCTCGAGGGTTATTCATAGAAAATCCGTTCAACGGATTCGTGCGGAGGAAGTCCTCCTCCTCTCCCTTGTACAAGCGGACGGGATCTTTGCGGATCGGCTGCCGAGCCTGGCCCTTTGCGGCCATGACGGGTGGTGTCATCTTCCCCGTTGAAATCCCACATAGGGTGGCCCCTATATTGGATTGGCTGCACCCCTCGCATAATGCACATGGCCATGACTCCAGTCATGGTCAATCCGGAGTGGGCCAGTAAACTAATCCGGCCCATCAGATAATGGACGCTCCTATCATCTTCCCGTTGACGGCTCCACGGGCGCCAACTCAGGCGTTTCTTCAAGGGATCATTGTTGAACTCCGGGAGGCCGATCCGAACTGGATCCAGCAGAGGGGTGTCCTTCATGTAGAACCATTCCGAAGGCCAGTCTTCGGACGCCTTCTTCGGGGTGCCGGATAGATATCCGGTCCCGGCGATGCGCCATATTTCGGCTCCGCCCACGTGATATATCAACCCCTCATGAGAGCGGGGTACGAGACAAAACAATCTCTTCCACAGCGCAAAATGGGGCTCGATGCCCAAGAACAACTCGCAAAGAGCTACGAAGCCCGCGATGTGCAAAATGGAGGCGGGCGTGAGGTGGTGAAGCTGGAGTCCGTAGAAATCTAGGAGCCCCGGAGAAAGCGGATGTATGGGAAATCCGAGTCCCCTTATTAGATAGGGGACAAAGCATACCCGCTCCCCTTTGGAAGGGTTGGGACGCCTCCGCTGCTTTCCACCCTTGTAGGTGGCTAGTCCGGCTCGGCTGGAACCATGAAAACTGGGGAAGATATCCCTCGGTTTGGAGTGCCACTAGCTCATTGTGTGGGCCAGAGCATCTCACCCAATCTCCTGGCTTAGGGCTGGGAGCGCGAGAGAAGGAGCCGCGTCGGCTATCCATGATGGAATGGATTTTTGTTAGAGGCGCTTCGATGAGAACTTGCGGATGGAGGATGGTGTGAGCTGGATCTAGATCCTCGCCTCTCTTATAGGCGGCTCGTTACATACGGCTAGGGGTAAAATGTAAAAATACCCCAGCCTTTCTCATTCGTACGACAAGTGGAAGAAGGCCATTATTGGGCGTAGAAGCCACGGAGCGCAACATTCATAAGGAAGCCAGACACTATTCGACGGGAACATGAAGTTTGAAGGAGAACCCGCCTTGCAACGCCGAAGACAATATACGCGCCGGACTCGTCATCGCTGAAGCCCGGTTCGGGGGCTACTGAGGGAGTTCCGGAATAGGGGGTGTCCGGATAGCCGAACTATCATCATCGGCCGGACTCCTAGACTATGAAGATACAAAATTGAAGACTTCGTCCCGTGTCCGGATGGCACTTTCCTTGGCGTGGAAGGCAAGCTTGGCGATACGGATATGTAGATCTCCTACCTTTGTAACCGACTTTGTGTAACCCTAGCCCTCTCCGGTGCCTATATAAACCGGACGGTTGTAGTCCATAGGACGAACAACAATCATACCATAGGCTAGCTTCTAGGGTTTAGCCTCTTTGATCTCGTGGTAGATCCACTCTTGTAACACACATCATTAATATTAATCAACCAGGACGTAGGGTTTTACCTCCATCAAGAGGGCCCGAACCTGGGTAAAACATCGTGTCCCTTGTCTCCTGTTACCATCCGCCTAGACGCACAGTTCGGGACCCCCTACCCGAGATCCGCCGGTTTTGACACCGACACCGAGGGTGAACTACTCCCTCCTCGTCATGGAGAGCGCCGGGATGATGAAGATGGCCACCGGTGCTGGGTTCCCCCTCCGGCAGGGTGCCGGAACGGGCTCCCGAGAGGTTTTTGGTGGCTATAGAGGCTTGCGGCGGCGGAACTCCAGATCTATCTTCTGTTCTGGAAGTTTTACGATACGTAGGTATATATGGGTGCAAGGGGTATGTCGGTGGAGCTTCGGGGACCCCACGAGGCAGGGGGCGCGCCCCCCACCCTCATGGCCAGCTCCCATATCTTCTGACATAGAGTCCAAGTCTATCCGGTGGGTTTCCTTCCAAAAATAACTTCTCCAGTTGATTTCGTTCCGTTTCGACTCCGTCTGATATTCCTTTTACTCGAAACACTAAAATAGGCATAAAACAGCAAATCTGGACTGGGCCTTCGGTTAATAGGTTAGTCCCAAAAATAATATAAAAGTGGATAATAAAGCCCAATATTGCCCAAAACAGTAGATAATATAGCATGGAGCAATCAAAAATTATAGATACGTTGGAGACGTATCAAGCGTCCCACTCTTGGGGCTCCTCCTCTATCGTTTCCTGGGCGTTCCGGTAGGCAACAATGTCCGGTGGCATGACTATGTATCCATTTCTGGCTATAGAATCAAACTAAGCAGGTGCAGGAAACGGGATAATATCACGGGTTTTCTCACTGAAAACCAGGTTGTAATGAATGTTGTTAAAAGCATCTGCATCATCAATAAATTGGTGATCCACCATCGCCCGGTGATCTAGATAAACTCGGGGCAGACGAAGGTCATGGTGGCAAATCTGAACATTAAAATGACTCGCTAAGCGAGTGGCATAACCACCATGGATTTCGCCCTTGGTTCTATTAAGGTGCAGACAGCGTGCAATAATAGCTCCTAGGTTAAAGGTGTGGTCATTGTGAAATGCACGACATAAAATAGCAAGGTCAAGAGCACTAAGTATACCATCCTTCTCCCTAGCAGTCAAACACTTTGCGTTGAATAAAGAAAATTAATGAATAGAAGGAAACTTCAAACTAGTGGCGGTGGTTTTTGACACGCCTCTTTCCTCACCAGCCGTCAAAGTGAGGAGGAAGTCCTTAAACTCAACCGGTCTAGGCTCTCTCAAATCTCTGTCAGAGGGAACCAAACATATTTCACGAAATTCAGTGAGCGGTATCTGAGGGTTTTAGAATATAATTAAACCGCACCGCAGGAGGTTCATGCCTATTCAGAAAATATTTTTTTGCACAAAGACATTTGTGAGGAGGTGGTGTTAGTCACACTCATCTGCGAGGAAGTTAGTCAGCCCAGTATTTGGAATGAATTGGGCAAACTCTTGATGGAACCCAGCCTTGTCCATGAAGGCATTATGTGGCCATTCACATGGTCACACTTCCGCCGTTCTCAAAATGTTGAGGTCGTTGTCTGATGATTCCCTAATGACTCCCTTGGCATTCTTTTTGGAGGAATACTTCCAGAAAATACTCATCTTTTTTTATGAACAAAATTTTGAAATTTTTGGGTCACAAACTTTTGTCAACAAAACTTCACAAGATTGATAGCAACTACTTGGAACTCAAATAATTCAACATACCATGAATGCCTAGAGGCTGAATCCAGCCTTCAAACTACTTGGAACTCAAATAATTCAACATTAAAGCTCATCTACAACAACACCAAGAGTAGAAAAATACTCAAAATATGAACCACTAGAACAAAAACTAATTGGAACAATGGAGGAGTCACATACCATGTAGCAATCCCCCAAAATAGTTTCGGAAACGGAGCTTCAAGCAAAGAGATCAAAATCCGCGGGTTTGAGAGCAAGAACATGAGAGAGAGAGAGAGAGAGAGAGCAAGAGTGATTTTTTATGGAGGTAGGTGATGACATGGGCTAAAGGGATAAGTGAGGGGGCCACGTAGGGCCCACTACCCACCAGGGTGTGCTTGGGGTAGCTGGCACGCTCTGGTGCCTTATGGGCACCAGGGGCACCCCCATCGTAATGTTATTTGTACTAAAAATTCTTAAATATTCAGAAAAAATCATGTTAAAATTTCAGGTCATTCTGAGCACTTTTTATTTTTGACCATTTTTATTGCATGGGAAAATTCAGAAAACAGGATAAACATGGCATTTTATTTTATTTAACTAGCAAAAATAGAAAACTAAAAGTAGGGACAGAAGGTTGTGCTTACTAAATTCATCGACCAAATTTCTCTCAAAAATAATCCATTAATAAGGTTGATCAAGTCTTATTAACAATCTCTTTTGATTAACATGCACCCGAAGAACCATCGTAAAACACTAAGTTACCTTAACGGGGATATGCATATCCCCAACAATAAGTATTTCATATTTCTTCTTGTCAGTAGGTAAAGGGAGACGAAAACTTCCAATAGTAATTGTATGAGATTTTTCAATAACATTAATACCATTCACTTGAAATTGTTTATTTGGAAAGTGCACAGTGTGGTCATTACCATTGATATGAAAAGTGACTTTGCTTTTATTGAAATAAATAATAGCCCCTTCGGTATTCAAAAAAGGTCTACCAAGGATAACCGACATGTTGTCGTCCTCGGGCATCTGAAGTATAACAAAGTCTATTAAGATAGTTACATTTGCAACAACAACGGGCACATCCTCACAAATACCGATAGGTATGGCAGTTGATTTGTCAGCCATTTGCAAAGATATTTCAATAGGTGTGAGTTTATTCAAATTAAGTCTTTTATATAAAGAGAAAGGCATAACACTAACACCAGCTCCTAAATCACATAAAGAAGTTTTGACATAATTTCTTTTAATAGAGCATGGTATAGTTGGTATTCCCGGATCTCCAAGTTTTTCAGGTACTCCATCCTTAAAAGAACAAGATTTACAGTAATATTCAAACCAGGTTTTTCAATGTTTACTGTCGAGTCGACACCGCCTTGGATAGGCTTTTTTCTCGTGGGTCCCAAATGTCAGATTCCAAATCTTTCACTACCATGCAGCTTTCCTTATTAAGAATTACGTCCCATTTGGTGTGCTAGCTAAAAATAAGTTTGTGGGTCATGGTGGGCGCTAAGAACTTGCAGGTTCTATAATGAACAATGAACTCAAGGATCCCACAATAGTGATGTTATTTCCCTATGTTGTGATTGCTTATAATATTTATGTCTTAATTAAAGAAATGGCCAGCCATTGGCTCAGTATGAAAGAACATATGGGTCAAATCCGAGTTGAAAAGGGCAACAATATCTAACTCCAGCTTACAAACGGTCCAAAAGCATGAGGGTTAATTGTTCATCAGGTTTAGACAAAACCCAGATTAAACAGGACAATAACTTCTAGCTACACCAAAGTATTGGGCAGTCACAAAAAAATGGATCGGTCTGATCCATAAAATCAAGATCCCGACACAAAAATTCGACTGGTCCATGATGATGACATGTTGTTGTAAATAGAAGCCGAGCACGTTCAGAAGCCCTTAGGTCCACCTGTAATTTATTTTTATGTTGTTCAACATATCCATCCATGAGAAAATTCTTGTTGAAAAACTTAATCCTCACAAACAATAGTAACCTCGCATTCGACATGAAGAGTGTGACAAAGCTAGTGTTTGCAGGGTTGGATGCATATCCTTCCAACGTTATTGTCTTCAGACGGATGACATGATATCTGAGAAAATCCTTGTGCTTCCTCACCCATTGATTGGTTATATGTTGTTCTCCAAGTGCTAGTACCTAAGTAGACATGAAGATTGAAAACAGTTAATGTCTAAAATAGAGTATGTCGAAGGAGCGATAGTTGAACGGTTAATTATAGTACATTATATATGGGCTTTCATTGTGCGTGAAATCATCGCCTTTATATACAAATTCTCCATACATGGAAAGCATCGCAGCAAGCCAATACTCGTGTTCAGATCAAGACACCACATACTGATATATAAGGTCTTGACAGAATTCCACACCCCTGATAGGCCATCCATGGACAAGCTCTTCATTCAGCATAGAACATAATATTAGCACCGAAAGTGTACTCCAAGAAGATATTTAACTTGTGCACACAAATGAAAAATGCAGATTACAAAAGTGCACATGAATAATATATAGTACCTGATTAAGTGTGGAGCCAAACACCATCTTAAACGATATAAACGATCATCAATTGCACCCAAGGTCTCCAGTTTAGGCGCAGAGACCACAGTTATTTGCGATGGTGCATAACACCAATGAAGGAGCAACCTTTGAAGTGAAGGGGCATCTTCGATGATGAGCTCTTGTCCTTCAAAACAAATTCCAATGCTGACAAGGTGAGGTGACTTTATTTTGAGACAAGGGACATGGATTCCATTTCCAAAAACAAGCACCAAGCGCTCAAGGGCAGGGCAACTGGAGTGGATAATGTTGTGCAATGAGGCCTCTCACAGATCAACCAACATAAGCGCAAGTTTTTTCAGTAGTGTAGTGGGAGTCGAAGCATTTGTACTAGATTGTCTGCTAGATGGCACCGGGTCAAGGTGGCGGTGTGGAGAGAGGAGGAAAACCATGAGATGTATATCGGTGGTGAGGGCACAGATACATTGATTAGTACTAAGTTATTTTTGTAGTAATGGTAGAACACCAGTTGCTCGAGTTTTTTGAATTGACGGGGTGCCAGCCAGGCACCCACCATGCGGGGTATGTCCAGCAGGTAGCATGTCGGGATGCGAATGTGTTGAATGGAGCCCTTGTGGGAGGAGATGATGGCTCCTGGGACTTCAGAATCATCATCGACAGATAGCTGACGACAGTCGAGATTAGGAGGCGTGGCGCGTGATACGTCCATTTTGCATCATGTTTACCTACTGTTATTTATATTAATTTTATGCATAATAATGCTTTTTGGAGTAATTCTAATGCCTTTTCTCTCATAATATGCAAGGTACACACAAAGAGGGAGAATTCCGACAGCTGGAAATCTGAATCTGGGGAAGGCAATCTCCATCAACATCTTTAACAGCACCTTCTCCTCTCAAACCCTAGTTCATCTCTTGTGTTCAATCTTTGTACCGGAACTATACACTACTGAAAAATAGAGAATTTGCCATCAGCCAGTTCTTTGTCGTCTATAGTGGACGATAAAGAAGGCCTTTGCCGTCCGCTTCTATTAAACGGACGACAAAGAAGTGGCTGACAACAAATATCTTGTTTTCCATCAGCCAGTTCTTTGTCGTCGTCTGGCTGACAGCAAAGAAACTTTGTCGTCCGCTAGGGACGGCAAAGAGGTGGGTGGGGTCCAATGGAGGCCTAAAACCCTAACCCCCCCCCCCCCATTTGCCGTCTGCTAGCTGACGACAAAGATTCTATGTCGTCTGCTAGCGGACGGCAAAGAATGTGCCAACTAACGGCCTCTAATAGCCACCCCTCTCTCTCTCTCTCCCCGGCCCACCCCTCTCACTCCACCAGCGTCCCCGCGCCCAAGACGGTCGCCGCCCCACCACCCTCCCTGTCCCGGATCCCCCGCACCCATCGCCCCTGCGGCCCCACCACCTGGTGCCCCCTGCCCCAGCCAGCCCGTCGCCCACGCCGCCCCATCATCCTCCCTGCCCCGGATCACCCCGGACCCGTCACGCCGTCCGCCCCCCCCCCCCCCGCCCCAGCCGGCCCGTGTCCCACGCCACCCCATCACCCCCGATCCCCGTCGCCCCAGCCGCACGGTGCCACCCGCCCCCACCCTCCTTGTCCCAGAGCCCCAGAGCCCCCGCGTCCGCCACCACCGCTGCCCTCCTTCTCCACCGCCGCCCCGCCCCCCTCCTCCACTGCCACCGTCACCATCGCTGCCCTCTCTCTGGTGAGCTCCACCCCTGCCCTCTCTCCTTTTTTCTCCTTTTTTTGTTTTTTTAGACTTACTTTAGTTTAGGCTTAGTTTAGTTTAATTTTAGTTAGGTTGATGGCAAAAACAATAATGCTATGTTAATCATCTTTCGATTTCAATGTGTAGTTGTTTCGTCGCTGTGAGGGTCTGGTGTTCGACGAGCTCCGCCCATGCGTTCGTGGGTGAGCACAAATGGCATCTCCTTCTCCCCCCCCCCCCCTTAATTATTTGATCTGTTACGGCCTTCGTGCAGATGACACTAGCTAGGTAACTATAGTCGCGTAACCAGTCTCCCATCCGAAAGGGTTGCATCGATAAATATGCATTCAGTTGCATATTTATCACCGTAACTCATTTGGATTGTCCAGCGATTTCCACGGACAGCCCGAGTATGTGTAGATTGAGTACGTTTTCCATGCTCTACCCCATTCCAAGACAAAATTTTGTCAGCGCCCCCCTGTTGTTCTCCGGATGCACATTCTCTCGGCTTTTTGCCGAGACGTGTATCAGGAGAACAGCGGAGAGGTGCTGCCAAAATTTTGTCTCAGAATGGGGTAGAGCATTTGAACATACTCAATCTACACATACTCGGGTTGGATTAGGACCTATCTTTTATTATTATAGTGTAGGTTGCATGGATGTAATAAAATTGACAAACTAGATGAATTGATGAATATACATGTTGAAGTATATATATTTCTTGTCTATCCAGTAGCTAAACAAGATGAGTGATCGTGCGTGGATGTACACCGGTCGCACTAGTCAGAAAGACATGACCAATGAATGGTTAACAAATACCAAGGGGCTTGTGAAAGCCGCATTTGCAAATGGCCAGGGGGAAAACTGGTGCCCCTTGTGCCCGGTGCAAGAATTGGGAAAAGATGACACGGGATTAAATGGGCAAACACCTGCAGAAGAGTGGTTTTACACCCGGTTATATGGTGTGGACATTTCATGGTGAGTCTGCCCAACGTGCCAGAGCTTAGGTGGTTCATCATTGCACCAACGAGCATGGTACCGGGATGGAAGACATGGTGCAAAACTTTGATGATGCTCGGGATTCGGGCGAAGAGATGGAGGAATCTGCAAAGGCCTTCAATGAAATGTTGGAGTCTTCAAAACGTCCTCTTCATGAGCACACTGAGCTTTGTCAGCTGGATGCCATCTCACAAATAATGGCACTGAAGGCTCAATTCAACTTGGGCAGAGAATGCTACCACGCGATGATGACAGTATTTGGACGCTTTCTACCCAAAGGCCATGTACTACCTGCAAACATGTACCAATCACACAAAATCCTTCGTGCTCTTAAGATGCCCTGTGAGAAGATACATGCCTGTGAGAAAGGATGTGCCTTATTTAGGCTTGAGTATGCAGACTTGAACTATTGTCCCATTTGCATGTCTTCTAGGTATATTGTGGTAGATAACGGTATGGGTGAGAAGACGCAGACCAAAATCCCTGTTAATGTTCTTTGGTATATGCCAATTGTACCAAGATTTCAACGTCTTTTCATGGTCGAAGAGAAGGCCAGACGGATGACATGGCACAAAGAGGGCAAAAGAACTGAACTAGATGCAGATGGGAATCTGATGATGGTACACACATGTGATGGTGAAGCGTGGAAGCACTTCGATGCATTATATGTGGAAAAAGCGGCAGATACAAGGCATCCTTGAGTCGGCATCAGCACGGATGGGTTCAGTGTGTTTGGTCTGACGGCAAAACAATACAATTGTTGGCCTGTATTTGTCTTTCCACTCAACCTCTCCCCCAGACAGATTATTCAAAGAAAGAACATTTTTTGACGTTGATAATTCCAGGGCGGAACAATCCGGGGAAGAATATGAATGTGTACATGCAGCCTCTTAAGGACGAATTGCAAGAAGCTTGGGATAATGGGTTCAAGACATACGACGCCTTTAACAAACAGAACTTCATAATGCGTGTCTGGTACATGTACTCCATGCATGACTTGCCGGCGTATGCGCTATTCGTTGGATGGTGTGTGCGTGGAAGGTTCCCGTGCCCCACATGCAACGAAGCTCTTGAGTTTCGTCGGCTGCAGGCGGGTCGCAAGTTTTCTTGCTTCGACTTGCATAGACAATTCCTGGATCCTCGACATAAGTTCAGGGAAGACAAGAAGAACTTCATGAAAGGTAGAGTTGTCAAAAACTCTGCACCACCTCCATTTACAAGCCAGGAGACCCTAGATCAGTTAAATGCTCTCGAGCCAGATCCAGAGCGTCCAGGGTATTTCAAGGGGTATAATTAGAAACACGCCTGGACTCACAAGACATGCTTGTGGGATCTACCTTACTTCAAAGACCTCCTTTGCCCACACAACATCGACGTGATGCACACTGAAAAGAATATCGTCGAGGCACTTTTTGGTACATTGTTCGGCATAGACGGGAAGTCAAAGGATAATACTAAGGCTAGAGTCGATCAGGAGGCGCTATGTGGTAGACCGTTACAAAACATGCAAGAACCGAAAGGAAAGCAGAACTGGACGAAACGAAAGTCATGGTTCGATCTTGGAAGGCCAGATATGAGGGAAATTATCTTGTGGGTGAAAATGAAGTTGATTTTCCTTGATGGTTATGCAGCAAATCTAAGGAGGGGAACGAGTCTTGACAAATTGAAACAATATTTGGTCTCAAGAATCATGATTGGCACATATGGGTTGAGCGGGTAATGCCGGTGATGTTGCGTGGCTTCATCCCTGAGGATGAATGGCTAGTACTGACAGAGCTAAGCTATTTCTTCTGTGTTCTTTGTGTGAAAGATCTATTGCCTGCCGTGATAGAAGAAATGGAAGAGTTAGCGTCGGAGTTGATCAGCAAGTTACAGAAGATCTTTTGTAGCGACCAGACCTCAAACATGATCTCTTTGCATCCGTGTCATCCCTGGATAGGTAATGCTGACACGCACAGTACTTGAGGATTTATAACAGAGTAGCAATCACACACTTATTACATCAAATGTCTCAAAAGAGAACTTATTACAATAATATGGCTTAAGGCCATCTAAAAACGATAATAGCGGAAGGCTTGGAAGATAAAGTGAGTCCATCAACTCCAACGGCGTCACTGAGTGAAATACAACAACCTATGGCACCTTACTCGTCGTCTGAAAAGTCTGCAACATGAACGTTGCAGCCCGAAACGGGTCAGCACATGGAATATGCTGGCAATGTAACACACAGAGTAATGAACAGAATAAATGACATCACTACATGCATATATGGCTGGTGGAAAGCTCTATGGTTACAGTTTTGCATAAAGCCATTTTTTCCCTACAACAAAGGAATATATTTTATTTATCTATCACGGTGGTTGTTAAACATTGAGAAGGTCAAATTGAAGAATTTGTTTCTTTTAAGGGTTCTCATAAAGTTGCTTCTTTGATTGAAAAGTATGATATTACTCTCTACAAATCTGAGAATTTTGACATACTTAAATATTGCCATGAAAACTATGCTCATAATGTCTATGTCGAAGAATTTATTGAGAGAATGGTCGTTGCTTTGGAAGAAAATAATGATATGCATGAATCTATAGATAATTATGATTCTGATGATTTCATTGAAATATCCATTGATGACTATGATGCTTGCTATTCTTATGGTCCTAATGCCAATATTTGTCGAGATGAATTTGCTATAGTTCCTTGTGTTAAACATGAGATTATTGCTATTGCACCCATACTTGATAGTTCCTTGAATCAAAAGCATGATTGCAATGATGTTATTATAAATTCTATTAATGTCAATTATGTTAATAATATGCAAAATCATAAGCTTGGGGATGCTAGTTTTGCTGTGTCCGCTACTTACTTCAATGATCATGATTGGGGTGATAATGCTTCTTATGATCTTGAAATTTTATTTAAGCCTCATGATGAATATGACATTGATAATAATGTTTGCAATAATATTGAAAGTGGGTCTGGAAGAGTGTAAACTTTATATCCCACATATTTGGAGAGTGTTCAATCTTATGAAATTTTTGATAAAAGTGGGTTTGGAGAGGTCATGACTTTACTTAATGTTAATCCCACTATTTTGGAAGAGTGTCAACTTTGCATGCATATGGATCGTGTTGAGACTATGTTATGTGATAGCTATATTGTTGAATTTGCTTTTGATCCTACATGTAATTATTATGAGAGAGGAAAATATGGTTGTAGAAATCTTCATGTTACTAAATTACCTCTCTTCATGTTGAGATTACCATTGTCTCTTTCTTATTCCTCGCATATGGTAGTTTTTGCTTGCCTTGATAATTTGTTTGCTTATAAAATTCCTATGCATAGGAAGTATGTTAGACTTAGATGGGTTTGTCACGTGTTTTATGATGCTCTCTTTGTGCTTCAATTCTTCTCTTTTATGTGAAGAGAAGAATTTTTGATGAAAACAGAATTTTTGACAGATTCTGTTTTCTATGTGTTGTTTGCTTATTTTGATGAATCTATGGGTTGTATCGGGGGGTATGAACCATGGAAAAGTTGGAATATAGTATATATTACACCAATATAAATAAAGAATAAGTTCACAACAGTACCAAAAGTGGTGATTTATTTTCTTATACTAACAGAGCTTACGAGGTTTTCTGTTGAGTTTCGTGTTGTGAAGTTTTCAAGCTTTGGGAAAGAATTTGATGGACTATGGAATAACGAGTGGCAAGATACTAAGCTTGGGGATGCCCAAGGCACCCCAAGGTAATATTCAAGGACAACCAAGAGCTTAAGCTTGGGGATGCCCCGGAAGGCATCCCCTCTTTAAATCTTCGTCTATCGGTAACTTTACTTGAGGCTATATTTTTATTCACCACATGACATGTGTTTTGCTTGGAGCGTCTTGTATGATTTGACTCTTTGCTTTTTAGTTTGCCATAATCATCCTTTCTGTACACACCTTTTCAGAGGGACACGCATGAATTGTCATTTATTACAATACTCTATGCGCTTCACTTATATCTTTTGAGCTAGGCAATATTGCTCTAGTGCTTCACTTATATCTTTTTAGAGCACAGCGTTGGTTTTATTTTGTAGAAATTGATGAACTCTCATTCTTAACTTATATTATTTTTAGAGTCTTTAAACAGCATGGTAATTTTCTTTGGTTATAAATTTAGTCCTAATATGATAGGCATTCAAGAGGGATATAATAAAAACTTTCGTATAAAGTGCATTGAATACTATGAGAAGTTTGATTCCTTATGATTGTTCTGAGATATGAAGATGGTGATATTAGAGTCATGCTAGTGAGTAATTGTGAATTTGAGAAATACTTGTGTTAAGGTTTATGAGTCCCGTAGCATGCACGTATGGTGAACCGTTATGTAACGAAGTTGGAGCATGAGATATTTTTTGATTGTCATCCTTTGTGTGGAGGTCGGGATCACGCGATGGTTAACTCCTACCAACCCTTCCCCTAGGAGCATGCATGTAGTACTTTGTTTCGAGGACTAATAGATTTTTGCAATAAGTATGTGAGTTCTTTATGACTAATGTCGAGTCCATGGATTATACGCACTCTCACCCTTCCACCATTGCTAGCCTCTCTAGTACCGCGCAACTTTCGCCGGTACCATACACCCACCATATACCTTCCTCAAAACAGCCACCATACCTACCTATTATGCCATTTCCATAGCCATAACGAGATATATTGCCATGCAACTTTCCACCGCTCCGTTTATTACGACACGCTTCATCATTGTCATATTGCTTTGCATGATCATGTAGTTGACATCGTATTTTTAGCAAAGCCACCTTTCATAATTCTTTCATACATATCACTCTTGATTCATTGCACATCCCGATACACCATTCTGTTCCACCTATCACTACAAAAAAAATACACTTCCGTGATGATACGTGTTTGTCACAGTAGGTCGCGTTTCTTGTCATGCATGTACATCCATGACAAATTTATGACAGAATCAAGATAGTAATATTGTGCTGTCATAGAATTGTTCCATGGCATTACCAAAATTATCATCACGGAAGTGTCCACTTCGATGACGATAAATCACGCGTCACAAAAGTGCTTTCGTCAAGGGTGACCGACACGTGGCATCCACCGTAACGGAACGCCGTTAAGCTATCGGTCGGGTTTTGGATCCGATAACCCGTTAACAGCCCTGACCAATGGGGATTTTCCACGTGTAAAATCATCATTGGCTGGAGGAAACACGATGTCGGCTCACCGCTGGGGACAGATGTCATCCACTCATTGGACGGAAGACGCCTATGGTACGTCGACACGTGGCACGGCCCAACAGAGGCCCATTCCTGTGAAAAGGTCGGCCCAGTAAAAATTAGCAGGCCAGCCCATATAAGGCCTACTTGTGTCAGGTTAATTTAAGCCCACGGCCGGGTTTTCTCACTGTCTACAAGATCGTTTTTATCACCTTTCTTGGTGACCAACAGGGTCGTCTCACTATCTTGAACCTTATCTGCATTACTTTCTCTACCATTGCATAGTGGGCTGCTCTTCTCCAATATTATGTTTGCATAGTTCAAGAGGAACAAGCATACACATCACAGGTTTAGCTTGTAGTATACGAAACTCATTTTGGTAAACCAGTTCAGTAGTAAGGTGGACAGGATAACAGCATGAAACAAACATATAACTATGTACTATGGTCATTGTATTGTCCATATCATTCTAGTTTATGTTCCCTAATCAAGATAGAGACACAGTTCAACTCATATATTTTTAAGACACAGCAGCATAGAAAGAATATAAGTGTGAGAAACTACACAGCATTAGCAGCACTTGTAATGTGCATCACATGAGAACATAACTGTTTATACAACTTAAACTGAAATCAACATAGATCAAGAAGTTAGAACAGCAATCCAGTTAAAGAAATAGGTTTAAAACATACCTGTTGCGCCATTGGAGTTTCAATTGGATCCTTCAAATTCGAAAGTAGTTGGTATGAGTAAATACAGTGATGCAACAACAAAGGAGTATGGACCATAGCTACGGAATCTGACCTGAGAACAGTTGCTCTTCTGCTTTAAACGTGGAGTTTGGGTTAGTTGTGGTGGTCTTCGTGCTTTGGGCACTGCAGTAGCTTTACAAACTGCTCTTGTGGGGGTACTCTGTGGTGGACATGGTGCTTTGTCAACTATAAGTGGGTTACTATCCACTGGGGTTGCGGTTAGATGGGTTGTAGATGGTTCTCCGCCTTAACGGTATAAGTGTGCAATCTGGAAGAGTCTCTATTATGTGTGGTGGGGATAGTTTGTGGGCCAGTACAACCATGGTTCTATCTGCATCGATGGGTAGCACTGTCTTTTGTGAAGAACGGGTTTTTGCTCCCTTAGATACTGCCATCACCCCCTCCAATTCAAATGGCCGATAAACAAGAAAAGAAATTGAACGTATAGACATTGTATGATAGACAGATGTGGTAATTCACATATATGTTGTCTAACCAAACATGACAGCATGACACAATTTCACATATATGATGCCTAACTAAACAGGATAGCATGACAAAGTTTCAGATATATGATGAATAACTTAACAGGATATAATGGCATAATTCAACATATGACGAGTACCTAAACAGGATGACATGATAAAACTATATGATGTCTTTCTAAAATAGGTTAGGATGAAATAATTCACATACATGTTGTCTAAGTATACAGGATGGCATGATATAATTGACATAATTGATTCATATACTAAGCAGCTGGCACTTTCGCATGTATGATCTCTAAACTAAGCAGATATAATTCAATATTGTGCATATGATGTCTAAACTAAGCAATGCAAGACACCATATGCATCATATGAGAAATATAAAAATTGCAACTTAGAGCATACACCTCAGGTGGGATATAGGACTCGTCATCTGTCTCTGAATCCTCCTCTGAGGAGCTCCCTGTAACCATCGAGATATATGCTTCAACAGGTACCATTGCCTGCGCTGAAGACCTTGTTTTCACTCCAGATTTTTCCACAACCGGCTCAAATGGCTGATAAACATGAAGAGTAGTTCAATATACATAGATGTCGACAAATGGAATATGTAATGAAAAAAAGATGGCATGAGATAATTCACATATATGATGCCTGGCTCCATGGCGGTGCATAATTCACATATATGATAACTGGCTGAAAAACATGGCATTGAATAATTCACATATCTGACATAGAAAGAAAACAGGAGGCATTCACACAAAGCATGTATAATCTAAGCAGATGGCATGGCAATGCAAGACACCATATGCATGATATGAGCAATATAACCCAGCCAAGTTAGAGCATGCACCTCGGGGAGGGGGGGAATACGAGTGGTCATCTCTCTCTGAATCCTCCTTTGAGGAGCTATTCAGAACCGAAAAGAAATCTGCATCGACAGTAGCATCGATCGCTCGAAGACCTTTTTTTCACTCTAGATTTTCCCATGACCGACTCAAATGGCTGATGCACAGGAAGAGTAGATGAATGTATAAACATTGTTGCAAATGGAATACATTATAGAAAAAAATATGGCACGATACAATTCGCATCTACGATGACTGGCTAAACAGGATGGCATTGCATGATTCACGTATATAGTGCCTGGCTAAAGAAGATGGCATTGCATAATTCCGATATACTCCCTCCTGTGACGCCCACGATTCAATCGTATACTAATCATGCACGAAAACGTGTACGATCAAGATCAGGGACTCACGGGAAGATATCACAACACAACTCTAAAACATAAATAAGTCATACAAGCATCATAATACAAGCCAGGGGCCTCGAGGGCTCGAATACCGATTCTTTCGATCATAGACGAAGTCAGCGGAAGCAACAATATCTGAGTACGGACATATGTTAAACAAGTTGCCATAAGATGGCTAGCACAAACTTGGATACAGATCGAAGAGGCGCAGGCCTCCGCACTGGGATCCTCCTAAACTACTCCTGGTCGTCGTCAGCGGCCTGCACGTAGTAGTAGGCACCTCCAGTGTAGTAGGAGTCGTCGTCGATGGTGGCGTCTGGTTCCTAGACTCCAGCATCTGGTTGCGACAACCAGAAAGAAAGGAAAGGGGGAAAAGGGGGGAGAAAGCAACCGTGAGTACTCATCCAAAGTACTCGCAAGCAAGGAGCTACACTACATATGCATGGGTATATGTGTAAAGGGCCATATCGGTGGACTGAATTGCAGAATGCCGTAATAAGAGGGGATAACTAATCCTGTCGAAGACTACGCTCGCAGCCTCCGTCTTGCATCATGTAGAAGAGAGTAGATCAAGTCCTCCAAGCAGATCGCATAGCATAATCCTACCCGGCGATCCCCTCCTCGTCGCCCTGTTAGAGAGCGATCACCGGGTTGTATCTGGCACTTGGAAGGGTGTGTTTTATTAAGTATCCAGTTCTAGTTGTCATAAGGTCAAGGTACAACTCCAAGTCGTCCTGTTATCGAAGATCACGGCTATTCGAATAGATTAACTTCCCTACAGGGGTGCACCACATAACCCAACACGCTTGATCCCATTTGGCCGGACACACTTTCCTGGGTCATGCCCGGCCTCGGAAGATCAACACGTCGCAGCACCACCTAGGCCAACAGAGAGGTCAGCACGCCGGTCTAAACCTAAGAGCACAGGGGTCTGGGCCCATCGCCATTAGCACCTGCATGTTGCGAACGTGGCCGGAAGCAGACCTAGCCTAGCAGGAGTTGCGAACGTGGCCGGAAGCAGACCTAGCCTAGCTAGGGGTGACCTAACGCAGGGATAGGTGATACCGGCGAAAGGGGGAAACAACCGGGAAAGTACTCCCGGTGTTTCGTGTTTTCGGACAGATGAACCAGAAGTGAAAAGTTGCAGGTTCGATAGGTTAGGGATGCGTGGCGGACAAACGGGCTGCATATCCGGACTCGTCTCGTCGTTCTGAGCAACTTTCATGTAGAGAGTATTTTCATCTGAGCTACGATTTATTTTATATGATTTTCTAAAGTTTTAAATCATTTTTAGAATTTATTTAATTAATTTAAACTAACATTATCCAGAATAGTGTTTGCTGACGACAAAGATGACGCCGTGATCAACAAGGCGTTGATCGGGTCAAACCGACGTGGGTCCTGGCCTGTCATTGACACAGTTAACTAAACATGATTAGTCAATTTAATTAAAGTGATTAGGTTAATTAATTAGGCTTAATTAGATTAACTAACATGATTAATTAAGTTAATTAATTATTTAAGTAAATAATTAATTGTTATTTTAATTATAATTATTATATGTTTTATATATAAATTCCTTTTTTAATTTTCGTTCTGAGGGGTGGTGCCCCCTAGTCAGTGGCACACAGGGCAACCGCAGGGCGGTTGCTAGCGGGCGCTGGGGCGCTGGGTGCGGGCGCACCCGCGCGGACACCCGCCAGCCAGCCATATGGGCGGGACCGGCGGGCACGGGCGCCCGGCGACGAGGCCGTGTGCTACAGCGGGCGGGCAGGACGGCGACGGCGGGCACGAAGGCGAGGCGGGTCGCGGTGAGCCTTGAGGCGCTGTGGCGTGTCGAGCGCCAGATACGCGCAGGCCGAAGGCCGCAGGGGGCAGAGGGGCTTCGGGTGCCGGAGCACGGCAACGGGCAGGCGAGGCGGTGTGGTCTGGTGACCGAACGCGGCCACGGCGGGCACGCGCGCAGACGATGGCGGGGTGAGGCCAGCACGGGGAGGAGGCCGCGGCCCTGGCGGTAGAGGACGACGGCACAGCCACGGTGCCGCCGCCCAGTCGGTATGCGCTCGCCTGCCAATGGGCCAGCGCGCAGGCGCGCGATGGTCGCGGGCGAGGTGTGCGAGGAGAGGGCGGAGCTCACAGCGGAGGACTAGGGTCAGGGCAGCGGGGCGCGAGGAGGGCGACGGGGACGAGCGGCGGAGAGGATGCAGGCCGGCGGGGTGGCTCCGACGTCGTGGCCTCCGGCGAGCTCCTCGGGCGGCGGCGCATCCAGATCGGGGAAGAGGGGGAGGCGAGGCGGTCTGGCGTTGGGCGGTTGAGGACGAAGCGGCGAGGTCCAGGGCGACGACGTCGGAGCGAAAGGGTCGGAGCCGGGCTGCGTCGGGCAGCGGCGGAATCGAGCGTGTGCCCCCCGATCCAGATCGAGGGGGGAGGGAAGAGATGAGGGGGATCGTGGGGGGTAGTGGGGTGTCGGTGGTTAGGGTTTGGGTCGCCTCTGGGGATAAGGGAGCGGGGATGGGCCGGTCGGGCAGTGGGCTGGTCGGCAGGGGCCGTTTGGCCCAGTTGGCCACGGAGGTCCCTTTTACTTGTTTTGTTTTATTTCCACTTTTCTTTTATGTTTTATTTTACTTACACTTCATTTTCAGTTTTTATAAAATACAAAACAAACTCCTAAAATATTGTTATAATATAGCCCACTACCTCAAAAAGTTTGGTGCAATAATAAAATACTTGGTACATTTTTATTATTTAAATGGTATTTATATATTTATTTTAGCCACGGCTTTATTTATTTTAGTGCATTAAATATTTTATAAAAATGTGGATTCTCCACCATAATTACCTATGCATTATTTGTCACATCTCGAATATTTTAGTTTTTATGTTTGAAAACTTTTGATGTTGCCTTGATTTTAAATTTGAAGTTTGAACTGGGTTTCGAACCGACGCGAGTTTATCAACAATAACCAAGGTGACGTGGCATCATTAGCAGTGGTTTACTATAGCTTAATTATCCGGGCGTCACACCTTCGTTCCTAAATATTTGTCTTTTTAGCGATTTCAAATGGACTACCACATACAGATGTATATAAACATATTTTAGAGTGTAGATTCACTCATTTTGTTCCGTATGTAGTCACTTGTTGAAATCTCTAAAAAGACAAATATTTAGGAATGGTGGGAGTATGATATAGAAACCAAACAGGTGGCATTCACACAAAGCAAATCTAAACTAAGCTGATGACATATAAGATGTATAATGTAAGCAATGCAAGGCGCCATATGCATGATATGACCAACATCAACATGCCAGTTATAGCAAACACCTCGGTGGTAAACAAAGGCGTGGTCGGCTCCTTCTGAATCTCCATCTGAACAGTTATCTTCCTATGGAATACAATCTGGAAATGCAGGAGGGGGGCACTTCACCCACCATGGAGCGGCGTCTGCATGACATTATATTCGCACGCAACGGTCTTATCTTTTTTCTACATGTTCAGTACGATTGTGTACAATATCTGACATGCATAATAAAAAATAGATAGATTTTGTAAGGCCTAAGGGGTGCAAGCAAAGATCAAGACTGATGGTAGCAAACAAGTGGATGGATCCAAAACTAATGATAGCAGGTAGATTATAGCTTCAGTTTAAAAAGATAGACAATGATCATCTATTGTTTGTTGCCCACCCAACATGAACCACATACAAGACCCCAGATGAACCAGATAGTAGACAGATACTATTCGTTCCTGGCTCGATATGAGACCCATGGGCAATTCAAAACTCAAGATTGAATGATAAATTAGCAGGTAATAATAACCGATGTATAACGTAAGCAAACACGAAAGACTGTGACCTCTCTTCCGGAACTGTGTAGTCCTCAGGTTCATCTGCTCAGTCAATGATGGTAATGCAGTTGGCGTGGCTGCCGGCAACGGGGAAGATGATCTGAGGCGGCGAAAGAAAGTCTGCAAGGGGGATCTCTGCTGCAGTGAACGCTTCTGTCGATGGTGCACCTCAGGTGGGGTGGATGACGGCACAGCAGGAGCAGGACAAAACACACAGAGTTTTCTTTTACGCCAATCTAAAAATGAAGTAAATATGTAAGGGCTCCTTAGAATTGGAGGATTCTAAAAATGCAAGGACAGGAAAAACACAGGAATAGGATAGCAATGCACGTGCAGAACAAAGCATTTGGAAACATAGGATTTCAGTCAATCTGGGTGTTTGGCTCACATGAATTGGAAGAACAGAGGAATAGAGAAACAAAGTGATGCGACGAGTGTACAACCTCTTTGGCATAGCCTTGTGGACCTCAGCATCATTGGGTTGGACGTGGAGGATGGTGATGATCTTTGGCGTGGTATCACGGTAGGGAAGAAGATCCGAGGCCTCTAGAAACGGCACCGAGGGTACTGCTTGCTCATTGTGATGGACGGTTCTGTCGTTGGAGCAGCTACTGCTAAGGTGTACGGCGACGCAGGCTGAAGCATGAAAAGATGCATAACGTTAATCTGAAGTGGGACCCTAATATCATCTGCAATAGATGATGTAAAATACATCACCAAAAAGTGCTAGATGTAAAACGCATCAACCGCACCACGGCCGCTCCGATGATCTTTGTAAGTACTGTTTACTCTGAACTTAATCAAGAAAATGAACTTCACAATCGAAACTGAATTTCTTTACCGTCAAACTGATTGAACTAGTAACAGAGCATTGCAATAGATGTTTAGGGCGTTCGAGCACTAGTAGTAGAGAGGCAGTGATCTAAATCAGCAGACGCCGAAAGCAGGAACTCACTAGCAGAGAGCAAGTCGGCAAAGAGGCACCGCGAAGGAAGCGCTAAAGCAGCAACTCCTCAGAGTCGCCGGAGGTCGTGGCAGAAGAAAGCAGCAGCGCAAGCGATAGCAAGAGAAGAGCAGCAGCATGAACTAAAGCAGGAGCAGTGCAGCAGCGCGACCGGCAGCAAGAATAGAGCCGCAGCGCGAGCGAGAGCAAAAGCAGCTGCAACTAGTGCCGTTGTGGAAGTCGCCACCGAGGAAGCAACGACATGGGGGAGAGACGTCGTGGATGATGTGGCTGGCGACGGCGCCATCGATGGAGACGCCATGTCTGCTCGGTATTGAGCACTGGCAGCCCCGTGAGATCGAATAAAAGATAAAATACAGCGGTGAGTGCAGAACCTCCTTGGTGGCGCCGAGTTCGCCTCGGTTTCATCGGAGGAATTGGTGAGGGTACTGCGGTTCCGGTGGGGCAGGTCAAGACGGCGTTGTGGGGATTGAGGTGGCGCGATAGACGAGGCGAACATCGGGGCAGCTCCTTGGAGGTGGAGGACGGGGCGGCTGATCCGGCAGGACGACGAGATCGAGAACGGATCCTCATCTGGTGCGGTGGATGAGGGATGGCGAGTTGTTGCGGTGGACGAGTAGTCGGGGAAGAGTCTCCGGCTGGGTGGCGGTCGGGAGGCTGGCGGAGGAGCGTGGGGTTTCGCGGGTTTTGGCGGCCTCGGTGTACGAATGGGGGTGCGAAGGGGGAGGGGGAGCCAAGCTTAGGGACGCGCTTGTCCGAAATGTAGGGTAAGTTACCAGCGTACCCCCACCGGTTTTGACACCGGGACGTGGAGCTTCATTTCCGGCTGAGGGGTAGAAGGGGGATTTCGCGTGTCTGGGCTGCGGGAATGATTTCGGCTGAGGAGGGAGTTCTCGCGCGCGTCCAAATTGCGGCATAACAAGGCGCGGCGCCGGTTGAAGAAGCGGGAGTTTCAAAGCAGGTGAGACAAAAGATACTCGAGCTTGAAAATTTCGAGATAACAAGGTGCGGATTCCTTGTTCGGCAGAACAAACTTAACGTGTAAAAATACAATTCATACAAGACACAAGAGAGACATGTCCCCTTTTACTATATTGCTATAGATGCCATTGAAAAAACTACAAGAAAAATGTACAAAAAATTGGGAGAACAAGATTACCCTGCACAGTACCAAATCGATTCGCACTTCCCTCAACAACAACAACAAAAAACAAATCAATTCCCACCAAAGAAAGAGTAATGTCCCTTTTTATATGATTACAGATGCCATGGTCTCGAATTTCAATTTTTGAATCCACGTTATGTTGAATTCGAATATATCATTAGGTGACCTTGCGGTTTATAATTGATCTAGTCGTACATTTTGATCTTCCATCATATATGAACATTTTGCTCCACCATGTAACATATATATTGTTGTCTAACATATGGACTAAATTTGAATCAATTTTCCTTATTTGAATACGATTGTTGTCAAGTTATACAATAATTAAAATATTATCTTGATAACAAAAAGACATGCATATAGCAGTAATCATATTTCACTATGAACTAGATGTACCATACGCTCTCCAATTCAAATATTTGTATCCATTTTATGTTGAATTCAAGTCATAGTACATTATTGGTCTAGGTAGCGAGATGTTCAGGATAATCTAAACCCTGTTTTCATACGTATAATTTTTGGCTGAATTGGGACAAGTTTTGGTATAAGCCTCTTGCAAAACCGGAGATTCTCTCAACAAGCCTCGTGGTTCCGAGAGGGAACGTGTCACCTTTGTGTGTGAGACGATATACGCTGCCTCCCCCATGATTTTATTTACATAGGCAACATAGAACTATATGAGTGCCCTGTTAAATTTTGGAATTATTGGGGGTTCATTTGGCCTTTTTATACATTAATTGAGTTTCTGGACTTTTAATGTGCATAATCTAAATATGAATTGCATGCACATGCTCCGGTGCACCAAAGTGGGTTGAAAAATCACATGTGTGTCCTTGGTTGAATTTCTAGGTCCCATGGAAGAAATGAGAATGAAATTCAAACATCTCAAGGCGTCATGACTCTGCCGAGAACATCGAGAAACTTAGATTCTAAATTCATGTATATCCAAAACTCGGCTGGAAATCATGAAACTTGGCATGGTGTCATGTCATGGCACTAACATGTTGTGGTAAAAAATTGGGCCGATTTGGAAGCTCGTGGTTCTAAGAGGGAACGTGCCACCTTTGAGTGTGAAACGATATACGCTGCCGCCCCTTGAGTTTCTTAACAAAGGCAACATAGAACTACATTAGTGCCCTGTTAAATTTTGGAATTATTCCGGGTTCATTTGTCATTTTTTATATATTAATTGAGTTTCTGGTCATTTAATGTGCATAAGTCAAATTTGAACTACAAGCACATGCTCTCGTGCACCAAAGTTGGTTGAAAAATCACATTTGTGTCCTCGGGTGAATTTCTAGGTCCCATGCAAGAAATGAGAATAAAATTAAAACATCTGGGCATCGTGGCTCGCCGAGAACATTGAGAAACTTGGTTTTAAAATTCTTGTAAATCCAAAACAGGTCTGAAAATCATGAAACTTGGCATGGATGTCATGTCATGGTACTACCATGTTGTGGTAAAAAAAATGGCCGAATAGGAACAGATTTTGGTATAAGCTTATTGCAAACCGAAGCTTCTCTCAAGACGGCTCGTGGTTCTGAGAGGGAACATGCCACCTTTGAGTGCGAAACGATATACGTTGTCCCCCTTGAGTTTATTTACAAAGGCAACATAGAACTACATGAGTGCCCTGTTAAATTTTGGAATTATTCCGGCTTGCTTGGCCTTATTTACACATTAATTGAGTTTTTGGTCATTAATGTGCATAATTCAAATTTGAACTACAAGCACATGCTCCCGTGCACCAAAGTTGGTTGAAAAATCACATTTGTGTCCTCGGGTGAATTTCTACTCCCTCCTTCCATCTATATATGTACTAATGCGTTTTTCGAGGCTAACTTTGACCAAACATTAGAGCAATAATATATGACATGCAACTTACAAAGTATACCTTCAAATTTGTATGTCAAAGGAGCTTCCAATAATATAATTTTCATAGTATACATCTCATGTGCTATTAATCTTGTCAATAGTCAAAGGTTGTCTTGAAAAACACATTAGGCCCTATATCGATGGAAGGAGGGAGTAGGTCCCATGCAAAAAATGAGAATAAGATTCAAACATATGGGCATCGTGGCTCGGTCGAGAACATTGAGAAACTTGGTTTTAAAATCATGAAACTTGGCATGGTGTCAAGTCATGGTAGTACCATGCCGTGGTAAAAAAAAATTGGCCGAATAGGAACAAATTTTGGTATAAGCTTCTTGCAAATCGGAGCTTCTCTCAAGAAGGCTCGTGGTTCTGGGAGGGAACATGTCAACTTTGTGTGCATAATTCAAATTTGAAATACAAGCACATGTTCCAGTGCACCAAAGTTGGTTGAAAAATCACATGTTTGTCCTCGGATAAATTTCTAGGTTCCATGCAAGAAATGGGAATGAGATTCAAAATTCTGGGCCTCGTGGCTGGGTTGGAAACATTGAGAAACTTAGTTTTTTAATTCCTGTAAATCCAAAACATGCATGAAAATAATGAAACTTGGCTTGGTGCCATGACATGGCACAAACATGCTGTGGTAAATTTGCAGTCCGATTTGAGAAGGCTCACACAATAACAATCAACAAAGTCATTTTGGAACAAGTGTTGTGACGTTACAATCTGAAACACAAGTATTATTGAAACCGTGGGCGTTCTACTTACTAGTACCATTTACGTGCCGCCACGCGTCCCATTTTTATTAGCTAGGAGGCGCCGTGCAGTGTAGCTATTTGAGTACGAGAGGCGTGCGATCAGACCCCTGCGCGTGCTTATCGGGAGGAGAGCCCTTTGACCTCCATCTGCCGTCCACCTCTCTCCCAAGGTCTCCATTAATGGTGCCCGAGCCTCTGTTTAATGGCGTGGCTATGTCTCAATTGACTGAGATTTAAGAGAGAAAAAAGAATCTGAAAGCACGGATCTTGATGTAAGATCCGACGGACCTATATAGCATCTACTGCGACTTATAGCAAGACTGATGAATATATAAGGACGATTAAAAAAATTATCAAAGAAAGGGCTTTCCCCTTCCGATATTCATTTCTGAAAACCACCACAATTCACAAGAAGTTCAGCACAACTCCAACCTAACATGAAGGACTAAAAGCTACCAGATTGAAATCGCAACATCCCAAGAGGCCAACAAAGGCCAAACATCCGCGCTAGAACCCAACATTTCACAACCGATGACACAATCCACATCCTAAACCGATTATTACATCAAAAGAAACCAGGAAACTGAAGGAAGCCCAACAGCAACTAGAAGAACAGCAACGCCAGGGTCGCCACAGCAAGAGTTTTCTTCATTCCAGCCTCGCAACATTGATCTTCCACAGAAAGATAAGGACTGAGGGAGTCCTGGACTAGGGGGTGTCCGAATAGCCGAACTATCATCTTTGGCCGGACTCCTGGGCTATGAAGATACAAGATTGAAGACTTCGTCCCTTGTCCGGATAGGACTTTCCTTGGCGTGGAAGGCAAGCTTGGCGATACGGATATGTAGATTTCCTACCATTGTAACCGACTCTGTGTAACCCTAACCCCATTCGGTGTCTATATAAACTGAAGGGTTTTAGTCCGTAGGACGAACAATAATCATACCATAGGCTAGCTTCTAGGGTTTAGCCTCTCTGATCTCGTGGTAGATCTACTCTTGTACTACCCATATCATCAATATTAATCAAGCAGGAGTAGGGTATTACCTCCATCGAGAGGGCCCGAACCTGGGTAAAAACATCGTGTCCCTTGTCTCCTGTTACCATCCGCCTAGACGCACGATTCGGGACCCCTACCCGAGATCCGCCGGTTTTGACATCGACATTGGTGCTTTCATTGAGAGTTCCTCTGTGTCGTCACCTATAGGCCCGATGGCTCCTTCAATCATCAGCAACGACGCAGTCCAGGATGAACGCCATGCTATACCCGTCCAGGATACGGCACAACGGAGACACAGGCGCAGACGTGCAGCAGGGACCCGTTGCAAGGATTCTTTTCAGATTAAGACCCTGCGTAAACCTTTTTCACTGTCTCTTGTTGTTACTCATCCCCCGGTCTCTTATTATAAACGAGGAGGAGGCTGGCGTTTAGGCATCGGCCCCGTCAGAAGTTTGCACGTACCTGGACACCAGGGGCTTGTTACCAAGGGCATTGTTCGGCCCGCTTAATAAAAGACCGAATACCTTAGGGAGTGTTCGGCGTCTCGAGTTAGGCCTTATATGCATCAGCTCCGAATCATGTCATTGGTCAAATGTTGGGTTTGCCCGGCTCCTGTGTTTTGCTGCCTTACGTTCCGTTCTATCGGCTAACGCAGCACCAGGAGAACTACTGCGATTGTGCCCCGGTTCGGCCGGGCGAGCACCTCAGTAGAGAAAGCCGAAAAATCGATCATCATGATATAGCGAGAGACTGGTCAACCACTCGATGACTCACCGGAATGTTTAGAATTCCTCTGCATTAACGAAGGACCGTTTTCCGGTCAGACACATACGCACCCCAAATTCGGGAGAGTGCGGTGCCCCCAGGGGCTATATAGTAGCCCCACCATCGAACTCCTACGGCTAAGTGAAAGTGATAAAGCATTATAGTCCGGTTGCCTAGTTTGCTACGCTACCACCTCCTTTATAGGACCAAGACGTTGGATTAAGTGCGAAAGCGCAACTTCTTTGCAAACACCCCCACACTATGTGCGTGGGGGCTGAAGCCGAAGACTGCCATCTTTCAGGTTATATACATATATACATCAACGACCGCACAGGAGGTAGTTTGCTACTTGAAGGCACAAGTATAAAAAGCTCTTACATTAAATTGAAACGTTGTTTCATAAAATTATACATGTCATTCAAACATAACATCCTTCGAAAGCATCAAGGCTCTATTAAACGAAGCGCCGGAAGAACTTCCTCAAAATAGCGCCATTGGTACTCGGCTGCCGTCCGAATCTGGGGACGCAATATCGGTGGCCTTCATCTCAGCCCAGTATGCCTTGACACGGGCAAGAGCCATCTGCGCCCCCTCAATACACGCCGACCGCTTAATTGCACCGATACGCGGTACCGCACCAAGGAACTGCTGCACTAAGCCAAAATAACTCTTCGGCTGGGGTCCGCCTGGCCACAAATGAGTCATGACATGCTTCATGGCAAGTCCGGATAATCGATTCAGCTCGGCCCATTCGGCCAATCGATCGGTCAACGGAAGAGGACGCTCCGGACTATGGAATTGTGACCAAAATAGCTCTTCCCTTCTGTGCCCCTTCTGGCCTCGGAAGTGCTCAATTGCGTCCGCAGCGCTCGCCGCTAAGTCCAGATAAGCATCCTCCAAACTCCACAGCTTGTCCAACTGAGCATACTTCGGATCCGTATATTTCCTCCATGGCGTAAAGCGGTTTTCCAGCCGCAATATCCTGGCCCGACTCAGCTCCTCCTTGGCAGCTCTCATAGCGGAACGGGCATCCTTGGATTCGGTGGTGGCCTTTTTCAGGTCCTCTTGTTCCGCTTTGACGTTCTTTTCAAGAACCTCGCAGCGGTCGGTAGTATTCTTCAGTTTCAGGCCAAATCGGCCATTTCCTCTTTCTTGGCGATGAGCAGCCCGTTCGGCTTTCAGCTCTTCGGCCACCTTTAAAGCGGCCGCATTACTCTTTCGGGCTTGCTCTTAAGCTCGGGCAAGTTCCGCCCGCAGCCTCTCCACAGCAGCGGCACCGTCTGCATCAAAGCATACAAGTAGTAAGGCATGGGCGTCATGCTCCCTTACCAGGTGTCCGCGGAGAAGTCGCATACCTTGTGACTTGTCAAACCGTTTATTGACCAGCGCGATCTCCGCATCCGCCTCATCTAGTTGCTGCTTTAGTTCGGCAAATTCATCAGCCCGGCTAGCCACCGGACGCACCGCCACCTACATAGGAACGGCGACATGTTAGTACTGAGATTATGATCCTCGGCACACTGTCAGTTGTGACAGCATACCGAGTCTCAGGGGCTACTATCTATACAGGGCGCATTCTATATGCATAACTGTCAGAAGGTACATCATTTTTTTCGTACCTCAAACCCCGTCAGTAAACTTCTGGCGGCTTCATGCAATCCGCTCTCAGCGGACGCAATTCTTTCAATTACCGTAGCCATTAGCGCACGGTGATCTTCTGAGATATACGCTCGCCCGAGCAGGTCCTTCAGCTCCTCCGACCGCACGCCAGTTGGCGCCGGACCGTCCGGCCCCGCCGGACCGTCCGGCCCCGCCGGACTCGGGGAAACTCTCCGTGACGACACTTCAGGGTCGCCCGCCTCGCACGAAGGCGCGATAGGTGGAGGCGTTTCGCTCTCTATCATCTCCGGACGAAGATCCCCCGAAGACGAGCTCTGCTGAGAAGGGCTGAGATCCGAACTACAAGGTACAATTTTGGTTATCTTCAGAAATAAATGCAGGGATGTTCTTTATTCACAGGACCCCTTCTTTTTACTTACGGCTCGCTGGAGGGCTGATCCCCTTGGGGAAATAGTGCGGCTGGGGTACTTCCCGGCACCGGACTTTTTGACGAAGACTTCTTTCCCCGTTTTGAGGCTTTGGCTTCCGGGTCTTCGGAAGCGGTCCCCTTCTCCCCTTGGAGGGGAGGATCCCTGATCCCCTCTTCCTTGAAAGCCTCCTTCACGGAGGCAGTTGCTTCCCTGCTCCCCCCTTCGCCTTCTTTAAAAGGCGGCCTTCAACATCTTGGTCAGCATGGGATCCGGCGTGGTCTCTGGAGGGAGCGGACACCTTATCAACTTTGCCTTGGCTATCCACTCCTGTTCAAGAAATGGCTCCTTAAAGGGCATATATATGATAAATGAATGAACAGCTTGTCCGTTACGGTTACTTACTTGAGTATTTGGGTGATTGCAGCTTAGACCTGCGTCCTCGGTCAAGTCCGGACACTTCTCTTGTGATCCGAAGAACAGTTTGTACATCTCCTTGGGCGTCGTGCCCATAAAATGTTGGAGAGCTCGTGGTCCCTCCGGATTAAACTCCCAATGACGGAGGGGGCGACGTTTGCAGGGCATAAGGCGTCGAATCAGCATAACCTACGCTGCCACGACCAGATTGATCTCTCTTTCTTGGAGGTCTCGAATCTGGCCCGCAATGCAGGAACGTCCGGACGGCCCCCAGTCGAGCCCCCGGTTGACCCATGATGCCAGCCGTTGTGGTGGACCTGAGGGGAAGGCGGGTGGTGCCACCCATTTGGTGCCCCTGGGAGCGGTGATATAAAACCACTCCCGTTGCCACAAACCAAGCTCCTCTTGAAAAGAGCCCTCGGGCCACGGAGCATCAACACACTTGCTTATGACCGCCCCTCCGCACTCTGCTTGTTGCCCCTCGATCATCTTCGGCTCCACCTTGAAGGTCTTGAGCCACAATCCAAAGTGAGGGGTAATATGGAGGAAGGCTTCACATACGACAATGAATGACGAGATATGTAGGATGGGCTCCAGATTCAAGTCATGGAAATCCAGCCCATAATAAAACATGAGCCCCCGCACAAAGGGATCCGTCGGGAAGCCTAAACCCCGAAGGAAGTGAGACACGAACACCACGCTCTCGCTGGGCTCGGGAGTGGGAATGACCTGCCCCGAGCGGGCAGCCTATCTGAAATCTCGCCTGTTAGATACCTGGTGTCTCGCAGCTTTAGCACATCTTCTTCTGTGACGGAAGAAGACATCCATCGGCCGAGCTGGTTGGAGCCGGACATCGTCGAAGGTCCGAAGCGCCTAAATCTGAAGCCTTGGGTGTTAGAACTCGAAGCGCGAGGCGAATTCGATGGAGGGTCGAAAAAAGAAGAGGGCCTTTGTCGGTGTCAAAACCGGCGGATCTCGGGTAGGGGGTCCCGAACTGTGCGTCTAGGCGGATGGTAAAAGGAGACAAGGGACACGATGTTTTACCCAGGTTCAGGCCCTCTTGATGGAGGTAAAACCCTACGTCCTGCTAGATTAATATTGATGATGTGTGTTACAAGAGTGGATCTACCACGAGATCAAAGAGGCTAAACCCTAGAAGCTAGCCTATGGTATGATTGTTCTTCGTCCCTCGGACTAAAACCCTCCGGTTTATATAGACACCGGATAGGGTTAGGGTTACACAGTAGTCGGTTACAATGGTAGGAGATCTACATATCCGTATCGCCAAGCTTGCCTTCCACGCCAAGGAAAGTCCCATCCGGACACGGGACGAAGTCTTCAATCTTGTATCTTCATAGTCTTGGAGTCCGGCCGATGATAATAGTTCGGCTATCCGGGCAGCCCCTAATCTGGAACTCCCTCAGTAGCCCCTGAACCAGGCTTCAATGACGATGAGTCCGGCGCGCATGTTGTCTTCGGCATTGCAAGGCGGGTTCTTCCTCCGAATAATTTATAGAAGATTGTGAACACCGGGATAGTGTCCGGCTCTGCAAAAATAAATTCCACATACCACCGTAGTGAGAATAATATTACACAAGATCAATCTGCTGACATATTTTGTGGCGTGACGTCGCACGACTACCAATCCTTTATTCGAATTGTTTTTACTGTTCCACCTCAGAGCGTTTAGCGAAGCGGTTTCCTTGGCACGTCTTGTCGAGGCAGAGATCGTGTTCCCCTTATTTCGGGATTCCCATCAATACGGACGTGGGTAACCCAACCGCGCCATTGATTGTGGCGCTTGGGAGATAAGCGAGTTTTACCAGGCCGGTGGGGACACATGTTTTTGTCCGCCCATATAAGGGGATAAGGATCCACCCTTTCACCTACGCCTTCTTCCTCCTTTGCTCATCCGTTCTCGTGCACTCGAGCTCTAGCGCCCAAGTCCGCACTTTCCTCCGCAACCTTCTCCAACCATGTCAGGAGCGGGAGGCAGATGGATGGCCTCCTCCGTCACGGAGGGGCACATCACAAGACTGCGGGAGGCCGGGTACTTGTCCAGCGATATCGCGCCACAAAGCTGCCCGACGCGTGGCAGCTTATTCCAACCCCCAGTCCCCATGAGAGGGTGGTATTTCTCCCCCACTTCCTCCACGGACTAGGTTTTCCACTTCACCCATTTGTCCGGGGGCTCATGTTCTACTACGGCCTGGACTTCCATGACCTGGCCCCGAATTTCGTCCTCAACGTCTCGGCGTTTATCGTCGTGTGCGAGGCCTTCCTCTGCATCCAGCCCCACTTCGGCTTGTGGCTCAAGACCTTCAGTGTCAAGCCGAAGGTTGTGAAGGGCAGCCAAGAGGAGTGCGGAGGCGCCATTGTCTGCAAGATGGCCAAAGTCCTATGGCTCGAGGGCTCCTTTGTGGAGACAATAAAGGGGTGGCAATCGGGGTGGTTCTACATCACCGAGCCACGCGACCCTGAATGGGTGGCGGCCCCTGAATTCAGATCTGGATTCCCCACACGGCTGTCATGGAAAGAGACGGGCCTGAAGTGGGGGATTCTGACGAGCTATCCGGACTCCAAACACGCGTCCGGAACCTGGTGGACAAGAATCGCAGGCTTGTCGACGTAATCCAGGTGATGCTCATCCGCCGGATTCTCCCATGCCAACAACGGGACTTCAATTTGTGGGAGTTCGATCCAGCACAGCACCGAACCTTGAGCCGGCTCTTCAATACCACGTACGAAGATGCCTGGAAGGTGCTATTGAAGGGCGCCGAAGCCCCCGCATCCGCTAACAAAGATCGCGGATACAGCTCGCGGCGTCAAGCCAGTGAGGTAAGTTATTCTACCCTTTACGGGACTCCTTTTCCATAGATTGACTCTACGTGGGTTCTGAAAACTCCCTATTCTTCGACAGGTCTGGTTGAAGACGTCCGGACAGATTAACTGTCCGGCTCCTTTGCCAGAAGACCTAGCGGACGCCCGATTGACGGGGCTGCTGGCTCCGGAACCCCATGTAGTGCCGGAGAAGAAGGCCAAGAAGGAGGCTACGGGAACTCGAAGGAGCACCCGACGCCAGTCGTCGGATTCTGAAGCAGAATCTTCTCCTGAAGATACGGAGGAAGAAGAAGAAGCTTCTCCCCCAGCGGGGGAGGAGAGGAAAAGGAAGGCCGCCCGAACTGGGGAGGCCGGAGGGCCAAGAAGGGAAGAACCCTTCCTCCGGACTTCTCCACCAACGTCGACGGCGACAGGGGATCGGCCCTCGAGGCCAAGCCCTGGCGAGATCGTAAGTGTCCGGATACCCGTGGCTTTTTATTATCGCAGAGTGTTCTCTAATGTCGAACAATCGTGCAGCCCGCCCAAAGGCAAGTTCGTCGATTCATCGAGCGGGTCCCTGGCTCGTCGGAAATGGAGAGTACTTTTCTTCCGACCGCCTCCTCGCCTCAAGCTACGGACAACGCCGCGGAGGGGCTCCAAAGGGGGCTTGGTCATGAGGAGGTGGCGCAGGAGGTGCCACAAGGCAACCTCCCGGACTCCAGTTGCGTGGGGGGCAAGACCCCCAGGGGCTCTAAGCCCGACCCTTGTCCGGGCTTCCTGCCGGAACCTTCAGTGGTTCCGGAGTCCGGTAAGCGATCCCTTCGCAAGAAGGGTGAGACGCCGGTGTCCTTTGTCCAACCGGAGGCACCGGGTAGCTTACTGGAGGCGCTCAACGGCGCCTCCATCGAGGAGGAGCACCGCACTGTTATGAGTGTGGTGATCCGGACAGTTCAGTCCGCCAAGAGCGGGCTGATCGAAGCCTGTACCAGTCTTCTATCAGGCTTTGAGGTAAGAAATTTCAATATATGTAAAATAGTACCGCATAGACAGTAGCCCCTGATGCTCGGTTCGGTGTTCGGAAAGAAAAGCCGGACTGAGGATCTTTAGAAAGATAAACGCATGAGTCATAAAAATATGTCAATATGGGATTGCAGGCTGTGCTGCTGACCTCCGCCGCACTGACTGCGGAGGTCAATACTTTGAAGAAAAACCTCGAGCGGTCCGAGAACAAGCTCGGCCATGCCAAGAAGCAGCTCGAGGAAAAAGAAGGTGAGTAATACCTTATGAAAATTGTACCTTACAGAAAAGGATTTGGTTGCAAGAAAAATGACAAGGATAACGTGGGTATTGTAGGGGCCACTAACGAGGTGGCGACCTGAAGGAGGCGGTGGCATGGCCGAACGTAATGCGGCTGAACGCACCGAGCGAGAGAAGCAGGAGGCGCGGGTGGCGGAGGTACAGCAAGAGCTCCATGATCTCGTGAAAAAACATGAGAACTTGGAGCGTGAGTCGAAGACTCGAGAGTCTGAGCTTGCAACGGCTCTTGAGAGGGCCAAAGCCGCTAAGGCCGAAGCCTACAAGGCCCTCCAGGAGATTGAGGCGGTGAAGAAAATAGCAGCGGGTAAGGCATTTTTCATGCAGAGTAAGCATGTGAGTGTTAATTACCAGTTGCTTACCCGAATTCGGAGCTCTCCAGGGGCGTTCGCAGATCTTCCTCGCAGCGTGTCCGATGCTGCCGCATTCTACCGGGCCGAGGAAGGGAGCTCGACGGAGAAGGTCTTCTGGTCTCAGTATGCTGAGGCCGGACATCCGGTGCCCCTTAGCGACCAGCTGAAGCAGCTGGTCGAGCTCCACAAGGCGGCCGAACAGGCCATGAAGGGCCTCATAGTTCGCTGTGGCCTAAGGAGGCCATGCACAGGAGCTACTTCGCCTGGTCGGCGCTGGTGGATGCGTGCCCGTGGGTTGAAGTTATCAAGCATTCCACTTGTATCGAGGGTGCCCGTCGGGCCTTGCCCGCAAAGGTGCATTGGGGCAAGATGGATGCCTGTAAGCTCGTGGACGGACCCGCCACCGTGAGGGCAAGGAGCATCGCACGCCCGAGATGTATTATAAGAGTGTGCTGAAGGGCGCCCGCACTATTGCGGGTGAGTGCTCCAAAGATGTAATATTTGAGTAGACTCGCATTTTTTTCCTATGCGCTGAAAACTTAGTTCATTTGTGCTAAGCAACGCTTGTTAATTTAAAATATTACCTTCTGTGCGGCTGTTTATCAAATCTGAGAGATGGCAAGTCGTCGGCTTCAGCCCCCATGCCACGAAAGTCTTTGGGGTGTTCGGGATAAACTTGAGCGCTCTTGTTCCCATTTTTGGGTCCATCTAGGAGGCGCTCAACACAACGAACAAGGCAACCGGACTTATAATGCTTGAACACTCTCACTTAGCCATATAATTCTATAATTTTAAATTTCGTGAAGCCCCTAGTCTTCGGAAGGCGAATTTGGGGCGCTATCCACGCCTTGGCGGACAGTATCCGGCTCCTCGCTATAAGCGGCATAAGTCTTTAAGGACTCGCTGAAAACCTCTCGAACAGCGACCGGTCTCGCGCCTCATCATGACAGTCAGTTTTAGCTTTCTCCACTGTTAACCCAGCCGAATCGGCGGAATCGCAGATGGTTCTCCCGTGCTACCTTAGCCGATATAACGGAACGTAAGGTACCAAAACACCGGAGCCGGGCAAACCCAACTATTGACCCAAGACATGATTCGAGCCGATGCATATAGTGCTATAAGTTCGGGTGCCGCACTTGTGAAAGTGTTCGGACTCATCACACCATAACGCGGGAAACATAAGCCCCTGGTGTATACTAGCCGTACCAAAGTGTACGGATGCAACATGTCGTGAATGAACATATGTATGAAAAAGAAATGCAATTATAAGCAAAAAGGTGTTGCATTGTTTTATTCAATAAGTGCTTCTACGAATGCAGAACGATACAAGTAGTGCGATAAGCAAGGTAGGAGACTGTTAAACATGTCCCCCTCCAGGGGTAGGCTGCAGATTGGTGTATGAAAAATGCTCGTAATGGAGACCACCAGATATTCGTTGTAGCCTTTATCCTTCCCTGGCTGTTGCATCGTGAGTTCGGCAGGTCTGCTGCCGGACAGGCTTCGACAAACGGAGTCCTGTGGTTAAAAAGTAAAAGGTAAAAAGAAAAGAAAAGGAACGACACACTTGAGAGCCCTTGTGTGGTTGAGCCGCAGCCTGGGTGTATTGTGGTCGTGCCCCCTCCCCATGCCCATGGTATCTTCGTGAGCGTAATGGTGTACGCCAAGGACCTGCTGACGCTTCGCAGAGCTGGGGTTGGGGCCGCATCGCTACGCTGCTCGGAACATGCCAGTGGTCTTGTTGTAAGTTACTCCGGGCGCGCTTGGCTGTGTCCGGCCGCTTAACGGCCGGATTCGATAATTGCCTTAAGAGGCTGCATTGCACTTCTGCCGCGAGAGCCGCTGTATGTTCCTCCCTGCGGAGAAAATGTTCAGTTTTTCCGTTGACCGTAATGACTCCTCGACGGCCTGGCATCTTGAGCTTGAGGTATGCGTAGTGCGGCACCGCGTTGAACTTTGCAAAACGCAGCACGTCCGAGCAAGGCATGATAGCCGCCATGAACGGGACTATGTCGAAGATTAACTCCTCGCCGGAAGTTATCCGGGATCCGAAGACCACTTCCGATGTAATTGAGCCTGCATAATTGGCTTCTACACCTGTATGACGCCTTTAAAGGTCGTTTTGGTAGGTTTAATCCTTGAGGGTCTATGCCCATTTTGCGCCTTGTATCCGGGTAAAGCAGTGTTCAGTTGCTGCCGCCGTCCATCGGGACTCGTTAGGTGAAATCCATCGATGATTGGGTCTAGGACCAGTGTGGCGAATCCGCCGTGGCGGATGTCGGTGGGTGGTCCTTCGGTCAAAAGTGATCGGGCAGGAGGACCATGGATTGAACTTCGGGGCAACTGGCTCCATCGCGTAGACATCCCTGAGTGCATGCTTCCGCTCCCTTTTGGGTATCTGGGTTGCGTATATCATGTTCACCGTCCGCACCTATGGGGGGAAACCCTTCTGTCCTCTATTGTTCGGCGGTTGGGTCTCGACCTCGTCATCGCTATGCAGCCCCTTGTCATTGTTTTCGGCGGTTGGGAAACCCGGAGTAGTTCGTTTGAATGGCTTTTTCCGCTGACCGGGTTTAGAGCCTTTGAATCCGGCATTGACTGCCGTATCCTCAATATTGTCGCCGTTAGTGTGGCGTTTGTTTTTGTTACGACGTGGCCTGCCGTTTTGGTCCTTGAAGTCCGGACTGCCAGAATTTTTGCTGAGGTTGTTGCTGCGTGCTAGCCAGGTGTCCTCACCCGCGCAGAAGCGGGTCATGAGTGATGTGAGGGCTGCCATGGATTTTGGCTTTTTCTGTCCTATGTGCCGGGCAAGCCACTCGTCATGATGTTATGCTTGAAGGCCGCGAGGGCCTCCGTGATCCGGACAATCGACGATTTGGTTTTTCTTGGTTAAGAACCGTGTCCGTAATTGTCCGCCGATTCGTCTGGCTGCTGAATTATGTGGCTTAGGTCATCGGCGTCTGGTGGTCGCACATAAGTGCCCTGGAAGTTATCGAGGAATGCGGCTTCCAGGTCCTCCCAGCTCCCAATTGACTCTGCTGGCAAGCTGTTGAGATAATGCCGGGCTGGTCCTTTAAGCTTGAGGGGAGGTATTTCATGGCGTGAAGATCGTCACCTCGGGCCATGTGGATGTGAAGGAGATAGTCTTTGATCCAAACCGCGGGGTCTGTTGTGCCATCATAGGCTTCAATATTGACGGGTTTAAACCCTTCGGGGATTTAATGATCCATTACTTCGTCTGTGAAGCATAGTGGGTGTGCGGCGCCTGTGTACTGGGCGATATCACGACGGAGCTCAAAAGAGCGTGGTCTGTTTTGTTCGCCCGCCGGACATATCAGGTCCGGTCGACGGTTGTCGCCACGCACTGCGTGGGCGCCTGCCGATCCATAGATTGATCTTGATTGTCTTGCATTGTCCTCCAATATATCTCACAGGTCCGGAGCGTTCCCCTTTGGCCGTGTGCTTTTTGAGCGATGCCGGGGTACGGTTCTAGTGAAGGGCCTAGAGGTCTCTCTGTCGCGGCCACGAGGTGGTCGGTCAGCCGTATTGTCTCCTGGTGATGCGGGTTCGTAAGCCTCCTCCTCTAGTCGGGGGAGCAGCTTGCGTTTAGGGTAGCTTTTGGAGGGGCGTTCGAGCTCATGCTCTTCGGCCGCGAGGACTTCGGTCCATCTATCGGCTAGCAGATCCCGATCAGCTCTAAGTTGTTGCTGCTTTTCTTTAGGCTGTTCGCCGTGGCCATAAGCCCGCGTCTAAAACGCTCTTGTTCGACGGGATTCTCGTGCACGACGAATTCATTGTCGTCGAGGCTTGCTTCATCTTCGGAGGGAGGCATATAATCCTCTACCTCTTTTTCTGCCGCTCTCTCTTGAGGGCTGGCGTCTTCATCCTCCTGCGATGGATCTTGCTGGAGTGGATTGTCTTTGGCGTTGTCCGGTGTATTGTTATCTCCGGTGCCGGAATCTTTATTCTTGTTGTGGCGGGATTTAGAGCGGCGCCGCCGCTTGGGCTGCTTCTTGGAGGGGTCATCCTCCGTTGTTCCATCGCCGTTCCCATCTTTTGGGATGTCCACCATGTATATGTCGTATGACGAGGTGGCCTTCGAGGCCCTCGTAGGCGCGTTGGGTCTTGGTCGTCTCCGGCATCGTCATCCATACCATCGATGTCTTCGGAGTCGTAGTCTAGCATGTCGGTTAGGTCGTCGACAGCGGCTACCAAGTGGGTGGTGGGTGGGCGTCGAATTTCTTTGTCGATCAGATCTCAACCTTCCTGACCGTAGTCCGCCAGGGCTCTCCGGATAAAGAGAGAGACTTTAGTGAATTCAGGATGTCACCAAAAGGCGAGTGCTGAAAGATGTCCGCGGCCGTGAACTCCATGACGGGCGCCCAATCGGATTCGATCGGCAAGGGCGCGGAGGGTTCGGAGTCCTGATAGGAGTCCGGCGCCCTGGAGTCGGAGTCTTTGCAAAGGACAGGGATGGAGTTCGGCTCGATCACCGTAGAGATTGTAGCTCCCGAGGCGGTGTCCAACCACTCGCCCTCGGTCGGGAATCCGGCCCGGATTAAGGGCTTGAGCGGATATCGTCCGGCCTCCGTGGCAATCGCTCGCCGCAGAGCTAGATCATGCCCATCGAGACAAGGCGGCATCGCTTATTGCGCTCGAATCCGTCGAAGATCAAGTCTCCGCGGATATCGGCCGCATAGTTTAAACTTCCAAATCTGACACGATGGCCAGGGCGTAGCTTTCGATCTGCTCAAGATGGCCAAGCGAATTGGCCCGCAGCAAAAGCCGCCGAACACAAAGATCTGTCCGGGCGAAAAGTCTCACCTGGACCGCGCTGCCGTTGATGATCGGAGGAGCCATCGGCCTATCGGGCGACACGCAGGAACTCTCAATGAAAGCACCAATGTCGGTGTCAAAACCGGCGGATCTCGGGTAGGGGGTCCCGAATCTGTCGTCTAGGCGGATGGTAACAAGAGACAAGGGACACGATGTTTTACCCAGGTTCGGGCCCTCTTGATGGAGGTAAAACCCTACGCCCCTGCTAGATTAACATTGATGATGTGTGTTACAAGAGTGGATCTACCACGAGATCAAAGAGGCTAAACCCTAGAAGCTAGCCTATGGTATGATTGTTCTTCGCCCCACGGACTAAACCCTCCGGTTTATATAGACACCGGATAGGGTTAGGGTTACACAGAGTCGGTTACAATGGTAGGAAATATACATATCCGTATCGCCAAGCTTGCCTTCCACGCCAAGGAAAGTCCCATCCGGACACGGGACGAAGTCTTCAATCTTGTATCTTCATAGTCTTGGAGTCCGGCCAATGATGATAATTCGGCTATCCGGGCACCCCCTAATCCGGAACTCCCTCAGTCTTGGTCTCATTATAAAGAGGTTGAATACCAAGAGCCCTCCCCGTGGTCGATTGGGACTCGCCTTCGATAGAGGAGGCGTGCCAACGAGCACGGTTGGGTTACCCACGTCCGTATTGATGAGAATCCCGGAATAAGGGGGCACGATCTACGCTTTGATAAGACGTGCCAAGGAAACCGCCTCGCTAAACGCGCTGAGGTGGTCCAGTAAAAAAACGACTCGAATAAAGGCTTGGCCGTGGTGTGATGTCACGCCGCGGAATACGTCAGCCAATCTGTGCAAAAATTATTCTCTCTCGGTGGTATGTGGAACTTGTTTTGCAGAGCCGGACACTATCCTTGTGTTCAAAACCTTCTAAGTATTCGGTGGAGGAACCCGCCTTCCAATGTCGAAGACAATATGCGCGCCGGACTCGTCGTCATTGAAGCCTGGTTCAGGGGCTACTGAGGGAATCCTGGACTAGGGGGTGTCTGGATAGCCGAACTATCATCTTTGGCCGGACTCCTGGACTATGAAGATACAAGATTGAAGACTTCGTCCCTTGTCCGGATAGGACTTCCTTGGCGTGGAAGGCAAGCTTGGCGATACGGATATGTAGATTTCCTACCATTGTAACCAAGTCTGTGTAACCCTAACCCTATTCGGTGTCTATATAAACTGAAGGGTTTTAGTCCCAGGATCTAACAACAATCATACCATAGGCTAGCTTCTAGGGTTTAGCCTCTCCGATCTCGTGGTAGATCTACTCTTGTACTACCCATATCATCAATATTAATCAAGTGAGTAGGGTATTACCTCCATCAAGAGGGCACGAACCTGGGTAAAAACATCGTGTCCCTTGTCTCCTGTTACCATCCGCCTAGACGCACAGTTCGGGACCCCCTACCCGAGATCCGCCGTTTTTGACACCGACAAGGACGATTAGTTGTCTTACATAATTAAAAAAGCCACATGCGGCTACGCCCAAAATACACAAGGGCAAAAGAAGAAGGAAGACAAGGATCTGGCTCGCTAATCTCTACTTTCTTGATGCGTTGCTGCAGGTCATGGAACTAGTCTCCGCGGCAAGCGGCGAGGAGCTCTTTCGTGTCCTCAAGACGCTGCTTGAGAACATCCCCGGATTCCTCCACCAGCCTTTGGTGCTCGTTGTGGAGCATGTCATTCTCGTCCATAAGTTTCTTGACGATGACGCTGGTCCTCTTCAACAAGGCACTGGTCTCCTCCTGCTGGTCTGCACTTCGGACGATCTTCTCCCTCAGCAGGTTGCGCTCAGCCCGGAGCCTCTCATTTCCCTCCCTTAGTTGTTGGATGATGCCGGTAGCCTGTTCAAACGAGGCTTTCACATCGTCCTGCAACCTCACCCAGCCGGAGATCTGATCAATCTGGCTATGGACGGTCGCATGCATGCGCCTGTAACAGTCGTCGCCTGCCCGCGAGAAATTTTCCCAGCCCGCCGAGGCGCGGCGGGACATCTCTGCTGCATTCGTGGCGCGGCGGGAAATCTCTGCTGCATTCATGGCGCGGCGGGACATCTCTGCTGCTTCCGCGGTGCGGCTGGACCAATCTGCTGCATCGACGGCGCGGCGGGACCTCCGTGCTACTTCAGCGGTGCTACGGGACCTCTGTGTTGCTACTTCCGCGCGGCGGGACATGTCGGCTGCTCTCGCAGTGAGGCGGGACATCTCGTGCTTCCGCTTCCATGCTCGCCTCTCCTGGTGGCAATCTCGACCGTAACTCACACCGCCATGGCGTATACAAGGGAAGGATGCTGAATGACTTGTTTTTTTTGTGGATGAGGAGTTGAGGAGGAATGTGCAGTCATCTTGGCATACTAGTATTTATAACCGAGTACTAATACGGTCCTAAGTGGGAAACCATTTAGGTTGTGATCGGTGTGAATAGGTTTGGAATTCAATATGGCGTGGTACTAATACGCTCCTAAGTGGGAAACCGTTTAGGTTGTGACCGGTGTGAACAGGTTTGCAATTCAATATAGCATGGAGTAATTTGGAATGTGACGAGACGCAAGCTACTTTATGCATGCATGCGTTGCAAGTAATGCATTGATAAATATAATTTTTTGAGAAAAACAAGAGCATTAATTAGGTGCTTTTGCAAACTACAAAAAATATTCCACCACTCACCATCTTGGTTGGTGAGATTTTTGAATTAAGCCCTATAAACCGGAAAGGAGGGAGTACTGCTGTGTACGTGCAATAAATGGCTCCATCGTATACATTTCTTACGGTTAATGGGGGCGTTCGAGAATAACCCGCGTGGCGAGCTCTAGGCTAGTCCTTTTTCGCACGCATTAAACCTATCTCTCGGGTCTTCTCAGACGCACCATCGTGCCACCCACATAAACTTGTACTCTGAGTTTAGTAGTACGTTATCCAGGAAGAGAAGAGGTGCACTCACGCACTCGTCCTCTCACACACGCGTCTGTTTTTCTCGAAAAGGAGGATGATGACCCCTGGCCTCTCTGCATCTGGGAGTCACACACGATCTCAGAAGCTACGAATTGTAGTGTTCTCAACCATCCGATTGGCTCTATCATGGATGTACCTATATACTAAAACATGTCTAGATACATCTATATTTTGACAAATGGAAGGCATGTATTGTGGAATGGAGGGAGTGCTTTTCATCAAAATGGATAAAAAGGACGATATCTAGAACTAAAATACGTCTACATACATCTCCTTTTATCCATTTTGATGACAAGTAGTACTTCTTACCCAAAGGAACTTTATATCCAACAGACACAAAATATCCGTTTGACTGTTTGAAATTACTGATCTCATGTCGAAGTAATTGCTGCATCGCCACCGAAACCCACCATTTCTTAAGCTAAAGTAGACCAAGGTAATCCCTATATTAGCATATTACTAAGATAAACAGAAGGCACTGTAGAAACATTTAGGACGTGAGCTTGTCAATCTGAATGTGGAGGGACACAAGCTTAGCCCCGGCCAGCAGCTTGGGCGGAACTATCAAGAAGGTCAGCTCCTGCACGTCGACGTCGCTGGGATCCTTGCTGCTTGTCACCTCCATTTCCACCTTGTCGGCATCGGTCGTGCCTTTGGGCTCCCCCGGCGGGCCGTTCGCCCACAGCTTGGCCAAGTAGTGCGGCAGTGGGGACGCCCTTGCTCTGATGCAGATGACCGACATGGCGATAGGCGCGCCGATGTCGAGCACGCCGCTGACCAAGAAAAACGCGCGGCGGTCCTCCTCCATGAACAGCAAGAGTCGCGGCTCCGATAGTGGCACTTGCAGCTGGAGCACCTTGCCGTACTGGATCCTGTGCACGGGCATGGGATGCACGGTGCTGATGTGGTGGTAGAGCGTTGGCGGCGGGCCTTTGTAGCCGCAGACGGGCACGGGGCATTTGCCGGGAGAGCGTGGACACACGCTCTGGTAATCGGCGAGCTTGTGGTAAGTGACATAGAGCCCACAACCTTCGGGCGAGCACTCCACCCTCACCGACGAAAGGATGGAGTCCACCGCCGTGTTCCGCACGTCAAAGCCACCGCCGCGCTCGCACTTTTGGCACTATCGCTGGTTCCCGGGGCGCTCGACACGGCAGTCCGCTCAGGCCAGGTGCCCTCCCTTGCACTGCAGAAATCAATCGAACAACACATCAATCAAGAAACCTGCACCTTGCTCAATCAGCCGAACGGACGAGGTGTATTCGAACCTCATACACTGGAGGCGTCAAGGGGCGGAGGCACAAGGGGCAATGGAGCACGGTGAGGTCCATCGAGACCTTAGAGAGCTCCATCGTCGGGTCCTGTTCGGTCTGCATGATCTCGCCCTCCTCGTGCACAACCATCTCTCAACATGGGCCGGGGTATTACAAAGCTTTACCGTCACATATTTTATAGTACTACTTCAAGGTGCATTAAATCAACACATGCAAGTATCAAAAGAAGAGTCACGGCATGCATGCATGCATGCGTTGTAATTAATGCATCGGTAAACGCAAATTATGAAAATACTCCCTCCTTTCCGATTTATAGGGCTTATCTCAAAATTTCAGTTTTTCCATTTTATAAGGCTCAATTTGGTTGTTCCCCATCACATGTTCAGATTCCAAGGTGCGTTAAATCATTGCATGCAAGTATTAAGATAAAATTGACCAATGCATGTAATTTATGCATGCATGCATTGCAATTAATGCATTGATAAACATACTTTTTTGAGAAAAACAAGACCACTAATTGGGTGCTTTTGCAAATTACTCCCTCCTTTCCGGTTTATAGGGCTTATCTCAAAATTTTAGTTTTTTCATTTTATAAGGCTCAATTTGGTTGTTTCCCATCACATGTTCAGATTCCAAGGTGCATTAAATCATTGCATGCAAGTATTAAGAGAAAATTGACCAATGCATATAATTTATGCATGCATGCATTGCAATTAATGCATTGGTAAACATACATTTTTTTTGAGAAAAACAAGAGCATTAATTGGGTGCTTTTGCAAACTACAAAAAGTATTCCACCACTCACCATCTACCTTGGTTGGTGAGATTTTTGAATTGAGCCTTATAAACCGGAAAGGAGGGAGTAAAAAAATATTCCATCACTCACCATCTACAGTCCTTGGTTGGTGAGATTTTTGAATTGATCCTTATAATCCGGAAAGGAGGGAGTATATCGAGTGTGGTGCTTTGATGTGTCGCGTATACTCGTACATCAACGAGAAGTTTGATTATCCTCTCCCTTGCGGACTTAACTGCACCTACCTTTGGCTGTATGACAGGTTGGCCACACACCTGTTGGGCCCACCTGTCATACACACAAAGGTAGGAGCGTCCCTCCCTCGCCCATGAGCGTGGTGGCTGGCAAGACTAGGAGAAGCTTTTGCTACACGCTCTCCCTCCCGCACGCGGTGGACATGCAGCAGTTCAATCGGTGTCAGATGGCCATAAGCGTACTGTAGTACTCCTCCAGTGCAGTAGTACTCCATCATTGTTCGACTTCCCGAAGAGGCGAAGAGCCAAGCGCAGCCCGGACGCTCGTGTGGCAGTTTGATGTGTAGAGTAGTCTAGGCTAGCGTGTATCGTGCCTGTAAGCTTAAAATCGTTGGGGTTGGCTCCATGCTATGTGGCCGTCTCGAAGTTTTTTTAAAAAAATTAAATAGTCTTCTGGCCCTACCTGTCACCCTGGTGATTGTAGTTTGCACGCTCATCTGGTCAAGACAGGAATATATATTTTAATTTTTTTTTTTAAGGACTCGGCCTCGCATCGAGAATGATGCATACGGCCACATATATTTTAATTTGTGGTGGGTAAATGTTAGAGGTTGCAGCAAATATATTGTACACTGCGGGTCTTTCAGCCAAGTTTAGAGGCAAGCATGTGGGGCCAGTGCTATGATGTGTCGCGTCAACTCGTACAATGAGGAGAAGCTTGATTTTACTACACTCCTTCTCCCTCGCCCATGCGCGCAGTTGCTCTCAAACGAGGACAGGCTTTTGCTTAGTAGTACTTCTACAACAAGCTATCCGTCCCGCTCGCGGTGGACGGACATGCAGCAGTGGATTCGACACTGTAGAAGCAGTAGTAGTAACATCATTGTTCGTCTTCTCGAAGAGGCGAAGAGCCAAGCTCAAACCGAACATTGGAGCACGCATATAGCCAGGCTCTTGCATGAGACAAAATTGCTATGTGAGCCCACTATTGTACTAGTACGTACAACTACTTGCTAGTATAGCCCTGTAAACCAGAAAGGAGTATTTGCCCTTCTAGAGATTTCACCAAGTGACTACACTACACCGAGACGGAGTACATATGGAGCAAAATGAGTGAATCTGCACCGTAAATAAATACGCACTAGTTCTATCGTTTTCCTCTCCGAGGTGCACAATATTGAGTATACTGACTAGTCTCTTTTTGACACACATTTACGCTTTTTGACACAAGATGCACGCAGCGCTCATATACACGCGTATACACTCACCCCTATGAACGCACACACGCATGGCACTATCATCTTGAAATTTACGAAGTCACCATAGGCACCTCGTCGTCGACGGGTCCATAGGTGCTTGAATGCCAACGAGGAAGAGGGTAGCGGTTCTCGAGACATTGAACGGTCAATGATGCATCCTCAATTACATTCAGAGGGAATTAATTGGAGAAGCAGAATAGAGCCAGCACGATGTGAATGCAACAGAGTTTGGAATCTCATATAATAAAGGCGCCGCACCACTCCAATCCATCTACTCCCAAGTCTCTGCGCAACACTGCTCACTCCAATCCAAGACCAAGTGACCAGAAGCCACAAGCACCTATGGAGGCGATGGACGCGAGCGGCAGTCGGCTGTGCCAAATCATCCAAGCGCGGGCTTGCGGCCCGCCCGCCTGGCGTTCAGACGGTCTTTGGCGACCGCAGGCATCGTAGACCTCACCGACGCCGGCTTCGCCTCTCGCATGGACAACATGATGGTCAACTTCATCCGCAAGTGCACCGCCGTCAAGAAGCGCTGACGACCTTGCCGTACTGCTCCATCCCGCACGCCCAGGCTCCTCATTGCCTGCCATCCTCATCGGCTTACATGGTGACAAACTCTTTCAAGCCCTGGTGGCCCTACAGGTGCCGGAGGTAGCGACAAAGAATGTGCACCTCGAGGCCGCGCTCGCCGCGCAGCGCCTCGCCATGCAAGAAACCATCGACCTGCACATCCACGTCTATGAGGAAATCGTCTACATAGGCCACTACAAGGCAATCGAGGACAGAAAGACGTTGGACTTCTTCCAGCGGCTGGAATTTTTGGACGCCATTGTTCAGAAGCACGTAGACCTAGCCATGAAAGCCGCTGCTACTTAGGCATCGTTCGGTGGGCCAGCGCCCTGAGTCGAGGAGGTGGACGTCGTCGATGGATGCATCTCTTGTTCTTGCCTCCTGTAACCAGCACTGCATCGCCTCGTGTCCTTAATGTTTTATTAGTATAGTACTCCCTCCGTTCCCAAATACAAGTCTTTCTAAAGATTCCAGCAAGTGACTACTACATACGGAGTAAAATGAGTGAATCTACACTCTAAACTATGTCCACATACATCTGTAACTTGTATTCCATTTGAACTAGTATCTAAAAACGCTTATATTTATGAACGGAGGGAGTATATGGCATTTTTATTCCAGTCGTAACGTTTTCACTGTGAGGTGGGGCCGCAGTTGAGCAAACCCACCCCACCCACCGGGCGTCGGCCGAGTTTAGAATTATAAGAGAGAAATGAGGGAGGAGAGCTAGTTGTAGCACGGACGCTGTTGTCAGATGGGACTCGTGTTTATAGAAGAGGAGTACTGAGCACTCGTGCCTCTTTTTTTTAGGGAAAAATTAGTCGTATGTCTAGTACCACTAGTTGGGTGCGTGCGACCTATAGCTGTCATCACTTTAGGTCCCTTTTCGAACCACGGCTACGCTTCATAGTACATATTTTTTTCACGCATTTATCCTCCTATATGTACTCCTAGGCTATTTCCACGTGCTCCCATTCGCCGACATGTGGGACATAGAGCATTAATGACCCACAAGTATAGGGGATCTATCGTAGTCCTTTCGATAAGTAAGAGTGTCGAACCCAACGAGGAGCAGAAGGAAATGATAAGCGGTTTTCATCAAGGTATTCTCTGCAAGTACTGAAATAAGTGGTAACAGATAGTTTTGTGATAGGATAATTTGTAACGAGCAACAAGTACAAAAGTAAATAAAGTGCAGCAAGGTGGCCCAATCCCTTTTGTAGCAAAGGACAAGCCTAGACAAACTCTTATAATAGGAAAAACGCTCCCGAGGACACATGGGAATATCGTCAAGCTAGTTTTCATCACGTTCATATGATTCGCGTTCGGTACTTTGATAATTTGATATGTGGGTGGACCGGTGCTTGGGTGTTGTTCTTACTTTAACAAACATCCCACTTATGATTAACCTCTATTGCAAACATCCGCAACTACAACAAAAGTATTAAGGTAAACCTAACCATAGCATGAAACATATGGATCCAAATCAGCCCCTTATGAAGCAACGCATAAACTAGGGTTTAAGCTTACATCACTCTAGCAACCCATCATCTACTTATTACTTCCCAATGCCTTACTCTAGGCCCAAATAATGCTGAAGTGTTATGTAGTCGACGTTCACATAACACCACTAGAGGCTAGACAACATACATCTCATCAAAATATCGAATGAATACCAAATTCACATGAATACTAATAGCAAGACCTCTCCCATGTCCTCAGGAACAAATGTACCTGTAGGACCTTGAAGTATGTCTAGAGGGGGGTGATTAGACTAATTGACCAATAAAAACTTAACCTTTTCCCATTTTTAGAGTTTGGTAGATTTTAGCTCTTTTAGGACAAGTCAAGCAATCATCACACAATTCAAGCAAGCATGCAAATAGTGTATAGGCAGCGGAAATTAAAGCATGCAACTTGCAAGAAAGTAAGGGGATTTGGAGGATTAAAACGCAATTGGAGACACGGATGTTTTTGGCGTGGTTCCGATAGGTGGTGCTATCATACATCCACGTTGATGGAGACTTCAATCCACGAAGGGTAACGGCTGCGTGAGTCCACTGAGGGCTCCACCCACGAAGGGTCCATGAAGAAGCAACCTTGTCTATCCCACCATGGCCGTCGCCCACGAAGGACTTGCCTCACTAGCGGTAGATCTTCGTGAAGTAGGCGATCTCCTTGCCCTTACAAACTCCTTGGTTCAACTCCACAATGTTGTCGGAGGCTCCCAAGTGACACCTAGCCAATCTAGGAGACACCACTCTCCAAGAAGTAACAAATGGTGCGTTGATGATGAACTCCTTGCTCTTGTGCTTCAAATGATAGTCTCCCCAACACTCAACTCTCTCTCATAGGATTTGGATCTGGTGGAAAGAGGGTTTGAGTGGAAAGCAACTTGGGGAAGGCTAGAGATCAAGATTCATATGGTAGGAATGGAATATCTTGGCCTCAACACATGAGTAGGTGGTTCTCGCTCAGAACTGGTAAGTTGGAAGTGTAGGTTCGTTCTGATGGCTCTCTCCACGAATGAAGAGGAGGTGGAGGGGTATATATAGCCTCCACACAAAATCTAACCGCTACACACAATTTACCAAACTCGGTAGTACCGAATCTTTAAACTCGGTCGGACCGATTTAGTAAACCTAGTGACCGTTAGTGATTTTCGGTGGGACTGACATGCATCTCGGTGAGGCCGATTCGGTTAGGGTTAGGGCATAACGTAATCTCGGTGAGACCGATTACACAAACTCGGTGAGACCGATTTGGTAATAAGCTTTCCAGAGAGTTGGTCAGGTAAACTCGATGGGACCGATTTGCTCTTTTCGGTGAGATCGAAATGTTACAAAAAGGAAACAGAGAGTTTACATTGCAATCTCGGTGGGACCGATCGCTCACTTCGGTTAGACCGAAACGTTACGAAGGGAAATAGAGAGATTGCAACCCCATCTCGGTGAGACCGAGATCCCTATCGGTAAGACCGATTTGCTTAGGGTTTGTGGCAGTGGCTATGACTTTTGGAATCGGTGGCGCCGGATAGAAAGAATCGGTGTGACCGATTTTGGCTTTAGGTTTAGGTCATTTGTGGATGTGGGAAAGTAGTTGAGGGTTTTGAAGCATATCACTAAGCACATGAAGCAAGAGGCTCATTAAGAAACACCTCATCCCTTCTTGATAGTATTGGCTTTTCCTATAGACTCAATTTGATCTTGGATCACTAAAATGTAAAATGAAGAGTCTTGAGCTTTTGAGCTTGAGCCAATCCTTTGTCCTTAGTATTTTGAGGGATCCACTTTCATCATCCATGCCATGCCATTCATTGAGCTTTCCTGAAATAATAGTCTTGGAATAGCATTAGCTCAATGAGCTATATGTTGTTATGAATTGCCAAAACCACCTAGGGATAGTTGCACTTTCAATCTCCCCCTTTTTGGTAATTGATGACAACATATAGATCAAAGCTTCGACAAAATTTAAATAACATCGTCGCTTTGAGAAGTATGTGATAAGCAAGAGCTCCCCCTAAATTTGTGCATAGTTTTAGATTTGCTTTGGACTGCAAACGCACAATGAATTAGGCTCATGGGTTACTCTTCCATGTCAGATACATCTTGGTGGAGCGCTCAAAATAATAAACAATGAATACATGCACTCATCACCAAGCATAGTGAGTGATCACATAAGATAGATAGGATAATATCAAGCATGCATAAGTGTAGCTTATGATCAAACACATGATCATGAATGTCTCACAAGCATAGTATCTCAACCAAAAGCAAACAAAGATTGAAAAACCATCAAATAAAGCAAGAGAGAACAAAAGCAACACTCTCTCTCTCTCGAAGCCTATGATCTATACATTTTTCTCCCCCTTTGGCAACAAGTTACCAAAAAGTTCATAGAAAATGCATAGTGCTAGATCGACTCTCAGGATTGATCTTCTGGTGGGGGAGTCCGGATAACGTCGAGGACGAAAGCTTCAGTTGAAGTAGATGGAGCTGGAGCTGATGTAGATGCTAGAGCCTGGTGGCACCGAGGTCAGAGGGGCGGGGTGCTGAAGTTGTTGCTCTAGTGTCTGTCACTGGCACTGCATCTGACCTCTGGGCTCTGGGCACTCTGGCAAATGCATCAGTTGTTGTTTTTTCCTTCCTCTCCTGCATGTCATCTTGTAGTTCCTCCACTGCAAACTGAATCTTAGTTACCTTGACATCTAGTTCATAGAATTTTTTTTCTATGATTCTCTCCAAGCGCTCCTGATTTTGAGTGAGGGTGGCCAATCCCTTCTCAATCCTCAGGGTTGATGCTATTAAGTATCCGAGCTGCTCCTGCTTGTTCTTCAAGAAATACTCAGATGCATCCTCTTGAGTTGGCATCTTGGCAGCCTTCTCCCTCTTTGCCTTCTCCTTCTTCTCCTGAGCTTGAAGTGATTGTGGATCATCTTCATTCATGACAACCTCATTGTCCTCAAAGTCTGGATAAAGTGGAAAGTGTTCCTTATCCAACTGATATTTTCCTGCCCATCTTTGAGTTTATCAATTCTTGAATCTGAGGTGCATATCCACAGCTCCTCTTCCGATCTGCTGCAGTCCTCTTAATTGTTTCAATGATCGTGCTCATGACTTTGAACTTCTGTGGCACATCAAACACATGCAACATGTTGATGGCATGCCCTCCGATCATGTTATGGTCACCGGACTTGGGCAACAAAGTGTGCCTCGAATCCAATTTATGGTTGGCAACCCTGACAGCAGAAAATGAACTGATCCAAACTTGTGAGTCTCTAATGCCTTGTCTGGAATTTCCTTGTACATGTGAGCCATTGAATTGTGACCCATCTTCTTCTTTGCATAAATGTCTAGGTCATCCTCATTTTCCTTGGGGGCATTGATCAGACTTGGCCATTCTTCAATAGTGGACTGGTACCTTGTACCTTCAGACATCCAAACTATTATTCCATCTGGGTAAAAGTGGGCTGTGGAGTAGAACTGCATGATAAGCTCATCATTCCAGTTGGTGAACTTATGTCCAACAAAATCTGCAACTCCACAAGCAATAAAGCTGTCTTGCACTCCAGGATAGTGCTGTTCATTTTCCTTGATGAATTTCAGTCAACCCACCTCATGTCACAGACTATGGGCTTCTTGTCCAATGTAATTGTTTCATAGAAGTCATGTTGTTCCTTTGTGTGGAACCTGTAGTCAACAGCAGTTCTTCTTCTTGAAGCATATGGATCTTCCATTCTCCACAGTCTCAGCCCTGAATCCTTCCTGATTCTCATGTCCTCAGCCACAGGATGGGCATCATTGTGGTATGGTATCTTGGGCTTGAGCTTCCTCAGAACTTGTCCTTCTTCATCTTCCTCATCAGCATCCTCAGGCACTGGGGCCTTGTTCTTCTCAGCAGCTGGAATACTCCTGGTATTCCTCTTTGGTGCAGACTTGGCCTTGGAGGCAGCTTTGGGTGCTTCCTTGGGCTTGGATGTGGCAGCCCCTGATCTAATAGCATCACCCATAAGCTTTGGTGCCTTTGGAGCTAGTGCAGCAAGCTCTTCCTCTTCCATCATGGAAGGTTGACCAACAACTCTGGCCATGGTCTTCTTGACACTTTCCTTCCTTTTCTTCCCTTCTGCAGCAGCTAGTTCTTTGGGTTGGGTTTCCAAAGAAACTTGTGTAGAAACTCTGGCTTTGTACATTGGTTGTCTTCCTGCAGGCCTTTTGGTCTTCATGCCTGGCTTTGTATTCTTTGCTGAGCCATATTCCTTCTTGAGCACCTTTTTCTTGGAAGTTGCCTCGTCTTCCTCAGCTTTGTAATCTTCATCCTCTGAATTTGATGTTCTTTTCCTCCTTTGCCTAGTTGCAGCCTTAGGCAAATTGCTAGGAGTACTTCTGCTCCCTTCATCTGAAGTTGAGGGACTAGTTCCCTCACTCAACTCCATCTGCTCTTCTGACCTGTTCTGGCCGTCCCTTTGATCAGACATATTGCAAAAGCTGACTGCTGACCCTGTGAAGAGTTATAGATGAGATAGAAAAGATGAGCATCACTAAATGCAGAGGTTTTTGCAAAAGAATGACTCAAAAGTTCAGTCTTAGTTTTCCACAGAAAGCATATCGGATCCACTGATTTTCAAACTCGGTGATACCGAAGCAGTTTTGGAACCTAAATTGATGATCTCGGTTGGACCGAGTTTCAGTTTGGTGGTGCCGAGACTGCTAGGGTTTCACAGAATCCTCAAATCGGTTGCACCGATTAGTAATTCTCGGTCAGACCGAGAGTCACTAGTGCAATGGCATAGGCCAAATCGGTGAGACCGAGTTTTTCAACTCGGTGGGTCCGAGATGGTTTCGCGGAAACCTAACCCTAAAATTTTGAATCACATCTAATCTATGAACTACTTTGGCTGGATAGAAGAGTTTCAATCATGGCAAGAATCAATATGAAAACAATGTGCCAGGAATCAGACGTGGATAGCACAAAGATTAAGTCCATACCCTAACTTGGCGGTGGACTTGCTACGGCGGCAACGGTGGGGACGAAATCCGTTGACGGCGGCGGAGACCAGCGACAAGAGGCTGCTGGCGACGAGGAGACGATCCGGAGACCATGATGGCAGAGCGAGCTGTTGCGCGGGCAAAGGGTTTCGGAGAAATTTCCAAAATTTTGCACGTGGCTATATATAGCTCGACCCTGTCGGTGTGACCGAGTGGAACAACTCGGTGGCACCGAGATGCATAACTGTGTTCAGTTACAGCAAATCGGTGAGACCGAAAAGTTCAAATCGGTTGCACCGAGATTGAAAACTCAGATCAACTTGATGATCTTGGTAGGACCGAAATGGAAGGATCGGTCAGACCGAGAATCACTAAGAGGTTTTGGAAGTTTAAGTCTATGACGAATCGGGGACTCCGAGTGCTCCTCACACAGAGTGGTTCAAATCTGACTTGATCAAATTTTGTGATGTAGCATGAATAGAGTTTGAGACGAGAAAAGGCGTAGATAGCTAAAGAAGGTTCTTAGGCATTCTTGTCCATCCACTTGGCACAAAGAAAAGAATCCAAACAAACAAAACAACAAGTGGATGTCCTTGAATGAGTAAAATATGCACCAACATGCTCACACAATAAGATGGCAATTGAAATATGTGGCAAAGCATGCACAACCAATTTTAGCAACTATCAAGAAATTGGCGATGACTAGGTCATCTATATATGAGTATATTGACTTAGGAGTCAAATGAGAACATTTGATCATAGGTCATACTCATCGTTTAAGCTCAAGTGGGGTTACCACTTTTACATAATGCATTAATGTGTTCACACCATTAGAGTTGCTTTGACTCAATTCTTAGAGTTAAGCTCCCCTAGATGTGAGATCCCCCTTAGAGGGATGAACTAACCTTGGGTTTTGTCGATGATGACTTCATGTAGGTGTTGAAGATGTAGATGCTCAATGTTGATGTAGATCATTTGGAGCAATCCTTTGGAGTGAGTTGCACTTTCAACTTGCCTACATGGGTTAGTCCCACAAGGAACAAACAAGAATATCCATAGACATAGAGTGATGCACACACAAGATGATGTCCATGAAAACATTAGGTTACCTTGTCCCTTGCCTTTCCAACATGAGGTTTTGTGACTCCTTGAACTCGTGCAAGATGTGAAAGTTGATTGCACTTGTTCTTGCCAAAATGATATGAGTGAAGAATGTTGGCGGAGTCACCCTCAAGAACTCTCTAGTTCTTCTTCTTGGGATCCACATCATCTTGATGGGAATCCTTGGAGTTGTAGTTGTACTTGATGAAGTAGAACTTGACGTAGTCTTGGGGACCCACTTGAACGAGGCTTTAGGTGCTTCTTAAAATGCATCAATCTCTTCTTGAAGCTTGTCCTTGCTTTTGTTCTTGTGGTCTTGTGGTGGAAGATCATCTTGAGATTGTGTCCCCTTGAAGGAAGTAGGATCATACTTCTCTTGTTGAGGAACAAACTTTGTCTTGGGGTATTGATCTTCATCCCACTCAACTCCATTGGCGTTGAACTTTCGTTCAAAACCAACACCTTGATTCTTCCGGTGCCTTCCTTGCTTGCGTACAATCTCCTCGAATTGCTTACTCCCGACAAGTCTCTTGTAAACACCTTTCTCTATAATTCCCTTCAATAAAATATTTTCTTGCTCAACTGTAACTTGGCTAAGAGAATCATTAGTGGAATCAAAAGAACTACTAGAAGCAACAACATTGGATTTGACATTATTATTGTTACTACTAGAGGAAGTTTCTTTCTTGTACTTGTTACTAGACTTGACTTGAGGCATGTAAGTAGATGAGAGTAATGTAGCGACCCGACCTCAGACGGTCAAGCCTCTGTGTTCTATGCCATCCCTGGATCAGTATGCTGGCACACACAGTACATCAATGTATATATCAAAGTGCAATCACATGCATAAATAACGTAAAACTGATATATACCTCATAATACTCATGGAAACAATCAAACGGGTGTGGAGTCCCATCAACGCCATCGGCGGAGTTGAGTGTAGACCGTAACCCTGCATCGTATTCTTACTGTCGAGGAAAATATCTGCAACATGATACGTTGCAGCCGTGTAGAATCGTTACATTGAATGTACCGGCAAGATCACAACATGAATAAACAGATAATAAACTATACTATATGCAGTATGGCTTTTTGGCTCAGATTCGAGTTTTGTTTGCGTAAAAGCTGATTTTATTTTCCCTACATCAAAGGAATAAATGAAATACTTACTATGGAATTTTCTATCATGACATGGTTCCGCCAACCGATGTCTCATAGCCCAAATCATCATAAGTTGCCCACAATTAAGTTATCATCCGGTGTTGAGAGTTCCGAGATAGATCCAAGTCCAGATGCTCAAATTGTCCGTAATCGGGACACGGCTAATCGATTAGGTTTAAACCCTCTGCAGAGGTTTGTACACTTTACCCGCAAGATTCGATCCCTCTTTTTACGTTCTCGCACTTCGTGAGTGTTTGAGAACAAGATGACCGAAACATGGTCTTCCAAAGAGTCCTCTCGACCACTGTCCGTACCCATCCGATCCTACCGTTCTTCTACATCTGCTAGTACCGTCCCAGCCAGAGTCACAACCAAGGTCAACCAAGCGAGCCCATAATGACTTGCGGTTGCAGGTAAGCTTCCGGGCGTGAAGTATTCTTCCGTCTCTTTGAGTGCAGGTGAAGCTTTCCATGAGATGTCATGGCGCTTCTCCATGCATCCCGGCCAACCACTGGTTTCTCGGGGCTGCCCGTCAACCGTCCTTCACCCAGTAGTGTGTATTGAATTCTTGTCTCGAGTCTTGAAGTCTTGAGGTCTTGAAGATGCAGTCCTTGCAGATTCCATCATGGAGTTGTCGTCATTGACGTAGAGTTCTCCTTCTTCACACCACTCTCGAGCACTCATACCAACCCCGTCTACTATAGCGTAGCATTAAAATAAATAACGTCCCGGGCGTGGTAACAGGGTGATGGGTTCCTACCTCATGCATACTACTCATCTACAAGAATTTCAATAACACTACTGAGGGTGGTTGCAATGGTGCCACTAAATGCAATAAAACATAGGTAAGAAAAGCATGGTCAAAGTGAACTTGCACGGTTGACGATCTTCGAAAAACTAGGGTTTCAGAGTAGCAATCTTCAGCACTCCGGAAATTCTACCGAGGCAAACAATAACTATAATAAGCACATAGCAATAGGATCACATAACACAACATAACCAAAGTAACATAACACAACAAAACAACCAAAACCAAATCCAAAAGAAAAACTCAAAGAAAGGCCACTCAAAGTTTTCCCTACTTCAAACAATAACAAAAATAGTTTTATATAATAAAAATTTCTTAATATAACCTAATCATGGTTTTAAGTTAACTAAACAGAAAAGGATTCACTAAGCAACTAGGAGCAAAAAGAATTAATTAAAAAGCTATTATAAAACTCATTTTAGGCCTAATCCAATTTCTATTAAGAAAAATAATTTAAAACTTTTATTAATTATAAATAAAAGTTCATCTACTAGAATGACAGAAACTAACCTAGAATAACTAATCACAAGTTAAAAATAAATTCATTTACTAATTAAAATATTAGGAGAACAAGCATCTAGCTAATTAATTAGGATTAATAGGATTCTGCTTAAAACTAATTATTTATTAATCCTAAAATACCCAAATAAATTTCTAGGGTTTGGCAATGTCAAAATAAAGTGGTGACAAAAAGAATCATGCAAAAATAATTTTTCTAACTCAAGTTATAGCAGATTTACTATTCTGTCCAAAACTAAAATAAAGCAATTTTAATTATTTTTAACATAGCTAAATATATAATCTACAGAAACTACACAAAATTTTCAATCCAACAAAAAAAGAATCATCAAAAAATATTAAACAGAATAAAAGATATACATTTTTGAAAATTGAAACTATTCGGCTAAAACAGAAAATCAAAATAAAAGAAAAAGGCCTAATGGGCCTATACTGTGCACTAGGCGTAGTTTAGTCTAAACGGGCTCTAGGGTTTAAACTAAACGAACCGGGCCTAAAATAAAAACCTAAACTAAAAACTAAACCGATCGGACCGGCCGGTTTTATAAATAAAACCTACCCCTTCGGGGGCTTCTAATCTTAGCCGTAGATCTACGATCGGACGGGGGAGAGGGATGCCGGGGGGCTTACCGGACTCCGGCGACGGCGGCGGCGGCGGCGAGAGTGCGTCGGAGCTTCCTGGCGTCGGGGAGCTCGGGGGAGTCGTCGGGAGGATGCGGGGGAGGTCGGGGAGTGGTTCGGTGGGGTCGTTGGGGGTCGGGGTGGACTAGGGTGGCGACGGCGGTGACTTTGGCGGCGGGGAGAGCTTCGGGCTCCGGCGAGCACGAGCGGGAGGGAGAGGAGGTCCGGCGAGGGGGCGAGGGGGGGGAACGGGGTGCGGGGAGGGGGTTTTATAGGGCGGGCCTCGTCGGGAAGGAAGGGATCGGGGAGGAATGGCATCCCGGATCCTTCGGGATCCGGCGATCCATGCGGCGACAGCGTGGCGTGGGGCGGGGAGGAAGAAGGGGTGGGTCCAAGGGGCGAGAGAGAGAGAGAGGCGAGGCGAAGCGGGTGGCCACAGAGCGCTTTGCGAGGGGAGGGAGAGGGGAGCCTGGGCCGGTCGGTGGCTCATTGGCCGGCCTCGTGGCCTAGTGGGCCGGCTGGCTTGGGCCAGGCGCGGGGCTGCGGAGGGGTGCGGCGCTGGCTGGGCCTGGGGTGGCCTAGCTGGCGCCCGAGGGGTTTTTTTTTTTAAATAAAACAAAACAAAAATAAAACACTATCTATACATATTTTATATAGGGTATATATATACCAAAATGATCAGGGGAATATTCCCTTTCATTTGAACATTTTTCCAAAGGCAAAATCCAAACTTTATAAAAATCCATTTTTTTAAATTCAAATAAAATTCAGATTTGAATTCCAAAACTTTTGGCATAGTTTCTTCTGATATTTTTGGAGTGTCATGTTTGCTCCTCTCATACTTTGGTTCAAGTATTTATCAGGCATAGTTTTTGAAATGTTTCCCACATGCCAAAGTTTGAAATTCAAATTCAAAACTCAAAATTTGAAAGAGGGTTTCAAAGCACTTTCAAATGATTTTCATCTTGATTCATTATAACTTCCAACTCATATTTCATATAATTGAAGAAGTCATTTTATCTTCCCTCATGAAAATCATTGAGTTGCATAAAGCTTTGAATTTGAAATATTCCCAGATGAAATTTAAATCTTTTCCAAAACCCTATTCATTTAAAAATGGAAGAAGTCATGTCATCTTCACTCTAGGCTTTGGTGTTGGAATGAATTTGAATTCATTGAGATCCAAAAGGCAAAGGAGAAAGTTTTGGGAAAGTCATTTCATTCCTCTCATTCAACTTTCAAAAGTTTTCAAATTTCACTCGATTTCACTCATTCAATCAAACCAACAATCGACAACAAGCATAGTTATTTATTTAATATAACATTCCAAAATTTAGAATTTTGGGATGTTACAAACCTACAACACTTAAAATGAATCTCGACCTCGAGATTCGAAGAGGCTAGCAAGAAAAGGTTAGGGGTTGGGGTCTTCTAGCAAATGTCTTGGTCAGAAAGGTCAGGGGTGCTACCACACTTAAAAACAAGGTCATGGTTCCAATAAACTCAGATATTTCCACTAGAGGGCTGACAATGTATGTCTCTTCACATATATTACAATAGCTCCTTCATTAAAGCTCTTACGCTGTAAGTATAGGGTGTTCCTCAAAATCTTGGGTCGGTGTGTCAAACTTGAAGTTCGTCCGAGACTGGATCTTCTTAGCTGATGGGTCTGTGTCCATTCTAAACAACTATCGAAAAACTCATGGTGGTCTACAATTTATGGTTTTCTCCTGCAGAAACGGTTACGGGTTGAACTTCACCGTATAACCCTCGTTTGGCAACGGTTGCCTGTAATGGGGTTCCATCGTCCTACCATTTTATGGTTTTATGGCTTATCGCATCGACACTCTTCTAAGGTTTTCGAGGCTCTCTGATTTTCCATCAACATATGATAGTTCATGATAGAAGTCTTCGGTATGGGGGCCAATCCATCCCGCATTTGAATCATTACCACATACGTAAATATCGAATCACGTATTCTAACAATTGGGCATACTCACAAGCATTGCAGAAATTTCTCTTGTTCTCGAACTGGTTTCGAGTAAATCCATGGTTTCGCAAGCCAAACAAAACATCTATCGTTACTTCACCACTCTCGTGTTTTTGCGTAACCTTCTGGGTGTGTCCTATTTCTCCGCAAATCTTGCAGGCACAAGGTTTATTTCTTGGTGTATCATTGTGCTCCCGGATAAGACGTGATCTCATCAGGGTCTTCTTGAATTCCTCCCAAGTTCTTGCTCCATTTAATCCTTGTATGGCTTGATGCATTTTCCACCAGGTTGCAGCACTTCCTTCCAAGTACTGAAGAGCGTAAGATACTTCATTCTTCCTCGCAATCATTTTCTTCTCAAGTGATCCTCCATGTTTTGAATCCATAGCTCAGACTCCAACTGAGTCATCGGTCCCGAGAATACCAGGCCAACTTCGTTCATCTTCTATGGGGTCCAAAAGTTTTGAGATGAGATGAGAGAGAGGTGGGGAGGGATATACACACAATACAAACAATAGTTTTTGAAGAAACGGGTTTTACTTTGTGGCTGTCGGAAAACATCAAACAAATGACAGCTCACAATTCATCGCATCTAACGTAGGTGTATAACATGGATTTGGTCCTCTAACGGTCAAATAATTCTTCAGGAACTTCAAATCTTCGGAGTCTTCAACTGTTGTAGCTTCTAATACATGGTGAAATCCTCTTTACTTGGAAGAGGTCATCACCCTTCGATATCTTTCTTGGAGTGGCTTCAGTTGATCCTTCATGTGGTCAAAAGGGAAAAGGGGTATATCCTAACTATTTTGAGGTGAGAGTGTCTATTTGATAAAATCAGAAGAGATGAGAAGTAAGAGTCTTTTTGAAAATAAAGTTTTAGAGATTTCCTGTCCTAGGGGCTCTCCGATTTCTAGGGTCACGTCCTACAGTCAACATGTGCTCTGATACCATCTCTGTAGCGACCCGACCTCAGACGGTCAAGCCTCTGTGTTCTATGCCATCCCTGGATCAGTATGCTGGCACACACAGTACATCAATGTATATATCAAAGTGCAATCACATGCATAAATAACGTAAAACTGGTATATACCTCATAATACTCAGCGGAAACAATCAAACGGGTGTGGAGCCCCATCAACGCCATCGGCAGGTTGAGTGTAGACCGTAACCCTGTACCGTATTCTTACTCGTCGAGGAAAATATCTGCAACATGATACGTTGCAGCCGTGTAGGTCAGTACATTGAATGTACCGGCAAGATCACAACATGAATAAACAGATAATAAACTATACTATATGCAGTATGGCTTTTTGGCTCAGATTCGAGTTTTGTTTATGTAAAGCTGATTTTATTTTCCCTACATCAAAGGAATAAATGAAATACTTACTATGGAATTTTCTATCATGACATGGTTCCGCCAACCGATGTCTCATAGCCCAAATCATCATAAGTTGCCCACAATTAAGTTATCATCCGGTGTTGAGAGTTCCGAGATAGATCCAAGTCCGGATGCTCAAATTGTCCGTAACCGGGACACGGCTAATCGATTAGGGTTTAAACCCTCTGCAGAGGTTTGTACACTTTACCCGCAAGATTTGATCCCTCTTTTACGTTCTCGCACTTCAGAGTGTTTGAGAACAAGATGACCAAACATGGTCTTCCAAAGAGTCCCTCCGACCACTGTCGGTACCCATCCGATCCTACCGTTCTTCTACATCTGCTAGTACCGCCCCAGCCAGAGTCACAACCAAGGTCAACCAAGCCAGAGCCCATAATGACTTGCGGTTGCAGGTAAGCTTCCGGGCGTGAAGTATTCTTCCGTCTCTTTGAGTCTGGGTGAAGCTTTCCATGAGATGTCATGGCGCTTCTCCATGCATCCCGCCAACCACTGGTTTCTCCAGGCTGCCCGTCAACCGTCCTTCACCCAAAGAGTGTGTATTGAATTCTTGTCTCGAGTCTTGAAGTCTTGAGGTCTTGAAGATGCAGTCCTTGCAGATTCCATCATGGAGTTGTCGTCATTGACGTAGAGTTCTCCTTCTTCACACCACTCTCGAGCACTCATACCAACCCCGTCTACTATAGCGTAGCATTAAAATAAATAACGTCCCGGGCTTGGTAACAGGGTGATGGGTTCCTACCTCATGCATACTACTCATCTACAAGAATTTCAATAACACTACTGAGGGGTGGTTGCAATGGTGCCACTAAATGCAATAAAACATAGGTAAGAAAAGCATGGTCAAAGTGAACTTGCTCGGTTGACGATCTTCAAAAACTAGGGTTTCAGAGTAGCAATCTTCGCACTCCGGAAATTCTACCAAGGCAAACAATAACTATAATAAGCACATAGCAATAGGATCACATAACACAACATAACCAAAGTAACATAACACAACAAAACAACCAAAACCAAATCCAAAAGAAAAACTCAAAGAAAGGCCACTCAAAGTTTTCCCTACTTCAAACAATAACAAAAATAGTTTTATATAATAAAAATTTCTTAATATAACCTAATCATGGTTTTAAGTTAACTAAACAGAAAAGGATTCACTAAGCAACTAGGAGCAAAAAGAATTAATTAAAAAGCTATTATAAAACTCATTTTAGGCCTAATCCAATTTCTATTAAGAAAAATAATTTAAAACTTTTATTAATTATAAATAAAAGTTCATCTACTAGAATGACAGAAACTAACCTAGAATAACTAATCACAAGTTAAAAATAAATTCATTTACTAATTAAAATATTAGGAGAACAAGATCTAGCTAATTAATTAGGATTAATAGGATTCTGCTTAAAACTAATTATTTATTAATCCTAAAATACCCAAATAAATTTCTAGGGTTTGGCAATGTCAAAATAAAGTGGTGACAAAAAGAATCATGCAAAAATAATTTTTCTAACTCAAGTTATAGCAGATTTACTATTCTGTCCAAAACTAAAATAAAGCAATTTTAATTATTTTTAACATAGCTAAATATATAATCTACAGAAACTACACAAAATTTTCAATCCAACAAAAAAGAATCATCAAAAATATTAAACAGAATAAAAGATATACATTTTTGAAAATTGAAACTATTCGGCTAAAACAGAAAATCAAAATAAAAGAAAAAGGCCTAATGGGCCTATACTGTGCACTAGGCGTAGTTTAGTCTAAACGGGCTCTAGGGTTTAAACTGAACGAACCGGGCCTAAAATAAAAACCTAAACTAAAAACTAAACCGATCGGATCGGCGGTTTTATAAATAAAACCTACCCCTTGAGGGCTTCTAATCTTAGCCGTAGATCTACGATCGGACGGGGAGAGGGATGCTTGGGGCTTACTGGACTCGGCGACGGGCGGGCGGCGGCGAGAGTGCGTCGGAGCTTCTGGCCGGGGAGCCTGGGAGTCGTCGGGAGGATGCGGGAGGTCGGGAGTGGTTCGGTGGGGTCGTTGGGGTCGGGTGGACTAGGGTGGCGACGGCGGTGACTTTGGCGGGGAGAGCTTGACTCCATGAGCACGAAGGGAGGGAGAGGAGGTCCCATGAGGCGAGGGGGGAACGGGGTGCGAGGAGGGTTTTATAGGGCGGGGCCTCGTCGGGAAGGAAGGGATCGGGGAGGAATCGGCATCCGGATCCTTGGGATCCGGCGATCCCATGGGCGACAGCGTGGCGTGGGGCGGGGAGGAAGAAGGGGTGGGTCATGGGCGTGAGAGAGAGAGAGAGAGAGGCGGCGGGTGGTGGCAGAGCGCTTCAGGCGAGGGGAGGAGAGGGGAGCTGGGCGGTCGGTGGCTCATTGGCTGGCCGGGCCCTGGTGGCCTAGTGGGCCGGCTTGGGCCAGCGCGGGCTCATGGAGGGGTGCGGGCTGGCTGGGCCTGGGTGGCCTAAATTTGGCGCCGAGGGGTTTTTTTTAAATAAAACAAAACAAAAATAAAACACTATCTATACATATTTTATATAGGGTATATATATACCAAAATGATCAGGGGAATATTCCCTTTCATTTGAACATTTTCCAAAGGCAAAATCCAAACTTTATAAAAATCCATTTTTTTAAATTCAAATAAAATTCAGATTTGAATTCCAAAACTTTTGGCATAGTTTCTTCTGATATTTTTGGAGTGTCATGTTTGCTCCTCTCATACTTTGGTCCAAGTATTTATCAGGCATAGTTTTTGAAATGTTTCCCACATGCCAAAGTTTGAAATTCAAATTCAAAACTCAAAATTTGAAAGAGGGTTTCAAAGCACTTTCAAATGATTTTCATCTTGATTCATTATAACTTCCAACTCATATTTCATATAATTGAAGAAGTCATTTTATCTTCCATCATGAAAATCATTTAGTTGCATAAAGCTTTGAATTTGAAATATTCCGGATGAAATTTAAATCTTTTCCAAAACCCTATTCATTTAAAATGGAAGAAGTCATGTCATCTTCACTCTAGGCTTTGGTGTTGGAATGAATTTGAATTCATTGAGATCCAAAAGGCAAAGGAGAAAGTTTTGGGAAAGTCATTTCATTCCCTCTCATTCAACTTTCAAAAGTTTTCAAATTTCACTCAATTTCACTCATTCAATCAAACCAACAATCAGACAACAAGCATAGTTATTTATTTAATATAACATTCCAAAATTTAGAATTTTGGGATGTTACAAACCTACCACACTTAAAATGAATCTCGCCCTCGAGATTCAAGAGGCTAGCAAGAAAAGGTTAGGGTTGGGGTCTTCTAGCAAATGTCTTGGTCGAAGGTCGAGTGCTACCACACTTAAAAACAAGGTCATGGTTCCAATAAACTCAGATATTTCCACTAGAGGGCTGACAATGTATGTCTCTTCACATATATTACAATAGCTCCTTCATTAAAGCTCTTCTGCCAGAAGTATAGGGTGTTCCTCAAAATCTTGGGTCGGTGTGTCAAACTTGAAGTTCGTCCGAGACTGGATCTTCTTAGCTGATGGGTCTGTGTCCATTCTAAACAACTATCGAAACACTCATGGTGGTCTACAATTTATGGTTTTCTCCTGCAGAAAGCGGTTCTGGGTTGAACTTCACCGTATAACCTACGTTTGGCAACGGTTGCTGTAATGGGGTTCCATCGTCCTACCATTTTATGGTTTTATGGCTTATCGCATCGACACTCTTCTAAGGTTTTTGAGGCTCTCTGATTTTCCATCAACATATGATAGTTCATGATAGAAGTCTTGGTATGGGGCCAATCCATCCCGTGCTTGAATCATTACCACATACGTAAATATCGAATCACGTATTCTAACAATTGGGCATACTCACAAGCATTGCAGAAATTTCTCTTGTTCTCGAACTGGTTTCGAGTAAATCCATGGTTTACGCAAGCCAAACAAAACATCTATCGTTACTTCACCACTCTCGTGTTTTTGCGTAACCTTCTGGTGTGTCCTATTTCTCCGCAAATCTTGCGAGCACAAGGTTTATTTCTTGGTGTATCATTGTGCTCCCGGATAAGACGTGATCTCATCAGGGTCTTCTTGAATTCCTCCCAAGTTCTTGCTCCATTTAATCCTTGTATGGCTTGATGCATTTTCCACCAGGTTGCAGCACTTCCTTCCAAGAAATCTTGAAGAGCGTAAGATACTTCATTCTTCCTCGCAATCATTTTCTTCTCGAAGTGATCCTCCATGTTTTGAATCCATAGCTCAGACTCCAACTGAGTCATCGGTCCCGAGAATACCAGGCCAACTTCGTTCATCTTCTATGGGGTCCAAAAGTTTTGAGATGAGATGAGAGAGAGGTGGGGAGGGATATACACACAATACAAACAATAGTTTTTGAAGAAACGGGTTTTACTTTGTGGCTGCTTGAAAACATCAAACAAATGACAGCTCACAATTCATCGCATCTAACGTAGGTGTATAACATGGATTTGGTCCTCTAACGGTCAAATAATTCTTCAGGAACTTCAAATCTTCGGAGTCTTCAACTGTTGTAGCTTCTAATACATGGTGAAATCCTCTTTACTTGGAAGAGGTCATCAGTCCTTCGATATCTTTCTTGGAGTGGCTTCAGTTGATCCTTCATGTGGTCAAAAGGGAAAAGGGGTATATCCTAACTATTTTGAGGTGAGAGTGTCTATTTGATAAAATCAGAAGAGATGAGAAGTAAGAGTCTTTTTGAAAATAAAGTTTTAGAGATTTCCTGTCCTAGGGCTTTCCGGTTTCTAGGGTCACGTCCTACAGTCAACATGTGCTCTGATACCATTTTCTGTAGCGACCCGACCTCAGACGGTCAAGCCTCTGTGTTCTATGCCATCCCTGGATCAGTATGCTGGCACACACAGTACATCAATGTATATATCAAAGTGCAATCACATGCATAAATAACGTAAAACTGGTATATACCCCATAATACTCAGCGGAAACAATCAAACGGGTGTGGAGCCCCATCAACGCCATCGGCAGGTTGAGTGTAGACCGTAACCCTGCATCGTATTCTTACTCGTCGAGGAAAATATCTGCAACATGATACGTTGCAGCCGTGTAGGTCAAGACATTGAATGTACCGGCAAGATCACAACATGAATAAACAGATAATAAACTATACTATATGCAAGATGGCTTTTTGGCTCAGATCTGAGTTTTGTTTATGCGTAAAGCTGATTTTATTTTCCCTACATCAAAGGAATAAATGAAATACTTACTATGGAATTTTCTATCATGACATGGTTCCGCCAACCGATGTCTCATAGCCCAAATCATCATAAGTTGCCCACAATTAAGTTATCGGTCCGGTGTTGAGAGTTCCGAGATAGATCCAAGTCCGGATGCTCAAATTGTCCGTAATCGGGGACACGGCTAATCGATTAGGTTTAAACCCTCTGCAGAGGTTTGTACACTTTACCCGCAAGATTCGATCCCTCTTTTACGTTCTCGCACTTGAGTGTTTGAGAACAAGATGACCAAACATGGTCTTCCAAAGAGTCCCTCTCGACCACCGTCGGTACCCATCCGATCCTACCGTTCTTCTACATCTGCTAGTACCGTCCCCACCAGAGTCACAACCAAGGTCAACCAAGCCAGAGCCCATAATGACTTGCGGTTGCAGGTAAGCTTCCGGCGTGAAGTATTCTTCCGTCTCTTTGAGTCTGGGTGAAGCTTTCCGCGAGATGTCATGGCGCTTCTCCATGCATCCCGCCAACCACTGGTTTCTCCAGGCTGCCCGTCAACCGTCCTTCACCCAAAGAGTGTGTATTGAATTCTTGTCTCGAGTCTTGAAGTCTTGAGGTCTTGAAGATGCAGTCCTTGCAGATTCCATCATGGAGTTGTCGTCATTGACGTAGAGTTCTCCTTCTTCACACCACTCTCGAGCACTCATACCAAACCCCGTCTACTATAGCGTAGCATTAAAATAAATAACGTCCTGGGCTTGGTAACAGGGTGATGGGTTCCTACCTCATGCATACTACTCATCTACAAGAATTTCAATAACACTACTGAGGGGTGGTTGCAATGGTGCCACTAAATGCAATAAAACATAGGTAAGAAAAGCATGGTCAAAGTGAACTTGCACAGTTGACGATCTTGAAAAACTAGGGTTTCGTAGTAGCAATCTTCGCACTCCGGAAATTCTACCGAGGCAAACAATAACTATAATAAGCACATAGCAATAGGATCACATAACACAACATAACCAAAGTAACATAACACAACAAAACAACCAAAACCAAATCCAAAAGAAAAACTCAAAGAAAGGCCACTCAAAGTTTTCCCTACTTCAAACAATAACAAAAATAGTTTTATATAATAAAAATTTCTTAATATAACCTAATCATGGTTTTAAGTTAACTAAACAGAAAAGGATTCACTAAGCAACTAGGAGCAAAAAGAATTAATTAAAAAGCTATTATAAAACTCATTTTAGGCCTAATCCAATTTCTATTAAGAAAAATAATTTAAAACTTTTATTAATTATAAATAAAAGTTGATCTACTAGAATGACAGAAACTAACCTAGAATAACTAATCACAAGTTAAAAATAAATTCATTTACTAATTAAAATATTAGGAGAACAGCATCTAGCTAATTAATTAGGATTAATAGGATTCTGCTTAAAACTAATTATTTATTAATCCTAAAATACCCAAATAAATTTCTAGGGTTTGGCAATGTCAAAATAAAGTGGTGACAAAAAGAATCATGCAAAAATAATTTTTCTAACTCAAGTTATAGCAGATTTACTATTCTGTCCAAAACTAAAATAAAGCAATTTTAATTATTTTTAACATAGCTAAATATATAATCTACGGAAACTACACAAAATTTGCAATCCAACAAAAAAAGAATCATCAAAAAATATTAAACAGAATAAAAGATATACATTTTTGAAAATTGAAACTATTCGGCTAAAACAGAAAATCAAAATAAAAGAAAAAGGCCTAATGGGCCTATCATGCACTAAGGCGTAGTTTAGTCTAAGCAGGCTCTAGGGTTTAAACTAAGCAGAACCGGGCCTAAAATAAAACCTAAACTAAAAACTAAACCGATCGGACCGGCCGGTTTTATAAATAAAACCTACCCCGGGGCTTCTAATCTTAGTCAGTAGATCTACGATCGGACGGGGAGAGGGATGCCGGGCTTACTGACTCGGCGACGGCGGCGGCGCGGCGAGAGTCTTGAGCTTCTGGCCGGGAGCCTTCGGGAGTCGTCGGGAGGATGCGGGAGGTCGGGAGTGGTTCGGTGGGGTCGTTGGGGTCGGGGTGGACTAGGGTGGCGACGCGGTGACTTTGGCGGGCGGGAGAGCTCCCATGAAAGCACGGCGGGAGGGAGAGGAGGTCCCGGCGAGGGGGCAGGGGGTGCGGGAGGGGGTTTTATAGGGCGGGGCCTCGTCGGGGAAGGAAGGGATCGGGGGAGAATCGGCATCCGGATCCTTGAGATCCGGCGATCCATGGCGACAAGCGTGGCGTGGGGCGGGGGAGGAAGAAGGGGGTGGGTCCCGCGGGTCAGTGAGAGAGAGAGAGGGGCGAGGCGAGCGGGTGGCCGGCGCGTAGCGCTTTCGGGCGAGGGGGAGGGAGAGGGGGAGCTGGGCCGGTCGGTGGCTCGCTGGGCTGGCCCTGGTGGCCTAGTGGGCCGGCTGGCTTGGGCCAGGCGCGGGGCTGCGGAGGGGTGCGGCGCTGGCTGGGCCTGGGGTGGCCTAGCTGGCGCCCGATGGTTTTTTTTTTAAATAAAACAAAACAAAAATAAAACACTATCTATACATATTTTATATAGGGTATATATATACCAAAATGATCAGGGGAATATTCCCTTTCATTTGAACATTTTTCCAAAGGCAAAATCCAAACTTTATAAAAATCCATTTTTTTAAATTCAAATAAAATTCAGATTTGAATTCCAATACTTTTGGCATAGTTTCTTCTGATATTTTGGAGTGTCATGTTTGCTCCTCTCATACTTTGGTTCAAGTATTTATCAGGCATAGTTTTTGAAATGTTTCCCACATGCCAAAGTTTGAAATTCAAATTCAAAACTCAAAATTTGAAAGAGGGTTTCAAAGCACTTTCAAATGATTTTCATCTTGATTCATTATAACTTCCAACTCATATTTCATATAATTGAAGAAGTCATTTTATCTTCCCTCATGAAAATCATTGAGTTGCATAAAGCTTTGAATTTGAAATATTCCCAGATGAAATTTAAATCTTTTCCAAAACCCTATTCATTTAAAAATGGAAGAAGTCATGTCATCTTCACTCTAGGCTTTGGTGTTGGAATGAATTTGAATTCATTGAGATCCAAAAGGCAAAGGAGAAAGTTTTGGGAAAGTCATTTCATTCCCTCTCATTCAACTTTCAAAAGTTTTCAAATTTCACTCAGTTTCACTCATTCAATCAAACCAACAATCAGACAACAAGCATAGTTATTTATTTAATATAACATTCCAAAATTTAGAATTTTGGGATGTTACAAGTAAACGCTTGGCAATGTAAGAAGAACTTTTCTTGCGGAGATCATCATTGATTTCCTTTAAGAACTCATGCTTTTGCTCAAGATTGAGCTTTTCAAAGCGTAACTTCTCATGAGCCCTTAAAAGTTCTCGATGATCTTCGAAGATAGTTTCATGAGCCAACTTAAGAGTGTTTAGTTCTTTAGTTAGAAGCTCAATTTTCTCCTTATCATTGTCATTCGTTTGATTAGCATGATTAATTGACGTTTCATCATAGTATTCATCACTAGAGTTGTCAACAAGTAAATCATCATCCACAAGCAAGTCATCTTCATCACTATTAAAATCAACATACTCGGGATGTGTTACCTTTGGACCTTTGGCCATGAAGCATCTTCCAACACCTTCATTTGGTGAGTCAAATATGTCGTAGGAGTTGGTTGACACAAGTGCTAGACCGGCAACACCTTCATCTTGAGTATATTCGGAGTCGGAGTGATAGCTTCTCTCGGAGTGATTTTCGGAGTCGGAGCCGGAAACCCATTCACCAACATGAGCTTGATGTCTTCGTTTTGTGTAGCTCCTTGATGACTTGTCCTTTCTTTTTGAATCCTTACTTCTCCGTGAGGGTCTTTGTTAATAACAATCATCTCTACTCCTCCTCTCTCTTGGTGGTGATTCTTCTCTTTTGCTCCTTCTTCTTGGAGAATCTTCTCTTCTTTTGTAGGGTGTCGTACACTCATTGGAGTAGTGTCCGGGTCTCCCACAATTGTAGCAATTGCGCTCTCGACTAGAAGATCTCTTGTCATTGTAAGACCTTGACTTGGAGCTTCTTTCTTTGCTTCTACTTTTGTAGAATTTGTTGAAGTTCTTCACCATTAAGCTCAATTCTTCATTGAAGTTTGGTTTCTCACTTGATGATGTGGGGGCTTCACTTGAGGCTTTGTAAGCACCACTTGACTTGTTGTGAAGTTCCTCTTTATCCTTGAGTGACATCTCATGAGCAACAATCCTTCCAATGACTTCCGTTGTCTTGAGATCTTTGTAGTTTGGCATCATTTGGATCAATGTGCACACGGTATCATACTTTCCATCCAATGCTCTTAGGATTTTCTTGATGATGAATTAGTCGGTCATCCCTTCACTCCCTAAGCCGGCAATCTCATTTGTGATAAGAGCAAGCCTAGAGTACATTTCGGCGACACCTTCACCATCCTTCATTTTGAACTTGTCAAGTGACTTTGGAGCACATCCAACTTGGATTCCTTGAGGACTCGGTACCTTCATGCATATCAATCAAAGTATCCCAAATTTCCTTTGCATTCTCAAGACGGCTGATTTTGTTGAATTCTTCGGGGCACAATCCGTTGAAGATGATGTCACATGCTTGAGCGTTGTATTGCAGCATCTTCAATTCTTCCGCATTAGCTTCACGGTTCGGTTCTCTCCCATCAAAGAATTCAGCTTGCAAGCCAATACAAATAATTGCCCAAGCAGTGAGGTTATGTCCAAGAATATGCATTTTCATCTTATGCTTCCAACTAGCAAAATTAGTACCATCAAAGTAAGGACCTCTACGGTGATAATTTCCCTGGCTAGACGCCATACTCTCCTAGGTTGTGAAACCAAGGCTATGACCACCAAAAGCTATGGAAATCAAAGCAAATGGAGACCAACGCTCTGATACCACTTGTAGGACCTTAAAGTATGTCTACAGGGGGTGATTAGACTACTTGACCAATAAAAACTTAACCTTTTCCCAATTTAGAGTTTGGTAGATTTTAGCTATTTTAGGACAAGTCAAGCAATCATCATACAATTCAAGCAAGCATCCAAAGAGTGTATAGGCAACTTGCAACTTGCATGCAACTAGCAAGCAGCGGAAATTAAAGCATGCAACTTGCAAGAAAGTAAGGGGAAGGGTTTGGAGGATTCAAACGCAATTGGAGACACGGATGTTTTTGGCGTGGTTCCGATAGGTGGTGCTATCGTACATCCACGTTGATGGAGACTTCAACCCACGAAGGGTAACGGTTGCGTGAGTCCACGGAGGGCTCCACCCATGAAGGGTCCATGAAGAAGCAACCTTGTCTATCCCACCATGGCCGTCGCCCACGAAGGACTTGCCTCACTAGCGGTAGATCTTCACGAAGTAGGCGATCTCCTTGCCCTTACAAACTCCTTGGTTCAACTCCACAATCTTGTCGGAGGCTCCCAAGTGACACCTAGCCAATCTAGGAGACACCACTCTCCAAGAAGTAACAAATGGTGTGTTGATGATGAACTCCTTGCTCTTGTGCTTCAAATGATAGTCTCCCAACACTCAACTCTCTCTCATAGGATTTGGATCTGGTGGGCCAGAGGGTTTGAGTGGAAAGCAACTTGGGGAAGGCTGGAGATCAAGATTCATATGGTAGGAATGGAATATCTTGGCCTCAACACATGAGTAGGTGGTTCTCTCTCGAATTGGTAAGTTGGAAGTGTAGGTTCGTTCTGATGGCTCTCTCCACGAATGAAGAGGAGGTGGAGGGGTATATATAGCCTCCACACAAAATCTAACCGTTACACACAATTTACCAAACTCGGTGGGACCGAATCGTTAAACTCGGTCGGACGATTTAGTAAACCTAGTGACCATTAGTGATTTTCGGTGGGATCGACATGCATCTCGGTGAGACCGATTCGGTTAGGGTTAGGGCATAACGTAATCTCGGTGAGACCGATTACACAAACTCGGTGAGACCGATTTGGTAATAAGCTTTCCAGAGAGTTGGTCAGGTAAACTCGGTGGGACCGATTTGCTCTTTTCGGTGAGACCAAAATGTTACAAAAAGGAAACAGAGAATTTACATTGCAATCTCGGTGGGACCGATCGCTCACTTGGTTGAACCGTAGCGTTCTGAAGGAAGCGGAGAGATTACAATCCCATCTCGGTGAGACCGAGATCCCTATCGGTAAGACCGATTTGCTTAGGGTTTGTGGCAGTGGCTATGACTTTTGGAATCGGTGGTGCCGGATAGAAAGAATCGGTGTGACCGATTTTGGCTTTAGGTTTAGGTCATTTATGGATGTGGGAAAGTAGTTGAGGGTTTTGGAGCATATCACTAAGCACATGAAGCAAGAGGCTCATTAAGTAACACCTCATCCCTTCTTGATAGTATTGGCTTTTCCTATAGACTCAATGTGATCTTGGATCACTAAAATGTAAAATGAAGAGTCTTGAGCTTTTGAGCTTGAGCCAATCCTTTGTCCTTAGTATTTTGAGGGATCCACTTTCATCATCCATGCCATGCCATTCATTGAGATTTCCTAAAATAATAGTCTTGGAATAGCATTAGCTCAAAGAGCTATATGTTGTTATGAATTACCAAAACCACCTAGGGATAGTTGCACTTTCAGTAACTACTCACAAAGCATATTCATGTTCATAATCACAGGGGTATTAATACGCATAAAGGATCTGAACATATGATCTTCCACCAAATAAACCAACTAGCATCAACTACAAAGAGTAATCAACACTACTAGCAACCTACTAGTACCAATCCCGGACTTGGAGACAAGAATTGGATACAAGAGATGAACTAGGGTTTCGAGAGGAGATGGTGCTGGTGAAGATGTTGATGGAGATTCCCCTCTCCCGATGAGAGGAGCGTTGGTGATGATTTCCCCCTCCCGGAGGGAAGTGTCCCCGGCAGAACAACTTTGCCGGAGCCCTAGATTAGTTTTGCCTCGTGGCGTGAGTTTAAATCTGAAGGTTGCTTGATTTTTTCTTGACGAAAGACCTCATATAGCAGAAGATGGGCATCGGAGGGCCACCAGGGGGCCCATGAGGTAGGGGGCGCGCCTAGAAGGGTAGGGCACGCCCCCCGCCCTCGTGGCCAGGTGGGGCCCCCTCTGGTGAACTTCTTCCGCTGGATATTTTTTATTATTTCCCAAAATGACTTTCTTGGAGTTTCAGGACTTTTGGAGTTGTGCAGAATAGGTCTCTAATATTTGCTCCTTTTCCAGCCCAGAATTCCAGCTGCCGGCATTCTCCCTCCTTATGTAAACCTTGTAAACTAAGAGAGAATGGGCATAAATATTGTGACATAACGTGTAATAACAGCCCATAGTGCAATAAATATCGATATAAAAGCATGATGCAAAATGGACGTATCAACTCCCCCAAGCTTAGACCTAGATTGTCCTCAAGCGAAAGCCGATAACGATAAATATGTCCCCATTTTTAGAGGTAGAGGTGGCGATAAAAATAAAATACGGACATGAAGGCATCATGATTATTCTCATAACAGCAACATATATAGGTATTGTCATATGATTTCTTATGTTCAATTTATAATCCATTCACAATGCAGAGTACGAATCATAAACTTTATTGAGAACCAACAAACTATAATCTCAGTCATTAAAGCAATTGCAATTTATCATAACATCAGAAAGATTCTATGGCAGAGCTTAATAGCAAGTCCACATACTCAACTATCATTTAGTCTTTCATAATTTCTAACACTCACGCGATACTTGTGGTTATGGATGTTTAATCGGACACAGAGAAAGATAGGGGCTTATAGTTTCGCCTCCCAACCTTTTACCTCAAGGGTAATTTTAACAATAATAACTCATGCCCCCTACATTTAATTAGATATATCAATCAGGATCTTTCCAACGTACTGTGCTTGCCAAAGGATAAAATGAAAAAGGAAAGGTGAAGATCACCATGACTCTTGCATAAGGTAGGAGATAATAAATAAAAGATAGGCCCTTCGCAGAGGGAAGTAGAGGTTGCCATGCGCTTTTATGGTTGGATGCACAAAATCCTAATGCGAAAGAACGTCACTTTATATTGCCCCTTGTGATATGAACCTTTATTATGCAGTCCGTCGCTTTTATTTCTTCCACATCACAAGATCGTATAAATCTTATTTCTCCCACACCAATCAATCGTACATATTTAGAGAGAATTTTTTATTGCTTTGCACCGATGACAACTTACTTGAAGGATCTTACTCAATTCGTAGGTAGATATGGTGGACTCTCATGACAAAACTGGTTTAAGGGTTTTTGGAAGCACAAGTAGTATCTCTACTTGGTGCTGAGAATTTGGGTAGCATGAGGGGGAAAGGCAAGCTCAACATGTTGGGAGATCCAAGACAATATACTTTATCTCAGATATAAGAAAACATAACCCATTACGTTGTCTTCCTTGTCCAACATCAACTCTTTAGCATGTCATATTTTAATGAGTGCTCACAATCATAAAAGATGTCAATAATAGTATATTTATATGTGAACCTCTCTTTCTTTATTACTTCCTATTAATTGCAACGATGACCAAAGCTACGTTTGCCAACACCCAACAACTTTTAATTATCATACTCTTCTATGTGAAGTCATTACTCTCAATAAGATCAATATGAACTCTTTGTTTCTTTTTGTTCTTTTTCTCTACTCTTTTATTCACTCAAGATCATGGCAAAATAATCAAGCCCTTTACTCAACACTAATCTTTATTATTAACTCACGGACTCGATTACATAAAGAGATCATAAAGCAATACTCAAAATGAGATCATGCCATAAACTTTATTCTACTAGATCAAGATACTACTAATAGGATCGAACTAAGAAAACGGTAAATATAGGATATGTGGTTGTGATACGATACCGGGGCACCTCCCCCAAGCTTGGAAGTTGCCAAGGGGAGTGCCCATACCCATGTGATTATGTCTCCTTTGTTGTTGGTGAAGAAGGTGGAGGTGTTGTCGATGATGCGGGCTTGCCCTTCTCTTTCTCCAACTTGCGTCTGACGGTGAAATTATCAATCCTTAACTCATCATTCTCGATCTCAAGATTTATTATCCTTTTGCATAATGCCTCTTTGCTTTCTTGCTTGAAGCGAGGGGGAACTGGTTCATCTTCATCTTCCTCATCGGGGTACCATATATATGGATAGGTATCCTTGAATATGTTTTTATCTAAAGGCGGTAAGAAACTGGGCAATCCTCCTCTGAATCTTGAGACGGCATGTTAATCTAACCTGCAGTAGGACAGCTTGAAACAAAAACAGAGGATATCTGCGTGATACGGGAGTCAAAACCTTCGGGAGAATATATAATGAATTTTTACCGGCCAAACTACGTATCGTGCAAGAAAACGGAGTCCGAAAGGCACACGAGGTGCCCACGAGGTAGGGGGGCGCGCCCTCCACCCTCGTGGAGCCCTCGTGTCCTTCCCGGACTACTACTTATTTTTATATTTTTCTAAATATTCCAAAACGGACAAATATTGCCTTAAAAACTGTTTTGGAGTCGGTTTACTTATCGTACCACATACCTATTCCTTTTCGGAGTCTGAGACGTTCCGGAAAGTGTCCCTTATGTATTCCTCCGGGGTTACGGTTTCAATAACATTGGTTTCAACATTTATAGGATTACCTGAGATATAATGTTTGATTCTTTGACCGTTTACCACCTTCAGATTTGTGCCTTCGAAGTTGTTGATTTTTATGGCACCGGAACGATAGACCTCCTCGATAACGTAGGGGCCTTCCCATTCAGAGAGAAGTTTTCCTGCAAAAAATCTTAAACAAGAGTTGTATAGCAATACATAATCACCTACATTGAACTCACGCTTTTGTATCCTTTTATCATGCCATCTTTTAACTTTTTCTTCGAACAACTTGGCATTTTCATAGGCTTGGGTTCTCCATTCATCAAGTGAGCTAATATCAAATAACCTCTTCTCACCGGCAAGTTTGAAATCATAGTTGAGCTCTTTAATAGCCCAATAAGCCTTATGTTCTAGTTCGAGAGGTAAGTGACATGCTTTTCCATAAACCATTTTATATGGAGACATACCCATAGGATTTTTATATGCAGTTCTATAGGCCCATAATGCATCATCAAGTTTCTTGGACCAATTCTTTCTAGACCTATTGACAGTCTTTTGCAAAATTAATTTGAGCTCTCTATTACTCAATTCTACTTGACCACTAGACTCCGGGTGATATGGAGATGCAATTCTATGATTAACATCATATTTAGCAAGCATTTTACGGAAAGGACCATGAATAAAATGTGAACCACCATCAGTCATTAAATATCTAGGGACTCTAAACCTCGGAAAAATAACTTCTTTAAGCATTTTAAAAGAGGTGTTATGATCAGGACTACTAGTTGGAATAGCTTCTACCCACTTAGTACCGTAATCAATAGCAACTAAAATATGTGTATATCCATTAGAGGCAGGAAAAGGTCCCATATAATCAAAGCCCCCAACATCAAATGGTTCAATAACAAGTGAATAATTCATAGGCATTTCTTGACGTCTACTAATATTACCAATTCTTTGATATTCATCACAAGAAAGGACAAACTTACGAGCATCCTTGAAGAGAGTAGGCCAATAAAAATCGGATTGCAATACCTTATGTGCAGTTCTATCTCCAGCGTGGTGTCCTCCGTAAGCTTCGGAGTGACACTTGCGTAGGATTTGTTCATGTTCATGCTCAGGTACACAACGTCTAATAACACCATCTACCCCGTCTTTATAAATATGTGGGTCATCCCAAAAGTAATGCCTCAAATCATAGAAAAACTTTTTCTTTTGCTGGTATGTGAAACTAGGGGGTATAAATTTAGCAACAATGTAATTAGCATAATCAGCATACCATGGGGTACTACGAGAAGTATTTATGACATTTAGTTGCTCATCAGGAAAGCTATCATCAATAGGTAGTGGGTCATCAAGAACATTTTCTAACCTAGACAAGTTATGCAAGCAGGGTTCTCAGCTCCCTTTCTATCAATAATATGCAAATCAAATTCTTGTAGCAAGAGAACCCATCTAATAAGTCTAGGTTTAGCATCTTTCTTTTCCATCAAATATTTAATAGCAGCATGATCAGTGTGAATAGTTACTTTAGAATCAACAATATAAGGTCCGAACTTATCACAAGCAAATACAACTGCTAAGAATTCTTTTTCAGTAGTAGCAAAGTTTCTTTGAGCATTGTCTAAAGTTTTACTAGCCTAATGGATAACATTTAATTTCTTATCAACTCTTTGTCCTAGAACAGCACCTACAACATAGTCACTGGCATCACACATAATTTCGAAGGATAAATTCCAATCAGGTGGCTGAACAATAGGTGCAGAGATCAATGCTTTCTTAAGTATTTCAAATGCTTCTACACAATCATCATCAAAGACAAATGGTATATCTTTTTGTAATAAATTAGTCAGAGGCCGAGAAATTTTTGAGAAGTCCTTAATGAACCTCCTATAAAATCCGGCGTGACCAAGGAAACTTCTTATACCTTTGATGTCCTTGGGACATGGCATCTTTTCAATAGCATCAACTTTGGCTTTATCAACTTCAAGACCTCTTTCAGAAACTTTATGCCCCAAGACAATACCTTCATTAACCATAAAGTGGCACTTTTCCCAATTCAAGACAAGATTAGTTTCTTCACATCTCTGCAAAACTTGATCAAGATTTCTCAAGCAATCATCAAAAGAGGATCCATAGACGGAAAAGTCGTCCATGAAAACCTCACAAATCTTTGCACAAAAGTCAGAGAATATAGCCATCATGCATCTTTGAAAGGTAGCAGGTGCATTACATAGACCAAAGGGCATACGTCTATAAGCAAAAGTACCAAAAGGGCATGTAAAAGTAGTCTTTGATTGATCCTTAGCCGACATAGGTATTTGAGAGAAACCAGAATAACCATCTAGGAAGCAATAATGTGTATGTTTGCATAATCTTTCTAGCATTTGATCAATAAAAGGTAAGGGGTAATGATCTTTCTTAGTAGCTTTATTTAATTTGCGGAAATCAATTACCATCCTATAACCTGTAATAATTCTTTGTGGAATCAATTCATCTTTATCATTAGGAACAATCGTAACACCTCCCTTCTTAGGGACACAATGAACAGGACTTACCCACTGACTGTCAGCAACGGGATAAATTATACCTGCCTACAGAAGCTTTAGTATTTATTTTCTTACCACTTCTTTCATCTTAGGATTCAACCTTCGTTGATGATCACGAACCGGTTTGGCATCTTCTTCCAAATTTATTTTATGTTGACATAGAGTGGGACTAATGCCCTTAAGATCATCAAGAGTATATCCAATAGCATCACGGTGCTTCTTCAGAGTTTTCAATAATCTCTCTTCTTCATGCTCTGAAAGGTTAGCACTAATAATAATAGGATATATTTTCTTTTCATCAAGATAAGCATATTTAAGATTATCAGGCAATGGTTTAAGCTCAAACACGGATCACCCTTGGGTGGAGGAGGATCCCCTAAGATTTCAACAGCAAATTATGCTTCAGAATAGGTTCATGTTTAAATAATACTTCATCTATTTCCTTCTTTCATTCATAAACATATCATTTTCATGGTCTAGCAAATAATGTTCTAGAGGATCACTAGGAGGTACGGCAATAGAAGCAAGACCAATAATTTCATCCTTACTAGGCAATTCTTCTTCACGGTGTTGTTTACTAAATTTAGAGAAATTAAACTCATGAATCATATCATCCAAGCCAACCGTAACAACATTCTTTTTGCAGTCTATCTTAGCATTGACAGTATTCAAGAAGGGTCTACCAAATATAATGGGACAAAAGCTATCTTGTGGGGAACCAAGAACAAGAAAATTAGCAGGATATTTAGTTTTCCCACACAAGACTTCAACATCTCTAACAATTCCCACTGGCGATATAGTATCTCTATTGGAAAGTTTAATTGTAACATCAATATCTTCTATTTCAGAGGGTGCAATTTCATGCTTTATTTCTTCATACAAGGTAATAGGTATAATAGTAGCACTAGCACCCATATCACATAAGCCATGATAAAAATGATCTCCTATTTTAACAAAAATAACAGGCACGCCTACCACAGGTCTATGTTTATCTTTAGCGCCAGGTGTAGCAATTCTAGCAGATTCACCACAGAATTGATTAACATGCCCATCAATATTATCAGACAAGAGATCTTTAACAATAGCAATATTAGGTTCTACTTTGACTTGCTCAGGAGGTGTATAAGTTCTAATATTACTTTTACGAACAACAGTTGAAGATTTAGCATGATCCTTTATTCTAACAGGGAAGGGTGGTTTCTCAACATAAGAAGTAGGAACAATAGGATCATTATAAGTGATAGTCTTTTCTTCAACTTTAATAGGTGCAGCTACTTTTACTTCTATGGGAGGATGATATTTAAACCACTTCTCCTTGGGGAGATCAACATAAGTAGCAAAAGATTCACGTAAAGAAGCTACTATCTCAGAGTCAAGTCCATATTTAGTGCTAAACTTACGGAAAATATCGGTATCCATAAAAGATTTAACACAATCAAACTTAGGTGTCATAACTGACTCCTTACCTTCGTTGAGGTCCCAATCTTCAGAGTTGCGTTTAATTCTATCTAATAAATTCCATCTGAATTCAATAGTCTTCATCATAAAAGAGCCAGCACAAGAAGTATCGAGCATGGTGTGATTGTTTTCAGAAAGTCGAGCATAAAGATTTTGAATAATTGTTTCTCTTGGGAGCTCATGATTGGGGCATGAATACAACATTGATTTAAGCCTCCCCCAAGCTTGAGCGATGCTTTCTCCTTCGTGAGGCCAAAAATTATATATATAATTGCGATCACGATGAACAAGATGCATAGGATAATACTTTTGATGGAATTCTAATTTCAGTCTTCTATAGTTCCATGATCTCGTATCATCACATAGCCTATACCATGTCAATACATTTCCCTTCAAAGATAAAGGGAAGACCTTCTTCTTAAAAACATCATCAGGTATACCTGCAAGCTTAAATAGTCCACAAACTTCATCCACATATATTAGGTGCTCATTAGGATGCTTTGTTCCATCTCCTACAAAAGGATTAGTTAGCAGTTTTTCCATCATACCCGAAGGAAATTCAAAGGGAATATTTTCATATTCATTTTCACTAGGTTCATTAGGTTGAGGAGCAACTCTTTTCTCTACTGGTCAGGGTGAAGATACCCCAAACAAGCCCCTCGGAGGATTACTTTCCATAGTAACAAGTGACAGTAAATTTCAGCACACTATATAAATTTTTCCTTACCAAATTCCACCTACCAAAGGCGCTTCACTCCCCGGAAACGGCGCCAGAAAAGAGTCTTGATGACCCACAAGTATAGGGGATCTATTGTAGTCCTTTCGATAAGTAAGAGTGTCGAACCAAACGAGGAGCAAAAGGAAATGATAAGCGGTTTTCAGCAAGGTATTCTCTGCAAGTACTGAAATAAGTGATAACAGATAGTTTTGTGATAGGATAATTTGTAACGAGCAACAAGAACAAAAGTAATAAAGTGCAGCAAGGTGGCCCAATCCCTTTTGTAGCAAAGGACAAGCCTAGATAAATTCTTATAATAGGAAAAGCGCTCCCGAGGACACATGGGAATATCGTCAAGCTAGTTTTCATCACGTTCATATGATTCGCGTTCGGTACTTTGATAATTTTATATGTGGGTGGACCAGTGCTTGGGTGCTGTTCTTACTTGAAAAAACATTCCACTTATGATTAACCTCTATTGCAAGCATCCGCAACTACAACAAAAGTATTAAGGTAAACCTAACCATAGCATGAAACATATGGATCCAAATCAGCCCCTTATGAAGCAACGCATAAACTAGGGTTTAAGCTTCTGTCATTCTAGCAACCCATCATCTACTTATTACTTCCCAATTCCTTCCTCTAGGCCCAAATAATGGTGAAGTGCTATGTAGTCGACGTTCACATAACACCACTAGAGGCTAGACAACATACATCTCATCAAAATATCGAACGAATACCAAATTCACATGCTACTAATAGCAAGACTTCTCCCACGTCCTCAGGAAGAAACGTAACTTCTCACAAAGCATATCCATGTTCATAATCAGAGGGGTATTAATATGCATAAAGGATCTGAACATATGATCTTCCACCAAATAAACCAACTAGCATCAACTACAAGGAGTAATCAACACTACTAGCAACCTACTAGTACCAATCCCGGACTTGGAGACAAGAATTGGATACAAGATATGAACTAGGGTTTTGAGAGGAGATGGTGCTGGTGAAGATGTTGATGGAGATTCCCCTCTCCCGATGAGAGGAGCGTTGGTGATGATTTCCCCCTCCCGGAGGGAAGTGTCCCCGGCAGAACAGCTCTGCCGGAGCCCTAGATTAGTTCCGCCTCGTGGCGGCGGAGTTTCGTCCCGAACGGTAGCTTCTGATTTTTTTCTCGACGAAAGACCTCATATAGCAGAAGATGGGCATCGGAGGGCCACCAGGGGGCCCACGAGGTAGGGGGCGCGCCCCCCACCCTCGTGGCCAGGTGGGGCCCCCTCTGGTGAACTTCTTCTGCTGGATATTTTTTATTATTTCCCAAAATGACTTTCGTGGAGTTTCAGGACTTTTGGAGTTGTGCAGAATAGGTCTCTAATATTTGCTCCTCTTCCAAATTAAGAATTCCAAATGCATTCTCCCTCCTTATGTAAACCTTGTAAATAAGAGAGAATAGGCATAAATATTGTGACATAACGTGTAATAACAGCCCATAGTGCAATAAATATCGATATAAAAGCATGATGCAAAATAGACGCATCAAGCATTTGGGTCGTAGTGCATGCACCACTCGGAGCATATGCCAGGGTACTTTACATTTCAAACCTCACGAATTACATGCAAACCCCCCGCAGAAGAATAAATAAATGAATGAATTACTACATGAAACCGGATTATTTTTGTGGAAACCGGAGCACATTCATTAAATTTTGGACATAACACGTTTATAAAAATGACCTACCTAAACCAGTCTAAGGGCCTCTTTGATTTTTCCATAAAAAGGGCCTCTTTGATTCGCAGGATACTGAAAACACAGGAATGGGGAAAGTATGATGGCGATGAACCGAGACGAGGAGAACTCTAACTCAGTTAAAGGTTAGAGTTAGATTCTAACCCTGAACTAATTCTAAACCAAAGAGGTGTATGGATGGCAGGGTTAGATTGAAAATAAATGCTCTATCTCAATCATTTGACTACTTTGGACCCTATTTTTAGTCATACTAAAATAAGTCCCTTGGATCGAAGCACCCTCTTGGTGTGGCCGGCTCTTCTGTGGCCTCCTCCCGCTCACAATTGACATAAACGAACCATCTATACAAATCAAGCATGCAAAACATGATAATTTTTACTTTGTCCATACAAATGAGACATCCCACTTAAACATACAAGTCGTCAATCAAGCTTCACAAAATAAAATAACACTTCATGAAACAAAGAATGAGCTAACTCATCACGGAAGTCATTCACGATAGGGAGGGAGCCCGGAGCCCCTCTCGCACCAAGGGAGGAGCTCGGCATCGTTGCTCTGTAGGAAGGCTCTGTAGAGCCCAAGCCTCGGGAACCCCTCCGACGTCGGCCCTTGTGAGTTGAGGTCGACACCGGCATGGGTAGCAGGGCTGCTTTGCCACCGACTGGGAACTTAATCTTTGGGCCCCTAGAAATAATGCAAGCCTGTAACTAAAATACCTAGAAAGGTGAACTGAATCTTTGGGCCTCTAGAAATAATGCAAGCCTGAAACTTAAATACCTAGAAAGGTGAACTAAATCTTTGGGCCTCTAGAAATAATGCAAGCCTGAAACTAAAATACCTAGAAAGGTGAACTGAATCTTTGGGCCTCTAGAAATAATGCAAGCCTGAAACTGAAATACCTAGAAAGGTGAACTGAATCTTTGGGCCTCTAGAAATAATGCAAGCCTGAAACTGAAATACCTAGAAAGGTGAACTGAATATTTAGGCCTCTAGAAATAATTCAAGCCTGAAACTGAAATACCTAGAAAGGTGAACTAAATCTTTGGGCCTCTAGAAATAATGCAAGCCTTAAATTGAAATACCTAGAAAGGTGAACTGAATTTTTGGGCCTCTACAAATAATGGAAGCCTGAAATTGAAATCCCTAGACAGGTGACCTGAATCTTTGGGCCTCTAGAAAGATTTATTACCTCCTCAAGCAGCATCAAACAATTCCATGCGTGCACCGCAAATCTATAGCAAGTTTGATCGGATCTACTTTTCCAAATCAGAATTAGCGCTAGAGCAAGCAAGATCAATGATATGGCCGTGAGACAGTGAAGGAACGAACAAACTCACCCCTCTCGCGACCTCCCTGGTAGATGCGCCGCCGTCGCGCACGACAGAGGGAGAAAAAATACTGGTGAAGTGGGAGCGGGGCGACCTTCAAAGGCCGGAGGGAGAGGGCGGCCGGAGTAGGGCGGCTGAGGCCAGAAGGAGAGGGCGGCCGGAGGAGAGAGAGGGCGAGCGGCGCTTGGGCGGGCGGCCCTATGGGGAACAGAGAGGAGTCGTGCGAGGAGGGGGAGCGATCTGGTGCGGGCAGGTGAGATTTTTAGTTCTCTTTTAGTGGGCCCGAGGATAACTAACCCAATTAGAACCTCTCCACCGGGCTAGTTTTTTTAGCTTGGTTAGAGAAAACTAGCTCAAACTAACCCCTCTTGTTTCGATAATTTGAGGCTATTTCAACCCAAACTAGCTCTAACTCAGGGATCCAAACAAAGATGAGTGTTATTGTACATGCTACAGTGTGGACCGTAGCACATTGTTTTTTATGGCCATATCACCACATTGCTTTCTACTGCTGGTTCACTAGGCTACCGTGGTTCGCACTGCTGGTTCACTGGGGTGCCGTGGTTCGCACTCCTCCGACCTGAGTTGTACTCCATCCGTTCCTAAATATAAGTCTTCGTAGATATTTCACTGTGGACCACATACGGATGTATATAGATGCATTTTATGTGTAGATTCACTCATTTTTCTCCGTATGTGGTCCATAGTGAAATCTCTCCAAAGACTTTTATATTTAGGAACGGAGGGAGTAGTATAGTACTAGTATATACCGCATCATTCTTTGCTCCTTCTTACTACTCCGACATGTGGGAGAGCCAGCATCCGGTCGACGTGTCATGCACCAGATTAGAGCGCTGGAACGGAAGGGGGCATCACCCGGTCGGAGCACCAGTAATTCATGACTATAGTGAGTGGTCATATCACAAGTCTTTCCAAAGATGAACGCACAAATCAAATCGCACAGCCCCACTCGCTCACCCTCCTCGCCTCTCTGTCAAACCGCCTACCCGAAAACGGTCGCACGTACTGCCCGGGAAAAGCCCCGCCCTCAACTTTTAACTACGCGAAAATAGTTCGATCTTGTTCGTTCTATATAAATACAGTACTTACTGCATATTTATTCACCCGTGGGGTTGTTCGATGAATGGAGGGGCGGGGAGCACAAGTGAACCTTAAATAGAGAGTTTCTTTTCTTTAATGCCACATACACAAATTGAAACGCTTGTTGTGGAGAGAAAAAAGATAATCACTCCACTATATATGGATGCAGGGGCCTGAGCGCTTGCTTTACTAGGGTTGCTCTCTTCATTCTCTCATCCTCTCCAGATATAAACAAGACAGCGGTAGCAACATTTTCTCTCTGCTCACCGCTGGTCACAGATCCGGCCGGATCCCTTCGGCCGGTGTGTGCAGAGGACTAAAAGGTGCATCGTTCATGCGGTCATCGCCGCCGAGGGAGGAAACCCATAGTTGCCGGAGGGGCCCGATCCTCTTCCCGTGTCGTTCTCTCCGACACAGCACCGGCTCGGCAGGTCCTCTGACCCTTCTTCCTCCCTGCCGTATTGTCCGCAGATCCTACCTGCCGCCGCTGACATCCCGGCGGCCCTCAGGTATAAGTTCTTCGAAAGCGGCCTTGCTCTACTTCCCCAGTTCCCCACGTGTCTGCATGTGCATCTTTTTCTACTCCCATCAGCTCTTCCAAAGCCACCTAAATTTTTATTATTATTAGAGGTAAAGCTACTTCATGCATTCGAATCTAGGGCTTTGTTCAAACAACGAAGAAAGGGGAAAGTTGTAGCATGAATCTAGGACTTGATTCAAAGAGGAAATAATATGGTGAAAGTAGTAGAGACCGGATACCCAACCGGTCTCTTGGTTGAAAAGGGAAATAATGGGAAAACGCGGTACAAACTGGATAAGGAACAGATCTATTATTGGTTGAAAAAAGGATAGAAAGTGGCGGCTGGTGGACAAGTCAACAGAGTATGTCCAGGATTAGATTTGCTGCCATCACATAGTAAAAGGTCTCCAGGATTAGATTTGCTGCCCTCACATAGTAAAAGGTCTCAGGATTAGATTTGCTGCCCTCACATAGTAAAAGGTCTTTGCTGCCCTCACATAGTAAAAGGTCTCCAGGATTAGATTTGCTTCCCTCACATAGTAAAAGGTCTCCAGGATTAGATTTGCTGCCCTCACATAGTAAAAGGTCTCCAGGATTAGATTTGCTGCCCTCACATAGTACAAGGTCTCTAGGATTAGGTCTACTGCCCTCACATAGCGTGAACAAGCTCGGCATCACCACTTTATGCCTCCTTGTAGGTACATTGTGCTAATGCGTCCACTGTCGCATGTCCTTATACCAACCTTTCGTTGTTGTTAATGTAAGGGCACATGTATAATGAAGCGATCACACTGTTACCTTAGGGACATGTCTAACCAGTGTTATTGTTAATCTAATGCCTCCAGTGATAAGATGCAATTAAACTGTGTTACAAATGGCACTCCTGCTGTTTTCCCCAGTATGATAAGTAAGTTGCTCCTTTACGCTGTTGAGTGCCCTGGTGTCCCCACGGTCCCATGCCCTTAAACCAACTCTTTAGCTACTGTTGATTTATTGTGTCTGGTAAACAAGCAATGCCACCAAGTAATCCCATATTTGAGGATTCTCATTGTTGATCGTAATGCTTCTGGTAACATGAAGCATTGCTGACGTTTTAAAATTTCTATTGTCCTTGCGTGATTGCCATGAACATAATTAAGATGCTTCTTTTCATTTTGTATATGTTTCGTATATTCTTATTGACGAGCAACTGTTTAATTTCTATCATTTTGTGCAGATAGGGATATCCATTTCACCTTGTTGCTATTGTGACCTTTTGGTGAACTGCACAAAACACTTTTTTGGAATGAGTGTCTTGTGCAGTTCAACTAAAATGTCACGTGGGCAACATCTCTCAATTTTGGTGGAACTACACAAAATGGTGATTGGAGTTCCCAAAATCTCCGTCAAGTTCTCTTTGGTAATCTCGTGCAACATTTTATTAGCCTTTGCAACATGGAGCCGTCACTGTCACCATAATGGCACTTTATTTTAGTGGAACTGCACAAAAGGATAAGAAAATTATAGTTGCACCTTACATGAGCTGGACAGCCAACCTTAATGTTCCTCAATTTTAGTGCAAATACTAAAGAATAACCTGCCAGCTCGCAAGAGACTGTACTTCTTGCTAGCTGAATGATGCAATCTTTGCTTCATTTCAGGTGAACTGTAGAAAAAGGCGCATGAATTGAATCATGGAACTCCAGGCAGACCTCATCCAAGTAGAGCTGGAGGTTGAGTTCAAGGAGGCCGCTATTAAAGTGAAATCATGCTCTCCTGTCTCCTTGTTTGTGTTGTGCAAACATGTTGAGCAAACAGGAATACTCAACTGCAGATGTTGTGACGGTCAAGAGCATTCGCCAAGTTCTTTGATTGTATGACATGGCTAGCCAAGATGGATTTAATCCCGATATTCACTTTATCAAAAGGCTCTAATGGGTTGGTTCTGAATCTTGCAAGCTGGGAATCAGTGAAATGTGTAGGCATCTTTGTTGTACTTATTATTTGAATCTTATTTGTTGGTTCTGAATCTTGGTAGCTGGGAATCAATGAGATGTGTAGGCATCTTTGTTGTACTTATTATTTGGATCTTATTTGTTGGTTACGAATCTTGCAAGCTGGGAATCAATGAGATGTGTAGGCATCTTTGTTGTACTTATTATTTGGATCTTATTTGTTGGTTCTGAATCTTGCAAGCTGGGAAACACGGCATGATGATGCAGAGGACAACAACCATAACAAACAGTTCAAACTTGGTAGTATTATCTTTGTGAAAATGCGACAAATGTGTTGATCATGTGCGTCCTGAGAATAATAATTCTAATTGTTGTGCATGTTGATCCTGTGGCACTGATAGAACGAGCGAATGCATTGCTTGTTTTAAGTATAAATTTCTATTAAAGCTAATTAAATTTAAGTAAAGTGACCACTAACTCCTATTTACCAATACAGATCCGCTCGTGAACCGACGTGTGGCCGGAGTAGGTTTCTTAATGGAGGTGTTTGAATGTGTCGAGGGTGCATCTTCTGCCGGGCGTGCAGCCGACGAGGGAGGGGTAGTAACTATTGTGGCATGTACACAGTCAGCTTACTGTTGAATCCAGTTCCCCAAGAGCTGAAAAACGAACTGCCGCCGCCGCCTACACACTCGTTCACTCGAAGAGACTCCAATGGCGATCCGAGGGGTGAGCCTGCTGGATATGGACTTCAGCAAGGAGTTCCCCTTTGAGTTCGCCATTCAGTCCTATGGCTGCACCAAGTTGAATGTGATGTACACCAACGATACGGACTCGGTGAAGCTCTGCCTCGCCTCAGTCCTATGGCTGCACCCGGTTCTGGAGCATTCGCCCGTTTCATCGGCAGCGCCGACTGCACCTTCGCTTCTGTGGAGAGAAGGAAGAACGCGACGATTCGGCCATCTGGTGCAACAAGCTTGTTGACATCCAGAAGCAATACAAGATCATCAGCAACGGGCAGGAGAAGGACTCCGTGGTTGACCTCGCCGAGACCATCATCGACCCCTGATACGCCAACATGAAAGAAGACGACCTGAACACGTGGGAGGTACTCCCTCCGTCCCATAATATAAGAACGTTTTTGACACTAACTAGTGTAAAAAACGTTCTTATATTATGGGACAGAGGGAGTACCTCTGAATCTAGCCTACATAACCTCTACGGCCAGGGGACGCATACGCATGCTACGACATGTACAGGCAGATCTTGGACATGAGGGTGTGTATGCTTCCGTAATGCATTTAGTACACGGACAGCCGCAGCGTCATGATCAAGCGTGCCAGGAAGGTCTAGATGTTGTACTTTATCTGTTTATAAGCACCTTTATCATCTGACTGTTTCATGCATTAGCCTATGTGTCGTAATTATCTATTTTGTCTGAAATATTTCTTTTCAAAACCCATTAACCTGATTGCTTTTTTAGTGATATTTGCTTATGTATGTAAACTAGTTCACTTGTCCGTAAAAAAAATAGTTCACTCGGCTGCCGTGCTTTGAATCTCCTTCCTCCCAACATATTCCTCTCCTCAGGTGGACCCAGCAGGTCTCTAAATTTTCTCCCACTTTCTTTTCGATGTAAACTGAGTTTTCTCCGATACTTTCCCCTAGAACCAACTCAATTGTCCCATGTCTAGCCTAAATAATAATAATACCCCACGTACTATTAACTCATCAAATTAAAATGATATTTTATTTCGTAAGTTGAAAGTTCTTACAAAATAATACTCCAATAATAATTGTTTATATATAACTTGCCAAGTTAACTCCTAGTGATTGCGTACATAAGCTTGCAAAGATTTTACTGACGTGCAATCATGTGTTTATGTTTTTATAAGATTTCTCCGTCTAGCCCAGCATGATATTTTCACCCAGCCCAGCAAGTCCGGGGATTTCGAGGAAAATGCAAATGGGATTTAAACGGGATGCATAGATGCTACATCATTGTTTCACCCAGCCCACCAAATGGACTAAAAAACAAATGAACTGGCTGACATGTGGACCAGTAGGTCGAAGCCTAAGAAGGCATTGGATTTACATCCAACGGCCGACATTCTTCTTCAATCTCTTGTCTTCTTCCCCCAGCGCTGCCGGGACCGCCTGCTCCAGCCTCCCGCGTCCAGCGGTGTTGTTTTGCGCTCCTCAGCGAAACGCTACCCCGCCGACGGCCAGACCATCCCTCCACTCCGCACCTCCTGTTATTCTCTGCCGAGTGTAGGCCCACCCCGCACCCGAACCAGTCAAGTTTCAAACTCCTCTCCGCCTGCGACTCCACTGCCGCGTCTTCCCCATCTCCGGTTTGTTCCAGTCTGGGGCCTCGCCGTTGTCCACCACCTCGGTGCGCTCGGCGCGGCGTGGTCAACATACGAGAGTCATCGGAAGAGGACTGTACATGGAGAGCCTGACGCGGCTGGGACCCACGACCACGAGGTCCATGGTCGCACGCAAGGAAAGTTCCTCCTTATTACGCATTGTACATGCACTGTACGTGGGAAGGGCTTCTGTATTTCGCGAAAAAAACGTTCCCCCTTATCTTCGCACGCAAGGAAGTGCCTCCTTATTACGCACCAAAAAATGAATACCCCCTGCTAGCTGGGACCCACCATAGTGGGTGGCTGACTTGTGGGCCTACTAAGTTGATGAGGACGGAGGGCTTTGTCAAATTAGTCAATATGAACGATTCTAGCTCCAGTGACCGTACGATGTCCATCCAACGGCCATAGTGCTTCTTCAACCTCTCCTCTTCTTGCTCCAGCCGCACAAAGCAGCGCTGGTCGTGCCGCGTGCTCCTGCCTCTCGTGGTCGGCTGTGATGCCGCGGAGGCCTCACCGCCCCCTACTACTCCCACCGCTGGCTCAGGGTATCCCTCTACTCACCCACACCCCCTGTTATTCTGCGGCGACGGCAGCCTCACACCGCAGCCGAACTAGTGAACCCTCATACTCCTCTCCACGTGGGCATCCACTACCGCATCTTCCCCGGCTCCGCGTCGTCCCCTTCCTAGGCCTCGCTGTCGTCCACCGCCTTGGTGCTCTCGGCGCGGCGTGGTCAATGTGGTCAATGAACGACTTCCATCGGAAGAGTAATCTTTGTCACGTGGAGAGGCCGACAATTTGGGTCCACAGCCACAGCCAAGTTTTTGTGATTTGCCAAGTAAGTCGCTTTGTCAGGCCTGTTGGGCTGCAAATCTTTCAAGACGAGGAGAGCTTCATTCGGCTGGCCGAGAAAATGGCCTATCAGTAATGAGAAATGGGTTGTACATTTTTGAAACACATCAAACCGGCAATTAGTTTCAAATATCTTTTTTTCATTTTGAGATTTTAAATTACATTAATTTTTATGCATGGAGAATTTGTTGGATTTTATATTGATATATATTTATTTTTAAAATCAGTTTGAATGTGAGTCGAAATTTCGGGATTAAAAACAGTTCGGACCGCACCGAAATATGCTAAATTTCGTATAATTTTTTAACCATGGCCACAATATGGGTTGTAATGCTAACAAAAAGAATATGGGATCCAAAAAAACCTTAAGAATTAGCAAATGGGCTATAAATTATTAGAAATAATGGCAGATGGGCTGTATGTTGTTTTCCACAGATTTGAGGCTTTCCTAAAAAAGGTTGACGCCTTTAGCAAAGGATCGTTGGATGTCCATCCAACGGCCGTCGTCTTCTTTAATCTCTGCTCTTCCTACTCCGGCCGCTCAAACAAGCACCGGCGGGACTGCTCGCTCCTCCTTCCCATGGGTTTGTCTTTGCCAGCAGCCTCACCGCCCCATCGTACTCCCATCGCTGGCCTAGCCATCCCTCTACTCACCCACACTGTTGTTATTCTCCGGCGACGGCGGGCAGACGATGAAACCCTCGTGCGATCGTACTCCCCTCCGCGTGGGAAACAATCGCCGAATCTTCCCTGCCTCCATGTCGTTCCTTCCTAGGCCTCGCCGTCGTCCACCGCCACAGTGCTCTCGGCGCGGCTGGTCAACGTGGTCAACAACCGACATGCATCTGAAGTGGGATCGCGTGGAGAGGCCGACAGCTGGGTCCACGGCCGCACGCAAGGAAATGCCTCCTTATTACGCGCAAAATAATGATTCCTCCACCTGACATCAGGGACCCACTGAAAGGGCCTCTGTATTTCGCGAAAAAAACGTTACCGCCGCTGACAGCTCGGACCCACCAGCTATATCTTCGCACGCAAGGAAGTGCCTTCTTATTACGCATAAAAAATGAATACTTCCCCTGTTAGCTGGGACCCAGTATAGTGGCAGGCTGACTTGTGGGCCTACTAAGTTGAAGGGGACGGAGGGCTTTGTCAACTTAGTCAATATGCATGATTCTAGCTCCAGTGACCGTACGGTGTCCATCCAACGGTCGTAGTGCTTCTTCAACCTCTGGTCTTCTTGCTCCAGCCGCCCAAACCAGCGTCGGTCGTGCCTCGTGCACCTGCCTCCCGTGGCCGGCTGCGATGCGGCGGAGGCCTCATCGCCCCCTACTACTCCCACCGCTGGCCAAGCCATCCCTCTACTCACCCACACCCCCTGTTATTCTGCGGCGACGGCAGCCTCACACCGCAGCGAACCAGTGAACCCTCGTACTCCTCTATGTGTGGACATCCACTGCCGCGTCTTCCCCGGCTCCGCGTCGTCCCCTTCCTAGGCCTCGCCGTCGTCCACCGCCCTGGTGCTCTCGGCGTGGCGAGGTCAACGTGGTCAAGGAATGGCTTCCATCGGACATGGACTGTACGTGGAGAGGTCGACAGCCGTCCACGGCAGCGAAGGAAGTGCCTCCTTATTACACGCAAAATAATTATTCCTCCACCTGACAGCGGGACCCAACGGACGGGCCACCATATTTCGCGAAAAAAATGTTTCCCCCTGACTGCTGGGATCCACCGGCTACATTTTCGCACGCAAGGAAGTGCGTCCGGGCAAAAAAAACGATTCGCCCCCCTGACTGCTGGGACCCACTTACATACGGCCAGGGGCTCGTGTAAATGGCTGGGTCGGAACGGAGAAACAGCATCGTCGTCGTGTTCATGGGGAGGCAACGGAATGCGTCGTGTTCATCGGGAGGCAACAGAATGCGTCGTGTTCATGGGGAGGCAACGGAATGCGTCGTGTTCATCGGGAGGCAACGGAATGCGTCGTGTTCATCGGAAGGCAACGAAACGCGTGGGAGCCAACCGGCTTGGACGGAACATGCGATGGAAACGAGGCCTGGCGTACCGCACAACGGAGAAGCGGACCTCCCTACGTTGGAGCAGGGTCCTGTTGATCGGGAGGGTGTGGCGTGCCGCCAAAACGGACAAACGGACCTCCCTACGGTCAAAGCAGGGGTCCTGTTTGATCGGGAGGGTGTGGCGTGCCATAAAGCGGGAAACGGACCTCCCTACGGTCGAAACGGGGGTCCTGTTGATCGGGAGGGGTGTGGCGTACCGCAAAACGGACGAAAAGGACTTGTGTTCGAGCGCTACGGTTGAAACAGGGGTCCTGTTCATCGGGAGGGGTGTGGCGTACCGCAAAACGGACTCCACGGGTGCTGTTCATCTCCACTGTCGACCTCCTCCAGCCTCCACAGGCTACCATCGACCTCCTCCAGCCTCCACGGGCTCCTGTTCATCCAGCCTCCACCGCGCTGCTCCACCGGCTACTGTTCAACCACCCCTCCACCATCTACTGTTCATCCAGCCCTCCACACCATGGGGTCCTGTTCAACCACCCGCCACCGGCCCCCCTCCACCGTCAATTGTTCATCCAGCCCTCCACCCCACCGGGTCGGTTCTACCATCCCTCCACGGGCACCCCTCCACCGCTCTCTGTTCATCCAGCCCTCCACACCACGGGGTCCTGTTCATCCAGAGGCAAACGCAACCGCTCCTTTGTTCATCTAACCCCCCCCGCCGCAACGCTCACTGTTCATCCCAGAGGTACCATCGATCAGCTTCAGTTAGCAGCAGTAGCGAAGGAATCGCTCGATCGGGTTAGTTAGCAGCCATCGATCGATCGCTCGGGTTCAGTAACGCGTAGCCTGCAGTGCAATCGCTCGGGTTCAGTTAGACCCCAACTCCTCGTTCGGGTTCAGTTAGAGCCAACACCTCGCACACACGCGCGTACGTGTACGAGAGAAACGCGCATCACTCGACCCCAACCTTCCACCGTAACCGGGAACTCCCCGAAATTTTCCTCCCCTCGCTTCTACCACGGTTTTTTCCGTCATGGACGGCCCAAAGAATGTCATGCAGCTGTGTCTCTGGCCCGCCGAGGATGAAAAGCCCATTTTCTGTCATGATTTTTTGTCATAGAAGTAGGAACCCACCACATCTATGATGATACCGGGTTTTGTCACAATTATCGTCATAGAAGTGTCATATGTATGATAGAAAAAAATTCGTTCGGCCCAAAATGTCTCGGATGTGTCTTTTTTTTTGTAGTGTTACTCATTCCGTAATGCATCATCCCGCAACTAACTCATTAGTCACATTGCTTGCAAGGCTTATAGTGATGTGCATTACCGAGAGGGCCCAGAGATACCACTCGGATACTCGGAGTGACAAATCTTAATATCGATTTATGCCAACCCAACAAACACCTTCGGAGACACCTATAGAACATCTTTATAATCACCTAGTTACATTGTGACGTTTGATAGCACACAAGGTGTTCCTCCGGTATTCGGGAGTTGCATAATCTCATAGTCAGAGGAACATGTATAAGTCATGATGAAAGCAATAGCAATAAAACTAAACAATCATTTATGCTAAGCTAACGGATGGGCCTTGTCCATCACATCATTCTCCTAACAATGTGATGCCGTTCATAAAATGACAACACATGTCTATGGTCAGGAAACTTAACCATCTTTGATTAACGAGCTAGTCTAGTAGAGGCATACAAGGGACACTTTGTTTTGTCTATGTATTCACACATGTATCAAGTTTTTGGTTAATACAATTCTAGCATGAATAATAAACATTTATCATGATATAAGGAAATATAAATAACAACTTTATTATTGCCTCTAGGGCATATTTCCTTCACATTCATCATGTAACAGTCACAACCTAGAGCGATACACAATAGTTCTAATTCATCAATGTAATGTAGGCATGTATTCTGTATATAGTCATACGTGCTTATAATATGAACTTGCATGACATCTTTTGTCCTACCCTCTAGTGACAGCTGGGCCCATAAGGAAATCTATGGGATATTAAGGCCTCCTTCATATTAATAGAGAACCAGAACAAAGGATTAATTAGCACTTAGTGACTACATGAACTCCTCATATTACAGCAATCACCAGAAAGAATCACAATTATTGTCACCTTGGGGTATGCGGATCATAACACATAATAGGTGTATACAACTTGCAAGATAGGATCAAGAACCCAAACATACTCATGAAAACATAAAGGGTTCAGATATGAAATTATTGCACTCGGGCCCTAGTGACAAGCATTAAGCATAGCAAAGTCATAGCAACATCAATCTCAGAACATAGTGGCTACTAGGGATCAAGCCCTAACAAATTGACTCGATTACATGACAAATTTCATCCAACTCCATCACTGTCCAGCAAGCCTATGAAGGAATTACTCACTGCCGGCGTTGAGCATCATGGAATGTGCGATGAAGAAGGGTTGGTGATGATGAGGGCGGCGAATCCCCCTCTTCGGAGCCCTGAACAGACTCCAGATCATCCGTCCCGACGAAGAACATGAGGTGGCGGCGGCTCCATATGGTAAAACGCGATGAAACTTCTTCTCTTATTTTTTTCTAGGGAAGACAGTATTTATGGACTTGAGCTTGGGGTCAGCGGAGCCTCGTGGGCCCCACAAGGTATCACGACGCGGCTAGGAGTTGGTCGCGCCCTGATTCCTTGTGGGAAACAGGGGGCCCTCCAGTAGGTCTTTGCTCCAGTATTTTTTATATATTCCATAAAAAATCTTCAAAAAGTTTCATCCAATTCAGAGAAATTTTATTTCTGCACAAAAAACAACACCATGATAGTTTATCTGAAAACAGCGTCAGTCCGGGTTAGTTTCATTCAAATCATGCAAATTAGAGTCCAAAGCAAGAGCAAAAGTGTTTGGAAAAGTAGGTATGAAGGAGACATATCAGCCTTGAACCCTTTGCGGGTGCCCGCCGTTGTGCCAGCTTCGAGCCCGACTAGTGACTCTCACATGTGGCATGTATCTTGGCGCCTCACGTGGCCGACGATGAGTATTAGGGGGAGGGCCTGTTGGGGAATGTAGTATTTCAAAACATTTGCCTACGATCATGCAAGATCTATCTAGGAGAAGCATAACAATGAGTAAGGAGAGTGTGTCCACGTACCACTCATAGACCGAAAGCGGAAGCTTTTTATCAACGCGGTTTATGTAGTCGTACGTCTTCATGATCCGACCGATCTCAACACCGAACGTACGGCACCTCCTTGTTCAGCACACCGAACGTTCAGCTCGATGACGTCGCTCATACTCTTGATCCAGTTGAGGCCGAGGGAGAGTTCCGTCACCACGATGGCATGGCGACGGTGATGATGAAGTTACCGACGCAGGACTTCGCCTAAGCACTACGATGATATGACCGAGGTGTGTTTCTGTGGAGGGGGGCACCGCACAAGGCTAAAAGATCAACTTGTTTGTCTATGGGGTGCCCCCCTCCCCCGTATATAAAGGAGGGTGGGAGGAGGCCAGCTGGCCCTAGGGGGCGCGCCCAAGGAGAGGAGTCCTACTAGGACTCCATGTCCTAGTAGGATTCCACTTGGTGGAAGGGGGAAGAAGGAAGGAGAGGGAGAGGGAGAGGGAGAGGGAAATAGGGGTCGCGCCCCCCTCCCCTAGTCCTATTCAGACTCCCCTTGGGGGGGCGCCACCTCCTAGCTGCTGCCCTCTCTCTCCCCTAAGGCCCACTAAGGCCCATTACTTCCTCGGGGGGTTCCGGTAACCCCTCCGGCACTCCGGTTTTACCCGAAACTATCCGGAACACTTCCGGTGTCCGAATAACATGGTCCAATATATCAATCTTTATGTATCGACCATTTCGAGACTCCTCATCATGTCGGTGATCTCATCCAGGACTCCGAACAACCTTCGGTACATCAAATCACATAACTCATAATACAAATCGTCATCGAATGTTAAGCGTGCGGACCCTACGGGTTTGAGAACTATGTAGACATAACCGAGACACATTTCCGGTCAATAACCAATAGCGGAACCTGCATGCTTATATTGGTTGTTACATATTCTACGAAGATCTTTATCGGTCAAACCGCATAACAACATACATTGTTCCCTTTGTCATCGGTATGTTACTTGCCCGAGATTCGATCGTCGGTATCATAATACCTATTTCAATCTTGTTACCTACTCGTTCCGTAATGAATCATCCCGCAACTAACTCATTAGTTACATTGCTTACAAGGCTTATAGTGATGAGCATTACCGAGAGGGCCCAGAGATACCTCTCCGATACTCGGAGTGACAAATCCTAATCTCGATCTATGCAACTCAACAAACACCATCGGAGACACCTGTAGAGTATCTTTATAATCACCCAGTTACGTTGTGACGTTTGATAGCACACTAAGTGTTCCTCTGGTATTCGAGAGTTGCATAATCTCATAGTCACAGGAACATGTATAAGTCATGAAGAAAGCAATAGCAATAAACTAAACGATCATAGTGCTAAGCTACTGGATGGGTCTTGTCCATCACATCATTCTCTAATGATGTGATCCTGGTCATCAAATGACAACTCATGTCTATGGCTAGGAAAGTTAACCATCTTTGATAAACGAGCTAGTCAAGTAGAGGCATACTAGGTACACTCTGTTTGCCTATGTATTCCCACATGTACTAAGTTTCCGGTTAATACAATTCTAGCTTGAATAATAAACATTTATCATGATATATGGAAATATAAATAACAACTTTATTATTGCCTCTAGGGCATATTTCCTTCAGTCTCCCACTTGCACTAGAGTCAATAATCTAGATTACATAGTAATGATTCTAACACCCATGGAGTCTTGGTGCTGATCATGTTTTTATCATGAGAGAGGCGTAGTCAATGGGTCTCAATATTCAGATCCATATGTATCTTGCAAATATCTATGTATCCCTCCTTGACTTGATCGTAGATGGAATTAAAGTGTCTCTTGATGTGTTTGGTTCTCTTGTGCAATCTGAATTCCTTCGCCAAGGCTATTGCTCCAGTATTGTCACAAAAGATTTTCATTGGACCCGATGCACTAGGAATGACACCTAGATCGGATATGAACTCCTTCATCCAGACTCCTTCATTTGCTGCTTCCGAAGCAGCTATGTACTCCGCTTCACACATAGATCTCGCCACGATGCTTTGCTTGGAACAGCACCAACTGACAGCTCCACCATTCAATATAAATACGTATCCGGTTTGCAACTTAGAGTCATCCGGATCAGTGTCAAAGCTTGCATCGACGTAACCATTTACGACGAGCTCTTTGTCAACTCCATAAACGAGAAACATATCCTTAGTCCTCTTCAGGTATTTCAGGATATTCTTGACCGCTGTCCAGTGATCCACTCCTGGATTACTTTGGTACCTCCCTGCTAAACTAATAGCAAGGCACACATCAGGTCTGGTACATAGCATTGCATACATGATAGAACCTATGGCTGAAGCATAGGGAATGACTCTCATTATCTCTCTATATTCTGAAGTGGTCGGGCATTGAGTCTGACTCAACTTCACACCTTGTAACACAATCAAGAACCCTTTCTTTGCTTGATCCATTTTGAACTTCTTCAAAACTTTATCAAGGTATGTGCTTTGTGAAAGTCCTATTAAGTGTCTTGATCTATCTCTATAGATCTTGATGCCCAATATATAAGCAGCTTCACCGAGGTCTTTCACTGAAAAATTCTTATTCAAGTATCCTTTTATGTTATCCAGAAATTCTGTATCATTTCCGATCAAGAATATGTCATCCACATATAATATCAGAAATGCTACAGAGCTCCCACTCACTTTCTTGTAAATATAGGCTTCTCCAAAAGTCTGTATAAAACCATATGCTTTGATCACACTATCAAAGCGTATATTCAAACTCCAAGATGCTTGCACCAGTCCATAAATGGATCGCTGGACCTTGCACACTTTGTTAGCACCTTTTGGATCGACAAAACCTTCTGGTTGCATCATATACAACTCTTCTTTAAGATATCCATTAAGGAATGCAATTTTTGACATTCATTTGCCAAATTTCATAATCATAAAATGCGGCAATTGCTAACATGATTCGGACGGACTTAAGGATCGCTACGCGTGAGAAGGTCTCATCGTAGTCAACTCCTTGAACTTGTCGAAAACCTTTCGCAACAAGTCGAGCTTTGTAGACAATAACATTACCGTCAGCGTCAGTCTTCTTCTTGAAGATCCATTTATTCTCTATGGCTTGCCGATCATCACGCAAGTCAACCAAAGTCCACACTTTGTTCTCATACATGGATCCCATCTCAGATTTCATGGCCTCAAGCCATTTCACGGAATCTGGGCTCATCATCGCTTCCTCATAGTTCGTAGGTTCGTCATGGTCAAGTAACATGACCTCCAGAATAGGATTACCGTACCACTCTGGTGTGGATCTTACTCTGGTTGACCTACGAGGTTTGGTAGTAACTTGATCAGAAGTTTCATGATCATCATCATTAGCTTCCTCACTAATTGGTGTAGGAATCACTGGAACTGATTTCTGGGATGAACTACTTTCCAATAAGGGAGCAGGTACAATTACCTCATCAAGTTCTACTTTCCTCCCACTCACTTCTTTCGAGAGAAACTCCTTCTCTAGAAAGGATCCATTTTTAGCAACGAATATCTTGCCTTCGGATCTGTGATAGAAGGTGTACCCAACAATCTCTTTTGGGTATCCTATGAAGACACATTTCTCCATTTTGGGTTCGAGCTTATCAGGTTGTAGTTTTTTCACATAAGCATCACAGCGCCAAACTTTAAGAAACAACAACTTGGGTTTCTTGCCAAACCACAGTTCATATGGTGTCGTCTCAACGGATTTAGATGGTCCCCTATTTAAGGTGAATGCAGCCGTCTCTAAAGCATAACCCCAAAATGATAGCGGTAAATCAGAAAGAGACATCATAGATCGCACCATATCTAATAAAGTGCGATTCTGACGTTCGGACACACCATTACTGTTGTGGTGTTCCGGGTGGCGTGAGTTGCGAAAACTATTCCATATTGTTTCAAATGAAGACCAAACTCAGAACTCAAATATTCTCCTCCATGATCAGATCGTAGAAACTTTATTTTCTTGTTACGATGATTTTCCACTTCACTCTGAAATTCTTTGAACTTTTCAAATGTTTCAGACTTACGTTTCATCAAGTAGATATACCCATATCTGCTCAAATCATCTGTGAAGGTCAGAAAATAATGATACCCGCTGCGAGCCTCAACACTCATCGGACCGCATACATCAGTATGTATTATTTCCAATATGTCTGTTGCTCGCTCCATAGTTCCGAAGAACGGAGTCTTAGTCATCTTGCCCATGAGGCATGGTTCGCAAGCATCAAGTGATTCATAAGTGATTCCAAAAGCCCATCAGTATGGAGTTTCTTCATGCACTTTACACCAATACGACCTAAATGGCAGTGCCACAAATAAGTTGCACTATCATTGTTGAACTTATATCTTTTGGCTTCAATACTATGAATATGTGTATCACTACTATCGAGATTCAACAAAAATAGACCACTCATCAAGGGTGCATGACCATAAAAGATATTACTCATATAAATAGAACAACCATTATTATTTGATTTAAATGAATAACCGTCTCGCATCAAACAAGATCCAGATATAATGTTCATGCTCAACGCTGGCACCAAATAACAATTATTCAGGTCTAAAACTAATCCCAAAGGTAGATGTAGAGGTAGCGTGCCGACGGCGATCACATCGAGTTTGGAACCATTTCCCACGTGCATCACCACCTTGTCCTTAGACAATCTTCGCTTAATCCGTAGCCCCTGTTTTGAGTTGCAAATATGAGCAACAAAACCAGTATCTAATACCCAGGCGCTACTACGAGCATTAGTAAGGTACACATGAATAACATGTATACCAAATATACCTTTCACTTTTCCATCCTTCTTATCCACCAAATATATGGGGCAGTTCCGCTTCCAGTGACCAGTCCCTTTGCAGTAGAACCACTCAGTCTCAGGCTTAGGTCCAGACTTGGGCTTCTTCACTTGAGCAGCAACTTGCTTGCCGTTCTTCTTGAAGTTCCCCTTCTTCCCTTTGCCCTTTTCTTGAAACTAGTGGTCTTGTTGACCATCAACACTTGATGCTCCTTCTTGATTTCTACCTCCGCAGCCTTTAGCATCGCGAAGAGCTCGGGAATTGTCTTATCCATCCCTTACATATTATAGTTCATCATGAAGCTTTTGTAGCTTGGTGGCAGTGATTGAAGAACTCTGTCAATGACACTATCAACCGGAAGATTAACTCCCAGTTGAGTCAAGTGATTGTGGTACCCAGACATTTTGAGTATGTGTTCACTGACAGAACTATTCTCCTCCATTTTGCAGTTGTAGAACTTATTGGAGACTTCATATCTCTCAATCCGGGGATTTGCTTGAAATATTAACTTCAATTCCTGGAACATCTCATATGCTCCATGATGTTCAAAACGTCGTTGAAGTCCCGGTTCTAAGCCGTAAAGCATGGCACACTGAACTATCAAGTAGTCATCAGCTTTGCTCTGCCAGGCGTTCATAATGTCCGGCGGTGCTCCTGCAGCGGGTCTTGCACCTAGCGGTGCTTCCAGGACGTAATTCTTTTGTGCAGCAATGAGGATAATCCTCAAGTTACGGACTAGTCCATGTAGTTGCTACCATCATCTTTAAACTTAGCTTTCTCTAGGAACGCATTAAAATTCAAAGGAACAGTGGTACGGGCCATTGATCTACAACAACATAGACATGCAAAATACTATCAGGTACTAAGTTCATGATAAATGAAAGTTCAATTGATCATATTACTTAAGAACTCCCACTTAGATAGACATCCCTCTAATCATCTAAGTGATCATGTGATCCAAATCAACTAAACCATGTTCGATCATCACGTGAGATGGAGTAGTTTTCAATGGTGAACATCACTATGTTGATCATATCTACTATATGATTCACGCTCGACCTTTCGGTCTCAGTGTTTCGAGGCCATATCTGCATATGCTAGGCTCGTCAAGTTTAACCCGAGTATTCTACATGTGCAAAACTGGCTTGCACCCGTTGTATGTGAACGTAGAGCTTATCACACCCGATCATCACGTGGTGTCTCGGCACGACGAACTGTAGCAACGGTGCATACTTAGTGAGAACACTTGTACCTTAAAATTTAGTGAGAGATCATCTTATAATGCTACCGCTGTACTAAGCAAAATAACATGCATAAAGGATAAACATCACATGCAATCAATATAAGTGATATGATATGGCCATCATCATCTTGTTCCTTTGATCTCCATCTCCAAAGCACCGTTATGATCACCATCGTCACCGGCTTGACACCTTGATCTCCGTCGAAGCATCGTTGTCGTATCGCCAACTATTGCTTCTACGACTATCGCTACCGCTTAGTGATAAAGTAAAGCAATTATATGGCGATTGCATTTCATATAATAAAGCGACAACCATATGGCTCCTGCCAGTTGTCGATAACTGTAAAAAACATGATCATCTCATTCAACAATTTATATATCATCACATATTGACCATATCACATCACAGCATGCCCTGCAAAAACAAGTTAGACGTCCTCTACTTTGTTGTTGCAAGTTTTACGTGGCTGCTACGGGCTTAGCAAGAACCGTTCTTACCTACGCATCAAAACCACAACGATTCTTCATCAAGTGTGCTATTTTAACCTTCAACAAGGACCGGGCATAGTCACACTCGATTCAACTAAAGTTGGAGAAACAGACACCCACTAGCCACCTGTGTGCGAAGCATGGCGGTAGAACCAGTCTCATGAACACGGTCATGTAATGTCGGTCTGGGCCGCTTCATCCAACAATACCGCCGAATCAAAGTATGACATGCTGGTAAGTAGTATGACTATTATCGCCCACAACTATTTGTGTTCTACTCGTGCGTATAACATCTACGCATAGACCTGGCTCGGATGCCACCGTTGGGGAACGTAGTATTTTAAAAAAATTGCCTACGATCACGCAAGATATATCTAGGAGAAGCATAGCAACGAGCAAGGAGAGTGTGTCCATGTACCCTCGTAGACCGAAAGTGGAAGCGATTTATCAATGCGGTTGATGTGGTCGTACATCTTCACGATCCAACCGATCTCAGCACTGAACGTACGGCACCTCCGTGTTCAGCACACGTTCAGCTCGATGACGTCCCTCGTACTCTTGATCCAGTTGAGGCCGAGGGAGATTTCCGTCAGCACGACGGCGTGGCGACGGTGATGATGAAGTTAACGGCGTAGGGCTTCGCCTAAGCACTACGACGATATGACCGAGGTGTGTATCTGAGGAGGGGGGCACCGCACACGGCTAAAAGATCAACTTGTGTGTCTATGGGGTGCCCCCTCCCCCGTATATAAAGGAGGGACGGAGGAGGCCGGCCGGCCCTAGGGGGCGCGCCCAAGGAGAGGAGTCCTACTAGGACTCCAAGTCCTAGTAGGATTCCACTTGGTGGAAGGGGGAAGAAGGAAGGAGAGGGAGAGGGAGAGGGAAAGAGGGGCCGCGCCCCCTCCCCTAGTCCTATTCGGACTCCCATTGGGGGGGGGCGCCACCTCCTGGCTGCTGCCCTCTCTCTCCCCTAAGGCCCACTAAGGCCCATTACTTCCCCACGGGGGTTCCGGTAACCCTCCGGCACTCCGGTTTTACCCGAAACTATCCGGAACACTTCCGGTGTCCGAATAACATGGTCTAATATATCAATCTAATTGTCTCGACCATTTCGAGACTCCTCGTCATGTCCGTGATCTCATCCGGGACTACGAACAACCTTTGGTACATCAAATCACATAACTCATAATAAAAATCGTCATCAAACGTTAAACGTGCGGACCCTACGGGTTCGAGAACTATGTAGACATGACCGAGAAAAATTTCCCGTCAATAACCAATAGCGAAACCTGGATGCTCATATTGGCTCCTACATATTCTACGAAGATCTTTATCGGTCAAACCGCATAACAACATACGTTGTTCCCTTTGTCATCGGTATGTTACTTGCCCGAGATTCGATCGTCGGTATCATCATACCTAGTTCAATCTCGTTACCGGAAAGTCTCTTTACTCGTTCTGTAATGCATCATCCCATAACTAACTCATTAGTTACATTGCTTGCAAGGCTTATAGTGATGAGCATTACCGAGAGGGCCCAGAGATACCTCTCCGATACTCGGAGTGACAAATCCTAATCTTGATCTATGCCAACTCAACAAACACCATCGGAGACACCTGTAGAGCATCTTTATAATCACCCAGTTACGTTGTGACGTATGATAGCACACTAAGTGTTCCTCCGGTATACGGGATTTGCATAATCTCATAGTCATAGGAAGATGTATAAGTCATGAAGAAAACAATAGAAATAAACTAAACGATCATAGTGCTAAGCTAATGGATGGGTCTTGTCCATCACATCATTCTCTAATGATGTGATCCCGGTCATCAAATGACAACACATGTATATGGCTAGAAAACTTAACCATCTTTGATAAACGAGCTAGTCAAGTAGAGGCATACTAGGGACACTCTGTTTGTCTATGTATTCACATATGTACTAAGTTTCCGGTTAATACAATTCTAGTGTGAATAATAAACATTTATCATGATATAAGAAAATATAAATAACAACTTTATTGTTGCCTCTAGGGCATATTTCCTTCAGGGCCATCACTAGATGATGCCGGCCAGTCCAACTCCATTGTTGGGAGGGCGGCTAGGTCAGTTTACTGTTCTAAATTAGATGTCAACGGGGCGCAGGGAATTGTGGCCGAAATTTGACATACTCACATGGGCCATTTTGCAAATACTCTGAGCAGCCCAGCGCATGCACTTTGCCCCATTGGCGTGCATGTGTCAGCACATGAGCCATTTGTACATCAAGTAGACGTCTAGACCAATTTATTGTACCTCCGTTATAGATTTTGTAATTTTTTTATATGAAAGTAAACCCACCTGCAGAGTTCTTGTCAGGAGCACAATTACCTCAAGAAAATAACAATAAACATGAATATTCTTGGAAAGTTAATAAGAATATGGACATTGTTTCGGGGTATAAGAATATGGACATTGTTACAATGAATGTGAAATTTGGACAAAATCAAAAGGACGACAATATCTGGGGAATGTTCTCTATGAGTGTTTTCCTAGCGAACGCGTGAAGTTTCATGTAATTTCAACTAAAGTTGCCATGGCAACTTTACAAAATTTGTCATAATCAAAAGTGAAAATTGTCATGTAGCATAAAAAAAACCAATGATTTTTAATTTTCTGCCATCCGCCTCTAAATCAAAGGACCCGGGACCTCCTGACCAAGGAACATTCCCGAGTTGTCATTTTCCAATTAAAAACCATAAGCATTATGAAAGATAGAAAATTCAGGAAAATGCAAAAATAATTTATGAGCACTTATAACGAATGAGCATGTTTCCTTATTTTCCATGATTGTTCTTAAATATTTTCCTCTTTTCTCATCTTTGTAAATAGTAAAAACTAGTAAAGGATTGCAACAACGGCTCAATTGCAAACCTAGACTATAGAAGAGGTTGCTCCCCGAGCCGTCCAATCAAAATCAGATCCGATGCCCATGGAGGCAGTCGCCGCATGTAGAGATCCGGTGGGTGAGCCATAGCGTTTAATCGAAGTGAGAAAGAAATTACATGGAGATTCAAGCGTGGTGAAACAAATAAATACTCGCTTCGATCCCTATTAAGTGTCACTAATTTAGTAACTTTGTAACAAACCAGCAAAACTTTATATTAAACCGAAGGAGTATGTAATACTTTTCTGAACACAATATAGACGCAAACGCTCATACATACATGCATACACTCATTCTTATAAGCGCACACACGCACACCCTGACCCTGCCCCTATGAGCACCTCCGAGAGACTGAACTGGCATATCATCTTGAGATTTTACAAAGTCACCGTTGGGCAACAAAACACGTATTTTTCCGCATTGCACATGCCACATTGTGTATTTGTGTGTGATCACGTATCCTTTCCTATTTTCTAGTTTAACACGTGGAACAAAAAAAATAGAGGATCCAGTGGTTACCCGGCGAAACAGCCAAGAACCCACAACACATGGCTCAATTCAAATAGCAGCCACCAAATAAAAAAAGACAGTGCTTAATAATAGATGAGAAATAGGAACAGGAGCGAAATTAAGAGCGCTCCAGAAACTAAAGAGCCCTCAGGGCCACCCTCCCCTCTCGTTGCCCACCTCCCCGGCCTCCGCACGACGGCGACCGACGGCGACGCCTGTCGATGGGCAAACAGGCATGCATGCAAGCATAATAACCATAGCTAGCTAGGAGCCACGACCATTAATTTGTGGAGATATCATCATCGACCAGGCGTAAGTAAGGTTGAAGGTGAAGCCCGATCGGCGTCGATCGATGGGGAGGTACGACGGCGGGAAGGAGGCGGCGGACACGCAGCTAGGCTACCCGCTGGTGGCGGTGTGCATCGACAAGGACAAGAACAGCCAGAACGCGCTCAAGTGGGCCATCGACAGCATCGTGGGCAAGGGCCAGACCATCGTCCTCGTCCACGTCAACACCAAGGGCGTCTCTGGCGGCGTGGAGGACGCCGCCGGGTTCAAGCAGCCCACCGACCCGAGCCTCAAGGACCTCTTCCTCCCGTTCCGCTGCTTCTGCACCCGCAAGGACATCCAGTGCAAGGATGTGGTGCTCGACGACCACGACGTCGGCAAGTCCATCATCGAGTTCGCCGCCCACGGCGCCGTCGAGAAGCTCGTCACCGGCGCCTGCACGCGCGGCGGCTTCGTCAGGTTCAAGGCCGACATCCCGACCACCATCTGCAAGGGTGCGCCGGACTTCTGCACCGTCTACGTGATCAACAAGGGCAACAAGGTGTCGGCGCAGCGCAACTCCATCCGCCCGGCGCCGCGCGTGTCCCCGCTCCGGTCGCAGATCGTGAACATGAGCGCCGCGGCGGCCGCGAAGCCGCCGGAGCCGGCCGTGCCGGTGCCGGCGAACCAGAAGTGGTCGATGTCGTCGAGGGGCAGCGACGGGGAGACGCCGAGGGTGGATCCCTTCATCCGCTCGCCGTTCACGCGCGGGTCCATGGGGCCGACCAGGAAGTCGTACGCCGACCTGAGCCACATGTCCATGCCGGACTCGGCCGACATCTCCTTTGTCAGCAGCGGCGGCCGCCGGTCCACCGCGGATGTGTCGGACATCTCCTTCATCAGCAGCAACGGCGGCCGCCGGAGCATCGACTACTACCAGCAGTCCGCGCCGCGCATGTCCAACGGCTCGTCCCTGGACAGCTACGACCACAGCTTCGAGATGACGCCGAACAAGTGGGGCGGCGACTCCTTCACCGGCGGCGACATGTCCTTCTCGCAGAGCAGCGCCTCCTCCTTCTGCTCCAGCGGCATGGACGACGTGGAGGCCGAGATGAAGCGGCTCCGTCTGGAGCTCAAGCAGACCATGGACATGTACAGCACCGCCTGCAAGGAGGCGCTGAACGCCAAGCAGAAGGCGAACGAGCTGCAGCGGTGGAAGACGGAGGAGGAGCAGAAGCGGCAGGACCAGCATATCACGGAGGAGTCGGCGCTGCAGATGATCGAGCGCGAGAAGGCCAAGGCCAAGGCGGCCATGGAGGCGGCGGAGGCGTCGCAGAGGATCGCCGAGCTGGAGGTGCAGAAGCGGATCAGCGCGGAGAAGAAGCTGCTCAAGGAGGCCGAGGAGCGCAAGCACCGCGGCGGCGGGGGCGGCGGCGGCGGCGAGCTCCGGTACCGCCGGTACACCATCGAGGAGATCGAGCAGGCCACGTCGCACTTCGACGACGCGCGTAAGGTCGGCGAGGGCGGCTACGGGCCCGTGTACAATGGCTACCTCGACCACACCCAGGTCGCCATCAAGGTGCTCCGGCCCGACGCCGCGCAGGGAGGTCGCAGTTCCAGCAGGAGGTGGAGGTGCTGAGCTGCATCCGGCACCCCAACATGGTGCTCCTCCTCGGCGCTTGCCCGGAGTACGGCTGCCTCGTGTACGAGTACATGGCGAACGGCAGCCTCGACGACTGCCTCTTCCGGCGCGGCGGCGCCACCGGCGGGCCGGTCATCCCGTGGCAGCACCGGTTCCGCATCTGCGCCGAGATCGCCACGGGGCTCCTCTTCCTGCACCAGAAGAAGCCGGAGCCGCTGGTGCACCGCGACCTGAAGCCCGGCAACATCCTCCTGGACCGCAACTACGTGAGCAAGATCAGCGACGTCGGGCTGGCGCGGCTGGTGCCGCCGACCGTCGCCGACACCGTGACGCAGTACCGGATGACGTCGACGGCGGGGACCTTCTGCTACATTGACCCGGAGTACCAGCAGACGGGGATGCTGGGGGTCAAGTCGGACGTGTACTCGCTGGGCGTGATGCTGCTGCAGATCATCACGGCGAAGCCGCCCATGGGGCTGACGCACCACATCGGGCGCGCGCTGGAGCGCGGCACGCTCGGCGAGCTGCTCGACCCGGCCGTGCCGGACTGGCCGGTGGAGGAGGCGCAGTGCCTGGCGGAGATGGCGCTCCGGTGCTGCGAGCTGCGGCGGAAGGACCGGCCGGACCTCGGTAACGTCGTGCTCCCGGAGCTCAACCGCCTGCGCGCGCTCGGCGAGGACAACATGCAGTTCTGCGGCGGCGCCATCCGGGGCGGCCTCGGCGGGGGCATGCACAGCTCGGCGTACCACAGCAACGTCACAGCCTCACGCGCCGCCGTAAGCTTTTCGTCAAATCACTCCCGACTCCCGTCATGGCCACGACCTCCACGAATCTCCTAATCTAATCTGGTGTGAAAATTTGCAGGAAGCGAACAACGATCCATACCCGATGAAGTCGGTGTTCAGCAGAGCGAGCGAAGCATCCATGCCTCCGAGAAGAACCAACGCCTGACGCGTCGTCCATGGGCCGGCCATGGCGTGGTGTGGACGTCTTGGTGCTTGCGGGCGCAGGGCCGGGGAAGGGAACATCGAACATGCGACAAGATGGCCTTTCAAATCGTGTTTGATCGTGAGTTTAATGGTATAATCGTAGCTGCCTAGCATGAGGGTTGGGGGAGCTGGAGCTGTTTTCTTGTTTACAGTGATTAGACCAAGATTTGTGCAAAAATCTCCTTGTACAAGCTGTCGCTAATACAGAACAATGTGGCTCTGCCATTGCCGTGTACCAGACGTGGCTGTAATTTGTGACTCTCTGGGAAAGTGCTAATCTGAGCTCGAGCTCAGATGTGCTCCATATCCCCATCGTCAAGTTGCCTCTAGATTCACAACGCACAAGGTATATTGTGATGTATAGTGTCAGTATTTAACCCCTTTTCCAGACCCCATGGCCCACATCTCTGCAGGTCCAAAAGCGGTTGCGTTTTCCAGGAACATACCGACTCTGATGTGAGCTAACGATCTGGGCCGTGGATAAACAGATTCTGTACTACCTGAAAAGCCAAACGAGACAGATGGCATGCAGACAGGTATAATACAGCGTAGTTCATAGGAGATGCACTAAAAATTTAAACTGTGACAGTCGAGCAACACAACACCTGAAAATAAAACACACATGACTGCTGCTGAATCATGATGACATTTGACCCAATCTGCACACATTTTACCACATACATCATAAAATTTTCAGCTCTGGTACTCACACAAAGATACATGCATGAATGAACATAGTAATTAGAATAATATTAACCAGCAAGCCTCGCGAACATCACAAGGCAGATTTTTCATTAACACATGAGCACATAATCCACCCAGCAAATCACACAACTCCAAGTACATAACTATTATTCTAGCCATCAAGCAATTGTTTCTCTAACCATTCTCTGAGAAACTAAGTACCATCAGCCAAATAATATATTAAGTCATTAACCACATCATCCCCCACTCGAATTGGTCTGAATCAAAGCGCATGCCCATGGGGTGGAACCCACAGCTCCATGGTAATTAACATGCCCGAGTTGCGATCCATTTTTTTTTCACCACCGCTCTATCTGCTACATTTAGCTAATACGTGTCAGAGTCTATGTCCAACCTCTAAGATTGCAAACTCTAAAGAATTCTGCAAACTACATCTATTCCAGCTACCACGACCAGTGTCATGAGGAAAACAATAGTTTGGATGCGAGACACACCGCTTACTCTAGCGGCGCCTGCCGGTTTGACAGCTCCGACGACTGAGGGTTTATCCTCCCACCTACCACACATACCTGCTTCTTCGTCCCGCATCTGTGCATTAGCGCTCACAGCCGCGCCGGTTGTTGGCCAGCAGATCCAAGGTGTTGCACTTTCACCACCTCCATAATTAAAGGAGATCTGGAGCAGGGGAAGATTAGATCGACAATCAAATCCAAATGGAGGGATGTCCGGCTAGAACACCGGTAAAGATTCGAGACATCTTACCGTCTGATCTGCTGCACTACGAATTCCATCGTCGGAGATAGGGTCACCGCCCATCGCGCCTCTCTCCCCAATCTCTCTCCCACTGAATGGAAATGTCGAGCGTTTTGGGGAAGAAGCCATAGCTAACTGCAATCAATTCTCCCCTCCCCCGCATGCCGGAAAAGTGCTCATCTTGTGGTACGGATCAGGTTAGACAAAATTTCTGAGCCACGGATCAGCTCGGTCGCAGGCGACAGCCGTCCAGATCTCGGTTCCCAATGGACGGAGGCGGCAGTTATGCTGGCCCACAATACACGATGACCGCGTACTATACTAGAGCCTCCTGTGCATTTACCATCCACTCGTATTTGCATGTTAGACAGCCTAACACGATGTCCATTGCCACCAGTGTATCCAATCCATCTTCGTTGCTACCAGGGAGATTTGCAAGCTCACTGTCATCCTCGCTTGATGTGTTCTTCTCATCGCTAAAGCCGTGTTTGCCCTCAGAGGATTCTGATGGGCATACTGTCTCCACAATGTTCGAGAACCATACCCTCTGCCTCCTCTTGGATCCTCTTTTCGACTTCTCCCCTTCCCGTCTCCAAAACCGCTCCATAGAACTCATGTTCGCAGCCCGGGAGGCACCACCAATGTGAGACCATCCTGCAAAGCAACATTATATTTTACTTAATATTCAAACCGCATTCCGAAAACAGTTCCGAAAAATTGTGTTTACATGTATGAACTACATTCAGTGCGACTAACCTCCGATATTTGCCTGCCAGCGATGGCAACTCTCATCGGCATGTTCTTTAACCTAAACAGCTGCTTCTACAATTGTCAAAGCAGCTAAACTAGTCTCCGCATATTTCATACTTGTGATATTGTTTTCACTTGAAAATTTTGTAACCGTATGGCATGACACAACAATCTCTAACCTACTTTGTTTTTATTATCATACCTCTACGGCCACCCTCCATGGGGTTTGTTTCTCGGCCTGCATGTTTGACCTCCTGAGCAAGATTCCTGTTTGTTGGCCTTGCTTTGGCGATCTGAGCTTCAGTAGCTATAGAAAACATAAATGAATTAGTCTATTCGTACCCAATACATGAGCACAATCTTTTGAATCATGCTCATTTGTCTTCAGCCACACTTACCATTTTGACTATATAGTTTTTGATACATCATTGCAACCTCGCAGTCTTCTTCTTCTTGAGGATCTTTATTTTTATCATACTTTTCTTGATACATCGTTGCGACCTCCGTATCTTTCTCCTCTTGCTCCCTCAAACTTCTGTCTGTCTCAACCAGCTTGGCGTGCTCAGGATCATCAGCCCATTCTTCCGTATCAACTTCATCGTTGCTTTTCATCACCTGAGATGTCAATAACCTCTTGAACCCATCTACACATTCAGAGCCGGTGCGTGGGTGCTCTCTCCATCTCATCTGCAAAAGCAGATACACAAAACCAGTAAACATTTTAAAATGAAAAATCTGTGCTTCAGCACTTACGGGCCAAGAATTATTGTAGATCAAAATGTTGTACTCACATTTTTGCTGGAATTCTTCTTAGCACACTTCAATCAACACTTCACAACCATACACAACATGAAAATATGTTACTGAAATTCTTCATAGCACACCTCAATTTAAATTCAGTTGCCCTCACATCTTATTCCAACCTGAAAGGGACTACAAATGATTGTGGCAACCTAATCGATTCACTGCCAATCAAATTGCAGTCCAAACTACTAACTCATGGTGAGCCTAATTACAGTATATTAACCGTTTAATACAACAAGCTTTAACACTAACTCATACACAGCGCTGGTTGTAGTGGAATTCTTCATACCACAGCTCAAAAGAACACTGCACGGCCACACACAGCATGAAAAATGCTACTGTACTGAAATTCTTAATACCACACCTCAATTTAAATTGAGTTCCACTCACCTCTTATTCCAACCAAGAGCTAGGGATTCATCTTCCCTGTAGAGAGCTCAGAATTCGGAGGCGGTCTTTCCCTTCTTCTGCTGCCCGCTTGAGACGCGCTGCACACTCGTCGTTCTCCGCTCATCACCGGTGGTCCAGACACCCCCGTAGATCCGCCCTTCGCCGGTCACACCCGTCCCCTCCGGCAGTGCCACCACCACCACGGTTCGCCTGGTTCCTTCCACCGGCGAACCTTTCGGCACCAGACTCTATCTGACCTCCTCAACCGGAGTGGATCTGTGGCAGAGGAAAAAACTAAACCTCAGCCGCCAGAGCTCCACTCTTCAAATCTGACAAAAAGTTGGAGAAAGAAATCGCATCGGACCGACATACCTACGGATTGGCTACGTGAGGAACTCCATTGCGCGTCGGCAGCTTGCTCGCCCCCTCCCTCCCTCTCTCCGTCGTACGCCGCCCCTTGGCGCAAAGTGACTTTTCCAAGCCACGGATCAGACTGCACTGGACGAACCTGGTGGAAAAAAGGCCTTTGGTCGCGGTTCGCAACTGCCATTAGTCGCGGTTGGGCAACCGCGATCAAATAAGCGCGACTAATGCCCCCCACCTTTAGTCGCGGCTGCTTAAGAACCGCGACTAACGGCCCGTCCACGTGGGCGCCAGGCGGCCATCGGGCGGAGGACCTTTAGTCGCGGTTCTTCCGCCAACCGCGACTAAAGGCCGCCACATGTTTAGGGTTTTAGCCCCCCTAAACCTGTTCTGATGAGATAATGTTTTATTTTTATAGAAAACCCCCGCCACCATCGCCACTTATCCATTGCCGCCATCACTGCCACTTATCCATTGCCGGCCTCCACCGTCGAACGCAGCGCCGCCGCTTGCCGCCCGGCGTGCACGCTGGAGAAGCCAAGGAAGGGTGATGCATCGCGGCGGCGTCGCGCCGCGTGAGCCCAAGAATGGGTCGAGGCGTTGGAGAGCGCGCATGTGAAGTAGCCGGAGGTGGCCTTGGCGGATGCACTACCAGTTGCGTCGAGGGCGGGCGAAGCGAGGCGGGCGCGCTGGGTGGCGAGAGGCCGGTCGGCGGCGTTGAGGGCGGGCGAGCGAGGCGGCACTACCGAGGCCGGCCGGGCGCGCTGCCAGTAAGCGAGGGCGAGGGCGACGGCGGGCGCGCCGAGGGCGAGGGCGACGGCGGCGCCGAGGGCGCAGAGACGAACAAAGTAGAATCGGAATCGGAGAAGACGAGAATCGGAGCCTTGTATTTATAGCAAACCTACACCCACTTGTGAAGAGAATGGCTCCAAATGGCTAAGTGTTGGCTGCTGGATGGGTATATATAGGGGAGGGGCTTTAGTTGCGGTTGGCACGGCAAACCGTGACTAAAAAGGTGCCCGAAGGCCTTTAGTCGCGGTTGTCCCGGCAAACCGCGACTAAAGACCTCACGTCTTGCCACTGGCCACCGAGCGCCCTGGGCCCAGGCCTTTGGTCGCGGTTCACCTCCAGAACCGCGACTAAAGGTCCCATTAATCGCGGTTCCTACAGCTTCGCGACTTATGGGGCTGGACGGAAGCATGTTTTTCCACCAGTGCACGGCTCAGGCTGTCAACGGTGGACGGCCGTCCAGAAGCCCCTGCGCCCACGCCCCTCTGCTGGCCCACCACACAAGTCTGACGCGTACGTATTCCCGCACAGTGCCCATTTACCAGCACTTCTAAACGAATCGTATAAAGAATTGGCTCCTATCCCAACCCATCAACGAACGCACATGATATCGCGTGCATATGTGCTCGCGACTAGATACTTCACGTCCGACTCTCTGCTTCTTTTTTGGAGGGCGGTGGGAAGGTTCGGTAATAGTGGGCCGTGCTACGAGTCGGTCGGCTGATCTTTTGCAAAAATCCGGAAGAAGACGATGGGCGACAGGCTCGGGAAAGAATAGATAAGGCAGCGTAGATAGCGGGCCGTACTAGGGACAAGCGTAGCCTGAAAGATCAGTCGCGTCAGTAAGAGCATTTCTCTTAGTAATAACGCTGGGGTAAGTAGTTGCCCTGATGCAAGCAGCCTATATGCAGGGAATCAAACTAAGTGCATAATTTTTTTTGTATATTACATCAGCTAGGTTGAACCGAGTTACACATGCAGGAAGGAAGAAAAAGGGCGGTCAACCAAACAGGTTCAGGTGTCCGATGTGGTGGCCGTGAGGTCGTGCACCACCCAAGCCAATGGTTCTGTCACCCAAGCGACCAAAACTAATGCCCAAGGACACCCAACTACACCATTGCTCCTGGTGCGACTGCTTTGGTTTTACTGGTCACACTGCCGGGGGACATCGACACGAGGTGCACTACTCGTGTCAAGGGGTACAACTTCGTATGGCAAAAGCTCGTCTAGCCACACCATGATCTCCTAAGGTAACACCCCTAAGGAGGAAGTGTAGAGGACACTAGTGTCGCCTGCCCAAATAGAAACCGAAAACTTGAGCTTTCACTTGAAGGATCCAACAGCCTTGATGGCGGGAGATGAGCTGGAGCAACCACGACAATGCCTCCAAGGAGGGTAACGTTGCATGCATGCACCATTGTCATATGCACCAACCAAGTTGGAACCCGATTATCCATCGTGCAACCGCCACCACCCACCCCCATACATAGCACACAACGCAGCAGCTTGCGCCCCAACTTCCTTTTTCCGCACCACGAGGCCATAACCATGCCAGCACAACCAACCCACAAGATCTGACTATCCCAGATACCCACTGTAGTTTGCACCCCCTGCGTTCCAGCCTACACGTCGAGCCCGAAAGTCGTAGGAGGCATTGCGTTATCACACTGTGAACGACCCTCACACCAACACACACCACCTAACCTTATCTGCCGATGCTATAGGAAGCTCTAGATCTACTACAAGTTGGCTCCCCCATCACCGCTAACTCCCAATGTCACACTACAGGAGAGGTAGACGATGCTGCCAACACCATAACAGTGGACATCGTCCAGGCATCCTTACTTTGATAAGTAGGATGACGCCCCGCCCCAAATGCCACCAAAATCCCGCCTGCCACCTTTGGCAGCTCGGCCCGTAGCCACCCGGAGGAGGGATGACAGCAACTTCATGGTGGGAAACGTAGCATGCAATTTTAAAAAAATTCCTACGCTCATACAAGATCTATCTAGGAGATGCATAGCAATTAGGGAAAGAGTGTTTCTACGTACACTTGTAGACCGTAAGCGGAAGTGTTTCACAACGTAGTTGATGTAGTCGAACTTTCATCGCGACCCACCGATTGCGTACCGAACGTACGGCACCTCCGAGTTCTGCACACGTTCAGCTCGGTGACGTCCGTCGCCTTCTTGATCCAGCAAGTTGTTGAGGTAGTAGATGAGTTCCGTCAGCACGACGGCGTGGTGACGATGATGGTGAAGTGATCCACGCAGGGCTTTGCCTAAGCACTACGAAGATATGACCGTGGGAGTAAACGGTGGAGGGGGGCGCGACACACGGCTAACAATTGATGTTGTGTGTTCTAGGCGCCCCCTCCCACATATATATAGGTGGGAGGAAGGAGAGAGCAGCTAGGGGGCGCCCCAAGTAGGATCTGAATCCTACTTGGGGTTTCCCCAAGTGGCGCCCCCGGCCCCTTGCCTTATTTCACCGGAGAAGAAAAGGGAAGGGGGAAGAGAGAAGGAAGGCGGGGGGTGAACCCCCTCTTTTCTTTCTCCCACTCGGCCTCCTGACATAGGGGGGAGCCACCCCTTGTGGGCTGGTGTGCTCCCCTCTCATGGCCCATATGGCCCATATATTCTCCCGAGGGTTCCGGTAACCCCTCCGGTACTCCGATAAATACCCGATACACTCCGGAACACTTCCGGTGTCCGAATACTATCATCGTATATATCAATTTTTATCTCTTCACTACAGGAATCCAGTATTTTGCCGTCCGCCACGGCGGACGGCAAAGAGCTTTGCCGTCAGCGGCGGACGGCAAAGAGGGACGACAAAGGCAGGGTCGGCAAACAGGACCATTGTCGTCTGCTTTTTATGGCGGACGGCAAAGAGTCCTTTGCCTACAGCGGCGGACGGCAAAGAGGAGGGACGGCAAAATACTGGACGTCCGCCAGCGTTAGTCCGTTAGGCGGCTAACGGCGGCCTTTGCCGTCCGCCAGCGGACGGGAAATTTGAGTGCCTCTTTGCCGTCCGCCAGTTGACGTCAGCAATGCGTCAGCGCCCGGTGTTTTTTTCCGTCTGCCACGGCGGACGGCAAAGGCAAAGTCTTTGCCATCAGCTTAGCTTTTCCGTCCGCCACGGTAGGCAAATTTGTCAAATGGCCCATCTCTCGGGAAGCACAGGTGGGCGCCACGTGCCCCCTTTGCCGTCTGCCGCGGACAGCAAAGAGCCTGCACTGCCTCTTTTTTATTCTGTTTTTCTTATATCCAACAATTATCACAGCAAATATATCACAAGACTCTTTCACAATAAATATCCAGCACATATATATATCCAACATAATAAATATCCAGCACATATATATCCATCCATACATACATAGTAGGTTGCACATAGTTCCATTGAGCCATACATATTACAATATGCAAAGTTTCATCATAGCAATCTAGTTTCATCATAGCAAGTTAATTCCATCATAGCAAGCGAGCAGAATACAAGAAGTGCATCAAAGGAAAAAACAAGCAATCCATCATAGGAAGCTGGCTTCCGTGAAGTGAATGAAACCTGCAAAATGACAAATAAGAAAGTTAGAAAAAGAAGACTAGAAGAAGAATTAGACTAGAAGAAAAAGAATAGAAGAAGAAGAAGAAGACTAGAAGAAGAAGTATATGCCATTTATTAGCTAACTTAGGTGAACTGGATCATTTATGAGCTAAATTAGTTGAAATGGATCGTTTATGAGCTAACTTAGGTGAAATGGATTTTTTATTAGCTAACCTAGGTGAAATGGATCGTTTATGAGCTATCTTAGGTGAAATGGATGGATTTATGAGCTAAGTTAGGTGAAATGGATGGTTTATGAGCTAACCTAGGTGAAATGGATCGTTTATGAGCTAACCTAGGTGAAATGGGTCGTTTATGAGCTAACCTAGGTGAAATAGGTCGTTTATGAGCTAACCTAGGTGAAATAGGTCATTTATGAGCTAACCTAGGTGAAATGGGTCGTTTATGAGCTAACCTAGGTGAAATGGGTCGTTTATGAGCTAACCTAGGTGAAATGGGTCGTTTATGAGCTAACCTAGGTGAAATGGGTCGTTTATGAGCTAACCTAGGTGAAATGGATCATTTTGGAGCTAAGTTAGGTGAAATGGATCGTTTATGAGCTAACCTAGGTGAAATGGATCGCTTATGAGCTAACCTAGGTGAAATGGGTCGTTTATGAGCTAACCTAGGTGAAATAGGTCGTTTATGAGCTAACCTAGGTGAAATGGGTCGCTTATGAGCTAACCTAGGTGAAATGGGTCGTTTATGAGTTAACCTAGGTGAAATGGGTCGTTTATGAGCTAACCTAGGTGAAATGGGTCGTTTATGAGCTAACCTAGGTGAAATGGATCATTTTGGAGCTAACTTAGTTGAAATGGGTCGTTTATGAGCTAACTAAGGTGAAATGCCACGTTTTTGAGCTAACTAATGTGAAATGGATCGCTTTTGAGCTAACTTAGGTGAAATGGGTCATTTTGGAGCTAACCTAGGTGAAATGGGTCATTTTGGAGCTAACCTAGGTGAAATGGGTCATTTTAAAGCTAACGTAGGTAAAATGGATCATTTAGGAGCTAATCTGTGTAAAATGGGTCATTTTAGAGCTAACTTGGATAAATTGGATCACTCGTAAGCTAACTAAGGTAAAATGAGTCATTCTAGAGCTAACTTAGGTAAAATGGATCGTTTATGAGCTAACTAAGCTAATTATGCAATTTTTGACGTAAGTAAGCTAAGTACATATCGTTTTAGAGCTAACTTAGGTAAAATGGATGGTTTATGAGGTCAGTAAGCTTATTAAGTCATTTTGGAGGAAAAGAAGCTAACTCTAGGTCATTATGGTAAGCATATTGGAGGAAATGAAGCTAAGTCTAGGTCTTTATGCATTTGTTAAGCAAAACACTAGAGAAACTTACCGTGATCAGGGAGGTGTAGGAGCGGGCTGGCTCGTGCCGGTAGCTGGAGAAGGATCGTGCGATGCATTTCTGGAGTTAAGCTGCACCAAATATCATTTCCAATGTCTCGTTAGCATTATTACACTCAAATGTTAAGACTAGCAAGTAATGTCCATTCAAATTAAACTCACTGTGCTCCAAGGAGCAATCACTGGCATCGGCGGAGCGGTCTGACCGGACTTCTCGCACACAGACTGCACATTTGGTTTTCACAACAGAGTCATACTAGTTAGTAATGAGACTCAAATGTTAAGACTAGCAAGTAATCTGCAGAAGAAACTTACCACAAGGAGCTCATACATGGCCCTTGCCTGCATGTCATCCCGTGCCCTCTCCTCCTCCAACATCTTTGTCGTCCTCTCCTCCAACTCCCGTTGCCTCTCCGCCGCCTCCTTGAAGTTTCTCCGTTCTATCTCTCTCACTCACATAGCAGCCTGCAACACCACTCACATGACCATTTGTAATCATTGATGGAAGCGCACACAATGTAACGGAGAAAGATAGCTGAGTACATATAACTAACCTTGAAGGCAAGTTGGACCGCCGTTCACGAGGCCTTATCTCAGAGCGGAGCTCGATCGGTGCGCCTTGATCTCCGGAGAGTGCTAGGACAACGGATAAGTCCATCTCCCATGGCTATGGAGCCATGGGACCTCCCGTCACCGAGATATCATCGGCAGCTCTGTATCAATGGGACCACAGCTCAAGTTAAAGTCCTCCCTTTCCTCGCCTTCCCTGATCTCTATATTGCACGAGCTTGTCGTGGGCGGAGATGTTGGTGAAGTTCTTTGGATCATCGAGGTCAGACGCAGAGAATGCCTTGACTTTCTTGTAAGGGCCAGTGTGGGCCATGGCATAGAGGTCGTACACCTCTGGCACCTTATCTGCCTTATTGTAGCATGCCTGAAAGAGAGAAACAAAGTATATTAGTAATTAAAGGGCTAAAGCTAGCATGATGAATGAATTGCATGAATCATGAAGCAAACCACATACCCAGTTCCGCCCGTACTGAAATAAGTTGGAGCTTCCTTGGTGGTGTGGCACACCTTCCATTTGGGCACGTTTGTCCTTGGCCTCGTTGTGGGTGGCCCGCCATTCTTTTGAGCACTACGCATTGACCAACACCTCCCAACAATCCATCTGATCCGCACACCATCTCGGAGGGGCCTAAGTTAGCAAATAGAAACTTCAGCGCTACGGCTATGAATTACTAAATGAAGGAAGTAAGTACAAGGCCTTAAGAATTACCTTCATGTACTGCTCCTTACTCAAGAACTTATCGCGGCACTCCTGCTTGGGCTTCTTGATACCACGCCCGGCGTAGTAGTCTCGAAAAGCCTGCACCTGAACCTCATGCCGTAAGTTCTGAAGTAGGCGCTTGCACTCCTTGTCGATAACATATGCCGCCTCCTCCTCGTATCCCTCCTCACACCTGTAGAATGTCTGCAATCAAATGAGGCAATATTGATTAGTACAATTAATAACTAGGTAGTTGAAGATTTTTAATTGTGTAAAGGAGAAATTACCCAGAACTTTCTGATCACCACGTCTGCCCTCGTCTTGCACAAGACACCGTCGATAATCTCACCGGCGGGGCCGGGGCAGCCAAGTAGTGCTCCCAACTCAATCCAACCTATGGAAGCCGACCCTCACCAGGCAACATGACAAACCCCGGGAAGTTTTGCCGAATCAGAACTCCAAGGACGGAGTTGGGCCGGCGGACACTTTCATGGTGGTCCCAACCCCTGCAGCATGACAAGGCCAACGCATTAGTTATTTTAAGAAACGTGAATTCATAAGGTACAAAAAGATTAAATGCACTTACCTCTCCCCATCAGGGAAAATCAACCACCTCTGCTCGCGGGTCACCGGCACGGACGGGAGCCGTGTAGCACCACGCTGGTAGACGTTGCCCCCCTCCTCCCCCTCCTCCTCAAAATCAGTCGGCTCCCCGCCATACCGTTGTCTACCACAATATACCTGGAAGACTTGCAAATGGGACAATAGTTCAAGTCCGCATAGTCAAGCCTAAATAAGGCACATCCTTTCTCACAGGCATGTATCTTCTCATAGGGCATCTTCAAGACGGAGGATTTTGTCCGACCGGTACAGGTTTGCGGGCATTACATGGCCTTTGGGTAGAAAGCGTCGAGATCTTGTCATAATTGCGTCATAGCATTCTCGCCCAAGTTGAACTGAGCCTTGAGCCATTACTTGTGAGATGGCATCCAAGCGACAAAGCTCGGTGTGCTCGTGGAGCGGACGTTAAGAAGACTCCAACATTTCATTGAAGGCCTTTGCAGATTCCTCCATCTCCACGTCCGAATCCCGAGCATCATCATAGTCTTGCACCATGTTTTCCATCCCGGTACCATGCTCGTCGGTGCGACGATGATCCACCTCAGCTCAGTCACGTTGGGCAGACTCACCATGAAATGTCCACGCTGTATAATCGGGCGTAAAAAAACTCTTCTGCAGGTGTTTGCCCATTCCAGCCTCTGTCCTCTTTTCCCAATTGCCGCACCGGAAACAGGGGCACCAGGTTTTCTTCTGGCCATTTGCAAATGCGGCTTGCACAAACCCCTTGGTTTTTGTGAACCATTCAGCTCCATTTGTTCTAACCAGTGTGACCGGTATACATCCACGCATACGATCACTCATCTTGGTATCGAGCTACGGACACACAACAATTATATATGTAATTCACCATGTATATATTCATCAGTTGATCTACTTTGTCAATTTTATTACGTCCATGCAACCTACACTCTAATAGGTAATGATAGGTCCTAATCCCACCCGTGTATGTGTAGATTGGGTTCATTTTCCCATGCTATGCTCGGATCCGGCCTTAAAATTTGGCAGCACCTCCCTGCTGTTCTCCTGATACACATCTCTACAATAACCAGAGAGGATGTGTACCCGGAGAACAACAGGGGAGGCACTGACGAAATTTATGCGTCGGATCCGGAGCAAAGCATATGGGAAAACGAACCCAATCTACACATACTGGCTGTCCATGGATAGCGTTGGACAATTCGAAGAATCAAGGTTATAAATATGCAAATGCATGCATATTTATAACTATGACGCTTTCGAGCAGGAGACACATATTGATTACGCATATCTTGATGATTCAAGACACATATATAGCTAGCTATCAAGTTTCATCGGAATAGATCAAATAATTAATGGGGGAGGAGGACATGTCATTTGTGCTCACCCACAAACGAAGGGGCAGAGCTTGTCAAACGCACGGCGAGGTCGTCGAACACCAAACCTCCCAGCGATGAAACAACTGCACATTTAAAACTACCCGATCAACACAATTATATATGATGTTTTTCATAATAAAATCAAAAAATATATGACCTAACTAATTATTCACAAATATATGACCCCGTCGGCCTCTGGAAGGCCAAAGAACTCCTTTTCGGGAGGTGTCGGGGGTCGGGGTGTCGTGTCGGTGTCGGGGTGCCGTGTCAGGGTCGGGGTCGGGGTCTCGGGGTCGGGGTGTCGGGTCGGGGTGCCGGGTCGGGGTCGGGGTGCCGTGTCGGTGTCGGGGTCGAGGTGTCGGGTCAGCTCGGGTCAGGTGTCGGGGTGTCGGGTGTGGGGTCGGGTCGGGGAGTCGGGTCGGGGTGTCGGGTCGGGGTCTCGGGGTCGGGGTGTCGTGTCGGGTGCTTGGTCGAGGGTCGGGTGCCGTGTGTCGGGTCGGGGTTTTTCCCTCTTTTTTCCTTTTCTTCTTCTTCCTCTTCTTCCTTTTCTTGCTTTTCTTCCTTCTTTTCCTTCTTCTCTTCTTCTTCTTCTTCTTCTTCTTCTTCTTCTTCTTCTTCCTCATTTCCTTTTTCCTCTTCTTCTTCTCCTCCTCTCCTCTTTTTTCTTCTTCTTCTTCCTCTTCTTCTTTTTTCTTCTTCTTCTTCCTTTCCTTTTTCCTCTTCTTCTTCTCCTCCTCTCCTCTTTTTTTCTTCTTCTTCTTCTTTCCTAAAACTAAAATAAACCTAAAACTAAACCTAAAACTAAAACTAAACCTAAATCTAAAACTAAAACTAAAACTAAAACTAAATCTAAACTAAACATAAACCTAAAACTAAAAAACAGAAAAAAAGGAAAAAACTAAATCAAAACCTAAAACTAAACTAAAACTAAATTAAAACTAAACCTAAACCTAAAAATAAAACTAAAACTAAATCTAAACTAAACATAAACCTAAAACTAAAAAACAGAAGAAAAAAAGGAAAAAGAGGAGGTAGAGCTCACAGGGCAGGCGGTGGAGGAGGTGGCAGTGGAGGAGGCGGGCTGAGGCGGCCGAGCCCGGGCAGCTGGGGCCGAGGGCAAGGCGCCGAGACGAGGGCGAAGCTGACAGGGTGAGGCGATAAGGCCGGGTGGTGGGCCGGCGCTCCGGGCGGTGGGCAGGCGGGGCAGGCGGCCGAGATCAGCGGCGAAGGCGGGGGCGAGGGCGCTGGTGGGCGACGGCCATGACGATGGCGACGGGCGGGGGCTGGGGTGGCGGGGTGGTGGGGCGACTGGCGGCGGCGAGTGGTGGGGCGGCGGCGTGTGAAGAGCAGGGAGAGAAAGAGAGAGGGGCGGGGTGGGGCGCGGCCGTTAGATATGTTAAATCTTTGTCGTCCGCCCCCTTTACCGTCCGCTTTTGGCTCTTTGCCGTCTGCTAGCAGACGACAAAGAGGGAGGGCCGTTAAGTTTTTTTAAGCAGCTCGTCAGTGGGGCCCCCTCCCTCTTTGCCGTCTGCTAGCCGATGGCAAAGAATCTTTGTCGTCTGCTAGCAGACGGCAAAGAACTTGCTGTTGGCAAACAAAGTCTTTGCCATCGCCTAGTTCTTGCCGTCCCGCTTTGGGTAGTCGATGGCAAGAGCTTCTTTGCCGTCAGCTAGCTGACGGCAAAGAGCTGGCTGATGGCAAAGTAGCTGATTCCAGTAGTGCTTGACGATTTCGAGACTCCCCGTCATGTCCGTGATCTCACCCGGGACTCCGAACAACATTCAGTCACCAAATCACATAACTCATATAATACTAAATCGTCATCAAACATTAAGCGTGCAGACGCTACGGGTTCGAGAACTATGTAGACATGACCGAGACACCTCTCCGGTCAATAACCAATAGCGGAACCTGGATGCTCATATTGGCTCCTACATATTCTACGAAGATCTTTATCGGTCGAAACATTATGACAACATACGTTATTCCCTTTGTTTATCGGTATGTTACTTGCCCGAGATTCGATCGTCGGTATCTTCATACCTAGTTCAATCTCGTTAATGGCAAGTCTCTTTACCCATTCCGTAATACATCATCCTGTAACTAACTCATTAGTCACTTTGCTTGCAAGTCTTCTTATGATGTGAATTACCGAAAGGGCCCAGAGATACCTCTCCGAAACTCGGAGTGACAAATCCTAATCTCGATCTATGCCAACCCAACAAACACCTTCGTAAATACCAGTAGAGCATCTTTATAATCACCCGATTCGTTGTGATGTTTGATAGCACACAAGGCATTCCTCCGGTATCCGGAGTTGCATAATCTCATAGTCGAAGGAATATGTATTGATACGTCTCCAACGTATCTATAATTTTTTATTATTCCATGCTATTATATTATCCATCTTGGATGTTTTATATGCTATTTTATATGATTTTTGGGACTAACCTATTAACCTAGATCCCAGTGCCAGTTTCTGTTTTATCCTTGTTTTTGAGTTTTACAGAAAAGGAATACCAAACGGAGTCCAATTAACCTGCCAATTTTTGTGGATTTTTTATGGACAAAAAGAAGCCCCCAAAGTGAAAGAGTTGGGCCAGTAGAGTCCCGAGCCATACACGAGGGTGGAGGGCGCGCCCTAACCCCCCTGGGGGCGCCCCCTGCCTCGTGGATGACTCGGAGATCCCCCTGACGTGAGACCGACGCCAAAAATTCCTATAAATATAGAAACCCCCGTAAAGAAAACCTAGATTGGGAGTTCCGCCGCCGCAAGCCTCTGTAGCCACCAAAAACCAATCAGGACCCTGTTCCGGCACCCTGTCAGAGGGGGGAATCATCACTGGTGGCCATCTTCATCATCCCGACGCTCTCCATGACGAGAAGGGAGTAGTTCACCCTCGGGGTTGAGGGTATTTACCAGTAGCTATGTGTTTGATCTCTCTCTCCCGTGTTCTTGATGTGGCACAATCTTGATGTACCGCGAGCTTTGCTATTATAGTTGGATCTTATGATGTTTCTCCCCCTCTATCTCCTTGTGATGAATTGAGTTTTCCCTTTGAGGTTGTCTTATCGGATTGAGTCTTTAAGGATTTGAGAACACTTGATGTATGTCTTGCGTGGGATACCCGTGGTGACAATGGGGTATTTTATTGATTCACTTGATGTATGTTTTGGTGATCAACTTGCGGGTTCCGTGACCTTGGGAATCTATGCATAGGGGTTGGCACACATTTTCGTCTTGACTCTCCGGTAGAAACTTTGGGGTATTGTTTGAAGTTCTTTGTGTTGGTTGACAGATGAATCTGAGATTGTGTGATGCATATCATATAATCACACCCACAGATACTTGAGGTGACATTGGAGTATCTAGGTGACATTAGGGTTTTGGTTGATGTGTGTCTTAAGGTGTTATTTTACTACGAACTCTAGGGTTGTTTGTGACACTTATAGGAATAGCCCAATGGATTGATCGGAACGAATAACTTTGAGGTGGTTTCGTACCCTACAATAATCTCTTCATTGGTTCTCCACTATTAGTGACTTTGGAGTGACTCTTTGTTGCACGTTGAGGGATTGTTATATGATCTAATTATGTTATCCTTGTCGAGAGAACTTTCACTAGTGAATGTATGAACTCTAGGCCTTGTTTCGAAGCATTGCAATACCATTTTCGCTCACTTTTGCTACTTGCTACCTTGCTTTTTTTATAATTTCAGATTACAAAAACCTATATCTACCATCCATATTGCACTTGTATCACCATCTCTTTGCTGAACTAGTGCACCTATACAATTTACCATTGTATTGGGTGTGTTGGGGACACAAGAGACTCTTTGATATTTGGTTGCAGGGTTGTTTGAGAGAGACCATCTTCATCCTATGCCTCCCACTGATTGATAAACCTTAGGTCATCCACTTGAGGGAAATTTGCTACTGTCCTACAAACCTCTGCACTTGGAGGCACAACAAGGTCTACAAGAAGAAGGTTGCGTAGTAGACATCAAGCTCTTTTCCGGCGCCGTTGCCGGGGAGGTTAATGCATTTTTGCCCCTAGTTGGAACCTACCCACGGGTTTTGCCCTTACTTTTCGACTCTGCTAAGTTTTGCCCTTAGATTTTCCTCCGAGGTCGCCCAAATGCCCTTTGACCATTTGACCAATACTTTGAAAATTCATAACAAATTGATATGAACTCAGAAAAATGCAAATAAGATATCAAAATGTTCGCATAAACATTACCTTTATGTGTATGTCATTTGCATTCAGGACAAAAATTACCATTTCAACAACTTAAGGTTATTAATGTTACTAACATTATTAAAAATAAGAAGGTATAAACAATAAATTATTCAGGAATAAAAATTACACGCAAATGTAGGTGACGTTTTTTGAACATCCTTATATCTTATTTGCATTTTTCCGAGTTCATATCAACTTGTTATGAAGTTCCAAAATAATGGTCAAAGTCGTTTGAGCATTCATCACAAGTTGATATGAACTCAGAAAAATGCAAATAAGATATCAGGATGTTCAGAAAATGTCACCTACATTTGCATGTATTTTTATTCCTAGAAAAAGTATTTTTCGTACCTTTTTATTTATAGTAATGTTAATAACATCAATAACCTTAGGTTGTTTAAATGGTACTTTTGTCCTGAATGCAAATGACATACACATAAAGGTAATGTTTATCTGAACATTTTAATATATTATTTGCATTTTTCTAAGTTCATATCAATTTGTTATGAATTTTCAAAGTATTCATCAGACGGTCAAAGGGCATTTGGGCGATCTCGGAGGAAAATGTAAGGGCAAAACTGAGCAGAGTCAAAACGTAAGGGCAAAACCCGTGGGTACGCTCTAACGAGGGGCAAAAATGCAATTGTCCCATATCTTTATATCTTGCAATTTAATATTTAGTTTATTTTTTTATCACTAGTTTAGTTTATAAAAGAAAACTACAAAAAATGGAATTGAGGATGCCTCATATGCTTCATCGTTTTAATGCCTTTCGTGAAAATAAGGATTTTGATAATTGTGCCTAAGTGTTAGAAGAAGAATGCATTAAAATGTTTGGCACTAAATATTTGAATGATGAGCATGATTGCAATGTTGTTAGTATGAATTCCTTGAATACCCATGATGCTAATGATATGCAAAGCCACAAGCTTGGGGATGCTATGTTTGATGAAGATGATATTTTTAGTCCCCCAAGTTTTGATGAGCAAATTTATTACGATGATAGCATGCCTCCTATTTATGATGATTATATTGATGACAGTGGGTTTGGAAGAGTGTCAACTTTAGGTAGTATTGATCCCACTATTTTGGAGGGTGTTCACTCTTATGGTTATATTGATGAAAGTGGATTTGGAGAGGTCATGACTTTATTTAGTGATGAATCCACTATTTTGGAAGAGGTTCCAATTGATTATGAGTACAATGTTGCTATTTATGATTATTATTGTGATGACATGTATTCTATAAAGAATAATGATAACCATGAAACTTGTCATCATGATTTTAATTTTCAATTGGATTATGCCTCACGTGATAGTTATTTTGTTGAGTTTGCTCCCACTACTATTCATGAGAAGAAATTTGCTTATGTGGAGAGTAATAAAATTTATATGCTTGTAGATCATGAAAAGAATGCTTTATGTGATAGTTATGTTGTTGAATTCATTCATGATGCTACTGAAAATTATTATGAGGGAGGAATATATGCTTGTAGGAGTTGGAATAATATCAAGTTTCCTCTCTATGTGCTTAAAATCTTGAAGTTATGCTTGTTTTACCTTCCTATGCTAGTTGATTCTTATTCACATAAGTTGTTTTCTCACAAAATCCCTATGCATAGGAAGTGGGTTGTGCTAGTCATATTGTTCATGATGCTCTCATTATGTTTCAATTCTTATCTTTTATGTGAGCATCATTGAAATCATCATGCCTAGCTAAAAAGGCAATAAAGAAAAGCACTTGTTGGGAGACAACCCAACATTTACCCCTACTGTTTTTGTGTGTACACATGATTAAGATACTTTAGTAATCATGTTTTATAGCTTTTGTTTTAATAAAGTGCCAAGTAGAACCTTTGGGAAGACTTGGGTGAAAGTTAATGTCATCTTGCTGTAAAAAACAGAAACTTTGCGCTCACGAGAATAATTGTCTTTTTTAACAGAAGATTGCTTTTAAGTTGATTCTTTTTTCAGAAGGTTAATAAACAAATACCTCACGTCCACCAATTTATTACAGAATTTTTGGAGTTACAGAAGAATTCGAGAGTTACAGATTACTACAGACTGTTCTGTTTTTGACAGATTCTGTTTTCTTTGTGTTGTTTGCTTATTTTGATGAACCTATGAGTAGTATCGGAGGTTACAAACCATAGATAAGTTGTAATACAGTAGATATAACACCAATATGAATTAATAATGAGTACAGTACCAAAAGTGGTGATTTATTTTCTTATACCAACGGAGCTTATGAGATTTTCTGTTGAGTTTTGTGTTGTGAAATTTTCAAGTTTTGGGTGAAGATTCGATGGACTATGGAATAAGGAGTGGCAAGAGCCTAAGCTTGGGGATTCCCAAGGCACCCCAAGGTAATATTCAAGGACAATCAAGAGCTTAAGCTTGGGGATGGCCCGGGTGGCATCCCCTCTTTCGTCTTCGTTCGTCGGTAACTTTACTTGGAGCTATATCTTTATTCACCACATGATATGTGTTTTTCTTGGAGCGTCATTTTCTTTTATTTTGTTTTTCTTGCTGTTTGAATAATAACCTGAGATCTGAAATTCTTAAATGTATAGAGTCTTCACATAGTTACATAGTTATTCAAATACTCATTGATCTTTGGAGTAGTTTGCCGTTTGCTCTAGTGCTTCACTTATATCTTTTAGAGCACGACAATGGTTTTATTTTGAAGAAATAGATGAACTCTCGTGCTTCACTTATATTATTTTGAGAGTCTTTTAGAACAGCATAGTAATTTGCTTGGGTTATAAAACCAGTCCTAATATGATGTGCATCCAAGAGGGATATAACAAAAACTTTCATATAAAGTGCATTGAATACTATGAGAAGTTTGATTCTTTATGATTGTTTTGAGATATGAAGATGGTGATATTAGAGTCATGCAAGTGGAGTAGTTGTGAATTGGAGAGATACTTGTGTTAAAGTTGGTGATTCCCGTGGCATGCACGTATGGTGAACCGTCATGTGATGAAGTTGGAGCATGATTTATTTATTGATTGTATTCCTTATAGGTGGAGGTCGGGATCGCGCGATGGTTAACTCCTACCAACCCTTCCCCTAGGAGCATGCGCGTAGTACTTTGTTTTGATGACTTAGATTTTTGCGATAAGTATGTGAGTTATTTATGACTAATGTTGAGTCCATGGATTATACGCACTCTCACCCTTCCACCATTGCTAGCTTCTCTTGTGCCGCGCAACTTTCGCCAGTACCATACACCCACCATATAACTTCCTCAACATCCACCATACCTACCTATTATGGCATTTTCATAGCCATACTGATATATATTGCCATGCAACATTCCACCGTTCCGTTTATTATGACACGCTTCATCATTGTCATATTGCTTTGCATGATCATGTAGTTGACATCGTATTTGTGGCAAAGCCACCGTTCATAATTCTTTCATACATGTCACTCATGTTTCATTGAATATCCCGATACACCGCCGGAGGCATTCATATAGAGTCATATTTTGTTCTAAGTATCGAGTTGTAATTGTTGAATTGTAAGAAAAATAAAAGTGTGATGATCATCATTATTAGAGCATTGTCCCAAGTGAGGAAAGGATGATGGAGACTACGATTCCCCCACAAGTCGGGATGAGACTCCGGATGAAAAATAAAAAATAAAAAAAGAGGCCATAAAAAAAGAGAAAAGGCCCAAATAAAAAAATGAGAGAAAAAGAGAGAAGGGACAATGTTACTATACTTTTACCACACTTGTGCTTCAAAGTAGCACCATGATCTTCATGATAGAGTGTCTCCTATGTTGTCACTTTCATATACTAGTGAGAATTTTTCATTATAGAACTTGGCTTGTATTTTCCAATGATGGGCTTCCTCAAATTGCCCTAGGTCTACGTGAGCAAGCAAGTTGGATGCACACCCACTTAGTTTCTTTGTGAGCTTTCATACACTTATAGCTCTAGTGCATCCGTTGCATGGAAATCCCTACTCACTCACATTTATATCAATTGATGGGCATCTCCATAGCCCGTTGATATGCCTAGTTGATGTGAGACTATCTTCTCCTTTTTGTCTTCTCCACAACCACCCTTCTATTCCACCTATAGTGCTATATCCATGGCTCACACTCATGTATTGCGTGAAGATTGAAAAAGTTTGAGAACATCAAAAGTATGAAACAATTGATTGGCTTGTCATCGGGGTTGTGCATGATTTAAATATTTTGTGTGATGAAGATAGAGCATATCCAGACTATATGATTTTGTAGGGATAGCTTGCTTTGGCCATGTTATTTCGAGAAGACATGATCGCTTTGTTAGTATGCTTGAAGTATTATTTTTTAGGTCACTATTAAACTTTTGTTTTGAATCTCATGGATCTGAATATTCTTGCCACAATAGAAAAGATTACATCGATAAATATGTTAGGTAGCATTCCACATCAAAACTTTTGTTTTTATCATTTACCTACTCGAGGACGAGCAGGAATTAAGCTTGGGGATGCTTGATACGTCTCCAACGTATCTATAATTTTTTATTGTTCCTTGCTATTATATTATCCATCTTGGATGTTTTATATGCATTTATATGTTATTTTATAATATTTTTGGGACTAACCTATTAACCTAGAGCCTAGTGTCAGTTTCTGTTTTTTCCTGGTTTTTGAGTTCTACAGAAAGGTATATCAAGCGGAGTCCAATTGACCTGCCAATTTTTGTGTATTTTTTACAGACCAAAAGAAGCCCTCGAAGTGAAAGAGTTGGGCCATAAGAGTCCCGAGCCATCCATGAGGGTGGAGGGCACGCCCTACCCCCCTGGGGGTGCCTCCCTGCCTCGTGGATGACTCGGAGACACCCCCTGACATGAGACCGATGCCAAAAATTCCTATAAATATAAAAAACCCCATAAAGAAACCTAGATCGGGAGTTCCGCAGCCGCAAGCCTCTGTAGCCACCAAAAACCAATCGGGACCCCTGTTAAGCACCCTCTTGGAGGGAATCATCACCGTGGCCATCTTCATCATCCGGTGCTTTCCATGACGAGGAGGGAGTAGTTCACCCTCGGGGCTGAGGGTATGTACCGAGAGCAATGTGTTTGATCTCTCTCTCTCTCTCTCTCTCTCTCGTGTTCTTGATGTGGCACGATCTTGATGTATCGCGAGCTTTGCTATTATAGTTGGATCTTATGATGTTTCTCCCCCTCTATCTCCTTGTCATGAATTGAGTTTTCCCTTTGAGGTTGTCTTATCGGATTGAGTCTTTAAGGATTTGAGAACACTTGATGTATGTATTGCGTGGGATACCCGTGGTGACAATACGGTATTCTACTGATTCACTTGACGTATGTTTTGATGATCAACTTGCGGGTTCCGTGACCTTGGGAATCTATGCATAGGGTTGGCACACGTTTTCGTCTTGACTCTCCGGTAGAAATTTTGGGGCACTCTTTGAAGTTTTTTGTGTTGGTTGAATAGATGAATCTGAGATTGTGTGATGCATATCGTATAATCATACCCACGGATACTTGAGGTGACATTGGAGTATCTAGGTGACATTAGGGTTTTGGTTGATATGTGCACTACAAAAAAAATACACTTCCGTGATGATACGTGCTTGTCACAGTAGGCCGCGTTTTTTGTCATGCATGTACATCCATGACAAATTTATGACAGAATCAAGATAGTCATACGTGCTATCGTAGAAGTGTTCCATGACATTACCAAAATTATCATCACGGAAGTGTCCACTTCCATGACGATAAATCACGCGTCCGTAAGTGCTTTCGTCAAGGGTGACCGACACATGGCATCCACCGTAACGGAACGCCGTTAAGCTATCGGGTCGGGTTTTGGATCCGATAACCCGTTAACAGCCCCGACCAATGGGGATTTTCCACGTGTAAAATCATCATTGGCTGGAGGAAAAACGTGTCGGCTCATCGTTGTGACAGATGTCATGCACTCATTGGATGAAGGCGCCTATGATACGTCGACACGTGGCACGCCCAACAGAGGCCCATTCACGAAAAAGGCCGCCCGTTTGACTTGGTCAGGTGACGGGCGGCCCATGGAAAGCTCGTTAACGGCATGTTCGCATATAGCCCATTTACAGCCCGCTAACCCAAGGCCCGTTACGCTCTATCCGAATTAGGCCCGATGGCGTCATCTGGGCCATCCAATATGATTCGGCCCATTTTCACTTCGCCCATGTATGGCCCATGACGCGTCTTCGGCCCATATGTGGGCCTATGTAACTCTTGGCCTATTAACGGCCCGTGGTGAAACCGCCCGCAATGAACAAGGTATCACTTTAGACCCATTAATGGCTCATGGTGAAACTGGCCCGTAATGAACAGTGTATCACTTTATACCCATTAAGGGCCCGTTATTCAGTTGGCCGTTTCTAGCCCATGTTATCTTTCGGCCTTCTCAGAGCCCATTTATTCTTGGGCTCATTTCAAGCATTTGTTTACTTACGGCCCGTTACTGTCATTTTCTGCTTGTGGGACAAATTCAGCCCGTGGTTACAGTCGGCCCGTTTGTGGTCCGTTAATACATTCGTTTTCATAGCGTCATCAAATACAACCTATTAACGATGGCCCGTTATGGTCGGCCCATGAACGGACGATTCCAACTCTAGCCCGTTTACGGCCATAATGCGGCCTGTTATTGGCCCATGTTTGGCCAATCGATCATACGGCCCGTATAAGGCCCATTGATGATACGGCCCGTAGAAGGCCCATTGTTTCTACGGACCCTAGAAGGCCCAATGTTTCTACGACCCGTAGAAGGCCTTCTGTTTCTACGGCCCGTAGAAGGCCCACTGTTTCTACGGCCCGTAGGAGGCCCAGTTTCACTACAGTAAATATTAGCCCATGGTTATTGTGGCCTAGTTTTAAAAAATAGGTTATTGCAGCCACTAGCAAACCGCGGAAAAAGAACTGCACTAACTACAAGCAAACAAATAAACAAGACAACAAGGAAATAAATAAGCAAGCAACTTATGCTAGGCTATCACGGCTATTACACATATTACATCCACTGGGCATCAAAGTTCACCACAAGTGCAAATATAGGGAACACAGCAGCATATAAACGCCGCAGCAAAACAAGTCCAGAATTGAAACCACTTCAGAAGAGTTCAAGAAACAATATGATGTATACCCATAATGCTGGCAAGATGCTTAGCAAGCTTATTAACTTTCTCTTGTTTGGCGCTTAAATCCTCCAGCGCTTGCTGTTGCACAAGAAAGTACGCATCTGAATTCTCGCAGGACTTCCTCGGTCCTTGACTTCTTGTCAGTAGCATACCGACTGATGCCTTTCAGCTTGTAGCTGAGACTAAAGAAGCGAAGTGATTCAGTGCAACGAGTTTGAAGATCTTGTGCCGGTGATGCTGCCAAGAACTCGAACACTACATCAACGTGGGACTGTGGGGTTTTCTCACCGCCTACAAGATCGTTTTATCACCTTTCTTGGAGACCAACAGGGTTGTCTCACTATCTTGAACCTTATCTGCATTACTTTCTCTACCATTGCATAGTGGGGTGCTCTTCTCCAATATTCTGTTTGCATACTACAAGAGAAACAAGCAGACACATCACAGGTTTAGCTTGTAGTATACCAAACTCATTTTGGTAAACCGGTTCAGTAGTAAGGTGGACAGGATAACAGCATGAAACAAACATATATCTCTGTACTATGGTCACTGTATTGTCCATATCATTCTAGTTTATGTTACCTAATCAAGATAGAGACACAGTTCAACTCATATATTTTTAAGACACAACAGCATAGACAGAATATAAGTGTGATAAACTACACAGCATTGGCAGCACTTGTAATGTCCATCACATGAGAACATAACTGTTTATACAACTTAAACTGAAATCAACATAGAGCAAGAAGTTATAACAGCAACCCAATTAAAGAAATAGGTTCAAAACATACCTGTTACGCCATTGGAGTTTCAATTGGATCCTTCAAATTCGAAAGTAGTCGGTATGAGTAAATACAGTGATGCAATAGCAAAGGAGTATGGACCATAGCTACGGAATCGACACGAGAACGATTGCTCTTCTGCTTTAAAAATGGAGTTTGGGTTAGCTGTGGTGGTCTTAGTGCTTTGGGCACTGCAGTAGCTTTACAAACTGCTCGTGTGGGGGTACTCTGTGGTGGACATGGTGCATTGCCAACTATAAGTGGGTTACTATCCGCTGGAGTTGCGGTTAGATGGGTTGTAGCTGGATCTCCTTAGCGGTGTAAGTGTGCAATCTGGAAGAGTCTCAATTATGTGTGGTGGGGCTAGTTTGTGGGCCAGTACAACCATGGTTCTATCTGCATCGACGGGTAGCACTATCTTTTGTGAAGTACGGGTTTTTGCTCCCTTAGATACTGCCATCACCCCCTCCAATTCAAATGGCTGATAAACAAGAAAAGAAATTGTACGTACAGACATTGTATGATAGACAGATGTGGTAATTCACATATATGTTGTCTAATCAAATAGGACAGCATGACACAATTTCACATATATGATGCCTAACTAAACAGGATAGCATGACACATTTTCAGATATATGATGGATAATTTAACAGGATATAATGGCATAATTCAACAAGATATAATGGCATAATTCAACATATGATGAGTACCTAAACAGGATGACATGACAAAACTATATGATGTCTTTCTAAAATAGGTTGGGATGAAATAATTCACATACATGTTGTCTAAGTATATAGGATGGCATGATATAAGCGACATAATTGATTCATATACTAAGCAGCTCGCTTTTCGCATGTATGATCTCTAAACTAAGCAGATAGAATTCAATATTGTGCATATGATGTCTAAACTAAGCAATGCAAGACACCATATGCATCATATGAGAAATATAAACATTACAACTTAGAGCATACACCTCATGTGGGATATAGGACTGGTCATCTGTCTCTGAATCCTCCTCTGGGGAGCTCCCTGTAACCAACGAGATATATGCTTCAACAGGTACCATTGCCTGCTCTGAAGACCTTGTTTTCACTCCAGATTTTTCCATAACCGGCTCAAATGGCTGATACACATGAAGAGTAGTTCAATATACACAGACTGCTGACAAATGGAATACGTAATGAAAAAAAAAGATGGCATGAGATAATTCACATATATGATGCCTGGCTCCATGGTGGTGCATAATTCACATATATGATAACTGGATGAAAAACATGGCATTGCATAATTCACATATCTGATATAGATACCAAACAGGAGGCATTCACACAAAGCATGTCTAATCTAAGCATATGGCATTGCAATGCAAGACACCATATGCATGATATGAGCAATATAACCCAGCCAAGTTAGAGCATGCACCTCGGGGAATACGACCGTCATCTCTCTCTGAATCCTCCTCGAGGAGCTATACGTAACCAGCAAGAAATCTGCATCGACGGTAGCGGCTTGCTCGAAGACCTTGTTTTCACTCCAGATTTTCCCATGACCGACTCAAATGGCTGATGCACAGGAAGAGTAGATGAATGTATAAACATTGTTGACAAATGGAATACATTATGGAAAAAAATATGGCACGATACAATTCACATACACGATGACTGGCTAAACAGGATGGCATTGCATGATTCACGTATATGATGCCTGGCTAAAGAAGATGGCATTGCATAATTCCCATGTACTCCCTCCATTCCTAAATATTTTTCTTTTTAGAGATTTCAAATGGACTACCACATACGGATGTATATAGACATATTTTAGAGTGTTTTAAAGCAAACTCAGTCGATGATGGTAATGCAGTTGGCGTGGCTGCCGGCAATGGGGAAGATGATCTGAGGCGGTGAAAGAAGGTCTGCAGGGGGGATCTCTGCTGCAGTGAACGCTTCTATCGATGGTGCACCTCAGGTGGGGTGGATGACGGCACGGCAGGAGCAGGACATAACACACAGAGTTTTCTTTGACGCCAATCTGAAAATGAAGTAAATCTGTAAGGGCTCCTTAGAATTGGAGGATTCTATAAACGCTGGGACAAGAAAAACATAGGAATAGGATAGGAATGCACATGCAAAACAGAGCATTTGGAAACATAGGATTTCAGTCAACCTGGGTGTTTGGCTCACATGAATTGGAAGAACAGAGGAATGGAGAAACAAAGTGATGCGACGAGTGTACAACCTCTTTGGCATAACCTTGTGGACCTCAGCATCATTGGGTTGGACGTGGAGGATGGTGATGATGCTGGTGTATTTGCCGGAGGTGGGGAAGAAGATCAGGAGCCTCTGGAAGCGGCGTCGAGGTCTTTGCTCACTGTGATGGACGGTTCCGTCATTGGAGCAGCTCTGCTAAGGTGTACGGCGACGAGGCTGAAGCATGACAAGATAGACAACTTTAATCTGAAGTGGGACCCTAATATCATCTGCAATAGATGATGTAAAATACATCACCAAAAAGTGCTAGATGTAAAACGCATCAGCCGGCGCCCACGGCCGCTCCGACAGATCTTTGTAAGTACCGTTCACTCGAACTTAATCAAGAAAATGAACTTCACGATAAACTGAATTTTACTATCGAAACTGATTGAACTAGTAACAGAGCATTGCAATAGATGTTTAGGGCGTTCGAGCACTAGTAGCGAGAGAAGCGATGATCTAAATCAGCAGACGCCGAAAGCGAGGGAACACGCTAGCAGAGAGCAAGTCATGCGATAGCACCGCGACGAGTGCTAAAGAAGCAACTCCAGAAGCTACGGAGGTTGTGCAGCAGAAGCAGCGCAAGCGTAGCAAGAGCAGAGCAGCAGCACGAACGAAAGCAGGAGCAAAAGAAGACGACCGACATCACGCATCAGAAAAGAGCGAGCGAAAGCGAGAGCGAGCAATTGCAGCTAGTGCCGTTGTGGAAGTCGCCACCGAGGAAGCAACGACATGGGGGAGAGACGTCGTGGATGATGTGGCCGGCGACGACGCCGTTGATGAAGACGCCATGTCTACTCGGTATCGAGCACCAGCAGCCCCGTGAGATCAAATAAAAGATAAAATGCAGCGGTGAGTGCAGAACCTCCTTGGTGGCGCCGAGTTGGCCTTGGCTTCGTCGGAGGAATTGGTGAGGGTGTTGCGGTTTCGGTGGGGCAGGTCAAGACGGCGCTGTGGGGATTGAGGTGGCGCGATAGACGAGGCGAACGTCGGGGCAGTTCCTTGGAGGTGGAGGACAGGGCGGCTGATCCGGCGGGACGACGAGATCGACAACGAATCCTCATCCGGTGCGGTGGATGAGGGACGGCGAGCTGTTGCGGTGGACGACGTAGTCGGGGAAGAATCTCCGGCTGGGCGGCGGTCGGGAGGCCGCCGGTGGCGCGGGGGGTTTCGCGGGTTTTGCCGGCCCCCGTGTCCGACGGGGGGGCGACGGGGGCGGGGGGAGCCAAGCTTAGGGACGCGCTTGTCCGAAATGTAGGGTAAGTTACCAGCGTACCCCCACCGGTTTTGACACCGCGACGTGGAGCTTCATTTCTAGCTGAGGGGTAGAAGGGGGATTTCGCATGTCTGGGCTGCGGGAGCGATTTTGGATGAGGAGGGAGTTCTCGCTCGCGTCCAAATTTCAGGATAACAAGGCGCGGCGTGGGTTGAAGAAGCGGGAGTTTCAAAGCAGGTGAGACAAAAGATACTCGAGCTTGAAAATTTCGGGATAACAAGGTGCGGATTCCTTGTTCGGCAGAACAAACTTAACATGTAAAAAAATCATACAAGACACAAGAGAGTCATGTCCCCTTTTAGTATATTGCTATAGATGCCATTGAAAAACTATAAGAAAAATGTAAAAACATTCGGGAGAACAAGATTACCCTGCACAGTACCAAATCGATTCGCACTTCCCTCAACAACAACAAAAAACAAATCAATTCCCACCAAAGAAAGAGTAATGTTCCTTTTTATATGATTACAAATGCCATGATCTCGAATTTCAATTTTTGAATCCACGTTATGTCGAATTCGAATATATCATTAGGTGACCTTGCGGTTTATAATTGATGTAGTCGTACATTTTGATCTTCCATCATATATGAACATTTTACTCCACCATGTGAACATATATATTGTCGTCTACCATATGGACTAAATTTGAATCAATTTTCCTTATTTGAATACGATTGTTGTCAAGTTATACAATAATTTAAATATTATCTTGATAACAAAAAGACATGCATATAGCAGTAATCATATTTCACTATGAACTACATTTACCATACGCTCTCCAATTCAAATACCTGTATCCATTTTATGTTGAATTCAAATCATAGTACATTATCGGTCTAGGTAGCGAGATGTTCGGGATAATCTAAACCCTGTTTTCATACGTATAATTTTTGGCTGAATTGGGACAAGTTTTGGTATAAGCCTCTTGCAAAACCGGACATTCTCTCAACAAGCCTCGTGGTTCCAAGAGGGAACGTGTCACCTTTGTGTGCAAAACGATATACGCTGCCTCCCCCCTGATTTTATTTACAGAGGCAACATAGAACTATATGAGTGCCCTGTTAAATTTTGGAATTATTTTGGGTTCATTTGGCCTTTTTATACATTAATTGAGTTTCTGGACTTTTAATGTGCATAATCTAAATATGAATTGCATGCACATGCTCCGGTGCACCAAAGTGGGTTGAAAAATCACATGTGTGTCCTTGGTTGAATTTCTAGGTCCCATGGAAGAAATGAGAATGAAATTCAAACATCTGGGTGTCATGACTCTGCCGAGAACATCGAGAAACTTAGATTTTAAATTCATGTAAATCCAAAACTCAGCTGGAAATCATGAAACTTGGCATGGTGTCATGTCATGGCACTAACATGTTGTGGTAAAAAATTGGGCCGATTTGGAAGCTCGTGGTTCTAAGAGGAAATGTGCCACCTTTGAGTGTGAAACGATATACGCTGCCCCAGTCGCCCTTGAGTTTCTTAACAAAGGCAACATAGAACTACATTAGTGCCATGTTAAATTTTGGAATTATTCCGGGTTCGTTTGTCATTTTTTATACATTAATTGAGTTTATGGTCATTTAATGTGCATAAGTCAAATTTGAACTACAAGCACATGCTCTCGCGCACCAAAGTTGGTTGAAAACTCACATTTGTGTCCTCGGGTGAATTTCTAGGTCCCATGCAAGAAATGAGAATAAAATTAAAACATCTGGGCATCGTGGCTTGGTCGAGAACATTGAGAAACTTGGTTTTAAAATTCTTGTAAATCCAAAACACGTCTGAAAATCATGGAACTTGGCATGGATGTCATGTCATGGTAATACCATGTTGTGATAAAAAAATGGCCGGATAGGAACAGATTTTGGTATAAGCTTCTTGCAAACCGAAACTTCTCTCAAGAAGGCTCATGTTTCTGAGAGGGAGTCACCTTTGAGTGCGAAACGATATACGTTGTCCCCCTTGAGTTTATTTACTAGGCAACATAGAACTACATGAGTGCCCTGTTAAATTTTGGAATTATTCCGGCTTGGTTTGGCCTTATTTACACATTAATTGAGTTTTTGGTCATTTAATGTGCATAATTCAAATATGAACTACAAGCTCGTGCTCCCGTGCACCAAAGTTGGTTGAAAAATCACATTTGTGTCCTCGGGTGAATTTCTACTCCCATGCAAAAAATGAGAATAAGATTCAAACATCTGGGCATCGTGGCTCGGTCGAGAACATTGAGCAACTTGGTTTTAAAATCATGAAACTTGGCATGGTGTCATGTCATGGTAGTACCATGGTGTGGTAAAAAAATTGGCCGAATAGGAACAAATTTTGGTATAAGCTTGTTGCAAATCGGAGCTTCTCTCAAGAAGGCTCGTGGTTCTGGGAGGGAACGTGTCACCTTTGTGTGCATAATTCAAATTTGAAATACAAGCACATGTTCCAAAGGCACCAAAGTTGGTTGAAAAATCACATGTGTGTCCTCGGGTAAATTTCTCGGTTCCATGCAAGAAATGGGAATGAAATTCAAAATTACAGGCGTCGTGGCTGGGTTGGAAACATTGAGAAACTTAGTTTTTTAATTCCTCTAAATCCAAAACACGCATGAAAATAATGAAACTTGGCTTGGTGCCATGACATGGCACCAACATGTTGTGGTAAATTTGCAATCCGATTTGCGAAGGGCACACATTAACAATCAACAAAGTCATTTTGGAACAAGTGTTGTCACGTTACAATCGGAAACACAAGTATTATTGAAACCATGGGCGTTCTACTTACTAGTACCATTTACGTGCATACGCGTCCCATTTTTATTGGCTAGGAGGCGTCACGCGGGGTAGCTATTTGAGTACAAGAGGTGTGCGATCAGACCCCTGCGCGTGCTTATCGGGAGGAGAGCCCTTTGACCTCCATCTGCCGCCCACCTCTCTCCCAAGGTCTCCATTAATGGCGCCCGAGCCTCTGTTTAATGGCGTAGCTATGTCTCACTCGACTGAGATTTAAGAGAGAAAAAAGAAAATCTGAAAGCACGGACGTTGATGTAAGATCCGACGGACCTATATAGCATCTACTGCGACTTATAGCAAGACTGATGAATATATAAGGACGATTTTCTTTATCAAAGAATGGCTTGCCCCTTCCGATTTTCATTACTGAAAACCACCACAATTCACAAGAAGTTCAACACAACACCAGCCAAACACGAAGGACTAAAGCTACTCCTCCGTCCCATAATATAAGGCGCTTTTTGACACTAGTATAGTGTCAAAAACGTCTTACATTATGAGACGGAGGGAATCTGATTGAAATCGCAACATCCCAAGAGGCCAACAAAGGCCAAACATCCGCGCTAGAACCCAACATTTCTGGCCGGCGACACAATCCGCATCCTAAACCGATTATTACATCAAAAGAAACCAGGAAACTGAAGGAAGCCCAAGAAGCAACTAGAAGAACGACAACGCCCGTGGTCGCCACAAAGAAGAGTTTTCTTCATTCCAGCCTCACAACATTGATCTTCCACGGAAAGATAAGGGCGATTAATTGTCTTACATAATTAGAAAGATAATTAAAAGCCACATGTGGCTACGCCCGAAAATACACAAGGGAAAAAGAAGGAAGACAAGGATCTGGCTCACGATCTCTACTTTCTTGATGTGTTCTTTGCAGGGCAGGAACTAGTCTCCGCAATGGCGATGAGCTCTTTCGTGTCCTCAAGACGCTGCTTGAGAACATCCACAGATTCCTCCACCAGCCTTTGGTGCTCGTTGCGGATCATGTCATTCTCGTCCATAAGTTTCTTGACGATGACGCTGGTCCTCTTCAACAAGGCACTGGTCTCCTCCTTCTGGTCTGCACTTCGGACGATCTTTTACCTCAGCAGGTCGCGCTCGGCTCGGAGCCTCTCATTGATCTCCCTTAGTTGCAGGATGACGCCGGTAGCCTGTTCAAACGAGGCTTTCACGTCATCCTGCAATCTCGCCAAGCCGGAGATCTAATCCATCTGGCTATGGACGGTCGCATGCATGCGCGTGTAACAGTCGTCTCCTGCCCGCGATAAATTTTCCTAGGCGCGCAGATGCGCGGCGGAACATCTCTTTGCATTAAATGGCGGCGGGACATCTCTGCTGCTTTCGCGGTCTGGCCGGACCGATCTGCTGCATCGGCCGCAGTAGGACCTCCGTCTTTGCTTCACAGCCCGGGACCTCTGTCTTTGCTACTTCTGCTTGGCGGGACATGTCGGCTGCTCTCGCAGCGAGGCGGGACATCTCTCGTGCTTCCGCTTCCATGCTCACCTCTCCCTGGTGGCAATCTCTCAACCCATAACTCACGCTGGCCATGCCAGACGCAAGGGAAGGATGCTGAATGACTTGTTTGTTTTTGTGGATGAGGAGTTGAGGAGGAATGTGCAGTGATCTTGGCATACTAGTATTTATAACCGAGTACTAATACGCTCCTGAGTGGGAAACCGTTTAGGTTGTGAACGGTGTGAACAGGTTTGGAATTCAATATAGCGTGGTACTAATACGCTCCTAAGTGGGAAACCGTTTTGGTTGTGATCGGTGTGAACAGGTTTGCAATTCAATATAGCGTGGAGTAATTTGGAATGTGACGAGACGCAAGCTCAAAGTTTATTGACGGTTCTAGTTTCGAAGTGCGGCACTATTCCCGGATTGAGTACTTCTTTTTCTACTCCCTCCTTTCCGGTTTTATAGGGCTTATCTCAAAATTTTAGTTTTTCCATTTTATAAGGCTCAACTTGGTTGTTCCCCAGCACATGTTCAGATTCCAAGGTGCATTAAATCATTGCATGCAAGTATTAAGAGAAAATTGATCAATGCATGTACTTTATGCATGCATGCATTGCAATTAATGCATTGATAAACATAATTTTTTGAGAAAAACAAGAGCATTAATTAGGTGCTTTTGCAAACTACGAAAAATATTCCACCACTCACCATAAACCGGAAAGGAGGGAGTACTGTTGTGTATGTGCAATAACTGGCACCGTCGTATACATATCTTACGGTTAATGGGGCGTTCGACAGGAATAGCCACGTGGCGAGCTCTAGGCTAGTCCTTTTTTCAGACGCATTAAACCTATCTCTCGGGACTTCACGCACGCACCATCGTTCCACCCACAAAAACTTGTACTCTGAGTTTAGTAGTACGTTATACAGGAAGAGAAGAGGTGCACGCACGCACTCGTCCTCTCACACACGCGTCTGTTTTTTTCTCGAAAAGGAGGATGATGACCCCCGGCCTCTGCATCTGGGAGTCACACACGCATCTGTAGCTACGAATTGTAGTGTTCTCAACCATCCGATTGGCTCTATCATGGATGTACCTATATACTAAAACATGTCTAGATACATCTATATTTTGACAAATGGAAGGCATGTATTGTGGAGCGGAGGAAGTGCTTGTCATCAAAATGGATAAAAAGGGCGTATCTAGAACTAAAATACGTCTACATACATCTCCTTTTATCCATTTTGATGACAAGTAGTACTTCTTACCCAAAGGAACTTTATATCCAATGCAGACACAAAATATCCGTTCGATTGTTGGAAATTACTGATCGATGTCAAAGTAATTGCCGCATCGCCACCAAAACCCACCATTTCTTAAGCTAAAGTAGACCAAGGTAATCCCTATATTAGCATATTACTAAGATAAACAGAAGGCATTGTCGAAACATTTAGGACGTGAGCTTGTCAATCTGAATGTGGAGGGACACAAGCTTAGCCCGGGCGAGCAGCTTGGGCGGAACTGTCAAGAAGGTCAGCTCCTGCACGTCGACGTCGCCGGGATCCCTACTGCTTGTCACCTCCATTTCCACCTTGACGGCGTCGGTCATGCCTTTGGGCTCCCCCGTGAACCGTTCGCCTGATTTGGCCAAGTAGTGCGGCAATGGGGACGCCCCCGCTCTGATGCAGACGAACGACACGGCGATAGGCGCGCCGACGTCAAGCACGCCACCGACCAAGAAAAACGCGCGGCGGTCCTCCTCCGCGAACAACAAGAGCCGTGGCTCCGAAAGTGGCACTTGCAGCTGGAGCACCTTGCCGTACTGGATCCTGTGCACGGGCATGGTGTGACACTCCAAAAAATTTTAATTTTTTGTTTTCAACAAAAACTTTGTTTGATTTGAAGAAGGTCATTTAAATCCTTCCAAAAACCTCTCTCTCTCAAAAATTTTCCCCATGGCAAGGATTTTATTTTTTGTATCTTCTTCAACCCTGGTGTTTGGTTATTAAAAAACCTTTCTTCTGATTTTCCCATCTCAAATATATTTTTTTGGAATTTATTTTCTATTAAAAAGAAACCCTATGGATTTTGGGGCTACTCTTTTGTTTTGAAACCACCCATGGTTTTACCATGCCTCATGTGGTAATTTCTTCCAAAACCCCTCCCTCCACTTTCGGGCAATCCAAACATTCTGTTCCAACAGGTCCAACCCATTTTTGGATTTTATTTCATTTATTATTTCCCCACAAACAATTATGTCCTTTATTCTAAGCCTAGATGATTTACAAAGGAAGTACCTGATTCCTTTTGAGTTTTGATCTCAAACCAACTCCTCTGGATAGTCCTTAGCACCCCCAACCTAGATCCATCAAGATCCACTCTTCCTCTTTTCAAAATTTTCAAGTTTCAACCTCTGCAAGCTTGGACCAGATTCATCATTTTTGGTGAAATTCATATTTTCCTTTCTCCAAAAATTCCACCAAAATTCAGGCAGCCCCCAGGTGCTTTGAGAGGCCACCACACCAAAGATCAGCCCCAGATAAATTCTTCTCATGCTTGAATCATTTCATCAAACACTTGGTCGGCACTGTTTCTGTGCATATTCAGTAAATTCAGAGATTCAGAGTTTTGTCAGTGTCATTTTTCGTCAGTGCCTTGTCATCGATCACCAATGCACCCTGGTGCTTTGCGCACGGCCTCTCCTCCTTGACCGAGCACCTTGACGCTCCCTTGGGCCAGGCGCGGTGTCGATGGCGGCGGCGAGCCTCGACGCCGGCAGCTTCGATGGCAGAGCCACCCGTGGCGGCTAACGGGAGCCAGCGCCACTTCGCTACACCGTCGGTGCCGCCTAACGCCCCTAGCCCTCCGCGTGGCCTCATGCATGCCACACACGCAGCACTGCGTCGGCTGGCCCGGCAAGCACAGGGCGCACCCTCTGCCGCCGACGGGCCCGCGCCGCCCCGTTCTGTCGAAACCACCCAAGAGCGCCTAATCCAACCTGGTTTAGCTTCTAAACGGAACCCGTGGACCTCCACGTTGATGCCCAACCCCCTAAACTCCCCGACCAAGCACTGCGCCGCCGTAACCATCGCCGGAGATCCCCGTTCACGGCCACCGCCTCGGATCGCCTATAAAAAGAGGTTCCGAGCTCGTTCTCGAGCACGCACCACCACTGCACCTCACCAGAACCCCGCCAAGCCACTAGGAGGACCTCGAGGAGGTCTCCTCCCCCAACTCCGGCCGCCCCGATCCGCCTCGGCCACCAGCTCGATTCACTCCGGTGAGGCCATCCCCGCCTCCCAAACCTCGTCAGTCGTCTTCTCGTGCACCCAGTGATCTAACCCAAGCTGCAATTTGACCTCCGCAGCCCTTCCCGACGAGATCCATCTTCACCCGAGCCGCCGTCCGTCGGAGCTAGGACCCCCGTCGACGTGGTGCTCGCCGGCGACCACCACCACCCACAGACGCGGAAGGACACACTGGTCACATAGGTACTCTCCGATCCTCTTAACTCATCGTGGATCGCCGCCGGCGACCACCGCAGCTCTCTGGCGCCGACGAGCTCTGCTTCTCCCCCCGTTTGAAATTTCAAACCTAACGGGTGGGACCCCTCGTCAGTCTGTTCTTTTTTTGAATCATTTTCTGAAAACGCCTTCAGGCAGAATACGTTTCCCTTTGCAGTTGACGGCTTTTTAGCCGAAGCATTTTCTGTTTTTATAAGTTGGCCCTGGAAACTTTCTGTTTCATTACAGATGAGTCCCTGGATTAAAACCTTTATAACTTTTAAACAGAAACTGATTTTTGATTGATTCTTTTTCTGTCATCTTTATTTTTCAGTCTAGTTTTGGTCATGTTTATTTGAAAAATATTTGGAACATTTTTTTGTGCACTCTCGGTATTTACGTTAGTACGTATTTTCTTATAACGTGAATCTGGGAGGAGGTGTGAACCGCGAACTTCGCCAAGCTAGACTCCGACTACTCCGAACCAGGCAAGCATGTTTGAACTTTTGATATGATGAGTGTTTGTTGCATGTTTGCATTAAGTAGTTACATGGCATGTTTATGAGCATTTCGATAAATGTTATATTACATGCAAAGTTGAGGCAAGTGAGTTTCGAAAATCTGGAAGTTGTTGGATATGAGTTTGCATGGCCATGTGATGGCATGAGAATTGGGTAAGATGGCAGTGTTGTAGCATGCCAGTCTTATGCCAGACTATTTGACTCCAGTGTCAACGTGAATCAAGTCACGTTTCCATCCGTTTCCCCTTCCTGTACTACCACATGTTTTCCGCAAGGGATATGGCTTAGTAAGTTGCAAACCTCTTTCCTGGTACACACCAAATAGAGAGGCCGTGATGAGGGTTCCATGGCCCTGGATTAAAGCCGATCATCCGGTCGGGGGCATGGGTGTTTCCGGTTGGGACCGAGAGGGGGGCACCCCTTAGGGCGCGCGTATATAAATTTGATCCCATGCTATTCAAGGTTGTGATCTCCCCATCTCAAAGTTTTTCTTGAACATTGTCTAGGGTGATTCCTGGCATCGTGAGGTGGGATGGGTGTGTACTGGTTAGATGTGTTTCTACCGAAATACCATAAACGGGACTAGTCCTTCGTGACTATGGAAATCCGTTGGCTGTGGGTAATTAGTACAAACTCTGCAGAGTCAAAATCCTTTGAATCATCTTATCCATGTCCGAGTACTATGTTCAACTTATCTTGTCAGTCTCAGTGACAAAAACTCCGGTGAACAACATGAGTGTTAAGTCCGGCTAAATGATTATTCCTGTGGATGGACTAACCCGTTTATTATCGTGTGTTGAATAATTTTCTGTGAGTGTTATATCTCGTGAATTTATCAGATATGAATAATGAAATATAAGCCCTTTCTATGATGTCGCTCAGACGTCCGACTGTGGCAGGCTTGTTAATTACTTTCAATATAAGCCCTTTCTGCGATGTCGCTCAGACGTCCGACTATGGCACGCTTGTTATTTACTTTCTATATAAGCCCTTTCTGCGATGTCGCTCAGACGTCCGACTGTGGCACGCTTGTTATTTACTTTCTATATAAGCCCTTTATGCGATGTCGCTCAGACGTCCGACTATGGCACGCTTGTTATTTACTTTCTATATAAGCCCTTTCTGCGATGTTGCTCAGATGTCCGACTGTGGCACGCTTGTTATTTACTTTCAATATAAGCCCTTTCTGCGATGTTGCTCCGACGTCTGATTGTGGCACGCATGTTATTTACTTTCAATATAAGCCCTTTATGTGGTGTCGCATAGACGCCCGACTGCGGCATGATAATTTAATTGTTTACCCTTCGAGGCGTCGCTCCAGACACCCGATCGGTTTTCAGTTATTTTGTTGGGATTTCGGGAAGACTATCGCCCGACTCCCTTTTTACTTATCATGTTGTGCAAATATTTATTATTGGAATGTGCATTGCTATTTGCCCATGACGTATTCATGCATGCATTTGTTATATCTTATGTCCGAACTGTCTTGCGAGTACTTTCAAAGTACTCACTTGGCTTGTTGATTTGGCGGATGTTGTGAAGGCGATCTCATGGATGAAGAGTTCGATAGCGAGTTCGACGCCTAGAGGAGTCGGTCGATTTAAATGCGATCCTGGATTTGGTCACTGTATTATATCCACTTCCGCTACCCAAATAAATTCATCGAGCCTCACCATCGACGCTCGATGAGCTGCCAGTTTAGGAGTCATGTTATCCACTCCACTGTGATATTTCCACCACCACTTTTATCTCGAGTCAGTAGTATGCCACCACACCCCTGTACCATAATCGCCCTTATGTACAATATTGGCGTGTTTGTAATAAATTGTTGAGCAGCCTCAGCTCAACCCTGTAATATATATAATGCTACTGGCCTTCTGCATCAAGTATTTGTCTACCAGTAAGGATAATTCTTCCTATACTGGAATCAAGAGATCGATTTCTCAATAAGTATTTTATTGAAAAACCGGTCGTGACACATGGGATGCGCGATGCTGATGTGGTGGTAGAGCGTCGGCAGCGGGCCTTCGTAGCCGCAGACGGGCACGGGGCATTTGCAGGGCACGAGCGGACACACGCTCTGGTGATCGGCGAGCTTGTGGTAAGTGACGTAGAGCCCACAGCCTTCGTGCGGGCACTCCACCCTCACCGACGAAAGGACGGAGTCCACCGCCGTGTTCCGCACGTCGAAGCCACCGCCGCGCTCGCACTTCTGGCACTACCGCTGGTTCCCGGGACGCGTCCACGCAAGCCAGGTGCCCTCCCTTGCACTGCAGAAATCAATCCAACAGCACATCAATCAAGAAACCTACACCTTGCTCAATCAGCCAAACGGACGAGGTGTATTCGAACCTCATACACTGGAGGCGTCAAGGGGCGGAGGCACAAGGGGCAGTGGAGCACAGTGAGGTCCATCAAGACCTTAGAGAGCTCCATCGTCGGGTCATGTTCCTGTTCGGTCTGCATGATCTCGCCCTCCTCGTGCACAACCATCTCTCGACTTGGGCCCGGGTATTACAAAGCTTACCATCACATATTTTATACTCCCTCCGTTCCTAAATGTACTCCCTCTGTTCAGAATTACTTGTCTCGAAAATGGATGTATCTAGAACTAAAATACGTCTAGATACATCCATTTTCGCGACAAGTAAACTAACCATAGTGGGAGTAACATAAAGTAGTATCATGCACTTGGGACTCGCAAACATGCTTATGTGGCAGGCAATTAAAGAAGAGAGAGATGGTTATAGTAACATAGGTAGATACCGTAACATAATAAATATGATGCTACTATGTGTCATGCATGGCAATAAATGGGACCATCTATCATACTACTAATCCATGATACTATGCACTATAGAGGTAGTAACATAGACTAGTAACGTATGCATGTTACTAGTCTAAGTTACTCCCCGATGACCAGCCTAATTCGAGCGGAGGGAGTAAGTCTTTATAGAGATTTCACTAGGTGGACTACATACGAACAAAATGAATGAATCCACACTTAAAATGCATCTATATACATCCGTATGTAATTCATAATGGAATCCTACAAAGACTTATAATTTAGGAACGGAGGGAATACTACTTCAAGGTGCATTAAATCAACACATGCAAGTACTATCAAAAGAAGAGTCACGGCATGCATGCATGCATTGTAATTAATGCATCGGTAAACGCAAGTTATTGAAATATATGGAGTGCAGGGCTTTGATGTGTCGTGTCAACTCGTACATCAACAAGAAGTTTGATTATCCTCTCCCTCGCGGACTTAACTGCACCTGCCTTTTTCTTTGTATGATGAGTTGGCCACACACTGTCGTGCCCACCTGTCATACACGCAAAGGCAGGAGCATCCCTCCCTCGCCCATGAGCGTGGTGGCTGGCAAGAATAGGAGAAGCTTTGCTTCACGCTCGCTCTCCCTCCATACGCGGTGGACATGCGATAGTTCAATCGGTGTCGGATGGCGGAAGCATCTTGTAGTACTCCTCCAGTGTTGTAGTACACCATCATTGTTCGACTTCCCGAAGAGGCGAAGAGCCAAGCGCAGCCCGGACGCTCGTGTGGCAGTTTCATGTGTAGAATAGTCTAGATAGCGTGTACCATGCTTGTAAGCTTAAAATCGTTGGGGTCGGCTCCATGCTATGTGGCCGTCTCAAAGTTCTAAAAGAAAATTAAAATAGTCTTCTGGCCCTACCTGTCACCCTGCTGATTGTAGTTTGCACGCTCATCTGGTCAAGACAGGAATATATATTTTAATTTGTTTTTTTTCAAAAGGGGACTCTGGCCTCTGCTTCGAGCGATGCATACGGCCACATATATTTTAATTTGTGGTGGGTAAATGTTAGAGGTTGCAGCAAATATATTGTACACTGCGGGTCTTTCAGCCAAGTTTAGAGGCAAGCATGTGGGGCCAGCGCTATGATGTGTCGCGTCAACTCGTAGAACGAGGAGAAGCTTGATTTTAGTACACGCCTTCTCCCTCGCCCATGCGCGCTGTTGCTCGCAAACGAGGACAGGCTTTTGCTTAGTAGTACTTCTACAACAAGCTATCCGTCTCGATCGCGGTGGACGGACATGCAACAGTGGATTCGACACTGTAGAAGCAGTAGTAGTAACATCATTGTTCGTATTCTCGAAGAGGCAAAAGGCCAAGCGCAAACCGAACGTTGCGATTCTGCGAACATTGGAACCGCATATAGCGAGCTCTTGCATGAGACAAAATTGCTATGTGAGCCCACTATTATACTAAATGCGTACAACTACTTGCTAGTATAGCCCTGTAAACCAGAAAGGAGTATTTGCCCTTCTAGATATTTCAACAAGTGACTACACTACACCGAGACGGAGTACATATGGAGCATTATGAGTGAATCTGCACCGTAAATAAATACGCACTAGTTCTATCGTTTTCCTCTCCGAGGTGCACAATATTGAGTATACTGACTAGTCTCTTTTTGACACACATTTACATTTTTTGACACAGTACAGACGCAAGCGCTCATATACACACGCATACACTCACCCCTATGAACGCACACACGCACGGCACTATCATCTTGAAATTTACGAAGTCACCATAGGAACCTCGTCGTCGACGGGTCCATAGGTGCTTGAATGCCAACGATGAAGAGGGTAGCGGTTCTCGAGACATTGAACGGTCAATGATGCATCCTCAATTACATGTAGAGGGCATTAATTGGAGAAGCAGAATAGAGCCAGCACGATGTGAATGCGACAGAGTTTGGACTCTCATATAATAAAGGCGCTCCAACACTCCAATCCATCTACTCCCAAGTCTCTGCGCAACACTGCTCACTCCAATCCAAGACCAAGTGACCAGAAGCCACAAGCACCTATGGAGGCGATGGGCCTTGGCGGCGATGGCTGTGCCAAATCATCCAAGGTGCCGACCTACGGCCCCATAGCGTCTGCGCGTTCCAGACGGTCTTTGGCGACCGCAGGCGTCGTAGCCCTCGCCAACGCCGGCTAGGCCTCTCGCATGGATGACATGATGGTCAACTCCATCCGCAAGTTCACCGCCGTCAAGAAGCGCGCGGACGACCTTGCCGTCTTGCTCCGACCAGCGCGCCCGGGCTCCTCATTGCCTGCCACCCTCATCGGCCTACATGGTGATGAACTCTTTCAAGCCACTGGTGGCCCTGCAGTGCCGGAGGTCGACGAAGAATGTGCACCTCGAGGCCGCTTCGCCAGCAGCGCTCTTGCCATGCAAGAAACCGTCGACCTGCACATCCACGTCTCTGAGGAAATCGTCTACATAGGCCACTACAAAGGCAAGCGAGGACAGAAGACGTTGGCCTTCTTCCAGGGCTGGAATCTTTGGGCGCCATTATTGAAGCACGCGTCGACCGCCACAGCGGCTGCTACTTAGGCGCCGTTCGGTGGGCGGCATACCAGTCGAGGAGGGGGACGTCGTCGATGGATGCATCTCTTCTTCTTGCCTCCTGTAACCAGCACTACATCGCCTCGTGGCCTTAATGTTTTATTAGTATAGTACTCCCTCCGTTCCCAAATATAAGTCATTCTAAAGATTCCAGCAGATGACTACTACATACGGAGCAAAATGAGTGAATCTACACTCTAAACTATGTCTTCATACATCTGTATGTTGTATTCCATTTGAACTAGTATCTAAAAAGGCTTATATTTATGAACGGAGGGAGTATATGTCAATTTTTATTCCAGTCGTAACGTTTTTTCACTTTGTGAGGTGGGGTCATAGCTGAGCAAACCCACCCCACCCATCGAGGCGTCGGCCGAGTTTAGAATTAGAAGAGAGAAACGAGGAAGGAGAGCTAGCTGTAGCACGGACGCTGTTGTCAGATGGGACTCGTGTTTATAAAATAGGAGTACTGAGCACTCGTGCCTCTTTTTTTTTGAGGGAAAAATTAGTCGTATGTCTAGTACCACTAGTTGGGTGCATGCGACCTATAGCTGTCATCACTTTAGGTCTCCTTTTCGAACTGCGGCTACGCTTCACAGTACATATTTTTTTCACGCATTTATCCTCCTATATGTACTCCTAGACTATTTCCACGTGCTCCCATTCGCCGACATGTGGGACATAGAGCATCTGGGTCGTAGTGCATGCACGACTCGGAGCATATGCCGTGGTACTTTACATTTCAGACCTCACGAATTACATGCAAACCCCCCGTAGAAGAATAAATAAATCAATGAATTACTACATGAAACCGGATTATTTTCATGGAAACCGAAGCACGTTCATTAAATTTTGGACATAACAAGTTTATAAAAAATGACCGGACATAAACCAGTCTAAGGGCCTCTTTGATTTTTCCCGAAAAAAGGACCTCTTTGATTCGCAGGATACTGAAAACACAGGAATGGGGAAAGTATGATGGCGATGAACCGAGACGAGGAGAACTCTAACTCAGTTAGAGGTTAGAGTTAGATTCTAACCACTGAACTAACTCTAAACCAAAGAGGTGTATGGATGGCGGGGTTAGATTGACAATAAATGCTCTATCTCAATCATTTGACTACTTTGGACCCTATTTTTAGTCGAGACTAAAATAAGTCCCTTGGATCCAAGCACCCTCTTGGTGTGGCGGCTCTTCTGTGGCCTCCTCCCGCTCACAATTGACATAAGCAGACCATCTATACAAATCAAGCATGCAAAACATGATAATTTTTACTTTGTCCATACAAACGAGATATCCCACTTAAACATACAAGTCGTCAATCAAGCTTCACAAAATAAATAAAACACTTCATGAAACAAAGAATGAGCTAACTCATCACGGAAGTCGTTCACGATAGGGAGGGAGCCCGGAGCCCCTCACGCACCGAGGGAGGAGCTCGCCATTGTCGCTCTGGAGGAAGGCTCTGTAGAGCCCAAGCCCGAACCCCTCCGACACTGCCCTTGCGAGTTGAGGTCGACACCGGCATGGGTAGCAGGGGCCGCTTGCCGACCAGAACTTAATCTTTGGGCCTCTAGAAATAATGCAAGCACTGTAACTAAAATACCTAGAAAGGTGAACTGAATCTTTGGGCCTCTAGAACTAATGCAAGCACAACTGAAATACCTAGAAAGGTGAACTGAATCTTTGGGCCTCTAGAAATAATGCAAGCACTGAAACTTAAATACCTAGAAAGGTGAACTGAATCTTTGGGCCTCTAGAAATAATGCAAGCACTGAAACTAAAATACCTAGAAAGGTGAACTGAATCTTTGGGCCTCTAGAAATAATGCAAGCACAGAAACTTAAATACCTAGAAAGGTGAATCAATCTTTGGGCCTCTAGAAATAATGCAAGCACAAACTGAAATTCCTAGAAAGGTGAACTGAATCTTTGGGCCTCTAGAAATAATGCAAGCACAAACTCAAATACCTAGAAAGGTGAACTGAATCTTTGAGCCTCTAGAAATAATGCAAGCACAAACTCAAATACCTAGAAAGGTGAACTGAATCTTTGGGCCTCTAGAAACAATGCAAGCACTGAAATTGAAATACCTAGAAAGGTGAACTAAATCTTTGGGCCTCTACAAATAATGCAAGCCTGAAATTGAAATACCTAGAAAGGTGACCTGAATCTTTGGGCCTCTAGAAAGATTTATTACCTCCTCAAGCAGCATCAAACAATTCCATGCGTGCGCCACAAATCTATAGCAAGTTTGATCAGGATCTACTTTTGCAAATCAGAATTAGCGCTAGAGCAAGCAAGATCAATGATATGGCCGTGAGATAGAGAAGGAACAAACAAACTCACCCCTCTCGCAGCCTCCACAGTAGATGCGCTTGGCCACAGCATCTGACGGAGGGAGAAAACGACTAGTGAAGGGGAGCGGGCGACCTTGAAGGTCGGAGGGAGAGGGCGGCCGGAGTAGGCGGCGGAGGCCCGAGCGAGAGGGCGGCCGGAGGAGAGAGAGGCGAGTGGGCGCTTGGGCGAGGCGGACCTATGGGGAACAGAGAGGAGTCGTGCGAGAGGGAGGAGCGATCTGGTGTGGGCAGGTGAGATTTTTTAGGGAGGCGATCTAGTGCGGGCAGGTGAGATTTTTAGTTCTCTTTTAGTGGGCCCGAGGATAACTAACCCAATTAGAACGTCTCCACTGGCTATTTTTTAGCTGGGTTAGAGCAAACTAGCTCAAACTAACCCCTCTTGTTTCGATAATTTGAGGCTATTTCAACCCAAACTAGCTCTAACTCGTGGATCCAAACAAAGAGGAGTGTTCTTTGTACATGCTACAAGTGTGGACCGTAGCACATTGTTTTTTATGGCCATATCACCACATTGTTTTCTACTCCTGGTTCACTTTGGGCTACCGTGGTTCGCACGGCTGGTTCAACTGGGCTGCCGTGGTTCGCACTCCTCAGGCACAGAGTAGTACTCCCGTTCCTAAATATAAGTCTTCGTAGATATTTCACTGTGGACCACATACGGATGTATATAGATGCATTTTATGTGTAGATTCACTCATTTTTCTCCGTATGTGATCCATAGTGAAATCTCTCCAAAGACTTATATTTAGGAACGGAGGGAGTAGTATATATACCGCATCCGGGTGGACCTGTCATGCACCAGATTAGAGCGCGGAACGGAAGGGGGGCATCACCCCGGTCGGAGCGCCAGTAATTCATGACTATAGTGAGTGGTCATATCATAAGTCTTTCCAGCAGTAACGCGCCGTCAAATCGCACAGCCCCACTCGCTCTCCCTCCTCGCCTCTCGGTCAAACCGCCTACCCGAAAACTGCCGCGCATACTGCCCGAGAAAAGCCCCACCCTCAACTTTTAACTACGCGAAAATAGTTCGACCTTGTTCGTTCTATATAAATACAGTACTTACTGTATGTTTATTCACCCGTGGGGTTGTTCAATGAATGGAGGGGCGGGGAGCACAAGTGAACAATACTACATCTGTCCGGGTTTATTGGTCCCCATTGTATTTCGTGCCAAATTTTGACCATAGATTAAACTAAGAAAATGTTCACGCATGTCACCAAACATTATATTTTTCAAAACTATGTTCAAATACGAATCCAATGAGATAATTTTTCTTGACATGCATTAACATTTTGTTAGTTAAATCTTTAGTCAAAATTTGACACAAACTATAAAAAGGGACCTATAAACCAGGACGGAGGTAGTACTGTAGTAGTAAGTAGGAGTCGTAGAGTAGTCACCTTAAATAGAGAGTTTCTTTTCTTTAATGCCACGTACACAAATTGAAACGCTTGTTGTGGAGAAAAAGATAATCACTCCACTATATATGGGCCTTGAGGGCTGGCGCTTGCTTTACGAGGGTTGCTCTCTTCATTCTCTCATCCTCTCCAGATATAAACAAGACAGCGGTAGCAACATTTTCTCGCTGCTCACCGCTGGTCACAGATCCGGCCGGATCCCTTCGGCCGGTGTCTGTAGAGGACTAAAAGGTGCATCGTTCCCGCGGTCATCGGCGCCGAGGGAGGAAACCCACAGCTGCCGGAGGGGCCCGATCCTCTGCCCGTGCCGTTCTCTCCGACATAGCGCCGGCTCGGGAGGTCCTCCGACCCTTCTTCCTCCCTGCCGTATTGTCCGCAGATCCGACCTACCGCCGCCGACATCCTGGCGACCCTCAGGTATAAGTTCTTCGAAAGCGACCTTGTTTCATCGCCCCAGCCTCCCCACGTGTTCTGCATGTGCATCTTTTTCTACTCCCATCGGCTCTTCCAAAGCCACCTAAATTTATAGTATTATTAGAGGTAAGGCTACTCCATGCATTGAATCTAGGGCTTTGTTCAAACAACGAAGAAAGGGGAAAGTTGTAGCATGAATCTAGGACTTGATTCAAAGAGGAAATAATATGGTGAAAGTAGTAGAGGCGGATACCCAACCGGTCTCTTGGTTGAAAAAGAAATAATGGGAAAAGCAGCGGTACAAACTGGATAAGGAACAGATCTATTATTGGTTGAAAAAGGATAGAAAGTGGCGGCTGGTGGACAAGTCAACAGAGTATGTCGAGGATTAGATTTGCTGCCATCACATAGTAAAAGGTCTCGAGATTAGATTTGCTGCCCTCACATAGTAAAAGGTCTCGAGGATTAGATTTGCTGCCCTCACATAGTAAAAGGTCTCGAGGATTAGATTTGCTGCCCTCACATAGTAAAAGGTCTCGAGGATTAGATTTGCTGCCCTCACATAGTAAAAGGTCTCCGAGTTAGGTTTGCTGCCCTCACATAAGCGTGAACAAGCTCGGCATCACCACTTTATGCCTCCTTGTAGGTACATTGTCTTGATCGTCCACTTGTCGCATGTCCTTATACCAACCTTTTGCCCTTGTTAATGTAAGGGCGCATGTAAAATGAAGCGATCACTGCTTGTTACCTTAGGGACATGTCTAACCGGTGTTATTGTTAATCTAATGCCTCCGGTGATAAGATGCAATTAAAGCGTGTTACAAATGGCACTCCGCTGTTTTCCCTAGTATGATAAGTAAGTTGCTCCTTTCTGACGCTTTGAGTGTCCTGGTGTCCCCACGGTCCCATGCCCTTAAACCAACTCTTTAGTTGTTGTTGATTTACTATATGCAGTAAACAAGCAATGCCACCATAAAGTAATCCCATATCGAGGAATCTCATTGTTGATCGTAATGCTTCGGTAACATTAATCATTCTTTGACGTTTTAAAATTTCTCTTTGTCCTTGTGTGATTGCCATGAACATAATTAAGATGTTTCTTTTCATTTTGTATATGTTTCGTATATTCTTATTGACCACCAACTGTTTACTTTCTATCATTTTGTGCAGATAGGGATATCCATTTCACCTTGTTGCTATTGTGACCTTTTGGTGAACTGCGCAAAACACTTTTTTTTGGAACGAGTGTCTTGTGCAGTTCAACTAAAATGTCACGTGGGCAACATCTCTCAATTTTGGTGGAACTGCACAAAATGGTGATTGGAGTTTCCAATATCTCCGTCAAGTTCTACTGGTAATCTCGTGCAACATTTTATTAGCATTTGCAAGATGGAGCCGTCACTGTCACCACAATGGCACTTTATTTTGTGGAACTGCACAAAAGGATAAGAAAATTATAGTTGCACCTTACATGAGCCGGACAGCCAACCTTAATGTTCCCCAATTTCAGTGCAACTACTAAAGAAGAACCTGCCAGCTCACGAGAGCAAGTACTTCTTGCTAGCTGAATGATGCAATCTTTGCTTCATTTCAGTGAACCCATGAAAAAAGGCGCATGAATTGAATCATGGAACTCCGGGAAGACCTCATCCTAGTGGAGCTGGAGGTTGAGTTCAAGGAGGCCGCTATTAAAGTGAAATCATGCTCTCTGTCTCCTTGTTTGTGATGTGCAAACATCTTTGTGCAAGCAGGAATACTCAACTACGATGTTGTGACGGTCAAGAGCATTCGCCAAGTTCTTCGATTGTATGACATGACTAGCCAAGATGGATTTAATCCCGATATTCACTTTATCAAAAGGCTCTAATGGGTTGGTTCTGAATCTTGCAAGCTGGGAATCAATGAGATGTGTAGGCATCTTTGTTGTACTTATTATTTGAATCTTATTTGTTGGTTCTGAATCTTGCAAGCTGAGAATCAATGAGATGTGTAGGCATCATTGTTGTACTTATTATTTGGATCTTATTTGTTGGTTCTGAATCTTGCAAGCTGGGAAACACGGCATGATGATGCAGAGGATAGCAACCATAACAAACAGTTCAAACTTGGTAGTATTATCTTTGTGAAAGTGCGACAAATGTGATGATCGTGTGCGTCCTGAGAATACTAATTCTAATTGTTGTGCATGTTGATCCCGTGGCACTGACAGAACGAGCCAATGCATTGCTTGTTTTAAGTATAAATTTCTATTAAAGCTAATTAAATTTAAGTAAAGTGACCACTAACTCCTATTATTACGATTAATACAGACCGCTCGTGAACCGACGTGTGGCCGGAGTAGGTTTCTTAATGGAGGCGTTTGAATGCGCCGAGGGTGCATCTTCTGCCGGGCGTGCAGCGGACGAGGGAGGGGTAGTAACTGTTGTCGCCTGTACACACTCGGCTTACTGTTGAATCCAGTTCCCCAAGAGCTGAAAAAAGAATTGCTGCCGCCGCCTACACACTCGTTCACTCGAAGAGACTCCAATGGCGATCCGAGGGGTGAGCCTGCTGGATATGGACTTCAGCAAGGATTTAGTTCGCCGTTCAGTCCTATGGCTGCACCAAGTTGAATGTGATGTACATCAACGATACGGACTCGGTGAAGCTCTGCCTCGCCACAGTCCTATGGCTGCACCGGGTTCTGGAGCATTCGCCCGTTTCATCGGCAGCGCCGACTGCACCTTCGCTACGATTGAGAGAAGGAAGAACGCAACGATTCGGCCATCTGGTGCAACAAGCTTGTCGACATCCAGAAGCAATACAAGATCATCAGCAACGGGCAGGAGAAGGACTCTGTGGTTGACCTCGCTGAGACCATCATCGACCCCTGATACGCCAACATGAAAGAAGACGACCTGAACACGTGGTAGGTACCCCTGAATCTAGCCTACATAACCTACGCGGCCAAGGACGCATACGCATGCTACGACATGTACAGGCAGATCTTGGACATGAGGGCGGTTCCGCTTCCCGTGAATCGACGAGTACACGGACAGCCGCAAAGATCATGACCAAGCGTGCGGGAAGGTCTAGATGTTGTACTTTATCTGTTTATAAGCACCTTTATCATCCGAGTGTTTCATGCATTAGCCTATGTGTCGTAATTATCTGTTTTGTCCGAAATATTTCTTTTAAGAACCCATTAACCTGATTGCTTTTTTAGTGGCTATTTGCTTATGTATGTAAACTAGTTCACTTGTCCGTAAAAAAACTAGTTCCCTCGGCTGCCGTGCTTTGAATCTCCTTCCTCCCAACATATTCCTCTCCTCAGGTGGACCCAGCAGGTCTCTGAATTTTCTCCCACTTTCTTTTTCGATGTAAATTGAGTTTTCTCCCAGTACTTTCCCCTAGAACCAACTCAACTGTCCCACGTCTAGCATAAAAAATAATAACACCCCACATACTATTAACTCATCAAATTAAAATGATATTTTATTTCGTAAGTTGAAAGTTCTTACAAAATAATAATAATAATTGTTTATATATAACTTGTCAAGTTAACTCCTAGTGATTGCGTACATAAGCTTGCAAAGATTTTACTCACGTGCAATCATGTGTTTATGTTTTTATAACATTTCTCCGTCTAGCCCAACATGATATTTTCACCCAGCCCAGCAAGTCCACAGTTTCGAGAAAAATGCAAATGGGATTTAAACGGGCTGCATAGATGCTACATCATTGTTTCACCCAGCCCACCAAACGGACTAAAAAACAAATGGACTGGGCGACATGTGGGCCAAGAGGGTCGAAGTTTAAGAAGGCGTTGAGTTACATCCAACGGCCGCATTCTTCTTCAATCTCTCGTCTTCTTCCCCAGCTGCCGGAACCGATTGCTCCAGCCTTCGGCATCCAGTAGCGTTGTTTTGCGCCTCCTCGGTGACGCTACCCCGCCGACGGCCATGCCATCCCTCCACTCCGCACCTCCTGTTATTCTCTGCCGAGTGTAGGCCCACCCCGCACCTGAACCAGTCAAGTTTCCCGCTCCTCTCTATCTGCGACTCCACTGCCGCGTCTCCCCCATCTCCGGGTCGTTCCAGTCTGGGGCCTTACCGTCGTCCACCGCCTCGGTGCGCTCAGCGCGGCGTGGTCAACATACGAGAGTCATCGGAAGAGGACTGTACGTGGAGAGCCTGACGGCTGGGACCCACAAGGTGCATGGTCGCACGCGAGGAAAGTTCCTCATTACGCACTGTACGTGCACTGACAGGTCGGACCCACCAGCTATATCTTCGCACGCAAGGAAGTGCCTCCTTATTACGCACCAAAAAATGAATACCCCCTGCTAGCTGGGACCCACCATAGTGGGTGGCTGACTTGTGGGCCTACTAAGTTGACGAGGACGGAGGGCTTTGTCAACTTAGTCAATATGAACGATTCTAGCTCTAGTGACCATACGATGTCCATCCAACGGCCATAGTGCTTCTTCAACCTCTGATCTTCTTGCTCCAGCTGCCCAAAGCAGCGCCGGTCGTGCCGCGTGCTCCTGCCTCTCGTGGCCGGCTGTGATGCCGCGGACGCCTCACCGCCCCCTACTACTCCCACCGCTGGCCCAGGGTATCCCTCTACTCACCCACACCCCTGTTATTCTACGGCGGACGAGCCTCACGCCAGCCCGAACCGGTGAACCTCAGACTCCTCTTCGCGTGGGCATCCACTGCCGCGTCTTCCCCGGCTCCGTGTCGTCCCCTTCCTAGGCCTCGCCGTCGTCCACCGCCTTGGTGCTCTCGGCACGGCATGGTCAATGTGGTCAACGACCGACTTCCATCGAAAGAGTACTGTACGTGGAGAGGCTGACAGCTGGGTCCAAGGCCACAGCCCAGTTTTTTTGTGATTTGCCAAGTAAGTCGCTTTGTCAGGCCTGTTAGGCTGCAAATCTTTCAAGACGAGGAGAGCTTTATTCGGCTGGCCGAGAAAATGGTCTATCAGTAATGAGAAATGGGTTGTACATTTTTAAAACACATCAAACCGGCAATTAGTTTCAAATATCTTTTTTTCATTTCGAGATTTTAAATTACATTAATTTTTATGCGTGGAGAATTTGTTGGATTTTATATTGATATACATTTATTTTTAAAATCAGTTCGAATGTTAGTTGAAATTTCGGGATTAAAAACAGTTCGGACCGCACCGAAATATGCAAAATTTCCTATAATTTTTTATCCGTGGCCACAATATGGGCTGTAATGCTAACAAAAAGAATATGGGCTACAAAAAAACCTTAAGAATTAGCAAATGGGTTGTAAATTATTAGAAATAATGGCAGATGGGCTGTATGCTGTTTTCCATGATTTGAGGCTTTCCTCAAAAGGTTGACGATACAAGCACCTTTTGTTGGATGTCCATCCAACGGCCGTCGTCTTCTTCAATCTCTGCTCTTCTGCTCCAGCCACTCAAACAAGCGCCAAGCGGACTGCTCGCTTCCTCCTCCTCATGGTCGGTCTTTGCCGCCAAGACAGTGCCTCACCGCCCCACCGTACTCCCATCACGGCCTAGCCATCCCTCTACTCACCCACACTGCTGTTATTCTCCGTGACGGCAGACGAACCAAGAAACCCTTGCCCAGATCGTACTCCCCTCCGTGGGAAACAATCGCCGAAGTCTTCCCGCCTCCATGTCATTCCCTTCCTAGGCCTCGCCGTCGTCCACCGCCTACAGTGCTCTCGGCGCGGCTTTGGTCAACGTGGTCAACGACCGACATGCATCTGAAGTGGGATGCGTGGAGAGGCCGACACCGGGTCCACGGCCGCACGCAAGGAAATGCCTCCTTATTACGCTTAAAATAATGATTCCTCCACCGGATATCGAGGACCCACCGAAAGGGCCTCAGATTGCGAAAAAAACGTTACCGCCGCTGACAGCTCGGACCCACCAGCTATATCTTCGCACGCAAGGAAGTACCTCCTTATTACGTACAAAAAAAAGAATACTCCCCCTATTAGCTGGGACCCAGTATAGTGGCAGGCTGACTTGTGGGCCTACTAAGTTGACGGGGACGGAGGGCTTTGTCAACTTAGTCAATATGCACGATTCTAGCTCCAGTGATCGTACGATGTCCATCCAACGGTCGTAGTGCTTCTTCAACCTCTGGTCTTCTTGCTCCTGCCGCCCACACCAGCGCCGATCGTGCCTCGTGCTCCTGCCTCCCGTGGCCCGGCTGCGATCGTGAGGCCTCACCGCCCCTACTACTCCCACCGCTGGCCGTGCCATCCCTCTACTCACCCACACCCTGTTATTCTGCAGCGACGGCAGCCTCACACCGCAGCGAACCAGTGAACCCTCGTACTCCTCTACGCGTGGGCATCCACTGCCGTGTCTTCCCCGGCTCCACGTCGTCCCCTTCCTAGGCCTCGCCGTTGTCCACCGCCCTGGTGCTCTCGGCGCGGCGTGGTCAACATGGTCAAGGAATGGCTTCCATCGGACGTGGATCAGATGCGGCAGAGGCCGATACCGGGTCCATGGCCGCAGCAAGGAAGTGCCTCCTTATTATGCGCAAAATAATTATTCCTCCACCGACACGGGGACCCACCGGACGGGCCACCGTATTTCGCGAAAAACGTTTCCCCACGATCTGGGACCCACCAGCTACATCTTCGCATGCAAGGAAGTGCGTCCGGGCAAAAGAAAAACTATTCGCCCCCCTGACTGCTGGGACCCACCAGCTACATATTCGCAGGCAAGGAAGTGCCTGACAGTCGGGACCCACCTGGACGAAGCGTATGTAGGGTTGTCATTCTGGTCGCGAACGTAATGCATATACCTTGGTCGTTGTAGAGGCACGCACGCATGTAGTAGAGGCGCCGCACGTAGCATGTACACGCACGCATACGGCGAGGGTGCAAGAAAGAAAATACGGTCACGTACGTATATACGAGCAGGGTCTCGAACGCCTACTCGCGCATATGTACATGGCTGGGTCGGAACGGAGAAACAGCGTCGTCGTCTTGTTCATGAGGAGCCAACCGGCTGGGTCGGAACGGAATGTGTGGTCGTGTTCATCAGGAGGGCTTGGACAGAACAGGCGACGGAAACGAGGCTTGGCGTACCGCACAACGGAGGAAACGGCTTTGTGTTCGACCGGCCACGTTCGAAACGGGATCCTGTTTATCGGGAGGGGCCTGGCGTACCGCACAACGAGGAAAGGGACCTCCTACGGTCGAAACGGGGGTCCTGTTGATCGGGAGGGGTGTGGTGTACCGCAAAACGGATGAAACGGACCTCCTACGGTCGAAACGGGGGTCCTGTTCGCCGGGAGGTGTGGCGTACCGCCATAAAGCAGACGAAACGGACCTCCTACGGTTGAAACGGGGTCCTGTTCGCCGGGAGGGTGTGGCGTACCGCCAAAACGGCCAAACAGACTTGTGTTGGAGCGCTTACGGTCAAACGGGGGTCCTGTTCATCGGGAGGTGTGGCGTACCGCAAAGCAGGACTCCACGGGATACCGCTCGTCTCCACCGTCGACCTCCTCCAGCCTCCACGGGCTACCGTTGACCTCCTCCAGCCTCCACGGGCTCCTGTTCATCCAGCCTCCGCCGCCTTCTCCACCGCCATCGTTCAACCACCCCTCCACGGGCACCCCTCCACCATCTACTGTTCATCCAGCCCTCCACACCACGGGGTCATGTTCAACCACCCCTCCATGAACACCCCTCCACCGTCTACTGTTCATCCAGCCCTCCACACAACGGCGTCCTGTTCATCCAGAGGCAATGCCACCGCCCACTGTTCATCCAAACCCTCCTCCCCCCCCTGCAATGCTCACTGTTCATCCAATCGATCGGCTTCAGTTAGCAGTAGTAGCGAAGGAATCGCTCCATCGGGTTCAGTTAACAGCCATCGATCGACCGCTCGGGTTCGATAGCAGCGTAACTGCAGGTCTGTCGCTCGGGTTTAGTTAGAGCCCAACGCCTCGCTCGGTTTCAGTTAGAGCCAAAGCCTCGCACGTGTACGAGAGAAACGCGCATCGCTCGGCCCCCGACCTCCCACCGTAACCGGCAACTCCCCGAAATTTTCCTCCTCCTCGCTTCTACCACGGTTTTTTCCGTCATGAACGGCCCAAAGAATGTCATGCAGCTGCGTCTCCGGCCCGCCCAGGACGAAAAACCCATTTTCTGTCATGTTTTTTTATCATAAAAGTAGGAGCCCACCACATCTATGATGATACCGGGTTTTGTCACAATTATCGTCATAGAAGTGTCATATGTATGACAGAAAAAAAATTGGTTCGGCCCAAAATGTCACGGATGTGTCTTTTTTTTGTAGTGGTGTCTTAAGGTGTTATTTCACTACGAACTCTATGGTTGTTTGTGACACTTAGAGCATCTCCAACAGGCGCCCAAAAAGAGCTCCGCGCACTAAAAAATCGTTTTTTGGGCGCCGAACGGCTCCAGCAGAAGCTGTAGCGCTAAAAGTTTTTGGGCGCGCGCTGAAAAACGCTATCGCGCGCAACATATTTTGGGCTCCGGATTGCGCGCGCTTCACAATTTGCAATGTGTGCTTTTTGGACACCCATTTTTGGGCGTCTGCTAAACCAATGTTAATCCCGGCGCATTAAAAGTGCTATAGTGGCGCGCTATAACTTTTATTGGGCGCAAAATTGTTATGCGGCTGTTGGAGATGCTCTTATAGGAATAGCCCAATGGATTGATCGAAACGAATAACTTTGTGGTGGTTTCGTACAATAATCTCTTCGTGTGTTCTCCGCTATTAGTGACTTTGGAGTGACTCTTTGTTGCATGTTGATGGATTGTTATATGATCTAATTATTTTATCCTTGTTGAGAGAACTTGCAGTAGTGAAAGTATGAACCCTAGGCCTTGTTTTGAAGCATTGCAATACCGTTTTCGCTCAGTTTTGTTACTTGATACCTTGCTATTTTTATAATTTCATATTACAAAAACCTATATCTAACATACATATTGCACTTATATCACCATCTCTTGAAGAAAAGGTTGCATAGTAGGTATCATGTATTTGACATGAAGAAAGCAATAGCAATAAAACTGAATGATCAATATACTAAGCTAACGGATGGGTCTTGTCCATCACATCATTCTCCTAATGATATGATCCCGTTATGAAATGACAACTCATGTCTATGGTTAGGAAACCTTAACCATCTTTGATCAACGAGCTAGTCAAATAGAGGTTCACTAGGGACACAGTGTTTGTCCATGTATTCACACATGTATTTAGGTTTCAGATCAATACAATTCTAGCATAAATAATAAACATTTATCATGAATAAGGAAATATAAAATAACAACTTTATTATTGCCTTTAGGGCATATTTCCTTCATTTCAGCAATGAGGTTGGTGTAGTGGGAAGTTGGTTGCGACGCTAGGTTCGCCCTTGAAGTCACCATGGGGTGCGACATGCGGGAATTGATAGGTAATACTCTCTCTATTTTTATTTACTATGTATATTAGCTTTGTCTGAAGGCAAAGTTTGACCATGTCTATATAAATCTATACCTAATAATAAAAGAGCTATTGCTTATTGTGGTACGTCATAGAAATTGCCTCCAAAGTTGTAAATTATTACCCACCAATGCCATCTATAGTGATGAAAAATATTTCACAAAGGGGAATCCCCGCCTGAGCTGGCTCATGCAGTATGGACCTCCTCTATTGCGCTCTGCGCGTTTGAAGAAGACGCAAGGGGCCAGTTTGGGCCGGCCCATGTCTGGGCGGCCTATTTTTTAAATTTCTTTTATTTTCCTTTTTCGTTTTGTTCGACTTTAAATAATTTGGGACTGCAAAAATTTCCAAAAAAATTATAAAAAAATAGAATTTGAAATAAAATGTTTGTGGATTCAAAAATGTTCGTGATTTTATAAAAATGTTAGAAATTATGAAAACTAATGTTCGGGAAATTTCAAAAAATGTTATATGTTAATGAAATTGAACAAAAGTTCACCAATTCAAAAAATGCTCAGGAATAAAAAATATCCTAAAAATTCGAAAACTGTTCGTGACTTACAAAATAGTTTACTCACTCATAAAATGTTCTTTGATTCAAAAAATGATCATGCATTTCAAATAATGTTCATTAAATCAAAAAAAATGTTCGTAAATTATAAAAATTGTTCCAAAAATTTCCAAAATGATGTTTGTCCATTCTATAAATGATTGCCGATTCAAGAAAATTGTTAAAAAATGTTCATTTTTTTTTGCAAATAATATAAAATGTTTATGTATTCAAAAAATTTCTTGATTTTAGAAAATGTTAGAAAATTTGTGAAAGTGTTCATAAATTTGAAAAATATTCATTGGTTTAAACAATGTTCCTGATTTCACGAAATTGAGAGTGATAGTGTATGTCGGTGATGCAGCAAAATGTGATCATGACCGTTGAAGATTATGATTTTTTTTCTCCCGTTGTAATGCAAGCCCTTTGCTAGTAGTTATTAACAACTACAATAGCAAATCAATAATACTATTGGATTCATCAATTAAATGTATATATTTATTATGGTAAATATTTATATTGCTTTCTTCAAATTTGAACATTTGATCTGACTTTATAAAGATCAACTTAGGACCCGGCATCCGCCACATTCGATGCATTGAGAACCTATCCGCCCTCGGGGTCCTCCTAGTACAGGCGCCGGCGTCGCCCGCCTTCACGTCACCAGCAGTCAGGTTCAGCAATCGATGCTATGTTCTTCAGAGTTGATTACAGAGTGCAGTCCAAATGTTCCTCGGCTTAGAGTCATTTGTAAGGTTGTATCTGCAGATCATTGGTTTGGGAGCAAGGATTGCCTACAGATTACAGAGATGTTTTTGTGTGAAATTTCAGACATTCACACTGCTATTCCGAGCAACCAACAGCACACATACAGCAGCAATACATTTGTCACTGCTGTTCAGCAGTTTCAGCCTTCAGCGCTTTCAATTATTTAACCAGGCTTTTGTTGTTTTCTCTAGTCATCTCTTGCACATTGCACATTCGTTACTGCAGGTTCTGGAACGCACTTCCATTCGGTGGAGACTCTCCTGTAGATTGTGCAAACGAATCCAGCATTATGCATGTGGACGGTATCACCTTTTAGTTACTTTGCTGAGAAACATCTAGATGATCAACACGATGGGAAAATTTAGCGTCAATTTTGTTTCTGTTTCCCAGCTTGTTGCTGCCCTTCCTTGGGTTATTGTCCATACCATGGGCAATATTTTCGCAAACATGAGCCTTGCAATGGTTGCAGTGCACATCTACACATACTACTATCAAGGCCATGCTACCTTTCTTCTCAGTTGCCATTCTTCCTTGGCGAATTAAGTTCATCTGTTCAACTCTATGGCCCTGTAATAACTATGCTACCATCTGCAATATGATAAAACATTTCTTGTTTCTTGTTTTTTCTCTAACAGGAAAACTCACTTATACAAGATTCAGAACGTCTTTTTGGATAAAGAGATTCAGAAGGTCTGATTAAAGGAAAGAGGTTATTTGTATTAGATGAATGAAGAGTGCAGGAAGTCGCAACCCGCCAGCAATAGTGTAGGGATCAAATTGTAGATGTAGACAGATCTTGTATTGAGAGGATCAAGTGTCACAGGGTCGTCAGTGTCATCGTATTTCTTTTTATCGAAATACATATGTATGTTTTGAAAGGAGGTATCCATACTTTTTTTTGCGGGTGAAAGAGGTATCCATACTTGTTTGATTTGGTAAATAAATATGTGATTGCTTCTTTGATTTCTTTTAAAAATTGAAATATAGTGTAACCTGAAATCTTGAAGGTCAAATCTAGAATATGATGTCTGGTAATAAATCCTACTCCTGCTCAATATATATATTCCCCTGTTCAAAACTGAAAGGCATGCCAACAGAGCACTTCTAAGAAGCATGTTGGCTTACTTTGCTGCATTCATGACTATCTTTCCACAGTGATTACAAATAAATTCTATGTATAGTACAGTACATCATGCTCTAAGCCTAAGATGAGCAAGATTGTATGTGTCCGGGTTAGATTTTCCATTGTCCACAGAATACTTCAAGCATATAAGTAGGGGTGCAGAGCGGCGCCCGATCCGCCCCGCTCCATAGGCAAAATAGATTTACTTTAGTTATAACTTATAACTGCTCCTCTCTGATTTAGTTCAGTTTGAACTAATCCTCTACTTATGAGGGACTATGGTATGTAGACAGTAGGCTAGTTGACACCCAAAACTCAAGCTACATTTGACTGAGCATGCAAGTAATCATCTGCAGTTTTAATTCTTCAATGACAAAAGAAAAAACGGAAGTTCCCAAGATAGCTGCTTAGTACACCTTGAATTCATCAACCAATCAATCCAATTTGGGCAGTTGATCCATGCATCATGCAAGGGAGACAACAACATATAGAGCATAGACTATGTGCTCAAGACTACAGTAGACAAGATCCCAGGGCGACGAAAGATACCACAACTAATTGAAGACAAGAAGCAAGAAATTACGGGCAACCACATTGCAATTGCATCGGCTGGAGACGAAACAGAGCCTGCAAAATTAACTTCTGAAAGCAGAGGCAAGTAGTAACTCCATTACTTATGCACTCTGCAGAGTTCATCATCGTACTGACTACTGAACATGACCAAGCCAGCTAGAATCACAGGTTTGCACATGCATGCGTCTACCTGCAAATATCATAAACCCTTTCTTGTTTCTTGTTTTTGCTCTCACAGGAAAACTCACTTTTACACAGGATTCAGAAGGTCTGACTATAAGAAAGAGATTATGCTGTATTAGATCAATGAAGGGTGCAAGAACTACTTGAAGCCAATAGTGTAGTGATCAAATTGTAGATGCAGACAGATTTTGTATTGAGAGGATAAATGTCACAGGATGTCAATGTGCATCATGTTCTTTTAATCGAAATACTAGATATGTATGTTTTAGAAGGAAGTATCTATTGATTCTCAAAAAAAAGGAAGTATCTATACTTGTTTGATTGGTAAAGAAACATGTGATCTCTGATTCCTTTTAAAAAAAATGAAATATTGTGTAATCTGAAATCTTGAAGGTCAAATCTAGAATGTGATGTCTGGAACATTCCTTTAAAAAAAATGAAGTGTGCAATTTGGAATTGAAGAAGAGGGGAAAAAACACCAAGGAATTCTATGATCTCAAGTTTCCAACTGACAATGTAGATGAAAATTCAGTGTAACACTATGCGAGTGAAGAAAAATAACCAGTACAACATAGTAGTCCACAAAAGTAGAGTTTCATGCAGACACCAAAATCCATCCAAAAAAGCCTACTTCCTAACCTACATATATTCCCCCCTGTTCAAAACTGAAAGGCTTGCCAATGGAGCACTTCTAAGAAGCATGCTGGCTATAAACTTAGCTACATTCACGACTATCATTCCACATTGGAAACAAAGAAATTCTATGTATATTAGAGTACAATTATGCAAAAACTAAGCCTAAGATGACCAAAACTGTATATGTCCCGGTTAAATTTTCCATTGGATCACATAATACTTCAAGCATATAAAGCATAATATGTAGGCAGTATAGCCTAGTTGACACCCAAAACTCAAAGCAGCATTTGACTGAGCATGCAAGTAGTCATTTGCAGATTTAATTCTTCAGCAACAACAAAAAGATCAGAAGTTCCCAAAATAGCTGCTATAGTACGCGTACGCCTTGAATTCATCAAAATGCGCCAGTGGAAGCATGCAACAGAAACAACATATAAAGCAATGGCTATGTGCTGAAGATTACAGTAGACAAGATCCCAAGACGATCGACAAAAGATATCACCAGAACTAACTGAAAACACAACACTGCAGCAAGCAAGAAATTAGCTAGGGGGAACGAAACAGAGCCTGCAAAATTAACTTCCCCAAACATTGCCAAGTACACCTTGAATTCATCAACAATGAATCCAATTTGGGCAGTTGAACCATCTGCCAGAGGAAGCATGCAAAAGAAACAACAACATGTAGAGCAATGACTATGTGCTTAAGATTACCGTAGACAAGATCCCAAGACGATCCACAACTAACTGAACACACAACACAGCAAGCAGCACACATTGCAATCGCATCGGCTGGAAATGAAACAGAGCTTGCAAAATTAACTTCCTAAAACATAGCCAAGTAGTGCTATTCTATTCCATTACCAAGCGGTTTGCACATATGCATGCGTCTAACATCTCTGAAGAAACTCATCAGATAGACAAAACAGCGTTCGTACGCTGAACGAACGAATCGAAGGTAGCTATAGTCTCGATCGGAATCAAAGAACGCGCAGGTTACGTGGATCCAACAGAACCTGCAGGGGACGAACAAGAGAACCGAGACACTTACTACTGGAGTTGGTGTTGATCTACCTACTGGAGTTGCGTCCTCGTGTCGACGGAAGCGACGAGCCCGCATCGCGCCTGGTGAGTCGATCATGGAGGCGGAGGAGGATCGTCCTGGCCGCCGGTGATGTTGAGCACGGCCTGCTCCACCTGCAGCAAGGTATCTTGCATGTCGAGCATCCAGAACCGGGACTAAAGGCCACGGCCACGTGGAGCTTCACCTTTAGTCCCGGTTGGTAACATCAACCGGGACTAAAAGAAATTTTATGATTTTTTTTTAAATTTTTCTTATTTTCAAATTTTTAAATTATTTTAACCTCTAATCTCTAATCAGCACCCCTCATCACTGCTCAATTTATCCTTTAATCTCTAATCACCCTCATTATTTCAAATCATCTAACTTCCCAAACGGTCACCCATCCTCCCACTCCCCCACCCAGCTTGAGCACGCTTAACTTCCGGGTTCTATTCTCCCTCGTTTCCAAGTCTGCACTTGTTTTCCTGACAATAGTAAGATGTCAATCCTATTAACCCTCAGGAATTTTGCTTGAGCATGAAGTGACACATTTCACTGTTTGAGTTTCAAACTATTGTTTTAAAAAAAATTATTTAGAAAACAATAGTTATTTTGAATAATTGGTTTGACCATAGTTTGACCAGATTTGACCAAAATTCAAAATAACTGAACAAATTATTTAGTAACACTAATATTCTAGAATAATTAGTTTGACCATAGTTTGACCATAGTTTGACCACAGTTTGACCAGATTTGACCAAAATTCAAAATAACTGAACAAATTATTTAGTAACACGAATATTCTAGAATAATTAGTTTGACCATTGTTTGACCATAGTTAGACCACAGTTTGAATTTTTTTGAAATTTTTTTTGCCTCTCCAGATCTTAAAAGCCCCGTAACTTTTCGAGTAGATGATTTTTCATATAAAAAACTTTTTCATCCGAGTTAGTATGCAAAAGTTATGCCCATATTTACAAATTTCAGAGAGATTTTGCAAATAAAGTCGAAATTCACATTTGCAAATTTTCCCAACAACTAGACCACATATCACATGGGAAACTTATTTTCTTTTATTTTTTTACATTTCCATCATTTTCTTTTATTTTTTTTAAAACTGAAAAGGCGATCCAGGGGGTAGAGTTTGAAAATGGGACCTTTAGTACCGGTTCGTGGCAAGAATCGGGACTAAAGGTCTCAACCCCATTAGCACCGGTTTGTGCCTCAAACCGGGACTAAAGGTCTAATCTTTAGTCCCGGTTTGAGGCATGAACCGGGACTAATGGGCATCGCACCCTTTAGTCCTGGTTTGAGGCACAAACCGGGACTAAAGGTCACAGGTGAACCAGGACTAATGCCTTAGCCGCACGAACCGGATAAATGCTCACATTAGTCCCGGTTCATGATTGAACCGGGACTAATGTGAATATTAGCCCGGAACCATAGCCCTGTTTTCTACTAGTGTGCTGCAGCCTCAGCGCCGCCGTTGGCATGAGCGGCCCGGCCCCGGGTCGCACCCGCGGCTGTGAGCATGATCCTTGAGACGGACGGGCGAGGTCAGCCGCAAGGCTCCTCTCGACGGCGACGTCCAGCCTCTGTAGCGCCTCCCTTGCACAGGCGTCGGCGTGGAGGTGGTCGCCGAACCAGAGATTGTCTGGCATATCGCCGCCGGGGAGGGTATCGGGACCGAGTGCCGCGGCATAGATGCTAAGTGGTTCCGGCATTGGCGTGGACGACGTCGAAGAGGTACAAGAGCTCGCTACGGGCCCCCTGGAGTGGCCCGCCCTGATCCGGCTCCGGCCTTGGGTCGTAGAAGGTGTCGTGGACGAGGGCCCTGGCGGCGTCGGTGACGATAAAGGCTTTTTCATTCGTGTTCCGTTCACAGCGCGAATCTCTTCCGTCCTCTCTCGCAGGGATCCACGCCGGCTGGCCCACCCTGGGCCCACTGGCAGCAGTCCTATTTTTCTGTTTCACTCGGCTATACGACTGCAATACAGTCAAATCATATCTACTTTATTCCTACCTGAGCCTACTTCACGCGTGACTACTATCCCTCTCTCTGTTATCTCCGAGACCAGATCCAATCAGGCCGCACCTCCCATCCCTCCACAGCCAGCCACCTTCGCGATTTGGAGGCCTCCGACCAGATCTTCCTCCCAACCACGACTTGGGTTACGCTCCCCCGTCGAGCGAGCTCCACCATGGCTGCTGGCGTGCTGGCCGTCGAGCGAGCCCCACCACGGCGACGAGCCGACGACCACCACCTTCTCCTTCCCCTCCTCCGGCCAGATCCATCCCGTGCCCCTCCGACGCTTGACGTTCATATCCATACCGAGCAGGCGTTGTGGGCTTGCAAAATTAGGTTTCCTTTCCCATGGTCTCACCCGTTCTTCTATAAAACCTATTTCTATTTTGTTTTGTTCTTGCTGCTCTCCTTTCTTTCCTTATTATTGCAAAGCTAAACTCCAGTCGACTGTAATTTAGCGACAGGTCCGAACGACCGAGCTTCGTCAGATCCTGATCGTGCAGCTGTGTTTGTTCCCGCAGTTTCGCATTGATAGCTCGTGACGTTCTCTTTCCCACGGCAGAGAAAAATAAATACCAACTGCGTCTCCGTGGGTAGGATTCGAACTCTGGTCGCCCTAGCTATAGGATATCTCACTGACCAACTGAGCTACTTTGCTATTGTTGTCACATACAGTAAGTTTAATAATTTGACCTTCCCTGGCAACGCACTAACAAACATATCTCTGTTTTTTTCTCCTCCCTTGCGCTGTATCATTTTTTGTTCTTATTCACCATACAAAACCATTTGCTCCAAGTTTTTAAATCCAGATTAACAGGTATTTCTACCTTAGTAAATGAGAGCGAGAAAGAAATACTCACAAAGCCTTTGATGAGGAGACAAAACCATTTGCTCCAAGTTTTTAAAAGGACCAATGCAACGTGTTTTGTACTCCAATTGTCTCTTTGTTGTATTGATGAATTTTTTTCTAGAGAAATAAATGTTTCATCCTATAGAATTTGAACAACGTTCTTTTTCTCGTTTGTCATACCTCGGTAAATTCTCTGTAATGAGCCCGATAATTATCGCACCACAAACCTGATAGTTTATGTATAAATATAGTAGTAGGTTTTTGACCAAAAAAAAATATTGTACACATACACTCTATAACTTTTTTATATGAATAGCATGGTAACTCACACATCGCATCCCTGATAACTTATGCACCAACGTCCTGGTAACTTCAGCGACCGGGGGAGGGGAGTTGATCAAATATCCCCCGATAACTTTTCTGTGAATAGTATGGTATCTCACACATTGCAGCCCTGATAACTTATGTACCCCTGCCCTGATAACTTTGGCCACCGAAGGGGGGGGGGAGTTGACGAACTTTTGTGTGAATAGCATGATAACTCGCACATCGCAGACCTCATAACTTATGCACCCCATCCCGGTAACTTTGGCAACGAGGGGGGGGGGCAGTTGATCAAATATCCCTGCGGTAGATTTTTGTGTCAATATCATGATAACTCACACATCTAGACCTGATAACTTATTGACCCCGGTCCTGATAACTTTGGCACGGGGGGTGGGGGGGGGAATTGATGAAACATCCCCTCGGTAGCTTTTGTGTGAATAGCATGGTAACTCACACATCGCACAAAACCATTTGCTCCAAGTTTTTAAAAGAGAAGATCAGCGCAAGGGAGGAGATAACTTTGGCACGTGGGAGATAACTTTCTTTCCCACAAAAAAAACAACTTTTTTTCTCTAGGCCCAAAATTACCGCAGTGTTTGTGAGTGAGTTATCAGGTTCGTGGCGTATATATTACCATGCTCTTTATAAAGAGTTATTGGCGTGTGTTACAAAAAAAATTCCTATGGTCAAAAACATTACCATAGTGTTTGTGTGTGAGTTATCTGATTCATAGCGTATAAATTACCATGCTCTTTATAGAGAGTTATTGGCGTGTGTTACAAAAAAATTCCCATGGTAAAAAACATTACTATAGTGTTTGTGTGTGAGTTATCTGATACATAGCGTATAAATTACCATGCTCTTTATAGAGTTATTGGCGTGTGTTACAAAAAAATTCCCGTGGTCAAAAACATTACCACAGTGTTTGTGTGTGAGTTATCTGATTCATAGCGTATAAATTACCATGCTCTTTATAGAGTTATTGGCGTGTGTTACAAAAAAAATTCCCGTGGTCAAAAACATTACCACAGCGGCGGTAGGGTGGGAGGAGTTGCTAAATCATACCACGATAACTCTTATGCAAATAACATGATAACTCACACATTGCAGACTTGATAATTTATGTACCCGACCCTGATAAATGTGGCGACTGTGGCGAGGGGGGGACCCCGGTAATTTATATGTAAATAGCTTGTTAATAGACACATAGTAAGCTGATAACTCACATACAAACGCCATAATAATTTTTGACCTGAATTTTTTTTGTTGAAAAATGTACACCCGGTAATTTCTATGTAAAAAGCTTGATATTGTATACATCAAAGATTTGATAACTAATATCTTACGTTTTAAACACCATGGTATCTTTCATCCAAGGGGAATTTTTTTTTTAATATTTTCATCGGTAATTTATGTGTTAAATTACCATACTTCCTCATGCCTTAACCTTCTCGTACTGTAGTTATCAGCCTTATCATGGTATAGTTATCATGTTGCTCATACCATAGTTATCACGCTGGTCATGCCAAAGTTACCAAGCCAAACTTTATTTTTTTCTGATATGGCAGAAATAAGAAAGGTTCAAATAACATTGTTTATCTACAATAGACAACAACAAAAGGTGGCTTAGTTGGTTATTAGGCTCAATAGGTATTGCATAGACCTAGGTTCGAATCCTCTTCCAAACACTTTAATTTTATTTTCATGTTATGCGGTGAAAAACCATAAAAAACCGCTAGCGATTTACCACGATTTTTGAGAGAAGGAAAAAATTCAGTGAAAAACGAGCGTGGAAAGATAGCGATTACGTAGGAACTATTCGTGCGGATCTGTCGCTAACGACCAGTCGACTGATCGTTAGCACAGTCCTTTTGTTTATGTTTTAATTCCAGTGCGACTACCTACAGGCCGGTGTGGTGGAACTTGAATCATGTAGAACTCCAGCCATGCAATTTTGTTGTCGGTGTCATGGATTTTTTATAGTTTGTTTGTTTCTTCCAGCTCTCCTTTCTACTCCCTCCGTTCTTAAATATAAGTTTTTTTAAGATTTCACTATGAACCACATACAGATATATATAGATGCATTTTAAATTTAGATTCATTCATTTTGCTCTGTATGTAGTCCATCTAGAGGAATCTTTACAAAGACTTATATTTAGAAACGGAGAAAGCACCTACAAATTTCTGTCTGTGTTATAAAACTCCAGTGCTACTACGATGGATCTTCGATCTCCTAGAATGCCATCACTTGCGACCTTTGTTGTCGGTCGTTCGGTGATATGGATTTGTGCTACGCCGAGACCTCGAGGAGCGTCACGCGGGCGCTCCGGCAGCGGGGGGAGGACGTAGTTCTCCACCCTGGTGGCGACGAGGTGCATGTAGTGCGCCGTGAGCGCCAGCGTCGCCGTCACCCACTGCGCCAGGAGCAACGCATGCGCCATGTGCAGCTGCAGCACCGCCTCCTCCTCCGCCACCGGTGGTGGCTGCACCACCACCTCCTCCCCCACCAACGGTGGCGGCTGCACCACCTCCTCCTCAGGGGCAGAGCCAGAAAATTTAGCCAATGGGTTCATTCACGAATCATCGGGATTCACATGATTCAGTATGAATTTTTTGGGTATGAATTAACTAAGTGTAATGTCCAAATTCACACCGCATTACAATAAAAGTATAGCACTAAAAAGGCAGCATAATCAATAAAAATATTTTATCGCTTACCACATATAATCGTTACATTAAAAACTGAAAGCACAATACATACCGGTTGGATGAATTTAAATAGAACAATACCAAAATAACTTCACAGCTTCATGTTCAACTTCTCACATTCCTGAAAAATTTGAAAATATAAATTACTTTGACAAGTTCAAAATAAGTTTCATCTGTCAAAGTTAGTTGGTGGCCACAAAGGTCCATTGGTTAAATATCTTTGTCTATCTCGCCTTGCTTCTTAGAATTTCTTGTGTGGTCTGAAATTTTCTGCCGATCAACACACATATCATAAGACAGATCATCTAACTTAACTTTTATCTGCATAAATGCTTTGAAAGCCTAGTTGCATCAACAACAATTTGATGTACCATTTTCTGAATCCGGTGATCTATTTTGCTTTGATGATATTCTCCCAATGCCTAGATCAATCAAGGTCGATGATATTTTTTTAAAGAAATTAGGGCAATGGGCGTTATCACGCTAGGCTAGATTGGACATGCGTAAGAGGAAGATTTGATGATTGATCTCATATGGCTTGAATTTGGATTGGGATGTGCCCCTGCTGGCGGCTTGCCATGGCGACGGCGATGTGGATATCACGGCTGGGAGTTGCCGAGTTGGGATGCGATTAGGTCGATTTAGGTGGAGCCAGGGAGCGTACATCTCTGAGATTGGGAAGCGATCAGTCGAGTCAATCCGGGCTACTCGTGTGGGCTTTTAGTCGGGCCAGTTACGGTAAAGCATTTTAAATGGACCAAAAGGCTTCTCGCTTGGGTTTTGTAGTTTTGATGGGTGCAGCCTTGATATTTTACTGGGTTCATACCCAAAAACTACAAACGTACTAGTACGTGGCAGGGAAATTCGTTGGGTTCAACCGAACCCAACGGCTGTACTCTAGCTCCGCCCCTGCTCCTCCTCCTCCACCACCAGGACCGGAGGCGGCTGCACCACCACCTCCACCTCCTCCCCCACCAACGGCGGCAGCTGCACCACCTCTTCCTCCTCCTCCACCACGACCGGAGGCGGTTGCACCACCACATCCTCCTCCACCATCACCACCAGCGGTGGCTGCACCACCACCTCCCCCTCCTCCACCAACGGTGGCGGCTGCACCACCTATTCCTCCTCCACCAACGGCGGCTGCTGCACCACCTCCTCCCCCTCCTCCACCACGACCGGTGGCGGCTGGACCACCACCTCCTCCTCCTCCACCAACGGCGGCGTCTGCACCGCCTCCTCCTCCTCCTCCGGCATCGTGGCCAGCTGCACCGCCTCCTCCTCCTCCACCACCACGACCGGCGGCGGGTACACCCCCTCCTCGTCGACCACCAGGACCGGCGGCGGCGGCATCACCACCCCCTCCTCTTCCATCTCTCTCTCTCTCTCTCTCTCTCTCTCTCTTGCGGCGTGTGTTGTGTTGCGTGTGGGATATTCCGCGGATGGGGAATTTATAGACGGGCACCGCACGGAAAATGTCACACCGTCTTACGGCGGTTACTTGGGCTTGCTTGTGCGGGAAGTCGCCGAATTTACAGCCATCCTCTCTCACTAACAAGGAGCGCCCACCTTCCCATCCGGTGTTTTTTTACCACACACCGCACTGTCGCCAATTTCTGTGGACGGCCGGGGTGAAAAATCCGTTACGGAGTGGGGCCACAGCTCTCTGCGTCTTTGGGCAGGAATCTCCTGCAGCGCGAGAAGGCGAGATATTACTCGAGTCTAACTCTTTCTCACTCACCCGTGGGCCATTGGTAGGAGGACCCACCCGTCATGCTCTGAGCGGCAAAATTTCGTGTTTTGACCCTTTTTCCAAACCTATTCGAGATCTGACCCTAGTTTGAAAAAAATTCGAGATCTGGCCCTTTTGCTACCTCCGATGTATAACAACCTACCGCCAGAGACTTTGGCGGCAGGAAACATCGCTACCGCCAAACGGGATGGCGGTAGCCTGCACAACCCTACCATCATGGTCCCTGGCGGTAGCAAAAGGGTCAGATCTCGAAAAAATTTCAAACTAGAATCAGATCTCGAATAGGTTTCAGAAAAGGGTCAAAACACGAAATTTAGCCGCTTTGAGCTGCACAAGCAGCGTGGAAAGTTAATTCGGCTGATTTTACTCGCATACGTCATCGCCACTTGCCACCACCTTTACAACTGGCATAAGCTAACGTATCTTGTTTTTTTCTGTCTGATGAGAAAAATGAGGTGTGCTATTTGTGTCTGATGGTTTCCCTCCCTTCCAAGTCGATGACACGATTAGAGCTATTAGTCATACTGGGAGTAACTTCAGCAGTCAGAGCATCTCCAACAGGCGTGCAACGCGCCGCACGCTAAAAACTACTTTGCGGCAGCTTCTGCAGTTTTCTTGTGACCCGCAGCTGGCTCCAACAACCGCTAAAATGCAGCGCCCGCTCCATAGCAAAAAATGCAGCGCACATAAATATCTGCTTCATGATACAAAATGCGTATATCCAGACTTCTCCGACGATATATAGTTCTACTATGTTCACATAGCCTGCTTCTACGATACAAAATAAAACTGGCTTCTCCAACGATATATAGTTTTACTACGTCCACATAGCCTGCTTCTATGATACAAAATAAAACTGACTTCTCCAACGATATATAGTTCTACTACTACTCGTTCTCCGACTCAGACTCTGCCTCGGTGATGTCCTCCTCCGACGTCTGAGCATAGGCGTCAAGGAACCGCTCGTCGCGGGAGTCCCAGGACGACGCATCTCCTAGCGCCATGTTGTATTTAGCGACCGCCTTCCGCGTTCGTTTGTCCTCGCGATAGGCGGCCCGCGCCTTCCTCCTCTCCTCCCTCTCCGCCCTCCTCTCGGCGAAGAACTGTTCTTCGTTGATGATGTCTTGCGGGAAGCGTTGCCTCCACACCGCCATGGCTTCCTCGTCCATCTCGGCCAGGCTAAGACGGCGCTCCCGCCTCCGGTGTTTGCGACGATCCTCGTCAGTGGTAAGCCGCGGGAAAGGCACCAACTCATGTGCCCGCTCCCGCGTCGACGCGTCGGTGAAGTTCATGTCCCAACGTGACCGGCGGAGGCGCCATGCCGCAGTGTCGTATGCGCGCACCACATCCTGGGTGGTGTCGAAGGTTCCGAGGCCGAGGCGCACGCCGCCGCCCGACTGAATTGAGGCGGAGTAGGTGCCAGACGGGCGCACGCGGACGCCGCGGTAGCCTGAACCTCCCCGGCGGCGAGGCGGCATGGTGTCGCAGTGGTGGCGGCTCGGCGGCGAGGAGGGAAAGCAGTGGAGGGAGCGAGAGAGAGCGGCAGATGGCGCTGCAGTTTTATAGGCGCTTGTGACGCGCGCCAAATCTTCTGTGAAGTTGCCGCCTTTTCCTTCAGCAGCAATCGTTTCAGCAGCTCTTGTTTCCCGCCACTGCTGGGCCTTGAAACCGGTCGTGGCGCTAAAAGCACTTTTACCGCGCGGGCGCGTCTTCTAGCGCGCCTGTTGGAGATGCTCTAATATAGAGTCCAACTCCGCAAATTTCCTTAGACTAATCGTAATGGAGATTATCATATATTAGTACAGTTTTGCTAGTACTCATCCGGATGAGATATAATTTAGTCTCATTCATCTTTTATAGTCATTGGATGTGATGCTATAAGATGCGTGTGTGTTGATGTGAGTTATATCTGTTCTTATTTTCTAGGTGAATGAGACCAAATTATGTCTCATCTAGATGAATTCTAGGTACTCCCATATTAGTATCATCCATATGATACTAGTGTATAATAGTATCTCCCTAATTCATAGTATCATATATATAATCCTTTATTTATTGTGAAGCATGACACATAGTAGCACAACATTTATTATGATATGGTATCATGATATGATACTCAATCATCTCTTTCTTCGTTTACCTCTATGCCACCTCATCAAACTTGCCTAGTTAGCTTGCATGATACTAGCTATGATACTCCCATTACGAACAACCTTATGTGAAAATAATTTAATGAGAGAGAGATGAATTGAGTAACATATGTATGTTACTAGTCTAAGTTACTCCCCACTATGAAACATAGTTATGAAAGATTTTTTTGCGAGTTTAATTATGAAAGAAATATAGGCATTAATTCATGATATGTGGTACGAAGAGGCATGAACACTACAATTACTCATAGACAAGATGTCTTTTGTACAATTGCAAACAATAGAAGTTTTCTTATTTGAGAAACAAACAATAGGATTGGCCCTCCCACAGTTTAGGTGTCACACAGTCTTTTCATTATTACTTGTATTTTACCCTTTTGACATTCAGAGTTTGGACTTGATTTGGCCGTGTGCATCTTAGTTATGCAGAGGTCGGGTGTAATACTTAAACCTTTTAATTAATAAAGCACCTTTTATCAATAAAATATAAGGTCCCCATTTACCAACACAAAAAAGATCACCATTTAGTGTTTGCATGAAATACTTTCACTACAAATGCCCTGAAAGTATGCTTGCATCATCCAAAACATTTTGCTGGTTCAGTTCCACCAGCTAGCAGATTAGCTCTCCATAGAATTGGTTGATGTGTCCAATTATTATCCTATCGCAGAAAGAACTTTTTTTTAGCAAAAAATCATTCCAACTCACACTCAATACCCAAGAACCCGCTAGCCCTAGGCCGAACGGCTTTGGGCCTGTACCAAAAATTCTGCCAGACGGTTAAACCCACGATCCTACCTTTCTTCCTAGACTTCCAAAATATGAGCACATGCATAGAAAGCCTAAATCGAGCTCACATTGTTCTCCACCCTAAGAAAGAGTCTGCACCCACTCTCGATGCTTACCCATCAATTTCCTTACAAATTTTCCTGCTCAAAGGACTAGCAAAAATCCGGACTAGTATACTAAAGCACACAATATCAATGCAGATCTCGTGTACGCTGCTGATCTAATCGGGCCCTGCCACACTAGGAAAGCTTCTACTGTGATTATTAAGTTAGACTTCCCTAAAGCCTTTGTCTCCCTCTCATGGCAATCCCTTTTCAGTATCCCAGTATCCTATGCTCTTGCACCTACCACCAGCTCTGTCACATCAGCACGAGCAATCTTCACAAAGGACTCGAGGCCCCATTCACAACAGAGCGCCTAGAAACCCTATACCGTGATGACCCATAAGTATAGGGGATCTATCACAGTCCTTTTGATAAGTAAGAGTGTCAAACCCAACAAGGAGCAGAAGGAAATGACAAGTGATTTTTTGCAAGGTATTCTCTGCAAGCACTGAAATTATTGGTAACAAATAGTTTTATGATAAGATAAGTCATAACAGGTAACAAGTAATAAAAGTAAACAAGGTGCAGCAAGGTGGCACAATCCTTTTTGTAGCAAAGGACAAGCCTGGACGAACTCTTATATAAAGAAAAGCGCTCCCGAGGACACATGGGGATTGTTGTCAAGTTAGTTTTCATCATGCTTATATGATTCGCGTTCATTACTTTGATAATTTGATATGTGGGTGGACCGGTACCAGTGCTTGGGTGCTGCCCTTCCTTGGACAAGCCTCCCACTTATGATTAACCCCTCTCGCAAGCATCCGCAACTACGAAGGAAGAATTAAGGTAAACCTAACCATAGCATGAAACATATGGATCCAAATAAGCCCCTTACGAAGCAACGCATAAACTAGGGTTTAAACTTCTGTCACTCTAGCAACCCATCATCTACTTATTACTTCCTAATGCCTCCCCCTAGGCCCAAATAATGGTGAAGTGTCATGTGGTCGACGTTCACATAACACCACTAGAGGAGAGACAACATACATCTCATCAAAATATCACACGAATACCAAATTCACATGATTGCTTATAACAAGACTTCTTCCATGTCCTCACAAACGTAACTACTCACAAAGCATATTCATAATCAAGATCAGAAGATTATTAATTATCATTATGGATCTGAAAATATAATCTTCCACCGGATAAACCAACTAGCATCAACTACAAGGAGTAATCAACACTACTAGCAACTCACAGGTACCAATCTGAGGTTTTGGGACCAAGATCGAATACAAGAGATGAACTAGGGTTTGAGAAGAGATGGTGCTGGTGAAAATGTTGATGGAGATTAACCCCTTCTCGATGAGAGGATCGATGGTGATGACGATGGCTTCGATTCCCCCTCCCGGAGGGATGTTTCCCCGGCAGAACAGCTCCGCCGGATGGCGCGCCCTCCACCCTTGTGGCTGGCTGGTGCCCCCCCTCTGGTATTTTCTTCGCCTAATATTTTTTATTAATTCCAAAAACATGCTCCGTGAAGTTTCAGGACTTTTGAAGTTGCGCAGAATAGGTCCCTAATATTTGCTCCTTTTCCAGTCCAGAATCTCAGCTGCCGGCATTCTCCCTCTTCGTGTAAACCTTATAAAATAAGAGAGAAAAGGCATAAGTATTGTGATATAATATGTAATAACAGCCCATAATGCAATAAATATCAACATAAAAGCATGATGCAAAATGGACGTATCACGCCGCCACAATACAGAAAATAGGAGATCAACTGGAAAACCACCATCCATCCCCATAGATGTCGCCATTCCCATATACATCCCCGTCTCCGTCAAATCTAGAATATGATGTCTGGAACCTAATATACAATTGAAGTGTGCAATTTGGAATTAAAGAAGAGGGGGGGGGGGGGACCGGAATTCTTTGATTAAGGTTCCCAACTGATAATGTGATGAAAATTCAGTGGAACATTGTGCGAGTGAAAAATAAAATCCAGTACAACATAGTTGTCAGAAGTACAGTTTCATGCAGACACCAAGATAAATCAAAAAAAGCCTACTCCTTATAGGTTGCACCAATAAAGCCCACTCCTACTCCATATATATTCCCCCCTGTTCGAAACTGAAATGCAGGCCGACGGAGCACTTCTAAGAAGTATGTTGGCTATAAACTTTGCTACATTTTTTTTCTCAAAAGAGGGGGTGCCCTCGGCCGACTTTGCCACATTGGTCACTATATTTCCACAGTGGTTACAAATAAATTCTATGTATAATACAGTACACTATGCGCAAACTAAGCCTAAGATGACCAAGATTGTATGCGTCCTGGTTAGATTTTCCATTGTTGACAGAATACTTCAAGCATATAAGCATAATATGTAGGCAGTAGGGTAGTTCAACTTCACACCCAAAACTAAATCTACATTTGACTGAGCATGCAAGTAATCATTTGCAGCTTTAATTATTCAATGACAAACGAAAAAATCAGAAGTTCCCAAGGTAGCTGCTTAGTACACCTTTAATTCATCAACCAATCAATCCAATTTGGCCAGTTGATCCATCTATCAATAGAAGCATGCAAGGGAGACAACAACATATATAGAGCAATGGCTATGTGTTCAAGACTATAGTAGACAAGATCCCAGGACGACGGAAGATACCACAACTAATTGAACACAGCAAGTAAGAAATTAGGGGCAACCACATTGCAATTGCATCGGCTGGAACTGAAACGGAGCCTACAAAATTAACTTCTGAAAACAGAGGCAAGCAGTAACTCCATTACGCCTGCACTCTGCAGAGTTTCATCATCGTACTGAACATGATCAAGCCAGCCAGAATCACAGGTTTGCCATCCTCAAAAACAAAAGAAAAAAGAATCACAGGTTTTGCGCATGCATGCGTGTATCGGCAATATGATAAAACCTTTCTTGTTTCTTGTTTTATCTCTAACAGGAAAACTTACTTTTACACAGGATTCAGAAGGTCCGACTAAAAGAAAGAGATTATGTTGTAGTACATGAATGAAGGGTGGAAGAAGTCGCAACTCGGAAGCCAATAGCGTAGTGATCAAATTGTAGGTGTAGACAGATGTTGTATTGAGATGATAAAATGTCACAGCATGTCAATGCTCATCGTATTTTTTTATCGAGATACATGTGTATGTTTTAAGGAAGTATCTATACTTGTATGATTGCTAAAGAATTATGTGATTGCTTCTCTGATTCCTTTCAAAAAAATTGAAATATGTTTAATCTGAAATCTCGAAGGTCAAATCTAGAATGTGATGTTGGGAACCTAATAAACAATTGAAGTGTGCAATTTGGAATTGAAGAAGAGGGGAAAAAACACCAAGGAATTCTATGATCTCTAGTTTCCAACTGACAATGTAGATGAAAATTCAGTGTAACACTATGCGAGTGAAGAAAAATAACCAGTACAACATAGTAGTCCCCAAAAGTACAGTTTCATGCAGACACCAAAATCCATTCAAAAAAGCCTACTCCTAATCCATATATATATTCCCCTCCTGTTCAAAACTGAAAGGCTTGCCAATGGAGCACTTCTAAGAAGCATGCTGGCTATAAACTTTGCTACATTCACGACTATCATTCCACATTGGAAACAAAGAAATTCTATGTATATTAGAGTACATTATGCAAAAACTAATCCTAAAATGACCAAAACTGTATGTCCCGGTTAGATTTTCTATTGGTTCACATAATACTTCAAGCATATAACTATATAAGCGTATATAATATGTAGGCAGCAGGCTAGTTGACACCCAAAACTCAAGCTACATTTGACTGAGCATGCAAGTGATCATTTGCAGTAATTCTTAATTATTCAACGATAACAAAAAGAAGTATGTTGGCTATGAACTTTGCTACATTCATGACTTATCTTTCCATGTTGGTTACAAATAAATTCTATGTATAGCACAGACCATCATGAGCAAAGTAAGCATAAGATGACCAAGATTGTGTGCGTCCCGGTTAGAGTTTCCATTGTTCACATAATATTTCAAGCATATAAGCATAATATGTAGGCACAGTGTGCTAGTTGACACTCAAAAGTCAAGCTGCATTTGACTGAGCATGCTAGTAATCATTTGCAGATTTAATTCTTCAGCAACAACAAAAAGATCTGAAGTTCCCCAAAATAGCTGCTATAGTACGCCTTCAATTCACCAACAATCAATCCAATTTGGGCAGGTGATCCATCTGCCAGAGGAAGCATGCAAAAGAAACAACAACATACAGAGCAATGGTTATGTGCTTAAGATTACAGACAAGATCCCAAGACGATCCACAACTAACTGAACACACAACACAGCAAGCAGCACACATTGCAATCGCATCGGCAGCTGGAAACGAAACAGAGCCTGCAAAATTAACTTCCCAAAACAAGCCAGCCAGAATCACAACGTTTGCACATATGCATGCATGCGTCTAACATCTCTGAAGAAACTCATCAGAAACACAAAACAGCGTACGGTCATCGAACGAACGAATCGAAGGTAGCTAGTACTCGATCGGAATCCAACAGAACCCGCAGGGGATGAACAAGCTAGACGAGAGATCGAACCGAGACACTTACTACTGGAGTTGATGTTGATCTACCTAACTAGGCGCGTTTGCTTGCGGATGCGTTCGAACTTGGCGATGGAGAGCTTGGAGTTGCGGGCCGGATCAGCGTCCTCGTGTCGAAGGAAGCGACGAGCACGCGCCTGGTCGAGTCGATCATGGAGGCGGAGAATGCTGGCCGCCGGTGACGAAGAGCACGGCCTGCTCCACCATCATCAAGGTGTCTTGCATCTCGAGCAGCACTTCCAGCACGTCGTCGACCGCGTCGATGGTCTGCTGCAGCCTCAGCGCCACCTCCGGCATGAGCGGCCCGGCCCCAGGTCGCACCCGCGACGCGGGCATGATCCCGCAGAGACGGACGGCGAAGTCAGCCGCGAGGCTCCTGTCGACGGCGAAGTTCAGCCTCTGCAGCGCCCTCCTTGCCAGGGCGTCGGCCTGGTAGTGGTTAACGAACCAGAGAATGTACGCGGCTCGGCCGCCGGGGAGGGCATAGAGACCGAGAGTCGCGACGTAGGCCCAGAAGTGGTACGCGGCACCGGCGTGGGCGACGTGGACGAGGTACCTGAGCTCGCGACTGGCCTCCTGGAGTGGCCCGCCCTCCGGCGGCGGGTTGTAGAAGGTGTCCTGGACGAGGGCCCTGGCGGCGTCGGTGACGGCCGCGAGCGGCCCGGGCCAGTTGAAGAGGGTGTCGACGAAGTTGGCGGCGGGCCCGATGAGGAGCGGATTCATGCCGCGGGACACGTCCTCGAGCAAGTCGGTGTAGATGGTCTCCGCTGCTTCGATGGGCTCCTGTTCCTGGAGGAGCACCGCCGAGACCTCGCGGAGCGTCACGCGGGCTCTCTGGCAGCGGGGGATGACGTAGTTCTCCAGCTCGGTGGCGACGCGGCGCCTGTAGTGCGCCGCCCACCGCAGCCTCATCGCCATCCACTGCGCCATCCACTGCGCCATCGACTGCGGATCCGGAGCGGGAACCTCCTGCACCCCCTCCTCCTCCTCCATCAACGGCGGCGGCTGCAGCACCTCCTCCTCCACCAGCGGCGGCGGCTGCTGCACGGCCACCTCCTCCTCCTCCACCAACGGCAGCGGCTGCTGCCTCCTCCTCCTCCACGAGCGGCGGCGGCTGCTGCCACCTCCTCCTCCTCTACCACCATCGGCGGTGGCTGCACCGCCACCTCCTCCTCCACCACCACGACCGGCGGCGGCTGCACCACCACCTCCTCCTCCTCCACCAACGGCGGCGGGTGCACCTCCTCCTCATCGTCGACCACCAGGACTGGGGGCGGCGGCATCACCACCCCGTCCTCTTCCATCTCTCTCTCTCTCTCTCTCTCTCTCTCTCTCTCTCTCTCTCTCTCTCTCTCTCTCTCTCTCTCTCTCTCTTGCGGAGTGTGTTGTGCTGCGTGGGATATTCGTTCCGCGGGTGAATGAGGCGAGGGAATGGAGGATGCGGAGAGAGAGAGGGGAATTTATAGACGGGCGCCGCACGGAAAACGTTCACACCGTCTTACGGCAGTTACTTGGGCTTGCTTGCGCGGGAAGTCACCGATTTTACAGCCAACCTCTCTCACTGACAAGGGGCGCCTACCTTCCATCCGGTGGCTTTTTACCTCACGCCACGCTTGTCGCCACCCACACAGGTAGTTTCTGTGGACGGCCGGGGTGAAAAATCCGTTACGGAGTGGGGGCCACAGCTCTCTGCGCACTGGACGGGAATCTCCTGCAGCGCGAGAAGGCGAGATATTCCTCGAGTCTGACTCTCTGTTCCTGACCCGTGGACCTGCGGCAGGAGGACCCACCGGTCATGCTCTCAGTTGCTCCGCACAAGCAGTCTGGAAAGTTGGTTAATTCGGCTGATTTTACTTGCGTACGTCATCACCACTTGCACTACCTTTACAGCTGGCATAAGCTAACGTGCTCATCTTGTTTTTCTTCCTGACGAGAAAAATGTGGTGTGCTGTTAATGTTTGATCATCTCCGTTCCCAGGTTGACGACACAATTAGCGCTAGTATGAGTACGACACTGCCCCAGATAGCACAAATGACACAAGTGTAGACATTGATTCATAATATGAGGTCTAACAGGATGTCTTTTGTACAATTGCAAACAATAGAAGGTTTTCCATGTAGCGTTTGCATGGAATGAAGGGGAATGTGTGACGCAACATAAAAAATAAATGCACAATCTAATCCAAGAACTGTACGGAATTTGGGTCAGTCGATTTTCACGTGAAAGAAGAAAAGAAGGAACCACTGATGGGAAGGCAAGAGCTCGCCGGAAAAGCACTCTAGGTCTATCTTAGGGCGCGTGCTACAAATCAGCCGGCTTATTTGTTGGAAAAGTAAACCGCCTCGATAGCCGTTGGATGAACCCGCGCTTAGCCGTCATATCCTGCGAGCACTTAACCATACGCGACGCGCTTCAAGCCGAACGACTGTTGCAACACAATGTCTGTTGCAACGCAGCATACCCCCGCAGAAAGGCTCCCACCAGATCCCTGCAAATCGCGCAACGGTAGCGACGACCGTGCCACGGTCTGCCCACCATCCGTCGTCATTCTGCCGCTATAGCACCGCCAGTAGCGAACGAGCCAACCCCTCCCCCTCCTCCATCCACCCCCAACTCGGCTTCGCTGTCTGCTTGATCAATGGCGCACATCGCTAGGGACATGTTTGCCTCCGACTACAATTGAAGCTCTGGTGGCTCTGTTGCATCCCGTGGACGGATCCAACTTCGGCGACGTGTACAACGCAGGAGCAACCCCCCCCACACACACACACACACCGGCGAGCATCTACCTAACCCGCCGGTAGTCTTCCCAAAGGCCACGACATCTACTTCTGCTACAAATTGGGTCAGATCTCTGCGAAACCCTAACAATTTAGTTGGAGCAAAAATGAGTGTTGCAAATGAGCATTGAGTGATTCTGAACATTCGAAAATGAGCTTGGATAAATACACCATGATCCATGGGGGGTGTGCATGTACACTTGCTAAATTTTCACTGAAAAAAACAGAGTAGTAATGTTGATTTGAACCATAGTTTCAGAGATTGCAACAAAAAATAAAAAAGGATTGTTGAGCTGTGATCGCACAAGCTACTGTCTAGTATTTTTTTATTGAATTTAGTACTCCCTCCATTCCACAATGTAGTGCGCCCGTGCTTCTCGAGATTCAAGTTTGACCGTAAATTGAACTACCGAGACCGACTGCGGCGGGAGCAAAAATTATACCACTGAATTCGTATTTTCGATATGAATTTAGTGATATAATTTTTGTCCCTGCCGCAATCGGTCTCGTTGGTTAAATTTACGGTCAAAGTTGGATCTCGGGAAGCGCGGGCGCACTAACGGAGGGAGTACAAAATACAACCTAGAAAAATGGGTTATGAAGTGTTGCATTTGAAAAAAAAAGCATTCTGTTGAAAAAATGAAGTTAATATGTAGGACCTTCGTGTTTAAGTTAATATGTAGCTTATGAAACTGATTAGTGCTGAAAAAATGATTATGAAATTGAACTTAAATTACTGAGTCATATGAAGCATACTTGCATCCTAGAAAAATGAATTCTCATGCAGAACTCTTTTGTTACTTTCTGCATTTACATGCTACTGGTTGAACTATAATTTGCATTCCAGAGTTTGTATTCATGTTATGAAGCATCGCTTGTACTTATGGACCAGCTAATAACTTTTGTTTCAACTGTTGATAGGCTGCCCACAGTGGTACAGGAGGTGAGGAGAGCTACACTGAACATCAATTTGCAGCAAACTTTGGAACGCTTCAGCAGGTGCAATGTATGATGATGAAGAAGATGATGAGATTTCATCTCAACCACTTGCACCCTTTTGTTGGGATGGAATTTGACTCTGTTGATGATGCCAAGCGGTTCTACAACGACTGTGCATTCAAGATGGGCTTTGGCATACGCATATCTGCTTCCAAGAACAGCCAAAAGAAGGGGCCTGCAATACTAATCAAGAGGGTGTTCCAGTGTGTCCATGCCGGGAAGCCAGAGAGTAAGAGTGATACTAGCAGTGCTTCGGAAGCAATCTCAACGGAACAACACTCATCACGCAGAGAGACTTGGTTCGAAATGGATGTCACAAACAAGCGTCAGAAAAATATATTGGTGCGTCATGAATGCAAAGCACACTTCATAGTTGGGCTGAGGGGCAATAAATGGGATGTTTCATATTTTGTTGCCGGCGAGAGCACGGCGCAGGCAATCGACGGCGATGAGGACGGGGACGGGAAGGCACTAGGTAAACCACACCTACACATATGCAAACTAAGATGTTAATTTGAGCTCATATTGCATATAAATCAAACACTACTAGGGAAAACCTTATACACAGAACTTTAGCAGTAGCGCTTGTTAAAAAAGCATGTTAGTGCTAACTAGCAGTAACGCGTTGGCGAAAACCGCGCTACAGATATATTTGTAGCAGTAGCGCGTATGAAGATAAAGGCGCTACTACTAAAATTCCCACTGGTAAGCCGATAGGGTACACATAGTAGTAGCGATCTAATAGAAACAGTGCTACCGCTACTTGTTTTGTAGCGCGTTTACGTAGAAAGGCGCTACTGCTAACTAAAATAAAATTAAATGAAAAACAAATAGAAAAGTAAATAAAAATGAAAGAAATAGAAAAAGGAGAAAGGAAAAAAATAAAATGTAAAGAAAAATAAATGAAGAAGGGAAAAAAGAGAGAAAGGAATAGCAGTAGCACATGTTCGGAAACGCGCTATAGCTAACTTAGCAGTAGCGCACTTCCTGGAACGCGCTACTGCTATTTTCGACTTAACCGCACGGTTCGTTCTTCTCCACGGCCACTTCCCCCAAATCCCAACTCCTCCACTGTCGCCGCCGCCGTCGCCCTGCATCGCCGCCCTCCGCCGCGCGCTCTCCCGCCGCTCTCCGCACACCCTCGACCCGCCCCTGACCCCGGATTCGACGCCGCCCCCGACCTCGACGCCGCCCTCCGCCGCGCGCCCGAGCCCCGACCCCGACCTCGACGTCGCCTGTCCCTCCCTAGCCGCAGGCACCCAAGGTGAGCACGCCTCCTCCTCCCCCTCCCCTACCTCTGCCTAGGGTTCTTCAAATTTTAGATTGCATCAAATTAGTTAGGGTTCATCAAATTAGGTGGTAATTAAGGCAGTAGTTCCTAGGTACTAATTAGTTAGTAAGAACTAGGGCAGTAGTGTTTAATAGAATTAGTAAGAAATTTAATAGAACTGGTTGAACTAGTTTTTTTAGTAAGAACTAGTTGAATTAATAGAACAAGTGTATTTTTAGTAAGAAAATTAATATAACTAGTTGAACTAGTTTATTTTTTGTAAGAACTAGTTTATTTTTATTTATAGTAAGTTTATTTTTAGTAAGAACTAGTTGAATTAATAAAACTAGTTGAACATGTCACATTTGTTGTTATTTTTTAGTTAAATCAATTATTCCCGCATCAACGTCGACGATGCCTATCCCGCATCCTCGTCGTCGATTCGGCGGAGGACACCTGCTTGACCAGATGGGCCATGTCTGGGACTGAGCTCCGCCGGGATGGTACTGGGAGGCGCTACCTAGCGGGGGCGCAGCTTGGTGAGGAGCCAGCCCGTCGTTGACCCGAACCTTCTTTGGTGGCAGTCGCATGGGCCAGTGACGGTCCAGAGGCCTGAGGACCCCGCAGAGGTGGTACGTCACCGTGTCAGCGAGGAGGACACGCACATCCGTCGCTACTTGGTTGCGTTGGAGCACAGGTTCTTCAATACCTGGCAGGTTCTCCAGGGATCTCACTGGAGCTATGATCCTGTGATGGTTCATTCTCTTTGGGTGTCCACCGCCCACGCCGATAACCGTCGCTTGCTAGGGTTTTAGTTGTATTAGTGATGTTATATGTATGATACTATTAAGGATGTATTAGTGATAATATTCGACGATGTACGGACGCAAGAGATGATTTACTTTTTCTTATTGAATGCATGCTAATTAGAATACTTATTTATTTTACGATTTGGTTTTGCTTATTGAATGCATGCTAATAAGATATTTTGAACTGTTTTTTCTCATATTTTCAACCATTGAAATGCAATGACCATCAAGTTTGAATGCTCATATGATCTAGATAATAAAAACATGTATATCTTGTGTTGCTCAAATAGGATATGTGCTTACCCAAGTGGCCAGTCATGTTTGCAGGTTACACCTCCGAGTGGCCTATGTTTTCCCGGAATGTTGATTCATTTCCGTTCTGGCAGATTTTAGGCGATTTCAGGCGCTCGATATGTCCTATTTTAGCAAAGGTCATACCGGACTTTTCCGTGAATTTTGGCATGACTTGTGCTAGAACATGTAGGAAATATCGAGTGCCCCGGATTTGTGTGTTGAGTATCCTGATAGTTGCTTTCGATCGATTTTCAATTAATATTTCAACTATGAACATAGGAAATGTCTGACGACAAAAAGTATTTCGGTATTTGCGAATACTACGAAGACGAGCTCGGCCTGTGCGACAGAATTTTCCGAGATGATGATAGGCGCTTCAGCATCAAGCTGGACGAGAGCTTCGAAGTGGATACAGTAAGTCACAATGACAAGTCTTTTTCATAATTAAGCATGACATCTGCTTCATTTTCTTCAACTTATAATTTAATTCTTTTACTATGCTACTAGCGTATCCCCTGTCATGCAAGAGTTTTTGTCTTGGATAAGATAGGTTTCAGTCCTATGAAAACTATGGAGGTAAAGAGAGTTTACTTGAATACCGAGCATGGTTATACTTTCCACGCAAAATTATACAACGCAGACACCTACACCTATTTTGAATGCAAAACTTGGCAAGCACTATGCAAGACTTATGCATTTGAGCCTGATATGGTTATCACCTTTGATATTCGTCCAGAATATGATATTGAAGGTAATATCGACATCTGGGTCGATGTGCAGATGCCTCGATTATACCATTATGTGAGTTTCTCAACCATATTTATGTCTTCGATATTGTTTATTCAAAAATAGTTGAGAACTAATTTCTATTGACAGCTTATTTCCATTCAAGCAAACATGTCCGGCGCTTCGTAGACATGACAGTCCACTGTCCTGGGGCTGAACTAAATTGCGAGGAGATAAGTCATTATGTTTCATGGCTTGAGGATCTTGATGCTGTCAAGACAAATTATTTTCCTGGACTTAGAAATCTTAGTACTCAAAACGTGCGACCAATAGTGATCATATTGAACTATGGTCACATCTATTTAGGAAAGATGATAAGATTTTTACCATTAGTCCTCAGTGCATCTTTTGCATACATTATTTTTAAGCTAAACTTCATTGCTAAGTATGTTACTATACAATGTTCTTCAACATGGACTCCCGATGACAGTTGTGCCTCAGTGGGTCGAGACTAAAGGTCGCATGCCAATGATTAGATTATGACCAAGACATCCTACATTGCACATGAGTGCATTCATGATTTCTAGAACCGAGGAATGCTCAATAGTGCAAGACTGGAGCAGAATTGTGAATGATCGCAGATAAGTACTAGGAGGCAGCAATCATAAGCGCAGCCCACGATTAGGAGACAGGTTCATCTGCATGCTCCAACATGATGAAGCAGGAGTGCTACACATGTTCTATGCTATTTTACCTGAAAGAGAGTAGCAGGAGTGAATAGCTAGCTAGAATAAGTTTGAAGATGATGATGTGCTACACTATGACTATGATGATTAAATAGCTAGTGTTGGTGGTAATGATTATGATGATTATTATTAGCTAGTGTTGGTGGTGATTAGATAGCTACACTATGACTATGATGATAAAATAGTGGTAATAACTATGATGATTATTAGTTAGTGTTGTTGGTGATGATATGATGCAAGAGTTTTTATATTAATATGATGATGATGATGATCATGATTATCATCATGATTTGTTATTATGATCATGATTAGTTATTATATCATTGGTGGAAGGAACGCGGATTAGATTCATGTAGATGGATCAAAAGTTGAATTAGTAGGATTGTCGTCCTAATTCAACTTTTGATTCATCCAAATGAATCTAATCCATGTTTCTTCCTCACAATGATATATTAATTCATCATGGACATAATGATAGAACACCCTCTGAATTAGTACTGTATCAAAATTTGTATAACGGCGTATAAATACACTAAAAAATAGAATACCAGTAGCATTGGTGAGCGAACTGTTGGGGAACGTAGTAATTTCAAAAAAAAATCCTATGCAAACGCAAGATCATGGTGATGCATAGCAACGAGATGGGAGAGTGTTGTCCACGCATTCATCGTGAGACCGAGCGGAAGCGTCGGCTAGACAACGTGGTTGATGTAGTCGTACGTCTTCACGGCCCGACCGATCAAGCACCGAAAGCACGGCACCTCCGAGTTCTTGCACATGTTCAGCTCGATGACGTCCCTCGAACTCCGATCCAGCCGAGTGTCAAGGGAGAGTTCCGTCAGCATGACGGCGTGGTGACGATGATGATGTTTTACCGATGCAGGGCTTCGCCTAAGCACTGCTACGATATTATCGAGGAGGACTATGGTGGAGGGGGCACCGCTGCAGCTAAGAGATCAATGATCAATTGGTGTGTCTATGGGGTGCCCCCTCCTCCCGTCATAAAGGCGAGGAGGAGAGGGACGGCCAAGGGAGAGGCGCGCAAGGGGGCAATCCTACTCCAAGTAGGATTGCCCCCCTTCCTATTCCAAGTAGGAGAAGGGGGAAGGAGGAGGTGGAGAGAAGGAAGGAGAAGGGGGGCCGCCGCCCCCTTCCCTTTCCCAATTCGGATTGGGGCAAGGGGGGCCGCGCGCCACCTCCTGGCCTCCCTCTCTCCTTTCCACTAAGGCCCATAAGGCTCAATAGCTTCCCGGGGGGGGGGGGGTTCGGTAACCCCCGGTACTCTAATATATATCTGATAACCCCCGGAACTATTCCGGTGTCCGAATATAGTCGTCCAATATATCAATCTTCATGTCTCGACCATTTCGAGACTCCTCTTCATGTCCGTGATCACATCCGGGACTCCGAAAAACCTTCGGTACATCAAAACACATAAACTCATAATATAACTGTCATCTAACTTTAAGCGTGCGGACCCTACGGGTTCGAGAACTATGTAGACATAACCAAGACGCGTCTCCGGTCAATAACCAATAGCGGAACCTGGATGCTCATATTGGCTCCTACATATTCTACGAAGATCTTTATCGGTCAAACTGCATAACAATATACGTTGTTCCCTTTGTCATCGGTATGTTACTTGCCCGAGATTCGATCGTCGGTATCTCAATACCTAGTTCAATCTCGTTACCGACAAGTCCCTTTACTCGTTCTGTAATGCATCATCCCGTAACTAAATCACATTACTTGCAAGGCTTATAGTGACGTGCATTACCGAGAGGGCCTGAGATACCTCTCGACAATCGGAGTGACAAATCCTAATCTCGAAAATCGTCAACTCAACAAGTACCTTTGGAGACACCTGTAGAGCACCTTTATAATCACCCGATTCGTTGTGACGTTTGGTAGCACACAAAGTGTTCCTCCGGTGGCGGGAGTTACATAATCTCATAGTCATAGGAACATGTATAAGTCATGAAGAAAGCAATAGCAACATACTAAGCGATCAAGTGCTAAGCTAACGGAATGGGTCAAGTCAATCACATCATTCTACTAATGATGTGATCCACATTAATCAAATGACAACTCATGTCTATGGTTAGGAAACTTAACCATCTTTGATTCACGAGCTAGTCTAGTAGAGGCATACTAGTGACATTATGTTTGTCTATGTATTCACACATGTATTAAGTTTCCGGGTAATACAATTCTAGCATGAATAATAAACATTTATCATGATATGAGGAAATAAATAATAACTTTATTATTGCCTCTAGGGCATATTTCCTTCAGTCTCCCACTTGCACTAGAGTCAATAATCTAGATTACACAAGAATGATTCTAACACCCATTGAGCCTTGGTGCTGATCATGTTTTGCTCGTGGAAGAGGCTTAGTCAATGGAGTCTGCAACATTCAGATCCGTATGTATCTTGCAAATCTCTATGTCTCCCACGGACTTGGTCCCGGATGGAATTGAAGCGTCTCTTGATGTGCTTGGTTCTCTTGTGAAATCTGGATTCCTTTGCCAAGGCAATTGCACCAGTATTGTCACAAAAGATTTTCATTGGACCCGATGCACTAGGTATGACACCTAGATCGGATATGAACTCCTTCATCCAGACTCCTTCATTTGCTTCTTCCGAAGCAGCTATGTACTCCGCTTCACATGTAGATCCCACCACGACGCTTTGTTTAGAACTGCACCAACTGACAGCACCACCGTTCAATATAAACATGTATCCGGTTTGCGATTTTGAATCATCTGGATCAGTGTCAAAGTTTGAATCGACGTAACCATTTACGACTAGCTCTTTGTCACCTCCATAAACGAGAAACATATCCTTAGTCCTTTTCAAGTATTTCAGGATGTTCTTGACCGTTGTCCGATGATCCACTCTGGATTACTTTGGTACCTCCCTGCTAAACTAATAGCAAGGCACACATCAGGTCTGGTACACGGCATTGCATACATGATAGAGCCTATGGCTGAAGCATAGGGAACTTCTTTCATTTTCTCTCTATCTTCTACAGTGGTCGGGCATTGAGTCTGACTCAATTTCACACCTTGTATTACAGGCAAGAACCCTTTCTTTGCTTGATCCATTTTGAACTTTTTCGAAACTTTATCAAGGTATGTACTTTGTGAAAGTCCAATTAAGCGTCTTGATCTATCTCTATAGATCTTGATGCCCAATATGTAAGCAGCTTCATCGAGGTCTTTCATTGAAAAACTTTTGTTCAAGTATCCTTTTATGCTATCCAGAAATTCTATATCATTTCCAATCAATAATATGTCATAATATTAGAAATGCTACAGAGCTCCCACTCACTTTCTTGTAAATACAGGCTTCTCCAAAAGTGCATATAAAACCATATGCTTTGATCACACTATCAAAGCGTTTATTCCAACTCGAGAGGCTTGCACCAGTCCATTAATGGATCATTTGGAGCTTGCACACTTTGTTAGCATCCTTTGGATCGACAAAACCTTCTGGTTGCATCATATACAACTCTTCTTCCGTAAATCCATTCAGGAATGCAGTTTTCACATCCATTTGCCAAATTTCATAATCATAAAATGCGGAAATTGCTAACATGATTCGGACAGACTTAAGCATCGCTACGGGTGAGAAAGTCGCATCGTAGTCAACTCCTTGAACTTGTCGAAAACCTTTCGCAACAAGTCGAGCTTTGTAGACAGTAACATTACCATCAGCGTCAGTCTTCTTCTTGAAGATCCATTTATTCTCGATGGCTTGCCGATCATCGGGCAAGTCAACCAAAGTCCACACTTTGTTCTCATACATGGATCCCATCTCAGATTTCATGGCCTCAAGCCATTTTGCGGAATCTGGGCTCATCATCGCTTCCTCATAGTTCGTAGGTTCGCCATGGTCAAGTAACATGACCTCCAGAATAGGATTACCGTACCACTCTGGTGCGGATCTTACTCTAGTTGACCTACGAGGTTCTGTAGTAACTTGATCTGAAGTTTCATGATCAATATCATTAGCTTCCTCACTTATTGGTGCAGTCGTCACAGGAACCAGTTTTTGTGATGAACTATTTTCCAATAAAGGAGCAGGTACAGTTACCTCATCAAGTTATACTTTCCTCCCACTCACTTCTTTCGAGAGAAACTCCTTCTCTAGAAAGGATCCATTCTTGGCAACAAATGTCTTGCCTTTGGATCTGTGATAGAAGGTGTACCCAACAGTTTCCTTTGGGTATCCTATGAAGACACATTTCTCCGATTTGGGTTCAAGTTTATCAGGTTGAAGCTTTTTCACATAAGCATCGCAGCCCCAAACTTTAAGAAACGACAACTTTGGTTTCTTGCCAAACCACAGTTCATAAGGCGTCGTCTCAACGGATTTTGATGGTGCCCTATTTAACGTGAATGCAGTTGTCTCTAAATCATAACCCCAAAACGATAGCGGTAAATCAGTAAGAGACATCATAGATTGCACCATATCTAGTAAAGTACGATTACGACGTTCGGACACACCATTACATTGTGGTGTTCCGGGTGGCGTGAGTTGTGAAACTATTCAGCATTGCTTCAAATGTAAACCAAACTCGTAACTCAAATATTCTCCTCCACGATCAGATCGTATAAACTTTATTTTCTTGTTACGATGATTTTCAACTTCACTCTGAAATTCTTTGAACTTTTCAAATGTTTCAGACTTATGTTTCATTAAGTAGATATACCCATATCTGCTCAAATCATCTGTGAAGATGAGAAAATAACGATACTCGCCGTGAGCCTCAACATTCATTGGACCACATACATCAGTATGTATGATTTCCAAGAAATCAGTTGCTCGCTCCATAGTTCCGAAGAACGGCGTTTTAGTCATCTTGCCCATGAGGCATGGTTCGCAAGTATCAAGTGATTCCAAAAGTCCATTAGTGTGGAGTTTCTTCATCCGCTTTATACCAATATGACCTAAACGGCAGTGCCACAAATAAGTTTCACTATCATTATCAACTCTGCATCTTTTGGCTTCAACATTATGAATATGTGTATCACTACTATCGAGATTCATCAAAATAGACCACTCTTTAAGGTTGCATGACCATAAAAGATATTACTCGTATAAATAGAACAACCATTATTCTCATATTTAAATGTATAACCGTCTCGCATCAAACAAGATCCAGATATAATGTTCATGCTCAACTCAGGCACCAAATAACAATTATTTAGGTCTAAAACTAATCCCGAAGGTAGATGTAGAGGTAGCGTGCCGACGGCGATCACATCGACTTTGGAACCATTTCCCACGCGCATCGTCACCTCGTCATTAGCCAGGTGTCCGCTTAATCCGTAGTCCCTGTTTGAGTTGCAAATATTAGCAATGTAACCAGTATCAAATACCCAGGTGCTACTGCGAGCTCTGGTAAGGTACACATCAATAACATGTATATCACATATACCTTTGTTCACCTTGCCATCCTTCTTATCCGCCAAATACTTGGGGCAGTTCCGCTTCTAGTGACCAGTCTACTTGCAGTAGAAGCACTCAGTCTCAAGCTTAGGTCCAGACTTGGGTTTCTTCTCTTGAGCAGCAACTTGTTTGCTGTTCTTCTTGAAGTTCCCCTTCTTTTTCCCTTTGCCTTTTTTCTTGAAACTGGTGGTCTTATTGACCATCAACACTTGATGCTCCTTCTTGATTTCTACCTCCGCTGCCTTTAGCATTGCGAAGAGCTCGGGAATTGTCTTATCCATCCCTTGCATATTATAGTTCATCACGAAGCTCTTGTAGCTTGGTGGCAGTGATTGAAGAATTTTGTCAATGACTCTATCATCCGGAAGATTAACTCCCAGTTGAATCAAGTGATTGTTATACCCAGTCATTCTGTGTATATGCTCACTGACATAACTATTCTCCTCCATCTTGCAGCTATAGAACTTATTGGAGACTTCATATCTCTCAGTCCGGGCATTTGCTTGAAATATTAAATTCAACTCCTGGAACATCTCATATGCTCCATGATATTCAAAACGTCGTTGAAGTCCCGGTTCTAAGCCGTAAAGCATGGCACACTGAACTATTGAGTATTCTGCGTGTGCAAAACTGGCTTGCACCCGTTGTAGATAGACGTAGAGCTTATCACACCCGATCATCACGTGGTGTCTGGGCACGACGAACTTTGGCAATAGCGCATACTCAGGGAGAACACTTTTATCTTGAAATTTAGTGAGAGATCATCTTATAATGCTACCGTCAATCAAAGCAAGATAAGATGCATAAAAGATAAACATCACATGCAATGAATATAAGTGATATGACATGGCCATCATCATCTTGTGCTTGTGATCTCCATCTCTGAAGCACCGTCATGATCACCATCGTCACCGGCGCGACACCTTGATCTCCATCGTAGCATCGTTGTCGTCTTGCCAACTATTGCTTCTACGACTATCGCTACCACTTAGTGATAAAGTAAAGCAATTACAGGGCGATTGCATTGCATACAATAAAGCGACAACCATATGGCTCCTGCCGATTGCCGATAACTTCGGTTACAAAACATGGTCATCTCATACAATAAAATATAGCATCACGTCTTGACCATATCACATCACAACATGCCCTGCAAAAACAAGTTAGGCGTCCTCTACTTTGTTGTTGTAAGTTTTACGTGGCTGCTACGGGCTTAGCAAGAACCGTTCTTACCTCGCATCAAAACCACAGCGATAGTTCGTCAAGTTAGTGTTGTTTTAACCTTCTCAAGGACGGGCGTATGCCTCAGTTCAACTAAAGTTGGAGAAACTGACACCCGCCAGCCACCTATGTGCAAAGCACATCGGTAGAACCAGTCTCGCGTAAGCGTACGCGTGATGTCGGTCCGGGCCGCTTCATCCAACAATACCGCCGAACCGAAGTATGACATGCTGGTAAGTGATACGTCTCCAACGTATCTATAATTTTTTATTGTTCCATGCTATTATATTACCTGTTTTGAATGATTATGGGCTTTATTATACACTTTTATATTACTTTTGGGACTAACCTATTAACCGGAGGCCCAGCCCATATTGCTGTTTTATTGCATGTTTCGGTATTTTGAGGAAAAGGAATATCAAACGAAGTCCAAACGGAATGAAACCTTCGGCAGCGTTATTTTTGGGAAGAATATTATCCTGGAGACTTGGAGTTCAAGTCAGAAGATCCTCGAGGACTCCATGAGATAGGAGGGCGCCCCCCCTGCTGGGCACGGCCCCCTGTCTCGTGGGCCCCTCGAGCACCTCCCGACCAACTTCTTTCGCCTATATATGCCAACGTACCCTAAAACCATCGAATATCAAGATAGATCGAGAGTTCCGCCGCCGTAAGCCCCTGTAGCCACCAAAAACCTCTCGGGAGCCCGTTCTGGCACCCTACCGGAGGGGGAACCCATCACCGGTGGCCATCTTCATCATCCCGGCGCTCTCCATGACGAGGAGGGAGTAGTTCACCCTCGGGGCTGAGGGTATGTACCAGTAGCTATGTGTTTGATCTCTCTCTCGTGTTCTCTCTCGTGTTCCCTCTATGGCACGATCTTGATGTATCACGAGCTTTGCTATTATAGTTGGATCTTATGATGTTTCTCCCCCTCTACTCTCTTGTGATGAATTGAGTTTCCCCTTTGAAGTTATCTTATCGGATTGAGTCTTTGATTTGAGAACACTTGATGTATGTCTTGCCGTGCTTATCTATGGTGACAATGGGATATCATGTGCCACTTGATGTATGTTTTGGTGACCAACTTGCGGGTTCCGCCCATGAACCTATGCATAGGGGTTGGCACACGTTCTTGACTCTCCGGTAGAAACTTTGGGGCACTCTTTGAAGTACTTTGTGTTGGTTGGATGAATCTGAGATTGCGTGATGTATATCGTATAATCATGCCCACGGATACTTGAGGTGACAATGGAGTATCTAAGTGACATTAGGGTTTTGGTTGATTTGTGTCTTAAGGTGTTATTCTAGTACGAACTCTTTAATAGATCGATCCGAAAGAATAACTTTGAGGTGGTTTCGTACCCTACCATAATCTCTATGTTTGTTCTCTGCCATTAGTGGCTTTGGAGTGACTCTTTGTTGCATGTTGAGGGCCTGTTATATGATCTATCTATGTTATTATTGTTGAGAGAACTTGCACTAGTGAAAGTATGAACCCTAGGCCTTGTTTCCTATCATTGCAATACCGTTTACGCTCACGTTTATCACTTTTTACCTTCCTGTTTTTATTATTTCAGATTACAAATATCCATATCTACCATCCATATTGCACGTGTATCACCATCTCTTCGCCGAACTAGTGCACGTATACAAATTACCATTGTATTGGGTGTGTTGGGGACACAAGAGACTCTTTGTTATTTGGTTGCAGGGTTGTTTGAGAGAGACCATCTTCATCCTACGCCTCCCACGGATTGATAAACCTTAGGTCATCACTTGAGGGAAATTTGCTACTGTCCTACAAACCTGTGCACTTGCAGGCCCAACGACGTCTACAAGAAGAAGGTTGCGTAGTAGACATCAAGCTCTTTCCTGGCGCTGTTGCCAGGGAGGCTAGGTAAGCGGCACTCACTCACACCCCGTAAACTAAGCTCTTTTCTGGCGCCGTTGCCGGGGAGGTTAGTGCTTGAAGGTATATCTTTAGATCTTGCAATTGAATCTTTTTGTTTCTTGTTTTATCACTAGTTTAGTTTATAAAAGAAAACTACCAAAAAATGGAATTGAGTTTGTCTCATATGCTTCGTCTTTTTAATATCTTTCGTGAGTATGATGGAAAGGAAAATTGTGCTCAAGTGTTAGAAGAAGAATGCTTTAAAATTCTTGGTACTAAATCTTTGAATGATGAGCATGATTGCAATGTTGTTAGTATGAATTTTTTGAATACCCATGATGCTAATGATATGCAAAGCCACAAGCTTGGGGAAGCTATGTTTGATGAATATGATATATTTTGTCCTCCAAGCTTTGATGAGCAAATTTATTTTGATGATAGCATGCCTCCTATTTATGATGATTATATTGATGAAAGTGGGTTTGGAAGAGTGTCAACTTTAGGAAGTAGTGATCCCACTATTTTGGAGGATGTTAAATCTTATTGTGATGAATATGAAAGTGGATTTGGAAGAGTGTGAACTTTATTTAGTGATGATTCCACTATTTCGGAAGAGGTTCCAATTGATTATGAGAACAAAGTTGCTATCTATGATGATTATTGTGATGACTTGTATGCTATTAGGAATAGTGATAACCATGAAACTTGTCATCATGATTTTAGTTTTCAATTGGATTATGCCTCACATGATAATTATTTTGTTGAGTATACTCCCACTATTCTGAATGAGAAGAATTTTGCTTATGTGGAGAGTAGTAAATTTTCTATGCTTGTAGATCATGAAAAGAATGCTATTTATATTGTTGAATTCATTCATGATTCTACTGAAAATTATTATGAGGGAGGAACATGTGCTTGTAGGAATTGCAATAATATCAAGTTTCCTCTCTATGTGCTTAAATTTTTGAAGTTATGCTTGTTTTGTCTTCCTATGCTTGTTGATTATTGTTCCCATAAGTTGTTTGCTCACAAAATCCCTATGCATAGGAAGTCGGTTAGACTTAAATGTGCTAGTCATATTCTTCATGATGCTCTCTTTATGTTTCAATTCTTATCTCTTATGTGAGCATCATTGAAATCATCATGCCTAGCTAGGGGCTTTAAACGTTAGCGCTTGTTGGGAGGCAACCCAATTTTATTTTAGTTTCTTGATTTTTGGTTCTGTTTAGTAATAAATAATCCATCTAGCTTCTGGTTAGATGTGTTTTCATGTTTTAATTAGTGTTTGTGCCAAGTCGAACCTTTGGGAAGACTTGGGTGAAGTCTTTATGATCATGCTGTAAAAAACAGAAACTTTAGCGCTCACGAGATTAGCTTCAACTTTTTACTGGAGAGTGCTATTTAGTTTATTCTTTTTGCAGATGAATTACTAGACAAATTCCTCAGGTCCACCAATTTATTTTAGAATTTTTGGAGTTCCAGAAGTTTGCGTTAGTTACATATTACTACAGACTGTTCTGTTTTTGACAGATTCTGTTTTTCGTGTGTTGTTTGCTTATTTTGATGACTCTATGGCTAGTAAAATAGTTTATAAACCATAGAGAAGTTGGAATACAGTAGGTTTAACACCAATATAAATAAATAATGAGTTCATTACAGTACCTTGAAGTGGTGTTTTGTTTTCTTTCGCTAACGGAGCTCACGAATTTTCTGTTAAGTTTTGTGTTGTGAAGTTTTCAAGTTTTGGGTAAAGATTCGATGGACTATGGAATAAGGAGTGGCAAGAGCCTAAGCTTGGTGATGCCCAAGGCACCCCAAGGTAATATTCAAGGATAACCAAGAGCCTAAGCTTGGGGATGCCCCGGATGGCATCCCCTCCTTCGTCTTCGTTCATCGGTAACTTTACTTGGAGCTATATTTTTATTCGCCACATGATATGTGTTTTGCTTGGAGCATCATTTTATTTTGTTAGTTTTTGCTTGATGTTATTTAGAATAATGTTTTGCATCTTTAGTTTCAATAAAAAAAGTCAAGGATAGCCTTTGCCATGCTTATTTTGCTACTATACATGTTGCTGTTTGAAAACAGAAAGTTTACCGCTGTTGCAAAAATTCCTAGAAAAGTCAGAGCATGATATAATGTTGAAACTTTTTGCATATTGAGCTCTGATAAATTTACTACAGTGGGAATTTTATTATATAATTTTTGGAGTTAGGGAAGTATTGATACTTTTGCATTCTTAACAGACTGTACTGTTTTGGCAGATTGCTGTTATGTTTGCATTGTTTGCATATGTTTGCTTGTTTAATGGTTCTATTTGAGGATAGGAGTATTAAATATGCATAGGCATTTAGTATGAAATGTTGAATAATAATCTTAGTGATTTGTTACAGTAGAAAATTATAAGGTTTTGCATTGGTTTATATTAACCTATCTCACGAGTTCTTGTTGAGTTAGGTGTGGATGAAGCTTTTGAGAAATAGAGAAACCATGATATGAGAGGAATTAGGGAGACACAAAAGTTCAAGCTTGGGGATGCCCAAGACACCCCAATATAATATTTCAAGAAGTCTCAAGCATCTAAGCTTGGGGATGCCCCGGTAGGCATCCCACCTTTCTTCTTCAACAACTATCGGTTAGTATCGGTTGAGCCTAAGTTTTTGCTTCTTCACATGAGTTGTGCTATCCTTGCAATGTCATTTTCTTTAGCTTTGCTTGCTGTTTGAATAAAATACCAAGATCTGAAATTATTAAATGGGAAAGTCTTCACATAGTTGTATAATTATTCGACTACTCATTGATCTTCACTTATATCTTTCGGAGTAGTTTGTCATTTTCTCTAGTGCTTCACTTATATCTTTTAGAGCACGGCGGTGGTTTTATTTTGTAGAAATTAATGAACTCTCATGCTTCACTTATATTATTTTGAGAGTCTTAAACATCATGGTAATTTGAACAAAAACTTTCATAGGAGGTGAACTGGATGCTATGATCAATTCGATACTTGATAATTGTTTTGAGATATGGAGGTAGTGATATTAAAGTCATGCTAGTTGGGTGATTATGAATTTAAAGAATGCTTGTGTTGAAGTTAGCAAGTCCCGTAGCATGCACGTATGGTTAAAGTTGTGTAACAAATTTGAAATATGAAGTGTACCTGGCTTGTGCATCCTTATGAGTGGCGGTCGGGGACGAGCGATGGTATTTTCCTACCAATCTATCCCCCTAGGAGCATCTTGCGTAGTACTTGGTTTTGATGACTTCTAAATTTTTGCAATAAGTATATGAGTTCTTTTGACTAATGTTGAGTCCATGGATTATACGCACTTTTACCTTTCCGCCTTTGCTAGCCTCTTGATGCAGTGCATTGCCCTTTCTCACCTTGAGAGTTGGTGCAAACTTCACGGTGCATCCAATCCCCGTGATACGAGACGCTCTATCACACATAAACCTCCCTATATCTTCCTCAAAACAGCCACCATACCTAACTATTATGGCATTTCCATAGCCATTCCGACATATATTGCCATGAAACTTTGCACCGTTCCGTTCATCATCATCATGACATACTTTACTTTTGTCATATTGCCATTGCATGATCATGTAGTTGACATCATATTTGTGGCAAAGCCACCATGCATTATTTTTCATACATGTCACTCTTGATTCATTGCACCATCCCGGTACACCGCCGGAGGCATTCATATAGAGTCATATCTTGCTTAGTTTCGAGTTGTAATTCATATGTTGTAATAGAAGTGTGATGATCATCATTATTAGAGCATTGCCCAAAGAAAGAAAAAGAAAAAAAAGAAGAAGAAAGGCCAAAAGAAAAAAAAAGAAAGGCCCAAAAAAAGAAAAAGAAAATAAAGAAAATAAAGAAAATAAATAAAAAGGGCAATGTTACTATCTCTTTTTCCACACTTGTGCTTCAAAGTAGCACCTTGTTCTTCATGTAGAGAGTCTCATATATTGTGCTTCAAAGTAGCACCATGTTTTTCATATAGTGAGTCTCATAAGTTGTCTTTTTCATACTAGTGGGAATTTTTCATTATAGAACTTGGCTTGTATATTCCTCGATGGGCTTCCTCAAATGCCCTAGGTCTTTGTGAGCAAGCAAGTTGGATGCACACCCACTAGTTTTCTTTTGTTGAGCATTCATTTATAGCTCTAGTGCATCCGTTGCATGGCAATCCCTACTCCTCATGTTGACATCAATTGATGGGCATCTCCATAGCCCGTTGATTATCCTCGTCAATGTGAGACTTTCTCCTTTTTGTCTTCTACACACAATCCCCATCATCATATTCTATTCCACCCATAGTGCTATATCCATGGCTCACGCTCATGTATTGCATGAAGGTTGAAAAAGTTTGAGATTATTTAAGTATGAAACAATTGCTTGGCTTGTCATCGGGGTATAGAAGTTGGGAACATCTTTGTGTGACGAAAATGAAGCATAGCCTAACTATATGATTTTGTAGGGATGAACTTTCTTACGCCATGTTATTTTGAGAAGACATGCTTACTTTGATTAGTATGCTTGAAGTGTTACTATTTCTTTTATCAATATGAACTTTTATTTTGAATCATTTGGATCTGAACATTCATGCCACAATAAAGAAAATTACATTATAAATTATGCTAGGTAGCATTCCACATCAAAAATTCGCTTTTTTATCATTTACCTACTCGAGGACGAGCAGGAATTAAGCTTGGGGATGCTTGATACGTCTCCAACGTATCTATAATTTTTGATTGTTCCATGCTATTATATTACCTGTTTTGAATGATTATGGGCTTTATTATACACTTTTATATTACTTTTGGGACTAACCTATTAACTGGAGGCCCAGCCCATATTGCTGTTTTATTGCTTGTTTCAGTATTTCGAGGAAAAGGAATATCAAACAGAGTCCAAACGGAATGAAACCTTCGGCAGCGTTATTTTTGGAAAGAATATGATCCTGGAGACTTGGAGTTCAAGTCAGAAGATCCTCGAGGACTCCACGAGATAGGAGGGCGCCCCCCCTGCTGGGCGCGGCCCCCTGTCTCGTGGGCCCCTCGAGCACCTCCCGACCGACTTCTTTCGCCTATATATGCCTACGTACCCTAAAACCATCGAATATCAAGATAGATCGGGAGTTCCGCCGCCGCAAGCCTCTGTAGCCACCAAAACCTCTCGGGAGCCCGTTCAAGCACCTCACGAGGGGGATCCCATCACCGGTGGCCATCTTCATCATCCCGGCGCTCTCCATGACGAGGAGGGAGTAGTTCACCCTCGGGGCTGAGGGTATGTACCAGTAGCTATGTGTTTGATCTCTCTCTCTCTTGTGTTCCCTCTATGGCACGATCTTGATGTATCGCGAGCTTTGCTATTATAGTTGGATCTTATGATGTTTCTCCCCCTCTACTCTCTTGTGATGAATTGAGTTTCCCCTTTGAAGTTATCTTATCGGATTGAGTCTTTGATTTGAGAACACTTGATGTATGTCTTGTCGTGCTTATCTGTGGTGACAATGGGATATCATGTGCCACTTGATGTATGTTTTGGTGACCAACTTGCGGGTTCCGCCCATGAACCTATGCATAGGGGTTGGCACACGTTCTTGGCTCTCCGGTAGAAACATTGGGGCACTCTTTGAAGTACTTTGTGTTGGTTGGATGAATCTGAGATTGTGTGATGCATATCGTATAATCATGCCCACTGATACTTGAGGTGACAATGGAGTATCTAGGTGACATTAGGGTTTTGGTTGATTTGTGTCTTAAGGTGTTATTCTAGTACGAACTCTTTAATAGATCAATCCGAAAGAATAACTTTGAGGTGGTTTCGTACCCTACCATAATCTCTAGGTTTGTTCTCCGCTATTAGTGGCTTTGGAGTGACTCTTTGTTGCATGTTGAGGGCCTGTTATATGATCTATCTATGTTATTATTGTTGAGAGAACTTGCACTAGTGAAAGTATGAACCCTAGGCCTTGTTTCCTATCATTGCAATACCGTTTACGCTCACGTTTATCACTTGTTACCTTGCTGTTTTTATTATTTCAGATTACAAATATCCATATCTACCATCCATATTGCACTTGTATCACCATCTCTTCCCCGAACTAGTGCACCTATACAAATTACCATTATATTGGGTGTGTTGGGGACATAAGAGACTCTTTGTTATTTGGTTGCAGGGTTGTTTGAGAGAGACCATCTTCATCCTACGCCTCCCACGGATTGATAAACCTTAGGTCATCACTTGAGGGAAATTTGCTACTGTCCTACAAACCTGTGCACTTGCAGGCCCAACAACGTCTACAAGAAGAAGGTTGCGTAGTAGACATGAGTAAGCAGTATGACTTGTATCGCCCACAACTCACTTGTGTTCTACTCGTGCATATAACATCTACGCATAAAACCTAGGCTCGGATGCCACTGTTGGGGAACGTAGTAATTTCAAAACAAAATCCTACGCACACGCAAGATCATGGTGATGCATAGCAACGAGAGGGGAGAGTGTTGTCCATGTACCCTCGTAGACCAAAAGCAGAAGCGTTAGCACAACGCGGTTGATGTAGTCGTATGTCTTCACGGCCCGACCGATCAAGCACCGAAAGTACGGCACCTCCGAGTTCTTGCACACGTTCAGCTCGATGACGTCCCTCGAACTCCGATCCAGCCGAGTGTCGAGGGAGAGTTCCATCAGCACGACGGCGTGGTGACGATGATGATGTTCTACCGACGCAGGGCTTCGCCTAAGCACTGCTATGATATTATCGAGGAGCACTATGGTGGAGGGGGGCACCGCACACGGCTAAGAGATCAATGATCAATTGTTGTGTCTATGGGGTGCCCCCTCCTCCGTATATAAAGGGGGGAGGAGGAGAGGGCCGGCTGATACGTCCCCAATGTATCTATAATTTTTGATTGCTCCATGCTATATTATCTATTGTTTTGGACTATATTGGGCTTTATTTTCCACTTTTATATTACTTTTGGGACTAACCTATTAATCGGAGGCCCAGCCCAGAATTGCTGTTTTATGCATATTTCAGTGTTTCGAAGAAACGGAGTCCAAACGGAATGAAATCTTCGGGAACGTGATTTTCTCATCAGATAAGACTCAGGAGACTTGGACCCTCCATCAAGAAAGCCACGAGGCGGCCACGAGGGTGGAAGGCGCCCCCCCTCCTAGGGCGCGCCCCCTACCTCGTGGGCCCCTCGAGGCTCCACCGACGTACTTCTTCCTCCTATATATACCTACGTACCCCCGTCAGATCAGATACGGAGCCAAAAACCTAACTCCACTACCGCAACTTTTTGTATCCACGAGATCCCATCTTGGGGCCTGTTCCGGAGCTCCGCCGGAAGGGGATTCCACCATGGAGGGCTTCTACATCATCATCATAGCCTCTCCGATGAAGTGTGAGTAGTTTACCTTAGACCTTCGGGTCCATAGTTAGTAGCTAGATGGCTTCTTCTCTCTTTTTGGATCTCAATACAATGTTCTCCCCCTCTCTCGTGGAGATCTATTCGATGTAATCTTGTTTTTGCAGTGTGTTTGTTGAGACCATGAATTGTGGGTTTATGATCAAGATTATCTATGAGCAATATTTGAATCTTTTATGAACTATTTTATGTATGATTGAGTTATCTTTATAAGTCTCTTCGAATTATCCGTTTGGTTTGGCCAACTAGATTGGTAGTTCTTGCAATGGGAGAAGTGTTTAGCTTTGGGTTCAGTCTTGTGGTGTCCTTTCCCAGTGACAGTAGGGGCAGCAAGGCACGTATTGTATTGTTGCCATCGAGGATAACAAGATGGGGTATTTATCATATTGGATGAATTTATTCCTCTACATCATGTCATCTTGCTTAAGGCGTTACTCTGTTTTCATTAACTTAATACTCTAGATGCATGCTGGATAGCGATCGATGAGTGGAGTAATAGTAGTAGATGCAGGTGAGTCGGTCTACTTGTCTCGGACGTGATGCCTATATACATGATCATACCTAGATACTCTCATAACTATGCTCAATTCATCAATTGCTCAACAGTAATTCGTTCACCCACCGTAAAATACCTATGCTCTTGAGAGAAGCCACTAGTGAAATCTATGGCCCCTGGGTCTATTTTCATCATATTAATCTTCCTATGCTTTATTATTGCTTTGTTCTTTACTTTGCCTTTTATTTTACTTTGCATCTTTATACCAAAAATACCAAAAATATTATCTATCATCTCTATCAGATCTCACTCTCGTAAGTGTCCGTGAAGGGATTGACAACCCCTATTCGCGTTGGTTGCAAGGAGCTATTTGTTTTGTGTAGGTACGAGGGACTCACGCGTGGCCTCCTACTGGATTGATACCTTGGTTCTCAAAAACTGAGGGAAATACTTACGCTACTCTACTGCATCATCCTCTCCTCTTCCGGGGAAAACCAACGCAAGCTCAAGACGTAGCAAGAAGGATTTCTGGCGCCGTTGCCGGGGAGTCTACGCAAAAGTCAACATACCAAGTACCCATCACAATCCTTTATCTCTCGCATTACATTATTTGCCATTTGCCTCTCGTTTTCCACTCCCCCACTTCACCCTTGTCGTTTTATTCGCCATCTCTTTTACGTTCGCCTTGATGTCTTTCTTGGCTCGTTTTCTCGCTTGGTTGAAATAGTTGAGTATTTATTCCTATACAGAGAAGCTAATATCTATGGATCCTCATCCGCTTGCCAATCTTTTTAAGAGATCCAATTATGATGAACCAATTCCTAGTGATTTGGATGCACTAGATTATCTTTATAAGCTTTTGCCTGAAATCCGTAAATCTAAAAATTGTGATGAAGTGCTTCATGACAGGTCTTTGAATAAAAAGCATGATTCCAATAATTTTATTATAAATTCTATTGATGTAAATTATGCTAATAATATGCAAAACCCTAAGCTTGGGGATGCTAGTTTTGCTACGTCCAATAGTCATGATTGGGGAGATTCTTCTTATGATCTTGAAAATTTATTTAAGCCCCATGATGAATATAAGATTGATAATAGTGTTTGCAATAATATTGAAAGTGGGTTTGGAAGAGTGTCAACTTTAGATCCCACATATTTGGATAACATTCAATCTTATGAAATTTTTGATAAAAGTGGGCTTGGAGAAATCATGACTTTAGTTAATGATAATCCCACTATTTTGGAAGAGTGTCAACTTTGCATACATGTGGATCATGATAAGAATATTTTATGTGATAGCTATTTTGTTGAAATTGCTTACGATCCTACATGTAATTATTATGAGAGAGGAAAATATGGTTGTAGAAGTTTTCATGTTACTAAATTACCTCTCTTCATGTTGAGATTGCTATCGTCACTTTCTTCTTCCTTGCATATGATAGTTTTTACTTGCCTTGCAAATTTGTTTGCCTATAAGATGCCTATGCATAGGAAGTATGTTAGACTTCGATGTGTTTGTCACATGCTATATGATGCTCTATTTGTGCTTCAATTCTTGTCTTTCATGTGAGCATCATTGAAATCTCAATGCCTAGCTAAAAAGGCTTTAAAGAAAAGCGCTTGTTAGGAGACAACCCAATATTTATCCTTTCTGCCTAGTAATAAATAATCCATCTACCTTCTGTTTAGATGTGGTTTTATGTTTTAATTTGTGTTTGTGCCAAGTTAAACCTATAGGATCTTCTTGGATAATAGTTATTTGATCTTGCTGTAATTTCCAGAAACTTTCGGTTCACTAAAACAATTTTTCAAAATCACCAGTAAGTGATAAAATAGTGACTCCAATTGCTGCTGATCAATAAAAAAAATTCCTAGGCCTTCCAAGTTTTTCTGAATTTTTGGAGTTCCAGAAGTTTGCGTTAGTTACAGATTACTACAGACTGTTCTGTTTTTGACAGATTCTGTTTTTTGTGTGTTGTTTGCTTATTTTGATGAATCTATGGCTAGTAAAATAGTTTATAATCCATAGAGAAGTTTGAATACAGTAGGTTTAACACCAATATAAATAAAGAATGAGTTCATTACAGTACCTTGAAGTGATCTTTTGTTTACTTTCGCTAACGGAGCTCATGAGATTTCTGTTGAGTTTTGTGTCGTGAAGTTTTCAAGTTTTGGGTGAATTTTTTTGATGGATTATGGAACAAGGAGTGGCAAGAGCCTAAGCTTGGGGATGCCCATGGCACCCCCATAATAATCCAAGGACACAAAAAAGTCAAAGCTTGGGGATGCCCCGGAAGGCATCCCCTCTTTCGTCTACTTCCATCGGTAATTTACTTGGAGCTATATTTTTATTCACCACATGATATGTGTTTTGCTTGGAGCGTCTTGTATTATTTACGTATTTGCTTGTTAGTTTACCACAATCATCATTGCTGTACACACCTTTTGAGAGAGCCATACATGAATTGGAATTTGTTAGAATACTCTATGTGCTTCACTTATATCTTTTGAGCTTGATAGTTTTGCTCTATGTGCTTCACTTATATCTTTTGAGCTTGATAGTTTTGCTCTAGTACTTCACTTATATCTTTTAGAGCACGGTGGTGGATTTGTTTTAAAGAAACTATTGATCTCTCATGCTTCACTTAGATTATTTTGAGAGTCTTAAATAGCATGGTAATTTGCTTAATAATAATATGCTTGGTATTCAAGATTTGTAAACCTTTCTTTTGAGTGCGTTGAATACTAAGAAAAGTTTGATGCTTGATAATTGTTTTGAGATATGGAGGTGATAATATCAAAGTCGTGCTAGTTGAGTTGTTGTGAATTTGAGAAATGCTTGTGTTGAAGTTTGCAAGTCCCGTAGCATGCACGTATGGTAAACGTTATGTAACAAATTTGAAACATGAGGTGTTATTTGATTGTCCTCCTTATGAGTGGCGGTCGGGGACGAGCGATGGTCTTTTCCTACCAATCTATCCCCCTAGGAGCATGCGCGTAGTGCTTTGGGTTTTTATCGCTTGTAGATTTTTGCAATAAGTATGTGAGTTCTTTATGACTAATGTTGAGTCCATGGATTATACGCACTCTCACCTTTCCATCATTGCTAGCCTCTTCGGTACCGTGCATTGCCCTTTCTCACATTGAGAGTTGGTGCAAACTTCGCGGTGCATCCAAACCCCGTGATATGATACGCTCTTTCACACATAAACCTTCTTATATCTTCCTCAAAACAGCCACCATACCTACCTATTATGGCATTTCCATAGCCATTCCGAGATATATTTCCATGCAACTTAGCCATTCCGAGATATATTTCCATGCAACTTTCCACCATACTGTTCTTCATGACACATTCATCATTGTCATATTGCTTAGCATGATCATGTAGTTGACATAGTATTTGTGGCAAATCCACCGTTCATAATTCTTTCATACATGTCACTCTTGATTCATTGCATATCCCGATACACCGCCGGAGCCATTCATATAGAGTCATACTTTGTTCTAGTATCGAGTTGTAAATAAATAGAAGTGTGATGATCATCATTTTCTAGAGCATTGTCCCAAAAAAAGAGAAAGGCCAAAAGAAAAAAAAGAAGGCCCAAAAAAAGGGCGCAATGCTACTATCTCTTTTTCCACACTTGTGCTTCAAAGTAGCACCATGTTCTTCATATAGCGAGTCTCATATAATGTGCTTCAAAGTAGCACCATGTTCTTCATGTAGAGAGTTTCATATGTTGTCACTTTCATATACTAGTGGGAATTTTTCATTATAGAACTTGGATTGTATATTCCAACGATGGGCTTCCTCAAATGCCCTAGGTCTTCGTGAGCAAGCAAGTTGGATGCACACCCACTTAGTTTCTTTTGTTGAGCTTTCATACATTTATAGCTCTAGTGCATCCGTTGCATGGCAATCCCTACTCCTCGCATTAACATCAATTGATGGGCATCTCCATAGCTCGTTGATTAGCCTCGTTGATGTGAACCCTTCTCCTTTTTTGTCTTCTCCACATAACCCCCATCATTATATTCTATTCCACCCATAGTGCTATGTCCATGGCTCGCGCTCATATATTGCGTGAAAGTTTATAGGTTTGAGATTACTAAAGTATGAAACAATTGCTTGGCTTGTTATCGGGGTTGTGCATGATGAGAGCATTCTTGTGTGACGAAAATGGAGCATGACTAAACTATATGATTTTGTAGGGATGAACTTTCTTTGGCCATGTTATTTTGAGAAAACATAATTGCTTAGTTAGTATGCTTGAAGTATTATTATTTTTATGTCAATATGAACTTTTGTCTTGAATCTTTTGCATTTGAATATTCATACCACAATTAAGAAGAATTACATTGAAATTATGCCAAGTAGCACTCCACATCAAAAAATCTCTTTTTATCATTTACCTACTCGAGGACGAGCAGGACTTAAGCTTAGGATGCCCGATACGTCTCCAACGTATCTATAATTTTTGATTGCTCCATGCTATATTATCTATTGTTTTGGACTATATTGGGCTTTATTTTCCACTTTTAAATTACTTTTGGGACTAACCTATTAACCAGAAGCCCAGCCCAGCATTGATGTTTTTTGCCTATTTCAGTATTTCGAAGAAACGGAATATCAAACGAAGTCCAAACGGAATGAAATCTTCGAACGTGATTTTCTCATCAGATAAGACCCAGGAGACTTGGACCCTCCGTCAAGAAAGCCACGAGGGAGGAGGGCGCCCCCCTAGGGCGCGCCCCCTACCTCGTGGGCCCCTCGAGGCTCCACCAACGTACTTCTTCCTCCTATATATACCTCACGCACTTCGTCGGATCGAATCTGAGCCAAAAACCTAATTCCACCGCCGCAACTTTCTGTATCCACGAGATCCCATCTTGGGGTCTGATCCGGAGCTCCGCCTGAAGGGGATTCCACCACGGAGGGTTTCTACATCATCATCATAGCCTCTCCGATGAAGTGTGAGTAGTTTACCTCAGACCTTCGAGTCCATAGTTAGTAGCTAGATGGCTTTTTCTCTCTTTTTGGATCTCAATACAATGTTTTCCCCCCTCTATAATCTTCTTTTTGCGGTGTGTTTGTTGAGACCGATGAATTGTGGGTTTATGATCAAGATTATCTATGAGCAATATTTGAATATTTTTTGAATTCTTTTATGTATGATTGAGTTATCTTTACAAGTCTCTTCGAATTATCCATTTGGTTTGGCCAACTAGATTGGTAGTTCTTGCAATGGGAGAAGTGTTTAGATTTGGGTTCAATCTTGCGGTTTCCTTTCCCAGTGACAGTAGGGGCAGCAAGGCATGTATTGTATTGTTGCCATCGAGGATAACAAGATGGGGTATTTATCATATTGCATGAATTTATTCCTCTACATCATGTCATCTTGATTAAGGCGTTACTCTATTTTCATTAACTTAATACTCTAGATGCATGATGGATAGCGGTCGATGAGTGGAGTAATAGTAGTAGATGCAGGCAGGAGTCGGTCTACTTGTCTCGGACGTGATGCCTATATACATGATCATACCTAGATACTCTCATAACTATGCTCAATTCTGTCAATTTGTAACATCCCAAAATTCTAAATTTTGGAATGTTATAATAAATAGATAGTTTTGATTGATTGTTTGATTTGATTGATTGATTGAGTGAAATTCGAAACCTTTTTAAAAGTTAAATGAGAGGGAATAAAAGGACTTTCCCAAACTTTCATTTTCTTTTTTGATCTTCATGAATTCAAATTCTTTTCACCACAAAACCCTGGAGAGAAGATGACATGACTTCTTCCATTTATTTAAATGACCAGGGGTGTTGAAAATATTTGAATTTCATTTGAGAATATTTCCAATTCTGAAACTTTATGCAACTCAATGATTTTCACGAGCGAAGATAAAATGACTTCTTCAAATTATATGAAATATGAGTTGGGAGTTTCAAAGGATATAATTCAAAGTTCTTTTGAATTTATTTTCAATTTGGAGTTATTTGATTCTTATTCAAATTATTTTTCTTCAAAAATAAAATATATGGAAAATAGGGTAACATGATTCCCTACATCAGAAAATTGGAGATAAATCAATTTGAATTAATTTTGGTATTTTTAAAATGATTTTTATTGGATTTTATTAGACCAGTAGCACTCTTTGAATTATCTGAATTTGTGTGAATTTTATTTAATGCTAGGAAAATGATCAGCTTGTACTAAACCTTTTTCTGAAAATTTTGATATATAATATGCCTACATAAAGTTTTAGTTTTATTTTCGTTTTTCAGTTTATCGCTTTCTGTTAAAAAAAATAACAAACTGCGCGCGTGCCTGAAACTAACTGTCGCCCACGTGCGCATCATAGTACCAGCGGGCGCCCCATCATTTTATTTTCTTTTACTAAATGGGCCAGGCCCAGCCGATCCTATTCCTCCTCATATTTTTTCTTTCCATATTTTTTTTCCTTTTCTTTTTAGTTGCTCAAAAAAAAATTGCAGTGTGCGTGGCCGCCGCGAACCGCCTAAAGCCTTTTGACCCATGGCGCACCTCCTCTCTCTGTTTCGTATATTTTCGTCTACGTTTAGTCCCACATTGCCTAGCCTTTGACCCTAAGCCTCTTTTCCACCAATAAATATAGACCCATAGAGCCTTCAAAAATCATCCGATTCGGATTAAATCAATATTTTGATTTGACTAGATTCATTTAAAAAAATATTTTTCTCCTCTCCGGCGCGACTTCTGGAAATTGTCTTCTCTCTCCGAAGTTGTCTTTTTTCTGCCTTATAAAGGTATCTTTCTTTGTTTTTTTATTACTTCCGTAGCCTATTATTTTCTAGACTAGTATGATAAAATAATTAGATTACCAATTAGTCTACGTATTTATACCTTAGACCTAGAATTCTTTTATCTGTAACTATTTTTCTTCTGTAAAACAGCTTGGCTTTGATTTTTGAAATAGCCATAACTTTTTACTCGTTCATCCAAATTAGATGAAACCAGCGCCTATAATTTCGTATTGTTTTCACCTATCCAGTTAACTGTCACGTCAACTTTTTGAAATTTTCAAATTTCGAAATTTGTTCAGATTCATATTCAAACTTCTTTTGTTCATAACTTAAGTTCCGCAACTCCGTTTGAGTTGATTCTTTTTGCAAATCGAAGCTCTTGACCTAAACTTTCTGATAAGGCCAAATTCATATAGTTTTGGTACTGTTAGAAATTGTTTTATGCTGCAAGAGTTATTTGCTTGGTTTTGATGTTTTCCGAGTTGTTCTCTTCGTTCTTTCCGATCTTTTGAGTGATTGCTTATGTGTGGTTACTATTGCTTGCTCATGATAGATTGACCGGAGTGTGACGAGTAGAACTATCAAGAGTTTTGAGTGCAAATCATCTTCATCAACATTGCAGGAAAGTTCACACTTTGATCATACCTTTTCTACTACCCAGTTTTATTGCATTAGATCAATCCTCAAACATTGCATGATTAGGATCTAATTAAATTGTGGGATGGGAAGTAGTTGAGGTAGTACCTATTACCTGTTTTATTATCAAACCTTTGGGAGTTACTTCTATGTTTGTTTATTTTGCCATGCTATGCAAGTAGACGTGGATTGGGTGAGTGATTTTTCATGACAGATGTGAGATTGTTAATTAATGGTTTATTTAAGGTGGCAACATTAATACACATCTGGGTGAATTGAGGTACCTGGTTATTCCAGGACTTGCCTGTTTTTTTGGACCGCCACCCAGGCTCAAAGGGATCATGAGATTATTCATACTAGAAACTTCCGTGTGCAACCACAAGCCATTATGGGCTCTTGCATAGTTGATTAAGTCGTGCGAACTCTTACGGGTAGACTAGCAGATGTAGGGGAAAGTAGGTGTACCGGTCTACCCATCGTAAGGTGCTAGCACTTCTGAAAGACTATGTCTCGGTCATCCGTTTCTCAAACATCATGTAGTGCGAGAAATCAAACGGAGGCGATCGAGTCTTGTGGGGAAAAGTGCGCAAACCTCTGCAGAGTGTATAAACTAATCATGGTTAGCCGTGTCCCCGGTTATGGACGCCTTTACTATCTAGTACTTGGATTTTCCTGTGAATCTCATCATGTTACTTTAAATTAATATTGTTGGGTTTTAATGATGATGATTAATTGGGATTGAGAATGTTGTCAACCATTCTCAATGTTTAACAAGCACCATGATAGTTAAATAAATTTATTCTTTTGCAGTAGGGAAAAATTGGCTTTTCGCAAAACCCTTATAACCATAGAGCTTTTCCACCAGCCATATATGCATGTAGTGATAGCCATATTTCATCATTGCTCTATGGTGTGAATTTGCCAGTACATTCAATGTACTGACCCTTTGTGGCTACAACGTCTCGTGTTGCAGGATCTTACGACGAGTAAGTGATACGTTAGGGTTACGATTTCTACACTCAACTTTGCCGTTGGTGTTGATGGGAATCCACAACCTTGTTACTTCCGCTATTTTGGATTGAGGTAATAGTATTTACGTTACTATATACATGTGACTTACCTCTGTTATAAATCCTCGAGACTGTGTGTGTCAGCATACCGATCCAGGGATGACACTTAAACACAGAGACTTGACCCATTCGGGTCGGGTCGCTACACAATTGCTCAACAGTAATTCGTTCACCCACCGTAAAATACCTATGCTCTTGAGAGAAGCCACTAGTGAAATCTATGGCCCCCGGGTCTATTTTCATCATATTAATCTTCCTACGCTTTATTATTGCTTTGCTCTTTACTTTGCCTTTTATTTTACTTTGCATCTTTATACCAAAATACCAAAAATATTATCTATCATCTCTATCAGATCTCACTCTCGTAAGTGACCGTCAAGGGATTGACAACCCTATTCGCGTTGGTTGCGAGGAGCTATTTGTTTTGTGTAGGTACGAGGGACTCGCGTGTGGCCTCCTACTGGATTGATACCTTGGTTCTCAAAAACTGAGGGAAATACTTACGCTACTCTGCTGCATCATCCTCTCCTCTTCGGGGAAAACCAACGCAAGCTCAAGACGTAGCACCGGCCAAGGGGAGAGGCGCGCCCAAGGGGGGGCAATCCTACTCCAAGTAGGTTTGGCCCCCCTTTCCTATTCCAAGTAGGAGAAGGGGGAAGGAGGAGGTGGAGAGAAGGAAGGAGAAGGGGGGCCGCCGCCCCCTTCCCTTTCCCAATTCGGATTGGGGCAAGGGGGCCGCGCGCCACCTCCTAGCCTCCCTCTCTCCTTTCCACTAAGGCCCATAAGGCCCAATAGCTTCCCAGGGGGAGGGTGTTCTGGTAACCCCCGGTACTCCGATATATATCCGATAACCCCCGGAACTATTCCAGTGTCTGAATATAGTCGTCCAATATATCAATCTTCATGTCTCGACCATTTAGAGACTCCTCTTCATGTCCGTGATCACATACGGGACTCCGAACAACCTTCGGTACATCCAAACACATAAACTCATAATATAACTGTCATCTAACTTTAAGCGTGCGGACCCTACGGGTTTGAGAACTATGTAGACATGACCGAGACACGTCTCCGGTCAATAACCAATAGCGGAACCTGGATGCTCATATTGGCTCCTACATATTCTACAAAGATCTTTATCGGTCAAACCGCATAACAACATACATTGTTCCCTTTGTCATCGGTATGTTACTTGCCTGAGATTCGGTCGTCAGTATCTCAATACCTAGTTCAATCTCGTTACTGGCAAGTCTCTTTACTTGTTACGTAATGCATCATCCCGTAACTAACTCATTAGCTACATTGCTTGCAAGGCTTATAGTGATGTGCATTATCGAGAGGACCCAGAGATACCTCTCCGACAATCGGAGTGACAAATCCTAATCTCAAAATACGTCAACTCAACAAGTACCTTTGGAGACACATGTAGAGCACCTTTATAATCACCCAGTTACGTTGTGATGTTTGGTAGCACACAAAGTGTTTCTCCGGTAAGCGGGAGTTACATAATCTCATAGTCATAGGAACATGTATAAGTCATGAAGAAAGCAATAGCAACATACTAAACAATCAAGTGCTAAGCTAACGGAATGGGTCAAGTCAATCACATCATTCTACTAATGATGTGATCCCGTTAATCCAATGACAACTCATGTCTATGGTTAGGAAACTTAACCATCTTTGATTCATGAGCTAGTCAAGTAGAGGCATACTAGTGACACTATGTTTGTCTATGTATTCACACATGTATTATGTTTCCGGGTCATGAATAATACACATTTATCATGATATGAGGAAATAAATAATAACTTTATTATTGCCTCTAGGTCATATTTCCTTCACGAACATGCTGCTACTAGTTATATTAGCAGTAGTAGTAGGCATTAAACCTGCGCTACTACTAGGGTTTTCCCTATTAGTGAAATAAACTCTCACATAATTACTCCCAAACTGTAGCGACCAGACCTCAAAGCGATCGATCTCTACGTGCATCGATGTCATCCTGGATCGGTAATCTTGACGCATACGATGCTTGAAGGATTTATAACAGAGTAGCACACTTATTACATCGAGTGTCTCAAAAGAGAACTTATTGCAGTAAATATGGCTTAAGGCTATCTAATAACGATAACAGCGGAAGGCTTGGAAGATAAGCGAGTCCATCAACTCCAGCGACATCACTGAGTATAAGATCACGACCTAAGGCACCTGAGAAGTCTGCAACATGAACGTTGCAGCCCGAAAACGGGTCAGCACATGGAATATGCTGGCAATGTAACACATAGAGAGTAATGAACAGAATAATGCTATCACTACATGCATATATGGCTGGTGGAAAGCTCTATCGTTATAGTTTTGCATAAAGCCAATTTTTCCCTACTGCAAAGGAATAAACTTTATTTAACTATCATGGTGGTTGTTAAACATTGAGAAGGTTCCTCCAACTCAATCCCAATTAAGCATCATCATTAACCCAACTCAATCCCAATTAAGCATCATCATAAACGCATCGGCTACTACGTTAGCCTTCGGTAACTCCCCGGTCATGAGTGTGTTGACATGGCTCTTGCGGCTCAACGCATCGGCTACTACGTTAGCCTTTCCGGGGTGATAATGCAATCTCATATCATAATCCTTGATGAGCTCCAACCATCTCCTTTGCCTAAGATTCAACTCCTTCTGTGTGAAAATGTACTTCAAACTGTTGTGATCCGTGTACACCTCACAATGGTTTCTGATGAGAAAATGTCTCCATGTCTTCAATGCGGCTGCTAACTCCAAATCATGCGTAGCGTAATTCAACTCATGAGGCTTAAGCTGTCGTGAGGCATACGAAACAACTCTTCCCTCCTGCATAAGCACTGCTTCAAGTCCTCAACGAGAAGTGTCGCAATATACTTCATAATCCTTGCGCTGATCTGGCAGGATCAACACTGGTGATTTAACCAAACGTTTCTTCAACTCCTGGAAACTGGCCTCACATTCCTCAGTCCATTTAAACTTGGTGTCCTTCTTCAACAGCTCCGTCATGAGCTTTGCTATCTTTGAGAAATTCTCAATGAACCTCCGGTAGTATCCTGCAAGTCCAAGAAAACTCTGGATCTCTCCAACTGTTGTTGGGGCTTCCCAATTTGTCACGGTGACAACTTTGGTGGGGTCTACTACTATTCCTTCTCCGGATATAACATGTCTGAGGAATCCAACTTCCTTCAACCAAAATTCACATTTGTTGAACTTGGCATATAGCTGATGTTCTCTGAGCTTCCCAAGTACCAAACATAAATGCTCCTTATGCTCCTCTTCATTCTTTGAGTAGACCAAAATATCATCAATGAACACCACGACGAACTTATCCAGAAACTCCATAAACACCTTGTTCATCATGTTCATGAAATAGGCAGGTGCGTTAGTCAGACCAAATGACATAACGGTCTACTCATACAGCCCGTACCTGGTGGTAAAAGCCGTCTTAGGTATATCCTGCTCCTGAATCTTCAACTGATGGTATCCTGATCGCAGGTCGATCTTGGAAAATACCTTAGCTCCTTGCAATTGGTCAAACAAGTCATTGATCACTGGCAGTGGGTACTTGTTCTTGATGGTCACTTCATTCAATCCTCGATAATCAACAACCATTCTTAATGATCCGTCCTTCTTCTCCACTAAAAGCACTGGCGATCCCCAAGGTGACGAACTTGGGCGAATATAGCCTTTATACAGTAACTCCTTTATCTGCTTCTTAATTTCCTCCAAATCTTTTGCGGGCATCCTGTACGGTCTCTTTGATATCGGTCTTGTGCCTGGCAAAACCTCAATCAAAAACTCAATGTCTCTATCCGGTGGCATGCCTGGCAACTCCTCTGGAAATACGTCAGGGAAATCCTTCACCACTAGTACTTCCTCCTGTATAACTCCTGATAAGGAATTTACTTGAGTCCTCTTCGGCACATGCCGAGATACATACTTGATCCTTCTTCCTTCTGGGGTGGTAAGCAAAATCGACTTACTGGCACATTCAATGTTCCTCCATACTTCGATAACCAATCCATGCCTAATATCACATCCAGTCCTTGCAACTCCAATACTATTAGGTCTCAGGGATACACGTAGTTACCAATCCTTATTGGTAACCGATCACACCATAGACTAGCCATATACTCTGCTCCTGGCCAGGTTACTAACATGGGTGACCTAAGGGCTTGGGTTGGCAGGTTATACTTATCCACAAATCCCCTTGATATGTATGAATGCGATGCACCAGTATCAAAAAGAATGAGTGCAGTAAATGACTTAACCAAAAACTTACCTATTACTGCATCTGGTTGGGCTTCAACCTCCTCCACGCTAATGTGGTGTGACGCCCCCGATTCAATCGTACACTAATCATGCACGCAAATGTGTACGATCAAGATCAGGGACTCACGGGAAGATATCACAACACAACTCTAAAACATAAATAAGTCATACAAGCATCATAATACAAGCAGGGGCCTCGAGGGCTCGAATACAAGTGCTTTCGATCATAGACGAGTCAGCGGAAGCAACAATATCTGAGTACAGACATAAGTTAAACAAGTTTGCCTTAAGAAGGCTAGCACAAAGCTGGGATACGATCGAAGAGGCGCAGGCCTCCCTGCAGGATCCTCCTAACTACTCACTCGGTCGTCATGCGGGCTGCACGTAGTAGTAGGCGCCTCGGTGTAGTAGTCGCCATCGACGGTGGCGTCGCTCTGGGCTCCATCGTGCTGTCGCAAGCAACCGGGTAAAGAAAGGGGGAAAAGGGGAACAAGGCAACCGTGAGTACTCATCCAAAGTACTGCAAGCAAGGAGCTACACTACATATGCATGGATATATGTGTAAAGGGCCATATCGATGGACCGAACTGAGAATGCCGAGAATAAGAGGGGATAGCTAATCCCGTCAAGACTACGCTTCGCAGCCTCCGCCTTGCAGATGTAGCGTAGAGTAGATCAAGTCCTCCAAGTAGCATCACATAGCAATAATCCTACCCGGCGATCCCTCCTCGTATCCCCGAGAGAGAGCGACCACCGGGTTGTATCCGCACTTGGAAGGGTGTGTTTTATTAAGTATCCGGTTCTAGTTGTCATAAGGTCAAGGTACAACTCAAGTCGCCCTTTTACCGAAGATCACGGCTATTCAATAGATTAACTTCCTGCAGGGTGCACCACATAACCCAACACGCTTGATCCCATTTGGCCGGACACACTTTTCTGGGTCATGCCCGGCAGCGGAAGATCAACACTTCGCAGCCCCACCTAGGCATAACAGTGAGGTCATCACGCCGGTCTAAACCTAAGCGCCTGTGTCAGGCCCATCGCCCTGAAGCACACCAAGACGCTATGAGGGCGGCCGAAAGCAGACCTAGCCTAGTGGCATTCCAGTCTAATCCGGCGCGCGCCGCTCAGTCGCTGACGTCACGAAATGCTTCGGCTGATACCACGACGCCGAGTGCCCATATCTTTCCCACGTAGTTGGTTAGTGTGTATAGGCCAGTAGCCAGACTCAGATCAAATACCAAGATCTCGTTAAGCGTGTTAAGTATCCGCAAACGCCGAATAGGGCCAGGCCCACCTCTCTCCTAGGCGGTCTCAACCTGCCCTGTCGCTCCGCCACAAAGATCCACTCGCGGGTGCTCCACCAGCCGAATTCAATTTAGTCACCACATGTATCATGTATAAAGTATATAGTATATACCGTGATCACCTCCCGAGTGATCACGGCCCGATAGTATAGCACACAGACGGACAAGAATGTAGGGCCACAGATGGAAATACTAGCATCCTATACTAAGCATGTAGGATTGCGGTAAAGGTAACAATGAGTAGCAAGGACAAAGCTATGCATCAGGATAGGTATAACAGAAAGCAGTAACATGCTACAGTACTCTAGTGCAAGCAGTATAGAGTAGAATAGGCGATATCTGGTGATCAAGGGGGGGGCTTGCCTGGTTGCTCTGGCAAGAGAGAGGGGTCGTCAACTCCGTAGGGGAAGAAAAAATGAGTACCATGCAAACAGATGCATATCGATGCATGACATGACGAGTAACTATGCTAGGGGTGCCCTAACGCGGTATGAGGTGATACCGGTGAAAGGGGGAAGCATCCGGGAAAGTATTCCCAGTGTTTCGCGTTTTCGGGCGGAAGGAGCCGGAGGGAAAGTTGCGAGTTCGATAGGTTAGGGGTGTGGCGGACGAGCGGGTTGCTTATCCGGAATCGTCTCGTCGTTCTGAGCAACTTTCATGTTGAAAATAATTTAATCCGAGTTACGGATTAAAAGATATGATTTTCTAGAGATTTTATTAATTTCTAGAATTTAATTAATTATTTAATTTAATTCGAAAATGGAATTATGACATCAGCATGATGTCATGTCGACGCCGATCAACAGGGTTGGACCGGGTCAATCTGATGGTGGGACCCGGTTGTCATTGTCTAAGACTAACTAATCAGGTTTAGTTAGTCTAACTAAAATGATTAGGTTTATTAACTACAATTAGTTAGGTTAACTAATCATGATTAATTAAGTTAATTAATTCTTTAATTAATTAATTAATATTTTAATTATTTATTTATTTATTTATTTACTTTTTTTAAATCCTTTTTTTATTTTTCGTTCTGGGGTGGGGCCAGCTTGTCATAGGGCCAATGGCCTTAGCTACCATGGGTGCTAACGGGCGCTGGGCGCTGGGCGCCACCCGAATGCAGGGGCGCCGATGTGGGCGGGTGAAGCGACGGCCGTGGCGGCGTCGAGGCGGAGCCGGGAGTGCCACTAAGGCGACGTGGCCTGGGCACCGCCGTGCAAGCAGAGGCAGTGCGGTGCGGCCCGGCGAGGCACCACGGCGAGCAGGAGTGGGAGGCGCGGCCAGCGAAGCGCCGACGATGGCGTGGGACGCGGCCGGCGCGTCGGTGGAGGTCAAGGCCGGGCTTGGTCGACGCCGCGTGGCGGCTGTGGCGCTGGGCGATGGCGGCCATGGGCGCAGGAGCCGAGACGGGCGGACGGCGCCTGGAGAGTACGCAGGACGAGGGAGAGAGGAGGCCGGGGCCTCACCGCTGGTCTCAGAGGGCACGGGCAGCGGGGGTCGAGGAGGAGGCGGAGACGAGCGACACAGGGGAGGGGATCCGGCGAGGAAGCAGTCCGGCGAGGTCTTCGGGTGGCGGCGAAGTCGAGATCCGGCGAGGGAGTCCGAGGAATGGTGGGGTCCAGGGCGACGGTGTCGGGGAGCCGGCCGACAACTGTGCTCGGGGCGACGATGGGGTTCGATTCGGGCGGCGGCGAGGGGCGCGGGAGGGGCGACGCGGTGGCGTCTGGTGGCGGCGGGGACAGGAGATGCCGGCGAGGCGTGTGGCGGCGACGGCAGGGGGTCGGGGTGGTCCGGTCCCGATCCGATCTGGATCGGGAGGTGGAGCGAGTGGGGGGCGAGTGGGTGACGGGGTGGTTAGGGTTTCGGGTCTCACCGGTGGGGGGATAAGGAGAGAGTGGGGTGGGGGCGGCTGGGCTGGTGGTGGCCAGTGGGGCTGTGGTCACCGGGCGAAGCCTGTGGGGGTTCTCTTCTTCCTTTTTTTCTGTTAGTTTTAAGTTTTAGTTTTTCTGTTTTATTTTTATTTATTTTCTTTTCTGTTTTAAATCAGTTTAAATTATTTAGACATTTTCTAAAAATGTGTTTACTTCACCACAATTACCTTTGTAATATTTGGCAACCACCGAACATTTTTGTTTCAAATTTTGAAAACTTTGTTTGTTGCCAAAAATCCAAATTTGAATTCGGATCGTTCTGAACTAACGCGAGATTAGCGAGAGTAACGGAGGTTACATGGCGTCATTAGCAGAGGTTACTGTAGCTTGATTATCCGAGCGTCACAATTCTCTTCCACTACAAGAAATCTCGTCCCGAGATTTAAGAGGGGAGCAAGGGGGAAAGTTCTGGTTATTCTAATGGACCTTCTCGAAGAAGTTAATCCCTTTCGTTGATGCCTTCAATTCTTTATTCCAAAGCATCATGATGAAGTTGTCGTCCTCTCTTCGGGGAACTCCATCGTACTTACGAATAGGTAAGGGGCAGCTCTAATGATAGGATGTTATAAGGGAAATTCATCTGGGGGTATCCCAGGAATGAACATATGAGTATCTCTCGAGTTGAACAAATGACACACATCGAGAGCAAAGTAAGACGGGGTAATAAGAAGTTTCAAGCGGATGGGCAATCGTTCATTGCCTAAAGCAGAGTGCGAAAGGGGTTCAGAGCAACGGGAATAAGTATTGTGTCCGATATCAGAATAGATCAACAGGCAAGTGGCCCGTGAATTGCATACAAAGTCAAGCACGAGGAATAACTTTGACAACAGGGTGTACAGGAGAGTCAGGTTTCGATCCTGTGGAACTGTGGATTATGGGCCCACCATGTGGGTTAAAAGCAGGAAGGCGCTAACATTTGCACGGTCAAGATAGCAAGGTATGTCAGAGGATAGCCTGTCAGTTTTGTTGGCAACAATGTTGGTACCTAGGGCGAGGGACGAAGAGAACCATTTTCCTGCTCGTTGAAACAAGGCGGACCAATAGGCAAAGTTCTCGTCCATCGGTAGTTACCGGAATGTCATCAACAAAAGTAACAGGGTCTTACTGACAGAGTGGTACAACGAGCTGTTTACATAAGCAGGCAAATATTACTGCTTATATAATATAGATCATGAGAAGGTTTAAACAAACCAATGGAAAGGAACAGTGATTATCAGATTTAAACAGAACAATGGAATGGAAAATGTGTATACACACATATTTCAGGGGTATATCCTTCCCAATGACCAGAGAGCATGATATCCATGACAGGATATAATGTAGAAAACCCTTTAGGTAAGGGGAGAAAATTTCATGACATTACCCATACAACGGTGTTTGGATAATTGATAAAGAGAATTTAGCATTGTGCTTCAAATGTTCTTGGTGATGAACGGAGTACCACGTACATGCTTCAGGTAGCAATGATATGGTGTTTCAATCAAGGGCCAGACTTTGGATACACCAATGATCCATCAAGAGTAACTTATAAAATAAGTCCTACAATTTCCTCCAGGAGGAATGGTTATCCTTGCAAAAGAAATTATAATGATAGGTCCTCCAGCCAGGGGGGGTGCTAGGCATGACATCATATTACCGGGTCATCAAAGGACCAACAACCTAACTCCTGGAAAGTTGTCCCAACCATCATATCTGACCGAGATTCAGATCCAATTGGTGTCATGATACCTCGGACCGTGATGTCCGAGAAGAAAAGGTGCAACACAAATCGTTGAAATGGCATTGCAAGATTCTCGGGAAATGAACTATGGGAGCGGGTTCCTGAAACAATGTTCATCATTAAACCAAGGAGAGGTGAGGAGGTGGCTGATGGGCTCAGCGACAATTCATCGAGAATTCCAATGGATGGATTTCCACGATAATGTGAACAAGAAGATGACACTTGTCAATTCAAATGATATAATGTTGTATGCTCGAGGAAAACATATATCATCAATCACTAGTTGAAAGGTGTGCTCGAAATATGGGCTGGGTTGCACGATCAATGTTAGAATGGTGACTTGACGAACAAAAGAATTAGAATGAAACTCGATCATTCACTCCAAAGCAATAGGGTTGCTAGAAGTTTTGAATTCACACATCATAGTTCAATTGTCGGTATTCGGTTAGAAACAACACGGGTACCAAGAAAGAATGGAGAGGGTGAGAAGTATCACCATACCAAGAATTCTTAAGAGGTGGTGGAATTCTCACGACATTCTTGACATAGAAGATGGTAATACTTCAAGGTAGAACATAACAAAAGTCGGTTAACAAGGAAGTCAAGGTATAGCCACAACACGAACAAGTTTGTGTTGGAAAGAAGGCAAGGAAGTAGCCGATGACAACACAAATCATCGAGGGGCAAGGATGGTAATTCTCATCATGAATTTGATTGATATTATGGAGGAGCTCAGAATGTTGATAATGATCACGACACATTTGTCGAGAGATTACTTGAAGATGTAATCGATCCGCGATCACATCAAGTCAAAAGAATGATGAAGCAAGAGGTTATTGGAACCATGGGTACGACACAAACTCGAAACCAAGCTTGTTGTCTGAGGTAGAATGATAAGACAAGGAAATCAACGTAAGCTTAGCTCAGCGTCGAAAATTGTGTTCTAGGAAGAAGGACCAGGTAGCACAGTTAAGATTTAGCACGTTAATGATATAGCCGATCAGGCTAGGAATGACATGATCGAGTACAAACTCGCAAGTAAAGAAGATTACTAAGAGTTGTTTAATCGCGACGCGGACTCGATTCAGTTATCGCTGTCTTTGAGTGTTTAATAACTCAGAGCCCGTGAAAATTGGAATCAGTGGGAAGGTAGCACTTGATGAAGAACTCATAAGAAGTTGTGCAGTTCCATGATAATCTCGAGATACCAGGGGGGTAATACTCGACGACAGATCAAAGTAGAAGTTGGACTAGGGTAATGCTCTACAGAAGACAAGTACTCTAACTTGTCCGAGAAATGGAATCAAGAAGAAAATATGGTCGGAACCACGGTTGCAAAAGACCAATTACCCTATATAAGATGAACTTATCTTGAATAGGGTTTAAGAGAAGCATCCATGATAAGATCAACATCGTGTCCATGGGCATGAACGCAAGGCTCAAGGTCGACTCCCACTTCTCGTATACACAACTTTTCATTTACTGCTCTCAGTTAAGAATGTTTAGAGTTTGAAAGTTTAATCATGGCGGAATACCGTAAGGTTATGACCCATGAAGACTTTTGGGTTGACAAAATTAAGGAAGGTATATGTTCAACCCATCGGGCATCTTAGAAACATATACCACAATCTTTAGGAGTAATTAACTCAAACTCAAGGCGAGCATGGTTGAGAAAGCAGAGGATACAATCTACCAAAGGCATTATGTATCCGAGGAAAGGCTCACAAGGTTATTGAATATGAAGGGCGTTGTCGATAAATCCAACAAAGGATCCGTGGTCCATAAGGGATCCGATGTGAGCATCGGTACTCAACCGTAAGAAGAAAGAATGCAAGGATATCATATGATTGAACAATTGACTAATTCAAAGCTCAATCGCAAAGGATTTATGATCTCCAATTCAAGGGATCGAAGCAAATGCTGCAGTTAAGGATGGAATAGTTGAATAGACTTAGGGTACAAATTGACGGCAATTTAAATGGTTGAGAACCAGCTCACGTTTGAAATGACGTCTGAGCCGGAAGGATGAATTCTAGGATCTGATTGAGGATTGCGAAATCGCAACATATTGAATCAACAGACTCAAAATGATAGTGACAAGGTATGCCATTAAGATTACGAGACTTATGGGATTAACCATAATGCAAGCAAGCAAGAATTTCAAGAGCAATAGGCTGCTCAGATTTTCTAAGATCCGGTAGTATTTGAATGTATTTTTGTGAAACACATGAACAACTTTGGACGAACGGATACTCGGCAAGCGCGAGTAATTATCCGTAGGGGTATTCAAGTGGCAAAGAACTGCAAGGCAGTAGGCACAAAATATTCTCGGGGTATCTTATAATAACAAGATCGACTGGGAATAAAAGTAAGCATGACAGGTGTAAGTATTTATCCATAGGGATATTTCGGTGGAAGGGACTTGCAAAAGCAACGGGCACAAGGTCTCGAGAGAAAATCGAGAGTATCTTGAAATCTTCCGTGCGATCGACGATCATCTGGACTGAAGGGCCTCTCCGGGAGAAAGTATTTTCGAGAACCTAAAGTTAGATTTTAGTAAAAATCGCTTAACCCGAATAGAAGAGAGTTCAGAATCCCGGAGTAAAGGTCGAGGAGTAAAAGATCCTAGTACCACCCAATGGCGACGTGGGCCCATAAGGCACACAACCATGTTAGTAAAAGTTTTGCAATGTCTAGACTCGACTTCGGCCAAGGAGTGTGGAAGGGGGATTCCTACAGGCAGTCGGCTCTGATACCAACTTGTGACGCTTCGATTCAATCGTACACTAATCATGCACGCAAATGTGTACGATCAAGATCATGGACTCACGGAAGATATCACAACACAACTCTAAAACATAAATAAGTCATACAAGCATCATAATACAAGCCAGGGCCTCGAGGGCTCGAATACAAGTGCTCGATCATAGACGAGTCAGCGGAAGCAACAATATCTGAGTACGGACATAAGTTAAACAAGTTTGCCTTAAGAAGGCTAGCACAAACCGGGATATAGATCGAAGAGGCGCATGCCTCCTGCCTGGGATCCTCCTAACTACTCACAGTGCGTCGTCGGCCGGGCTGCACGTAGTAGTAGGCACCTCCGTGTAAGTAGTCGCCATCGACGGTATGGCGTCGCTCCTGGGCTCCATCGTCTGTCGCAGCAACCGGGTAAAGAAAGGGGAAAAGGGGAACAAGGCAACCGTGAGTACTCATCCAAAGTACTGCAAGCAAGGAGCTACACTACATATGCATGGATATATGTGTAAAGGGCCATATCGGTGGACTGAATCTGCAGAATGCCGTAATAAGAGGGGATAGCTAATCCTCGTCAAGACTACGCTCGCAGCCTCCGCCTTTGCAGATGTAGCAGAGTAGATCAAGTCCTCCAAGTAGCATCACATAGCAATAATCCTACCCGGCGATCCCTCCTCGTATCCCCGAGAGAGAGCGACCATCGGGTTGTATCCGCACTTGGAAGGGTGTGTTTTATTAAGTATCCGGTTCTAGTTGTCATAAGGTCAAGGTACAACTCCAAGTCGCCCCATATCAAGATCACGACTATTCAAATAGATTAACTTCACTGCAGGGTGCACCACATAACCCAACACGCTTGATCCCATTTGGCGGACACACTTTTCCGGGTCATGCCCGGCGGAAGATCAACACTTCAGCCCCACCTAGGCATAACAGAGGTCAAGACGCCGGTCTAAACCTAAGCGCCCAGGTCCGGGCCCATCACCCCGAAGCACACCGCACGCTATGAAGCGCAGCCGAAAGCGAACCTAGCCTAGTGGCGTTCAGTCCAATCCGGTAGCGCGCCGCCGGCCGACGTCACGAACTGCTTCGGTGATACCACGACGGCGCCGAGTGCCCATATCTTTCCCACGTAGTTGGTTAGTGCGTATAGGCCAAGAGCTGACTCAGATCAAATACCAAGATCTCGTTAAGCGTGTTAAGTATCCGCGAACGCCGAACAGGGCCAGGCCCACCTCTCTCCTAGGCGGTCTCAACCTGCCTTGTCGCTCCGCCACAAAGATCCACTCGCGGGTGCTCCACAAGCCGACCCGACTTTAGTCACCACATGTATCATGTATAAAGTACATAGTATATACCCGTGATCACCTCCCGAGTGATCACGGCCTGATAGTGTAGCACAGCAGACGGACAAGAATGTAGGGCCACAGATGGAAATACTAGCATCCTATACTAAGCATGTAGGATTGCAGGTAAAGGTAACAACAGTAGTAGCAAGGATAGGCTATGCATCAAGATAGGTATAACAGAAAGCAGTAGCATGCTACACTACTCTAATGCAAGCAGTGTAGAGTAGAATAGGCGATATCTGGTGATCAAGGGGGGCGGGCTTGCCTGGTTGCTCTGGCAAGAGAGAGGGGTCGTCAACTCCGTAGTCAAACTGGGTAGCAGCAACGTCGGTCTCGTAGTCTAGCAGAGAGAAGAGGGGGAAGAAACAATGAATACCATGCAAACAGATGCATATCGATACATGACATGACAAGTAACTATGCTAGGGGTGCCCTAATGCGGTATGAGGTGATACCGGTGAAAGGGGGAAGCATCCGGGAAAGTATTCCCGGTGTTTTGCGTTTTCGGGCAGAGGAGCCGGAGAGGGAAAGTTGCGAGTTCGATAGGTTAGGGGGGTGTGGCGGACGAACGGGTTGCGCATCCGAATCGCCTCGTTGCTCGAGCAACTTTCATGTTGAAAATAATTTAATCCGAGTTACGGATTAAAAGATATGATTTTCTAGAGATTTTATTAATTTCTAGAATTTAATTTAATTCGAAAATGGAATTATGACATCAGCATGATGTCATCTTTGACGTCGATAGTCAACAGGGTTGGTAGGGTCAATCGATGGTGGGACCCGGTTGTCATTGTCTAAGACTAACTAATCGAGTTTAGTTAGTCTAACTAAAATGATTAGGTTTATTAACTACAATTAATTAGGTTAACTAATCAGGATTAATTAAGTTAATTAATTCTTTAATTAATTAATTAATATTTTAATTATTTTAATTATTTATTTATTTACTTTTTTTTAAATCCTTTTTTTATTTTTCGTTCTAGGGTGGGGCCAGCTTGTCATAGGGCCAATGGCCTTAGCGACCATGGGTGCTAACGGGCGCCAAGGCCGCCGCCAATGCTGGGCGCCGATAAAGCGGCGGTCAGGCGACGGCCGGTGGCGGCGTCGAGGCGGAGCCGGAGGGCCACTAAGCGACGCCGTGGCCTCGCTGGGCACCGGCGGCAGCAGAGAGGCCGATGCGGTGCGGCCTGTCGCGAGGCACCACGGCGGCGAGTGAGTGCGGACGCGCCGGCGCGTGCGGTGGAGGTCAAGGCCGGGCTTGGTCGACGCGGGCGCTGCCGTGGCGCTGGCGTTAGCCACCACGGGCGCAGGAGCCGAGACGGGCGGACAGCGACCGAGAGTACGCAGGACGAGGGAGAGAGGAGGCCGGGCCTCACCGCTGGTCTGTAGGGCACGGCGTGGGGTCGAGGAGGAGGCGGAGACGAGCGACGCATGGGAGGATCCGGCGAGGAAGCAGTCCGCGAGGTCTTCGGTGGCGGCGAAGTCGAGATCCGCGAGGGAGTCCGAGGAACGGCGGGGTCGTGGCGACGGTGTCGGGAGCCGCCGACGACGGTGTTTCGGGCGACGATGGGGTTCGATCCGGCGGGCGGCGAGGGGCGCAGGGGGGCCGACGCGGTGGCGTCTGGTGGCGGCGGGGACAGGAGACGCCGGCGAGGCGTGTGGCGGCGACGGCAGGGGGTCGGGGTGGTTCGGTCCCGATCCGATCTGGATCGGGAGGGGGAGCGAGTGGGGGGGCGAGTGGGTGACGGGGTGGTTAGGGTTTCGGGGTCTCACCGGTGGGGGGATAAGGAGAGAGTGAGGGGGGCGCCCGGGGCCTGGTGGTGGCCCAGTGGGGCCTGTGGTCAGCTGGGCCGAAGCCCGGGCGGTTTCTCTTCTTCCTTTTTTTTCTGTTAGTTTTAGGTTTTAGTTTTTCTGTTTTATTTTTATTTATTTTCTTTTCTGTTTTAAATCAGTATAAATTATTTAGACATTTTCTAAAAATGTGTTTACTTCAACAATTACCTTTGTAATATTTGGCAACCACCGAACATTTTTGTTTCAAATTTTGAAAACTTTGTTTGTTGCCAAAAATCCAAATTTGAATTCGAATCATTCTGAACTAACGCGAGATTAGCGATAGTAACGGAGGTGACATGGCGTCATTAGCAGAGGTTACTGTAGCTTGATTATCCGAGCGTCACATGTGGTTCATGTGTCCTTTGTTGAAAGGGTTAGGCTTCTTCCCAGAGCTTCCATTGCCATTTCCATTCTTCGCTTCAGGACATTCCGTGGCATAATGTCCAGTCTTCTGGCATTTGTAACAGGTGATGTGGCTCGGATCCCTCTTGGCTGGTGTTAAAGGGTTGGTATGGTTCTGGCCGTTGCTTCCTCCATTCCCATTACCATTCTTGGGGCCACAATGGTTGTGCGAACTTCCTCCTCCACGGGTATGCTGAAAATGTCCTCCCGAGTTCGGGTAAAACAAGGCTTTTGCTGAGCTCCAGAATTGTACTTCCCTTGTCCATACTTCCTCTTGCGGTTGTCTATCTGCTGCTGCTTCCCTTCAATCATGAGAGCTCTATCTACCAACTCCGAGTAGTTGTTGAAGGTTGCTACCATCAACTGCATGCTCAGCTCATCATTCAGTCCTTACAGAAACTTCTCCTGCTTAGCTGCATCCGTAGCAATGTCATCTGGGGCATAACGTGCAAGATTACTAAAGTCATCCACATACTGGCCAACAGTACGTCCTCCTTGGCGCAAGTTGCGAAACTCACGCTTCTTCATGGCCATAGCTCCTGCTGAAACATGAGCAGTACGGAAAGCTTCTTTGGCCGATCCCATGTGACAGTGTCGATGGAATAAGTGGCTGTGAAATTCTCCCACCATGATGTTGTGGGTCCATCCAGCTGATGTGCGGCAAAACGCACCTTCTCCGCATCTGTGCATCCTGCAGTGGTCAACTCCCTTCCCATCTTGCGGAGCCAATCATCTGCAACTATCGGCTCGGTGCTACTGGAGAACACCGGCGGATTCAGCCTTTAGAAAAAGGCAAAGTGATCAACAGGTGATGGTGGTGGTGGGTTGTTGTTGTTCTTGTCCTGATTCTGATTCTGGACTAGCATCTCCATCAATGCATTATGTTGCTGGATCAACTGGGTGAGCTCCGGTGGGAAAGCAAATCCATTGTCACGTCTCGGAGGCATCTGAGGGTTTAGAAAAGATGAGAATATATAATAGAATGAGGTCTATAGAGAAAAACACTACCCATATGCACATGAGACAATTGCAAACAATATCACTTCAATCAATTCAAACAAGGTGATACGTCTCCAACGTATCTATAATTTTTGATTGCTCCATGCTACTATATCTACTGTTTTAGGCTTTATTGGGCTTTATTTTCCACTTTTATATTACTTTTGGGACTAACCTATTAACCGGAGGCCCAACCCATATTGCTGTTTTTTTGCCTATTTCAGTATTTCGAAGAAAAGGAATATCAAACGGAGTCCAAACGGAATGAAACCTTCGGGAACGTGATTTTCTCGCCGAACGTGATCCAAAGAACTTGGAGTGCAAGTCAAGAAGCAACCGGAGCCTCCACGAGATAGGAGGGCGCCCCCCCCCCCTATAGGGCGCGCCCCCATTCTCGTGGGCCCCTCGGGCGGCCACCACGTACTTCTTCTTCCTATATATACCTACGTACCCCAAAAACATCCAGGGGCACCATGAAACACAATTTCCACCACCGTAACCTTCTCAGATCCGCGAGATCCCATCTTGGAGCCTTCGCCGCACTCACGGAGGGGGAATCAAGCACGTAAGGCTTGTACATCAACATCCTTGCCCTCCGATGAGTTGTGAGTAGTTTACCACAGACCTACGGGTCCATAGTTATTAGCTAGATGGCTTCTTCTTTTTTGGATCTCAATACAATGTTCTCCCCTCTCTTGTGGAGATCTATTCGATGTAATCTCTTTTTGTGGTGTGTTTGTCGAGATCCGATGAATTGTGGGTTTATGATCAAGTTTATCTATGAATAATATTTGAATCTTCTCTGAATTCTTTTATGTATGATTAAGTTATCTTTGCAAGTCTCTTCGAATTATCAGTTTGGTTTGGCCTACTAGATTGATCTTTCTTGCCACGGGAGAAGTGCTTAGCTTTGAGTTCAATCTTGCGGTGTCCTTACTCAGTGACAAAAAGGGTTGCAAGGCACGTATTGTATTGTTGCCATCGAGGATAACAAGATGGGGTTTATATCATATTGCATGAGTTTATCCCTCTACATCATGTCATCTTGCTTAATGTGTTACTCTGTTCTTATGAACTTAATACTCTAGAGGCATGCTCGATAGCGGTTGATGTGTGGAGTAATAGTAGTAGATGCAGGAAGGAGTCGGTCTACTTGTTATGGACGTGATGCCTATATACATGATCATGCCTAGATAATCTCATAACTATGCGCTTTTCTATCAATTGCTCGACAGTAATTTGTTCACCCACCGTAATACTTATGCTATCTTGAGAGAAGCCACTAGTGAAACCTATGGCCCCCGGGTCTATCTCTTATCATACTTGTTTCCAATCTACTTTTATTTGCATCTTTACTTTTTGCATCTATATTATAAAATACCAAAAATATATTTATCTTATCATACTATCTTTATTAGATCTCACTTTCATGAAGTGGCCGTGAAGGGATTGACAACCCCTTTATTGCGTTGGTAGCGAGTTCTTAGTTTGTTTGTGTAGGTGCGTGGGACTTTTGAGGAGCCTCCTACTGGATTGATACCTTGGTTCTCAAAACTAATGGAATAGTTACGCTACACTTTGCTGCATCACCCTCTCCTCTTCGAGGAAAACCAACGCAAGCTCAAGACGTAGCAAGAAGGATTTCTGGCGCCGTTGCCGGGGAGGCTTCCACCAAGTCAAGTCAAAACTCGACCTCCCGCCAACGTGCGATTTCTGGCGCCGTTGCCGGGGAGGTCTTCACTCAAGTCAAGACATACCAAGTACCCATCACAAACTTATCTCCCTCGCATTTACATTATTTGCCATTTGCCTCTCGTTTTCCTCTCCCCCACTTCACCCCTTGCCGTTTTATTCGCCCTCTCTTTCCCAGTCTCCTCCTCTCTTTTTCGCTCGTCGTTTTTCTGTTTGCTTGTGTGTGCCACAAGATAATACCAAATTGTGTGACTTCTCGAATACGAATAATAATGATTTCCTTAGTGCTCCGATTGCTCCTCTTAATAATGATGAGTCTTGTGAAATCAATACCGCTTTGCTGACTCTTGTTATGAAAGATCAATTCGCCGGCCTTCCTAGCGAAGATGCCGCTACTCATCTAAAAAACTTTGTTGATTTGTGTGATATGCAAAAGAAGAAAGATACGGATAACAATGTTGTCAAACTAAAGTTATTTCCGTTTTCACTTAGAGATCGCGCTAAAGTTTGGTTTTCGTCTTTGCCTAAAAATAGTATTGATTCTTGGAACAAGTGCAAAGATGCTTTTATCTCTAAGTATTTTCCTCCCGCTAAGATCATCACTCTTAGGAACGTTGATAGACTTTCGCTTGATGTTAATTCTCTTAAACTTGGATCTTCTTCTCCTAAGCATGATATCAATGAGTCTCTCAAAGTAATGAGAATTTCCATTGACGAGTGCAAGGAAAGAACCGCTAGATTGCGTGCTAAGAAAGAAAGCGTTATAAAAGCGTGTTCGTCTAGTTTCCGTGAAAATAATGATGAGGATCTTAAAGTTATTGATGCATATCCAATTATATCTATGTTTTGCAATATGAACTTTGATGATTATGGGACTGATGATGAATCAACTTTGCCTAGAAGGCGTCCCAAGAATTCGGAATCTTTAGATCTTAATGATAAATTTGGTAAAAGTGAGATTGGAGAATCCTCAACTTCAAATAATGTTGAACCCACTATCTCGGACTTCAAGGAATTTAATTATGAAAATTTCTCTTTAAAAGGTTGTATTTCATTGTTGCAAGCCATTGTTAATTCTCCTCATGCTTATAGTCAAAATGAAGCTTTTACCAAGCATATTGTTGATGCCTTGATGCAATCTTATGATGAAAAACTTAATTTGGAAGTTTCTATACCTAGAAAACTTAATGATGAGTGGGAACCTACTATAAAGATTAGAATTAAAGATTATGCGTGTTTTTCTTTGTGTGATTTGGGTGCTAGTGTTTCCACGATTCCGAAAACTTTATGTGATATTCTAGGTTTCCATGGTCTTGATGATTGTTCTTTAAATTTGCACCTTGCGGATCCCACCATTAAAAAGCCTACGGGAAGGATCAATGATGTTCTTATCGTTGCAAATAGAAATTTGGTGCCCGTAGATTTTATCGTTCTTGATATAGATTGTAATCTTTCATGTCCTATTATTCTTGGTAGACCTTTCCTTAGAACGATTGGTGCGATTATTCATATGAAGGGAATATTAGATTCCAATTTCCCTTAAAAAAGGCATGGAGCACTTTCCAAGAAAGAAAGTTAAATTACCTTATGAATCTATCATGTGTGATACTTATGAGTTTAGTGCCAAGGATGGCACCACTTAGATCTATCCTCGCTTTTATGCCTAGCTAGGGGCGTTAAACGATAGCGCTTGTTGGGAGGCAACCCAATTTTACTTTTAGTTTTTTGTTGTTGTTTTTGTTTAGGAATAAATAATCCATCTATACTCTGTTTAGATGTGATTTTATCTTTTAATTGGTGTTTGTGCCAAGTTAAACCTATTGGATCTTCTTGGATGATAGTTACTTGATCTTGCAGTAATTTCCAGAAACTTTGCGCTCAGTGCCCGAATTGTTAAAAATCACCAGAACGTGATAAAATAGTGATTACAATTGCTTCTGATCAACAAACCAATTGTATAGGTCGTATAATTTTGGTAGATATTTTGGAGTTCCAGAAGTTTGCGTTAGTTACAGATTACTACAGACTGTTCTGTTTTTGACAGATTCTGTTTTTTGGTGTGTTGTTTGCTTATTTTGATGAATCTATGGCTAGTAAAATAGTTTACAATACATAAAGAATTTGGAATACAATAGGTTTAACACTAATATAAATAAAGAATGAGTTCATTACAGTACCTTAAAGTAGTCTTTTGTTTTCTTTCTCTAACGGAGCTCACGAGATTTCTATTGAGTTTTGTGTTGTGAAGTTTCCATATTTTGGGTAGAGCTTTTATGGACTATGGAATAAAGGGTGGAAAGAGCCTAAGCTTGGGGATGCCAATGGCACCCCAAGGTATTCAAGAATATCCAAAATCCTAAGCTTGGGGATGCCCCGGGAAGGCATCCCCTCTTTCGTCTTCGTTCATCGGTAACTTTACTTGGGGCTATATTTTTATTCACCACATGATAAGTGTTTTTCTTGGAGCGTCTTGTATTATTTTAGTCTTTGCTTTTTAGTTTACCACAATCATCCTTGCTGTACACACCTTTTGAGAAAGCCATACATGAATTGGAATTTGATAGAATACTCTATGTGCTTCACTTATATCTTTTGAGCTTGGTAGTTTTGCTCATAGTGCTTCACTTATATCTTTTGAGCGTGATAATTTTTGCTCTAGTGCTTCACTTAGATCTTTTAGAGCACGGTGGTATATTTGTTTTAAAGAAACTATTGATCTCTCATGCTTCACTTAGATTATTTTGAGAGTCGTTAATAGCATGGTAATTTGCTTAATGTTAATATACTTGGTATTCAAGATATGTGAAACTTTCTTTTGATTGCGTTGAATACTAAGAAAAGTTTGATGCTTGATAATTGTTTTGAGATATGAAGATGGTGATATTAGAGTCATGCTAGTTGAGTAGTTGTGAATTTAAAGAATACTTGTGTTGAAGTTTGTGATTCCCGTAGCATGCACGTATGGTAAAGCGTTATGTGATGAACTCTGAGCATGATTTATTTATTGATTGTCTTCCTTATGAGTGGCGGTCGTGGACGAGCGATGGTCTTTTCCTACCAATCTATCCCCCTAGGATCATGCGCGTAATACTTTTCTTTGATAACTTCTAAATTTTTGCAATAAGTATATGAGTTCTTTATGACTAATGTTGAGTCCATGGATTATACACACTTTTTCCCATCCTTCCACCATTGCTAGCCTCTCTAATACCGCGCACTTTTCGCCGGTATCATACACCCACCATATATCTTCCTCAAAACAGCCACCATACCTACCTATTATGGCATTTCCATAGCCATTCCGAGATATATTGCCATGCAACTTTCCACCGTTCCATTTATTATGACACGCTCCATCATTATCATATTGCTAGCATGATCATGTAGTTGACATCGTATTTGTGGGAAAGACACCGTTCATAATTCTTTCATACATGTCGCTCATGAATCATTGCATATCCTGGTACACCGCCGGAGGCATTCATATAGAGTCATATTTTTTTCTAAGTATCGAGTTGTAATTCTTGAGTTGTAAGTAAATAAAAGTGTGATGATCATCATTATTAGAGCATTGTCCCAGTGAGCACAGGATGATGGAGACTATGATTCCCCCACAAGTCGGGATGATACTCCGGACGAAAAATAAAAAAAAGGAAGAAGAAAAAAGAGGCCATAAAAAAAGAGAAAAGGCCCAAAGAAAAAGAAAAGAAAAAAATGAGAGAATAAGAGAGAAGGGGCAATGTTACTATCCTTTTACCTCACTTGTGCTTCAAAGTAACACCAAGATCTTCATGATAGAGAGTCTCTCATTTTGTCGCTTTCATATACTAGTGGGAATTTTTCATTATAGAACTTGGCTTGTATATTCCAATGACGGGCTTCCTCAAATGCCCTAGGTCTTCATGAGCAAGCGAGTTGGATGCACACCCACTTAGTTTCTTTTGTTGAGCTTTCATACACTTATAGCTCTAGTGCATCCGTTGCATGGCAATCCCTACTCACTCACATTGATATCTATTGATGGGCATCTCCATAGCTCGTTGATACGCCTAGTTGATGTGAGATTATCTTCTCCTTTTGTCTTCTCCACAACCACCATTCTATTCCACATATAGTGCTATATCCATGGCTCACGCTCATGTATTGCGTGAAGATTGAAAAAGTTTTGAAAATGTTAAAGTATGAAACAATTGCTTGGCTTGTCATCGGGTTGTGCATGATTTAAATATTTTGTGTGGGGAAGATGGAGCATAGCCAAACTATATGATTTTGTAGGGATAACTTTCTTTGGCCATGTTAATTTGAGAAGACATAATTGCTTAGTTAGTATGCTTGAAGTATTATTATTTTTATGTCAATATGAACTTTTGTCTTGAATCTTTCGGATCTGAATATTCATACCACAATTAAGAAGATTTACATTGAAATTAAGCCAAAGTATCACTCCGCATAAAAAATTCTCTTTTTATCATTTACCTACTCGAGGACGAGTAGGAATTAAGCTTGGGGATGCCTGATACGTCTCCAACGTATCTATAATTTTTGATTGTTCCATGCTACTTTATCTACTGTTTTAGGCTTTATTGGGCTTTATTTTCCACTTTTATATTACTTTTGGGACTAACCTATTAACCGGAGGCCCAGCCCATATTGCTGTTTTTTTGCCTATTTCAGTATTTCGAAGAAAAGGAATATCAAACGGAGTCCAAACGGAATGAAACCTTCTGGAACATGATTTTCTTGCCGAACGTGATCCAGAGAACTTGGAGTGCAAGTCAAGAAGCAACCGGAGCCTCCACGAGATAGGAGGGTGCCCCCCTATAGGGCGCGCCCCCCTGTCTCGTGGCCCCCCATGACCACCGACGTACTTCTTCTTCCTATATATACCTCGTGCCCGAAAACATCCAGGGCACCATGAAACACAATTTCCACCACCGTAACCTTACGTATCCGCGAGATCCCATCTTGGAGCCTTCACGGCACTCTGTCGGAGGGGAATCAAGCACGGAGGGCCTCTACATCAACATCCTTTCCCCTCGATGAGTTGTGAGTAGTTTACCACAGACCTACGGGTCCATAGTTATTAGCTAGATGGCTTCTTCTCTCTTTTGGATCTCAATACAATGTTCTCCCCCTCTCGTGTGGAGATCTATTCGATGTAATCTCTTTTTGCGGTGTGTTTGTCGAGATCCGATGAATTGTGGGTTTATGATCAAGTTTATCTATGAATAATATTTGAATCTTCTCTGAATTCTTTTATGTATGATTAAGTTATCTTTGCAAGTCTCTTCAATTATCAGTTTGGTTTGGCCTACTAGATTGATCTTTCTTGCCACGGAGAAGTGCTTAGCTTTGAGTTCAATCTTGCGGTGTCCTTACTCGATGTGAGAAAGGGTTGCAAGGCACGTATTGTATTGTTGCCATCGAGGATAACAAGATGGGGTTTATATCATATTGCATGAGTTTATCCCTCTACATCATGTCATCTTGCTTAATGCGTTACTCTGTTCTTATGAACTTCATACTCTAGATGCCTGTTGGATAGCGGTCGATGTAATGGAGTAATAGTAGTAGATGCAGGAAGGAGTCGGTCTACTTGTTATGGACGTGATGCCTATATACATGATCATGCCTAGATAATCTCATAACTATGCGCTTTTCTATCAATTGCTCGACAGTAATTTGTTCACCCACCGTAATACATATGCTATCTTGAGAGAAGCCACTAGTGAAACCTATGGCCCCCGGGTCTATCTCTTATCATACTTGTTTCCAATCTACTTTTATTTGCATCTTTACTTTTTGCATCTATATTATAAAATACCAAAAATATATTTATCTTATCATACTATCTTTATTAGATCTCACTTTCGTAAGTGGTCGTGAAGGGATTGACAACCCCTTTATTGCGTTGGTTGCGAGTTCTCAGTTTGTTTGTGTAGGTGCGTGGGACTTTTGAGGAGCCTCCTACTGTTTGGTTCTCAAAACTGAGGGAAATACTTACGCTACACTTTGCTGCATCACCCTCTTCTCTTCGAGGAAAACCAACGCAAGCTCAAGACGTTACAGTTTATGGTTGGTGGAAAGCTCTATGGTTACAATTTTGCATAAAGTCAAAATTTCCCTACTGCAAAGGAATAAATTTTATTTAACTATCATGGTGGTTGTTAAACATTGAGAAGATTCCTCCAACTCAATCCCAATTAAGCATCATCATTAACCCAACAAATTAAATTAAGTAACATGATGATATTCACATGATAATCCAGGTACTAGATACTCAAAACATTCATACCCGGGGACACGGCTAACCATGATTAGTTTATACACTCTACAGAGGTTTGCGCACTTTTACCCGCCAGACTCGATCTCCTCCGCTTGATTTATCGCACTACATGGTGTTTGAGAAACGGATGACCGAGACACAGTCTTTCAGAAGCATTAACTCTCTACTCCGGGTAGACAGTACCAACCTACATCCCCTACATCTGCTAGTCTACCTCTTCAAGAGCTCATGCAACATACTCAACTATGCTAGAGCCCATAGTAGCTTGCGGCTGCACACAGAAGTTTCTAGCATGAATAATATCATGATCCCTTTGAGCCTGGGTGGCGGTCCATAGGAGAATCACACGGTACCCCGGGATTTCCAAAAATACAGGCAACGCTGGGTTCCCCAAGTGCCTCAATCCACCAAGATGTGAATTTAAGTTGCCACCTTAATTAAACCATTAATTAACAATCTCACATCTGTCATGGATACACTCACCCAATCCATGTCTACTAGCATATCATAGCAATATAAGCAAACGTAGAAGTAACTCCCAAAGGTTTGATATAAAACAGGTAATAGGTTCTACCTCATCTACTTCCCAAAACCCACATATTAATCAGATCCTAATCATGCAATTGTTTGAGGATTGATCTAATGCAATAAAACTGGGTAGTAAAGAGGTATGATCAAAGTGTTACTTGCCTTGTTGATGATCCGTGAAACCTAGAGATTCGAAGTAGCAAGCGGCGCACTCCGGGTACTCTATCGCAAACAAACAAGCATACAATAGGCACTCATCTAATGCACAGGTAAAACTCAAATAAGAGATCTAACCAGAAAGTTCAACTTAAGAACTCCGGTTTGCAAAAAGAATCAAATCAAACGAAGCAACGAAACTCAAACGGCGAAAGAAACAAGCTTCATTTACTAATCTAGACCTAAGTCAAATTTTACAGTAGCAAAAACTTGTTTGAGTTAGTTAAACGGAAAGAGGGTTTCGACAAGAAACTCTAGGTGCTTGAATCGCCCGATTCCGACAAACGAGCGAAAAGTTATACTAGAACGAAAACCGGATCAGAAATCGCGATCAGAAATAATCGTGGAAAATCCGATAAAAAAGAAAAACGGACAAACAGGCTAACGAACGAATGTTCGCTGTCTGCAACTAAACGACGAAAAACTGTTCGTTAAAACGAACGTACGGACGAACGTCCGCTAAATAATCTAAACCGGAAAAAAAATAAAACCGATCTATTTAAAAAACAACCGCAGTTTTTCTTAAAAAACCGGGCGGTTAACCGGCGAAAACAGGCGGCGGCGGAGGCTACCTCGGGTCGGGGTCCAGCGAGGTCGGTGTTGGAAATATGCCCTAGAGGCAATAATAAAAGTATTATTATATTTCCTTGTTCATGATAATTGTCTTTTATTCATGCTATAATTGTATTATCCGGAAATCGTAATACACGTGTGAATACATAGACCACAATATGTCCCTAGTGAGCCTCTAGTTGACTAACTCGTTGATCAACAGATAGTCATGGTTTCCTGACTATGGACTTTGGATGTCGTTGATAACGTGATCACATCATTAGGAGAATGATGTGATGGACAAGACCCAATCCTAAGCATAACACAAGATCTTGTAGTTCGTTTTGCTAGAGCTTTTCCAATGTCAAGTATCTCTTCCTTAGCCCATGAGATCGTGTAACTCCCGGATACCGTAGGAGTGCTTTGGGTGTACCAAACGTCACAACGTAACTGGGTGACTATAAAGGTGCATTACTTATCTCCGAAAGTGTCATTGGGTTGACACGGATCGAGGCGGGATTTGTCACTCCGTATGACGGAGAGGTATCACTGGGCCCACTCGGTAGTGCATCATCATAATGAGCTCAAAGTGACCAAGTGTTTGGTCACGGGATCATGCATTATGGTGCGAGTAAAGTGACTTCTTGCAACGAGATTGAACGAGGTATTGGGATACCGACGATCGAATCTCGGGCAAGTAAAATACCGATTGGCAAAGGGAATTGTATACGGGGTTGATTGAATCCTCGACATCGTGGTTCATCCGATGACATCATCGAGGAGCATGTGGGAACCAACATGGGTATCCAGATCCCGCTGTTGGTTATTGCCCGAGATCCGTCTCGGTCATGTCTGCATGTCTCCCGAACCCGTAGGGTCTACACACTTAAGGTTCGGTGACGCTAGGGTTGTATGAATATGAGTATGCAGCAAACCGAATGTTGTTCGTAGTCCGGATGAGATCCCGGACGTCACGAGGAGTTCGGAATGGTCCGAAGGTAAAGATTTATATATAGGAAGTCTTATTTTGGTCGCCGGAAGGTTTCGTGCATTATCGGTATTACCTGGAGTGCGAAAGGGGTCCGAGGGTCCATCGGGGTCCACCTGCCCGGGGGCCACATGGGCTGTAGGGGCGCCTTGGCCTATATGGGCCAAGGGCACCAGCTCAAAAAGGGCCCATGCGCCAAGGAGACTTGGGAGGAAGAGTCCTAAAGGGGAAGGCACCTCAGGGTGCCTTGGGAGGATGGACTCCTCCCCTCTTGGCCGCACCCTTCTTGGAGGAAGGGGCAAGGCTGCCCTCCCCTCTTTTGCACCTATATAAAGGGACGGGGAGGGAGGTGGCCGCACCCATAAGCCTGGCGCCTCCCTCCTCCCTGCAACACTTCCTCCTCCTCCCGTAGTTGCTTAGCGAAGCCTGGGAGTTCTGCTGCATCCACCACCACGCCGTCGTGCTGCTGGATCATCATCAACCTCTCCTTCCCCCTTGCTGGATCAAGAAGGAGGAGACGTCATCCGCTCCATACGTGTGTTGAACGCGGAGGTGCTGTCCGTTCGGCACTAGGTCATCGGTGATCTGAATCACGGCGAGTACGACTCCTTCAACCCCGTTCCATTGAACGCTTCCGCACGCGATCTACAAGTGGTATGTAGATGCAATCACTCTCCCATGACTCGTTGCTAGATGAACTCATAGATGGATCTTGGTGAAACCGTGGGAAATTTTTAATTTTCTGCAACGTTCCCAACAAAGTGGCATCATGAGCTAGGTCTATGCGTAGTTCTCTATTGCACGAGTAGAACACAATTTTGTTGTGGGCGTAGATCTTGTCAACTTGCTTGCCGCTACTAGTCTTATCTTGCTTCAGCGGTATTGTGGGATGAAGCGGCCGGACCAACCTTACACGTGCGCTTACGTGAGACCGGTTCCACCGATCGACATGCACTAGTTGCATAAGGTGGTCAAGTGGCGGGTGTCTGTCTCTCCCACTTTAGTTGGAGCGGATTCGATGAAAAGGGTCCTTATGAAGGGTAAATAGAAGTTGACAAAATCACGTTGTGGTTATTCGTAGGTAAGAAAACGTTCTTGCTATAACCCAATTGCAGCCACGTAAAATATGCAACAACAATTAGAGGACGTCTAACTTGTTTTTGCAACAATTTTCATGTGAAGTGATATGGCCAGAAGTTGTGATGAATGATGAATGATATATTGTGATGTATGAGATCATGTTCTTGTAATAGGAATCACGACTTGCATGTCGATGAGTATGACAACCAGCAGGAGCCATAGGAGTTGTCTTTATTTTTTGTATGACCTGCGTGTCATTGAAGAACGCCATGTAAATTACTTTACTTTATTGCTAAACGTTAGCCATAGAAGTAGAAGTAGTCGTTGGCGTGACAACTTCATGAAGACACGATGATGGAGATCATGATGATGGAGATCATGGTGTCATGCCGGTGACAAGATGATCATGGAGCCCCGAAGATGGAGATCAATGGAGCTATATGATATTGGCCATATTATGTCACTACTATATAATTGCATGTGATGTTTATTATGTTTATGCATCTTGTTTACTTAGAACGACGGTAGTAAATAAGATGATCCCTTACAACAATATCAAGAAGTGTTCTCCCCTAACTGTGCACCGTTGCTAAAGTTCGTCCTTCGAAGCACCACGTGATGATCGGGTGTGATAGATCCTTACGTTCACATACAACGGGTGTAAGACAGTTTTACACATGCAAAACACTTAGGGTTAACTTGACGAGCCTAGCATGTACAGACATGGCCTCGGAACACGGAGACCGAAAGGTCGAACACGAGTCGTATGGAAGATACGATCAACATGAGAATGTTCACCGACGATGACTAGTCCGTCTCACGTGATGATCGGACACGGCCTAGTCGACTCGGATCGTGTAACACTTAGATGACTAGAGGCATGTCTAATCTGAGTGGGAGTTCATTAAAATAATTTGATTAGATGAACTAAATTATCATGAACTTAGTCTAAAACCTTTGCAAATATGTCTTGTAGATCAAATGGCCAACGCTCATGTCAACATGAAGTTCAACGCGTTCCTAGAGAAAACCAAGCTGAAAGATGATGGCAACAACTATACGGACTGGGTCCGGAACCTGAGGATCATCCTCATAGCTGCCAGGAAACAATATGTCCTAGAAGGACCGCTAGGTGATGCACCCGTCCCAGAGAACCAAGACATTATGAATGCTTGGCAGTCTCGTGCTGATGATTACTCCCTCGTTCGGGCGGCATGCTTTACAGCTTAGAACCGGGCTCCAAAAGCGTTTTGAGCAACACGGAGCATATGAGATGTTCGAGGAGCTGAAACTAGTTTTCCAAGCTCATGCCCGGTCGAGAGATATGAAGTCTCCGACAAGTTCTATAGTTGTAAGATGGAGGAAAACAGTTACATCGGTGAGCACATACTCAAAATGTGCAGGTTGCACAACCGCTGTCCCAGTGGACATAAACCTCCGGCGAGGCGGTCATTGACAGAATCCTTGATCGCTCCCACCAAGCTATAAGAGCTTTGTGATGAATTACAATATCACGAGGGGATGGTGAAGACCATTCCGAAGTATTCTCAATGCTGAAGTCGTGAGAGGTTGAAATCAAGAAAGAACATCAAGTGTTGATGGTCAATAAGACCACTAAGTTCAAGAAGGGCAAGGGCAAGAAGAACTTCCAAGAAGGACGGCAAGGAGGTTGCAGCGCCCGGTAAGCCGATTCGGAAGAAGTCAAAGAATGGACCCAAGCACGAGACAGTGCTTTTATTGCAAAGGAAGGGCCTTTGGGCGGAACTGCCCCAAATACTTAGCGGACAAGAAGGCCGGCAACACTAAAGGTATATTTGATATACATGTAATTGATGTGTACCTTACCGATTACTCGTAGTAACTCACAGGTATTTGATACGGTGCCGTTGCTCATATTTGTAACTCACGGCAGGAGCTGCGGGATAAGCGGAGATGGCGAAGAGGTGGCGACGACGATGCGCGTCGGGAATGGTTCCAAGGTTGATGTGATCGCCGTCGGCACGCTACCTCTACATTTACCCACGGGATTAGTTATGAACCTCAATAATTGTTATTTAGTGCCAAGTTTGAGCATGAACATTGTATCAGGATCTCGTTTAATGCGAGATGGCTACTCATTTAAATCCGAGAATAATGGTTGTTCTATTTATATGAGAGATATGTTTTATGGTCATGCTCCGATGGTCAATGGTTTATTCTTAATGAATCTCGAATGTAATATTACACATATTCATAGTGTGAATACCAAAAGATGTAAAGTTGATAACGATAGTCCCACATACTTGTGGCACTGCCGCCTTGGTCACATTGGTGTCAAGCGCATGAAGAAGCTCCATGCTGATGGACTTTTGGAGTCTCTCGATTATGAATCATTTGACACATGCAAACCATGCCTCATGGGCAAGATGACCAAGACTCCGTTCTCCGGGACAATGGAGCGAGCAACCAACTTATTAGAAATCATACATACCGATGTGTGCGGTCCAATGAGCGTTGAGGCTCGCGGAGGATATCGTTATGTTCTCACTCTCACTGATGACTTGAGTAGATATGGGTATGTCTACTTGATGAAACACAAGTCTGAGACCTTTGAAAAGTTCAAGGAATTTCAGAATGAGGTAGAGAATCAACGTGACCGAAAAATAAAATTCTTACGATCGGATCATGGAGGAGAATATTTAAGTCACGAATTTGGTACACACTTAAGGAAATGTGGAATCGTTTCACAACTCACGCCGCTGGAACACCTCGGCGTCACGGTGTGTCCGAACGTCGTAATCGCACTCTATTGGATATGGTGCGATCTATGATGTCTCTTACAGATTTACCGCTATCATTTTGGGGATACGCTCTAGAGACAGCTACATTCACTTTAAATAGGGCACCGTCTAAATCCGTTGAGACGACACCGTATGAATTATGGTTTGGGAAGAAACCTAAGTTGTCGTTTCTAAAAGTTTGGGGATGCGATGCTTATGTCAAGAAACTTCAACCTGAAAAGCTCGAACCCAAATCGACAACAGGCGTCTTCATAGGATACCCTAAGGAAACCATTGGGTATACCTTCTACCTTAGATCCGAAGGCAAGATCTTTGTTGCCAAGAACGGATCCTTTCTGGAAAAAAAGTTTCTCTCGAAAGGAGTAAGTGGGAGCAAAGTAGAACTCGATGAAGTACTACCTCTTGAACCGGAAAGTAGTGCAGCTCAGGAAAATGTTCCTGTGGTGCCTACACCAACTGGAGAGGAAATTAATGATGATGATCAAGGTACTTGGATCAAGTTGCTCTTGAACCCGTGGGTCCACTAGGACACGTTCCGCACCAGAGTGGTACGGCAACCCTGTCCTGGAAATCATGTTGTTAGACAACAGTGAACCTACGAACTATGAAGAAGTGATGGCGGGCTCAGATTCCAACAAGCCATGCAATCCGAGATAGGATCCATGTATGAAAACAAAGTATGGACTTTGACAGACTTGCCCGATGATCGGCGAGCGATAGAAAATAAATGGATCTTTAAGAAGAAGACGGACGCGGATGGTAATGTCACCATCTATAAAGCTCCACTTGTCGCTAAGGGTTATCGGCAAGTTCAAGGGATTGACTACGATGAGACTTTCTCTCCCGTAGCGAAGCTTAAGTCCATCCGAATCATGTTAGCAATTGCCGCATACTATGATTATGAGATATGGCAGATGGACGTCAAAACAGCGTTCCTTAACGGTTATCTTAAGGAAGAGTTGTATATGATGCAGCCGGAAGGTTTTGTCGACCCAAAGAATGCTAACAAGGTATGCAAGCACAAGCGATCCATTTATGGGCTGGTGCAAGCATCTCGAGTTGGAACATTCGCTTTGATGAGATGATCAAAGCGTTTGGGTTTATCTTGAGACTTATGGAGAAGCCTGCGTTTACAAGAAAGTGAGTGGGAGCTCTGTAGCATTTCTCATATTATATGTAGATGACATACTTGATGGGAAATGATATAGAACTCTTGGACAACATTAAGGCCTACTTGAATAAGAGTTTTTCAATGAAGGACCTTGGAGAAGCTGCTTACATATTAGGCATCAAAATCTATAGGGATAGATCGAGACGCCTCATAGGTCTTTCACAAAGCACATACCTTGATAAAATTTTGAAGAAGTTCAAAATGGATAAGTCCAAGAAAGGGTTCTTGCCTGTTTTGCAAGGTGTGAAATTGAGCTCGGCTCAATGCCCGACCACGGCAAACGATAAAGAAGAGATGAGTGTCATCCCCTATGCCTCAGCCATAGGATCTATTATGTATGCCATGCTGTGTACCGGACTGATGTAAACCTTGCCGTGAGTTTGGTAGGAAGATATCAAAGTAATCCCGCAAGGAACACTGGACAATGATCAAGAATATCCTGAAGTACACGAAAAGGACAAAGGACATGTTTCTCGTTTATGGAGGTGATGAAGAGCTGGTCGTAAAGGGTTACGTCGATGCTAGCTTCGACACGGTCTGGATGACTCAAAGTCACAAACCGGATACGTGTATATGTTGAATGGTGGAAGCGATGGTAGTGCGGTGCAAGCGAAGCGTCGTGGCGGGATCTACATGTGAAGCGGAGTACATGGCAGCCTCGGAGGCAGCACATGAAGCAATTTGGGTGAAGGAGTTCATCACCGACCTAGGAGTCATACCTAATGCGTCGGAGCCGATCAAACTCTTCTGTGACAACACTGGAGCTATTGCACTTGCCAAGGAGCCCGGGTTTCACAAGAAGACCAGGCACATCAAGCGTCGCTTCAACTCCATTCGTGAAAATGTTCAAGATGGAGACATAGAAATTTGCAAAGTGCATACGGATCTGAATGTCGCAGATCCGTTGACTAAACCTCTTCCATGAGCAAAACATGATCAACACCGTAACTCTATGGGTGTTCGATTCATCACAATGTAACTAGATTATTGACTCTAGTGCAAGTGGGAGATCATGGATATATGCCCTAGAGGCAATAATAAAAGTATTATTATATTTCCTTGTTCATGATAATTGTCTTTTATTCATGCTATAATTGTATTATCCGGAAATCGTAATACACGTGTGAATACATAGACCACAATATGTCCCTAGTGAGCCCATAGTTGACTAGCTCGTTGATCAACAGATAGTCATGGTTTCCTGACTATGGACTTTGGATGTCGTTGATAACGTGATCACGTCATTAGGAGAATGATGTGATGGACAAGACCCAATCCTAAGCATAGCACAAGATCGTGTAGTTCGTTTTGCTAGAGCTTTTCCAATGTCAAGTATCTCTTCCTTAGACCATGAGATCGTGTAAATCCCGGATACCGTAAGTGCTTTGGGTGTACCAAACGTCCACAACGTAATCGGGTGACTATAAAGGTGCATTACGGTATCTCCGAAAGTGTCTGTTGGGTTGACACGGATCGAGATCGATTTGTCACTCCGTGTATGACGGAGAGGTATCATCGGGCCCACTCGGTGGTGCATCATCATAATGAGCTCAAAGTGACCAAGTGTTTGGTCACGGGATCATGCATTACTGATGCGAGTAAAGTGACTTGCTTGCAACGAGATTGAGCGAGGTATTGGGATACCGACGATCGAATGTCGGGCAAGTAAAATACCGATTGGCAAAGGGAATTGTATACGGGGTTGATTGAATCCTCGACATCGTGGTTCATCCGATGATATCATCGAGGAGCATGTGGGAACCAACATGGGTATCCAGATCCCGCTGTTGGTTATTGCCCGAGAGCCGTCTCGGTCATGTCTGCATGTCTCCCGAACCCGTAGGGTCTACACACTTAAAGTTCGGTGGCCTTTAGGGTTGTATGAATATGAGTATGCAGCAAACTGAATGTTGTTCGAGTCCGGATGAGATCCCGGACGTCACGAGGAGTTCCGGAATGGTCAGGAGGTAAAGATTTATATATAGGAAGTCTTATTTTGGTCGTAGGAAAGGTTTGGGCATTATCGGTATTGTACCGGAGTGCGAAAGGGGTCCGGGGTCCACCGGGGGTCCACCTGCCCGGGGCGACATGGGCTGTAGAAGTGCGCCTTGGCCTATATGGGCCAAGGGCACCAGCCCCAAAAGGGCCCATGCGCCAAGGAGACTTGGGAGGAAGAGTCCTAAAGGGGAAGGCACCTCAGGGTGCCTTGGGAGGATGGACTCCTCCCCCTCTTGGCCGCACTCCTTCCTTGGAGGAAGGGGCAGGTTGTGCCCTCCCCCTCTTTTGCACCTATATAAAGGGGACGGGAGGGAGGGGTGGCCGCACCCATAAGCCTGGCGCCTCCTCCTCCTGCAACACTTCCTCCTCCTCCGTAGTTGCTTAGCGAAGCCTGCCGAGTTCTGCTGCATCCACCACCACGCCGTCGTCTTGCTTTGGATCATCATCAACCTCTCCTTCCCCTTCTTTGGATCAAGAAGGAGGATATGTCATCCGCTCCGTCGTGTGTTGAACGCGGAGGTGTTGTCCGTTCGGCACTAGGTCATCGGTGATCTGAATCACGGCGAGTACGACTCCTTCAACCCCGTTCCATTAAACGCTTCCACACGCGATCTACAAGTGGTATGTAGATGCAATCACTCTCCCATGACTCGTTGCTAGATGAACTCATAGATGGATCTTGGTGAAACCGTAGGAAAAAATTTAATTTTCTGCAACGTTCCCCAACAAGTGGCCCGAGCTCCGTGAGGCTGGCGTCGGCGGCGAGGATCCGCGTCGGGCATCGAGGCGGCGGCGGCGAGACGTCGGCGGCAATGAGATCCGGCGTGGCGTCGAGCGTCGAAGCGTGTGGCCGTGAACACGGCGGCGGCATGGGGAGCGAAGCGATCTTTGGGGTTTAGGGCTGGCGGCTTGGGCCTCCGGCTCTGAAAGGGCCGACCGGGCCCGGTTAGGTTGGTTTCGTTTTTTTAATAATTTCGCGCAGAAAAACAAATAAAAGAAATACTAAATGGACTCCAAAAATCCCGAAATAAATTTTCCCCGTCCTTTAAAATCGAGCCGGACAAGATGAACATTTATTTGGGGCCTAAATGCAATTTTGAGAAACGCGCATTTTTAATTCAAATAAAATAGCGATAAAACTCTGAAATAAAATATTATTTGATTTTATTATTAAATCATCAATATTTATTTATTTTGGGAAAGTCATTTTATTCCCTCTGTCATATTTTTATAATGGAAATAATTCAAGATAAAATAATTAAAATCAAATGATCCTATTTTCAAAATTTGAGAAAACTCAAATATGAAAATAACGAAATCCCCAACTCTCTCCGTGGGTCCTTGAGTTGCGTTGAATTTCTAGGATCAAGCCAAAATGCAATAAAATATGATATGCAATGATGATCTAATGTATAACATTCCAAATTGAAAATTTGGGATGTTACACAAACCAAACCCCACAAATGACTATTCTTATAGAGCATGAAAGCAGGCTAAACTAGCAATGAGAGATGAAAGGACAAAGTTGCTAACCTTTTAGAACACTTGGATAGATGGGGTGCCTCAAATCTTGGCAAATCTTGGCAAAATATGGAGGATGAGCTCTAGCTAAGGGATAGAATAAAGAGGAGAAAGAAGAAAGCAGAGAGGATGAGCTCGGGACGAAGCAGGGGTTTATATAGGGATATCTTTAGTCCCGGTTGGTGATACCAACCGGGACTAAAGGTTTATCTCTAGTCCCGGTTGGTAATGCCAACCGGGAGTAAAGGGGCTCGTGGGGTCTCCAGCCTGACACCAGCCTGCCACAATCCCTTTAGTCCCGGTTGGTAATGACCAACCGGGACTATAGGTCAAAAATGAATCGGGACTAATGGTGACCGTGCCTCCCGTCCGCTCCTAGCCGTTGGGACCGGGACTAATGATCTCATTAGTCCCGGGCCCAAACTAGATTGGGACTAATGATCCGGACGAAAGGTCTGTTTTCTACTAGTGAAGCCAACGGCGTAGTGATCAATTTGTAGATATGTAGACAGATTTTGTATTGAGAGGATCAAGTGTCACGTGATCATCATTACGCATCATGTTTTTATTTATTGAAATACACATATATGTATGTTTTGAAAGGAGGTATCTGTACTAGTTTGATTGGTAAATAAACTTGTTCAGGGTTTTCGATCCGGTTTCCCTTATAAAGCTGGACGATCTCTTGGCATTATGGCCATTTGAGTGGTAAAATATTCAGGTGTCGAAACTCCCCCGCCTTGACCGTTCAAAAAATGTGATTGCTTGTCTGATTCCTTTCAAACAAAATGAAATATTGTGTAATCTGAAATCTTGAAGGTCAAATCTAGAATGTGATGTCTGGAACCTAAGAAACAATTGAAGTGTGCAATTTGGAATTGAAGGAAAAAACACACCAAAGAATCTCCGATTCCAAGTTTCCAATGACAATGTAGATGAATATTCAGTGTAAAAATGCGAGTTAAGAAAATCCATTACAACATCGTAGTCCACAAAAGTACAGTTTCATGAAGTCACCAAAATCCTTCCAAAATAGACTACTCCTTGTACATATATATTTCCCCCTGTTCAAAACTGAAAGGCATGCCAATAGAGCACTTCTAAGGATGTGTTTGGTTTAGGGGACATGCTAGGGTGGTTGTGGGTATCCCCAACCAGGTGGCTAGGAATAGCCCTTTTTTCTGTTTGGTTGGAAGGGTGAGGTTATCCCATGTTTTGTTTGGTTCAAAGGATGAAGCGTGGTTGAGGATAGCCATCAGAGTGTTTGGTTCGAGGGATGAATGAAGGATAATGGTTGTGGTAACCTTTTTACTTGAAATGGTAAGATTACCCTCATAATTTGCACTTTTAATGGAAGGAAGGAAATACAGTATGTATAAACATAATTCCAAAAATCTTAACTTTTTCACAGCAAACAAAACAAAACAATACTAGAAATTTCAGACTTCATCACATATAATAGTTCAACATTTCATACATAAGTCAAGTGCATAGAACTCACAGTTCAGCATTCCATAGAGTACTAGTAGAACTTAATAGTTATACAACCCATAGTTCTTGTCTTGGTTGTCAAAAGAGCTAATCCATACAACCCATAATTACTGTTTTGGTTGCATCAAAAGCACAAGTCAATCACCGATTCACCACATATGCACTCACCGTCCTTACGCTTGTGAAAGGTATTCTTGACATACCTAGAAACCCAAACCTTCTTTTGATCCTCTTCCAACACCTTGAATGCCATAGCAACACGAGGATTGTCAACCAAATATGCGTAGTAATGAGCAAGGTAATCCAAACTGAACCCGTGAAGTACTTTCATGCTCTCCCAAAGACCATCTATGGCATTGTTCTCGGTGCTAGAACTCTTCTCTATGGCAATAGCAATTCTTTCACTGGATGCAAGTATGGTGGCATGCAACCTGTCTTCCGCACAAGGATTTGGTTTGGCCTTTTTTGGTTTGGGACCGGATGAACCTGCATTGGTTGATTGTGCAACCTCTTCATGTGGTGCGATGGGTTTCTTGGTTGTCTCTTCTTCAAGATTAACCATACTTCAGAGCAAGAGGGTCACTTGAGTCTTTTGCATATTGCCAGTAGCCATGCTCCCTCCAGCTATATTCATCATCTCCTTATAATGAATAATAGTCTTGTTAAGGTACTGTTAGTCCTCTAGATGAGCCTTGTAGAAACAATAAAAGTAATTTCAGTAAGTATTTGGACATAAAGAAACAATTTCAAAGCAAGTATTTGAGCATATAGGAAGAATTCCAGCAAGAATATTTTCAGCAAGTGTTGGGACTTGTAGATACTAATTTCAGCAAGTACTTGAGCATGAAGAAAGAGGTACAGCAAGTGTTTGGACTTGTAGATACTAATTTCAGCAAGTATTTGAGCATTACGGAAGAAGTACAGCAAGTATTTGACTTCACATAATCCATTACAGCAAGTACTTTCACATAAAGAACCAATTTCAGCAATTATCTGGACTTGTAGATACTCATGAGCATAAACAAATAATTACAACAAGTACTCATGAGCAGAAAAATAGTTACCTTAACATGATTTGTGTAATGCTCATGATCAAGAACAATCATAGACTTGTCCTCATCCCATAGTGCACCACTCAAGTCCTTGAGTTTCACTATTTTCTGCAGTTTTAAACTTCCATGTCCTATTATGATTTTTGATCTGATCTCCATTCAAGCTAAGTTGGAAATGCTCATTCAAAGCGATGGCACAAGCGTTGAACTGTGATTGCTTGAATGCAGTACTTGTTCTATTGCCACTAGAGACCAAATCACTTAGCCATGTTAGCATGAACTTGGACATGGTAGGTGTCCATGAAACTTGCTTAGCCATTTCCTACAATTTTCAGCAAGTGTTTGGACATTGAGAAAGTAATTTTAGCAAGAATTTGGACATAACAAAATAATTTTAGCAACTTAAATAGTCATTACAAATACAATATTTCATTACAAATAAGTTCCAGCACACAAACTAGTTCAACAAAGTACAATAATTCATCACGACGAGCTAAATGACATAGTAGTTACTACATATTTTGACCTTGCAAATGGTTTTGTCGGTCTTCCCACATTTGATCAGCAACTCCTTGCCTAAAATTAACCATGTATGCATGTTCATGTGCTTGACCACTTGATGATGAAGCATGAGTAATATTTGGCACCCATTCATCCTCGGGTATGATATATTCATCTATCCCATCATTTATAACCCAATTGTGAATAATGCAACAAGCCACAACAATGTCAACTTGTGTTGGAAACAGAAAGAATGGAGTGGCATCATCAAGTATCTTGAATCTTCTCTTCAATGACCCAAATGCACGTTCTACAGTCACACGAAGAGAAGAATGCCTAAGGTTGAACAACTCCCTCTCATTTTGCACAGGGTTGTTTCCCCACTCATTCAAGTGGTACCTCACACCACGAAAAGGAGGCAAAAAACCACGTTTGGCTCCATATCCAGCATCAACTAGATAAAATTTCCCTAAATAAGGAACATTTGGGTTACTTGGTTATATATATATGAATACCCCATTGATATGACAAATGTATATAGTTCATCTATTACCTTGTGGGACACGTAGACCATTTTCACGTTCTAAAGCGTCACGTAAAACTAGAGCATCATGTGCTGTCCCCTCCCACCCGGCCAACACATATGTGAATCGAAGATCAAAATCTACAGCCGCCATCACATTTTGAGTGGCATAAGTCTTTCTACCACGAAAGGAAGCCTCCATATCCGGTGTAACAGAGGCTCGCACATGTGTACCATCAATAGCTCCAATACAATCCTATATGGTGAAAACAAAAACCCAAAAATTAGGATCTAAACAAATTCATGCCTACAATGACAAAATGTAGTTGTCACTTGGTCTCATACATTAAAGTATGGATCCCACCGGTAGTTTCCTTCTATTTTGGTTTGGGTCTCCAATGAAGGCTTCCTAATAAGGTCATCTCGAAACTCGCCAATGGCATGGAGTACCTTTTGGAAGTAACGGCTCACAACTTCACCGGATCTACCAAAATTGGCGCCAATTACCCTATTTCTAATGTTGTGCCCGACGGTGTGCAAGAACATTGCTACTTGTTGCTCAATAGTCAAATGTATTGTGTCCTTTAGCAAGTTGCGATCCCTAAAGAGTTGACAAAACCTAAAGAAAGGTTCTCTCGAAGCCTGAGCATGTTCACACAGGTTGTGTCATTCTTCCATATTTTGTTGTCAAAATACTCTCTTCTCATCCTATCTCTCTCATCAATTGGGGCATACGTAATTGCTTCTCTCCTTTTCTTTTTCTGGATTGAACAACCAATGTTATCATGTTGATAAACCATTGTGCCGCAGCCGCATAAATTAACATCTTTGTCTTTCTGTCCATCTACAATGCATTATAGGATTCAGCTATAATATGCAGTACAAGGTTTAGAGGTAAAATATGCAGTATAGGATTGACAGCTAAAATACTAGTTGTGCTGCTATTGCTAGATGTACAAGTGGCCAACTGCTTAGAACCAAAATCAACATTCTGTTTCCACTGTCAAAAATTTTAGTAAAGAACAGAATAGGATTTAGGGGAGAAATAACCTCAGGTTGTAGTTGTGCTGCTGCTGCTAGATGTACTAACGGTGGCCTTCAACTTTCCTGTACCAGAAAATTACATCAATCAGTGAACTACACATGAGCAGAGACGAGCCGGACACTAGCACAAATCAGCACCGAACACTAGCAGACATCTAGCACACGCAGCCGTGCGCACGTGGACGAGCCGTTCGGCCGCATACAGGCACCCGTGCGCACGCATGTCACCGGCCGCCCGCGCCTCGTGAAGCCCCCAGCCGCCGGCCGTGAGATCCAGCGGCACCGCCGCCAGGCTTGAGATCCAGCAGCCTCTGGCGCCAGCCACCGCCGACCTTGAGATCCAGCCGCATCGCCGCCGGACTTGAGATCCGGTCGCGCGCCGCCTCAAACCCTTGCCCGCATCGCCCGGGAACACCCTCCATAGCGAGCCAGCACAAGCGGCGAAGCGGAGGAGATATCGAGATAGGGAGCAGTAGAGAAGGAACTCACTTCCCGTCGGCCTCTCTGCTATCTGCTAGATGCGCCGCCACCGCGCACAGGGAAGAGAGAGGTGAGTAATGGGGGAAAGTGAGGGTTCACTGGTAAGCGGGAGGCAATATAGCCGAAAAAACGTTTCGCGCGTGAGCACAACGACGCCAGCTGCTGGGTGGTTGCCACCCGCTCATTTTTCATGGTCGCCACATCCCTCTTTTGGAGGAATATTCCTAGCATCTAGCTGACCCTACCCTCCTCGTCTCAGATCCAAAGCGGGTGGCAGCCACCGAAAAAAGGGCTATCCCTGTCCTGGGAGGATAGCCCTCAAACCAAACACATCCTAAGAATCATGCTGGCTATAAGCTTTGCTACATTCATGACTATCTTTCCACGTTGGATACAAAGAAATTCTATGTATATTACAGACTTACAGTACATCATGCATAAACTAAGCCAAAGATAGTATAAGCATAATATGTGGACAGTAAGCTAGTTGACACCCAAAACTCAAGCTACATTTGACTGTGCATGCAAGTAATCATTTGCAGTTTTAATTTCTTCAGCAACAACAAAAGGATCAGAAGTTCCCAACATATATAGCTGCTTAGTACACCTTGAATTGATCAACCAATAACCAATCCAATTTGGGATTACGGTAGACAAGATCCCAAGACGATCGAAAAGAGATATCACCACAACTAACTGAACACACAATAGAGCAAGAGCAAGAAATTAGCTAGGGGCAACACCACATTGCAATCGCATCGGCAGCTGGAAACGAAATAGAGCCTGCAAAATTAACTTCCCAAGTCATACATGGCCAAGTAGTGCTACTCTATTACGTCTGCAGTGTTCATCATCGTATACTGAACAAGATCAAGCCAGCCAGAATCACACGTTTGCACATGCACATCTCTGAAGGAACTCATCAGAAAGACAAAATAGCTAGCTAGCGTACGGCCATCGAACGAATCGAAAGTAGCTAGTCTCGATCGGAATCAAAGAACTGGACAAGCCTGCAGCGGACGAACAAGCTAGACGAGAGATCGAACCGAGACACTTACTACTGGAGCTGGTGTTGATCTACCTAACTAGGCGCGTACGTAGCTTGCGGATGCGCTCGGACTTGGCGATGGAGAGCTTGGCGCGTTGCTATTGTGTAATCAGCGTCCTCGTGTCGACGGAAGCGACGAGCCCCCATCGCGCCTTGTCCAGTCGATCATGGAGGCGGAGGATCCTGGCCGGTGACGTCGAGAACGGACTGCTGCAGGTCCACCAAGGTGTCTCGCATGTCCTGCAGCGCCGCCAGCACGTTGTTGACCGCGCCGATGGTCTGCTGCAGCCTCAGCGCCGCCTTCGGCACGAGCGGCCCGGCCCAGGTCGCACCCTGGACGCGGGCATGATCCCGCAGAGACGGACGGCGAGGTCAGCCGCAAGGCTCCTCTCGACGGCGTAGTTCAGCAACTGCAGCGCCTCCCTTGCCAGGGTGTCGGCGTGGACGTGGTCGCCCACCCAGCGACCGTACGCAGCTTGGCCGCCGGGTAGGGCATTGAAACCGAGAATCGCGGCGTAGAGGCTGAAGTTGCGCGCGGCGTCGGCGTGGGCGACATCGAAGAGGTACCCGAGCTCGCGACGGGCCTCCTCGAGTGGCCCGCCCTCCGGCTCCGGGTAGTAGAAGGTGGCGTGGACGAGGGCCCTTGCGGCGTCGGTGGCGCCCGCGAGCGGCCCAGGCCAGTTGAAGAAGCTGTCGACGATGTTGGCGGCGGGCCCGATGAGGAGCGAATTCATGCCGCTGGACACGTCCTCGAGCAAGTCGGTGTAGATGGTCTCCGCTGCGTCGATGGGCTCCTGGAGCAGCACCTCCGCGACCTCGAGGAGCGTCCCGCGGGCTGCCTCGCAGCGGGGGATGACGTAGTCTTCCACCCTGGTGGCGACGACGTGCCTGTAGTGCTCCGCGTTCCCCAGCGTCGCCGTCACCCACTGCGCCAGGAGCAACGCATGCGCATCCGGATCCGGAACCTCCTGCGCCGCCTCCTCCTCCCCCAACGGCGGAGGCTGCGCCACCACCGCCACCTCCACCCCCAACGGCGGCGGCTGCAGCACCACCACCTCCCCCACCACCATCGGCGGCGGCTGCACCACCTCCTCCTCCTCCACCACCACGACCGGCGGCGGCTGCCACCTCCTCCTCCTCCTCCACCACCGGCGGTGGCTGCTCCACCACCTCCTCCTCCTCCCCCAACGGCGGCGGGTGCACCACCTCCTCCTCCTCCTCCCCCACGACTGGCGGCGGGTGCACCACCTCCTCCTCCTCCACCACCACGACCGGCGGCGGGTACAACACCCCCTCGTCGTCGACCACCAGGACCGGCGGCGGCGGCATCACCACCCCCTCCTCTTCCATCTCTCTCTCTTGCGGCGTGTGTTGTGTTGCGTGTGGGATATTCCGCGGGTGAATGAGGCGAGAGAATGTAGGATGCGGAGAGAGAGGGAGAGGGCAATTTACAGCCGCCGTCTTACGGCGGTTACTTCGGCTTGCTTGCGCGGGAAGTCGCCGAATTTACAGCCGATCTCTCTCACTGACAAGTAGCGCCCACCTTCCCATCCGGTGTTTTTTTACCTCGCACCGCGCTGTCGCCACCCACACGGGTAGTTTCTGTGGACGGCCGGGGTGAAAAATCCGTTATGGAGTGGGGGCCACAGCTCTCTGCGCACTGGACGGGAATCTCCTGCAGCGCGAGAAGGCGAGATATTCCTCGAGTCTGACTCTTTCTCACTGACACAGGGGCCAGTACCAGGAGGACCCACCTGTGATGCTATGAATCGTTTTTCCTTTTGCGGGAGGTCATGCTATGAAATCGTGCCTGCACAAGCAGTGCTAATTCGGTTGGTTTTACTTGTAGACGTCATCACCACTTGCCAGTTGGCACCATCGGTGCCATGTTATAGCTGGCATAAGCTAACGATTCTTATTTTTCTTTCTGACGACGAAATGTGGTCTCCTGTTAGCGTTTGATCCGTGCGTGCTAAGTATCAAGACCTACACCTAGTTGATGACATAACTAGAGCTAGTATCAAGCAGTAACGATACTTGTACTTGAGGAACATCCGTGCGTGCAACGGGTTTTATGCGCGCACACTAGGATGATGAGCCCTGCACCGCTAGGAAATGCTAGCAAAATTTCCACTATAACGTCTTCCACATGAGCCAACCAAACACAACCAAAGTGTTAAGAATAAATTGACGTCATCATCTAAGAGCATCTACAGCCGGATCCCTCAAACCATCTCTCATATGCTAGCGGACGCGTCCGGTCAGTGAACGGACGGTAGAGAGAAGAAAAAAAATGACCTAACCGGACCCCTCATCTTTCCCTATATGTCCGGGTTGTCGTGAACCCTCATATTCATCTAAAATATGGGAAGGATATGAGGACTCGCGGACACGCCCAGGCACAACAAGTCAATCCGCCACATAGGACGCGGCCCCAACCCGAACCATCTTTTCTCTTTCTTTAGTCATTCTTTTCTTTCTCTCTTCATATCCACCAATCACGTGCAAGTGACTGGACATATGAGGAAGAAAATGAAGATTGTGACTGCGCGGATGGATAAATAGGGGCTCAAAACGGACACGCCCGGTCACTGACCGGGCGTGCCCGCGGGTGTTTGAGGATCGAATTAGAGGTACATGGCTGAAAATGCTCTAACCATCATCAATAATACTACATCTGTGTAACGTTACGTGATCCTACGTAACATTCCTTCTAATTCCCCATCCTCCTCGATTTTCATAGGGGTGGGGCCTCCCTCCCTTATCCGGAAATAAGGATGGCCGGTTACTCGGAGCTCTCTCGTGATTAGAGCTTCTCGGCCGTCCGATCTTTTTACTGGTGCACTTTCGTCCGTCCGATCTCGCCGTCGGATCGTCTGGGCCGTCCGATATTTACCACATCGCCTCTGACCGTCGGATATATTTCCCTATGAGCGGTGTCCCGCCTTGGCCGTGCCACCGCGTTATTTTGGTGCCCCGCCGGGGGTATTTTGGTCATTTCCCTCCTGCCTATAGAAGAGGCGCCCGCTACCGTGGGAGAGACCTAGCTCGATTCCCTCTCTCGCTCGCGCCACCCGTTCCCCTCCTTTCCCTCTCTCGATCTCTTCTGCAGCCCTCGCTCCCTTCCTCCCCTTCCCTCGCGCCGCCGCTCTCCTCCCTCGTTGCTCTCTCCGGCCTCATCCGCCACCGCTCCTATGAGCCTCCCTCCTCCCCACAAGATCCCTTCTGCTCGAGTCGCCGAGGAGCACCTTCCCCTCCCCGTCCCCAAAGACAGCTCCCGCACTCAACCCTAACCCTAGACCGCGCGCCCGCCCACCCCCGCTGCCTCGCGGCTTGAGCCCGCCCGCGCTGATGGAGCCCAAGCAGCCGGCCAACCTCGCCGCCGCCCGCCCGCCGCCCAATGGAGGAGGACAAAGGCGGTGAGGAGACGGAGGCGGCCGAGGATGAGGAGGACGCTGGCCAGCCGGACTGAGCCCTCATCTCCCGTCGTCGAAAGGTGAGGCCAACCCCAACCGTGCTTCATCCACTCACGCGGATCCGTTGGCTGCGAGTCCGTAGCGTCGGATCCGGTGGCCATGGACCTGCAGCTCCTCAAGGTTTGGACTTTCTGATTTTGAATTACATCAAACCTATGTCTAGATTGTATATTACACTGCCCAGCGTTATTACGTTGTCTAGATGGTCACACTTTTAATGTTGAATTGACTTCAGATCTTCAAACAAAGGATTTGCAGCATATATAGATGCATTAATGCCAATCTTTATCACTCTGATACGTATCTACTCCTACCTACTTGAATCTTCTATTCCCAGTTAATTAGAAAATTTGTTATTTGTGGACATCTCCTAAATACATAAATTAATTTTTGTGTTAACGAGCAGTACGTTCTGTTTTCATTTGCGACCTGAAGGTCAGCAACGTAAAGCTTGAATGCATCTGAAGGCATGTTCCATCCTTGAATATATACTAATATAAAGGCAGGTTACAATTATGCTTGAGTAGAAAATTCATCATTTTAGTGTCCATCTGAAGAATCACATCCTAATAGGAATAGGGACTATGGATGACATGTTGATAGGAATCTGAGATGATAAAAAATAGCACTCATCCAACTGCTAACTGAATATGCTGGAAATTAGCTCGTAGTGACATATATTATTACTGTAGCATAATGTCCTAGACTTGCATATTCAAAATTAATGCATCTCATGCAGTAGTGCCATTTGTCGACACACCATATGATATATGAATGAAACCAGAAAAGTGTATATGAAACTGTATAATCTGGCACTTGGTTTCATGCCTCCAGCAATGTGATGTCCTTTTTATGTTATCATGGCGTATAGATAATTAAATGATGATTCACTCACCCTTGATAATGTCTCCTTCTCTTGAGGTAAGCACATGCTGTCAACATAACGGAACAACATGGAACTGCACACATGCACTTGGAGCACCGGTTGACTCGCAGATGCGTCTGCAATCTCCCAAACAAATGAGTAGCACCATGCAGTCGTGGGCTTGCAGCAGGTTGGCGGGTGAATGGTCATAGCGGGAATATAACGGCCATGTCGACTGCTGCGAGTATTCCATTCAAGTCGACAACTACAGTTGCAAGAGGTGTGTTGTTTACTTGGAGAAATTTTCGAGAAAACCATCAATTTATTTAGCATTAGTTAAATCAGTTTGTCGAGCTGAGCTTTTGATCTTGATGGTAGAAAAATTCTGCTATTCAGATGGTTCTTCTGTTTTTTTCTGTACTCCTACAATTCTAATGCAACATTGCTTTTTAGTGCTAAAGTACTAGCTTACATCCTTTCTTTTACCTTTTTCCCTTGAAAAGCCAGGTAGAAGTTCTGTTTAAACACTTGTATATAGAAGACTAAGAAATTCTTTTTGTTCTTCTTGCTGTTGGCTGGTAGCTTTTAGTAGCAATTTGGATAATTCTGTGCATAATATTCTGTTCGATTTTGGGGCATGAAAGGTCAGGGATTCTGTTATGGGTGGATCATGGCCTCCAAAAAATGCACACTATACAGTAGCCTGAGCAAATTGTGGTCGGTGCCTTCATATGGTTGTTAAATTACTGCTCTTTTTCTATACAGTAGCGGCACACTATACAGTAGTCTTATTTCCTCTTGCATCTCCCGAAGGGGCGCCGCCGCCGGTAGCGCCGCTGCTCCCCGCCCAGCAGCGCCATCCTCATATAACCGCACCACCACAGACAGTGGCCACTCGAAAAAACGGGGGCGATGAGGAGGCCAGGACCTTGGCACAGACCCGTGCTCCCAGCACCGGATCCCTCCTCGTCACAGGGCCAGCCCTCCCGCCGGCTTGGTGGCCCGTGTTTGGGCAGCCGCACCGGATCCCTCCACTTTAAGATGCAGATTGAAAGCCATCAGGCGCTTTGACTTCTAGGGAGCGTTCATGTGTTGCACTGATGCCTATGGTCTGTTAAACATCATGATATTCCTGTCTAATGGAATAAACAGGATAGTATTCTTGAACAAATGCTATACACAGACTCGTTCTATGCCTCATATGCTTCGCCTTTACTGCTTAATCTCTCACAAGTGACTTCTGCTGCTCATACTTTCGCCTACTTAATGCATGCATAAGTCTACAATTCTTTGTGTATATAGTGAAATGGGTGTATGACAGGTTCTTTGTTTTCAATTTTGTAGCTTAGGCACTGGGATCTTCTTTGAAGTAATTGAAGCTATCCTAATTGACAAACTCAATTCAGTGGGTTATACTGAGAATCGATACTCTGCTCAGTTGTATTTTTACTGAAACATGGCATGTTGTTTTTGTTACTCGTACCAAGGTTCAGGACCTTGATGAGTTGGCTGATGATCCATGTAGTTTTGACTTACCATGATCTGAATATGTATGTCAGTATACATGATTAAGTAATGGCTAAATGACTGGGATGTGTATGTCATCTTTAATTGAATTTAGATGCTTATTCAATCTGAATTTAAATGTTTTATCATTCGCCAGGTCTTTGCTTGTGATTTCTTGTGCTGTAAATTGTAATTAATCATCTTTATTTGTTGTCTATTATCCTACAGCTGGGCTCATGCACTTGGAATTCTTTGCCACCTGATAATTAGTGAAGGCAGTATATCTCTGGATCGTAATTAGAGTGCCAGCTCTTCTAACAGCTGGGTGAGAAATTAATGCTTAATTATCATTTATTTAACTTTATGCTAACACATTAGATTATCTGGTGAAGCACATGTTTCATCTTGCATTCCCTACCTGTACAGACTGTAGACGGACAATACATTAGCTCTAATCTCAGACACTGATTAATTAACTATATTACTAATCAAATAGCCTGCTGTTTACTGGGAGCTGCAAATACTACTGGCTTACTCTTTGGAACCTTCGGTTGATTTATACATGTGTAGCTAGCTGCTTTTCTCCATGGCTCATTTCGTGTAGATACGTAGAGATGTTGATTAGTAAATGCATGCAAACTGAATTCTGTATTATTTTCCAGCCAGTAGCATCACTGAAACGACGGTTCTTCTCTATGCGAGTTAAACGGATTGCTTGGGTGAGATTTTGTTAGGATAATCTCAGAGGTTGCTAGCAATCAGTAGAGTTACTCATAGTACTAATACATGTGCAAGTTTTCTTTAATTAATTTTGGTGCTTCTCCTGATTGAAGATGGCCGTGACCAATTTCAGAACTGCAAAACCCCATTAAACATTGTTGGTATGAATTGGGCTTGGAAAATACTCGATCAAGCAGCTCCTTTGTTCTACATTTTGGTTCAGCCTTACACACTTCACCGGGTATATGAATTTATTTAGATGTATGTAGATACTTAGGCGTACAGGGACCCACTGTATTCCTTTTCTTTTTGTAACCTCACATTGAAATATCTAACTTTTTGTATAATGGATCTTTTCAGAGAATTGCCACCGCACCTCAAAAACAAGAGTTTCAATTGTATAAAGAAATCCATGTATGTGTGACAGAACCTTTACACGAGGTAACACGCTGATCTGCTTTGCTTCACATGTTATCGTCCCTGTGCCTAGGTTTTCCGATCTGATGTGCTATTACCGCACGTGTGACGATGGTCGTTTGTGCTGAGGCAGGAGGCAACAGCGTCGACATGGCGATCGAGTCACTCCTGAATGCGTAGAAGCAGTGTTGCCTGGCTGGCGATGTGGCCAGCACTAGGAAGGACATCGTCGAGCTCTCCTTCAAGGATGGCGCCTGGAAGGCGGCTTAACTACCAGATCGTTCTCCTCTCTAAGAGGAGGGGCCAGCTCAAGTAGGTACAGCTAGCCCACCACAGCTCGCTCCTCCTCCCCCCTTCTCTATTTTGTGTTCGGTTGTGTCAAACTTGATATTGTAGATACTATTTAGATAATTCTAGATTTATGTGATAGAAATATGTTCAGAGAAGGTGCGCTCAGATAATTGGCTGGATTAACTCTAAATTTAAGCGGTCCTTTCGAGGTTTTTTCAGTTTAATCATGTAACACCCATGTGCTGGTATGTTTCAGTCCTTGTGAAATGCATCATTTATGTGTATGAAATGCATTCCCATATTGAATCTTCTGAGATTTCCCAGCTCTGTTGTTCTTGTATTGGAATGGTTAGATATGTGCTGCTGAACATAGAATAATGCTCTTAGGAATGCTTGTCTGGTTTTACTCGGCTTCTCTTTTTAAGCTAATACGAAAAATAGTAGCTGAGTATATGCAAAATTGGTTTGGTGCCACAGTAAAAACACGATTTTGGTGCCACAGTAAAAACACGATTTCAGAATAGTACCACCACATAGTCTAAGTTCATTTTAATAACACTAAATGAGACATTAAAATACTATCTGCCTATACCACTTCAGTCTTAACCTTTAGGCCGTTCGTGCCCTGCAACCACAACATAACCCTTTCGACTTATTTGCCTCGTGTGTTAATTAGAGATTTCCTAAAATCTCTGGCTACAGAATAATTTCAAGGTGGTATGTGTTAATCATTTATTCAGCACTACAATAGATGTAATTTTTGTGTTGGATATGCATTGTTCATTTTCCTGGTTCATTGACATGTTTATCTGTTTGTATCTGTAGGATTTCTCAACGCTGATTTTATTAAGACATTAAAAGCCAATAATACCGAAGTATTCCTTGTGTCCGGAGGTTTCCGGCAAATGATCAAGGTTTATCTTCACTAAACGGCTGCACCAACGGTACTTTTGGAATCTGGATTATCAGAACATAGTCAAATTTGCATGTCCTTGAAACATCTTCAAATTTTGTGACATACACACACACCAAGATGCTTTTAAGATATCCATAGTTTTAATACAGAAATTGGTTCTATATTTTCCGTCTATATTATTTGTTGAACAGTAAACAAGGATATGTTTCTTCCCATGATCTAAAAGCAACAAGTCCTCTTTTCTTCACTTTGGAACATTTTAAATTTAATTTTGTGACTGAAGTTTCACATAGTGGTCAACAGAGGTGTATTTAGGCCCAAACTTACAGAGTTGTAACAACAGAGGTGTATTTAACCGAACTAATGTTACCTTATTTAAAATTTTGCTCGAGATTAAACATTCACAGAGACCTAATTAAGATTGATTAAACTATTCTTATATTATATGTTTGTTGGCGAAGTATCAAGTGAAAATGGCCATTCAATGAAAACTGGAAAACTTTCCTCGTATGCCTTTGGATCACGAATGTATGATATAGATCAGAGGTGGGAATCCCACCAGCCACTTAACCACACTTTTCCCGAGAACCCCTGCCCGTACGTGCTAGCTTGGTAAGGGTTCAGAAAATAAAACAGATCGTGTTCAATCTGTGCCGCCATGGAGCCTCATCCCACGCCGATCTCCATGTGCGCTGGCCCTCCAGTGGACGTGTGCCCTTTCTCTCCAACGGCTCCATCCTCGAGCACTCTTCCTCGCCCTCCAATGGTTCCGTCCAGGAGAGCTCTCGCCGGCCCCGACCATGATTCAAATGCTCGGATGTTAATTGACAACCTTGGGAAGAGGAAGAAATTCTACCAAGGGTTCTTCTTGAGTATGTTCTTGGTGATGCAAATCGGCTGACACATGTATTTTACTAGGAGACTATCATTTGCTAGGATTATGATGCAGTCCTGAATGACAACTTAGATGGCCTTGTATCTCTGAATATTTGTACTGAAGCTCATTGGTGCTCATGCCGACATTTTGCTAGGGAGATTATTGTTTTATCTCTGAATATTTGTACTGAAGCTCATGTGTTGAATCAATTTTAGATGGCCTTGTATCTCTGAATATTTGTACTGAAGCTCATGTGTTGAATCAATTTTAGATGGCCATGTATCTCTGAATGTTTGTACTGGAGCTCTTGGAAGCTTGTGTCAATATTTTGCCAAGAGATTATCATTTTATCTCTGGATATTTGTACTGAAGCTCACTTGTTTGATGCATTTTAGATGGCCTTGTATCTCTGAATATATGTGCAACAATATTGTTTCTCATGGAAAACTGTTTCTTTTTACTAGCTAGAATTAGACAGGGTAATAAGGCACAAGAGGTTAATTGATTAATGCCAATTCCTGTTTATTGTAACTGATGAATTATGTTAACCACCAGAAATACATGTCTCACTGAATTCTAGCTGTCTGAGTGTTATCTCATGAATTTTAGTTATCTCTGAGTACCACCAGTACATGCTTGAGCATCAGTGGGTGTATAGATAACATCAACACATGAATTTCAGTACACCAGCACTCTGAATCAGTAAAGAATGAACATGGATGTAAAAGAAGCAAAATCCTTTTGTGTTATCCATGTCACTAAAATGTTAGAAAAGATTTCTTGTACATTCACATTCATTCAAGTATTTTCTGTAGATTCACACTGATTCACATGCAGCAAAAGAACTACGGAGTAGGATTTATCTACTCATCTCAGTTGCAGCAAAACAACATCAACATTCATGTGGAGCAGTTTTGAAGGGCAAGCAAGCCCCTGGGTCGCCGTTGCATGGATGCAGCGCCACGACAGCTTGCTCCCTCTGTCCCTCGTGTGGGGGCAGCGCCGGGTCGCCGTCGCATGGATGCAGCACTGCGGCGGCTTGGTCTCCCTCGCGTGTGGGTGAATCGCCGGGTCGCTGAGGTTGCCGCCGCGCGGAGGCATCACCATGGCCGTCGGGTTGTCGTTGCGAGAGCGAGCGCCGGCCTGCCAGAGCGTGTGTTTAGTGCTAGGTTGCGGTCGCGTCGGGGCGTCCGAGTCGCCGTCGCTAGGGAAGCGGCGCTGCAGTGAATCGCCGTGGCCTCCGGGCCGCCCTCGCGGCTGGAGAAAAAGTAGGAAGGGGATAATTCCCCCCAAAATATTCTTGAGCTAATTATTGTTAGTAGGGGTTTTAAGGAAAAGTGTGGTTAAGTGTTCTATCTTTTCAGTGTGTGTTCTTATCCATTTTATGCACCTCAACATACATATCAGCATCTGTGTGTGCCGCGGCTTGCGAGGGATAAAAAAGAGGTCGATATGAATTATGGAAGAGCAAGGGAGGCCGGAAGAATTGTGCACTTCTACCCTTTCTACTAACGCATCATAGCATCTGATCTTTACCCACGTCATTGGGACTGGCACCCTCGCGTCAAGGCGCGATCAAGATGTAGTGGGAGAAGATCTGTGGGCTTTTTGTAATTTACCCGTAGGTTTAACATTTGCCTTTATTATATCAACACCATCATATGCTTCTTAGTTAAATTTTTTAAATGTTTAAATTCAAATTTATTGAAATTTGTTAGGAGTAACAACATTTTGCATGCATAAAAGTAGCCCCAACAAACTATGTTATGCCTAAGACTTTAGTTATCTATTATGAGTTGCGGATCATTTGCAACTTATGTGTTGTTGTATATATTTGATGCTAAACCTATCGTGAAACATGCTTTCTATGTTCATACATTGTTAAGCAGCTTATCGTGTGCATACAAACGTTTTGACCGGCACCCTCGCGCCAAGGCGCGATTCCGATCTAGTTCAATTAAAGTTGCCAAATCAGCTGCACCATGTAAATTGGATGTAGCTTTACGTGGATGTAACATTCCTCTTCATTGGCACTAACCGGCATTAAATCTAGCCATGTGTGACCAAAGTCCCCTCCCCCTCCCCCTTCCGAGTAGCCCCCCGCGTGGGCGGCCGGGAGGCCCCCAGATCCCATCGGCCGGTCCTCCCCCTCTCCTCGTCCTCCTCCCTCGCCGCCGCCCAAGGGTGCGGCCAGTAACTTCTTGTCGCCAGCCCGGCGGGACTCGGACTCTCTCGCTAGGGTGGGGCTGGAGCGTGGCGGCGGGTGGTGGCGGAGCCTCGGGGACTTCGCTCCCCCGCGGCAAACGGCCTCGCGATCTGGTGCGTCGCGATCGCCAGGGACGGCGGCGGCGTGGCCAGATCGGTTCGCGGCAGCGCGGTCGGATCTATGCCCAAGCGTGGGCCTTGATCGCTGGATTGCCGTCGGCACGGTGGCGGGTGCGACTCGTCGGCAGCTGGGCAGATCCGCCGGGATTCTACCCTTGTCTGGTCCTTGACAGCGGTAGCGCAACTCAAGGAAACCCTAGATCTCCTTGGGATCGAGCGATGGCGGCGCTTTTTGTGTCGTAGTCCCTCTTTAGGGCATCATTTTGGAGTTTACTCCAGTTGAAGGGACCAGCGACGTCGGCGGCGCACGTCTGGTGGAGCAACCGCCGATGAAAATCGCGCCGACTACGGTCATGGCGGACGGTGGCGGAGTCTTAGATGTCGTTCCCTTGTCGAGGCATTGTCGTTGCAGTCTGCGTCATCAGGCTTGGGATGCTCCAGGGGAAACCCTAGATCTAGGTCTTCCAGATCGGATGATGATGGCGTTTTATCGCTTTTCCTCCTGGAGGCATTGTTTTGGAGCAAGTGATGGCTGGGGGGATGGTGGAGCGGTGCTTCATATTACACATTGATGGCGGCGGTTATCGGCGGCATGGTGCTGTGGAGGCTCGGCGTCCGATGCGCGGGATGGACTCGCGCAGGAGGAGGTAGCTGTCTGGCATCATGGTGACGTTGATGGCTGAGTGGCGGAACAAGGTAGATGCCTCAATATGATCAAGACGGACCTGTGGAAGATGGCGGCAACGACACACGAAAAGGCTCGACCGGATTGTGCCCTGTGTCCGTGTTGGAAATAATGCCCTAGAGGCAATAATAAAAGGATTATTATTATATTTCCTTGTTCGTGATAATTGTCTTTTATTCATGCTATAATTGTATTATCCGGAAATCGTAATACACGTGTGAATAGATAGACCACAACATGTCCCATGTGAGCCTCTAGTTGACTAGCTCGGTGATCAATAGATAGTCATGGTTTCCTGACTATGGACATTGGATATCATTGATAATGGGATCACATCATTAGGAGAATGATGTGATGGACAAGACCCAATCCTAAGCATAGCACAAGATCGTGTAGTTCGTTTTGCTAGAGCTTTTCCAATGTCAAGTATCTCTTCCTTAGACCATGAGATCGTGTAACTCCCGGATACCGTAGGAGTGCTTTGGGTGTACCAAAGCGTCCTGGCGTAATCGAGTGACTATAAAGGTGCACTACGGTATCTCCGAAAGTGTCATTGGGTTGACACGGATCGAGATCGGATTTGTCACTCCGTGTATGACGGAGAGGTATCACTGGGCCCACTCGGTGGTGCATCATCATAATGAGCTCAAAGTGACCAAGTGTTTGGTCACGGGATCATGCATTACGGATGCAGTAAAGTGACTTGCCGGCAACGAGATTGAACGAGGTATTGGGATACCGACGATCGAATGTCGGGCAAGTAAAATACCGATTGGCAAAGGGAATTGTATACGGGGTTGATTGAATCCTCGACATCGTGGTTCATCCGATGATATCATCGAGGAGCATGTGGGAACCAACATGGGTATCCAGATACCGCTGTTGGTTATTGCCCGAGAGCCGTCTCGGTCATGTCTGCATGTCTCCCGAACCGTAGGGTCTACACATAAAAGTTCGGTGGCCTTTAGGGTTGTATGAATATGAGTATGCAGCAAACTGAATGTTGTTGAGTCCGGATGAGATCCCGGACGTCACGAGGAGTTCCGGAATGGTCAGGAGGTAAAGATTTATATATAGGAAGTCTTATTTTGGTCGCGGAAGGTTTGGGCATTATCGGTATTGTACCGGAGTGCGAAAAGGGGTCCGAGGTCCACCGAGGGTCCACCTGCCCGGGGCGACATGGGCTGTAGGGTGCGCCTTGGCCTATATGGGCCAAGGGCACCAGCCCCAAAGGGCCCATGCGCCAAGGAGACTTGGGAGGAAGAGTCCTAAAGGGAAGGCACCTCCGGGTGCCTTGGGAGGATGGACTCCTCCCCCTCTTGGCCGCCTCCTTCCTTGGAGGAAGGGCAAGGTTGTGCCCTCCCCTCTTTTGCACCTATATAAAGGGGCGGGGAGGGAGGTGGCCGCACCCATAAGCCCTGGCGCCTCCTCCTCCTGCAACACTTCCTCCTCCTCCGTAGTTGCTTAGCGAAGCCTGCCGAGTTCTGTTGCATCCACCACCACGCCCGTCGTGCTGCTGGATCATCATCAACCTCTCCTTCCCCTTGCTGGATCAAGAAGGAGGATATGTCATCCGCTCCGTACGTGTGTTGAACGCGGAGGTGCTGTCCGTTCGGCACTAGGTCATCGGTGATCTGAATCACGGCGAGTACGACTCCTTCAACCCCGTTCCATTAAACGCTTCCACACGCGATCTACAAGTGGTATGTAGATGCAATCACTCTCCCATGACTCGTTGCTAGATGAACTCATAGATGGATCTTGGTGAAACCGTAGGAAAAAATTTAATTTTCTGCAACGTTCCCCAACAGTCGGCGGCGAGCTCCGGCGGGGCTGGCGTCGGCGGCGGCGAGGGGATCCGGCGTCGGGGCATCGAGGCGGGGGGGCAGACGTCGGCGCCAGGATCCAGCGTCAGGCGTCGAAGCAGGCGGCGGTGAACACGGCGTGGCGGGAGCGATCTTTGGGTTTTCAAGGGTGGCGGCTTGGGCCTCCGACTCTGAAAAGGGCCGACTGCCCAGTTAGGTTGGTTTCGTTTTTTAATAATTTGAGAAAAACAAATAAAAGAAATACTAAATGGACTCAAAAATCCCGAAATAAATTTTCCCGTCCTTTAAAATCGAGTAGGACAAGATGAACATTTATTTGGGGCCTAAATGCAATTTTGAGAAACGCAGCATTTTAATTCAAATAAAATAGCGATAAAACTCTGAAATAAAATATTATTTGATTTTATTATTAAATCATCAATATTTATTTATTTTGGGAAAGTCATTTTATTCCCTCTGTCATATTTTTATAATGGAAATAATTCAAGATAAAATAATTAAAATCAAATGATCCTATTTTCAAAATTTGAGAAAACTCAAATATGAAAATAACGAAATCCAACTCTCTCCGTGGGTCCTTGAGTTGCGTTGAATTTCTAGGATCAAGCCAAAATGCAATAAAATATGATATGCAATGATGATCTAATGTATAACATTCCAAATTGAAAATTTGGGATGTTACACAAACCAAACCCCACAAATGACTATTCTTATAGAGCATGAAACGAGCTAAACTAGCAATGAGAGATGAAAGGACAAAGTTGCTAACCTTTTAGAACACTTGGATAGATGGGGTGCCTCAAATCTTGGCAAATCTTGGCAAAATATGGAGGATGAGCTCTAGCTAAGGGATAGAATAAAGAGGAGAAAGAAGAAAGCAGAGAGGATGAGCTCGGAATGAAGCGGGGTTTATATAGGGATATCTTTAGTCCCGGTTGGTGATACCAACCGGGACTAAAGGTTTATCTCTAGTCCCGGTTGGTAATGCCAACCGGGAGTAAAGGGGCTCGTGGGGTCTCCAGCCTGACACCAGCCTGCCACAATCCCTTTAGTCCCGGTTGGTAATGACCAACCGGGACTATAGGTCAAAAATGAATCGGGACTAATGGTGACCGTGCCTCCCGTCCGCTCCTAGCCGTTGGGACGGGACTAATGATCTCATTAGTCCCGGGCCCAAACTAGATTGGGACTAATGATCCGGACGAAAGGTCTGTTTTCTACTAGTGAAGCCAACGGCGTAGTGATCAATTTGTAGATATGTAGACAGATTTTGTATTGAGAGGATCAAGTGTCACGTGATCATCATTACGCATCATGTTTTTATTTATTGAAATACACATATATGTATGTTTTGAAAGGAGGTATCTGTACTAGTTTGATTGGTAAATAAACTTGTTCAGGTTTTCGATCCGGTTTCCCTTATAAACTGGACCAGTCTCTTGGCATTATGGCCATTTGAGTGGTAAAATATTCCGGTGTCCAAACACCCCCCCCCCCCCCCCCCCGCCTTGACCGTTCAAAAAAAATGTGATTGCTTGTCTGATTCCTTTCAAACAAAATGAAATATTGTGTAATCTGAAATCTTGAAGGTCAAATCTAGAATGTGATGTCTGGAACCTAAGAAACAATTGAAGTGTGCAATTTGGAATTGAAGGAAAAAACACACCAAAGAATTCTCCGATTCCAAGTTTCCAATCGACAATGTAGATGAAAATTCAGTGTAACAATGCGAGTGAAGAAAATCCAGTACAACATCGTAGTCCACAAAAGTACAGTTTCATGCAGTCACCAAAATCCTTCCAAAAAAGCCTACTCCTTGTACATATATATTTCCCCCTGTTCAAAACTGAAAGGCATGCCAATAGAGCACTTCTAAGGATGTGTTTGGTTTAGGGGACATGCTAGGGTGGTTGTGGGTATCCCCAACCAGGTGGCTAGGAATAGCCCTTTTTTACATTTGGTTGGAAGGGTGAGGTTATCCCATGTTTTGTTTGGTTCAAAGGATGAAGCGTGGTTGAGGATAGCCATCGAGTGTTTGGTTCGAGGGATGAATGAAGGATAATGGTTGTGGTAACCTTTTTTACTTGAAATGGTAAGATTACCCTCATAATTTGCACTTTTTAATGGAAGGAAGGAAATACAGTATGTATAAACATAATTCCAAAAATCTTAACTTTTTCACAGCAAACAAAACAAAACAATACTAGAAATTTCAGACTTCATCACATATAATAGTTCAACATTTCATACATAAGTCAAGTGCATAGAACTCACGATTCGGATTCCATAGAGTACTAGTAGAACTTAATAGTTATACAACCCATAGTTACTGTCTTGGTTGTCAAAAGAGCTAATCCATACAACCCATAGTTATGTTTTGGTTGCATCAAAAGCACAAGTCAATCACCGATTCACCACATATGCACTCACCGTCCTTACGCTTCGGAAAGGTATTCTTGACATACCTAGAAACCCAAACCTTCTTTTGATCCTCTTCCAACACCTTGAATGCCATAGCAACACGAGGATTGTCAACCAAATATGCGTAGTAATGAGCAAGGTAATCCAAAGCGAACCCAGGAAGTACTTTCATGCTCTCCCAAAGACCATCTATGGCATTGTTCTCAGTGCTAGAACTCTTCTCTATGGCAATAGCAATTCTTTCACTGGATGCAAGTATGGTGGCATGCAACCTGTCTTCCGCACAAGGATTTGGTTTGGCCTTTTTTGGTTTGGGACCGGATGAACCTGCATTGGTTGATTGTGCAACCTCTTCATGTGGTGCAGTGGGTTTCTTGGTTGTCTCTTCTTCAAGATTAACCACTTCTGTAGCAAGAGGGTCACTTGAGTCTTTTGCATATTGCCCTGTAGCCATGCTCCCTCCAGCTATATTCATCATCTCCTTATAATGAATAATAGTCTTGTTAAGGTACTGTTCGTCCTCTAGATGAGCCTTGTAGAAACAATAAAAGTAATTTCAGTAAGTATTTGGACATAAAGAAACAATTTCAGCAAGTATTTGAGCATATAGGAAGAATTCCAGCAAGAATATTTTCAGCAAGTGTTGGGACTTGTAGATACTAATTTCAGCAAGTACTTGAGCATGAAGAAAGAGGTACAGCAAGTGTTTGGACTTGTAGATACTAATTTCAGCAAGTATTTGAGCATTACGGAAGAAGTACAGCAAGTATTTGACTTCACATAATCCATTACAGCAAGTACTTTCACATAAAGAACCAATTTCAGCAATTATCTGGACTTGTAGATACTCATGAGCATAAACAAATAATTACAACAAGTACTCATGAGCAGAAAAATAGTTACCTTAACATGATTTGTGTAATGCTCATGATCAAGAACAATCATAGACTTGTCCTCATCCCATAGTGCACCACTCAAGTCCTTGAGTTTCACTATTTTCTGCAGTTTTCGCTTCCATGTCCTATTATGATTTTTGATCTGATCTCCATTCAAGCTAAGTTGGAAATGCTCATTCAAAGCAGTGGCACAAGCGTTGAACTGTGATTGCTTGAATGCAGTACTTGTTCTATTGCCACTAGAGACCAAATCACTTAGCCATGTTAGCATGAACTTGGACATGGTAGGTGTCCATGAAACTTGCTTAGCCATTTCCTACAATTTTCAGCAAGTGTTTGGACATTGAGAAAGTAATTTTAGCAAGAATTTGGACATAACAAAATAATTTTAGCAACTTAAATAGTCATTACAAATACAATATTTCATTACAAATAAGTTCCAGCACACAAACTAGTTCAACAAAGTACAATAATTCATCACGACGAGCTAAATGACATAGTAGTTACTACATATTTTGACCTTGCAAATGGTTTTGTCGGTCTTCCCACATTTGATCAGCAACTCCTTGCCTAAAATTAACCATGTATGCATGTTCATGTGCTTGACCACTTGATGATGAAGCATGAGTAATATTTGGCACCCATTCATCCTCGGGTATGATATATTCATCTATCCCATCATTTATAACCCAATTGTGAATAATGCAACAAGCCACAACAATGTCAACTTGTGTTGGAAACAGAAAGAATGGAGTGGCATCATCAAGTATCTTGAATCTTCTCTTCAATGACCCAAATGCACGTTCTACAGTCACACGAAGAGAAGAATGCCTAAGGTTGAACAACTCCCTCTCATTTTGCACAGGGTTGTTTCCCCACTCATTCAAGTGGTACCTCACACCACGAAAAGGAGGCAAAAACCCACGTTTGGCTCCATATCCAGCATCAACTAGATAAAATTTCCCTAAATAAGGAACATTTGGGTTACTTGGTTATATATATATGAATACCCCATTGATATGACAAATGTATATAGTTCATCTATTACCTTGTGGGACACGTAGACCATTTTCACGTTCTAAAGCGTCACGTAAAACTAGAGCATCATGTGCTGTCCCTCCCACCCGGCCAACACATATGTGAATCGAAGATCAAAATCTACAGCCGCCATCACATTTTGAGTGGCATAAGTCTTTCTACCACGAAAGGAAGCCTCCATATCCGGTGTAACAGAGGCTCGCACATGTGTACCATCAATAGCTCCAATACAATCCTATATGGTGAAAACAAAAACCCAAAAATTAGGATCTAAACAAATTCATGCCTACAATGACAAAATGTAGTTGTCACTTGGTCTCATACCTTAAAGTATGGATCCCACGGTAGTTTCCTTCTATTTTGGTTTGGGTCTCCAATGAAGGCTTCCTAATAAGGTCATCTCGAAACTCGCCAATGGCATGGAGTACCTTTTGGAAGTAACGGCTCACAACTTCACCGGATCTACCAAAATTGGCGCCAATTACCCTATTTCTAATGTTGTGCCCGACGGTGTGCAAGAACATTGCTACTTGTTGCTCAATAGTCAAATGTATTGTGTCCTTTAGCAAGTTGCGATCCCTAAAGAGTTGACAAAACCTAAAGAAAGGTTCTCTCCAAGCCTGAGCATGTTCACACAGGTTGTGTCATTCTTCCATATTTTGTTGTCAAAATACTCTCTTCTCATCCTATCTCTCTCATCAATTGGGGCATACGTAATTGCTTCTCTCCTTTGTCTTTTTCTGGATTGAACAACCAATGTTATCATGTTGATAAACCATTGTGCCGCAGCCGCATAAATTAACATCTTTGTCTTTCTGTCCATCTACAATGCATTATAGGATTCAGCTATAATATGCAGTACAAGGTTTAGAGGTAAAATATGCAGTATAGGATTGACAGCTAAAATACTAGTTGTGCTGCTATTGCTAGATGTACAAGTGGCCAACTGCTTAGAACCAAAATCAACATTCTGTTTCCACTGTCAAACATTTTAGTAAAGAACAGAATAGGATTTCGGGGAGAAATAACCTCAGGTTGTAGTTGAGCTGCTGCTGCTAGATGTCTTGACGATGGCCTTCAACTTTCCTGTGCAGAAAATTACATCAATCAGTGAACTACACATGAGCAGAGGCAGGCGGACACTAGCACAAATCAGCACCGAACACTAGCAGACATCTAGCACACGCAGCCGTGCGCACGTGGGACGAGCCGTTCGCCGCATACAGGCACCCGTCTTACGCATGTCACCGCCGCCCAGCGCCTCGTGAAGCCCCCAGCCGCCGGCCGTGAGATCCAGCGGCACCGCCGCCAGGCTTGAGATCCAGCCGCGCGCGCGCCTCCTGAAGGCGCCAGCCACCGCCGGCCTTGAGATCCAGCCGCATCGCCGCCGGACTTGAGATCCAGTCGCGCCGCCGCCTCAAACCCTTGCCCGCATCGCCCGGGAACACCCTCCGCAACGGCAGGCCAGCACAAGCGAGGCGAAGCAGAGGAGATATCAGATAGGGAACGAGTAGAGAAGGAACTCACTTCCCGTCGGCCTCTCTGCTATCTGCTAGATGCGCCGCCGCCGCGCACAGGGAAGAGAGAGGTGAGTAATGGGGGAAAGTGAGGGTTCACTGGTAAGCGGGAGGCAATGTAGCCGAAAAAATGTTTCACAAGGTGAGCACAACGACGCGCGCGCGGGGTGGTTGCCGCCACCCGCTCATTTTTCGCGGGTCGCCACATCCCTCTTTTGGAGGAATATTCCTAGCATCTAGCTGACCCTACCCCTCCTCGTCTCAGATCCAAACGGGTGGCAGCCACCGAAAAAAAGGGCTATCCCTGTCCCTGGGAGGATAGCCCTCAAACCAAACACATCCTAAGAATCATGCTGGCTATAAGCTTTGCTACATTCATGACTATCTTTCCACGTTGGATACAAAGAAATTCTATGTATATTACAGACTTACAGTACATCATGCATAAACTAAGCCAAAGATAGTATAAGCATAATATGTGGACAGTAAGCTAGTTGACACCCAAAACTCAAGCTACATTTGACTGTGCATGCAAGTAATCATTTGCAGTTTTAATTTCTTCAGCAACAACAAAAGGATCAGAAGTTCCCAACATATATAGCTGCTTAGTACACCTTGAATTGATCAACCAATAACCAATCCAATTTGGGATTACGGTAGACAAGATCCCAAGACGATCGAAAAGAGATATCACCACAACTAACTGAACACACAATAGAGCAAGAGCAAGAAATTAGCTAGGGGCAACACCACATTGCAATCGCATCGGCAGCTGGAAACGAAATAGAGCCTGCAAAATTAACTTCCCAAGTCATACATGGCCAAGTAGTGCTACTCTATTACGTCTGCAGTGTTCATCATCGTATACTGAACAAGATCAAGCCAGCCAGAATCACACGTTTGCACATGCACATCTCTGAAGGAACTCATCAGAAAGACAAAATAGCTAGCTAGCGTACGGCCATCGAACGAATCGAAAGTAGCTAGTCTCGATCGGAATCAAAGAACTGGACAAGCCTGCAGCGGACGAACAAGCTAGACGAGAGATCGAACCGAGACACTTACTACTGGAGCTGGTGTTGATCTACCTAACTAGGCGCGTACGTAGCTTGCGGATGCGCTCGGACTTGGCGATGGAGAGCTTGGCGCGTTGCTATTGTGTAATCAGCGTCCTCGTGTCGACGGAAGCGACGAGCCCCCATCGCGCCTTGTCCAGTCGATCATGGAGGCGGAGGATCCTGGCCGGTGACGTCGAGAACGGACTGCTGCAGGTCCACCAAGGTGTCTCGCATGTCCTGCAGCGCCGCCAGCACGTTGTTGACCGCGCCGATGGTCTGCTGCAGCCTCAGCGCCGCCTTCGGCACGAGCGGCCCGGCCCCGGGTCGCACCCTGGACGCGGGCATGATCCCGCAGAGACGGACGGCGAGGTCAGCCGCAAGGCTCCTCTCGACGGCGTAGTTCAGCAACTGCAGCGCCTCCCTTGCCAGGGTGTCGGCGTGGACGTGGTCGCCCACCCAGCGACCGTACGCAGCTTGGCCGCCGGGTAGGGCATTGAAACCGAGAATCGCGGCGTAGAGGCTGAAGTTGCGCGCGGCGTCGGCGTGGGCGACATCGAAGAGGTACCCGAGCTCGCGACGGGCCTCCTCGAGTGGCCCGCCCTCCGGCTCCGGGTAGTAGAAGGTGGCGTGGACGAGGGCCCTTGCGGCGTCGGTGGCGCCCGCGAGCGGCCCGGGCCAGTTGAAGAAGCTGTCGACGATGTTGGCGGCGGGCCCGATGAGGAGCGAATTCATGCCGCTGGACACGTCCTCGAGCAAGTCGGTGTAGATGGTCTCCGCTGCGTCGATGGGCTCCTGGAGCAGCACCTCCGCGACCTCGAGGAGCGTCCCGCGGGCTGCCTCGCAGCGGGGGATGACGTAGTCTTCCACCCTGGTGGCGACGACGTGCCTGTAGTGCTCCGCGTTCCCCAGCGTCGCCGTCACCCACTGCGCCAGGAGCAACGCATGCGCATCCGGATCCGGAACCTCCTGCGCCGCCTCCTCCTCCCCCAACGGCGGAGGCTGCGCCACCACCTCCTCCTCCTCCCCCAACGGCGGCGGCTGCACCACCACCTCCTCCACCACCACCATCGGCGGCGGCTGCACCACCTCCTCCTCCTCCACCACCACGACCGGCGGCGGCTGCACCACCTCCTCCTCCTCCACCACCACCGGCGGTGGCTGCACCACCACCTCCTCCTCCTCCCCCAACGGCGGCGGGTGCACCACCTCCTCCTCCTCCCCCACGACTGGCGGCGGGTGCACCACCTCCTCCTCCTCCACCACCACGACCGGCGGCGGGTACAACACCCCCTCGTCGTCGACCACCAGGACCGGCGGCGGCGGCATCACCACCCCCTCCTCTTCCATCTCTCTCTCTTGCGGCGTGTGTTGTGTTGCGTGTGGGATATTCCGCGGGTGAATGAGGCGAGAGAATGTAGGATGCGGAGAGAGAGAGGGAGAGGGCAATTTACAGCCGCCGTCTTACGGCGGTTACTTCGGCTTGCTTGCGCGGGAAGTCGCCGAATTTACAGCCGATCTCTCTCACTGACAAGTAGCGCCCACCTTCCCATCCGGTGTTTTTTTACCTCGCACCGCGCTGTCGCCACCCACACGGGTAGTTTCTGTGGACGGCCGGGGTGAAAAATCCGTTATGGAGTGGGGGCCACAGCTCTCTGCGCACTGGACGGGAATCTCCTGCAGCGCGAGAAGGCGAGATATTCCTCGAGTCTGACTCTTTCTCACTGACACAGGGGCCAGTACCAGGAGGACCCACCTGTGATGCTATGAATCGTTTTTCCTTTTGCGGGAGGTCATGCTATGAAATCGTGCCTGCACAAGCAGTGCTAATTCGGTTGGTTTTTACTTGTAGACGTCATCACCACTTGCCAGTTGGCACCATCGGTGCCATGTTATAGCTGGCATAAGCTAACGATTCTTATTTTTCTTTCTGACGACGAAATGTGGTCTCCTGTTAGCGTTTGATCCGTGCGTGCTAAGTATCAAGACCTACACCTAGTTGATGACATAACTAGAGCTAGTATCAAGCAGTAACGATACTTGTACTTGAGGAACATCCGTGCGTGCAACGGGTTTTATGCGCGCACACTAGGATGATGAGCCCTGCACCGCTAGGAAATGCTAGCAAAATTTCCACTATAACGTCTTCCACATGAGCCAACCAAACACAACCAAAGTGTTAAGAATAAATTGACGTCATCATCTAAGAGCATCTACAGCCGGATCCCTCAAACCATCTCTCATATGCTAGCGGACGCGTCCGGTCGATCGAGCAGACGGTAGAGAGAAGAAAAAAATGACCTAACCGACCCTCATCTTTCCCTATATGTCCGGGTTGTCGTGAACCCTCATATTCATCTAAAATATGGGAAGGATATGAGGACTCATGACACGCCTTGAGCACAACAAGTCAATCCGCCACATAGGACGCGGCCCCAACCCGAACCATCTTTTCTCTTTCTTTAGTCATTCTTTTCTTTCTCTCTTCATATCCACCAATCACGTGCAAGTGACTGGACTTAGGTGGATGAAATTGAAGTTTGTGACTGCGCGGTTGGATAATTAGGGGATCAACACGTACACGCCCGGTCACTGACCGGGCGTGCCCGCGGGTGTTTGAGGATCGAATTAGAGGTACATGGCTGAAAATGCTCTAACCATCATCAATAATACTACATCTGTGTAACGTTACGTGATCCTACGTAACATTCCTTCTAATTCCCCATCCCTCCTCGATTTTCATAGGGGTGGGGCCCTCCCACTCCCCTTATCCAGAAATAAGGATGACGGTTACTCCGGAGCTCTCTCAGCGATTAGAGCTTCTCGGCCGTCCGATCTTTTGCCTGGTGCACTTTCGTCCGTCCGATCTCGCCGTCGGATCGTCTGGGCCGTCCGATATTTACCACATCGTCTACAGCCGTCGGATATATTTCCCTATGAGCGGTGTCCCGCCCGGCCGTGCCACCGCGCGTTATTTTGGTGCCCGCCGGGGTATTTTGGTCATTTCCCTCCTGCCTATAGAAGAGGCGCCACACCGTGGGAGAGACCTAGCTCGATTCCCTCTCGCTCGCGCCACCTGTTCCCTCCTTTCCCTCTCTCGATCTCTTCTGCAGCCCTCGCTCCCTTCCTCCCTTCCCTCGCGCCGCTCTCCTCCTCGTTGCTCTCTCGGCCTCATCCGCCACCGCTCCTATGAGCCTCCCTCCTCCCCACAAGATCCCTTCTCGCCGAGTCGCCGAGGAGCACCTTCCCTCCCCGTCCCCAAAGACAGCTCCCAGACTCAACCCTAACCCTAGACCACAAGGCCGCCCACCCCCGCTGCCTCATGGCTTGAGCCCGCCTGGCCGATGGAGCCCAAGCAGCCGGGCGGTTAACCTCGCCCGCCGCCCGCCGCCCGAGCTGGAGGAGGACAAAGGCGGTGAGGAGACGGAGGCGGCCGAGGATGAGGAGGACGCGCTGCTGGACTGCTGCCAGAGCCCTCATCTCCCGCGTCGTCGAGCAGGAGGCCAACCCCAACCGTGCATTTCATCCACTCCACGGATCCGTTGGCTGCGAGTCCGGTAGCGTCGGATCCGGTGGCCATGGACCTGCAGCTCCTCAAGGTTTGGACTTTCTGATTATAGAATTACATCAAACCTATGTCTAGATTGTATATTACACTGCCCAGCGTTATTACGTTGTCTAGATGGTCACACTTTTAATGTTGAATTGACTTCAGATCTTCAAACAAAGGATTTGCAGCATATATAGATGCATTAATGCCAATCTTTATCACTCTGATACGTATCTACTCCTACCTACTTGAATCTTCTATTCCCAGTTAATTAGAAAATTTGTTATTTGTGGACATCTCCTAAATACGCAAATTAATTTTTGTGTTAACGAGCAGTACGTTCTGTTTTCATTTGCGACCTGAAGGTCAGCAACGTAAAGCTTGAATGCATCTGAAGGCATGTTCCATCCTTGAATATATACTAATATAAAGGCAGGTTACAATTATGCGCAGGTAGAAAATTCATCATTTTAGTGTCCATCTGAAGAATCACATCCTAATAGGAATAGGGACTATGGATGACATGTTGATAGGAATCTGAGATGATAAAAAATAGCACTCATCCAACTGCTAACTGAATATGCTGGAAATTAGCTCGTAGTGACATATATTATTACTGTAGCATAATGTCCTAGACTTGCATATTCAAAATTAATGCATCTCATGCAGTAGTGCCATTTGTCGACACACCATATGATATATGAATGAAACCAGAAAAGTGTATATGAAACTGTATAATCTGGCACTTGGTTTCATGCCTCCAGCAATGTGATGTCCTTTTTATGTTATCATGGCGTATAGATAATTAAATGATGATTCACTCACCCTTGATAATGTCTCCTTCTCTTGAGGTAAGCACATGCTGTCAACATAACGGAACAACATGGAACTGCACACATGCACTTGGAGCACCGGTTGACTCGCAGATGCGTCTGCAATCTCCCAAACAAATGAGTAGCACCATGCAGTCGTGGGCTTGCAGCAGGTTGGCGGGTGAATGGTCATAGCGGAATATAACGGCCATGTCGACTGCTGCGAGTATTCCATTCAAGTCGACAACTACAGTTGCAAGAGGTGTGTTGTTTACTTGGAGAAATTTTCGAGAAAACCATCAATTTATTTAGCATTAGTTAAATCAGTTTGTCGAGCTGAGCTTTTGATCTTGATGGTAGAAAAATTCTGCTATTCAGATGGTTCTTCTTCTGTTTTTCTGTACTCCTACAATTCTAATGCAACATTGCTTTTTAGTGCTAAAGTACTAGCTTACATCCTTTCTTTTACCTTTTTCCTTGAAAAGCCAGGTAGAAGTTCTGTTTAAACACTTGTATATAGAAGACTAAGAAATTCTTTTTGTTCTTCTTGCTGTTGGCTGGTAGCTTTTAGTAGCAATTTGGATAATTCTGTGCATAATATTCTGTTCGATTTTGGGGCATGAAAGGTCAGGGATTCTGTTATGGGTGGATCATGGCCTCCAAAAAATGCACACTATACAGTAGCCTGAGCAAATTGTGGTCGGTGCCTTCATATGGTTGTTAAATTACTGCTCTTTTTCTATACAGTAGCGGCACACTATACAGTAGTCTTATTTCCTCTTGCATCTCCCGAAGGGGCGCCGCCGCCGGTAGCGCCGCTGCTCCCCCGCCCAGCAGCGCCATCCTCATATGACCGCACCACCACAGACAGTGGCCACTCGAAAAAGCAGGCGATGAGGAGGCCAGGACCTTGGCACAGACCCGTGCTCCCAGCACCGGATCCCTCCTCGTCACAGGGCCAGCCCTCCCGCCCGGCTTGGTGGCCCGTGTTTGGGCAGCCGCACCGGATCCCTCCACTTTAAGATGCAGATTGAAAGCCATCAGGCGCTTTGACTTCTAGGGAGCGTTCATGTGTTGCACTGATGCCTATGGTCTGTTAAACATCATGATATTCCTGTCTAATGGAATAAACAGGATAGTATTCTTGAACAAATGCTATACACAGACTCGTTCTATGCCTCATATGCTTCGCCTTTACTGCTTAATCTCTCTCACAAGTGACTTCTGCTGCTCATACTTTCGCCTACTTAATGCATGCATAAGTCTACAATTCTTTGTGTATATAGTGAAATGGGTGTATGACAGGTTCTTTGTTTTCAATTTTGTAGCTTAGGCACTGGGATCTTCTTTGAAGTAATTGAAGCTATCCTAATTGACAAACTCAATTCAGTGGGTTATACTGAGAATCGATACTCTGCTCAGTTGTATTTTTACTGAAACATGGCATGTTGTTTTTGTTACTCGTACCAAGGTTCAGGACCTTGATGAGTTGGCTGATGATCCATGTAGTTTTGACTTACCATGATCTGAATATGTATGTCAGTATACATGATTAAGTAATGGCTAAATGACTGGGATGTGTATGTCATCTTTAATTGAATTTAGATGCTTATTCAATCTGAATTTAAATGTTTTATCATTCGCCAGGTCTTTGCTTGTGATTTCTTGTGCTGTAAATTGTAATTAATCATCTTTATTTGTTGTCTATTATCCTACAGCTGGGCTCATGCACTTGGAATTCTTTTGCCACCTGATAATTAGTGAAGGCAGTATATCTCTGGATCGTAATTAGAGTGCCAGCTCTTCTAACAGCTGGGTGAGAAATTAATGCTTAATTATCATTTATTTAACTTTATGCTAACACATTAGATTATCTGGTGAAGCACATGTTTCATCTTGCATTCCCTACCTGTACAGACTGTAGACGGACAATACATTAGCTCTAATCTCAGACACTGATTAATTAACTATATTACTAATCAAATAGCCTGCTGTTTACTGGGAGCTGCAAATACTACTGGCTTACTCTTTGGAACCTTCGGTTGATTTATACATGTGTAGCTAGCTGCTTTTCTCCATGGCTCATTTCGTGTAGATACGTAGAGATGTTGATTAGTAAATGCATGCAAACTGAATTCTGTATTATTTTCCAGCCAGTAGCATCACTGAAACGACGGTTCTTCTCTATGCGAGTTAAACGGATTGCTTGGGTGAGATTTTGTTAGGATAATCTCAGAGGTTGCTAGCAATCAGTAGAGTTACTCATAGTACTAATACATGTGCAAGTTTTCTTTAATTAATTTTGGTGCTTCTCCTGATTGAAGATGGCCGTGACCAATTTCAGAACTGCAAAACCCCATTAAACATTGTTGGTATGAATTGGGCTTGGAAAATACTCGATCAAGCAGCTCCTTTGTTCTACATTTTGGTTCAGCCTTACACACTTCACGGGTATATGAATTTATTTAGATGTATGTAGATACTTAGGCGTACAGGGACCCACTGTATTCCTTTTCTTTTGTAACCTCACATTGAAATATCTAACTTTTTGTATAATGGATCTTTTCAGAGAATTGCCACCGCACCTCAAAAACAAGAGTTTCAATTGTATAAAGAAATCCATGTATGTGTGACAGAACCTTTACACGAGGTAACACGCTGATCTGCTTTGCTTCACATGTTATCGTCCCTGTGCCTAGGTTTTCCGATCTGATGTGCTATTACCGCACGTGTGACGATGGTCGTTTGTGCTGAGGCAGGAGGCAACAGCGTCGACATGGCGATCGAGTCACTCCTGAATGCGTAGAAGCAGTGTTGCCTGGCTGGCGATGTGGCCAGCACTAGGAAGGACATCGTCGAGCTCTCCTTCAAGGATGGCGCCTGGAAGACGCTTAACTACCAGATCGTTCTCCTCTCTAAGAGGAGGGGCCAGCTCAAGTAGGTACAGCTAGCCCACCACAGCTCGCTCCTCCTCCCCCCTTCTCTATTTTGTGTTCGGTTGTGTCAAACTTGATATTGTAGATACTATTTAGATAATTCTAGATTTATGTGATAGAAATATGTTCAGAGAAGGTGCGCTCAGATAATTGGCTGGATTAACTCTAAATTTAAGCGGTCCTTTCGAGGTTTTTTCAGTTTAATCATGTAACACCCATGTGCTGGTATGTTTCAGTCCTTGTGAAATGCATCATTTATGTGTATGAAATGCATTCCCATATTGAATCTTCTGAGATTTCCCAGCTCTGTTGTTCTTGTATTGGAATGGTTAGATATGTGCTGCTGAACATAGAATAATGCTCTTAGGAATGCTTGTCTGGTTTTACTCGGCTTCTCTTTTTAAGCTAATACGAAAAATAGTAGCTGAGTATATGCAAAATTGGTTTGGTGCCACAGTAAAAACACGATTTTGGTGCCACAGTAAAAACACGATTTCAGAATAGTACCACCACATAGTCTAAGTTCATTTTAATAACACTAAATGAGACATTAAAATACTATCTGCCTATACCACTTCAGTCTTAACCTTTAGGCCGTTACGTGCCCTGCAACCACAACATAACCCTTTCGACTTATTTGCCTCGTGTGTTAATTAGAGATTTCCTAAAATCTCTGGCTACAGAATAATTTCAAGGTGGTATGTGTTAATCATTTATTCAGCACTACAATAGATGTAATTTTTGTGTTGGATATGCATTGTTCATTTTCCTGGTTCATTGACATGTTTATCTGTTTGTATCTGTAGGATTTCTCAACGCTGATTTTATTAAGACATTAAAAGCCAATAATACCGAAGTATTCCTTGTGTCCGGAGGTTTCCGCAAATGATCAAGGTTTATCTTCACTAAACGGCTGCACCAACGGTACTTTTGGAATCTGGATTATCAGAACATAGTCAAATTTGCATGTCCTTGAAACATCTTCAAATTTTGTGACATACACACACACCAAGATGCTTTTAAGATATCCATAGTTTTAATACAGAAATTGGTTCTATATTTTCCGTCTATATTATTTGTTGAACAGTAAACAAGGATATGTTTCTTCCCATGATCTAAAAGCAACAAGTCCTCTTTTCTTCACTTTGGAACATTTTAAATTTAATTTTGTGACTGAAGTTTCACATAGTGGTCAACAGAGGTGTATTTAGGCCCAAACTTACAGAGTTGTAACAACAGAGGTGTATTTAACCGAACTAATGTTACCTTATTTAAAATTTTGCTCGAGATTAAACATTCACAGAGACCTAATTAAGATTGATTAAACTATTCTTATATTATATGTTTGTTGGCGAAGTATCAAGTGAAAATGGCCATTCAATGAAAACTGGAAAACTTTCCTCGTATGCCTTTGGATCACGAATGTATGATATAGATCAGAGGTGGGAATCCCACCAGCCACTTAACCACACTTTTCCCGAGAACCCCCTGCCCGTACGTGCTAGCTTGGTAAGGGTTCAGAAAATAAAACAGATCGTGTTCAATCTGTGCCGCCATGGAGCCTCATCCCACGCCGATCTCCATGTGCGCTGGCCCTCCGGTGGACGTGTGCCCTTTCTCTCCAACGGCTCCATCCTCGAGCACTCTTCCTCGCCCTCCAATGGTTCCGTCCAGGAGAGCTCTCGCCGGCCCCGACCATGATTCAAATGCTCGGATGTTAATTGACAACCTTGGGAAGAGGAAGAAATTCTACCAAGGGTTCTTCTTGAGTATGTTCTTGGTGATGCAAATCGGCTGACACATGTATTTTACTAGGAGACTATCATTTGCTAGGATTATGATGCAGTCCTGAATGACAACTTAGATGGCCTTGTATCTCTGAATATTTGTACTGAAGCTCATTGGTGCTCATGCCGACATTTTGCTAGGGAGATTATTGTTTTATCTCTGAATATTTGTACTGAAGCTCATGTGTTGGATGAATTTTAGATGGCCTTGTATCTCTGAATATTTGTACTGAAGCTCATGTGTTGAATCAATTTTAGATGGCCATGTATCTCTGAATGTTTGTACTGGAGCTCTTGGAAGCTTGTGTCAATATTTTGCCAAGAGATTATCATTTTATCTCTGGATATTTGTACTGAAGCTCACTTGTTTGATGCATTTTAGATGGCCTTGTATCTCTGAATATATGTGCAACAATATTGTTTCTCATGGAAAACTGTTTCTTTTTACTAGCTAGAATTAGACAGGGTAATAAGGCACAAGAGGTTAATTGATTAATGCCAATTCCTGTTTATTGTAACTGATGAATTATGTTAACCACCAGAAATACATGTCTCACTGAATTCTAGCTGTCTGAGTGTTATCTCATGAATTTTAGTTATCTCTGAGTACCACCAGTACATGCTTGAGCATCAGTGGGTGTATAGATAACATCAACACATGAATTTCGGTACACCAGCACTCTGAATCAGTAAAGAATGAACATGGATGTAAAAGAAGCAAAATCCTTTTGTGTTATCCATGTCACTAAAATGTTAGAAAAGATTTCTTGTACATTCACATTCATTCAAGTATTTTCTGTAGATTCACACTGATTCACATGCAGCAAAAGAACTACGGAGTAGGATTTATCTACTCATCTCAGTTGCAGCAAAACAACATCAACATTCATGTGGAGCAGTTTTGAAGGGCAAGCAAGCCCCTGGGTCGCCGTTGCATGGATGCAGCGCCACGACAGCTTGCTCCCTCTGTCCCTCGTGTGGGGGCAGCGCCGGGTCGCCGTCGCATGGATGCAGCACTGCGGCGGCTTGGTCTCCCTCGCGTGTGGGTGAATTCGCTGAGGTTGCCGCCGCGCGGAGGCATCACCATGGCCGTCGGGTCGTCGTTGCGAGAGCGAGCGCCGGCCCGACAGAGCGTGTGTTTAGTGCTAGGTTGCGGTCGCGTCGGGGCGTCCGAGTCGCCGTCGCTAGGGAAGCGGCGCTGCAGTGAATCGCCGTGGCCTCCGGGCCGCCCTCGCGGCTGGAGAAAAGTAGGAAGGGGATAATTCCCCCCAAAATATTCTTGAGCTAATTATTGTTAGTAGGGGTTTTAAGGAAAAGTGTGGTTAAGTGTTCTATCTTTTCAGTGTGTGTTCTTATCCATTTTATGCACCTCAACATACATATCAGCATCTGTGTGTGCGGCTTGCGAGGGATAAAAAGAGGTCGATATGAATTATGGAAGAGCAAGGGAGGCGGAAGAATTGTGCACTTCTACCCTTTCTACTAACGCATCATAGCATCTGATCTTTACCCACGTCATTGGGATCGCACCCTCGCGTCAAGGCGCGATCAAGATGTAGTGGGAGAAGATCTGTGGGCTTTTTGTAATTTACCCGTAGGTTTAACATTTGCCTTTATTATATCAACACCATCATATGCTTCTTAGTTAAATTTTTTAAATGTTTAAATTCAAATTTATTGAAATTTGTTAGGAGTAACAACATTTTGCATGCATAAAAGTAGCCCCAACAAACTATGTTATGCCTAAGACTTTAGTTATCTATTATGAGTTGCGGATCATTTGCAACTTATGTGTTGTTGTATATATTTGATGCTAAACCTATCGTGAAACATGCTTTCTATGTTCATACATTGTTAAGCAGCTTATCGTGTGCATACAAACGTTTTGACCGGCACCCTCGCGCCAAGGCGCGATTCCGATCTAGTTCCAATTAAAAGTTGCCAAATCAGCTGCACCATGTAAATTGGATGTAGCTTTACGTGGATGTAACATTCCTCTTCATTGGCACTAACCGGCATTAAATCTAGCCATGTGTGACCAAAGTCCCCTCCCCCTCCCCCTTCCGAGTAGCCCCGTGGCGGCCGGAGGCCCCAGATCCCATCGGCCGGTCCTCCCCCTCTCCTCGTCCTCCTCCCTCGCCGCCGCCCAAGGGTGCGGCCAGGCGAAGCCTGCTGTCGCCGGCGGCGGCGGGGACTCGGACTCTCTCGCTAGGGTGGGGCTGGAGCGTGGCGGCGGGTGGTGGCGGAGCCTCGGGGACTTCGCTCCCCCGCGGCAAACGGCCTCGCGATCTGGTGCGTCGCGATCGCCAGGGACGGCGGCGGCGTGGCCAGATCGGTTCGCGGCAGCGCGGTCGGATCTATGCCCAAGCGTGGGCCTTGATCGCTGGATTGCCGTCGGCACGGTGGCGGGTGCGACTCGTCGGCAGCTGGGCAGATCCGCCGGGATTCTACCCTTGTCTGGTCCTTGACAGCGCGGGCAACTCCAAGGGAAACCCTAGATCTCCTTGGGATCGAGCGATGGCGGCGCTTTTTGTGTCGTAGTCCCTCTTTAGGGCATCATTTTGGAGTTTACTCCAGTTGAAGGGACCAGCGACGTCGGCGGCGCACGTCTGGTGGAGCAACCGCCGATGAAAATCGCTACCGACTACGGTCATGGCGGACGGTGGCGGAGTCTTAGATGTCGTTCCCTTGTCGAGGCATTGTCGTTGCAGTCTGCGTCATCAGGCTTGGGATGCTCCAGGGGAAACCCTAGATCTAGGTCTTCCAGATCGGATGATGATGGCGTTTTATCGCTTTTCCTCCTGGAGGCATTGTTTTGGAGCAAGTGATGGCTGGGGGGATGGTGGAGCGGTGCTTCATATTACACATTGATGGCGGCGGTTATCGGCGGCATGGTGCTGTGGAGGCTCGGCGTCCGATGCGTGGGATGGACTCGCGCAGGAGGAGGTAGCTGTCTGGCATCATGGTGACGTTGATGGCTGAGTGGCCAGACAAGGTAGATGCCTCAATATGATCTGAAGACGGACCTGTGGAAGATGGCGGCAACGACACACGAGTGCGTCTGACCGGATTGTGCCCCAGGTCCGTGTTGGAAATAATGCCCTAGAGGCAATAATAAAAGGATTATTATTATATTTCCTTGTTCGTGATAATTGTCTTTTATTCATGCTATAATTGTATTATCCGGAAATCGTAATACACGTGTGAATAGATAGACCACAACATGTCCCATGTGAGCCTCTAGTTGACTAGCTCGGTGATCAATAGATAGTCATGGTTTCCTGACTATGGACATTGGATATCATTGATAATGGGATCACATCATTAGGAGAATGATGTGATGGACAAGACCCAATCCTAAGCATAGCACAAGATCGTGTAGTTCGCTTTGCTAGAGCTTTTCCAATGTCAAGTATCTCTTCCTTAGACCATGAGATCGTGTAACTCCCGGATACCGTAGGAGTGCTTTGGGTGTACCAAACGTCACAACGTAATCGAGTGACTATAAAGGTGCACTACGGTATCTCCGAAAGTGTCATTGGGTTGACACGGATCGAGACTGGATTTGTCACTCCGTACACGGAGAGGTATCACCGGCCCACTCGGTAGTGCATCATCATAATGAGCTCAAAGTGACCAAGTGTCCGGTCACGGGATCATGCATTACGATCTGAGTAAAGTAACTTGCCGGTAACGAGATTGAACGAGGTATTGGGATACCGACGATCGAATCTCGGGCAAGTAACATACCGTCTGACAAAGGGAATAGTATACGGGGTTGCTTGAATCCTCGACATCGTGGTTCATCCGATGAGATCATCGAGGAGCATGTGGGAGCCAACATGGGTATCCAGATCCCGCTGTTGGTTATTGACCGGAGAGCCGTCTCGGTCATGTCTGCATGTCTCCCGAACTCGTAGGGTCTACACACTTAAGGTTCGGTGACGCTAGTGTTGTATGAATATGAGTATGCAGCAAACCGAATGTTGTTCGGAGTCCCGGATGAGATCCCGGACGTCACGAGGAGTTCCGGAATGGTCCGGAGGTAAAGAATCATATATAGGAAGTGCTATTTCGGCCATCGGGAGAATTTCGGGGGTTACCGGTATTGTACCGGGACCACCGGAAGGGTCCAGGGGGTCCACCGGGTGGGGCCACCTATCCCGGAGGGCCCCATGGGCTGAAGTGGGAGGGAACCAGCCTCTGGTGGGCTAGTGCGCCCCTCACTTGGGCCCCCCTGCGCCTAGGGTTGGAAACCCTAGGGTGGTGGGGGGGGGGGGCGCCCCACTTGCCTTGGGTGGCAAGTTTACCCCCTTGGCCGCCGCCCCCCTTGGAGATTGGATATCCAGGGCCGGCGCCCCCCCCCTGGGGGCCTATATAAAGGAGGGGGGAGGGAGGGCAGCCAAACCCTGCATCTTGGCGCCTCCCTCTCCCCTGCTACACCTCTCCCTCTCGCAGAAGCTCGGCGAAGCCCTGCTGCGGTGACTGCTGCATCCACCACCACGCCGTCGTGTTGCTGGATCTTCATCAACCTCTTCTTCCCCCTTGCTGGATCAAGACGGAGGAGACGTCACGCTGACCGTACGTGTGTTGAACTCGGAGGTGCCGTCCGTTCGGCGCTAGGATCTCCGGTGATTTGGATCACGACGAGAACGACTCCCTCAACCCGTTCTCTTGAACGCTTCCGCCGCGATCTACAAAGGTATGTAGATGCACTCCGATCACTCGTTGCTAGATGAACTCATAGATGGATCTTGGTGAAACCGTAGGAAATTTTTGTTTTACGCAACGCGTTCTCCAACAAAGGCATCATGAGCTAGGTCTATGCGTAGTTCTCTTTTGCACGGGTAGAACACAATTTGTTGTGGGCGTAGATGTTGTCAACTTTCTTGCTGCTACTAGTCTTATTTTGCTTCAGCGGCATTGTGGGATGAAGCGGCCCGGACCGACCTTACACGTACGCTTACGTGAGACAGGTTCCACCGACTGACATGCACTAGTTGCATAAGGTGGCTAGCGGGTGTCTGTCTCTTCCACTTTAGTTGGAGCGGATTCGACGAAAAGGGTCCTTATGAAGGGTAAATAGAAGTTGACAAATCACGTTGTGGTTATTCAGAGGTAAGAAAAGCGTTCTTGCTAGAACCCAATTGCAACCACGTAAAAGATGCAACAACAATTAGAGGGCGTCTAATTTGTTTTTGCAGCAATTGACATGTGATGTGATATGGCGAAGTTGTGATGAATGATGAATGATATATTGTGATGTATGAGATCATGTTCTTGTAATAGGAATCACGACTTGCATGTCGATGAGTATGACAACGGCAGGAGCCATAGGAGTTGTCTTAATTATTGTATGACCTGCGTGTCATTGATTCAACGCCATGTAAATTACTTTACTTTATTGCTAAACGTGTTATCCATAGTAGTAGAAGTAATAGTTTGCGAGCAACTTCATGGATACACGATGATGGAGATCATGATGATGGAGATCATGGTGTCATGCCGGTGACAAGATGATCATGGAGCCCCGAAGATAAAGATCAAAGGGCTATATGATATTGGCCATATCATGTCACTACTTTATATAATTGCATGTGATGTTTATTATGTTTTATGCATCTTGTTTACTTAGAACGGCGGTAGTAAATAAGATGATCCCTTATAATAATTTCAAGAAAGTGTTCCCCCTAACTGTGCACCGTTGCTAAAGTTCGTCGTTTCGAAGCACCACGTGATGATCGGGTGTGATAGATCCTTACGTTCACATACAACGGGTGTAAGACAGTTTTACACATGCAAAACACTTAGGGTTAACTTGACGAGCCTAGCATGTACAGACATGGCCTCGAAACACAAGAGACCGAAAGGTCGAACATGAGTCGTATGGAAGATACGATCAACATGGAGATGTTCACCGACGATGACTAGTCCGTCTCACGTGATGATCGGACACGGCCTAGTCGACTCGGATCATGTAACACTTAGATGACTAGAGGGATGTCAAATCTGAGTGGGAGTTCATTAAATAATTTGATTAGATGAACTTAATTATCATGAACATTAGTCTGAAATCTTTGCAAAATGTCTTGTAGATCAAATGGCCAACGCTCATGTCACCATGAACTTCAACGTTCTCCTAGAGAAAACCAAGCTGAAAGATGATGGCAGCAACTATTCGGATCGGGTCCGAACACGAGATCATCCTCATAGCAGCCAAGAAACAATATGTCCTAGAAGCACCGCTAGGTGAAGCACCCATCCCAGAGAACCATGACATTATGAATGCTTGGAAGTCTCATGCTGATGATTACTCCCTCGTTCAGTGCGGCATGCTTTACAGCTTAGAACCGGGGCTCCAAAAGCGTTTTGAGCAACACGGAGCATATGAGATGTTCGAGGAGCTGAAAATGGTTTTCCAAGCTCATGCTCGGGTCGAGAGATATGAAGTCTCCGACAAGTTCTATAGTTGTAAGATGGAGGAAAATAGTTCTGTCAGTGAGCACATACTCAAAATGTCTGGGTTGCACAACCTCATGTACCAGCTGGACATTAACCTCCAGGACGAGGCGTTCATTGATATAATCCTTCTGTCGCTCCCACCGAGCTACTAGAGCTTTGTGATGAACTACAATATGCAGGGGATGGTGATTACTATTCCTGAAGTATTCTCAATGTCAAGTCAGCAGAGGTTGAAATCAAGAAAGAACATCAAGTGTTGATGGTTAATAAAACCACTAAGTTCAAGAAGGGCAAGGGTAAGAAGAACTTCAAGAAGGACGGCAAAGATGTTGCCGCACCCGGTAAGCCAGTTGCCGGGAAGAAGTCAAAGAATGGACCCAAGCCTGAGACAGAGTGCTTTTATTGCAAAGGGAAGGGTCACTGGAAGCGGAACTGCCCCAAATACTTAGCGCATAAGAAGGCCGGCAACACTAAAGGTATATTTGATATACATGTAATTGATGTGTACCTTACCAAGACTGTAGTAACTCACAGGTATTTGATACCGGTGTCGTTGCTCACATTTGTAACTCACAGCAGGAGCTGCGGAATAAACGGAGACTGGCGAAGGACGAGGTAACGATGCGCGTCGGGAATGGTTCCAAGGTCGATGTGATCGCCGTCGGCACGCTACCTTTACATTTACCTACGGGATTAGTTTTAAACCTCAATAATTGTTGTTTAGTGCCAAGTTTGAGCATGAACATTGTATCAGGATCTCGTTTAATGCGAGATGGCTACTCATTTAAATCCGAGAATAATGGTTGTTCTATTTATATGAGAGATATGTTTTATGGTCATGCTCCGATGGTCGATGGTTTATTCTTAATGAATCTCGAACGTAATATTACACATATTCATAGTGTGAATACCAAAAGATGTAAAGTTGATAACAATAGTCCCACATACTTGTGGCACTGCCGCCTTGGTCACATTGGTGTCAAGCGCATGAAGAAACTCCATTCTAATGGACTTTTAGAGTCTCTCGATTATGAATCATTTGACACATGCGAACCATGCCTTATGGGCAAAATGACCAAGACTCCGTTCTCCGGAACAATGGAGCGAGCAACCAACTTATTGGAAATCATACATACCGATGTGTGCGGTCCAATGAGCGTTGAGGCTCATGGAGGATATCGTTATGTTCTCACTCTCACCGACGACTTGAGTAGATATGGGTATGTCTACTTAATGAAACACAAGTCCGAGACCTTTGAAAAGTTCAAGGAATTTCAGAATGAGGTAGAGAATCAACGTGACCAAAAATAAAGTTCTTATGATCAGATCGTGGAGGAGAATATTTAAGTCACGAATTTGGTACACACTTAAGAAAATGTGGAATCGTTTCACAACTCACGCCGCTGGAACACCTCAACAGAACGGTGTGTTTGAACGTCGTAATCGCACTCTATTGGATATGGTGCGATCTATGATGTCTCTTCTTGATTTACCGCTATCATTTTGGGGATACGCTCTAGAGACAGCTACATTCACTTTAAATAGGGCACCGTCTAAATCCGTTGAGGCGACCTTTGTATGAATTATGGTTTGGGAAGAAACCTAAGGCATCGTTTCTAAAAGTTTGGGGATGCGATGCTTATGTCAAGAAACTTCAACCTGAAAAGCTCGAACCCAAGTCGGAAAAATGCGTCTTCATAGTATACCCTAAGGAAACCATTGGGTATACCTTCTACCTTAGGTCCGAAGGCAAGATCTTTGTTGCCAAGAACGGATCCTTTCTTGAAAAAGAGTTTCTCTCGAAAGGAGTAAGTGGGAGGAAAGTAGAACTCGATGAAGTACTACCTCTTGAACCGGAAAGTAGTGCAGCTCAGAAAATGTTCCTGTGGTGCCTACACCGACCGGAGAGGAAATTAATGATGATGATCAAGGTATCATGCGGATCAAGTTACTACCGAACTTCAGAGGTCCACAAGGACACGTTCCACACCAGAGTGGTATGGCAACCCGATCCCGGAAATCATGTTGTTAGACAACGGTGAACCTTGAACTATGAAGAAGCGATGGCGGGCCCAGATTCCAACAAATGGCTTGAAGCCATGCAATCCGAGATAGGATCCATGTATGAAAACAAAGTATGGACTTTGACAGACTTGCCTGATGATCGGCAGCGATAGAAAACAAATGGATCTTTAAGAAGAAGACGGACGCGGATGGTAATGTTACCATCTATAAAGCTCGACTTGTCGCTAAAGGTTATCGGCAAGTTCAAGGGATTGACTACGATGAGACTTTCTCTCCCGTAGCGAAGCTGAAGTCTGTCCGAATCATGTTAGTAATTGCCGCATACTATGATTATGAGATATGGCAAATGGACGTCAAAACGGCATTCCTTAACGGCTATCTTAAGGAAGAACTGTATATGATGCAGCCGGAAGGTTTTGTCGACCCTAAGAACACTAACAAGGTGTGCAAGCTCCAGCGATCCATTTATGGGCTGGTGCAAGCATCTCGGAGTTGGAACATTCGCTTTGATGAGATGATCAAAGCGTTTGGGTTTATGCAGACTTATGGAGAAGCCTGCGTTTACAAGAAAGTGAGTGGGAGCTCTGTAGCATTTCTCATATTATATGTAGATGACATACTTTTGATGGTAAATGATATAGAACTCTTGGACAGCATTAAGGCCTACTTGAATAAAAGTTTTTCAATGAAGGACCTTGGATAAGCTGCTTATATATTAGGCATCAAGATCATAGAGATAGATCAAGACGCCTCATAGGTCTTTCACAAAGCACATACCTTGATAAGATATTGAAGAAGTTCAAAATGGATTAGTCCAAGAAAGGGTTCTTGCCTCAGACATTACAAGGTGTGAAATTGAGCTCGGCTCAATGTCCCACCACGGCAGAAGATATAGAAGAGATGAGTGTCATCCCTATGCATCAGCCATAGGGTCTATTATGTATGCCATGCTGTGTACCGGACCTGATGTAAACCTTGCCGTAAGTTTGGTAGGAAGGTACCAAAGTAATCCCGGCAAGGAACACTGGGCAGCGGTCAAGAATATCCTGAAGTACCTGAAAAGGACTAAGGACATGTTTCTCGTTTATGGAGGTGACGAAGAGCTCGTCGTAAAGGGTTACGTCGATGTTAGCTTCGACACAGATCTGGATGACCTTAAGTCACAAACCGGATACGTGTATATGTTGAATGGAGGAGCGATGGTAGATGCGGTACCAAGCGGAAGCGTCGTGGCGGGATCTACATGTGAAGCGGAGTACATGGCAGCCTCGGAGGCAGCACATGAAGCAATATGGGTGAAGGAGTTCATCACCGACCTAGGAGTCATACCCAATGCGTCGGGGCCAATCAAACTCTTCTGTGACAACACTGGAGCTATTGCACTTGCCAAGGAGCCCAGGTTTCACAAGAAGACTAGGCACATCAAGCGTCGCTTCAACTCCATTCGTGAAAATGTTCAAAATGGAGACATAGAAATTTGCAAAGTGCATACGGATCTGAATGTCGCAGATCTGTTGACTAAACCTCTTCCATGAGCAAAACATGATCAACACGTAACTCTATGGGTGTTCGATTCATCACAATGTAACTAGATTATTGACTCTAGTGCAAGTGGGAGACTGTTGGAAATATGCCCTAGAGGCAATAATAAAAGGATTATTATTATATTTCCTTGTTCGTGATAATTGTCTTTTATTCATGCTATAATTGTATTATCCGAAAATCGTAATACACGTGTGAATAGATAGACCACAACATGTCCCTAGTGAGCCTCTAGTTGAATAGCTCGGTGATCAATAGATAGTCATGGTTTCCTGACTATGGACATTGGATGTCATTGATAACGGGATCACATCATTAGGAGAATGATGTGATGGACAAGACCCAATCCTAAGCATAGCACAAGATCGTGTAGTTCGCTTTTGCTAGAGCTTTTCCAATGTCAAGTATCTCTTCCTTAGACCATGAGATCGTGTAACTCCGGATACCGTAGGAGTGCTTTGGGTGTACCAAAGCGTCACAACGTAATCGGGTGACTATAAAGGTGCACTACAGGTATCTCCGAAAGTGTCATTGGGTTGACACGGATCGAGACTGGGATTTGTCACTACATATTACGGAGAGGTATCACTAGGCCCACTCGGTAGTGCATCATCATAATGAGCTCAAAGTGACCAAGTGTCTGGTCACGGGATCATGCATTATGGTACGAGTAAAGTGACTTGCCGGTAACGAGATTGAACGAGGTATTGTGTGACGCCCGGATAATCATGCTACAGTAAGCCCACGTTAACAAGGCCACGTCACCTCTCTTACTATTGCTAACCTCACAATGATTCGAAACCCTTTCAAAATTTAAATTCAAAATATGTCAAACAACAAAAGTTTTCAAAAGTTGAAACAAAAATGTTCCGTGAGTGCCGAATATTACAAGGGTAATTATAATAAAGAAAACATAGTTTTAGAAAGTGCCTAAATATTTCAAAATGAATTAAAACAGAAAAGAGTAATAAATAAAAGAAAAAGGGAACACACAAAAAAACCCAGAAAACATAGCTAAAAAGAAAAGAGAGGAAGAAATCCCCCGTCCCCCTGGGCCGAATGGTCCATGCAGCCAGGCCGGCCCACCCCAACCCCCTGGCCTATATGGCCTCGTTACCCCCCACAAACCCTAACCCAACCCCCACGATCCCCACTTCACCCCCACTCCCCACGATCTCCACCCTCTCCTCCAGTAGCCTGGGAGAGCCCATGTGTGACACCCCCACCTCTCTTGCTGTTGACACGCCCCCCTCCCGATCCCGTCTGGAGCTCGGCCCCAACACCTCCCGTCGCCCTCGCCATGACGCTGCCACTCGAGTGCCTCGTCACCGTCGCTGGCGCCCATCCCCGTCGCCTCCTTGCCCCTTCTTCTCCGTCGCGCGACGCCCGCCTGAGGCCTCTGCCTCGCCGTCGCCGACCAACGTCCTCGTCGCCGGAAACGCATCCCCGGCCCCTCCCCGAGCCGACTTTTGCACAACTACAGGCCCCGGTGAGGCCTCGTCCGTCTTTGCTCCGTTCCCCTGTGATCCGGTCGACGTAGGTCGCCTCCCGCACCCCCCCCCCGCTCCGGCCACCTCTTGCGGTCACCGCCCCGCACGCACCCGGCGGCCATGCTCGCGCGACGACGCACCCGGCCGCTGCCGCGCTCCTGGGCGTGCCCGGCCGCACGCCGCCACCAGCGCCAGCCGCTCCGCCGAAACCCATCGATGGTCGCGTCGCCATCGCTTTCCCGACGCAGCTTTCGACCGCATCGCAACCGCCTCCCCGCCCGCTACCAACGCGCCCCGCCGCACCGGTTTCTGTCGCCGGAAACGGCCGACCGACGAGCCTCGGCCAGTGGTCGCCGGTGCGCTCCAGACGCCCATGGCTATGGCGGGCGCCTGCCCCTGTTCGCCTGCCGCCTGATTGGCCCCATTAGGCCATCACCGGGCCTGGCCCCCTGTTAAAAAAAATAATAAAAATAATAAATATAAAAACAATTAATTAATTAGTTAAATAATTAAATAGTTAATTAATTAACTTAAATTAACCATGCTTAATTAACCTAACCACATAATTAGTCTTAACTAAACTGTTAGGTTAGTCAGTAGTGTCAATGATGATGGGCCCCACAGGCCCTTTTGACCAGTCAACCCGGTCAGAGTTGACTGTTGACCCTGCTGACATCATGATGACGTCATGCTGATGTAGTAAACTTATTCTCGTTTTAAATTAAATTGCAGAATGTCTTTAAAACTTCGAAAAATCATAGAAATTAAACCATTGCTCGGATTGAAAAACTTTCTACATCAAAGTTGCTCAGAACGACGAGGCGATTCCGGATACGCAACCCGTTCGTCCGCCACACCCCCCTAACCTATCGAACTCGCAACTTTCCCCCTCCGGCTCCTCTGCCCGAAAACGCGAAACACCGGGGATACTTTCCCGGATGTTTCCCCCTTTCACCGGTATCACCTCATACCGCGTTAGGGCACCTCTAGCACCGGTACTTGTCATGTCATGCATCGCTATGCATCTGCTTGCTTAAATATTTATTGTTTCTTCCCCCTCTTCTCTCGCTAGACACCGAGACCGCCACGCTACCCAAGACGACTACGGAGTTGGCGACCCCTCCTTCTTGCCGAGCAACCAGGCAAGCCCCCTTGATCACCAGATATCGCCTATTCTTCTCTATACTGCTTGCATTAGAGTAGTGTAGCATGTTACTGCTTTCCGTTATTCCTATCCTGATGCATAGCCCGTCCTTGCTACTACTGTTGTTACCTTTACCTGCAATCCTACATGCCTAGTATAGGATGCTAGTTTTCCATTAGTGGCCCTACATTCTTGTCCGTCTGCTGTGCTATACTATCGGGCCGTGATCACTCGGGAGGTGATCACGGGTATATACTATATACTTTATACATGATACATGTGGTGATTAAAGTCGGGTCGGCTCGAGGAGTACCCGCGAGTGATTCACGGATTGGGGCTGAAAGGACCTTTGTCCCGACGGCCCTCTGGATGGATCTTTGTGGCGGAGCGGCAGGCAGGTTGAGACCACCTAGGAGAGAGGTGGGCCTGGCCTGTTCGGCGTTCATGGATACTTAACACGCTTAACGAAGTTCTTGGTATTTGATCCGAAGTCCGCCATTTGGTCTATACGCACTAACCATCTACGCGGGAGTAGTTTTGGGTATCCCGGCGTCGTGGTATCAGCCGAAGCCTTCGTGACGCCAACGATTGAGCGGCGCGCGCCAGATTGGACCGCGTAACGTGACTTCCTTTGTGATGGAGGTTGCTAGGTGCGCTTCGCCGCGTTCATAGCGTGCATGTGTGCTATAGGCGATGGGCCTGCACCCTGGCGCTTAGGTTTAGACCGGCGTCTTGACCGCTCTGTTGGCCTAGGTCGGCTGCGGCGTGTTGATCTTCCATGCCGGGCATGACCCGGAAAAGTGTGTCCGCCAAATGGGATCAAGCGTGTTGGGTTATGTGGTGCACCCTGCAGGGAAGTTAATCTATTGAATAGCCGTGGTCTTCAAAGAATGTGACGACTTGGAGTTGTACCTTGACCTTATGACAACTAGAACCGGATACTTAATAAAACACACCCTTCCAAGTGCGAGATACAACCCGGTGATCGCTCTCTCTAACAGGCGACGAGGAGGGATCGCCGGGTAGGATTATGCTATGCGATGCTACTTGGAGGACTTCAGTCTACTCTCTTCTACATGCTTTGCAAGGCGGAGGCTGCTGTGGCGTAGTCTTCGGCGTGATTAGCTATCCCCTCTTATTCTCGCATTCTGCAGTTTAGTCCACCGATATGGCCCTTTACACATATATCCATGCATATGTAGTGTAGTTCCTTGCTTACAGTACTTTGGATGAGTACTCACGGTTGCCTTGTTCCCCTTTTCCCCTTTCTTTACCCGATTGTCGCAACTGCACGATGGAGCCCAGAGCGACGCCACCGTCGATGGCGACTACTACACCGGAGGCGCCTACTACTACGCAAGGCAGCCCATGGACGACTGTGAGTAGTTAGGAGGATCGAGCAGAGGCTTGCGCCTCTTTCGATCTGTATCCCGCTTTGTGCTAGCCTTCTTAAGGCAAACTTGTTTAACTTATGTCCGTACTCGAGATATTGTTGCTTCCGCTGACTCGTCTATGATCGAAAGCACTTGTATTCGAGCCCTCGAGGCCCCTGCTTGTATTATGATGCTTGTATGACTTATTTATGTTTTAGAGTTGTGTTGTGATATCTTCCCGTGAGTCCCTGATCTTGATCGTACACATTTGCGTGCATGATTAGTGTACGATTGAATCGGGGGCGTCACATATTGGGATACCAACGATCGAAGATCTCGGGCAAGTAACATACCGTCTGACAAAGGGAATAGTATACGGGGTTGCTTGAATCCTCGACATCGTGGTTCATCCGATGAGATCATCGAGGAGCATGTGGGAGCCAACATGGGTATCCAGATCCCACTGTTGGTTATTGACCGGAGCCGTCTCGGTCATGTCTCGCATGTCTCCGAACTCGTAGGGTCTACACACTTAAGGTTCGGTGGCGCTAGGGTTGTATGAATATGAGTATGCAGCAAACCGAATGTTGTTCGAGTCCCGGATGAGATCCCGGACGTCACGAGGAGTTCCGGAATGGTCCGAGGTAAAGAATCATATATAGGAAGTGCTATTTCGCCATCGGGAGAATTTCGAGGGTTCTGCCAGTATTGTCTGGGACCACCGGAAGGGTCCTGGTCCACCAGTGGGGCCACCTATCCCGGAGGGCCCCATGGGCTGAAGTGGGAGGAACCAGCCTGGTGGGCTGGTGCGCCCTCACTTGGGCCCCCTGCGCCTAGGGTTGGAAACCCTAGGGTGGGGCGCCCACTTGCCTTGGGGGCAAGTCTCCCCCTTGGTCGCCGCCCCTTGGAGATTGGATCTCAGGGCCGGGCGCCTGGGGCCTATATAAAGAGGGGGAGGGAGGGCAGCGGACCTGCATCTTGGCGCCTCCCTCTCCTGCTACACCTCTCCCTCTCATGAAGCTCGTGAAGCCTGCTGCGGTGGCTGCTGCATCCACCACCACGCCGTTGTGCTGCTGGATCATCATCAACCTCTCCTTCCCCCTTGCTGGATCAAGAAGGAGGAGACGTCACGCTGACCGTACGTGTGTTGAACGCAGAGGTGCCGTCCGTTCGGCGCTAGGATCTCCGGTGATTTGGATCACGACGAGAACGACTCCCTCAACCCCGTTCTCTTGAACGCTTCCGCTCGCGATCTACAAAGGTATGTAGATGCACTCCGATCACTCGTTGGTAGATGAACTCATAGATGGATCTTGGTGAAACCGTAGGAAATTTTTTGTTTTCTGCAACGTTCTCCAACAGCCCGGTATGTGGCTCAGCTAGGGCTTCCAGCTTTTGATGTTAGGCTTAGGTGAGTGGTCTGAGTGGCCCAGCTAGCACCCCTTCATCGTATGGATAGGAGTAGCGGCATATGTTGCCAAGATGGTGGATTCAGGCATATTGTTGTAGTACTTTGTAAGGTCCTGGAGAATAGTCAATAAAGTGGCCGTATGCATCTCCCAGATACAGAGGCCGGGGGGTCATCCTCTTTTTCTAAAAAAAACGTGTGTCCAAAGTGTTGTACAGGCATGGACATCTATACGGGCGCCTTCTCGTGCCCTATAGGTGCTTATTGTGAACGGATGCCTCTTTAGAGGTCCCCGTATTCTTGTATGAAAGGGTTGTGTCCGGCTCAAAAGAATAAAAAGTTTTCTCTTAATCATTTCATTCTTTGCACATTATCAGCATGCGCAAACCATTGAGTTCGGCCAAAATCATAGAACAACAAGATCAGAAGATAAGAAGGCACAAAGCCCTCCACAACAAGATCATAGAATGAGAGGGCTCAATCTGGAACCCTATTGCTAATTGGTAAAGAACATCACAACAATGAATGTCTCAACCGAAAACAAGAACAACAACAAACATCTCTATTCATTTTCATTTTGTTCAAGAAATGCAAAAGGAAAAAGACTATCCACTATTACTGTGAGGTCTACATTACATCTATAAATTTGACAGAAATGACTACCTTCAACGTGCTCTCTCATATATTTAAATCAAAGCATAACAGAAGGTACTAAGATCAAGGCATGTACTGACTTATGTCAGGTTATGACTACAAAAAAAAACATCCGTGATGATACGCCTTTGTCACAATACGTATGTTTTTTTGTCATGCATGTACATCCGTGATGATTTTATGACAGAATCAAGATAGTCATACATGTATTGTCACGGAAGTGTTCCATGACAATACTCCATTTATCATCAAGGAAATGTTTTCGTTAAGGGCAACCGACACGTGGCAACCATTATAACGGGTCGCTGTTAAGGTATCGGGTGCCGGTTTTGGATCAGATACCCGTTAATAGCCCCGGCAAATGACAATTTTTCACGTGTCAATTTCTCATTCACCAACAGTAACATGTGCCAGCTCTACTTCATGACAGGTGACGCACATCCAACGCATGATACGTGCCAATGAAACGGTGGCAGGTGAGACGACCCAACAGTGGCATGTTTACTTAAAAAGGCCGGCCCAATAAAAGTTAGCTGACCGACCCATTAAGGGCCTACTTGCGGGTGGCCCATTGAGAACCACGACCCGTAAGAGTGGTGCCAATTCGGCCCATCACCGGCCCGTTAACATTTTGACACCATTGCGGCCCATCGCTAGTCCCAGACCATTAACTACCCGCTATATCTTTGGGCTCATTTGCGGCCCGACAATTCTTTCGGCCTATTAGCGGCCAATAGTAGAATTAAGCCGTTTTTCGGCCAGGTGTGTCATTTGGCCGGTTATCGGCCCATTCGGGAGTTGGGACAATTTCCCACCCAGTGGTTCTTTTGGCCTGTTAGCAGCATATTTTGGAGTTGGGCCAATTTCTAGGTCGGTGTGTCTATCGGCATATTAACGGACGACACCGTGGTTGGGCCATTTGTGGTCTCACCTAAGTTTTGTCCCATTAACGACCAATGTTGTCCATGGCACAATTCCAGCCCGACCTTACTTTCGACCTATTAAAGGCCCAAGTAGTATATCGGCGCACCTATGGCCTGATTGGCTTTCGTCCTCTTAACGGCCCGACATGTAATTGGGCCAAACATGAACTGAGGTATATTTCGGCCCGCAAATAGCCCGTGGGCTCTTTACCACTATTGCGGCCCAATCTAGCTTTCGGCGTTAATGGCTCATCGACTATTTGGGCTATTTAAGAGTAGCGGCAGATCTGGCACATCAAGGGCCCATGTCAATTTTGGCCCATCTAGTAACTATGAGCCCATTAACGGGGGCCCATGTCAATTTTGGCCCATCTAGTAACTATGAGCCCATTAACGGGCTCATTTATGGGCAGTGGGCCATTCCGCTAGATGAAGGACCCACGTAGATTTCGTGCTAGTTAATTTCACTGTATGTTTTGGTCATTTGCCGCTTGTGGTGCTTTCGACATAGAAAATCAGGGTACGAACCACGCTAAGCACATATACGGCAAATAAGGATAAACTTGGCACATCGCAACATGTATTACGGAAAATTACATCTACTGGGCAATCAAAGATTGATGCCAGTGCAAATAAATGAACGGAGCTTAACGATCTACGACCTCATAATCCACCTCAGCGCGGATGACACCCATAAGCATCTGAGCACGTGATAAACTGCAAGACAAACACGTCGCTGTAACACTTTCACGTAAGTATCCCAAATAGTAATCGTCCCAAGTGGAGGAGAGTATTTATAAGCAGCATTTCTATCACACACAAGTTGTTACACAGTTCCTGTGTGAAGTAACTGCTTGTGATTCTACCGACGTTGTTAGTATCCCAAGAGGCAAATAAACCAGAGTAGTAAATATAATGAGTTGGTGGCAGCGAGAGTAATAACTCTTGATAGTAAAGAACATAAATAAAACTGAAAGTAAAGACTTTTTTTCTGCAATAGAGAAGTTAGGTGCGGAGAGAATTCAGTTCATGGTATGCATCAAGTGTTCCAGTGCGACAATAATACCAGTTACCTTGTATCATGGATATAGTATGTGATTTGTTTGTTCGGTAGGCGGATCACCCTAAGGTTACAAAACTCCTCCTCGCGGGATTACATTCATTCTATGTTCCTGCTTTGCCGTCCCCACAGAGTAGTCGTCTCCATGATTAAATCGTTAGACCATAACCAAGCATTAAGTTTGATGAATCACAGTTATCTCATATTATTATCTTCCGTCCTCATAGATGTCTCCATCTGTCACATCAAATTTTCTACACAATATGTGTTACCTGCGTAGGTCTTGAGATCATGTTGTCTGGGTCCTTAAATTGGACAAGCATAGAGTTCACCATATAATAACCAATCATCTCGGAGAATAAACCCTTGAAAACCATATCAATTATACCGGGAGAAATATCAGGTGCTTCCATCCTTGGGGTGCTCCCTATGCTCCAAGTCTAAAACATTAATTTTAAATGTTTCAAAAGTTCTGAAAAAAATGGTGAATGTTCCAAAGGAATGTGACTACACCCCCTAAAAATTTCAGGTCCAAACTTGAAATGTACATTGGGAAACAAAAAAGACAAATTCAGATATGAATAGTGTCAAATGTTGCTTTTGTCTTTTTATGACACTATTCATGCTAGATTTCACATTTTTGTTTCTCAATTTGCATTTAGAGTCTGGACCTGAAAATTTTAGGAGTTGTAGTCACATTCCTTATAAACTTGTATATTTTTTCCAGAATTTTTTGAAATATTTAAAATTGATTTATTTGAAGTTGGAGCATGGGGAGCATCCCAAGGATGGGAGTACTCGATATTTCCCCAGTATAACAGGATGTCAATGTAGTGACCAAAAATTGTAGGTGTAGACATATTTTATATTGAGAGGATAAAATATCACAGGATGTCAACGTGCATCGTATTTTTTTATCGAGATACATGTGTATGTTATAAAAGGATGTATATGTACGTGTTTGATTGGTAAAGAAATATGTGATTGCTTCTTTGATTCCTTTAAAAAAATGAAAATATTGTGTAATCTGAAATCTTGAAGGACACATCGAGAATGAGATGTCTGGAACCTACTACACACTTGAAGTGTGCAATTTGGAATTGAAGAAGGGGAAAAGAAAACACCAAGGAATTATCTGATTCCAAGTTTTGAACTGACAATGTCGACGAAAATTCAGCATTCTGCGAGTGAAGCAAAATAATCCAGTACAACATAGTAGTCCATAAAAGTACAGTTTAATGCAAACACCAAAATCCATCCAAAAAAATCTACTCCTACTGTTCCCCTGTTCAAAAATGAAAGGCATGCCAATGGACCATTTCTAAGCAGCATGTTGGCTATATGTATAGCCCGCCGCTGGGCACGTCCATCCTCCCCCTCCCCTCTGCCGCCGCTAGAGGAGGTCGCCGGGCGAAGCCCCAGGCGGCTGATGGCGGCGGCGGAGGCTCTCTTCCCTCCCACGCTAGATCAGGTGAGGCGGGTCACCCATGGCGCCGGGGTGCTTTTCTCCCCCGATCTGCGCCGTGGCGGCGTGGTTGTTCGTCTTGGGCGACGGCACAAGGTGGCGGCGTGGTGCTGGGCGGGGGCGGCAGAGCTGCTAGGCTTAGAGGAAGATCTGGTGGCGACGGCCGTTCAATGGGCTCGCGGGGTCATGGCGGCCTTGGTCGCGGTGGCCGGCGACTCGGCCTGTCGGTGGCGGCAGGATCCCGGGGCGACGGCCCTGGAAAGTGGCAGCAGGTGAAGCTCAGGCTTCCCGCGGTGGCATGGCGTGGTGCTGTCCCTATCCAAGGCGGATCTACATCGCCGATCTCGTGGTTTTGCCGCGGGTTGGTTTAGATCAGAGACGGTGATGAGCGTGCGGGATCCATCTCGGCAGCTCTCGAGGTTTGGGGAGGTGGGGTGGGAGCCCTCCTCCCAGGCTCCAGTGGTGGCGCATTCAGGCAGTGGCCGGTGTGCCAGGGCTCCTACGATGGAACTGCTGTTGCGGTTGGTCGCCGGACCTACGCGGCTAGATCTCGGGCTTTGAAGGCGGTCGAGACAGTGCACAGGTTGTCGGGTGGATTTCTTGGGACGGATCTGGGTGAAAACTTTGTCTGCGGTCATTGGCCAGAGCCAGTGATGACGATGCCCTTATCATTATTTCCTTCATGAAGGCATCATCGAGGTGAAGCTCCCAACCCCACCCAATACCTCCGGGGGAAACCCTAGATCAGCTGATCGGATGACGATGGCATTCATGTGTCGTTACCCCCTTGGGGGCGACATTCTTGGAGATGCACTCGGGCTCGAGGGACCAGCGGATGGCTTCTTCGGTGGAGCGGTGTTTATTTTTACATATTCATGGCGGCGGTTCTCGGCGGCATGGAGCAGTGGAGGCTTGGCGTCAGATGTGTGGAGATGGACACGCGCAGGAGGTCGACGTTGTCTGGCGTCATGGTGGCGTTGATGGCAGAGAAGTGTGTCAAGGTCGATACGCCAGTACATGCTTTGAGGATGGATTGAGGGAAGACGGAGGTGACGACCCTTTGCAGCTTATGCGTGTGGTACTCATTGAGAGTGCGCCGGACCGGAGTATTACCCAGTCCCGCCTCTTTGGCTTGGATGGGGCATCCGACGTTAGATGTTAGGCTTTTGTGCGATGTCTGTTTGGTATTTGGACCGGACATTCGGCACCCCTTCATCAAAAGGATAGGAGTAGCGACAGGTGTCGTCTAGATGATGGCCTCGGGCTTACTATTGTATTACTTTGTAAGGTCTTTGTAAATAAATAATAATATGGCCGCATGCAGAAGTTGAGGGTGTTTCCTCCTTTTCTAAAAAAAATGTTGGCTATATAAACTTTGCTCACGACTATCATTCAACGTTCGATAAAAAGAAATTCTATGACCAAAACTGTATGCTTTCCGGTTCGATTTTCCATTAGTTCACATAATACTTCAACCATATAAGCATAATATGCAGGCAGTCGGCTAGTTGACACCCAAAACTCAAGCTACATTTGACTGGGCATGCAAGTACTCATTTGCAGTTTTAATTCTTCAGCAACAACAAAAAGATCATAATTTCCCAAGATAGCTGCTTAGTACACATTGAATTCATCAGCAATCAATCCAATTTGGGCAGTTGATCCATATCCACCAGTGGATGCATGCAACAGAAACAACCACATATAGAGCAATTGATATGTTCTGAAGATTACAGTAGACAAGATCCCAAGACAATCGACAAAAGATATCACGACAACTAACTGAACACACAACACAGCAAACAAGAAATTAGGGGCAACACGTACACATTGCAACAGCATCGGCTGGAAACGAAACAGAGCCTGCAAAATTAACTTCCCAAAACATATATAGCCAAGTAGCTCGTGCAACTCCATTACGTCTGCAGTGTTCATCATCGTACTGAACATGATCAAGCGAGCCCGAATCACACGTTTGCACATGCATAGTAGTCCACAAAAGTGCAGTTTCATTCAGACAGCAAAATCCATCCAGAAAAGTCTGCTCTGTATATATTTTCTCCTGTTCAAACTGAAAGGCAACCCAATCTAGCAATTCTAATTAAGGAGCATGTTGTCTATATATAAACTTTGGTACATTCGTGACTATCTTTGCTTACAAATAAATTCTATGTATAGCAAGTACATCATGTGCAAACTATTTTCCATTGTTCACATAATACTTCAAGCATATATGGTAGGCAGTAGGCTACATTTGACTGAGCATGCAAGTTATCATTTGCAGTTTTAATTCTTCAGCAACAGCAATTTGGGCAGTTGATCTATCCATCAAAAGCATCATTGCAACGGAGACAACAACATTATACTAACAACGGAGACATCAAAAGCATCAAAAGCATCAAGACTACAGTAGACAAGATCTCAAGACGACAACAGAAATCACCACAACTAATTGAACACACCAAGCAAGAAATGGGGGGCAACAGACATTGCAATCGCATCCAGGAAACGAAACAGAACCTGCACAATTAACTTCCCAAAACATAGCCAAGTAGTCCTACTCCATTACGTTTGCAGTGTCCATCATCGTACTGAACATGATCCAGAATCACACGTTTGCACATATGCATGCGTCTAACATCTCTGAAGAAACTCATCAGAAAGACAAAACAGCTAGTGTACGGCCATCAAACGAATCGAAGGTAGCTAGTCTCGATCGGAATCAAAGAACTGGAAAAGCAGGTAACATCGATCCAACAAAACCTGCAGGGGACGGACAAGACGAGAGATCGAACCGAGACACTTACTACTGGAGTTGGATGCGCTCGGACTTGGGCGATGGAGAGCTTGGCGTTGCGTCCTCGTGTTGACAGAAACGACGAGCCCGCATCGCGCGCGCCTGGTCCATTCGATCATGGAGGCGGAGGAGGATCCTGGCCGCCGGTGACGTTGAGCACGGACTGCTCCAGCTCCACCAAGGTGTCTCGCACCTCGTTCAGCACCACCAGCACGTCGTCGACCGCGCCGATGGTCTGATGCAGCCTCTGTGCCGCCGACGGGTCGGCCCCGGGTCGCACCCGCGACGCGGGCATGATCCCGCAGAGACGGACGGCGAAGTCAGCCGCAAGGCTCCTCTCGACGGCGACGTCCAGCCTCCGCAGCGCCTCCCTTGCCTGGTCGTCGGCGTAGTCGTGGTCGAGGACCCAGAGATCGTACGCGCCTTGGCCGCCGGGGAGGGCATCGAGACCGAGAGTCGCGGCGTAGAGCCTGAAGAGGTGCCCGGCGTCGGCGTGGACGATATTGACGACGTACCCGAGCTCGCGACGGGCCTCGTCGAGTGGCCCGCCCTCCGGTTCCGTGTAGTAGAAGAAGTCGTGGACGAGGACCGTAGCGATGTCGATGGCGCCCGCGAGCGGCCCGGGCCAGTTGAAGAGGCTGTCGACGATCTGCGCGGCGGGCCCGAGGAGGAGCGTATCCATGCCTTGGGACACGGCCTCGAGCAAGTCGGTGTAGATGGTCTCCGCTGCGTCGATGGGCTCCTGGAGCAGCGCCGCCGCGACCTCGAGGAGAATCACGCGGGCGGCCTGGCAGCAGGCGATGACGTAGTTCACCCCGGTGGCGACGTTGTGCCTGTACTCCTCCGCGTGCCCCAGCGTCGCCGTCACCCACTGCGCCAGGAGCAACGCATGCGCATCCGGATCCGGAACCTCCTGCACCCCCTCCTCCTCCTCCTCCAGCATCGGCGGCGGCTGCACCACCCCCTCCTCGTCCACCACCATGACCGGCGGTGGCTGCACCATCTCCTCCTCCTCCACCAGCGGCGGCGGCTGCACCACCACCTCCTCCTCCTCCTCCACCAGTGGCGGTGGCTGCACCGCCTCCTCCACCAGCGGCGGCGGCTGCATCACCGCCTCCTCCTCCTCCCCCAACGGCGGCGGCGGCACCACCTCGTCCTCCTCCACCACCACGACCGGCGGCGGCGGCATCACCACCCCCTCTTCCATCTCTCTCTCTCTCTCTTGCGGCGTGTGTTGTGTTGCGTGGGATGGGATATTCCGCGGGTGAATGAGGCGAGAGAATGTGGGATGGGGAGAGAAAGAGAGGGGAATTTATAGACGGGCACCGCACGGAAAATGTTCACACCGTCTTACGGCGGTTACTTCGTTTTCCTTGCGCAGGAAGTCGCCAAATTTACAGCTAACCTCTCTCACTGACAAGGGATGCCCACCTTCCCATCCGGTGTTTTTTTACCTCACACCGCGCTGTCGCCAGTTTCTGTGGACGGCCGGGGTGAAAAATCTGTTACAAAGTGGGGGCCACAGCTCTCTGCGTATTGGACGGGAATCTCCTGCGGCGCGAGAAGGCGAGATATTACTCGAGTCTAGCTCTTTCTCCCTGACACGTGGGCCGGTGGCAGGAGGACCCACCTGTCATGCTGTGAGCTGCTTCTAAACAAGCAGTGTGGAAAGTTAATTTGGCTGATCTTTACTTGCATACGTCATCACCACTTGCCACTACCTTTACAGCTGGCATAAGCTAACGTATCTTGTTTTTCTTTCTAACAAGAATTTTTTTTTGTGTGCTGTTAATGTTTGATCATCTCCGTTCACTAGTAGAAAAAGGGTCAAACGTGAAGCACATTAGTGCCGGTTTGTATTAGAGCCGGCACAAATATATACATTAGTGCCGATTCCAACGGCTAGCCTTTAGCATCGGTTCGTGGCTAACCTTTAGCACCGGTTCGTGCTGTTAACCTGCATTAATGAGGTGGTGGCGAGGATGTTGTCGGTCTGGGCCTCTGAAGATTTTAGTATTGCTGCCACGAACCGCATTTATAGGTCCTCCTGCATATAAACCCTTCGTCCAGCTCGCTCTGTTCTTCCCCCTTTCCCTCTCCTCTCCTCTCTGTTCTTCCTCTTCTCCCTCGAGCTCATCACACATTTTGCCCAAAATTTGTCAAGATTTGAAGGCCCCCATCCATTCAAGTGATCACAAAGGTTAGCAACTTTGTCCTTTCATCTCTCATTGCTAGATTAGCTCTTGCATTGGTTTATATAGTTATTAATTTGTGAGTTTAGTAATTTGGGAGGAAATATATATATGTGCTAGTATTTGATTTATATGCAATTTGAGGTCAAAATAACACTTAGTTTGCATATGTAGGTGTGGTTTACTTAGTGCCTTCTAAATCTCTGTCAGAATTCACTGCCGATCGCCTTCAAGACTGTCTCTGTCACGGCACCACCTTGTGGTGAGCCTCTTGTTCATGAAATTTTATATAAAAATTGATGTTTGTGTGATTTGGATATATAGTTACTCAGATAATAATTATCTTACCCAGACGTTGTTTGTTATACATAGTGCCATGGTTTTGATATCCGTCCCGTCGGCCCTCGTCCTTGTTATGATTCGGATGTGGTATATTCTCTTTTAAAACTATTTGTTGCATTTCATGTTTATGACAAATTATGCCCAACAAGTTGACATAGATATTTTTATCTAGGAGGTATGTGAACCGGAAATTCCAACCGACCCTATTGTCGAGAGGTTAAATTTAGTTGAAAGAGAAAACGAGTACTTGAAAGAAAAATTGAAAAGAATTGAGGGGGAGAAGATGGAATGGGAGTTGCATGTTGCCGATGTCGTCGATGATCACAAGATCAAGATGGAGAAAATGTGCTTGAAGATTAGAAAGATTAGAAATTATGCCATCGATAGTGAGGCTTGGTATCATTATGCTGTTGGATCAATTGCTACCTTAGTTGCGATCTTGATCGCATTTGTTGTTGCATTTAAATGCTTTAGCTAGAGAGTTATTTTTTTGTTGCATTTAAGTGTTGTATGAACTTTATGTATGAACTTGTATTAATTTGGTCTATTCGGTGTTGTGTAATGAAGATGAGCCGCAATGGATGTACGATGACCGATGCTCTCCCCAGTTCGTTGAGGGCGTGCATACTTTTCTCGCTATGTTGAGGCAAACAAGTGGGCGGATGGTTTTATGCCTTGTCCATGTGTTGGCTGTAAGAATGGTCGCAATTACTCTACGTCAAGAACCATTCACGTCCACTGTTTGAGTCCGTTTCATGCCCCACTATAATTTTTGGACCAAGCACGGAGAAAGAGGGTTATGATGGAAGACAATGAAGAAGAAGAGGACGACACGGCTATCCCGCCATGGGTTCCTGAATACGATGATATAACAATGGGGGAAGAAGCTGAGCCGTGTAATGCGGAAGAAGCTAGGCCGGCAATGCGGGAAGAAGTCAAGAAGAGGCATCGGATGAGCCCGTTGATGATCTAGGTCGGGCCATTGCCAATGCAAAGAGAAAGCTCATAAGTGATTTGGAGAAGAAGAAGTTGCAGCGCATGTTAGAGGATCACAAAAATTGTTGTACCCGAATTGCGTAGGTGACAAGAAAAAGCTGGGCACCACAATCGAATTGCTGCAATGGAAGGCGTAGAATGGTGTATCCGACAAGGGATTTGGAAAGTTCTTTGGTAATGATAAAGGATATGCTTCCAAAGGACAAACGAATTGCCCGAGAGTACGTCTGAAGCAAAGAAGGCTGTCGCCCTCTAGGGTTAGAGGTGCGTAAGATACATGCATGCCCTAATGATTGCATCCCCTACCACGGTGAGTACGAGGATTTGAACGCTTGCCGGTATGTGGTGCATTGCGCTATAAGATCAGCATGATGAGCATGGTGATGTCGAGGGCGGCGCCCAGAAGAAGATTCCTGCCAAGGTGATGTGGTATTCTCCTATAATACCACGGTTGAAACGCTTGTTCCAAAACAAAGAGCATGCCAAGGCGATGCGATGGCACGAAGAAGACCGTAAGAAAGACGGAAAGTTGAGAGTACCGGTGACGGGTCGCAGTGGAGAAAAATTGAAAGAAAGTACGGAAGGAGTTTGCGAGATGACGCAAGGAGCGTATGGTTTGGTCTAAGCGTAGATGGCATTAATCCTTTTGGGGAGCAGAGCAGCAACCATAGCACCGGCTTGTGACTCTATGTTTGTATAACCTTCCTCCTTGGTTGTGCATGAAGCGGAAGTTCATTATGATGCCGGTGCTCATCCAAGGCCCTAAGCAACCCGGCAACGACATTGATGTGTACCTAAGGCCATTAGTTGAAGAACTCTTACAACTGTGGAATGGAACAGTGTACGTGCGTGGGATGAGCACATGGGGAAGAATTTGACCTAAAGGCGTTGTTGTTCGTGACCATAAATGATTGGCCTGCTCTCAAGAACCTTTCGTGATGCAGACAAACAAGGGATACCGCGGATGCATGCAATCGCTTGGATGATACCGACAAGATATATTTAAATAGTTGTATGAAGAATGTGTACTGACATCGCCGATTTCTTCCGAGCAGCATCCCGTAAGAAAGAAAGGCAAGCATTTCAAAGGTGAGGCGGATCACGGACGAAGCCTCGCCACCGCATCTTGCTGATGTACATGATATGGCCAAGGATTTGAAGGTGATATTTGGAAAGGGTCTGGCGGACAACCTGTTCCAAAGGACGCCGACGGACGCGCACTCCATGTGGAAGAAGAAATCTATATTTTGGGACCTGCCATATTGGAAATACCTAGAGGTCCGCTCCGCAATCGACGTGATGCACGTGACGAAGAGTCTTTATGCGTGACCCTGCTTGGCTTCTTGGGCGTGTATGGGAAGACAAAAGATACACCGAGGCACGGAGGACCAGCAACGTATGAACGGAGAAGACGGCATATATCGTGGTCATGCAAGCTACGCTCTTACCAAAGAAGAGAAGGAAATCTTCTTTGAATGCCCTTTCGATATTAAGGTACCGTCTGGCTTCTCGTCGAATATAAAGGGAATAATAAACATGGCAGAGAAAAGTTCCGGAACCTACAGCCTCATGACTGCCACGTGATTATGACGCAATCGCTTCCGGTTGCATTGAGGGGCTTCTACCGAATACGTTCGATTAGCCATTGTGAAGCTATGTGCATTTCTCGATGCAATCTCTCGTAAGGTAATCGCTCCGTAAATCATACCAAGGTTACGGAATGATTTGGTGCAATGTCTTGTCGATTTCGAGTTGGTGTTCCCACCATCCTTCTTCAACATCATGACGCACGCCCTAGTTCACCTATGCTTGAAGAGATTAACGCTTTGGGTCCTGTATTTCTACACAATATGTTCCCCTTTGAGAGGTTCATGGGAGTCTTAAAGAAATATGTTCATAACCGTGCTAGGCCGTAAGGAAGTATCTCCAAGGGCCATCAAAATGAGGAGGTCATTGAGTTTTGTATTGACTTTATTCCTGACCTTAAGCCGATTGGTGTTCTGAATCGCGGCATAAGGGCGCATCGGATGGAAAAGGCACGCTAGGAGGAACAAATAATATGTATGGACGGACATTCTCTCACCAAGCACACTACAGTTCTACAGAATTCCGCCTTGGTGGCTCCGTATATGGATGAACACAAGAATTTGCTACGCTCCAAACACCCGGAGCGGTCTCGATGACCGGATTACACGTGAACAAACCAGGAGTTTCGCCACTGGTTGCGAACCACGTACCATGCATGACACCTCTATTGAAGATGACCTGTACTTGCTGTCCCGATTACCATCTTGAATATAATGACTTTCAAAAGGTACGATATAAATGGTAATACATTTTACATGATCGCCCAAGATAAGAAGAGCACTAACCAAAACAGTGGTGTCCGCTTGATGCGTAAACCAAGACGGGAAAGGAAACATATTATGGTTATATACAGGACATATGGGAACTTGACTATCGACATGGTTTAAAGGTCCCTTTGTTTCGGTGCAAATGGGTCAATATGACACGAGGCGGGTAACGGAAGACCCGCATGATGGAATGACAACAAGTGGATCTCAACAATCTTGTGTATGCAGACGAACCATTCGTCCTAGCCAATGATGTGGCACAGGTTTTCTATGTGAAGGACATGTCTACCAAGCCAAGAAAAAGAAAAGATAAGGAAGCGAATGCATCGTACGATGAGCCAAAGCGGCACATAGTTCTTTATGGGAAAAGAAACATCGTGGGAGTGGATGACAAGCAGACAAGTCAGAAGATTATGAAAAGTTTGATGAAATTTCTCCATTCACAAAGTGAATATTGACCCGAGCATCCCGTTAAATGATGAAGATTTTCCATGGTTACGGCGAAAGGGACACACGCGAAGAAAAAGTTTCACACCCAAAGATCCGGGATGTGACCGGCTTCACTATCATCACTTTCTTCCGTGTTTCACACCCGGAGGAATCTCTGTAATAGTTAGGGTAGTTATGTGTTTTGGCATTTGAAACGAAGAAATTTTATGTGCAAACAAATTCTTTCATGCCTTTACTGATTTTTAAAGTTAAATTATTCACAAACTAGTGATTCACACTAATTTCAAATAATTCAAAATTTAAACTATTCAAATTTGAAAACTACGGGCACTAACAGAAAGTTTGTAATTTTTTGTACCTAAAGCAAAAATATTCACAAAGAAACTCTAAATACACAAAAAAAACACAAAAATAAATAAAGCAAAAAAAAGCCCGCCTACTAGGCCGTAGCGGCCTGCATACGACTAGAAACCCAACCTGTTGTTGGGCGGGATGCAGGCCCAAGAAGGCCAAAGTGGCCCACGGGCAGCAAAGAACACGTGGGCCCAGAGGGCCTGCTTTGGAGAGGAGCTCGAGAGAGCGACCGCGAGGTTTATAAACCGGTCGGTCGCCCCTCGGCTAGCGAGGTGGGACTAAACTTGCCGCACCGCACCTGCCAGAGCCCTTTAGTACCGGGTGGTGGCACAAACCGGTACTAAAGGGGCCTTTAGTACCGGTTTGTGCCACCACCCGGTACTAAAGGGGTCGCTTCCGCTGCTTGGGCTGGCCAAAACAGACCTTTAGTACCGGTTGGTGGCTCCAACCGGTACTAAAGGTGCCTTCTATATATACAACACTTGAAAAATTTCATTCTCCCTCTGTTTTCCTCTGTTTCCCCATTGAACCGCCCCTTGATCGATCGACGCCGTCACCGACCCGTCGCCCGTCGCCGCCGCCGTCCCGTCGCCGCCCCTTGCCGTCGCCGCTCCGTCCCGTCGCCCGTCGCCGCCCCCGTCCCGTCGCCGTCGCCGCCCGTCCCGTCGCCGCCCTCGTCTCCGTCGCCCAGCCCGTCCCGTCAGCGCCGTCCTGCGTCGCCCGCCCCAGCGTCACGCCCGACCCGTCGCTGCCCCGGCCGTCGCCTCGCCGTCGCCGTCGCCCATTGTGAGCTCTCCCCTCTAACCCCTCTCCCTCGCCAAGGGCCACCATGGGCGCCGCCTCCCCGAGCCCATACACACACACACAAGCATGATGAACACACACACACATACACGTATATATGTATGAATGCATGTATATATTAGTATATACGTATTTTGTATGTTTAATTAGTTTAGATTTTTTAGATTATTGTTTTTTCACTAGTATATGTGTATGAATGCAAGTTAGATGGATATAATTAGTATTTAATTAGTATGGAATTTTTTTATATAATGTTGTTTTTCTGTTTTTTAATGGATGTATAGAAATTGTTTTTTCTGTTTTTAGTGTTAGATGCTTAATTAGTATGAAATATTATATAGATTTTTGAAATAGTAGAAATGTTAGAAATTTTAGTTATCAAAATTCAATCATTAAAAAATATTATTTTTGCGGGCATATAGCTAGTATTTGTTCTCGACGATGCCCGCCCGCATCCTCGCTGTCGACCCGTCATGACGACATCCAGCCGACCCATGTCCGGGACTGGGCTCACTGGCCTGGCACTAGGAGGTGCTGCACTGAGGGGCGCGCCGCTTGATGAGGAACCCGCCCCGGGTCCCGTCGTCGACCCTGATCTCGTTTGGTGGCGTTCGCGTGGGCCAGTTTGGTCTTGGAGGGACCCGGTCCCGGAGGAGGAATGCGTCGCCGTGTCGTGGAGGAGGCGAGCACGTCCATCGCTACATGGTTGCGTTAGAGGGCGGCGAGTTCTCCAATACACCGGCAAGATCTTCAGGATCTCACTTCAGCTATGATCCTATGAGGGTTCCTTCTCTTTGGGTGTCCACCGCTTGCATGACGCAGAACCACGAGTGTCCTAGATTCTTCTCGTAGTGTTCGATCTTTAATTAGCTAGCCAAAGGATGTACTATTCAATATTATATATTATTCGAGACGATGTATTCGAGATTGTATCTATTACTCTAGACGAAGTATTCGAGATTATATCTATTATTCGAGACGATGTAATTTGAATACTAAATTGTTTTATATTTCTTTTGAATTAGTTAAATAAAAGCTATGGCGCATAATACCGATAGAGAGGAGAACAGACCATGTTCGATATGATACGCGGGCCGATGATAATCGAATGAAGAAGATTATGACGGCTCGAATTTCTAAACAACACCGGAGAGGGTGATATGATATTCGATCGCGACGACCGAATTGATGAAGTCTTGAACTACGATTATGACGATGACGAAGAACATGTTGATCCTGAAACAACAAAGACCGACAGGTATATATATTTATATAAGCAGGTTTCTGGTGATCATCACATGTTTTAAATGACTTGAAGATATATTAACGAATCGATCTTTGTTCTTCCAGCCATCCGGATCGAGCAAATCTTCAGGCAAAAGGACGAAACGAGGCCCGAACAAAAATTTGAAGGAGGGCGTAAAGTACAATATCGAGGCGATCGGACCTAATGGCGAACCATTAGCGCCTAAGAAGATTGCGGACAAGTTCATTCGTCGGTCACGGAGTTCGTGTGAAGGACCAACTCCCGATCTCCCTTCAAGAATGGAGAGAGCCAGCAAAAGACAAAGTACAAAAAGGCAAAGAGGACGCTGCTCCACGTCCAGATGTTACTTTTGTCGACAAGAATCAAAAAGATCTGCTTTGGGATACTCTCATGGAACATTTCACCCTACCATATCATATCACGAAGCGAGATGTGCAGAAAGTCAAGGACGCTGCTCTTAGGAAGATGGCGGTTGCATTCAAGAACCACAAGAATCGTGAATGGGACAAATGCGTCAAGGAGGAAGGAAGACTCCGATTCGAGGGAACACTAGAGAACCAACGTGCTCATTGGGACGATTTCGTGAAATTCAAGGATTCGGAATTAGCTAAGGAACGGTCGAGAATAAACAAGAAGAATGCCAAAAAGGATAAGTTCCATAAGTTGGGGCCGGCGGCTATGCGGTGGCAATGCCTAAGTGGGATAAGTCCGAGAAAGAGATGGAGGATGCAGGTGTCACTCCGGATACTAAGAGCTGGCCCCCCAGGTGCAGGACTTGGTTCTATGCGCATGGGGGGGAGTTGGACCCGAAGACAGGCAAAGTTTCGACGAAGGCATGTCTGAACGGAGCCGACGATGCGATACTTGTTGCAATAGAAGAGGCACGATCGGGGGTGTTCCAGCCCAACAGAGAGAACGACGAGCTTACGCGTGCCCTGGGAAATCCTGAACACCCGGGAAGAACACGAGGCAAGGGCGCTATTCCGTGGTATGAGGGGTTTTCAGACTGGAACAACGACTACAGAACCCGTGCGAGAAAGAAGATTGCAGAGGAGAAGAAGAGGAAGATGGTGGAGGAGCAGAGGAAGCGGGACTATGAACGCCTTCAAGGCCTAGAAGCAAGTCAAGCGGAATTGGTAGTCAAATTCCAGCGGCAGCAGGAGCAGATCGACTCACTTAGCCAGCAAAGGGGGTCTCGAATGGCAGCAGCTAGCGGATGATCCAGCATTGGATAGCACCGCCCCATCCATGCAGAGAAGCAGCGTGGGTTCCGCCCCGCACGACGCAATGCTGGGTAGATACCCCGTGGATGACATCACGGAGAACACTAGCTGCGAGCTACACGTCAAAATGAAGAACATATCTATGAAGGTGGCGGACGGCGTTGCTTTCCAGTTACCCCCAAAGCAACCTACCATTGCATCCCGATTCCAGAGGGCTATGCTCGTGTCATGGTTGACGAGGTGGTGCAGCCATATTCGGGGCTAGAGCTTGACATTCACGGAGGTGAGGACGGCGCTTTCTCGGAGACGTCAACCATCGTATCATCCTATAGAAAAAGGATTGCATCATCTTCGAAGGCCACCGACACCGCGTCATCCGACTCCTCGTCAAGTCCGCCACCGAGTCAGCAGTCTCCGCCTCCTGCAAGTCCACCAAGTCCGGCAAAGTGTCGTGCCACTCCTCCTCCAAGTCCGGCAAAGTGTCGAGCCACTCCTCCTCCTCCAAGTCCGCCACATCAGACGTCCACTCCTCCTCCAAGTCCGCACAACCTCAGGCCACTCCTCCTCCAAGTCCGGCACATCTTGATGACCACTCCTCCTCGTCCAACTCAGCCCGTCGGCCGGCGTCTCCGCCGCCTCAAGAATCGCGGAAGAGACACCCCTGCAGCTATGGTGCGAGCGGCACGAAGTCGAGGTAGTACAGGAAGTACAGGCGGAGGCAAGCGATATAAATATGGTCCAAGCCTCACGCCTCTTCCGCAGAGGTCTTATGACAGGTCCGAGGAGGAAATCGCAGCCATATCAAAGTCCGAGGTGGAAGCCCGTTTTGCACTGAAACCGCCACCGCCGCCAAGGGAGAAAGTGCCTGAGGAAACGATTGACCACTTCATTCGTATGGCTCAACCACCAGCTCCCAAGCCAGTTGACATGCATAATGAGCGCCACATCGGGAAGTTAAATCGAGCACGTCTAAGTAAGGAGGCGATCTCGGGATCAAGCAAACAAGAAGCAGCTATCAAAAATGCGGAAAACCATTCCCAATTTGGGAGAACAAAGTAGTTCGATCCTCGCTTGTTGTGCCAACAACACGTGACAGTACGCGCGCCCAATATTATTGTGGGCAAACAGTTTACATTCTTGAGGTGGGTAATGTGGTAATTGTTGGGGAACGTAGTAATTTCAAAAAATTTCCTACGCACACGCAAGATCATGGTGATGCATAGCAACGAGAGGGGAGAGTGTTGTCTACGTACCCTCGTAGACCGAAGCGGAAGCGATCACAACGCATGTGAAGTAGTCGACGTTCTCCTCGCGATCCAACCGATCCCAGCGCCGTTACTCCGGCGCCTCGAGTTCTTGGCACACGTTCAGCTCGGTGGCGCTCCTCGAGCTCCGATCCAGCAAAGCTCTGGGAGAGAGAGTTCCGTCAAGACGACGGCGTGGTGGCGATCTTGATGTTCTACCGTTGCAGGGCTTCGCCTAAGCACTGCTACGATATTATCGAGGTGGACTATAGTTGAGGGGGGCACCGCACACGGCTAAGAGAACAAAGAGATCAATTGTTGTGTCTTTTGTGCTAGCCCTGCCCCTCTATTTATATGTTGAGCCCCGGGGTCGAAACTTGGAGCAAAAGCCTCCTCAAAGTCGGTTTTGCCCGAAAGGCAAGAGTCCCACTCGGACTCCAGGACTAAACGCCACAATCCTTGGCGTCTGGCCCAGACGCCATGGGACTCGGCGTCTGGCCCAGGGCCAGACGCCAGGGTCTCCGGCGTTTGGCCCCCTGGCCTCCGCAAAACTCCTTTTGCACCGACCTAAAGCCTCATGGGCTTGACCCCTTGGCCTAAACATATCATCCAATATATGAATCTTTACATCTCGACCATTTCGAGACTCCTCGTCATGTCCCCGATCTCATCCGGAATCCGAACTCCTTGGTACATCAAAATACACAAAACTCATAATATAACCGTCATCGAAACCTTAAGCGTGCGGACCCTACGGTTCGAGAACAATGTAGACATGACCGAGACACGTCTCCGGTCAATAACCAATAGCGGGACCTGGATGCCCATATTGGCTCCTACATATTCTACGAAGATCTTTATCGGTCGGACCGCATAACAACATACGTTGTTCCCTTTGTCATCGGTATGTTACTTGCCCGAGATTCGATCGTCGGTATCCAATACCTAGTTCAATCTCGTTCTTGGCAAGTCTCTTTACTCGCTCATAATACATCATCTCACAGCTAACTCATTAGTTGTAATGCTTGCAAGGCTTAGTGATGTGTATTACCAAGAGGGCCCAGAGATACCTCTCCGACAATCGGAGTGACAAATCCTAATCTCGAAATCGCCAACCCAACATCTGCCTTTGGAGACACTGTAGTACTCCTTTATAATCACCCGATTCACGTTGTGACGTTTGGTAGTACCCAAAGTGTTCCTCCGGTAAACGGGAGTTGCATATTCTCATAGTTATAGGAACATGCATAAGTCATGGATAAAAGCAATAGCAACATACTAAACGATCGGATGCTAAGCTAATGGAATGGGTCATGTCAATCAGATCATTCAACCAATGATGTGACCTTGTTAATCAAATGACAACTCCTTTGTCTATGGTTAGGAAACATAACCATCTTTGATTAACAAGCTAGTCTAGTAGAGACATACTAGTGACACTCTGTTTGTCTATGTATTCACACATGTATTATGTTTCCGGTTAATACAATTCTAGCATGAACAATAAACATTTATCATGAAATAAGGAAATAAATAATAACTTTATTATTGCCTCTAGGGCATATTTCCTTGATCTCCCACTTGCACTAGAGTCAATAATCTAGATCACATCACCATGTGATTAACATCGATAGTTCACATCATCATGTGATTAACACCCATAGTTCACATCGCCATGTGACCAACACCCAAAGGGTTTACTAGATTCACTAATCTAGTTCACATCGCTATGTGATTAACACCCAAAGAGTACTAAGGTGTGATCATGTTTTGCTTGTGAGAGAATCTTAGTCAACGGGTCTTTCATATTCAGATCCGTTATGTATTTTGCAATTTTCTATGTCTACAATGCTCTGCACGGAGCTACTCTAGCTAATTGCTCCCACTTTCAATATGTATCTAGATCGAGACTTAGAGTCATCCAGATCGGTGTCAAAACTTGCATCGGCGTAACCCTTTACGGCCAACCTTTTGTCACTTCCATAATCGAGAAACATATCCTTATTCTACTAAGGATAATTTTGACGCTGTCGATGATCTACTCCTAGATCACTATTGTACTCCTTGCCAAACTCAGTGTAGGGTATACAATAGATCTGGTACACAGCATGGCATACTTTATAGAACATATGGCCAAGGCATAGGGAATGACTTTCATTCTCTTTCTATCTTCTGCCGTGGTCGGGTTTTGAGTCTTACTCAATTTCACACCTTGTAACACAGGCAAGAACTCTTTCTTTGATCGTTCCATTTTGAACTACTTCAAAATCTTGTCAAGGTATGTACTCATTGAAAAACTTATCAAGCGTCTTGATCTATCTCTATAGATCTTGATGCTCAATATGTAAGCGGCTTCACCGAGGTCTTTCTTTGAAAAACTCCTTTCAAACACTCCTTTATGCTTTGCAGAATAATTCTACATTATTTCCGATCTACAATATGTCATTCACATATACTTATCGTAAATGCCGTAGTGCTCCCACTCACTTTCTAGTAATTACAGGCTTCACCGCAAGTCTCAGATAAAACTATATGCTATGATCAACTTATCAAAGCATGTATTCCAACTCTGAGATGCTTGCAGTCCATAGATGGATCACTTTGGAGCTTGCATATTTTGTTAGCACCTTTAGGATTTACAAAACCTTCTGGTTGCATCATATACAACTCTTCTTTAATAAATCCATTAAGGAATGCAGTTTTGTTTATCCATTTGCCAGATTTCATAAAATGCGGCAATTGCTAACATGATTCGGATAGACTTAAGCATAGATACGAGTGAGAAACTCTCATCGTAGTCAACATCTTGAACTTGTCGAAAACCTTTTGCGACAATTCTAGCTTTGTAGACAGTAACACTACTATCAGCGTCCGTCTTCCTCTTGAAGATCCATTTATTTTCTATGGTTTGCCGATCATCGGGCAAATCCATCAAAGTCCATACTTTGTTCTCATACATGGATCATATCTCAGATTTCATGGCCTCAAACCATTTTGCGGAATCTGGGCTCATCATCGCTTCCTCATAGTTCGTAGGCTCGTCATGGTCAACTAACCTGACCTCCAGAATGGGATTACCGTACCACTCTGGTGCGGATCTCACTCTGGTTGACCTACGAGGTTCGGTAGTAACTTGATCTGAAGTTACATGATCATCATCATTAGCTTCCTCACTAATTGGTGTAGTAGTCACAGGAACTGATTTCTGCGATAAACTACTTTCCAATAAGGGAGAAGGTACAATTACCTCATCAAGTTCTACTTTCCTCCCACTCACTTCTTTCGGGAGAAACTCCTTCTCTAGAAAGGATCCATTCTTGGCAATGAATGTCTTGCCTTTCGGATCTGTGATAGAAGGTGTACCCAACATTTTGGGTATCCTATGAAGACGCATTTCTCCGATTTGGGTTCGAGCTTATCAGGATGAAACTTTTTCACATAAGCATCGCAACTCCAAACTTCAAGAAACAACAACTTTGGTTTCTTGCCAAACCATAGTTCATACGGTGTCGTCTCAACGGATTTAGATGGTGCCCTTTTTAACGTGAATGCAGCTGTCTCTAATGCATAGCCCCAAAACTATAACGGTAAATCGGTAAGAAACATCATAGTTGCACTATATCCAATAAAGTACGGTTATGATGTTCGGACACACCATTATGCTGTGGTGTTCCAGGTGGCATGAATTTGTGAAACTATTTCACATTGTTTTAATTGAAGACCAAACTCGGAACTCAAATATTTTACCTCTGCGATCATATCGTAGAAACTTTTATTTTCTTGTTACGATGATTCTCCACTTTACTCTGAAATTCTTTGAGCTTTTCAAATGTTTCAGACTTATGTTTCATCAAGTAGATATACCCGTATCTGCTCAAAAACATCTGTGAAGATCAAAAAATAATGATACTTGTCATGAGCCTTAATATTCATCGGACCACATACATCGGTATGTATGATTTCCAACAAATCTGTTGCTCGCTCCATTGTTCCGAGAACGGAGCTTTAGTCATCTTGCCCATGAGGCATGGTTTGTAAGCATCAAGTGATTCATAATCAAGTGATTCCAAAAGCCCATCAAGATGGAGTTTCTTTATGCGCTTTACACCAATATGACCTAAACGGCGATTACCACAAATAAGTTGCACTATCATTATTAACTTTGCATCTTTTGGTTTCAATATTATGAATATGTGTATCACTACTATCGAGATCCAACAAATCATTTTTGTTGGTGTGTAACCATATAAGGTTTTATTCATGTAAAGCAGAACAACAATTTATTCTCTTACTTAAATGAATAACCGTTTTGCAATAAACATGATCAAATCATATTCATGCTCAACACCAAATAACACTTATTTAGGTTCCGCACTAATCCCGAAAGTATAGGGAGTGTGCGATGATGATCATATCAATCTTGGAACCACTTCCAACACTCATCGTCACTTCCCTTCAACTAGTTTCTGTTCATTCTCGCAACTCCCGTTTCAAGTTACTATTCTTAGCAACCGAACCGATTATCAAATACCGAGGGGTTCTTTGCGAACACTAGTAAAATACACATCAATAATCTGTATATCAAATATACCTTTGTTCACTTTGCCATCCTTCTTATCCGCCAAATACTTGGGGTAGTTCCGCTTCTAGTGACCAGTTCCATTGCAGCAAAAGCATTTAGTCTCGTGCTTAGGTCCAGACTTGGGCTTCTTCTTCACTCGAGCAGCAACTTGCTTGCCGTTCTTCTTGAAGTTCCCCTTCTTCCGTTTGCCCTTTTCCTTGAGACTAGTGGTCTTGTCAATCATCAACACTTGATGCTCTTTCTTGATTTCTACCTTCGTCGATTTCAACATCACGAAGAGCTCGGGAATCGTTTCGTCATCCCTTGCATACTATAGTTCATCACGAAGTTCTAGTAACTTAGTGTTGGTGACTAGAGAATTCTGTCAATCACTATCTTATCTGGAAGATTAACTCCCACTTGATTCAAGCGATTGAAGTACCCAGACAATCTGAGAACATGCTCACTAGTTGAGTGATTCTCTTCCATCTTTTAGCTATAGAACTTGTTGGAGATTTCATATCTCTCAACTCGGTATTTGCTTGAAATATTAACTTCAATTCCTGGAACATCTCATATGGTCCATGACGTTCAAAACGTCTTTGAAGTCCCGATTCTAAGCTGTTAAGTATGGTGCACTAAACTATCAAGTAGTCATCATATTGAGCTAACCAAACGTTCATAACGTCTACATTTGCTCCTGCAATAGGTCTCATCACCTAGCGGTGCATTAAGGACATAATTCTTCCGTGTAGCAATGAGGATAAACCTCGGATCACGGATCCAATCCGCATCATTGCTACTAACATTTTTCAATACAATTTTCTCTAGGAACACATATAAAAACATAGGGAAGCAACAACGCGAGCTATTGATCTACAACATAATTTGCAAAATACTACCAGGACTAAGTTCATGATAAATTAAAGTTCAATTAATCATATTACTTAAGAACTCCCACTTAGATAGACATCTCTCTAGTCATCTAAGTGATCACGTGATCCAAATCAACTAAACCATAACCGATCATCACGTGAGATGGAGTAGTTTTCAATGGTGAACATCTTATGTTGATCATATCTACTATATGATTCACGCTCGACCTTTCGGTCTCCGTGTTCCGAGGCCATATCTGCATATGCTAGGCTCGTCAAGTATAACCTGAGTATTCTGCGCGTGCAAAGCTGGCTTGCACCCGTTGTAGATGGACGTAGAGCTTATCACACCCGATCATCACGTGGTGTCTCGGCATGACGAACTTTGGCAACGGTGCATACTCAGGGAGAACACTACTTGATAATTTTAGTGAGAGATCATCTTAAAATGCTACCGTCAATCAAAGCAAAATAAGATGCATAAAGGATAAACATCACATGCAATCAATATAAGTGATATGATATGGCCATCATCATCTTGTGCTTGTGATCTCCATCTCCGAGCACCGTCGTGATCACCATCGCCACCGGCGCCGACACCTTGATCTCCATCGTAGCATCGTTGTCGTTCGCCATCTATTGCTTCTCGACTATCGCTACCGCTTAGTGATAAAGTAAAAGCAATTACGTAGGCGTTGCATTTCATACAATAAAGCGACAACCATATGGCTCCAGCCAGTTGCCGATAACTTCGGTTACAAAACATGATCATCTCATACAATAAAATATAGCACCATCACGTCTTGACCATATCACATCACAACATGCCCTGCAAAAACAAGTTAGACGTCCTCTACTTTGTTGTTGCAAATTTTACGTGGCTGCTATGGGCTTAAGTAAGAACCAATCTCACCTACGCATCAAGACCACAACGATACTTCGTCAATTAGACTCCGTTTTAACCTTCTCAAGGACCGGGCGTAGCCACACTCGGTTCAACTAAAGTGAGAGAGACAGACACCCGCCAGCCACCTTTAAGCACGAGTGCTCGTAACAGTGAAACCAGTCTCGCGTAAGCGTCTGCGTAATGTCGGTCCGGGCGCTTCATCTCACAATACCGCTGAACCAAAGTATGACATCTTTGGTAGGCGGTATGACTTGTATCGCCCACAACTCACTTGTGTTCTACTCGTGCAAAACATCAAACCATAAAAATCTAGGCTCGGATGCCACCGTTGGGGAACGTAGTAATTTCAAAAATTTCCCTACGCTGCGCAAGATCATGGTGATGCATAGCAACGAGAGGGAGAGTGTTGTCTACGTACCCTCGTGACCGGCGGAAGCGATCACAACGTAGAGGAAGTAGTCGTACGTTCTCCTCGCGATCCAACCGATCCCAGCGCCGTTACTCCGGCGCCTCCGAGTTCTTGGCACACGTTCAGCTCGGTGACGCTCCTCAGGCTCCGATCCAGCAAAGCTCCGGGGAGAGAGAGTTCCGTCAGCATGACGGCGTGGTGACGATCTTGATGTTCTACCGTTGCAGGGCTTCGCCTAAGCACCGCTACGATATTATCGAGGTGGACTATAGTGGAGGGGGGCACCACACACGGCTAATAGATCCAAGAGATCAATTGTTGTGTCTTTTGTGCTAGCCCTGCCCCTCTATTTATATGTTGAGCCCCAGGGTCGAAACTTGGAGCAAAAGCCTCCTCAAAGTCGGTTTTGCCCGAAAGGCAAGAGTCCCACTCGGACTCCAGGACCAAAAGCCACAATCCGTGGCGTCTGCCCAGACGCCATGGGCCTCGGCGTCGCCCAGGCCGACGCCAGGTCTCCGGCGTTTGGCCCCTCGGCCTCCGCATAAAACTCCTTTTGCACCGACCTAAAGCCTCATGGGCTTGACCCCTTGGCCTAAACATATCATCCAATATATGAATCTTTACGTCTCGACCATTTCGAGACTCCTCGTCATGTCCCCGATCTCATCCGGAATCCGAACTCCTTCGGTACATCAAAATACACAAAACTCATAATATAACCGTCGCCGAAACCTTAAGCGTCACGGACCCTACGGTTCGAGAACAATGTAGACATGACCGAGACACGTCTCCGGTCAATAACCAATAGCGGACTTGGATGCCCATATTGGCTCCTACATATTCTACGAAGATCTTTATCGGTCGGACCGCGCATAACAACATACGTTGTTCCCTTTGTCATCGGTATGTTACTTGCCCGAGATTCGATCGTCGGTATCCAATACCTAGTTCAATCTCGTTCTTGGCAAGTCTCTTTACTCGCTCGTAATACATCATCTCACAGCTAACTCATTAGTTGTAATGCTTGCAAGGCTTAGTGATGTGTATTACCGAGAGGGCCAGAGATACCTCTCCGACAATCGGAGTGACAAATCCTAATCTCGAAATACGCCAACCCAACATCTGCTTGGAGACACTGTAGTACTCCTTTATAATCACCCAGATTCGTTGTGACGCTTGGTAGTACCAAAGTGTTCCTCCAGAACGGAGTTGCATATTCTCATAGTTATAGGAACATGCATAAGTCATGGATAAAAGCAATAGCAACATACTAAACGATCGGGTGCTAAGCTAATGGAATGGGTCATGTCAATCAGATCATTCAACCAATGATGTGACCTTGTTAATCAAATGACAACTCCTTTGTCTATGGTTAGGAAACATAACCATCTTTGATTAACAAGCTAGTCTAGTAGAGGCATACTAGTGACACTCTGTTTGTCTATGTATTCACACATGTATTATGTTTCCGGTTAATACAATTCTAGCATGAACAATAAACATTTATCATGAAATAAGGAAATAAATAATAACTTTATTATTGCCTCTAGGGCATATTTCCTTCAGTAATAACGGAGGACCATATAATGCAGGCTGAAGTTCTCAAAATCACTGTTGGACAACTCCTCGAGATCGAGCCCATGCCTGTGCTTAGAGAGGATGAAATAAACCGGAAATATGTCCGGGCCAACCTTTGGTCCATCCGGACAAGGTCAAGAACCTCCCAACGAGAATGTATGAATTGCATCAATGGTACATGAACATTACCAAGATTTCCGATCGATTGTCCCTCATGGTGAATGTCAAGGAGGAGCATTACTTCCATGAGAAAGTTGTGTCCGTTGAGTATTACGAACTGTTTCAGTTATACAATCAAGTCGCACTCGACAAATCTATCATCGATTGCTATTGTCTCGTAAGTGATTTCTTTACGTAATTTAAGTCTCAAGCTAGCTATCTTGATCCTTTTGATCAATCATTACCTGTAATTATCCTCACTATATTCTTTTACGTGGTATTATATGCGGGATGAAGATATATGAAATGAGAAAAGGTGGGCGCTTTGGCATTGGGTTCATTGACCCAAACACCGTTAATGAATACACATGGAAAATAAATCCACGTCATCAAAAGGACGTGAGGACAACATGCTAGAGTTCTTGAAGCGCCTCAAATACAATGAAGATATACTACTTCCTTATAACTTCCAAAGGAGTCACACCTGTCTTGTACTACAAATTCTCTGTTTTGCCTACTAGCTAGCTACATGTTTTTGCTTACATATGCCCGCTTAATTAAGACATGCAAACGTATGTGCATGCAGATATCACTTGGGTCTTGTGTATCATTAAAGTTGACGCTTGAACAGTTGAAATCTTGGACTCACTACTCACGTAAAAAACTGACTATAACATCTTGTTTGGGATAGTCAACAGGTAATTTCAATCATTATTAACTATATATCTCGGCCTATTTAGTTCATCATTTTCATGGTATGAACTATTTAATAACCCCTTTATTCATTTTCTTTGTCGGCAAGTGTGGCTTGGGCAAGGTTCATCAGCGTCACGGAAGGCGAATGGAAACAAAAGCTTAAATGGTTTCGACTCAAGGTAAGTAATTAAGTAGTACTAGCTAGCTAGCTAGCTGCCATCTCTTTAATTATCATGCTTGATTAAGTATTATCTGATCAAATTCCATTCTCGTAAAGGCCACAAGCGGTAGCGCAGGGTCTGATCTGTGTGCATTCTGCGTTTGCGAGAACATTCGCATGATGGCTCCAAAAGGAGCAGATCTCAAAGACAGGGGTACGCTTGTCAAAACACTATTCACAATTTTTACACCATTATCGATATCTAGTCACACAACTAATACACATGCATATTGATCTCCTTCTTAACAGTTCACAGAGGTGCGTGAGAAGCTCCTAGAAACGGAGCGCGTAGAAGCACTTCAAGAGAAAATAGCGGGATTTTTGCTCGACCAGGTCATAAATCCGAAGAGAGAATACTATTACTCGCTACCGCCCCCATCGTGCTCCGAAGGCACCAATTAGGCTAATGCCACTGGCTCCGAAGGCAACATGCATATGTAGGACAAATTGTACATAGCTATACATGTGTGTATGTGTGAATTAATTAATATGATGGTTTGTGAGACATTGATGATATATATATATATATATATATATATATATATATATATATATATATATATATATGCATAACGTGTATAATGTGTAGTATCGTAAAATACCAGCAAGCGAAAAAGAATTAAATTGATAACACAAATTTAATTAAAAATAAAAATAAAACAAAAACCCACAAACATTTAGTACCGGTTGGTGTTACCAACCGGTACTAAAACTCCGACCCCGGAGCTGGCTCGTGCCACGTGGTTGGCCTTTAGCACCGGTTCGTGCTGAACCGGTACTAAAGGGGGGGGGGGGGGGTTTAGTGACCACACTTTAGTGCCGGTTGGGGAACCGGCACTAAAGGGACTTACGGACCGGTGCTATTGCCCGGTTCTGCACTAGTGGTTCCCAGGTTGATAACACAATTAGAGCTAGTACGAGTACGGCACTGCCCGGATAGTACGTACTACAAATGTCCGTGCGTTACAACGGGCAACACAAACTTATGCAATCATGTATCAAACGCTAGCGAACAAAGGTGGAAGATAAAGTTTAGCCTACTCAAAATCCTGCAATTTTTCTGCTTCCTTTCACTGAAATATTCGGAGCTACTACGAAGGAAACGGGCTCATTGCCCTTGACTTTGTGCCACTATGATCCACAACGCTCGCGCCATCCCACAAACAGATTTGTAGGGGTAGGGCACATGAATCAGTCCTGTTGGTTAAACACTCGAGCTAAATCTCGCTATCCTGCTAATTGACGAAACTGATAGAGAAAACATAACAATACCGAAACAACTGCCATGGCAGTGAAATTTGATTGAACTTTTCTAAACCTACTGAACTCGCAAGGTTTATCCGGACGCCGATAAGTGCCACATGTGTGGGCGTTAGGGGATCTGCCCACACATTTTGTGTGGAGTATAAGAGGAACAGCCCTACGTGTGGGCAAAACAAGTAATGCCTACACACCCTTTTTCCCCTCCCGATCCCTCTCACACGCGTGCGTGTGGGCGAAATAGATAACGCCCACACGCCTGCGTCGCCAGCCTCGTATCTCGTGGTCCCTTGCGCCTGCTGCGGATACCACCGCTACCAAGCATTTGCCATGGTCCGACCCTCGTCCATGTTCGTTTAATCATAGTTGCCATGTCGCTGAACTACGGTTGCCATGTCGGACAACTACAGTTGTCATGGTTGGTCAACTTCAGTTGCCATCTCATGTCAAAAGTTCCAGATGCCATTTTTGGGCAACTACGGCTGTTGCCATGTATGGTCTGGTTTACTATAGTTGCCATGATTTGAAAACTTTAAGGGTTTGTCACCTACTAACACTAGGCAGTTGCCATGTATGGTCTGATTTGCTACAGTTGCCATGATTTGAAAACCTTAGGAGTTGCCACCTACTAACACTAGGCAGTTGCCGTATAGTACCTCTACAAAAATACATGGCATGTTCGGGTAAAAAAGAGAGAGTTGCCATCTGCTTACAAGCACGTTAGGGCAGTTGCCGTGTACCCTGCAAAATACATGGCAACTGACATGTTCGGGTAAAAAAAAAAGAGAGAGTTGCCACCTGCTTATAAAGCACATTAGGCAGTTGCCATGTACACTGCAAAACACATGGCAAGCGGCAACTTGGGTGTAGGAGATGAGACGGGCGTGTGAGAGAGATGGCAAATGCCCACACACCATCCCTTGTGTGCGAGTGGAAAGTGGCGTGTGGGCGAACTGCTGAACGCCCACACACCAGCCCCTCCCATGTGATGAAACGGCCGTGTGGGCGACCGAATAAATGCCCACACACCACCCGAGTCCTACGTGGCACTAGAAACATGCCAAGATTCGTGCGCTCGCAAACAGACGCGGCTCCACGCGTGTGGACGAGATGCAAACGCCCACACGTGTGGGCGTTAGTGTTTTCGTTATTCTAACAAAAACCTGCTTTGTGCGCCATTACGCGCCACTCATCTCCAACTGTGATAAACACTGAGATTGGGTTACCCTCGTCTCTGTGAGGTGCATATGCGTGTGTGTTGTCACGGGTGCATTATCTTTTTTTTAGATCATGGAGTGTTGATACGAAGAGGCCAACCCAACATCCTTTATTGACATATATTTAAGGCCTGCACTACCATCAGATAAAGAATAGTGATGCATGAAATAGTCTTTTAGGAAGAAACATGTAGTGTAATTCAGTTAAATGATTTTAGAGAATCATTGAAAAATTTGAATCCAATGATTTTGATTCTGTAGATTTTTTGATTTGTAAGATTGTATTTCAATCCTAATCGTTCTTTTCACTATTTGGGCTTGGTCCAAACGCAAGAAAAAAAATGATATTCTCTCATGATGCGTCTCTCACATACTCCCGTTCATGAGCTAAATCGGTCCTGTTGGTTAAACGTGCATTTGCTCAGTTAAAAAAAATGCATTGTGCATGTCCTCCTTTTTGTGGGGATTAAAAAAAAAATCAATCAGCTAATAGAAATAGCGCTGGTTAGTTCGAGCCGACACGTACACCATCCATCACGTCACGTGTACCTCGCTCTAGAGAGGCCACGCTTCAAAGCTTATCCATTCGTCTCCACCTCCATCACTCTCGTTCTATTCTACCTCTCCATCTCTCCGCTCTCGCATCCCTGTGGAGCACCCGTTGTTTCCAGCCGGCCTGACGAGTGGCGACTGTTGACGAGCTACCACTGGAAACCCCGGCGACTACCCCACAGGCGGCTTCCCCCGGTAGCGCGCCGCTACCAGCAACCCCATCTCCAGCTCCTCCCCGTCGCCGTCATCGGAGCCCGGAGGCCACCACCATGCGAAGCCTCCGTCGTGGCGGCGGCGCCGGGCGGGGCTTCTCGTCGCCTCCCGGCTGGCCCGTTGCCTGTGCCCCCCTCGTGGCGGTCAGCTCGGCGCTCCGTACGTGCGTCGGTGCGTCTCTCGGTAGCAGATCCGGGGCGGCTGTGCTCCCATGGCAAAACCCGTGACTCCCGCGCGGCGCCTTGCCCCTCCGCTTCCTTCAAAGGAGGCCCGGTGCGGCGCATCCTCGATCTACATCATCCGGCTCCACCCTCCCTCCCTCCTTGACCTCCCGGTGACAGTGGCTCGGCCCGACCATCCTAGATGCCACATCCCCACGCGTGTGCCCGGCCGTCGGATCCGGTGGAAGCAAGGATCGGCCCCTATAGGCGAATCGGAAGAGAAGAGAGCGGGTCGTCGCGTGCAACTGCCGCTCATGGACGCCCGTGTTGTCCATCAGGTGAATCGGGAAAGAACAGGGCGAGGTGAATTAGAGCATTACTAGTAGAACCCTCATAGCAGTTTTAAGGATTGAGAAGTGCTAGTTTTTGACACTTTTAAGGGTTGAAAAACAGGGGCAAAGACTAGAACCCTCAAACCCAACTCAGTAAACTGCTTTAAAGGTTGGATTTGAGGGTTCTAGTCTTTGCCTCAACCCCAACCTTTAAAACTGTCATTTCATATATCACACATTTCATCACATTTCATCATATGACATATCCCAAATTCCATCACATTTGACATAAAACAATAATCATTCTAGTTATTATTACAACACCGAATAAAACAATAATCATTCAAATTATTACAACAATGTTTGAGCAAATTACACTAATTGTTCGAATCAAATAGGACATAGAAAAGTAAAACAAAGATACATCATGGGCCAATGCGCCCATCCAAGCGCCAGTGGTGCTCTATTAGATCATCCGGAGCCGACCATGAGTGGTTGCATCCTCAATCTCACGATGTGCTTGAAGAAAAGAGTGTATGCGAGAAGGGTTTCTTTCCGGTTGCACACGGGTACCAACATTGTCATAGAAACAAGGGAGGTTTAACCCTCTTTCATCCTCTAGGATCATGTTGTGTAGAATCACACAACATTTCATGATGTTCATCAAGGTTTTTTGTCCCAAAACCGAAATTTGGACCACGAACTATGGCAAACCTTGCTTGCAAAACACCGAAAGCTCTCTCAATATCCTTGCGGGCTGCCTCTTGTGCCTTGGTGAAATGAGCCTCTTTTCTTGTTAAGGGCACCCCATTTTTCTCCTTGATGGACTTCACAAGAGTTGCCCATTCGGGATAGATGCCATCGGTGAGATAGTATCCCATTGAGTACTCATTGTCCATGATTTTGTAGTTGCAAGTCGAGCATCCCCGTAAATTAATCTTTTGAACAAAGGAGATCTATTGAGGATATTGATATCATTGAGTGTTCCCCAAGAACCCAAAGAATGCATGCCAAATCCATGTGTCCCGAGATGCTACGGTCTCAAGCACAATGGTAGCATCACGGCATTTACCGTAATACATTCCGTGCCATGCCTTTGGGCAATTTTTCCACCTCCAATGCATGCGATCAAGACTACCTAGCATCCCGGCCATCCCTTTTTTCATTCATTTCCATTAATCTCTTTGTATCTTCCTCGTTTGGTGCGAAGATCACGCTCACCGCACAACCGAATGACCAACTTGGCAAACCTACGGACCGACTCCGTGGTTGTATCTTGCCTAATGCGAAGATACTGCGTCGGTATAATCCATGGTATGCCATAAGCGAGTACCCGCATTGCCGCCGATATCTTTTGATATGCACTAAACCCCATGATACCGTGGCGGATCTCTGACGTTTAAAGTAATATGAGGCGGCCTCACAATCGGTGACAATCTTCACAAACAAACTACGCCGCATTCGCACCTTTTCTGCGGAAGAGACGAGGGAGATGCGTAGGTACCTCGAGAAGTAGTCTTCCATCAAATGTTCGTGTCCGAGCGCGGTTCCGGTAGATGGTGACTCGCCCCATCTTCGACCCTCTCCTCTCGATCCATCGACTTCACGCGGTTTTCAAAGGATTGCACGTCGATGAGGAGGCTCATCATCTCGACGTCATCGTCTTGCAACAACTCATCGATGTCCGAATCGTCGGATGACGACCAACCCGACAAATCGGACAACGAGTCCATGTCGTTGTTGTTCACCTCCATCTACACAATACAACAAACAGTAAATTGTGAGTGCCAACAATGAAACAAAAGGAAAAAAATAAAACAAAAGAAAGAAAGGAAAGCATACCCACGGGAGCTCGGCGGCGCGGCCGCTCGCCTGTCTGCTCGCCAGCGCGGCGGCTCGAGGAGGCTCGAGGCGAGGCGGCCGGGGGCGGAGGCGATCGGGGCGGGGCGAGGCGCGCTGGGGCGGAGGCGGCGGCAGAGGCCGGGTACGGCTGGCGGAGAGGCGGCGGCGGAGCGGCCGGGCGGAGGCGGCGGCAGAGGGCGCGGCCTGGGCGAGGCGGCGGGCGGGCGGCCGGGGCGGAGGCGCGGGCGGCGGGCGGAGGCGGGAGGCAGGGGCGGGCGCCGGGCGAGGCGCGGGCGGCGGTCGGGGGCGGGCGGGGCGGCGGCGGCGGGCGCGGCGGGGCGAGGCGGCAAGGGGAGGCGGGCGCGGCCGGGGCGGAGGCGGCGGGCGGCCGGGGCGAGGCGGCGGGCGGGCGGGCGAGGCGCCGGGCGGCCGGGGCGGAGGCAAGGCCGGAGGCGGCAACGGCCGAGGGAGGCGGGGCCACTGATTTAAGGGCGACACGGCGTGAGGAGGAAGCGGAGGTTGGGAGGAACTTCCCTCCGCGCGACGGGGAAGGGAGTGGCCGGGTCGAGCGCCTCCAACCCTCACTTCTACGGTTTGAAATTGGGTTTGAGGTTGGACCCTTACTTTTTTGAGGGTTTGAGGGTTTAAGGGTTCTAGTCTTTGCGTTTTTTTTGTTGCAACCCGTAAAAAAGCGGTTATTTTTGAGGGTTTGAGGGTTTAGGGGTACTACTAGTAATGCTCTTAGGCAGGTGGCGGCGGCGACGGAAGGAGCCTCCCGCCGTCCTCTGCTCCGGCCGCACCTTGCACTACAAAAAAAATACACTTCCGTGATGATACGTGTTTGTCACAGTAGGTCGTGTTTTTTGTCATGTATGTATATCCATGACAAATATATGACAGAATCAAGATAGTCATATCTATGTTGTCGTAGAAGTGTTCCATGACATTACCAAAATTATCATCACAGAAGTGTCCATTTTCATGACGATAAATCGCGCGCCACAGAAGTGCTTTCGTCAAGGGTGACCGACACGTGGCATCCACCGTGAATCTTAACGCCGTTAAGCTATCGGGTCGGATTTTGGATCCGATAACCCGTTAACGATCTGACCAATGGGAAATTTCCACGTGTAAAATTTCGATTGGCGAAGGAAACGGTGTCGGCTCGTCGATGGGCGAGATATCGCCCGTCCATTGGAGGAGACATGCGTGTGATACGTCGACACGTATTTGGGCCCAACAGAGGCCCATATAGGTTAAAAAGGCCGGCCAGTCAAAGGCCCGTAGAACTTAATCAGTCTTGGTGGGCCAGCCCAATAACGGCCTCGCTTAATAAAGGCCCATTTACGGCCGAAGCGATCTGCCCGTTAATTGTTCGCCCAATATTTGGGCCCATTTACGCCCGGCCGATCTCGCCCATTAATTGTTCGCCCAATATTTGGGCCCGTTTGTGGCTCGAAGCCAGATCTGGCCCGTTAATTGTTCGCCGAATATTTGGGCCCAACTACAGCCCAGTGACTTTCGGCTTGTTAGAGGCCTGATGTAGACATGGGCCCATTTCAGCCCGGTGTGACTTTCGGCCTGGGAATGGCCCGTGCTGCCCATGGGCCATATATGGTCCGACGGGACATCGGGCCCACTAACGGCCCGTGTTAAAGGTGGCAATAGTTAAATAGCGTGACTTTGGGCTGTTAAAGACTGTCGCGTAATTCGCCCGTTGATGCTCAGATTAAGCTTTCGGCCTCTTAAAGGCCCATGATATCGATGGGCCAACTAAGACCGAGATATGTTTCGCCTGGTAACGGCCCGTGAGCTAATCGGGCCCAAAACGCCCGGTCTACATTATCGGCTCTTTGAAGGCCCGTCGACGACTAGTGAAAATTGAGGCCCAACATGCATTTTGGCCTGCTAAAGGCTCGTGGTTTCATCTCGGCCGTAACAAGCCAGTACAATATTCAGCCTGTTAATGGCCCAACGCTACCTGGGCCAAACTAAGCGCCGCTACCTGGGCCAAACTAAGCGCTAGGTCGACAAAAGGCCCAACTAAAATATAGGCCGGTGTAAGTATGGGCCTGGCGCAATGTGTGAAGGCCCCAATCATTCGGGCCCAAGAAAGACGCAGTCGCCCAATTGTGGCCCGCTAAAAACTCCTGCCCGTTAGAGTCGAATGTTTTGGTCCTACGACTACTTTTGATTTTTTTTCAGATAGCGGATGATGGCAGTAACTAGTAGGAATTAAGAACAAACCTACTCTATACAATAAAGAAATTACGACATAGTAACTAAGAATAAACCTACACTATACAATAAAGGATTTAAGGCATATTACATTCACTTTGGGCATCAAGTTCGCCACCAAAGGATCATAAAGCGCAACGAAGAAGCAGATTACAAAAAGTGGGCACCATTGCAACAGAATAACAAAATAATATTGAACCGAGACCACTTCCAAGACAGTTCAAGAAAGGTTAGCCTTATGGGGAACTACTGCATGAAGTCGCTAAGCAAAGGCGTGAGACCGGCCTAGCATGTCGATCATAGCTTCCGTGTGTAGCTGTTTAGCGATGAGGTTCTCATTGGTGTTCTCTGCAATCTTTCTTAGAGATAGGACTTCAAGTCGAAGTTGAGTTGCAGAATACCTTTCTGCTAGAACTTGGGACTGAAGAAGTCGAACTGATTCAGACAACAAATTATGTGAGCTTGTCTCGATCGTTAGTCTCAAGTAACTTGAACACTGCATCAAGACAAGACTTTGGGGTTGTCTCGCTATCTTCAAGACGTTTTGCCTTCTTTGCTGCAATATATGTTGGGTTTGTCTCATAGCCTTCAGCAGACTTGTGCATGCCATCAGGCATATCACCCTGAAACAAAGCAGAGAGATGACAGGTTTGCATGCATATAAACAAAGATGATAACTATTCTGTCAATTCTATCCAATTTCAAATTAGAAAATAAAGAGTAAGTTTAAAATATCAATAGCATAATTTGGCATTGTTCATAATGTGGGGAGCTTCACCACACTACTGGATTACCATGTCAACATAATAAGCATAGATGAAGGGCAAAGCAAATCATTGTATCTATTTTGGATACTGTGCATGGCATGTTGTTCATATCATCAGCCACATCAGTAAGATAAAATAGGAGATGACAAGGTGCAAACGTGGGCTGCTTCACCACACACTGGATTATAGATCCACAAAAACAAGCATACATATAGGGAGTATTAAGTAATGTGCATGGTATGAATAAGGAATTTGGTTTTACAAGTAAAACTTAGAACTTACGGTTCTTACGAACATGCATTTTGGTAGAAACAACAAACTAAACAGCAGATGGCGATAGGGAGTATGAGCAAATTAAACAGCAATTGAGGATAAAGGCTTTAGAAGGACTGACTTACATTAACAGCTAACACCGGCTTTATAATGCCCTTCTCCATGTCAAGGGAAGGATAACTCAAGAATTTCATCACGTAATGTTCTTCATAAGCATTGCACAGTACTCTACATTTTGTAGAGAGTAATTATAGATATGATAATACCGAAGGGATAGAGGATAATGAAGATAAGATGCAGATTGATGCTACATAATCAACTACCAATCCACAGAAGTAGTTGTTAATGTAAGTACAGTGATAGACCACGTGCAGTCCTTACAAGAGGGCTGCAGAGCTAAGCCTCTTCAAAAGAATTGGGTTGGTTCTAAATTTATGTAAGAGTCCATAGTCCATACGAATCTTATAATGTCCACCAAATGGACGATTACGAGGCTAACATGTGCAGTGATGCTACATAATCAAACATCTATGAAAATAAGTATGGTCATACAGGGCAAGAGGTACTCACAAGAGCAATGCAGTGTGCAGTATAGTTGCGAGATTCTATGGTCCCTTGAGAACGGATGTTCTTCTGCTAACAGTTTTCGTACAATTGAGACATTAAGGCAAATGCAGAAATGTAGTTCAAATTGTGATGTGATATCATAGACAGTACCTTACGCTGCAGCCGAGACCAATGTGTAACAAGATTATTCCAGTCACCGTCGGATAAATGTAGCATCGGAGACTTTACAGAAATTTCGTTCAGAGGCTTGCCATCGAAGTGCGCTTGCCTCAGGTAGGAACGATACTTCATCAACGAGTGCTTGAAAAGCGCAACCAACCCTTGCTCGTCATCACAATCCAGTTTGCTCCTCGCTTATTTAAAAGAATGAAATCTTGTGTCTTCTGTCAACAGAAACATATGCAATAATGACCATGAATAGCATTAGTACATTACTTACGCGTAAGCTGCGGAGGAAGACTGGAAATTTTTCTGTGTCTGCGGTATAATCTTTCCATGAAGGAAAGATGCGCACAAAGTTCCTGACAACAACATAAGCTTCATCTTCTAAACTGGGAAGAAATGGAACAGGGGTCCTATTTGCTGCAATTGGGGCTCTCTATGGTTCGAAAAGGGATTTGGCAACTGGATTTGGTGTACTCTTTCTTTGGAATGGGGTTTTATGTCAGACACCGGTGCTATGTCAATCGCATAATCATACTTTCGCTCGGCGGTTGGGGTCTGCCGAGTTGGGGCATCGGTAAATGACCCGGTGTAGTAGGGCTAGAGTCTTCTAGAGTTGGGGTATTTTGTGGGTCGTGTGATATTGCAACTACACCTAATGGGCTATTTGATTTATCAGTGCCACTACCTTTTCCAAATACTTTGCTTGTGCTCCTCCACAATCAGCAATCGCCCTCTTCCTTTTGAACTTCGATACACAAGAACAACATTTGAATGGATAAATATGGTATGATGACGTATGGAATATGTCTTTGAAAATGGATAGGCGGGGCGTATTCACATACACGATGTGTAAACTAAGCTAATGACAGTTCAACAAAGTAGAAGCAATGCAAAGCATCAGTTGCAAGATATGTGCGAGCAATGTAACCTTGGAAAGTTAGAGCAAGTACCTTGATGGGTGAGTAAGATAGGGCATCTTCCTCGACTCCTCCACTAGGGAGCTACATTGACTTAGGTCTCCCTCTAGCTCGTAATCACTTTTAGGATCATATTCGAGCATGAATCAGAGGTGGAGAGCGTTTGCATTGCATTGCATCCAGATTTGATTTCAGTTCCTTAATGCCAAGTTTGACAGCCATGGCATTGTTCTGCTTTATTCTTTTCATGCGCGCAAGCTCATAATCATTATGATGCTGTTCAGAATTTGAGATTCATGAAAACATAAAAAGTAGTCAGATTATCTATGGAATGCATTATGGATTCAACTCGGAGAGTGTCTCCTATAAACCCCTGCATATGCAAAGTTCACCTCCCAACCGTCTTGACAGGACCACACAGAGAAATACAAACCCCTTATGTCTCTATAACAAAGTGTGCACACATTTCAAAACTGAAGTAGGAACATTAGAATCATATGAAATTCATATTTGAACAAATAAACTAAGCAATTATGAGTGGCTAATGTTTAGCTTCAAGGGTGGAGTGTTGGTAGTGCGACACAAAGCAAGTAGGCAGATTGTATTCCATGTAAAAGATCGAAACCTATGTAAAAGCTGGAAATGACACTTTCTTTCTATACAATGCAGTGTTCACACCCACACATGATGGAAGAGATCACATAGAGAAATACTATTCACTCATGTCTACGGTTCCAAAGATTTAGAAACAGGGTGGTCCACCCTAAAAGAATATTGACAACAAATATGACAAGGCAAGCATAGATGTAGTGAATCAGTCATTTACTTGTGAGCTTATTAGGACAAGTATGCATAATTGTAACTGCAGTAAAAGACCGTCCAAAATCTGAATGAAGAAGTTTGTCTAGAACTTATTGTTTGCAACTAATCGACGTGAATAATTGGATATTATATCGAATGAGTAAGAAAGACAAGTAAAATTGTCAACAACCTGGCTTGCGGTAGTAATCTGGGTCAATGTCACTACGACCAACAATCCAAAATGACTAGTTTATGTTCCGAGGGACGGAATTTTGAAAACCCCAGAACTTTAGAGGTACTAAAGATTACCGAAATACATCTGAACCATTAAGTGTAGGTAGCACCGAGCACACAACAAACCCTAATGACAGTCCCGCCTAATGAGTGATGAATCAATTAGAAAATGGGTGATGAGGAGTGGGCTGGAGTGTTGAGGACTTATCTCAGGATAACTCGGGTTGGCTTAGTGGGTGCTGCACGCCTGAGCCCTGAACGGACTGGGAAGGTAAGCACAGCGGCGCGCCCGGGCAGCGGTGACGCTGTTGGGCGAGCGGCTCTTGACCGCCTGTTAGTCCGGCGTCTCTTCCTAGAGTCATGCCATCCGGGGACGGCAAGTCGTCGACGAGGCAAAGGCGGTCAGCAGTAGAGATCGAAGCCGCAGCAGAAATGAGGGGAATCAGGGCCTGGGACGACCCAAACTCCCAGGGTGGGCCGGCCCACCATGGGCACCCTGTAGAGATACACATCCGAGCGGCGAACATGCATTTTCAAAACTAATTTAGGAACATTTAGCCAACCAATTAAACAACTCTGTTTTAATAATATCATATTCGTATTTGAACAACTAAGCTTGTTTAGCTTGATGGCTGGAGCAGTGTTATTATGACACGAAGCACGTATTCTGATCGTATAGTGATCATAAAAGGGGGAAACTCCAAGCATATTTTTTTTAGGAAAAGAGGGTTTCCCCTCCGATTTCTATTAAAGAAACCACCACGGAACCAACATGATCAATTAAAACCTAAGCATGATCAATTAAACCGTATTATGGCTGTGCCATGGCAGATTTGAAGCTACAAACCAGAGAAATGATATTTAGCATCCATTGTTTGCTTCGAACTAAGAACTAAATTCTAAGAGCTGAAAAGAAAGTAGAGTAACCAAGTTAAGATCTATTTTCTGGTTGAGATCAAAAAGTTGAGGAGATATGAAGTACCACCTCTCTTACGGCGCCGTGTAGGCATCGAAGTGCGATGGCTGTCGGTGGCGTTGAAGCAGATTTGCGACGGTGAGCGGGTGCATCGGGGGATAAGTCCCGTTGCGGTGGAAGAGAAGGTCGTGTGAGCGGCCCCGGCAAAGAGGACGACGGCGCCGATGAAGCGAGAGGATGCGATGGAAGGCTATTGGTCCATCGCCGTGGATGAGAAACGACCATCTCTAGCAGTGGACGACACGGTCTTGGTAGGCGCTCCGGCATGGTGGAGGACGGTGGCGATGGATGTGGTGGAGGACGGCGGCGATGGATGGGGTGGCGGACGGAGGCTGGTGTGGGGATGGGGTGTTCTAGCGTGGACGGTGTATGAATGGGAAAATGGAGGGAGAGGTAAGGGGAACCATGTTTTTGGGACGCGCCTGTCTGAAATATGGGAAAGTTATGAACTTAGCCCCCGTTTAAAATTTGGATGTCTCGTTGGTTGGGGATAGGACGGTAATCTCGCATCTCGCCAATATTTGCCTAGAGCGATTTCGCGCGAGGAGAGGGTGGTTGGCGCCCATGGTTGGCGCCCACGGTGTATGAACGGGCTGACAGTAGGGCGGTTGTGTCACGTCTGAGTGAAGTTACAAACCTGCCCCTATTGAAAGTATTTGCCTACATCGATTTCGACCAAGTCGAGTTTGTTTTGCCGCCCACCGTGTATGAATGGGGAAATGGAGGGAGAAACAGAGGTCTTTCGGACGAGCTTGAATCAAATGTGTTTTGTCGCCCATGTTTGGCGTCCACCGTGTCGGAATGGGCTCAGAGGCGGTCGTGTCACGTCTACTTGAAGTTACTAACCTACCCCTATTGAGAGCAGTGGAAATCGGGCCGATGGATTGTCTGTGTAAGGGGTAGACAGTAATTTCCATCTCCCAAACACTTGGCTTCGGGCAGGCTTGCCGCTTCTTTCGAATTTTGGGACAATAAGCATCCACGTTTACCCTGGCAACTAAATTCGAATCCATTTTGTATTCCTATACGAATCTTTATAAATCATTCTATGTGTTTTTATATATCTTCAAAAGCACGACAAAGATGTATTCCACTGTCATATATGAATATGATTTATAAATGCCGATACTCAATTCGTAAGCTAGAATCCAGTTTAAGGTGAATTGAATATTTGGAACACTTTATGTCCAACTCAAATGTCACACGCATCATAATGTGTACTCCCATTTAGATATGTACACAAGCGATGTATCAAGATTCAAATACCGAGTCAATCAACCAATAATGTACACAACTAACGAACATATAAACACTTATATAGTATATGGATCAATAATATCAACTAACATACATAAGCCAGGCCGCTGTACTTTCTTTTGGCTACAACAACATCCTTTTTTAGCCAACATCTTGGCCCTTTCCGACGCGTGCCACTTATGGTCCATCTATACTACTATTATTGCTAAATGCACATTCAGCCCGATTGGCATATTTGTAGGTCTGGCACAGCAATCCAAATGAAATGTCTCCAGTCTTATCAATTAATACAGACTTGTGCTCAAATAAAATTACAAACCAAAAAACAAAAAAAATTATTACATGATCTCTAAAACAAATGGTTTGATTGATTACATGAACAGACAACAAAAAGGTTATTCAACTATGGAAAGAACGTTTCACCTATGATTTACCAAGTAGGAATTTAATTTCCTTTTTTCCTTTAGGACCTCAACAATCTGGTCAGTCTCAGCTTGCTTCGTTTTGAAATCCACCAAATATTTAATGGTTGTCTTGAGTACTGCTTGTGATTGTGTTGTTTGCTTCCTCAACATGTCAACTTCATCTCTAAGTGCAGAAGTAGAATCTCTTTCTATCAATAGTTTAGCCTCTAGAGCATCAGCAGTTGGCAATTCATAATGCACGATTGGGCCGGTGCCATCATTGTGGGATGATGCAACGTCCATGGGGACCTCTCTCTTTGATCTTGGGCTAACCTGTTTTGCCATTAAAGTTTCAATTGGATTCAGAAAAGTTGAAGTTAGCAAAATATCTCAACTGGGAGTTATAACAGCAAACTAGTTAAACAAACAAGGAATTAAAGAGTTTTAATTGGATGCTGAAAAGTAGTTATTAACATCATTGTAACCCGCTGTTGCAGCAGCAATGCAGTTAACAAACAAGTAGATATTTAAGTTAAGGCAAACAGGTAATTCTTAACAGTAAGTATCAAACACATAGATAGGCGCAGTCTACAATATGATTAACAGGCTGTGCCATTATGTAATCAGTAGCAAACTAAATTAAGCCAAGCAATGTAATTGAACAATTTTGCAGTAAGTGGCTAACTAACATTCCGAGAAATAGGTAACTGAACTTACGATAGTTCTTTGTACAGGCACACCGCAACTTCTTTTTAAACACAAGGTTGTACGAAGGAGTCCATGGCATCAATTGCTTGGATACGCAGTCCCAATACTTCTTTATTCCCACACTGCATGGGTAAGTCGAATGGTTAATCTGGTAAGATGGTGCGTCCTTGATATGTTATATGAGGACGTGTAGTCGCACTAGTTGTAGCCAAACACATCACAATCGGCTTTTACAGATATTTCATGCTATTACTTTTGGCATATCGAGATCTAAGCAATCTACAATAAGATGAAAATACTGGCATCCTTCACATTATTGGCGAACTCAGTTCATAGAAACAAGCAATTCAACCATTCTGTGGGTAAAACAAAAGCGCCACTGGAATATTTTTCACCATCCAATCATACACGCAAAAAGGGGCGACGCCACCATAGGGGCCGGTATGGGCCGCCTCGTGTGGTCGGAAAGTGTGCACCTAGTTTGAGTCGTCCAAGTTGGCCCACGCTAGTTTTGTTCGTCCCAACGCACGAGCAGGCAATGTAAAAAATGAAGAAAAATGTTTCAATTTGGATGTGCCAATAACATAAGTGCAAGGAAGCCCCTATAGTAGGCTCGCGGCCCAAACGAGCGCCTCCCATATCGATCGGCAGCAGGAAAAATCCCAATTCATTCGCTCTAGCCTCCAGTCTGGTTTGCTCCTAACCTAGCCGCCGCTGGATAGACCGACACAACACTTCCTTGCGCCCTCGTTGGAGGGCGGTCGCCGGGATTCAAGAGAACGGGAGGACAAGAAGATGAAGATCCAACCCTGGGTGTAGCCTGCGTGGGAGGCAGCGGCGGCAGCACAGGCATGGCATCGAGCTTGCGCAAACGGATAGTCGCAGGTTGCGAGAGTAGCATGCGCAACGAGTAGGTACATCACATCCCTGATTATCTTAATTCAACTCTTCAGTTTCTGGCCAATAGTTAAACCTGACGGTGTTGTAAAACTGCTTGTATGTAGGGAATCTATGAGAAAATGAAACCAATTTCTACTTATTTTATAACTCCCCAATCAATACCGAATCGACCGAATCTGATGTATCTAATCAAGTTTCCGTGCAAACATACAAGCGCATGTTGTTCTTGAGCTGAAGTGTCTAATGAACAGATCGCTAATGAAGGATTTGATGCAAACATTTTACATGCTCCTGGTGATGAACATATAGTGTCTAATGAGGGATCTAATGCAAGCATTTTGCAAGCTCATTGAAGGATTTAGTGTCTAAATGATGATCTATTATGTTGAGAGAGACAGATATTTGCAGGCATTGATGACAAGCAAATTATAGTGCATTTTCATAGCTTGAGGAAACGTCGAGGTCATCTACCAGAAAGTCCCCTCAGATCATGACAACATAGCATAAATACTTTTCTAATCTGTTGTTTGAAACTATTGGCATACTTGTGCAGGATAGATATATTGATATGCAGTTTGCGCACTGGTTATACATGCAATTACACTTCAATATTTTCAGCCAGAGAACGAATAATTCAAGCAGTGCATGCACTATGTTTGTAGTCCTTGTACACCATGTTGCATTTTGTGTTTTTGGTGCTTGCATCATTTAGTGTTTATAATCTGAACTACTTTGGATCATTAGCTGGTTTTCAAAGTGCATGTAGCTTCACATTTCTCAAGTTATGTTGATTTCCTGAGTGCAAGTGTCTTCGTATTTTTTAGTTAAATATTCGCCTTGGTAACTTGAATTCGTGGATCAGCCATCGCACACAAATCATACACGAATGCCAAGATTTAATTAAATGAAATGAAGGGACTTACGCTAGCTCGTTGTACAGGCTCATCGCAGCTGCTATGCTTGGGATGTTCCATGTACAAGTCCATGTTACCACTTGCTTGGATGTGCAGGCCTTATGCTCCTTGCATCCCCCTCGCATTTTTGGCACGGCGAATGGTTGATCAAATAAGAGGAATCGACCTTGATGTTGTACCGAGGACGAGATACTTACAAGGTTATAAGGGTGTGCGTAATGTGTACCAGATCCCGTGGCGCCGTCATGCTTCGCTAAAAATGGATTTGCTTGTTTCAGATGATATCTCCGTAAGAAATAAGAGTTAAAGTCGAGTTGCATAGGCGTGTAAACTAAGAGAGCAGTGAAAGGATACCCAAAGATCGTCGGAACAGTGCACAAGGGAGTGATTTGTGGATACCTAGTTCGGGCCGGCGTTTGGGCATGCTTGCCTAGCTAGAGTGCGGGTCATGCTACGTCTTGAGCTTGCGTTGGTTTTCCCCAAAGAGGAGAGGATGATGCAGCACAGTAGCGTAAGTATTTCCCTCAGTTTTTGAGAACCAAGGTATCAATCCAGTAGGAGGGCACGCACAAGTCCCTCGTACCTGCACAAAACGATAGCTACTCGCAACCAACGCGATTAGGGGTTGTCAATCCCTTCACGGTCACTTATGAGAGTGAGATCTGATAGAGATAATATTTTTGGTATTTTTGGTATATAGATGCAAAGTAAAAATAAAAGACAAAGTAAAAACAAAGCAAGTATTAAAAGTGATGGAGATTGATATGATGAGAATAGACCCGGGGGCCATAGGTTTCACTAGTGGCTTCTATCAAGAGCATAAGTATTCTACGGTGGGTGAACAAATTACTGTTGAGCAATTGATATAATTGTGCATAGTTATGAGTATATCTATGTATGATCATGTATATAGGCATCACGTCCATGACAAGTAGACCAAACGATTCTCAAGATCTACTACTATTACTCCACTCATCGACCGCTATCTAGCATGCATCTAGAGTATTAAGTTAAATACAGAGTAACGCCTTAAGCAAGATGACATGATGTAGAGGGATAAATTCATGCAATATGATAAAAACCCCACCTTGTTATCCTCGATGGCAACACTACAATACATGCCTTGCTGCCCCTTCTGTCACTGGGAAAGGACATCGCAAGATTGAACCCAAAGCTAAGAACTTCTCCCATTGCAAGAACTACCAATCTAGTTGGCCAAACCAAACGGATAATTCGAAGAGACTTGCAAATATAACTCAATCATACATAAAAGAATTCAGAGAAGATTCAAATATTATTCATAGATAGTTGGATCATAAACCCACAATTCATCGGTCTCAACAAACACACTGCAAAAAGAAGATTACATCGAATAGATCTCCACAAGAGAGGGGGAGAACATTGTATTGATATCCAAAAAGAGAGAAGAAGCCATCTAGCTACTAACTATGGACCTGTAGGTCTGAGGTAAACCATCGACACTTCATCGGAGAGGCTTTGATGATGATGTAGAAGCCCTCCGTGGTGGATGCCCCCTCCGGCGGAGCTCCGAAACAGGCCCCAAGATGGGATCTCGTGGATACAGGAAGTTGCGGCGGTGGAATTAGGTTTTTGGCTCCTGTTCTGATCGTTTGGGGGTACGTAGGTATATATAGGAGAAAGGAGTACGTCGGTGGAGCAACAGGGGGCCCACGAGGCAGGGGCGCGGCCTAGGGGGGCGCGCCCCCCACCCTCGTGACCGCCTCTTTTGTTCCTTGGAATAGGGTCGAAGTCCCTGGATCACGCTCGGTGAGAAAATCACGTTCCCGAAGGTTTCATTCTGTTTGGACTCCGTTTGATATTCTGATTCTTCGAAATACAGAAATAGGCAACAAACAGCTGGTCTGGGCCTCCGGATAATAGGTAAGTCCCAAAAATAATATAGAATTGGAAAATAAAGCCCAATATAGTCCAAAACAGTAGATAAAGTAGCATGGAGCAATCAAAATTATAGATACGTTGGAGACGACGCATCCCTAAGCTTAATTCCTGCTTGTCCTCGAGTAGGTAAATGATAAAAAAGAGAATTTTTGATGCGGAGTGATACTTTGGCATAATTTCAATGTAAATCTTCTTAATTGTGATATGAATATTCAGATTCGAATGAATACAAAATAAAAGTTCATATTGATAAAAGAAATAGTAATACTTCAAGCATACAAATCAAAGTAATCATGCCTTATCAAAATAGCATGGCAAAAGAAAGTTCATCCCTACAAAATCATATAGTTAGGCTATGCTTCATTTTCGTCACACAAAGATGTTCCCAACTTCTATACCCCCGATGACAAGCCAAGCAATTGTTTCATACTTAAATAATCTCAAACTTTTTCAACCTTCACGCAATACATGAGCGTGAGCCATGGATATATCACTATGGGTGGAATAGAATATGATGATGGGGATTGTGTGGAGAAGACAAAAAAATGAGAAAGTCTCACGTTGACGAGGATAATCAACAGGCTATGGAGATGCCCATCAATTGATGTCAACATGAGGAGTAGGGATTGCCATGCAACGGATGCACTAGAGCTATAAATGAATGCCCAACAAAAGAAAACTAGTGGGTGTGCATCCAACTTGCTTGCTCATGAAGACCTAGGGCATTTGAGGAAGCCCATCGAGGAATATACAAGCCAAGTTCTATAATGAAAAATTCCCACTAGTATGAAAAAGACAACTTATGAGACTCACTATATGAAAAACATGGTGCTACTTTGAAGCAAAATATATGAGACTCACCACATGAAGAACAAGGTGCTACTTTGAAGCACAATATATGAGACTCACTACATGAAGAACAAGGTGCTACTTTGAAGCACAAGTGTGGAAAAAAGAGATAGTAACATTGCCATTTTTATTTATTTTCTTTTTTTGGCCTTTCTCTTTTTTGGGCAATGCTCTAATAATGATGATCATCACACTTCTATTGATTACAACATAAGGATTACAACTCGAAACTAGAACAATATATGACTCTATATGAATGCCTCCGTGATGTACCGGGATGGTGCGATGAATCAAGAGTGACATGTATGAAAAATAATGCATGGTAGCTTTGCCACAAATACGATGTCAACTACATGATCATGCAATGGCAATATGACAAAAGTAAGGTATGTCATGATGATGAACGGAACGGTGGAAAGTTGCATGGCAATATATCTCGGAATGGCTATGGAAATGCCATAATAGGTAGGTATAGTGGCTGTTTTGAGGAAGATATAAGGAGGTTTATGTGTGATAGAGCGTATCATATCACGGGTTTGGATGCACCGCTAAGTTTGCACCAACTCTCAATGTGAGAAAGGGCAATGCACGGTACCAAGAGGCTAGCAATGGTGGAAAGGTAAAAGTGCGTGTAATCCATGGACTCAACATTAGTCAAAAGAACTCATATACTTATTGCAAAATTTAGAAGTCATCAAAAATCAAGTACTACGTGCATGCTCCTAGGGGATAGATTGGTAGGAAAAGACCATCGCCGTCCCCCGACCGCCACTCATAAGGATGCACAAGCCGTGTACACTTCATGTTTCAAATTTGTTACACAACTTTAACCATACATGCATGCTACGGATTTGCTAACTTCAACACAAGCATTCTTTAAATTCATAATCACCCAACCAGCATGACTTTAATATTACCACCTCCATATCTCAAAACAATTATCAAGTATCAAACTTTTCTTAGTATTCAACACACTCAAAAGAAAGTTTCACATATCTTGAATACCAAGTATATTAATTTTAAGAAAATTACCATGCTATTGACGACTCTCAAAATAATCTAAGTGAAGCATGAGAGATCAATAGTTTCTTTAAAACAAATCCACCACCATTCTCTAAAAGATCTAAGTGAAGAACTAGAGCAAAAATTATCAAGCTCAAAAGATATAAGTGAAGCACTATGAGCATAACTATCAAACTCAAAAAATATAAGTGAAGCACTATGAGCATTCTATCAAATTCCAATTCATGTATGGCTCTCTCAAAAGTTGTGTACAGCAAGGATGATTGTGGTAAACTAACAAGCAAAGACGCAAATAATACAAGACGCTCCAAGCAAAACACTTATCATGTGGTGAATAAAAATATAGCTCCAAGTAAATTACCGATGGAAGTAGATTTAAAGAGGGGATGCCTTCCGGGCATCCCCAAGCTTTGACTTTTGGTGTCCTTGGATTATCTTGGGGTGCCATGGGCATCCCTAAGCTTAGGCTCTTGCCACTCCTTGTTCCATAATCCATCAAAAGAATTCACCCAAAACTTGAAAAACTTCACAACACAAAACTCAATAGAAATCTCGTGAGCTCCGTTAGAGAAAGAAAACAAAAGACTACTTTAAGGTACTGTAATGAACTCATTCTTTATTTATATTGGTGTTAACCTACTGTATTCCAACTTCTCTATGGATCATAAACTATTTTACTACACATAGATTCATCAAAATAAGCAAACAACACACGCAAAACAGAATCTGTCAAAAACAGAACATTCTGTAGTAATCTGTAACTAACGCAAACTTTTGGAACTCAAACAATTCTACCAAAATTAGACGACCTGGAAAATTTGTTTATTGATCAGCAGCAATTGGAATCAGTATTTTATCATGTTTTGTGATTTTTAACAATTCGGGAACTGAGCGCAAAGTTTCTGGAAATTACAGCAAGATCAAATAACTATCATCCAAGAAGATCCAATAGGTCTAGCTTGGCACAAACACTAATTAAAACATAAAAGCACATCTAAACAGAGGCTAGATGGATTATTTATTACTAAGCAGCAAAGAAAAATATTGGGTTGTCTCCCAACAAGCGCTTTTCTTTAAAGCCTTTTTAGCTAGGCATTGAGATTTCAATGATGCTCATAAGAAATACAAGAATTGAGGCACAAAGAGAGCATCATAAAACATGTGACAAACACACTTAAGTCTAAAATACTTCCTATGCATAGGCATATTATAGGCAAAAAAATTATCGTAGCAAGCAAAAACTAGCATATGCAAGGGAGCGGAAAGGAACAATAGCAATCTCAACATAACGAGAGGAAATTTAGTGGCATGAAAATTTCTATAACCATATTTTCCTCTATGATAATAATTACATGTGGGATCATAAGCAAATTCAACAAAATAGCTATCACAAAGTATATTCTCAACACGATCCACATGCATGCAAAGTTGACACTCTTCCAAAATAGTGGGATTATCATTAACTAAAGTCATGACCTTTCAATACCCACTTTTATCAAAAACTTCATAAGATTGAACATTCTCCAAATATGTGGGATCTAAAGTTGACACTCTTCCGAACCCACTTTCAATATTATTGCAAACAATATTATCAATCTCATATTCACTATGGGGCTTAAATAAATTTTCAAGATCATAAGAGGAATCTCCCCAATCATGACTATTGGACATAGCAAAACTAGCATCCCCAAGCTTAGGGTTTTGCATATTATTAGCATAATTTACATCAATATAATTTATAATAAAATCATTGCAATCATGCTTTTTATTCAAAGATCTATCGTGAAGCACTTCATCACAATTTTCAGATTTACGGATTTCAGACAAAAGTTTATAAAGATAATCTAGTGCATCCAAATCACTAGGAATTGGTTCATCATAATTGGATCTCTTAAAAAGATTGCCAAGCGGATGGGGATCCATAGATATTAGCTTCACTGTTTAGGAATAAATACTCAACTATTTCAACCAAGCGAGAAAACGAGCCAAGAAAGACATCAAGGCGAACGGAAAAGAGAGGGCGAATAAAACGGCAAGGGTGAAGGGGGAGAGGAAAACGAGAGGCAAATGGCAAATAATGTAATGCGAGAGATAGGGATTGTGATGGGTACTTGGTATGTTGACTTTATGTAGACTCCTCGGCAGCCAGAAATCCTTCTTGCTACATCTTGAGCTTGCATTGGTTTTCCCTCAAGAGGAGAGGATGATGCAGCACAAGAGCGTAAGTATTTCCTCAGTTTTTGAGAACCAAGGTATCAATCCAAAGAGAGGCCACACACAAGTCCCTCGCACCTGCACAAAACGATAGCTACTCGCAACCAACGCGATTAGGGGTTGTCAATCCCTTCACGGTCACTTACGAGAGTGAGATCTGATAGAGATAATATTTTTGGTATTTTTGGTATATAGATGCAAAGTAAAAATAAAAGACAAAGTAAAAAACAAAGCAAGTATTAAAAGTGATGGAGATTGATATGATGAGAATAGACCCGGGGGCCATAGGCACTAGTGGCTTCTCTCAAGAGCATAAGTATTCTACGGTGGGTGAACAAATTACTGTTGAGTAATTGACAGAATTGAGCATAGTTATGACTTATGAGTATATCTAGGTACGATCATGTATATAGGCATCACGTCCATGACAAGTAGACCGAAACGATACTGCATCTACTACTATTACTCCACTCATCGACCGCTATCCAGCATGCATCTAGAGTATTAAGTTAAAAACAGAGTAGCGCCTTAAGCAAAATGACATGATGTAGAGGGATAAATTCATGCAATATGATAAAAACCCCATCTTGTTATCCTCGATGGCAACAATACAATATGTGCCTTGCTGCCCATTCTGTCACTGGGAAAGGACACCGCAAGATCGAACCCAAAGCTAAGCACTTCTCCCATTGCAAGAACTACCAATCTAGTTGGCCAAACCAAACAGATAATTCGAAGAGACTTACAAACATAACTCAATCATACATAAAAGAATTCAGAGAAGATTCAAATATTATTCATAGATAAGTTGGATCATAAACCCACAATTCATCGATCTCAACAAACACACCGCAAAAAAGAAGATTACATCGAATAGATCTCCACAAGAGAGGGGGAGAACATTGTACTGAGGTCCAAAAAGAGAGAAGAAGCCATCTAGCTACTAACTATGGACCCGTAGGTCTGAGGTAAACTACTCACACTTCCTCGGAGAGGCTTTGATGATGATGTGGAAGCCCTCCGTGATGGATGCCCCCTCCGGCGGAGCTCCGGAACAGTCCCCAAGATGGGATCTCGTGGATACAGGAAGTTGCGGCGGTGGAATTAGGTTTTTGGCTCCTGTTCTGATCGTTTGGGGCACGTAGGTATATATAGGAGGAAGGAGTACGTCGGTGGAGCAATAGGGGCCCACGAGGCAGGGGCGCGCCTGGGGCACCCTCTTGACCGCCTCTTTTGTTCCTTGGAGTAGGGTCCAAGTCCCCTGGATCACATTCGGTGAGAAAATCACGCTCGAAGGTTTCATTCCGTTTGGACTCCGTTTGATATTCTGCTTCTTCAAACACCGAAATAGGCAAAAACAACAATTACAGGCTGGGCCTCCGGTTAATAGGTTGGTCCCAAAAATAATATAAAAGTCGAAAATAAAGCCCAATATAGTCCAAAACAGTAGATAAAGTAGCATGGAGCAATCAAAAATTATAGATACGTTGGATACGTATGAGGTCACTTCAGAGCCGTTGAGGGTGATGTACCGGGCGTTATTGGCCAAGACGGATGCAGATCTTGAGTGGCAGCGGAGCGCCATAATGCGGTGGATTTAGACCGTTGGTCAAGCCCCAACGACCTCGGGGCGGAGGTGCGACGATGTGCTTGGTGAAGTAGCCCTTGAGCTGGGAGACGGCGTCGGTGAAGCGCACCTGATGCGGTGGAACTCGGTGTCTGTGAGGCACGTCAGTTGCGGCGGCCGACGTTGTCGGTGGACCACCCGGTGAGGTGGACGAGGGCGTAGATGAGGTAGCTCCGGTGCGGTGGTGAAGCGCGACCGTCGTCTTCATCGTCCTCATCCGGCACAGAGGTGGGGAACGGTGGGGAAAGAGACGAGACGAGGGGCGATTCGAGGGTTGGCGGCGAATTAGGGATTTGAGCAATTTGGGCGCGGAAGGGGACGGTGGAGAAGAGAGATTTTGCAGGGCTGGAATTGGGGCCGGGATATTTTAATCCAAACGTGGAAGCGAACTTATATTGTCGCTGCCCTTTTTTTTGGGGGTGGGGTGGGTGGCTGGGTGCTACGCGTCCGTCCGACTACACGCGACCACCCGACAGACTATGCTTTGTTGTTTTAAGGCACCTACCTTTGTGTCCATGACATGTGGGCCCAACAGGTTGCTGGTCCACATGTCACCACCCAAAGGCAGTTGCCTTTAAGGCACCGGCAGCTGCCCACCCGACACGAATTCTCGTCTGCACTGTGCGCCTAAATTTGAGAATGCAAACGAATCTTCTTTAATTTGCAAACGAATCTGTATGTATTACCATGACCGTGTTTTCCTTGCAATAATTAGTCATTCGAAACGAGATACTCCATCCGTTCACTTTTGTAAGTCGTTTCAGACAACTTAAATTGAACTGTTTTGCACATTGTCTGAAATTTCTTCAAGGTCTTATAAAAGTGAACAGAGGGAGTACTATAAATTAATTAATGAGGAGTTATTTGAAAAAAAATAGAAACGGTACCCACGCTAATGTGGATTAGAGTGTGTGTCACATAATTAGTTATTTGGATTAGAGTGTGTCACGTAGTTATATTTTTGAATTAGAGTGTGTGTCACGTAGCGATCTCAAATTCTAACGTGGATTTCGCATTTCACTGTATCCACGCTACTTTTTAAATACAAATTCATATGTATATGATGAGCAAATTGGTAGTGAGAAAACTTTTGGATGGATTCAAACATATGACCTACAAAATAGCACAACAAATTGAGTCAATGTCAACTTTTCGAAACTTAGTATGGCACGAATTCGAAATAATTACTCGTATGCCTGGTCCTCGTTTCAAATATTACAATTTACACCTATTTTAAAAATCGATATTAATTCTCGTACTATTTACATTAAATTTTTGTTTTTAGCCCCCCCCCCCCCCCCGCACAAACGCTACATACTTCCTGTATCGGTCAATCTTCCTCTCCTAACCACCTTAGGAAGCTATCGGTTTCCAACACACGTTCATTCTTTCTCTCCATGATTCGATCTCTAAGTCTCTCAACTACACAACCCCTTTTTCCACTCTGTTACCAAATGTATTTACCTCACACACCCGCCATTGCACCCCATGCCGAGCTCTCTCTCCCCCCTCTCCCTCTCACCCTGTCGCGCTAAATACATGCATTGCCTATCTAGCCCCCCAACCTCTCGTGCGCACACAAACACGTTGTATATCTAGGTCACTCCCTCGAGACTATCTCACTCTTTCTTCCGTAGGCGGGCCACACTCGCTCAATCTTGCTCTCTTTATCTGAGTCTCGTTTAACCTCGTTTTCTTTCACACACAAATGATATATCTCCCTCTTCCGGCCTCGATCGACACACTCTATACTCTCTCACGCAGATTGTCTATCTAGGTCAGTCCATCCAAGCCGCCGCCACTCTTTCGACCTCATGGTGGGCCACGCTCACTCTCTCTCTCTCTCTCTCTCTCTCTCTATCTCTCTCTCTCCGTATGTCTCGATTGACCTTGCTCTTTCTCGGAAAAAAACGATATATCACCAAGTTTGAGCCCAATTCGACCTATTCACATTGTATACTCTCTCACGCACATCGTCTATCTAGGTCACTCTCTCCAACCCGTCTCACTCTTTCGATCAATACGGCGACCCTATGTGATCGGTTGACCTTGATTCCTCCCACGCACAAAATATATCTACACGCCTATGACTGGATCATCTCTCAAGCTCTATCTTACAGCCCTCACCCTTTCCAAAAAGCTCAATCGGACAATATCTCTCCGCAGCATATATATTTGTTCAATGAATGTCGAACCACACTCACTTTGTCTCTCTATCTATATGTCTCTCGATTGACCTCGCTTTCTCACACCGTATCTTCCACACGTTGAAGCTACTACCTCTCCATCCCTCGCAAAGCCGGAGCTATTTACATTATGAGGGGCACTCCAACCTTGGATTAATTTTTGTAGGCATTTATTCCGGTCGGTTTAGATTATATTTTCGTAGCATTCGGCCCACAACTACTCCAAACACCGTTGCAACCCACGCAACTCCCCTAGTTGATTTCCCTCTAGCTCGGCATCGCTCTCTCGCACGTCCTTTCTCGCCTTCAAGGTCACACCATGGTATTATTGAAAAAACTATGTTGTTATCTTTAATTTTATAAATAACCTAAAAAACTACACATCGATAGTCCACTTGGAATGGAACAAATTTCGACCCACAAATTAAAGTGCTACAAACTACACACCGAGGGGCCCACATGTCATGAAACAAATTTGGGCCCATATACAAATTAAAAAATAAAGGACGAGGATCGAACATGCGACCGGGCCTTCAAGCCGCACGTCAATAGGCAACATAAGTAGAATAGCAATGTTTGTTGTACCCCCTTTGTTCATGTAATGTTTTTATATTACCACAGCCTAATTAATGGATAACATGTAATATTATTTTTAGTACTATTCGCGTTCACTTACTGGTGGGTTCCATGTGTGCTCTCTCTCTCTCTCCTCCCTTTCTGCGTTTAGACGCACGGGCAAACAGGAAGAACTCGCGGGCGATGTTGCCGTTGACCATATCTGGACGCGTTCACAAGTCTGATACGTCTCCAATGTATCTATAATTTTTGATTGCTCCATGCTACTTTATCTACTATTTTGGACTATAATGGGCTTTATTTTCCACTTTTATATTATTTTTGGGACTAACCTATTAACCGGAGGCCCAGCCCAGAATTGCTGTTTTTTGCCTTTTTCAGTATTTCGAAGAAACAAAATATCAAACGGAGTCCAAACGGAATGAAACCTTCGAACGTGATCTTCTCACCGAACGTGATCCAGAGACTTGGACCCTACTCCAAGAAGCGCCAGAGGCGATCACGAGGTGGAGGGCGCGCCCCTGCCTCGTGGGCCCCCGACGCCCACCGACGCATTCTTCCTCCTATATATACCCTACGCACTTCCAATAGACCAGATACGAGCCAAAAACCTAATTCCACCACCGCATCTTCCTCAGATCCACGAGATCCCATCTTGGGGCCTGTTCGAGGCTCACGAGGGGGCATCTACCACAGGGCTTCTACATCAACACCATAGCCCCTCCGATGAAGTGTGAGTAGTTTACTTCAGACCTTCGGGTCCATAGCTAGTAGCTAGATGGCTTCTTCTCTCTTTTTGGATCTCAATACAATGTTCTCCCCCTCTCTTGTGGAGATCTATTCGATGTAATCTTTTTTTTTGCGGTGTGTTTGTTGAGATCGATGAATTGTGGGTTTATGATCCAGCTTATCTATGAATAATATTTGATTCTTCTCTGAATTCTTTTATGTATGATTGAGTTATCTTTGCAAGTCTCTTCGAATTATCCGTTTGGTTTGGACAACTAGATTGGTAGTTCTTGCAATGGGAGAAGTGCTTGGCTTTGGGTTCAATCTTGCGGTGTCCTTACCCAAGGATGTAAAGGGTTGCAAGGCACGATTGTATTGTTGCCATCGAGGATAACAAGATGGGGTATTTATCATATTGCATGAATTTATTCCGCTACATCATGTCATCTTGCTTAAGGCGTTACTCTGTTTCTAACTTAATACTCTAGATGCATGCTGGATAGCGGTCGATGAGTGGAGTAATAGTAGTAGATGCAGAATCGTTTTGATCTACTTGTTTTGGACGTGATGCCTATACACATGATCATACATAGATAACCTCATAACTATGCTCAATTCTATCAATTGCTCAACAGTAATTTGTTCACCCACCGTAGAATACTTATGCTCTTGAGAGAAGCCACTAGTGAAACCTATGGCCCCCGGGTCTATTCTCATCATATCAATCTCCATCACTTTATTTTACTTGCTTTGCTTTTAATTTTTTACTTTGCATCTTTATACCAAAAATATCAAAAATATTATCTCTATCAGATCTCACTCTCGTAAGTGACCGTGAAGGGATTGACAACCCCTAATCGCGTTGGTTGCGAGTAGCTATCGTTTTGTGCAGGTACGAGGGACTTGCGCGTGACCTCGTACTGGATTGATACCTTGGTTCTCAAAAACTGAGTGAAATACTTACGCTACTGTGCTGCGTCATCCTCTCCTCTTCGGGGAAAACCAACGCAAGCTCGAGATGTAACAAAGTCACGACACCAGTTTCACGTACTAGCAGCACTAGTCAGTGTGTACGTGCAATGCACGTTAATTTGGAAGTATATGAAGTGCATGTGGATATTAACTAATAGGATATTATTTGCGTGTTTTCATGTGATTAGCACTATTTTTGGCATGAAATTAACTGCGCACTAAACGTGTTGAGCGCTCGACATTGAAGCACTCTAGGTCGTTCGATGACAAGGAATACATGTGGCTTGATGACGTTTTATATTTAATTTGATACGGCTCTAGCAGAACATTCAATCGATCAAACCATACATTTCGTTCAGTCTGACTCCGACTTTAAATTATACGATGATCGATATAAAATAAACGGAAATGATAAACATTCGGATTTTAAGCATGGCAATCCGAACGTTTTTCATGGAAAATTTAGATTACGCGGCGGCGGCGGGGGCGTCTCGCGGTGGGAAGCGGCTCCTCTGCCACTGAACGACAGCGACGGCGGCGTCTTGGGCTGTTGTTGGCGTACTCCTGGACGTTGTCCTAGCTTCAAGGAAGGCCAAAATGTTCTGGACTTCGGAGCGAGTCAACTGGCGTTGGTGCAAGGAAGCGGTCGACGGCTGCCATCCATGCCGCTGAGGGGGGCACTGGCACCCGCGCGGGGACAGGCGCTGTTAACGGCGCGACGGAGACATTCGTGTGCACGGGCACCGCACGGCGCGACACGCCAGCACGCCAGCAAAGCGCATGCGCGCATCGCAGACGGCACCGCACGTGCGGCGCTGCTGCCAGACGCAAGAAAGCATGCGCCGCAGGTGCACGGGCGTGAAAGTCGGCGGGGACCTCATGGAACCCCGTGGCATCAGGCTCGGCGACAATGTGCGGCTCCCAACCCATCAATGCCACGGGATGGGCGCCGCGTAGTCGGGCGACGGAGCCGAACGGAGCGGGACAGGCGTGGCGTCTTCCGCAAGGCCGCCTCAAGCTCGTCCCAAAGCGCCTTATGTTCTTGAGACTCCGGCTGGGTGTCTTGCTTAGGAAACTGGAACACTAAGGGCAGACCATCGTGATGCGGCATGGCGTACGTTTAGGTCAGGCTAGTTGGAGGTAGACGACAGGAGAATCGGAGAGGAAGAGAGAGGATTGTAGCGATACCGGGTAGTGCGGGGTTGATTTTAAACTACGGCGCCGGCGACATTAAAAGTGGGAGCAGTTGGGACGACGGTGGGCGGCGGAGCCTGGTCAAAGGGCTCGCCTCCCGGTGAGTCTGCACAGCGGTCTGCTCGCACGCCTCCCTGACGCGGTCTGCTCGCACGCCTCCCGTCGACTCACACGCTTGCTGGGACGACACCTGCCGATGAGAAGCGGGGACTCGTGGCGGCACGTAAACGCCCACGGTTTCAATAGTGAAAGCGTTCGCCTTAACGTGACAGGTCTTTGTTCCAAAATACCTAGGCTCTTCATTTGTGCAACTTATCATAAGCGGCTTGTCTCGAATTGAAGAAAAAACTTACGAAGTAATATTTGTGCCATATCACGTGACCATGCTTAGTTTCAAGAATTTATGCTCACTTTTGGATTTTCTGAAATTTAAGATCCGTGGATTCAAACAATATCATAACCTGCATCATGCAATAAATTTTCAAGCCGTACATCTGTCTTGTTGTATTTCTTAAGAAAGGATTTGGTCAAACATTTTGCTTAGTTAGACTTCGACAAGTTATATATGCAGAGTAAAAGGATAATCCCTCCGCATCAAAGGCATTGCCCGATATATTAACTCATGTACTAGGCACGAACAAACGGGCTCAATTATGTGCTCATCCTGGTGTAGTAGTAGTAGTACTAGGCAATGCAGTTGACGGGTGACCTTGACGAGCGGCGATCGAGGAATTGAACCGTGCTCGGCACGGTAGGTAACGTTGTCTAGTTACTAAAGCATCCCTCCATTGTTCATCGGTAGTCATTAAGGACCGGGGACATGAGGGGAATTTCCTAGGGCTGGAATTCTGGCCGCCAGATATTTCGACTTGAAACGCCGAGGCTCGACTGGTTGGGGTTGCCTAATGTGCGTACCACGCACACCACCGAAGGACACGAGCCTGGTTTTTTTAGGATCAACATGAGCCAAGGTCTGGCTGGTACGCCGTTGGGTCCTACCATTCGAGAATACGAAAGGAACATTTTAAATTGCCGAACGAATCTATGTGTATTACAATACCCGTATTTTCCTTGCAAATACTAATCTCAACGTGGTAATTGATTTATGACGAGTTGTTGAATTAGAGTGAGTTTGTGATATAGTGATCTCAACGTGGATTTCACATTTCATGGTACCCCTAGTAAGTTTTCCAATGCAGATTCAAATTTAAAAGATGAATAATACGGAGGTGAGAAAACTTTGTATGTATCAAGCATATGACCACACACACACAGACACACAGACACACACGCACGATCACAACAATAATCCAATAAGTATAGTGCATCTACTTTCCAAACCATGCATGTATGACACGAATTCAAAAATACTCCTTCTATTCCAAAATACTAGTCTTTTAGAGAGTTCAACAAGTGACTACATACAGAGCAAAATGAGTGAATCTAGACTCTAAAATATGTCTATATACATCTGTATGTGCCAGTCCATTTGAAGCCTCTAAAAGACTAATATTTAGGAACGAAGGGAGTAAAATGTAAGACATCCATGGTCCTCAATTCAATATTTAAAATGAACATGAAACTGAAACATGAATATTAAGTCTAGTACTACAGTACATGCAAATGTTGTGTTTAGGCAGAGCTATGATTGTCGGGGGTCAACCCCTCGACCTTAGATAAAATTGTGGAGCTCTGCTTAGGGTTGTTTAGATTATATTTGTCCCCAACCTCCCAGCCATCGATTGGTTGTGGACCCCACCCTCCTCCCGGGAGATAATCATGTGCCCCCATACCTTAGTTGCTATATGCCGATACGAGTTGCTTGGAGCTTGTAGATCTGAGATATAGCAGCTCACATGATGTGTCTAAATATTTTTGCAGGAAACCTTGATGAGTTTGAGAATTGCACACAATTTGTACAAAAACTACTTAGATGCCCTTTGATCCCATGTCCAACGACCTCGAAGCTCGTATCACTGTAGCATCTAAGATGAAGGAGGACATCATATTCTCCTGTATGTAAGAATATCATGTGCTACCACACCTTAGATGCTTTGGTGATACAAGCTCTTCGGAGGCGCTGGATTTGTGACCCAACACCTCCTCTGTGGTTCGAATGGTTTTTTTGCAGAAAAGCCCCAAAAGAGTTCGGCCACTACTTACAAGCACAAAGACTGCTCAGATGCCATTGGATCTCAGATCAAACGACCTCCAAGCTCAGAATAACAGAGAGCATCCAAGCTGCGATAGCACCTTATGTTTTCTTGCACGGGAGAGTATGAGGTGCTCCCGCACCATAGATTCTATGGTGATACGAGTTCACTGAGATCTAACGGCCCACAGTAGGAGGTTTGAATGTTTTTGCAATATACGGCTGATAGAGTTTGGGAAATGCGCAGAAAGTACAAGTACTACGCATGTGCCATCTGATCACTGATAATACGACCTAGATTCTCATATCATCGTAGAGGGTAATTAAGCTTACGGGAGCACCTAATATGAGCACCGGGAGCCGTTGGATCGAAGATGCAGCGGCACACACGAGGCCTGAATGTTTTATTTGCAAAAACCTTTGGAGAGTTTGGAAATTGCGATAATTACAAAGACTACTCCCAAGCCATTGGATCTCACTTCCAACGGTGTAAAACTCGTATCACCATAGTATCTAAGCTGCGGGTGGACGTGATATTCTATGTCGCTGTCATTTTTGTTCGTAAACTTGCAAAATACGTGTAACTCGTGCCGTTACTTGTCTAACCGCGCAAAGTGTTTGTTCAAAAAAACCATCCTACACTGAAATATCGGAACAACACACGGGGGTCCCACTTGTCATGAATCAAATTTGGACCTAAAACTAACAAATCTGAAAGACGAGATTCAAACTTGCAACCTGGACTACAAAACATAAGTCGATAGCCTGAAAAAACGAATGGTTGTTGGCTTTGTCCCATAACTTGATTTTATACAGTACTTGCATTGAGTAGAGTAGAGGGAGTACCTCGTCAACACGTGCATGACCGTTGTCTCACTTAATGGTGGGTCCTAGGTCTGCGATCTCAATCTCTCTTCTCTCCATCGTCTAACCTTTGCACGAGCACACATGAAGACCAGCGCTAGCTTGCCGTGGTGTTATTACAACTGAAAAAAGCTTGGAAAATAGAAGAATCGCCTAGAACAAGAGACGTTGTGGCTGGTCGAGACGGAGCTAACCACATCTATCCTCCGTGCCATGTTTGCATGATGAAGCTGCGTGGCTAGTGGGGTGTTTTCGACCGACTGGCTGGGTCCCGAGGTCGAACCATAGGTACTACGTCTGATACATTATATTTTTACACGCACATTTTTCCTCTGTGCCGAGACGTGACTCACCCTACTGCGTGGTTTCGGGGTCCTCCCGGGTGGTGCACACATATATTCTTCCTGACGTGGGATGCCCTACCGCGTGTTTTTTGGGTCCTCCTCGTCAGAAAGTAATCAAGCAAGTAAATGAGTCGTCAAATCACGAAGACCACCTTTCCCCGCCGAGTACATCGGCTGAAGCATGGTGGCTAGCTAGTTGGGCTAGTTCGACCGATTAGCTAGGCCGCCGCCACATTTGTTTTTTCACCCCTTTTTATCTACTTGCCGGCATGTAAATTTAAATATCCACCGCGGCGTTGCTCTGGTGTTTGGGTGCGGCAGGATTTTTAATTTTTTGATTGACGGGAGCAGGCGCGACAGGATTTTAAATTTTTTGATTGACGGGAGCAGGAGCGGCAACAAAGTCACGATGACTCCGCCTGTAAAAACCCACTGCTCCCTGATGTGAGAAGTCGTCGACTGGTGTTTTACTGTGGTGAAAACCAAAAGATTCCCCGCTCCCTCCGCCTTCCCATAGATTGCATTGCCTTTCAGCCGTTTCACCCCCTTTGCTTCCTCTCCCCATTGCTTCTACCTGGTGCCATGGCGGCGCAGCAGATCACGGAGTCCGAGGTGAGGCGCCTGACACAGGAGCTCCATGCCAAGGATGCGGAGCTCAGGGCCAAGGACGTGGAGCTCCGTGAGCTCAAGGAGGAGAGGAGTGCCATGCTCCTCTATTTTGTGCAGGAGTTCACGGAGCTTCAAAAGCGGCAGGCGTCCACCACAAAGATGCTCGAGGCGTCGGCAGCGTTGCTGCAGAAAGCGAGAGATACGATAGGCCGTCGGGGGAGCCGGCTGGAGCACGAGCGGGCCGATCGTGACGAGGTCCAGGATCGCCTCAGCCACTTGGTGAACCAAGTTGCCACGCACGTGCTGCGGCTACCGGAACCGTCGTGCCAGCGCGACGATGCCGACCGTCGGGCTAAACCCGTTTGACCACCCAGTCGACTTCAACGAGCTGCGGCTTCCTGACCTGGTCTCCTTCTTCACCTATATCTCCGAGGAGCTGAGCCGTCTCCGCGCGATGGTGGGGGCTGAGCTGGACAAGAAGGGGTTGCGGGCTGCCGTTGCTGTTGCCGGGCGAATCCTTTCAGGGCTCCGTCACCGGAATCCATTCGTGCCATTGGATGTCGTCTTTGACGAGCTGGCTCCCGTCGACCGAGCGGGCTCATGGGCGGTTGCACCCTGCATCACCAACGCCGTCGCCTCGAGAAGCGTAGGGACTTCGGTGGTGTTTAGGCGCCTCCGCATGGGCATGTCCATGTCTCGCGCAACATGACCGTTAGATCAAACTTAGACAAGTGCAGATCACCATCAGAGCACAAAGCGTGTGGGTGTGTTTGGTTGCATTCTCATCTCAATATAGTTGTTTTCTTCGTGTATTTTGGCAACCTACTAGTGTGGACTCCTGTACCCTTCATGCACTCGCCAAACACCCAAAAGTGGGTCGAGAAGGGAACTTTTGCTCCCATCCCGCACCCTTCATACACCCCGCCTAACACTATTCGTGCTTCATATGGTTCATGTTTCGTGGAGTAATCAGTAGCACCGCATCGTCTGCGATGTGGACCTAGTTCTGTTAACATTGATCTCACCGTTCATTCTCGACCGGACAGTCGAGAAAGCGGTACTATGTTACATATAGGAGTAGTTGACATGCGCACAACATCATTTGTTGTCGTCATATCTTACTACACTAGCAACAAGATTGTGTAGTACTGACGTGTGAACCACTGCACGTGCCTAGCAGTAGGAGCACTGTGTATGTTCAAGCGGCTGCCGTGTTTCGCACTCCTCCGCCGTAAGAGTGGAAACTTTTGCTGTAATCATTTTTTTCTTCAGAATGAAAAATAGTGGACACGCTCTACCGTGCGGATCCTCCTCCAGCCATGCACTAAATTACTCCGTAGTAGAGTGACGGTAGACTACCCCGATCGAACCGCCGTAGTAATGCCCAATGAGCCGTCAAATCACAAACTCCCTCCTTTCCAGCAGTAAGTTGGACGGACGAAGCAACCATCATTTCACTCTTCTCTCTCAGCTTCCTCTCTTGAAGAAAACCCCCACTCACTTCTCTTCTCCCTCATCTCGTTCCTCCTTTCACTCTTCTCTCTCAGCTTCCTCTCTTGGATGGACGCCGGAGCACCAGCCGATGTGATGTCTATGACTCTGGCCAAAACCGTCGAGGCTCATGGTACGAAGAAGCGCAAGCACCCCACCGAGACTACCGCAGACAAGCTCAAAGCCATTGCCCTGTCCAAGCCCCCCTCTCCGGGATCCCTCATTAAGCAAGTCCAGGTAATGTCTCTTGTTGACGATCTTTTTCTCGATCTTGATCGTGTTTTTTCATCTAACACGCAGTACAAGTACTGGTAGTACAACTTCCTGGGTGATCTTGCATGTGATTTTAGTGTGCCAAATGACGGTTCTAAATTCCTCTTTTGACCAAAACATGCGAGAGGTTGACACTGATTTCTTATAGATTACTTTCAACTACTCCCTCGTCCCAAATTTCTTGTCTTAGATTTGTCTAGATCCGGATGTATCTAATACTAAAATGTGACTTGATACATCCGTATCTAGACAAATCTAAGACAAGAATTTTGGGACGGAGGGAGTATTTTATGAACATCAATGCTACCTTTTAAGAGGGTATATTTGCCTCAGTAACTTGTGTTATGGATATTGCATGTAATCCCTCTGTTCTGATGCCTTTTGAAGACATGTTGTAGTGTCTTTGTTCACTCATTTCTGTGCGTATGTGTAGTCATATATGGAGTATAATATCGAAAATCATCTTATATTTCTGAACGAAGGTAGTAATAAAATATGGTTTCTGTTTGAATTAGAACCAGGTCTGCGGTGGAGATGAAGTTCTCAAAGTCATGTTGTGTGAACTGGAAGACCTGATGATGAGTTCTACTGCTGAACTATCCAATTGTTGTGTCCTTGTCGCCACGTGTCCTGAACTAGTGTTTTCCTGTAGCATTGTTGTCAGGCGTGTTCTCGAGGCTGTACTTGACCACAACAATTTCCTGGTTGTGCCTTTGATTACGAAGGGTGTGGTTCTTGTAAAGCTTCCCAACAAATCTGATGCGGCCTGTCTTCATCATCATGTTTATGAGTGGAAAGACCACTCTGTTAGGTTCTCCAAGGTTGACAAGATGGTGATGGTGCATGTAGACATCTCACACGAAGTCCATGGCCTAGTCGCTTATGCGGGTTTCATCCCGTAGGTCGGTGGCAAGAAATAGTCTGCAGAGTTTAGTTAGTCCAACTTTGCTTGTCTGTAGTAAGTACTATTGTTCAAGATTTGATTTGTGTTTGTGAACCATGTATTGTTTATTAGTACCGCCGCTTTTGGTGTGTGATCAGTCCCGAGAACGGTCTATGTTAATGTCTGTCCACTCAATTCAGTCTGATATTTTGAAGTATCCAGATCATATTTTTTGTGAGGACGGTTTATCAATTATGGTTACACTCCAATATCTGTATGCATTGCAGGGTTTATCGCACCCACCAGGATTTCCAGTCCCATGGATGTTCGGTCCATACGATTTGTCACGACCTTTGGACTGTCCTTCTTGTGGGAGTAGGCGGGCCCTGCATGCCACACGTAGTTGGACGATCAATCTTCCGCTTAGTACTTCAACATAGTGATTTCTGGTAAGGATTCGCTCGTGTCACATCAAGTAAATCTTATTGATTTACTGTCTAAATCTTATTGATTTAATGTCATGTTTTCTTTCTTTTCCAGCAATGTTACGACGCAGGTTTTGCCATGTGACATTCATCACAGAATAAACCGTTTGGTTTGCTCTACGATGGCTATTTTTTCAGGTTTCACTTCTTATGTCGTGTGAGTAACGAAGTCACTGTCCATCACTTTTGTTACTGGAAAAAATTGGATCAGTCTGTTGTCTGAGTACAAGCTGAATCCCTATGATGAACTGCAGTTTGGTTTAACAAAAACGCCACAATTAGTCCTTCTCGCGTTTAAAAGAAATGAAGAAAAAAATTGGATCGTGGTCATGGATCCTAGTCAAGTTAGAAAGCTGATCATAGCAGACCAAACACGATCGCCGCTGTCTCGCACAGATCGATCACTGGCAGTTGCTCTAGCACTGTCGGCAACAGCCTCGGTCCGATCCAGTGAGGATTGGGCACCGACAGCGTCAAAGATATCACCGATCTCTGGAGGATCGGGCATCGACACCGGCACCTGCTCCGACACCGGCACCAGGTCTACAAGAGCACCATCTCCGGTAGCAGCAGCGGCTTCGGCACCTGCACCAACACTTGCACTTGCATCTGCTCCGGCCCGTGTAGCTGCACCGGCAACAGACTGGGCTGCAGTTTGCACTTCATATACTAAAGTCCTTACAAAAACCGACATGTCCACCTTCTTGGTAAGCATTGGCCGCCCAAGTGCTTCGTTCTTTTTTCTTTCCATGTTGTTTCACATGATTCACTGTGTTGATCTAACTGTTTGGGTATGTCTTCTTGTTTGCAAACAGAGAATTCCTAGAGCAATGAGGGGGTCGTTCAACAATCCGGGCGACCGCGACCAAGTTTCTCTTACCATGCGCAACCTTGGTGTGAATGAACCTGCTTAATATACCATAAGTACAAAGGATGGTCGCATGATGATTGATGCTAAAGGATGGTCAAGGTTCAAATCTAAATCATATCTTGCGGTAGGGGATGATGTCAAAATTGAACTTTCTCGGCAAGGAGAGTGGGTCCAAATCAACTTTGAAATTCTTCAGTAGCAGCACGCAACTGCCGAACTGATCTATCCCCCGAGAGATTTTGAAACAAGTGTCCTGTGTGTATAAGTAGTACGACAGTATTATTTATCACATGGTATATCGTTGATAGAATTGCAACTCTTATTGCTGGTTAGGAACTGCCGTTCGATTTCATTCCAACAGCTGCCGTGCTTTATTCAATTTTGTGTATTCGCCTTGAGACAGCATCTAAAACCAGCGCTGTACCGATCACTTGCAATATGAAAAGCGCTGGGGTAGAACACATGGGCCCCCAAACATGCAGGGTCGGCCTGCGGCCCAAAGTCCAGAACCGTGAGCCTATCTGAGTATTATATTCTTAGCTGAACCCCCATAAAAAAAGCTGAACCCCCATAATGCCCGTCGTTGCATAGGGAGTATATTTCTCGGCAAGGTGAGCCTGTGATATAAAAGATTTGTATATTTCTTTACAGAGGGAGTATCTCTCTGTCAAAAAATATATTTATGTGTAACTAGTTACTCCTGTCTTTCTACTTCCTTTCGCTGATATGTGGGGCAACCGACAACGGGGTCGACGTGCCATATGCACAAATCGGAGTGCACAACTTCACAATAGACACACCCCGGTCGTAGCGCCGCAATAATGCCCAATGAGCCATCAAATCACAACCCCCCCTTTCCAGCTTAAGCAGTAAGTTGGACGGACGAAGCGACAATATTTAACTGGGCCTGAATCCCCTTCTCTCGCCCGCTTGTTCGTGAGAAAACACCCTCTCGGCGATTGCATAGGATTTTCTCATGGAGAACCAGTGCAATTCTTCATCCATCCTCGATAAATCCAAGTCCCTTGGTCGCAGGTAATCCTAGGATGGCAGCCGCCCGCTGATGCATTTTCTTCCCATCGAATCTAGTGTGTTTCATTTGCGGTGCCCAAAGTGCGAGTACCCTCTGTGTTTCGCACCCTCGTGAGACGCCACACTTGTTCCTTCTCATCCTAACACATCATTTTGAAACGCCGCACAAGATGTTCCTAGAATCCTCTTTTCTATCCGGGAGGGTGGGGTTTTTGAACATGCTGTGTTCTCATATTATTTTTCCTTCAAAGGTATTATTTGCTCGCTGTAACACATGTACTCAAGATGCTCGGCCTTGCCATAACCGAATACACCAGTTTAATGGTTACAAAGAAGAAAAGCCATGGATATAAGTTCCGAGTTGGGTTCATGAACCAAGAAGATCGCTGCTTTTTTATGGCGAACTTGGATAAACTTTCTCAAGTGTTACAGATCGATAGTTGGCGCATCTAATGTTGATGGAAATAGCAGAACCTGGTCTCATCTTCACTGCGATCTTCCACCCCGACGTCGCTCCAATTGTTCATCCATGTTAGTTTTGTATCTGGTTCTTGCTTGTTGCCTCGATTACTTCTTAATCCACCTATTCTGTCTAACTAATCACAATTTAACTTTAGAAGTAGCAACGAATCTCTCACGAAGATTCTACTTCTAACTCATATTTTCTTATAATTGGTGGCACGTGTAGGTTTTTTTTCAGAGTTAAGCAGTCTGCTCATTTGTTACTCTGTAATAACTCGGTTGTTACTAATGGCACTGAAGTTGACTTTATTGATCGTCTTCCACAAGTTCCTACACTTTATTGATCGTCTTGAGGTCCTTGTGGGGCGTTTAAATGGTGGAAGGCCACGTGGGATATGTGTGCCACTGCTGCACTCGTTGAACATGTCCAACTGTGTCGAGAAACTTATGGTACGAGCTGTTTTCTGTTATATATGTTGTTCATAAACTATTGCTTATACACAGTTTTACAGTTGTGATCTTCTTGAAACAGGAACTGCCGAGTTCAATTGTTCCTATACAGATGCCTGACCATGGTCGGGTCAGACTTGCACTTGGTCGTGATGTTTACGTCGACCTACTCAATTCCCCTTGGAGGTGAAAAGATACTTATTCATGGGTGGTCTCAAATAATGAAGGCCCGTACATCTTGGAGAATAGGACAGAAGATTATGTTCATGCTTTTCCATGGCTCTAAACCGAATATCCTGTTTATTGACCACGCTAAGTAGATGAAGCCGCTTTCGTAAGGTTGTGGATGCGCTGGGTGGCGCCTAGGCCTTGTCTCCGGGCTTGGCGGCCTCACCCTTGGTTAATCAGAGGCAAAGTAGCACCGCTCGAGGCGTGCTTTGTACGGTTGAACTCAGATAAGTACTCATACCGCTTTCAGCTTTGGTTGTTAAGTGCCCCTGATGGTTTCAGTTAAGGTTGTTAAATACTCCTGCTGCTTTTACAGTCTGTCGTGTTTCTTCAGTCCTGTTTTCCTCCAGCCGCCAAAACCAAACCAGCGCCCGGCCGCCGCTTCCGCCTCCATGGCTACTGCGCCTCAAGACGCATCACCGCCCCACCGTCTCCTAAATCGTTAACGCCCGGCGTCCTCCATGGCGCTTTAGTGCGCTTTCGCCCGGCGCCGCCATACTGTCGCATTGTCAACATGGTCAACAAACAACAAGAATCGGCAATGCACGTGGAGAGGATGACAGTAGGGGCCCACCACGTCAGCGTATGGAAAAATAAAATGCTTCCTCCTAGTATTTTCCTGACATCTGGGACCCACGACATTGTGAGCGTATATAGTCAATAGACAAGAGAACAACTCAAGATCGGCTGACACCTGGGACATAGCTACTCGAGCAGTATTTTTTTTGTTTAGTATTGTTGAGACGGAGCAGGGTTTGAACTGGGTTGTGGCCTGTCTAGCCCAGGCTTATATTTTATGTTCACCATGTGACCAGCCCAGCTATTTTTTCTTTGTGAAAATGAGCCCAGTTTATTTTTTCTGAAGAATACCCAATCCATGCCTACTTATTTTTCTACGCCCTGATGGGCTGCAACTCTTTCAAGACGCCTGCAAATCTTGAAAGTAATATGAAATGGGTTGTAAATATAAAAACAGATGACAAATTGGCAATTACTTTATAATTTCCTATTTTTTCACATTTTCAGATTCCTATTTCACTGGGCATTAACCTAATTTAAATATATCTTCAAAGTACTATAAATCTGGCTCGACATTTCGGTATTAAAAATAGTTTTGAACCCACAGAAATATGCGAAATTGGCCCTGGCCAACCAAAAAAAAAGGACTGCAATAAATTGCACAAGAAGTTTCCGTGAGCTATATATAAATTATTAAAAAAAAGAGGGAGTGGTCTTACTTGTGGGCCTGTTTAGTTGACGCGTATGCAAGATTTTTTTAGTTATTATATACGTCAACAAACGATTCTAGCAGACATAACCGTTGGATGTCAATCCAACGGCCGCCGTGTTTCTTCAATCTCTGATCTCCTTGCTCCAGCCGCCAAAGCAGCGCCAAGGGACCGCTTCGCCTCCGCCTCCCGTGGCCGGGTCAGGCTGCCAAGCAGCCTCATCGCCCCTACTACTCCCACCGCTGGCCGAGCATCCTCTACTCACCCACACCTCGTTATTCTCAAGGCGGACAAAGAGCCTCACACCGCAGCCAACCGGTGAACCCTCAGACTCCTCTCCGCTGGCTTCCACCGCAGCGTCTTCCCGGCTCTGCGTCGTCCCCTTCCTAGGCCTCGCCGTCCACCGCGCCGTGGTGCTCGGCGTGGCGTGGTCAATGTGGTCAACGATCGACTTCCATCGGAAGAGTATTGTACGTGGAGAGGCCGATACCGGGTCCACGGCAGCCGCAAGGAAGTGCCTCCTTATCACGCGGAAAATAATTATTCCTCCACCTGACAGTAGGGACCCACCGGACGGGCCACCAGTATTTCGCGAAAAAAACATTTGCCCCTGACTGCTGGGACCCACAGGACGAGCCACCGTATTTCACAAAAAAACGTTCCCCCCGCTGTCAGCTTAGAACCACCGGAAGTGCCTCCTTATTACGCATAAAAGAATGAATACCCCCTGCTAGCTGGGACCCACCTTGGTGGGAGGCTAACTTGTGGGGCTACTAAGTTGACTGGGACGGATGCCTTTGTCAACTTTAGTCAATATATGAACGATTCTAGCTCCAAAGGACCGTCTGATGTCCATCCAACGGCCGTAGTGCTTCTTCAACCTCTGGTCTTCTTGCTCTAGCCGCCCAAAGCAGCGCCGGTCATGCCGCCTGCTCCTGCCGCCCGTGGCCAGCTGTGATGCCGCAGAGGCCTCACCGCCCCCTACTACTCTCACCGCTGGCCAGTCCATCCCTCTAAGCACCCACACCCCCTGTTGTTCTGCGGCGACGGCAGCCTCACACAGTAGCCGAACGAGTGAACCCTGATACTCCTCTACGCGTGAGCATCCACTGCCGCATCTTCCCCGGCTCCGCGTCGTCCCCTTCCTAGGCCTCGGCCACGCCCACCGCCTCGGTGCTCTCGGGCGCGCGTGGTCAATATGGTCAAGGAATGGCTTCCATCGGACGTGGATTGTACGTGGAGAGGCTGATACCGGGTCCACGGCCGCAGCAAGGAAGTGCCTCCTTATTACGCTGAAAATAATGATTCCTCCACCGACATTTGGGACCCACCGGACGGGCCATCAGATTTCACGGAAAAACGTTTCCCCTGATTGCTGGGACCCACCAGCTTCATCTTCGCACGCAAGGAAGTGCGACGGCAAAAAATGATTCGCTTCTCGATCCGGGACCCACCAGCTACACCTTCGCATGCAAGGAAGTGCGTCCGGGCAAAAAAAAAGATTCGCCCCCTGACTGCTGGGACCCACCGGCTACATCTTCGCACGCAAGGAAGTGCGTCCGGGCAAAAAAAAAAACGATTCGCCCCCCTGACTGCAGGGACCCACCAGCTACATCTTCGCATGGAAGGAAGTGCCTGACAGTCGGGACCCACCTGGTCGAAGGGTACGTAGTGTTGTCATTCTGGTCGCAAACGTGTACGTACATACTGGTCTTTGTAGAGGAGCGCACGTGTCGTAGTAGAGGCGCGCACGTAGCATGTACACGTACGTACAACGGCCAGGGTGCAAGAAAGAAAATACGGCCACGTATGTGTACATACGGGCAGGGTCTCGAACGCCTACTCACGCATACCTACGTCCAGGGCTCGTGTACATGGATGGGTCGAAAGGAGAAACAACGTCGTCGACGTGTTCATGGTGAGGCAACGGAGTGCGCCGTGTTCATGGGGAGGCAACGGAATGCGCCGTGTTCATCGGGAGGCAACGGAACGCGTGGGAGCCAACCGCTTGGACGGAATAAAGCGATGGAACGAGGCTGGCGCATCGCACAACGGAGGAAATGGACCTCCTACGCTTGAACGGGTCCTGTTGATCGGGAGGGTGTGGCATCAAGAAAACGGCGAAACGGACCTCCTACGAAACGGGTCCCGTTGATCAGGAGGGTGTGGCGTCGCAAAACGGACGAACGGACCTCCTACGGTCGAAACGGGGTCCCGTTGATCGGGAGGTGTGGCGACCTCAAAACGGACGAAATGGACTTGTGTTGGAGCGCCACGGTCAAAACGGGGTCATGTTCATCGGGAGGGGTGTGGCGCATCGCAAAACGGACTCCACAGATACCGTTTCATCTCCGCCGTCGACCTCCTCCAGCCTCCACGGGCTACCGTCGACCTCCTCCAGCCTCCACGGGCTCTCGCTCATCCAGCCTCCATCGCCGCTACTACACCGCTACTGTTCAACCACCCTCCACGGGCACCCCTCCACCGTCTCATCGCTCATCCAGCCCTCCACACCACGGGGTCCTGTTCAACCACCCTCCACGGCCACCCCTCCACCGCTCATCGCTCATCCAGCCCTCCACACCACGGGTCCTGTTCATCCAGAGGCAACGCCACCGCCATCGCTCATCCAAACCCCTCGCAACGCCATCGCTCATCCAATCGATTGGCTTCAGTTAGCAGCAGAGCGGGCGAATCGCCCATCGGGTTCGCTAATACCATCGATTGATCGCCGGGTTCGGTAACAAGTAGCCCTGCGGTGCAATCGCCGGGTTCGATTAGAGCCCAACGCCTCGCTTCGGTTGATTAGAGCCAACGCCTCGCACACGCCACAGCGTGCAGTACGAGAAACGCGCATCGCCGCCCCGACCCCCATCGTGAATCGAGAACTCCCCAAATTTTCCTCCCTCGCTTCTACCATGATTTTTTCCGTCATGGACGACCCAAAGAATGTCATGCAGCTGCGTCTCCGCCCGCCTGTGACGAAAAGCCCATTTTCTGTCATGATTTTTTGTCATAGAAGTAGGAGCCCACCACATCTATGATGATACCGGGTTTTGTCACAATTATCGTCATAGAAGTGTCATATGTATGACAACAAATTTTTTCGTTCGGCCCAAAATGTCACGGATGTGTCTTTTTTTTTGTAGTGTTGGCTAGCCGATGCCCATGCCTTGTTGCCTTCGCGTCATCCTCTTCTCCGGCCGCCCCTTGGCTAGCCCACGCCGGTGCCTCCTTGCCTTGGACGCCTCTGCCTCCTCATGTAGCCCGACAACCACCGCTCCTGCTCCACCTCGCCACAAGTGTAAGCCGCCTCCACCGCACACGCCGAAAGCATCCTCCATGCTCCCAAGACAATCCACGGCTGCCATCGGGCGCACGACAAAATGGGCGCTATGGATAAGAGGAAGGCGTTCTTTTATGTAAATAAAGGACCACGGGTGGAATACATACAGGTACAGGGTTTATTTTGTAAAATTTGAATCGTTTTCTCATATCTGCTTAGACAGGAATTGCGGGTTGAATTATCAGAAAGAGAGGGTGTTTTTTGCAAAATTGCTGACGACGTATGACCAGAAGCAATCGCTGGTTAATTATTAGGGAGAGATATGAGGCCAACTCCAATACGCGTCCCAAATGGTCCAACTGTGTCAGTTTGAAAGTAAATAGACACAAAACGCGGCCCAATGCCTGTGAGCAAACAGACAAATATTCATTTTTTTCGGTTTCAATCTATTTCTGGTCCAAATTTGTGTCGTGTTTGCACCGAAACGGACACGCACGCGGAAGGAGCAACGCATGCCCGTGTCCTCCCCTGGCCCGTCTGTCAGGGACACAGTTGACCCTTTTTCTCTTCTTCCACTCCAGCCGCCCCTTCCCCCCATAGCCGCTGCCCCCTACCCTCGCCATAGCCGCCAACGCTATTTTCTTGGCCACCGGCTGTCCAGCCCCCACCCTCGCCATAACCGCCGCCGCCTTTGTCTCGGCCACCTCACTGTCCATCCTGGCTACCGGATTTGTGCGCATATGGCCGCCGTCGGCCGTGCCTTGCCATGAATTGGCCGGGTACCGGACTGCACAGCCCCGACAACGCCTCCGCACCGCATGCAGGTATTGACTCCGCCTCTAGCTGCTCGGATCTATCCCGTCGGAGGTTCGCCGACCATCATCCTGGCTCGGTGCTGGCCCAACGGCTCGGCGGTTCACCGTTGCCGCCCATTAAGTGTGATGACTGACCGCGGCAGGTCGTGCGTCGCGTTTCTACCACGCCAGAACATTTGGGATGGGTGTTCATCAAGTGCAAAAAAGATAGGGTATGTGCTTGTTTTTCTTCTGTTGTGCTCCCGGATTCGGCGCATTTTCAATAGCTCTATGCTTATACTCAAATTTGTGTGTAGGATGGGTGCAAGTTTTGGTATTGGGAGAAGAATACATTGATCTATTGATAGGAAGAAATTTGATAGATCCTTGTGCACTCCTTGCTAGAATAGAGACTAGAGATGAGACTAGAGATGAGATTAGATACGAAGCAACATCTACTTCTTTAGAATCGAAGAAGAAAGAAGTATGCGAGATTTAGAAGTCGCAGATCAACAATGAAGGCATCGAGAAGATATTAATTCAACTTGTGGGAGAAGTTATGGAAGTTGGATTTCTTTTAAAATGTCTAATGTGCTTCTTGTCTTCTTTGGTCTTTCTCTTCTAGTCAAGAATTTGTGAATGTACTCCAATGTATCAAATGTTGTTGATGAAATAATAAAAGAAATGCGGCAAAAAAAGTGTATACATAGGGCCTCCAGCCGGCCATGGCGAACCAGATGTGGCCGTGCGTTGGGCGCACGACCGGCGCAGCCAGCAAAACGGCTGGACGCCGCCCCATTGCCCTACCCAAACGGACAAAATTCAAACAAAACGAACGTCTGTTTGGAGTCGTGCATTGGAATTGGCCTGAGGTAGAAATCAACACTAAATCGCTCGCAAACAAGATGTCTTTTGTACAATTGAAAGCAATAGAAGGTTTCCATGTAGTGTTCGCATGGAATGAAGGGGAATGTGCGATGCAACATAGAAAATATGGGCACAATCCAATGCAAGAACTCTAGGAGATGCAAGTAACACAATAGCTATACGTAAAGTCGTCTGAATTTAGAATTTGGGTCAGTCGACTTTCAAATGAATGACGGAACAACCGGAGGAAAGGAAGGAGCTCGCTGAAAAAGTCCTCTAGGTGTATCTTATGGAAGCAGGCGACCTCATTATCTATCTTAGTGGTGTGGGGGTGGTGCAAGTTCGGCAGTAAAAAAACTGATCATTGTTGGGGTTATAGCGATGGACGGGGGGAAACGGCGGCATGGCGGCGGGCAGTGGTTGAGGAGAGGGCGGGGCAGCAAGGTGGTTGTGGGAGCGCTGCTGGTTGTGGGTGGCGGAGGCAGACGGTTAGGCATGGGATGGATCAGTGGGTGTGAGAGAAGAAGAGAAATAGTACTGGTCCGGACGTTGAAGATGAGCACTGTTTTGTTGGATCCTGATTTAACGGTTGAGATAGGAGGAGGGAGAATCAACTGATCATTTTCTTATTTTTCAGGCGACTGGCGCCTAGCCACTCCCTACAAGTAACGATTATCTCACCAACAATACACGTAGCAAAATTAGAGAAAAAGAGTTGATGAAGTCCAATAGCAGAGGATGGTCTTGAAATATAATGAAAAAGCTTTTGAGACGGCCAGCCTTGGATTCCTGGAGGAACTCCTCCTCTAGAGACGGTTTAGAAGGAGGTGAGTTGCTTGGATCCACAAAATAAACCCATTGGGGGTCCATTGGTGTCCAACTCAATAACTCCAAAAAAAAATTTCTCACTGGAAAAGGGATCCGGCAAGGTGATCCTTTGTCACCTTTACTTTTTAACCTGGTAGTAGATGTGCTGACTAGGATGCTCATTAAGGTTGCTAGTGAAGATCTTATTAGAGGCATGTGGCATGATGTTTACCCTAGGGGGATTATCAGTCAGCAATATGTAGATGACACCATTATTTCTAAGATAGTGACTCTAAGATGACTATTAACTTGAAATGGATGCTTGCTTTGAGCAAGTGCATGGGATGCTGATAAACTATTATAACATAAGCTAATCCCATGGGCTCAGACCTCCCGGAGACTAGATTTGTCTGCCATTTTGGGTCTCATGTCCCTATTAAATACCACTGTAACGCCCGGATAATCATGCTACAGTAATCCCACGCTAATCATGCCACGTCACCTCGGTTACTGTTGCTAACCTCACAATGATTCGAAACCGTTTCAAAATTTAAATTATAAATATGTCAAACAATAAAAGTTTCCAAAAGTTGAAACAAAAATGTTCGGTGGGTGCCGAATATTACAAGGGTAATTATAGTAAAGAAAACATATTTGTAGAAAGTGCCTGAATATTTTAAAATGAATTAAAACAGAAAAGAGAAATAAAGAAAGAAAATACGAAGGAGAAAAACAAACTAACAAAAAAAAGAAAGGAAACAACCCCTCGCTTCTGCTTCGCCCAAAGAAAGCCACCATCCCAATCGGGCAAGAGCCCACCGGCCACCAAGACTCTCCCATAACCCCGGAACCCTAGCCGTTTCCCCACGTCGCCCCACTCGCTCCCCCCACTTTCCCCCTCGATTGGATCTGGATCGGGAGGATTCCCGATCCCCTCGCCCATGTACGTCGACGTCAGCGCCCGGAGCTCCCCCGCCGGCCTGCTTCCTCCACCTCACTAGACTGCCCCCTCGACGCCGTCGTCCCCGCCTACCTCCCCACGCCCCGCTGCAGGGACCCCTACGAACCCCTGTGAGCTCCACCGCACGTCCCCTCCCTTCTCCTCTGATCCGCATCATCGTCGCCCGCCTGTGCCTCGGCGCTCCCGAGCCCGGACCTGCTCCGGCCGAACCCGTCACCCCCTTCCTCATCGCGCCTTCGGCGCCGCAAGCGTCGCGCCCGCACGGGCATCGCCCGCGCCGTGGCTGACCCCCTGCTGCTGTTCTACCTCATCGACGCGCCCTCCACCGTGGCTCTCCGCTCCCACGCCGGAGCTCGTGACCGCTGCCGCCGCCCGCACTTGTTGCTGCACCAGGGCCTCCCTGCCTGGGCCGTGCGCCCCGCTCATGCCCCCTGGTCGTGCTCCGGCACCACCGACCGCGCCCTGGCCTCGCCTTCCCCCTCTATTGCGCTGCTCGCCGGCGGCCCTCTCAGGCAACACCGCACCGGTGCCGGGCCCTCTCTGCCACCTCGCCTCCCGTCGTGGCTGCCCTTCTTTGCCTTACTCCCGCCGACGCACCACGCCGCCTCGCGTCGCCTCACTTTGTCGTGGCCGGCCGGCGAGCCCTACCGTGGCCACGGCCTCGTCCCGCGTCCTGGCGGGCAGCGCCCCACCCACGAGGGCCATCGCCCGTTCGGGTGCGCCCGTAACCCGGCGCCCGTTATGCCCCCAGGGCCTATGACATATGGGCCCCACCCACAGAACGGTTTAAAAAAAGAATTAAAATAATAATAGTAATAGATAAATAATAATATATAATAAATAAATAGTTAATAATAAAAATAACTAATTAATTAATTAACTAAATAATTAACTTAATTAATCCTGTTTAGTGGAACTAATTAAACTTGATTGACCTAAATATCTAATTAACCTAACTAATCTGTTAGTTAGGGTGATGTGTCAATGACAGACGAGACCCACTGGGTAGGTTGACCAGTCAACCCCCTGTTGACTGCTGACATCAGCATGACATCACGCTGATGTCATAAATCCATTTTCGAATTAATTTAATTAATTAATTAAATTCCAGAAATTAATAAATTCTTTTGAAAATTATATCTTTTAATCCGTAACTCGGATGAAAATACTTTCTACATGAAAGTTGCTCAAAACGACGAGACGAATCCGGATACGCAACCCGTTCGTCCGCCACACATCCCTAACCTATTGAACTCGCAACTTTCCCCCTCAGGTTCATCTGTCCGAAAACGCGAAACACCGGGAATACTTTCCCGGATGTTCCCCCCTTCACTGGTACAACCTCCCACCGTGTTAGGGCACACCTAGCACCATGCTTTGTCATGTCATGCATCGTCATGCATTTGTTTGCATTGTATTTATTGTTTCTTCCCCCTATTCTCTCGCTAGACACCGAGACCGACGTCGCTGCTACCCAGTACGACTACAGTGTTGACGACCCCTCCTTCTTGCCAGAGCAATCAGGCAAGCCCCCCCCCCCCCCGTTGATCACCAGATATCGCATGTTCCTTCTCTATACTGCTTGCATTAGAGTAGTGTAGCATGTTACTTCTTTCGGTTAATCCTATTCTGATGCATAGCCTGTCATTGTTGCTACAGTTGTTACCCTTACCTGCTATCCTACTGCTTAGTATATGATGCTAGTGTTCCATCAGTGGCCGTACACTCTTGTCCGTCTGCCATGCTATACTACTGGGCCGTGATCACTTCGGGAGGTGATCTCGGGCATACTATATACTTTATACTGTTACATTACTATGATACTATTTGGAGATGGGGGCTGAAGGGGCTGGTGGCTCCATCCCGGTAGAGGTGGGCCTGGGTTCCTGACGGCCCCATCGTTACTTTGTATGGCGGAGGCGGCAGTGGTAGGTTGAGACCACCTAGGCGAGAGGTGGGCCTGGCCCTGGTCGGCGTTCGCGGATACTTCAGTTAACACGCTTAAGGAGATCTTGGTATTTGATCTGAGTCTGGCCATTTGGTCTATACGCACTAACCAGCTACGCGGGAAAAGTTATGGGCACTCGATGTCGTGGTATCAGCCGAAGCCTTCGTGATGTCAACATCGAGCGGCGCCGCCGGATTGGATCGAATGCTCGCTAGGCTAGGTTCGCTTCGCCGCCCACGCAACATGCAGAGTGTGCTAAGGCGATGGGCCCAGGACCCTGTCTTGCTTAGGTTTAGACCGGCGTCGACCTCTCTGTTGGCCTAGGTGGGGCTGTGGCGTGTTGATCTTCCGAGGCCGGGCATGACCCGTGAAAGTGTGCCCGCCAAATGGGATCAAGCGTGTTGGGTTGTGTGGTGCACCCCTGCAGGGAAGTTAATCTATTCGAATAGCCGTGATCTTCGGTAACAGGACGACTTGGAGTTGTACCTTGACCTTATGACAACTAGAACCAGAACTTAATAAAACACACCCTTCCAAGTGCCAGATACAACCCGGCGATCGCTCTCTAATAGGGCGACGAGGAGGGGATTGTCGGGTAGGATTATGCTATGCAATGCTACTTGGAGGACTTCAGTCTACTCTCTTCTACATGCTGCAAGACGGAGGCTGCCAGAAGCGTAGTCTTCGACAGGATTAGCTATCCCCCTCTTATTCTGGCATTCTGCAGTTCAGTCCACCGATATGGCCCTTTACACATATATCCATGCATATGTAGTGTAGCTCCTTGCTTGCGAGTACTTTGGATGAGTACTCACGGTTGCTTTTCTTCCTCTTTTCCCCCTTTCCATTCTACCTGGTTGTCGCAACCAGATGTTGGAGCCCAGGAGCCAGACGCCACCGTCAACGAAGACTCCTACTACACCGGAGGTGCCTACTACTACGTGCAGCCTGTTGGCGACGACCAGGAGTAGTTAGGAGGATCCCAGGCAGGAGGCCTGCGCCTCTTTCGATCTGTATCCCAGTTTGTGCTAGCCATCTTATGGCAAATTTTTTAACTTATGTCTCAGACTTTCAGATATTGTTGCTTCTCACGACTTGTCTATGATCGAGCACTTGTATTCGAGCCCTCGAGGCCCCTGGCTTGTATTATGATGCTTGTATGACTTATTTATGTTTTAGAGTTGTGTTGTGGTATCTTCCCGTGAGTCCCTAATCTTGATCATACACGTTTGCGTGCATGATTAGTGTATGATTGAATCGGGGGCGTCACAAGTTGGTATCAGAGCCGACTGCCTGTAGGAATCCCCTTTCCAACTCCTTGGCCGAAGTTGAGTCTAGTCGTTAACAAAAAAATGTTTTACTAACTTGGCTGTGTGGCTTACGGCCCCATGTCGCCATTGGGTGGTATTAGGGTCTTTTATTCCTCGTCTATACTCTGGGACTCCGATCTCTCTTTTATTTGGGTTAAATGAATTTTTACTAAATCTAACATTAGGAGCTCGTGATCAGTTTCACCCGGAGAGCACCTTATTACTGATGGTTGTCTACTGCACCAGAAGATTCCGAGGATACTCTATGATGTTCTCTTGAGACTTTGTGCCATCACTTTTGCAATTCCCATCCATCGATAAACCTCTATGGGTAACCACGTACACTTGCCATTCATACAATCATTCCCCGTTGATCTTGTTATTACAAGATACCCCGAAATTCTCTCTATTGTTCCAAGAACACCTTGAGCTTACTACCCTACAGTTCTTGCCTCATGAATACCCCCTACGGATAATTCCTCGCACTTTCGAGTATCCGTTCTTCCCCCGTTGTTCATATGATGCATAGGATACATTAAGATGTTATCTAATCTTCCGGTAATCCTTTGCCCGCTATTACTCTGCAGTTATGTGCTTGCATTTTGGTTGCGTTCCTTAAGACCAGCAATATTCATTTAGTATCCTTTAGCATTATCATTTCGAGTCTCTGGATTCTATATGTTGCGAATGCTCGCAATCCTCAACTAGATCCTAGAATTCATCCTTCTGGCTCAGACGTCATTTTAAACATGAGCTAGATCTCGACCAATCAAAGTGCCATCGATTGTACCCCTAAGGCTATTCAACTTATCCATCCCTAATCAGAGCATTCTTCTAATCCCTTGTCTTGGAATTAATAATTCATTTGTGATTGAGCTTTGAATTAGTCAGTTGTTCCTATCGTATGATATCCTTGCATTCTTTCTTCTTCTGGTTGAGTACCGATGCTCACATCAGATCCCTTATGGACCACCAGATCCTTTGTTGGATTTTATCTGACAACGCCCTTCATATTCAATAACCTTGCGAGCCTTTCCTCGGATACATAATGCCTTTGGTAAATTGTATCCTCTACTTTCTCAACCATGATCTGCCTTCGAGCTTGAGTTAATTACTCCTAAAGATTGTGGTATATGATTCTAAGATGCCCCGATGGGTTGAACCTATACCTTTTCTAATCTGTGTAAACCCGGAAACTTCTACGGGTCATACTCTACTGGTGTTATGCCAGATAAAATTTCAACGCTGCAACTTCGTCGAAAACGAGAAGTGAATGAAAGTTTATGCATTGGAAAAGTGGGAGTCGACCTTGAACTTTGTGTTCATGCCCATGGACACGATGTAGATCTTATCATGAAAGCTTCTCTTAATTTAATTTTTCCCTGGGTATAAGTTCATCTTATATCTGGGATCTGGCATTTGCAAGCGTGATTCCGACCATGTCCTCCTTTAAATACCTTTTCTCGTGCAAGTTTAAGTACTTGTCTTCTGCAGATCATTTCATGTGTCCACCATCTACTCTGCTCTATCGTCGAGTATTACCCCCTGGTATCTCGAGATTATCTTGGAACCGCATAACTTCTTATGAGTTCTTCATCAAGTACTACATTCTCACTAATTACAATTTTTCACGGGCTTCGAGTTATTAAACACTCAAGGACATCGATAACTTAATCGAGTCCGCATCGTGATTAAACAACTCTTAGTAATCTTCTTTGCTTACGAGTTTGTACCCGATAACGTCTTCCCTAGCCTGATCGGCTATATCATTACCGTGCTAAATTTTAACCGTGCTACTTGGTCCTTCTTCCCGGAGCACAATTTTCAACGATGAACTAACCTTATGTCGATCCTCATCGTCATGTCATTTCGCCTTGACCAACAAGCTTGGTTTCGAGTTTGTGTCGTACCCTTGGTGTCGGTGTCAAAACCGGCGGATCTCGGTAGGGGGTCCCGAACTGTGCGTCTAGGCGGATGGTAACAGGAGACAAGGGACACGATGTTTTTACCCAGGTTCGGGCCCTCTCGATGGAGGTAAAACCCTACTCCAGCTTGATTAATTTTGATGATATGGGTCGTACAAGAGTAGATCTACCACGAGATCAGAGAGGCTAAACCCTAGAAGCTAGCCTATGGTATGATTGTTGTTCGTCCTACGGACTAAAAACCCTCCGGTTTATATAGACACCGGAGAGGGTTAGTGTCGCTGTCAAAACCGGCGGATCTCGGGTAGGGGGTCCCGAACTGTGCGTCTAGGCGGATGGTAACAGGAGACAAGGGACACGATGTTTTTACCCAGGTTCGGGCGCTCTCGATGGAGGTAAAACCCTACTCCCGCTTGATTAATATTGATGATATGGGTAGTTCAAGAGTAGATCTACCACGAGATCGTAGAGGCTAAACCCTAGAAGCTAGCCTATGGTATGATTGTTGTTCGTCCTACGGACTAAAACCCTCCGGTTTATATAGACACCGGATAGGGTTAGGGTTACACAGAGTCGGTTACAATGGTAGGAGATCTACATACCCGTATTGCCAAGCTTGCCTTCCACGCCAAGGAAAGTCCCATCCGGACGCGGGAGGAAGTATTCAATCTTGTATCTTCATAGTCCAGGAGTCCGGCCAACGGTGATAGTTCGGCTATCCGGACACCCCCTAATCCAGGACTCCCTCAGTAGCCCCTGAACCAGGCTTCAATGACGACGAGTCTGGCATGCATATTGTCTTCGGCATTGCAAGGCGGGTTCCTCCTCCGAATTCATAGATGATTTTGAACACAAGGATAGTGTCCGGCTCTGCAAAACAAGTTCTAGATACCACCGTAGAGAGAATAATCTTTACAGAGATCTGCTGACGTATTCCGCGGCGTGACATCACACCACGGCCAGGCCTTTATTCGAATCGTTTTTTCTGTTATACCTCAGCATGTTCAGCGAGGCGGTTTCCTTGGCACGTCTTATCAAAGCGGAGATCGTGCCCCCTTATTCCGGGATTCTCATCAATACGGGCGTGGGTAACCCAACCGCGCCATTGATTATGGCGCTTGGGAGATAAGCGAGTTTTACCAGGCTGGTGGGGGACGCATAGCTTCGTCCGTCCATATAAGGGGATAAGGATCCACCTTTTCACCTACGCCTTCTTCCTCCTTTGCTCATCCATTTCCGCGCAACCGAGCTCCAGCGCCCAAGTCCGCACATCCTTCCTCAACCTTCTCCAGCCATGTCCGGAGCGGGAGGCAAGTGGATGGTCTCCTCCGTCACGGAGGGTCAAGTAAAAAAGTTGCGGAAGGCCGGATACTTGTCCGGCGACATCGCGCATCGGCTCCCCGACGAGGGGCAGCTCATCCCCACCCCCAGGCCCCATGAGAGGGTGGTGTTCCTCACCCACTTCCTCCGCGGACTGGGTTTTCCACTTCACCCATTTGTCCGGGGGCTCATGTTCTACTACGGCCTGGATTTCCACGATCTGGCCCCGAATTTCATCCTCAACATCTCGGTGTTCATCGTCGTGTGCGAGGCCTTCCTCTGCATCCAGTCCCACTTTGGCTTATGGCTGAAGACCTTCAATGTCAAGCCGAAGGTAGTGGGCGGCCGCCAAGCGGATTGCGGAGGCGCCATGGTTGGCAAGATGGCCAAGGTCCTATGGCTCGAGGGCTCCTTTTTGGAGATAATAAAGGGGTGGCAATCGGGGTGGTTCTACATCACCGAGATGCTCGACCCCAAATGGGCAGCGGCCCCCGAATTCAGATCTAGCTTCCCTACGCGGCTTACCTCTTGGAAAGAGACGGGCCTGACGTGGGGTGATTCGGAAGAGCTAACCGGACTCCAAACCTGCATGCAAACCCTGATGAACAAGAATCTCAGGCTTGTCAACGTAGTCCAGGTTATGCTCATCCGCCAGATCCTCCCATGCCAACAACGGGCCTTCAAATTGTGGGAGTTCGATCCGGCACAACACCAATCCCTGAAGAGGCTCTTCGACACTTCGTACGAAGACGCCTAGAAGGTGTTGTTCAAGGGCGCCGAGGCTCCCTCATCCGCTACCGAAGACCGCGGATTCAGCTCGCATCGTCAAGCTAGCGAGGTAAGCTATTTTGCCTTTTACGGGACTTGTTTTTCATAGTTTGATTCTATGCGGGATCTAAACTCCCTTACATTTAACAGGACAGGCGTAACACGTCCGGGCAGGTTAACTCTCCGGCTCCCTTGCCAGAGGACCCAGCGGACGCCCGCTTGACGGGGCTGCTGGTTCCGGCACCTTACGTGGTGCCAGAGAAGAAGGCCAAGAAGGAGGCCACGAGGACTCGAAGGAGCGCCCGGCGCCAGGTGTTGTCGGACTCATCGTCCGGCGACTCCGAGGCGGAATCCTCCCCTGAAGACGAGGAGGAGGAAATAGAAGCCTCTCCCCCAGCGGGGGGAGAGAAGAAAAGGAAGGCCGCCCTGACTGGGGAGGCCGGAGGGTCCAAGAGAGGAAGGACCCTTCCTCCGAACTCCTCTGCCAACGCCGACGACGGCGATGAGGAGTGGCCAACAAGGGCCAAGCCCCTGGCGAGATCGTAAGTGTCCGGATTCTAGAATAATTCATGGTTTTTCATTTGTCGCATAGTGTCTTCTAACGCTGAACACGACCATGCAGCCCGCCCAAGGACGAGCTAGCCGCTTCGTCGAGCGGGTCCCTGGATTCGTCGGATGTGGAGAGCACTTCACTTCCGGCCGCCTCCTCTCCTCGCGCCGCTGATGACACCGAGGTGGGGCCCCAAGAGGGGCCAGGTCCGGAGGAGGTGGCCCAGGAGGTGCCGCAAGGCAACCTCCCGGACTCCCGGCGCGAAGGGGATGAAACCCCCAAGGGCTCTAAGTCCGACCCCTGTCCGGACTCCGTACCGGAACCTTCAGTGGTTCCGAAGTCCGGCAGGCAGCCCCTTCGTAAGAAGGGCAAGAATGCGACACCGGTGTCCTCCATCCAACCGGAGGCACCGGATAGCTTGCTGGAGGCGCTTAACAGCGCCTCCATCGACAAAGAGCTCCGCACTGTTATGAGTGTGGTGATCCAGAAAGTTCAGTCCGCCAAGAGCGGGCTGACTGAAGCCTACAACAGCCTTCTAACAGGCTTTGAGGTAAGTTTAGAATATGTAAAAATATTACCGCATAGACAGTAGCCCCTGATGCTCAGTTCGGTGTTCGGAAAGAAAATCCGGACTGAGGATCTACAAAGATATACGCAGGAGTCTAACATAAGTATGTCAATATGGGAATGCAGGCTATGATGCTGACCTCTGCCGCACTGACTGTGGAGGTCAATGCGTTGAAGCAGAGCCTCGAGCAGTCCGAGAACGAGCTCGGCCTTGCCAAGAAGCAGCTCGAGGACAGGGAAGGTAAGTAATACCTTATTAAAGTAATACCTTATAAAAAGGATTTGGTTGCAAAAAATAACAGGACTAACGTGGGTATTGCAGGGGCCACGAACGAGGTGGCGACCCTGAAGGAAGCGGTGTCCGCAGCCGAAAACAAAGCGGCCGCGGAGCGCGCCGAGCGAGAGAACCAGGAGGCGCGGGTGGTGGAGGTGCGGCAAGAGCTCCTGGCTCTCGTGGAAAAACACGAGAGTTTGGAGCGTGACTCGAAGACTCGAGAGTCCGAGCTTGCCTCGGCTCTTGAGAGTGCCAAAGCCGCTAAGGCCGAAGCCCAAAAGGCCCTCCAGGAGATTGAGGCGATAAGGAAGATAGCGGCGGGTAAGGCATTCTTTATGCAAAGCAAGCACGTGAAAGTCAATTATCTGTTACTTACCCGAATCCGGAGCTCTCCAGGAGCCTTCGCAGATCTACCCCGCAGTGTGTCCGATGCTGCCGCATTCTACCGCGCCGAGGAAGGGAGCTCGACGGAAAAGGTGTTTTGTTCTTAGTATGCTGAGGCCGAACACCCGGTGCCCTTGAGCGACCAGCTGAAGCAGCTGGTCGAGCTCCACAAGGTCGCCGAACAGGCCATGAAGGGCCTTATAGCTCGTCTGTGGCCGAAGGAAGTCATGCCTGGGAGCTACTTCGGGCTAGTGCGGCGGCTGGTGGACGCCTGTCCATGGATCGAAGTCATCAAGCGCTCCGTCTGCATTGAAGGTGCCCGTAGGGCCCTTGCCCGTGCTAAGGTGCACTGGGGCAAGCTGGACGCTGAGAAGCTTGTGACGGACGGGCCACCGCCGGGCAAAGATCATCGCAAGCCTGAGATGTATTATGAGGGCGTCCTGAAGGGTGCCCGCCTTATAGCGGATGAATGCTCCAAAAATGTAATATTTGAGTAGACTCGCATTTGTTATCCTGTACGCTGAAAACTTGTTCATATGCGCTAAGCAACGCTGTTGAATTTAAAATATTGCCTTCTGTGCGGCCGTTTCTCAAATTTGAGAGATGGCGAGTCATTCACTTCAGCCCCCATGCCACGAGTGCTGGGGTATTCGGGATAAACTTGAGCGCTCTTGTTCCCATTCTTGGGTCCTTCGAGGGAGGCGCTCAACACAACGAACCAGGCAACCGGACTATAATGCTTGAACACTCTCATTTAGCCATAGAATTCTATAATTTTAAATTTCGGCGAAGCCCCTGGTATTCGGAAGACCGAGTTCGGGGCGCTATACACGCCTTGGCTGGACAATGCCGACTCCTCGCTCTAAGTGGCATAAGTCTTTAGGGACTCGAAAAAACCTCTCGAACAGCGACCGGCTCTCGCCCTATCATGACGGTCAGTTTTAGCTTTCTCCACTGAGGTGCTCAACCCAGCTCAACCGGGGCACAATTGCAGTGGTTCTCCCAGCGCTACCTTAGCCGATATAACGGAACGTAAGGTACCAAAACATGGGAGCCGGGCAAACCCAACTATTGACCCAAGACATGATTCGGAGCCGATGCATATAATGCTATAAGTTCGGGGTGCCGCACTTGTGAAAGTGTTCGGACTTATCACACCATACTTTGGGGTACATAAGCCCCTGGTGTATTGGCCGTACCAAAGTGTACGGTTGCACAATGTCATAACTGAACATATATAGATAAAGAAAAGGGATGCAATAATAGGCAAAAGCTATATATTGTTTATTCAAAAAGGTACTGCAATGAAAGCAGAACGATACAAATAGTGCGATAAGCAAGGGATGGGACTATTTAACATGTCCCCCTCCAGGGGTAAGCTGCGGGATGGTATGTAAAACAGGTATATTGATCGTAGTAGAGACCACCTGGACACTCGACGTAGCTTTCTGCTTTCCTGGCTGTTGCATCGTGAGTTCGGCAATTCTAGTGCCGGACAGGGCTTTCTGGAGAACGAAGTCCTGAAAGTAAGAGAAAAAAGAAATAAAAAGAATGACACAATCGGGAACCCGTGGTGCGGTCGAGCCGCATTGTGGGCATGCTGTGGTCGTGCCCTTCCCCCTATGCCCATGGTATTTCTAGAGCGTAATTATGTACGCGTAGTACTGGTTTCGCAGTCGCGCGAGGGCTGGGGTTGGGGCCGCATTGCTACGCGTGCTCGGATCGTGCCAGGCGGTCTTGTTGTAGGTTACTCCGGGCGCGCTTGACGGTGTACGACCGCTTAATAGCCGGACTCGAGAGTTTCCTTGAAAGGCTGCTTTGCATTTCCGCCGCAAGGGCCGCCGTATGCTCCTCCATTCGGAGAGAGCGTTTGGTGTTTCCATTGACCGTAATTACTCCTCGACGACCTGGCATCTTGAGCTTGAGGTATGCGTAGTGCGGAACCGCATTGAACTTTGCAAATGCGGTTCGTCCGAGCAGTGCATGATAGCCGCTGCGAAACGGGACTATGTCGAAGATTAATTCCTCGCTTCAGAAGTTATCCGGGGATCCGAAGACCACTTCGAGTGTAACCGAGGCTGTACAGTTGGCCTCTACACCTGGTATGACGCCTTTGAAGGTCGTCTTTGTTGGCTTAATTCTTGAGGGGTCTATGCCCATTTTGCGCACTGTATCCTGGTAAAGCAGGTTCAAGCTGCTACCGCCGTCCATCAGGACTCGAGTGAGGTGAAATCCGTCAATGATTGGGTCTAGAACCAATGCGGCGAATCCACCATGACGGATGCTAGTGGGATGGTCTCTTTGATCGAAATTTATCGGGCAGGAGGACCATGGGTTGAACTTTGGGGCGACTGGCTCCATCGTGTATACGTCCCTTAGTGCACGCTTCTGCTCCCTTTTGGGTATGTGGGTTGCGTATATCATGTTCACCGTCCGCACTTGTGGGGGGAAGCCCTTCTGTCCTCTGTTGTTCGGCGGCCGGGGCTCCTCCTCGTCATCGCTATGCAGCCCCTTGTCATTGTTTTTGGCGTTTAACTTGCCTGCCTGCTTGAACACCCAACAATCCCTGTTGGTGTGGTTGGCTAGTTTTTCGGGGGTGCCGTGTATCTGGCACAAGCGATCAAGTATTCGGTCCAAATTGGACGGGCCCTGTGTGTTTCTTTTGAATGGCTTTTTCCGCTGACCGGGTTTAGATCCTATGAATCCGGCATTGACTGCCGTATCCTCAGCATTATCGCCCTTAATGTGGCGCTTGTGCTTGTTGTGACGCGACCTGCTATTGCTGTCCTTGGTATCCGTAATACCAGGGTTTTTGGTCAAGTTGTTACTGCGAGCTAGCCAGCTGTCCTCTCCCGCGCAAAAGCGGGTCATGAGTGTGGTGAGGGCTGCCATGGATTTCGGCTTTTCCTGTCCTAGGTGCCGAGCCAGCCACTTGTCGCGGATGTTCTGTTTGAAGGCTTCAAGGGCTCTCGTGATCCCGGACAATGATTTATTTGATTTTTCTTGGTTAGGAACCGTGTCCGTAATTGTTCCGTCCGATTCATCTGGCTGCTGAATTATGTGGCTTAGGTCATCGGCGTCTGGTGGTCGCACATATGTGCCCTGGAAGTTATCAAGGAATGTGGCTTCCAGGTCTTCCCAACAACCGATTGACTCTGCTGGCAGACTGTCAAGCCAATGCCGAGCTGGTCCTTTAAGCTTGAGTGGGAGGTATTTGACGGCGTGTAGGTCATCACCGCAGGCCATGTGGATATGAAGGAGATAGTCCTCGATCCAAACCGCAGGATCTGTAGTGCCATCGTATGATTCAATGTTTACGGGTTTGAAACCCTCAGGGATTTGAGGATCCATTACTTCATCTGTGAAGCATAGTGGGTGTGCGGCGCCTCTGTATTGGGCTATAGCACGACGCAGCTCCAATGAGCTTTGTCTACTGTGTTCGGCCCGGCCGGAGTTGCTGTATCCGGCGTGACGGTAATCATCACGTGTCGTGGGGCGCCCGCGTGATCCGTAGATTGATCTTGTTTGCCTTGCCTTGTCCTCCAGTATATCTCGCAGGTCAGGCGTGTCTCAACGTGTCTTGGTACTTTTTGAGCGGCGCCGGGGTGCGGCTTGAGTGGAGGGCCGAGAGGCCTCTCTGTCGCGGCCACGAGGTGGCCTGTCGGCCCCGTCGTACGCTGGTGATGTAGGTTTGGGTGCTTCCTCCACTAATCGGGGTAGCAGCCTGCGTTTTGGGTAGCTCTTGGAGGGGCGTTCGAGTTCATACTCTTCGGCTGCAAGGACTTCAGTCCATCTGTCGGCTAGCAGGTCTTGGTCAGCTCTAAGCTATTGCTGCTTTTTCTTGAGGCTGCTTGCCGTGGCCATAAGCCCGCGTTTAAAATGCTCTTGTTCGACGGGATCCTCAAGCACGACAAATTCGTCGTCGTCGAGGCTTGCCTCGTCTTCGGAGGGAGGCATATAATTATCGTCCTCTACCTCTTTGTCTGCCTCTCTATCATGCGGGCTGGCTTCTCCGTCCTCTTGTGCTGAATCCTGTTGGAGGAGGTTGTCTTCGGCACTGTCCGGGGTGTTATTATCTCCCGTGCCGGAATCGCCATTTTTGCTGTGGCGGAATTTAGAGCGGCGCCGCTGACGCCGACGCTTAGGCTGTTTCTTGGAGGGTTCATCTGTCGTGGTTCTAAGTCTGATAGTAGAATGGGGGGTAGGAATGGAGAGGCAAGATCTTAGCTATGGAGTAGTTGTATACGCAAGGGATTTACGAGTTCAGGCCCTTCTCGGAGGAAGTAACAGCCCTACGTCTCGGAGCCCGGAGGCGGTCGACTGGATTATATGCGTATGTGTTACAGGGATGCGAACCCTTCCGCTCGTGGAGGGGTGGCTTATATAGAGTGCGCCAGGACCCCAGCCAGCCCACGTAGCGGAGGGTTTAAGGTCCATTAAGGCTAGGCGTTACTAGTAACGCCTTACATAAAGTGTCATCATGACCATAAAGACTACTTAATTACCGACCGTTTGGATACAGAGTGGCTCCTGAACTCCTGGTGGTCGAGTGAGTCTTCATGGTCGAGTGTCTCTGACTCTGTCGAGTGGAATCCTACCAGGTCGACTGGAAGGCAGCTTCTTTAACGGGTGTCCTTCGGGAGGGCACCTTGGACAGGTCCATGACCCTACCCTAGGTACATGACTTCATCATTAGCCCCCGAATGGATCGAGATTTGAGTGAGGATGGAGTTGATAATCTTTCCGACCTGGTATTAGTGTTGCGAGTGGGTCTTACTCTGGATCAAATGGCTTTTTAGTGATGGTGTCAACTTCTCTTTCAGTCGCCTTGATCCATTCTTCACATCTGTCGAGTGAACTTTATGAACTTGAAGATTTCCGAGCAACGGATCGGAGGAAATCTGCTGTCTGACAAGTTGCTCTGCCGTTAGCGGATTTAGCGGGACCTGAATTTTGGGAAGCGCGCGAAGCGGAGAAAACCGCGGCACTTGGATGGGATAAGGCGAGGACGCCTCGATCTTCATGCCACCTTTTTCGCCACGTATCGCGCGCGCGGCTGTTGCGGGATTTGACAGGATTGCCTGGGCCTACCAGTCAGCCACTCGGAAGTGACCTCATATAAGGTACCGGGCGGGGGTATTTTGAACAGTGCACCCTCATTTTCCCCTCCTCCGTCCTCGGATTCATCCGCTGCACCCGCGGCCTGCTCAGCGCTACTGCTCTGTACCTGCTTCGCCGGCGACAATGGTGAAGGAGAAGACGGCGGTCTTGGAGCAGGCGAAGAAGGTGACGGCGAAGGCGAAGGGGAGAGCGCCCAGTCGGGGCGGATCGTCATCGCGGTCTAAGCTGCCGCAAGGTTGGGTCCAGGGAGATTGGATCCGCTCGACCATCACCGAGAAGGACATCAATGATCTGGCCAACGAGGGACTGATCCCCCACGGGTCGGCAAGGCTTCCGGGGACGGAGTGGCAGCCGCAGCCTCAGGAGGGTGAGTGCGTCCTCTTAGCCACTCATGTAGATCGCGGATTTTCTCTGCCACCGAATCTTTTCTTCTGAGGGTTTCTAAACTTCTTTGGAGCGCAACTCCACCATTTCACACCCAACTCCATTGCCTATCTCGCCGCTTTCGTGTCTTTGTGTGAAAACTTCTTGGGTTGCCGGCCGCACTGGGGCCTCTTCAAACACATATTCACTTGTCGCTCTCAGACGGTGAAGAAGGCGAACCCGAATGACGAGAGAACCCAAGTAATCCAGATGTGTGGGGGACTCGGAGTCCAGATGAGGGGTAAGAGTGCCTTTCCGGCCATGACCCTTCCCGACTCGGTTAGAGGGTGGCAGTCGACTTGGTTCTACTGCCAAGACCAGCCGACTCCAGGGCAGTCGACTGGACTCCCTCCTTTCTCCATGAGTCGAGTGAACAAGCCATCCTCTCTGAAGGTGCTTCCGGAGGAGAAGGCCCAGGTTAAATTGCTGATGGAGCGTGTAGTCCAGCTCATTCGCGACGGAGTGACCGGCATGGATCTTCTGGAGGTTTTCCTTCGACGGCGTATTCAGCCACTCCAGTACCGAGGCCACCCGATGTGGTTGTACTCTGGTACCGAAGATACCACTCGGGTCCATCCAGAGGAGGTCAATGATGCCACACTGGAGAGGTGGATGACTGCCATCACGGGGAACAAAGACAATCCTCGTGGAGTTAGGAGGATTCCACCACTCGACCAGTCTTACGAACCAGACAAGGTATGACCACTTATCTCCGACTGTGATCCTGCTGCATTCATTCTGTTTTGTTGCAAATCCGTCGACTGACTTTTGTCTTGTTTTGTTGTCTTCTTGGTCACCACTGAGATGTACTCGATGCCCAACGGGGCGCAAGAACCAGTCGAAGAAGAAGAAGGAAGCGGAGGTGAAAATCAGGAGGAATGGGAGTCCGACGGCGAAGGGGACGAGGGAAACGATAGCTCTGGTGAAGAGGAGGAGGAGGAGGAAGAGGAGGAAGACGTCGAACCTCCCCACTCGGAAAGGCGATCCAAGCTAACCCGTGATCCGGTGGTCGAGCGCGGCAAGGCTATCGCGCCCATTGGGCAGCCGACGAAGCGACCTCGGACGACCTCTCCAGTGCCGACTGAGAAACCACCGAAGCAACCCCGAGCAACGTCATCGAAGCCAATGAAGGCCCTGCCGAAGATGAAGATGGTCATTCCCACCATTTTCGGGTAATCTGCAGAACTTGTGCTTTCCTGTTTGTCATAGGTGTACTTTTGGTTGACTCGTTGACTGATCAACTGATTTCTGAAATCTGTAGTGCTGCCACCTCCGAGACCTCAGCTAAGCACGAAGATCAGGAAATGGAAGATGCTGCCACCTCCAACCTTGGTATGATCTCTGCAGTTTTGCTTTTGGTCGATTGGATTTCCATTTTTACTTTTAAATCTTTCTTGCAGTTCCGCCTCATGTCATTGATCTCCCCGATGACGACGAAGAAACGCCGTTGAGGAAGAGGAAGAACAAGCGTGTGCCCGCTGGCAAGGCTGCTCAAGTTGTGACGGTACCTGAGACGCTGGTTCCCGAGGGGGGCAACACCACTCGGGCTTTTGTGTCCTTTGCTGTGCCGCTGACGAGTGCCCGGCCTACTTCATCGACTGCTGATCCGCCTTCCCTTTTTGCCACAAACCATGTCCCGGAAGACCAAGTGAGTGCTGCTAAGGAGGCTATACGCTAGGCAGGGATCATGATGGAGCAAGTGAAGGCGGTCCGGGAAGCCAGCCTGGCGGCTTATGATGCTAGCTCAGCCCTTCAGAGCAATGTCCAAGTAAGTTGATTGTTGCTTGCTCTGTTAGGATATGCTACCTGAAACTTCTTCTTTCTGAAGATTTCCATATCTGTACACCCACTGGGTGGGTGTGTCGATTGAATTTTTGTACTAGTGGGGGCACGCTGAGTGCACCCACTGGGTGTAGTCCCCGAGACTATGGTGGACTGCGGGCAGTCGACTATAGTCTTTATACCTTGAACTTATTCACTCGACCTGGTCGGACCAAGTCGAATGGAACCTTAAAACCGGTGGGGGCACGCTGAGTGTACCCACTGGGTGTAGTCCTCGAGACTATGGTGGACTGCTGGCAGTCGACTATAGTCTATAGACCTGTTTTTTTTATCCGGCTGACCGCTTGACAATTATCTATGGCTTTAGGATCATAACCTTTTTGCCTCTTTCGGTCGACTGGTCGAACCAAATTGGTAAAACCAGTGGGGGCACGCTGAGTGCACCCACTGGGTGTAGTTCCTGAGACTACTGTCGAATGTTTTGATTCGGCTGTAGTCTTAGAAATGCTACTATTTTTTCTTAGTCACTCGGAAGTGACCTGTCTTTGATGTTTTGTCGATTAACTCTTTGCAGAAATCTTGCGAGCTTGTGGCTCGCTATACTGAGTTAGAGAACAAATAGATCCAGCTCGACCTCGACTTGAAGCTTGCTCAGGAGAACTTGCAAAAGGCGAAGGACGAAGCAAAAGGTATGGCTGGTGAGAGCTTGACGACTATCTTTGTCCTTCTGTCCATTCTCAACTCTGGTCTCATTGTTATTTTGCAGATAAACTGGAGGAGGCTCTGAAGAAGAAAGACCAAGACCTTGCAGAGGCGCAGAAAGCGGCTTTGGAGAAAACAAAGCTCGTGGAAGAGAAACTTGCCTCAGTCGGCAAACTTGAAGAAGAGAATGTCAAGCTGAAAGCCGCTCTTGACGCGGCCAACAAGGAAGTCAGCCAACTGAAGAATGACAAGGTTGCTCTGTCTGACAAGGCTGGCCAACTGGCGGGGAAGCAAAATGACCTGGAGGTTTATCTTGGAGGGCTCGCCAAGAAGCTATTCCTCATGCTTGAAGGTAGTCTCTTTTATCCGACTGACTTGTTATTACTGACTCATCATATGATTGTTGTTTTGAGCCTGAGCTGTGCTTTCAGAATTCTGCCAAAATTCGAAGAGGAAACCAGTCGAGTGGAAACCAGCTTGGACCCCATCAACTCTCCTGTGAAGGACGAAGCTGCTATGAATGTGCTCCGACTGGAGTCTCGCATCGCTAGCATGGTGGACTACCTCGCTCGACTGAAAGCTGCGGTGTCGCGGATCGACTCAACACTCTGGCCAGAAAGCGGACCTTGTAATGACCTTGAATCCTTAATGACTCGACTGAATGAGGTTCCAAGTCGAGTGCAAGAATGGAAAAATTCTTCTTCCAGGTGTGGTGCTGATGTTGCTCTGTCTCTGGTTCGTGTCCACTTCAAGGAGGTGCAAGAGGAAAAGTTGGCGTCCCTCAAAGTTGCCAATACCAGGAAGTACGACTTCCAATCTTTCATGGAGACCTTCATCGTTGCTGCCACCCGGATTGCTGATGGAATCGACCTCGACCAGTTTGTTGCACCTTCCAGTCCTCCACCTGAGGAGTAAAAAACTTCTATGCTCCACCTTAAATTTGCTTCGGAATGCCGAGTGGTTTTGTAACCGATAAACTTTAACAGGCTTAACGCCTGAGCACTTTCGAATCCGTAGGATGTTTATCCGAACTTGGTTTATCATCGAACATGCTTTTATTTGCCTTCTAGAGAACTTTGCTTTTCATTTAGAATATATTTCATTGTCTGGGCAGCATCCTTGAGGTGAAAACTCTAGTCGACTTGCACTTCATCGATCTTGCAGGTAGGGATGGAGCACGGACTGCGACTGACCTTGTCGTCCTTGCGGATCAGGATGGACCGCACGTTGTACTTGTGGCGCAGCTCTGAAGGAGAAGGTTGCATTCGACCTGCACCTCGTCGTCCTTGTGGATTGGGATGGACCGCAAGTTGTACTTGTGGCACAGTTCCGAAGGAGAAGGTAACTGTCGAACTGCATCTCGTCGTCCTTGTGGATCAGGATGGATTTCTTACTTAGGCGAGTACTCGGACTGCAGCTAAGCCTTCGAGTGGGAGGTTTGCTCTCCACTCGGTAGGATTTTTAATACTTAGGCGAGTACCGGACTGCAGCTAAGCCTCCGAGTGGCGGGGTTGCTCTCCACTCGGTAGGATTTTTAATTCTTAGGCGAGTACTGGACTGCAGCTAAGCCCCCGAGTGGGAGGTTTGCTCTCCACTCGGTAGGATTTTTAATTCTTAGGCGAGTACTGGACTGCAGCTAAGCCCCCGAGTGGGAGGTTTGCTCTCCACTCGGTAATATTGTTAATTCTTAGGCTAGCACTTGGATCAAGCTAAGCCCCCGAGTGGGAGGTTTGCTCTCCACTCGGTAGGATTTTTAATTCTTAGGCGAGTACTGGACTGCAGCTAAGCCCCCGAGTGGGAGGTTTGCTCTCCACTCGGTAGGATTTTTAATTCTTAGGCGAGTACTGGACTGCAGCTAAGCCCCCGAGTGGGAGGTTTGCTCTCCACTCGGTAGGATTTTTATGGTGTAGCTCTGAAGGAGAAGGTAACAGTCGACCTGCACCTCGTCCTTGCGAAGCGCATATTGTATTAAATACTTAGGCGAGTACTTGGACTGCAGCTAAGCCCCCGAGTGAGAGGCTGGCTCACCACTCGGTAGGATTTTAAATACTTAGGCGAGTACTTGGACTGCAGCTAAGCCTCCGAGTGAGATGCTGGCTCACCACTTGGTAGGATTTTAAATACTTAGGCGGGTACTTGGACTGCAGCTAAGCCTCCGAGTGGGAGACTGGCTCACCACTCGGTAGGATTTTAAATACTTAGGCGAGTACTTGGACTGCAGCTAAGCCCCCGAGTGGGAGGCTGACTCACCACTCGGTAGGATTTTAAATACTTAGGCGGAACGGATTCACAGCTAAGCCCCGAGTGGGAGACTGGCTCGCCACTCGGAAAGGATTTTAAATACTTAGGCGAAACGGATTCGCAGCTAAGCCCCAGAGTGGGAGACTGGCTCGCCACTCGGAAAGGGTCTTTTTTTACAAACTTAGGCGCAACGGATTCGCAGCTAAGCCACCCACTGGGGGGAAATTTCAACAAAATGTAATAACAATCACTGGGAAAATTATAACATTCTTGACTTAGATAAACGAACTACATAGGTACTTTTATTACATCTCAACCGAGTGAGAACTTAAGTATAAAAGGGGCGGAGCAGCTCCGCATTCCAAGCTGGAGGCTCATCAATCTGGCGATCGACGTTGTAAAGATGATATGCTCCATTGTGGAGAACTCTGGAGACGATGAAGGGACCTTCCCAAGTGGGAGCGAGCTTGTGTGGTTTCTGTTGATCCACTCGGAGGACCAGGTCTCCCTCTTGGAAGGCTCGACTCTTCACATTTCTGGCATGGAATCGACGCAAATCTTGCTAATAGATAGTCGAGCGGATCAGGGCCATCTCCCTCTCTTCTTCCAAAAGGTCGACTGCATCCTACCGGGCTTGTTCTGCTTCATCTTCGGAGTAGAGTTCGACTCGAGGCGCATTGTGAAGCAGGTCACTCGGCAGAACTGCTTCAGCTCCATAGACCAGAAAGAATGGAGTTCTCCCAGTCGACCGATTAGGAGTGGTCCTCAATCCCCAAAGAACTGATGGAAGTTCATCGACCCGTGCTCCTGCTGCGTGCTTGAGATCACGCATCAGCCGGGGTTTCAGCCCTTTGAGAATGAGACCGTTTGCACGTTCTGCTTGTCCATTCGACTGAGGATGAGCAACTGAAGCATATCAACCCTCGTGCCTTGAGAGGCGCAGAAGGCTTTGAACTTGTCGTTATCAAAGTTTGACCCATTGTCAGTGATGATGCTATGCGGAACTCCATATCTGAATATCAACTCTCTGACGAAACTGATTGCAGTGCATGCATCGAGGTTCTTGATGGGCTTGGCTTCGATCCACTTGGTGAACTTGTCGACTGCTACTAGCAAGTGAGTGAATTCGCTCGCCAGCTTCTCGCCGTCCAATCATGTCCAACCCCCAAACAGCGAAGGGCCAGACGAGTGGAATGGTCTTCAAGGCTGAGGCGGGCTTGTGCAACATGTTGGAATAAAACTGACATCCTTCACACTTGTCGACTATTTCTTTTGCCATTTCATTTGCTTTCGCCAAGAAAATCCCGCCGGTATGCTTTAGCCACAATGGTCCGAGAGGACGCATGATGGCCACAGGTCCCCGAGTGGATATCCTCAAGAATTATCTCGACCTTCTTCCGGCGTTATACACTTCCGGCCGACTCAACAAGACTTTCTCTCGTATTAACCGTCCCTTGATCCTTTGTAAAGGCCTTGGATCAATCTGGACGATCTGTCGAGCCTCTTCTTCATTCTCTGGGAGCTCTTTCCTTAGAATATAAGCGATGTATGGCACTGTCTAGTCAGGAGTGATGACCACAACTTCCATAATCAGGTCGACCATGGCTGGAACCTCAACTTCAGTCGGATCATTGGCACTCTTTGGTTGCGGGGCTTCTTCTGTGAAAGGATCCTCCTGCACTGATGGTGCGCGGATGTGCTCCAAAAACACATCACTAGGAATGGCTTCCCTCTTGGACCCTATTTTTGCCAAATCATCAGCAGCTTGGTTTTTTAGTCGGGGTATATGATGAAGCTCTAACCCCTCAAATTTCTTCTCCAGCTTTCTCACTGCATTGCAGTAACCAGTCATGGCTGGACTTCTAATGTCCCACTCCTTCATCACTTGATTAACAACCAGATCTGAGTCGCCGTAGACCATAAGGCGACGGACGCCGAGTGAAATGGCCATACGTAACCCATACAGGAGTGCCTCATATTCTGCTTCATTGTTGGAGGAATCAAAGTGAATCTGGAGAACATATCTGAGCTTATCTCCTCGGGGGGAAACTAATACTACCCCAAAGACCTAACCATTCAAAGATCTTGGAACCATCGAAGAACATAGTCCAAAGGTTCGAGTGAACTTGAGTCGAAGTCGCTGTTCGTCCACTCAGCGAGGAAGTCTGCTACTTCTTGGGACTTGATGGCTTTCTTTGCCTCAAACTTGATATCAAGGGGAAGGAGTTCAATCGCCCATTTTGCCACTCGACCAGTTGCATCTCTGTTATGAAGAATCTCTGACAATGGGGCGTCGACGATCGTAATGGAATGATCAGAGAAGTAATGAGCAACCTTCTTCGTGGTCATATAAATCCCATAAACAAGCTTCTGATAGTGAGGGTATCTTTGCTTTGATGGGGTCAGCACTTCAGAAAGATAATATATTGGGCGTTGAACTTTGAAGGCCTTTCCTTCTTCTTCCCGCTCGACTGTAAGTACGGTACTGACGACTTGTCCAGTGGCTGCAATGTAAAGCAACAAAGGCTCTTTGCTGATAGGAGCAGCAAGCACCGGCTGGGTGGAGAGCAGAGTTTTTAGCTCTGCAAACGCTGCATCAGCTTCTGGAGTCCACTCGAACTTGTCTGACTTCTTCATCAGTCGGTAAAGAGGCAATGCCTTTTCACCGAGGCGAGAGATGAATCGACTTAAAGCGCCAAGCATCCAAAGAAGCTTCGACATCGTGTACACGCATGTATGCTTCATCTGGAGAATAGTACCAACTTTTTCGGGGTTAGCATTGATTCCTCGTTCGGAAACAAGAAAACCGAGTAACTTTCCGCCAGGAACTCCGAATGTGCACTTTGATGGATCAAGCTTGATATCATACCTCCTGAGATTGGCAAATGTTTCAGCAAGGTCACCAAGGTCGGAACCCTTTCGTGACTTGACCACTATATCATCCATGTATGCTTCCACATTCCGACTGATTTGAGTGAGCAAACACTTCTGAATCATCCTCATGAACGTGGCTCCGGCATTCTTGAGACCGAATGGCATGGTGACATAACAGAAGCACCCGAATGGAGTGATGAAAGTTGTCTTGATCTCATCGGGTCCATACAGATGGATCTGATGGTACCCGGAATAGGCGTCTAAGAAAGACAACCTCTCACATCCCGCAGTCGAGTCGACTATTTGGTCGATGCGGGGAAGAGGGAAATGATCTTTCAGGCAGGCCCGATTGATATGCTTGAAATCAATGCACATGCGCAATGACTTGTCCTTCTTGGGGACCATGACAACATTGGCGAGCCACTCGGAGTGGCAAATCTCTCGGATGAACTCTGCTGCTAAGAGTCGAGCCACCTCTTCACCAATGGCCTTTCTCTTCTGGACGGCGGACCGTTGAAGATGTTCTTTGACCGGTTTGACTTTCGGGTCGACTCATAGGCGGTGCTCAGCCAGCCCCCTGGGAACACCCGGCATGTCAGCAGGCTTCCATGCAAAGATGTCCCAGTTCTCACGGAGGAACTGGATGAGCGCTTCTTCCTATTTGGAGTCGAGTGTTGTTGAGATGTTGGTCGGAGCAGCATTGGGATCACCGGGTGAATGTGAATCGGTTTCGCCTCACCGGACGACCAAATGTTGAATCCAGAAGCGGCTTCTTGGCCCGCAACAAATCACTCGGATCTGCAGTCTTCTGATACTCTTGCAACTCTACCACTGCCATCTGAGCATCAGCAATCTTAGAGCCCTTCTGGAAGCACTCTTCCGCCTTCTTCTGATTGCCCGTGAGAGTGATCACGCCCTTGGGACCAGGCATCTTCAGTTTAAGGTACACGTAACATGGTCGGGCCATGAAACGTGCATACGCCGGCCTTCCCAGAATAGCGTGATAAGCGCTCTGGAGATCCACGACCTCAAAGGTCAACTTTTCTTTCCGGAAATTCTTCGAATCACCAAAAACTACATCAAGAGCAATTTGGCCGAGTGACTCAGCCTTCTTTCCAGGAATGACTCCATGGAAGCTCATGTTACTGGTACTGAGTCTGGACATCGGAATGCCCATCCCTTTCAACGTCTCTGCGTACAAGATGTTCAGGCCACTGCCACCATCCATCAAAACTTTGGTCAGTCGAGTGCCTTCGACGACCGGGTCGACCACCAACGCTTGCCTCCCAGGGGTGGCAATGTGTGTCGGATGATCAGACTGGTCGAATGTGATGGCAGTCTGGGACCATTTCAGATAATTGGGCGTCGCCGGAGCGACCATGTTCACTTCTCGGTTGATAACTTTCAATCGACTCTTGCTTTCGACGTCAAGAAAATCATCGTGGTGGAATTGACCTGGGGGTATCCACCATCACTATCTTCCTTGTCCTCAACTTTGTCCGACTCCTTTTCCTTATCCTTGGGCTGCTTCCCATGGAACTGCTGAATCAAGAGCCGACACTGTCGAGTGGTATGTTTCGGGTAAACAAGTCCAACACATCATTTGCATCTAGGTCTTTCACCTTCTTGGGGTTCCAAGGACCCTTGGGTTTCCCCTTCTTCTTTTTTCTTGTTCGGATTACTCACTGCAGAGATGAACAGTATGAACTATAGGAATAGGAAATTAACATAGATGAATAAATAAAAAATCATCTGCATCATGGATCGATAGACGTCATGCCCCACGGTGGGCGTCAACTGTCGTGGTTCTAAGTCTGACAGTAGAATGGGGGGTAGGAATGGAGAGGCAAGATCCTAGCTATGGAGTAGTTGTATACGCAAGGGATTTACAAGTTCATGCCCTTCTCGGAGGAAGTAACAGCCCTACGTCTCGGAGCCCGGAGGCGGTCGACTGGATTATGTGCGTATGTGTTACAGGGGTGCGAACCCTTCTGTCTGTGGAGGGGGGTGGCTTATATAGAGTGCGCCAGGACCCCATGCAACCCACGTAGTGGAGGGTTTAAGGTACATTAAGGCCAGGCGTTACTGGTAACGCCTTACATAAAGTGTCATCATGACCATAAAGACTACTTAATTACCGACCGTTTGGATACAGAGTGGCTCCTGAACTCCTGGTGGTCGAGTGAGTCTTCATGGTCGAGTGTCTCTGACTCTGTCGAGTGGAATCCTACCAGGTCGACTGGAAGGCAGCTTCTTTAACGATTGTCCTTGGGGAGGGTAACTTGGGCAGGTCCATGGCCCTACCCTAGGTACATGACTTCATCATCATTCTCCGTTGTTCCATCGCCATTCCCATCTTTTGGGATGTCCACCATGTATATGTCATATGACGAGGTGGCCTTCCAGTGCCCTGTAGGCGCTGGTTCTTTGTTGTCTCCCGCATCGTCATCCATACCGTCGATGTCTTCAGAGTCGAAGTCGAGCATGTCGGTTAAATCATCAACAGTGGCTACAAAGTGGGTGGTGGGCGGGCTTTGAATTTCTTCGTCATTCGCGTCCCAACCTTCCTGACCATAGTCCGGCCAGGGCTCTCCTGATAAAGAGAGAGACTTCAGTGAACTCAGGATGTCGCCAAAAGGTGAGTGCTGAAAGATGTCCGCGGCGGTGAACTCCATGACCGGTGCCCAATCGGATTCGATTGGCAGTGGCGCGGGAGGTTCGGAGTCCGGAGAGGAGTCCGGCTCCATGGAGTCACGGGCTTTGCAAAGGACAGGGATGGTATTCGGCTCGATCGCCGTAGAGATTGTAGCCCCCGAGGCGGTGTCCAGCCACTCATCCTCGATCGGCGAAGTCGGCTCCGAGCTAAGGGTCGGAGCGGACTCTGGTGCGGCCTCCAGGGCACTGTTTGGCGGCAGAGCTAGATCATGCCCATCGAGACAGTGCGGCGCGCTCGGCTGTGGCTCAAATCCGTCGAAGATCAAGTCTCCGCGGATGTCGGCCGTATAGTTCAAACTCCCAAATCTGACCTGATGGCCAGGGGCGTAGCTTTCGATCTGCTCCAGATGGCTGCTTAATTGGCCCGCAGGCAAAGACGCCGAATACGAAGATCTGTCCGGGAGAAAAGTCTCACCTGGACCGCGGGCGTTGTTGATGATCGAAGGAGCCATCGAGCCTAAAGATGACGACATACGTAGGAACTCTCAATGAAAGCACCAATGTCGGTGTCAAAACCGACGGATCTCGTGTAGGGGGTCCCGAATCAGGCGTCTAGGCGGATGGTAACAGGAGACAAGGGACACGATGTTTTTACCTAGGTTCGGGCCCTCTCCATGGAGGTAAAACCCTACTCCTGCTTGATTAATATTGATGATATGGGTAGTACAAGAGTAGATCTACCACGAGATCAGAGAGGCTAAACCCTAGAAGCTAGCCTATGGTATGATTGTTGTTCATCCTATGGACTAAAACCCTCCGGTTTATATAGACACCGGATAGGGTTAGGGTTACACAGAGTCGGTTACAATGGTAGGAGATCTACATATCCAGACGCCAAGCTTGCCTTCCACGCCAAGGAAAGTCCAATCCGGACGCGGGACGAAGTCTTCAATCTTGTATCTTCATAGTCCAGGAGTCCGACCAACGGTGATAGTTCGGCTATCCGGACACCCCCTAATCCAGGAGTCCCTCAGTGAGGGTTACACAGAGTCGGTTACAATGGTAGGAGATCTACATATCCGTATCGCCAAGCTTTCCTTCCACGCCAAGTAATGTCCCATCCGGACACGGGACGAAGTCTTCAATCTTGTATCTTCATAGTCCAGGAGTCCGGCCAAAGGTTATAGTCTAGCCATCCGGACACCCCCTAATCCAGACTCCTCAAGAGCCTCGAACCAGGCTTCAATGACGACGAAGTCCGCGCCAAGCAGATTGTCTTCGGCATTGCAAGGCGGGTTCCTCCTCCGAATACTTCATAGAGGATTTTGAAAACAAGGATAGTGTCCGGCTCTGCAAAATAAGTTCCACATACCACCGTAGAGAGAATAATATTTGCACGAATCCAACCTGCTGACATATTCCGCAGCGTGACATCACACCACGGCCAAGCCTTTATTCGAATCATTTTTACTGTCCCACCTCAGCGCGTTTAGCGAGGCGGTTTCCTTGGCACGTCTTGTCAAAGCAGAGATCGTGTCCCCTTATTCCGGGATTCTCAACAATACGTGCGTGGGTAACCCAACCGCGCCATTGATTACGACGCTTGAGAGATAAGCGAGTTTTACCAGGCTGGTGGGGACGCATAGCTTCGTCCGCCCATATAAGGGGATAAGGATCCACCTTTTCACCTACGCCTTCTTCCTCCTTTGCTCATCCATTTCCGCGCACTCGAGCTCCAGCGCCCAAGTCCGCACATCCCACCTCTACCTTCTCCAGCCATGTCCGGAGCGGGAGGCAAGTGGATCGTCTCCTCTATCATGGAGGGACACATCAAGAAGCTGAGGAAAGCCGGATACTTGTCCAAGGACATCGCGCATCGGCTCCCAGACAAGGGGCAGCTCATCCCCACCCCCAGGCCCCATGAGAGGGTGGTGTTCCTCACCCATTTCTTCCTCGGACTAGGTTTCCCACTTCACCCATTTGTCCGGGGGCTCATGTTCTATTACGGCCTGGACTTCCACGATCTAGCCCCGAACTTCATCCTCAACATCTCGGCGTTCATCGTCATAATGCGAGGCCTTCCTTCGCATCCAGCCCCACTTGACTTATGGTGAAGACCTTCAATGTCAAGCCGAAGGTAGTGGGCGGCCGCCAAGCGGAGTGCGGAGGTGCCATGGTGAGCAAGATGGCCAACGTCCTATGGCTCGAGGGCTCCCTCGTGGAGACCATAAAGGGGTGGCAATCGGGGCTGTTCTACATCACCGAGCCGCGTGACCCTAAATGGGCAGCGGCCCCCGAATTCTGATTTGGCTTCCCTACACGGCTCACCTCCTGGAAAGAGATGGGCCTGTCATGGGGTAATTCGGAAGAGCTGACCGGACTCCAAACCTACGTCCAAAACCTGGTGAACAAGAAGCTCAAGCTCGTCAACGTAGACCAGGTGATGCTCATCCGCCGGATCCTCCCGTGCCAACAACGGGCCTTCAGCTTGTGGGAGTTTGATCCGGCACAGCACCAAACCCTGAGCAGGCTCTCCGACACTACGTACGAAGATGCCTGGAAGGTGCTGTTCAAGGGCGCCGAGGCTCCCGCATCCGCCATCGAGGATCGCGGATTCAGCGCGCAGCATCAAGCCAACGCGGTAAGTTATTTTACCCTTTACGGGGCACTTGTTTTTCATAGTTTGACTCTATGCGGGATCTAAACTCCCTTACCTTTGACAGGATTGGCAGGAGACGTCCGGGCAGATTGACTGTCCGGCTCCCGTGCCAAAAGACCCAGCGGACGCCCGCTTGACGGGAAGGGTTCCGCACCTTACATGGTGCCGGAGAAGAAGGGCAAGAAGACGGCCACGGGAACTCGACGGAGTTCCCGGCGCCAGGTGGTGTCGGACTCATCGTCCGATGACTCCGAGGCGGACTCCTCCCATGAAAATGAGGAGGAGGAAAGAGAGGCCTCTCCCCCAGCGGGGGGAGAGAAAGGAAGGTCGCCCCAACCGGGGGGCCGGAGGGTCCAAGAAGGGAAGGACCCTTCCTCCGGACTACTCCACCAACGCCGACGACGGCGAAGAAGAGTGGCCACCCAGGGCCAAGCCCCTGGCAAAATCATAAGTATCTGGATACCAGAATAACTCATGGCGTTCCTTTGTTGCACAGTACCTTCTGACGCCAAATATAATCATGTAGTCCGCCCAAGGCCGGGCTCGACGCTTCGACGAGCGGCTCCTGGGTTCGTCGGATGTGAATAGCACTTCACTTCCGGCCGCCTCCTCTCGTCGCACTGCGGACGATGCCGAGGTGGAGTCCTGAAAGGGTCCAAGCCAGGAGGAGGTGGTCCCGAGGCGCCGCAAGGCAACCTCCGGACTCGAGCGCAAAGGGGACAAAACCCCAAGGGCTCCAAGTCCGCCCTAGGTCGACAATCGCATCGGAACCTTCAGTGGTTCCGAGTCCGCAGCGCCCCCACGTAAGAAGGGCAAGCCCTACGACGCCAAATGACCTCCGGCCCAACCGGAGGCACCGGACAATTTGCTGGAGGCGATTAACAGCGCCTCCATCGACGAGGAGCACCGCACTATTATGAGTGCGGTGATCCAGAAGGTTCAGTCCGCCAAGAGCGGGCTGACCGAAGCATGTGCCAGCCTTCTAACAGGCTTTGAGGTATGTATTTAAGATATGTAAAAATATTACCGCATAGACAGTAGCCCCTGATGCTCAGTTTGGTGTTCGTAAAGAAAAGCCGAACTGAGGATCTAAAAGATATACGTAGGAGTCTAACATAAGTATGTCAATATGGGAATGCAGGCGCTTGCCGACCTCTGCCAAGACCGATCATGGAGGTCGATGCATTGAAGCAGAGCCTCGAGCGGTCCGAGGACGACCTCGGCCTTGCCAAAAAGTAGATCGAGGACAAGGAAGGTAAGTAATACCTTATGTAAGTATATAAAAAGATGTGGTTGCAAAAAATGACAGGACCATCGTGAGTATTGCAGGTGCCACGAACAAGGTGGCGACCCTGAAGGAAGCGTTGTCCAAGGCCGAAAACAATGCGGCCGTGGAGCGCACCGAGCGAGAAAAGCAAGAGGCGCGGGTGGCGGAGGTGCAGAAAGAGCTCCAGGCTCTCGTGGAAAAACACGAGAGTTTGGAGCTTGACTCAAAGACTCGAGAGTCCGAGCTCGCGTCGGCCCTTGAGAGCGCCAAATCTGCTAAGGCCGAAGCCCAAAAAGCCCTCCAAGAAATTGAGGCAATGAAGAAGATAGTGGCGGGTAAGGCATTCTTTATGCAAATCAAGCACGTGAAAGTGAATTACTTGTTACTTACCCGAGTCCGGAGCTCTCCAGGAGCATTCGCAGATCTTCCCCGCGGTGTCCGACGCTGCCGCATTCTACCGAGCCGAGGAGGGAACTCGACGGAGAAGGTGTTCTGGTCTCAAGATGCCGAGGCGGACACGGTGTTTTTCAACGACCAAATCAAGCAGCTGGTCGAGCTCCATAAGGTGGCGAACAAGCCATGAGGGGTCTCAGAGGTCCGCTGTGGCCTGGGGAAGCCATGCCTGGGAGCTACTTCGGGCTGGTGAGGCGGCTGGTGGACGCCTATCCATGGATTGAAGTCGTCAAGCGCTCCGTATGCATCGAAGGTGACCGTAGGGCCCTTGCCGGTGCTAAAGTGCACTGGGGGAAGATGGACGCTGAGAAGCTTGTGATGGACAGACCACCGTCGGGCAAGGAGCATCGCAAGCCCGAGATGTATTATGAGGGCATCCTGAAGGGTGCCCGCCTTATAGCGGATGAATGCTCCAAAGATGTAATTTTTTAGTAAACTCGCATTTGTTATCCTCAGACGCTGAAAACTTGTTCATATCGCTTAAGCAACGCTTTTGAATTTAAAATATTACCTTCTCAGGCGGCCGTTTATTAAATTTGAGAGATGGCGAGTCGTCGGCTTCGCCCCATGCCACGAAAGTCTTTGGGGTGTTTGGGATAAACTTGAGCGCTTTTTTCCCATTCTTGGGTCCTTCGAGGGAGGCGCCAACACAACGGTAACAAGGCAATCAGACTATAATGCTTGAACACTCTCACTTAGCCATAGAATTCTATAATTTTAAATTTCGCTAAGCCCCTAGTATTCGGAAGACCGAGTTGGCGCTATCCACGCCTAGGCCGGACAAAGCCGGCTCCTCGCCTAAGCGGCATAAGTCTTTGGGGACTCAAAACCTCTCGAACAGCGACCAGCTCTCGCCTATCATGACGGTCAGTTTTAGCTTTCTCCACCGAGGTGCTTAGCCCAGCTCAACCGGGCACAATCAGAGTGGTTCTCCAGCGCTACCTTAGCCGATATAACGGAATGTAAGGTACCAAAACATGGGAGCCGGGCAAACCCAACTATTGACCCAAGACATGATTCGAGCCGATGCATATAATGCTATAAGTTCGGGTGCCGCACTTGTGAAAGTGTTCGGACTTGTCACACCATATTTTGGGGTACTTAAGCCCTCGGTGTATTTGGCCGCACTAAAGTGTACAGGCGCAACATGTCATTAATGAACATATATAGATAAAAAAAGGAATGCAATAATAGACAAAAGCTATGTATTGTTTATTCGAAAAGGCTGCGGTAAAAGCAGAACGATACAAATAGTGCGATTACAAGGGACGGGACTATTTGACATGTCCCCCTCCAGGGGCGAGCTGCCGGATGATATGTGAAACAAGTATACTGCTCGTTATAGAGACCACCTGGACACTCGACGTAGCTTTCTGCTTCCCTGGCTGTTGTATCATGTGTTCGGCGATTCTAGTGCCGGACAGGCCTTCTGGAGAGCGGAGTCCTGAAAGTAAGAAAAAAGAATGACAAAATCGGGAGCCCGTAGTGCGGTTGAGCCGCATTTTGGGCATGCCGTGGTCGTGCCCCTCCCCCAATGCCCATGGTATTTCCAGAGCATAGTTATGTGCGCGTAGTACTGGTTTCGCAATTTCGCGAGGGCTGGGGTTGGGGCCGCATTGCTAAGCTTGCTCGGAACGCGTGCGTGCGGTCTTGTTGTAGGTTACTCCAGCGCTGCTGACGGTGTCCGGACGCTTAATAGCCGGATCGAGAATTGCCTTGAGAGGCCACTTTGTACTTCCGCCGCGAGGGCCACCGTATGCTCCTCGCCGGAGAGAGCGTTCGGTGTTTCCATTGACCGTAATGACTCCTCGAGGGCCCGCTATTTTGAGCTTGAGGTATGCGTAGTGCGGCACCGCATTCAACTTTGCAATGCGGTTCGTCCGAAAAGGCGTGATAGCCATCATGAACGGGACTATGTCGAAGATTAACTCCTCGCTCGGAAATTATCCGGGATCTCAAGACCACCTCAAGTGTAACTGAGCCTGTCATATTGGCCTCTACACCTGGTATGACGCCTTTAAAGGTCGTTTTGTGGGTTTTATCCTTGAGGGATCTATGCCCATTTTTCGTGACCGTATCCCGATAAAGGTGTTCAGGTTGCCGCCGGCCCATCGTGACTCTAGTGAGGTGAAATCCACAATGATTGGGTCTAGAACCAATGCGGCGAATCCGCCATGGCGGATGCTAGTGGGGTGGTCCCTTCGATCAAAAGTGATCGGGCGGGAGGACCAAGGGTTGAACTTTGGGGCGACTGGCTCCAACGCATATACGTCCTTGAGTGCACGCTTCCGCTCCCTTTTGGGTATGTGGGTTGCGTATATCATGTTCACCGTCCGCACTTGTGGGGGGAAGCCCTTCTCTCCCCTATTGTTCGGCGGCTGGGGCTCCTCCTCGTCATCGCTATGCAGCCCCTTGTCGTTGTTTTCGGCATTTAACTTTCCTGCCTGCTTGAACATCCAACAATCCCTGTTGGTGTGGTTGGCTGGTTTTTCGGGGGTGCCGTGTATCTGGCATGAGCGATCGAGTATTCGGTCCAAATTGGAAGGGCCCGGAGTATTTCTTTTGAATGTCTTTTTCCGCTGACTGGGTTTAGAGCCTCTGAATCCGGCATTGAATGTCGTATCCTCAGCATTATCGCCGTTAATGTGGCGCTTGTGCTTGTTGCGATGTGACCTGCCATTGCAGTCCTTGGTATCCGAATTACCAGGACTCTTGATCATGTTATTACTACGAGCTAGCCAGCTGTCTTCTCCCGCGCAAAAGCGGGTCATGAGTGTTGTGAGGGCTTCCATGGATTTCGGCTTTTCCTGTCCTAGGTGCCGGGCAAGCCATTCGTCACGGATGTTATGCTTGAAGGCTGCGAGGGCCTCTGCGTCCGGAAAGTCGACTATTTGATTTTTCTTAGTTAGGAACCGTGTCCAGAATTGTCTGGCCGATTCCTCTGGCTGCTGAATTATGTGGCTTAGGTCATCGGCGCGGTGGTCGCACATAGGTGCCCCGGAAATTGTCGAGGAATGCGACTTCCGTGTCCTCCCAACAACCAATTGACTCTGGCGGCAAGTTGTTAAGCCAATGCCGAGCTGGTCCTTTAAGCTTGAGTGGGAGGTATTTGATGGCGTGTAGATCATCACCGCGGGCCATGTGGATATGAAGGAGATAATCCTCGATCCATACCGTAGGATCTGTTGTCGTCAGATGATTCGATGTTTACGGGTTTGAAACCCTCGGGATTTGATGATCCATTACTTCATCTGTGAAGCATAGTGGGTGTCTTGGCGCCTCAGATCGGGCTATATCACGACGTAGCTCAAATGACCTTTGTCTACTGTGTTCGGCCCGGCCGAAATTGCCATATCCGGCATGACGGTTATCGTCACGCGTCGTGGGGCGCCCATGCGATCCGTAGATCGATCTTGTTTACCTTGCCTTGTCCTCCAATATATCTTGCAGGTCTGGCGCATTTCCCCGTGCCTTGGTATTCTTTGAGCAGCGCTGGGGTGCGGCTTGAGTGGAGGGCCGAGAGGCCTCTCTGTCGCGTCCACGAGGTGGCCGGTCGGCCACATCATGCGCTGGTGATGTAGGTCTAGGTGCTTCCTCCTCTAATCAGGGTTGCAGCCTGCGTTTTGTGTAGCTCTTGGACGGTCGTTCGAGTTCGTACTCTTCGGCCGCAAGGACTTCAGTCCATCTATCGGCTAGCAAGTCTTGGTCAGCTCTAAGCTGTTGCTGTTTTTTCTTGAGGCTGTTCGCCGTGGCCATCAGCCTGCGTTTGAAACGCTCTTGTTCGACGGGATCCTCAGGCACGACAAATTCGCCGTCATCGAGGCTTGCCTCATCTTCGGAGGGAGGCATGTAATTATCGTCCTCTACCTCTCACGCCGCTCTCTCATGAGGGCTGGCTTCTCCATCCTCCCGGGTTGAATCCTGCTTTGGAGGGGGGTTGTCTTCGACCGTCCCGGTGTTATTATCTCCCGTGCCGGAATCGCCGTTTTTGGTTTGGCGTGATTTAGAGCGGCGCCGCTGACGCCGGCGCTTAGGCTGCTTCTTGGAGGGGTCATCCTCCGTTGTTCCATCGTCATTCCCTTCTTTTGGGATGTCCACTATGTATATGTCGTATGACGAGGTGGCCTTCCAGTGCCCTGTAGGCGCTGGTTATTGGTCGTCTCATGCATCATCATCCATACCGTCGATGTCTTCGGAGTCGAAGTCGAGCATGTCGGTTAAATCATCGAGAGTGGCTACGAAGTGGGTGGTGGGTGGGCTTTGAATTTCTTCGTCGTCCGCATCCCAACCTTGCTGACCATAGTCTGGCCAGGGCTCTCCTGATAAAGAGAGAGACTTTAGTGAATTCAGGATGTCGCCGAAGGGCGAGTGCTGAAAGATGTCCGAGGTGGTGACCTCCATGATCGGGCGCCAATCGGATTCGATTGGTAGGGCGCGAAGGTTCGGAGTCCGCACCTTGGAGTCACGAAGCCAAAGCGACAGGGCTGGTATTCAGCTCGATAGTCAGAGATTGCAGCCCCGAGGCGGTGTCCAGCCACCCGTCCTCGACGGGCGCAATCGGCTCCGAACTAAGGGTCGAGCGACGCTGGTGCGGCCTCGTGGCACTGTTCGCGGCAGAGCTAGATCATGCCCATCGTGATAAAGGCGCGCTTGGTCAGGCTCGAACCCGTCGAAGATCAAGTCTCCGCGGACGTCAGCCGGGTAGTTCAAACTTCCAAATCTGACCTGATGGCCAGGGGCGTAGCTTTTGATCTGCTCCAGATGGCCAAGCGAATTGGCCCGCAGTGCAAAGCCGCCGAATACGAAGATGTATCCGAGGAGAAAAGTCTCACCCTGGACCGCATCATTGTTGATGATCGAATGAGCCATCGGGCCTAAAGGTGACGACACAGAGGAACTCTCAATGAAAGCACCAATGTCAGTGTCAAAACCGGCGGATCTCGGGTAGGGGTCCCGAATCGTGCGTCTAGGCGAATGGTAACATGAGACAAGGGACACGATGTTTTTACCTGTGTTCGGGCCCCGCTGATGGAGGTAAAACCCTATTCCTGCTTGATTAATATTGATGATATGGGTAGTACAAGAGTAGATCTACCACGAGATCAGAGAGGCTAAACACTAGAAGCTAGCCTATGGTATGATTGTTGTTCCTCCTATGGACTAAAAACCCTCCGGTTTATATAGACACCGGAGAGGGTTAGGGTTACACAGAGTCGGTTACAATGGTAGGAGATCTACATATCCGTATCGCCAAACTTGCCTTCCATGCCAAGGAAAGTCCCATCCGGACACGGGACGAAGTCTTCAATCTTGTATCTTCATAGTCCAGGAGTCCGGCCAAAGGTTATAGTCTGGCCATCCGGACACCCCCTAATCCAGGACTCCCTCACTTGGTTCCAATAACCTTTCACTTCATCATTACTTTGACTTGATGTCGTCGCCGATCGATTACATCTTCATGAACTCTCGCGACAAATGTGTCGTGAATATCATCAACATTCTGAGCTCTTCCAAGAGATCTATTGAATTCATGATGAGAAATACCATCCTTGCCCCTCGATGATTTGTGTTATCATCGACAACATCCTTGTCTTCCCTCGACACGAATGTGTTCTTGTTTTGGATTGAATCTTGAGTTCCTTGCTATCCAGCATTTGTTATTCTTTACCTTGGAGTATTACCATCTTTTATGTCAAGAATGTCATGAGGATTACTCCACCTCTTAAGAATTCTTGGTATAGTGATACTTCTCACCATCACCATTCTTTCTTGGTTCCCATGTTGATTCTAACCGGGGTACCTACAAGTGAACGGTGTTGTTTGGATTCTGTACTTCTGGCAACCCTAATGCTTTGAAGTTAATGATCGACAATTCATTCTTAGACCAATGGTTATCGAATTACCATTCTAACCTTGGTCATGCTATCGAGCCCATATTTCGGGTGCAACTTTCAACCAGTGTTTAAATATGTATGTTTTGCTCGAGCATAAATCATTATATCATTTGATCTGACAAATGATATCTCCTTGTTCACATAATTGTGGAAATACATCTTTTTGGAAATCTCGATGAGTTGTCGCTGAGTCCATCAGCCACCTCCTCATCCTCTCCTTAGTTTAATGATGAACTCTCGTTTCGGAACTCACTCCCATAGTTCATTCCCCGAGTCTGAGTTATCCTGACACCAATCAGATCTGAATCTCGGTCAGATATGATGGTTGGAACATATTTCCAAGAGTTATAACAATGGTCTTTATGTGACCCGGTAAGGTGCTGTCGTGTTTAGCACACTGGCCGGAGGCCCTATTGTTATAGATTCCTTTTCAAAGAAGGTTATCCATTCTTCCATGAGGAAACCGTAAGACTTATTCTATGAGTTTTTCCCGATGGATCCTTTGTTTATCCAAAGTCTGACCTTTGCTTGAAGACCTTGTCAATGCTATCTCGAAGCATGTCTGTGGTGCTCCGATTTTCAACAAGAACATTTGAAGCCCAATGCTAAATGTTACTTGCTCAATTATCCAAACACCATTGCATGGGTAATGTCATAAAATTTCTCTCCTCTTTCCTAAAGAGTTTTCTACATTATATCCTGCCAAGGATATCATGCTCTGCTTGTCCTTGGGAAGGGTATACCCCTGATATATGTGTTTAAACACATTTTCCTTTCCATTCTTTGGTTTAACCTTTCTTGTGATCTATATGATCTAAGCAGTAATATTCTCCTACTTATGTATATACCTTGGTGTACAATTCTGTCAACAAGACCCTGTTACTATTGTTGATGACATTTCGGTAGCCACCGATGGACGACAACCTTGCCTATTGGCCCGCCTTCGCTCAACGAAAGGTGAAAATGGTTCTCTTCGTCCCTCGCCCTTGGTATCGATGTTGTTGCCGACATAACTGACAGGCTACCCTCCAACACGCCTTACTATCGTGACCGTGCAAGATGTCTGCCCCCTTCCTGCTGAAAGTGCAACTATCCCTAGGTGGTTTTGGTAATTCATAACAACATATAGCTCATTGAGCTAATGCTATTCCAAGATGAATATTTCAGGAAAGCTCAATGATTGGCATGGCATGGATGATGAAAGTGGATCCCTCAAAATATTAAGGACAAAGGATTGGCTCAAGCTCAAAAGCTCAAGACTCTACATTTTATATTTTAGTGATCCAAGATCACATTGAGTCTATAGGAAAAGCCAATACTATCAAGGAGGGATGAGGTGTTGGTTAATGAGCCTCTTGCTTCATGTGCTTAGTGATATGCTCCAAAACCCTCCACTACTTTCTCACATCCACATATGACCTAAACCCAAAGTCAAACTCGACCCTACCGATTCTATCTATCCGGCGCCACCGAGTTTAGATGTCATAGCCACTGCCACAAACTCTAGGCAAATCGGTTTCACCGATAGGGATCTCGGTCTCACCGAGATGGGATTGTAATCTCTGCTTCCCTTCAGAACGCTTCGGTCTAACCGAAGTGAGCGATCGGTCCCACCGAGATTGCAATGTAAACTCTCTGCTTCCTTTCATAACTTTTCGGTCTCACCGAAGAGCGAATCGGTCCCACCGAAGTTTACTCCGACCAACTCTCCGGTTAGCTAATTACCAAAATCGGTCTCACCGAAGTTTGTGTAATCGGTCTCACCGAGATTACGTTATGCCCTAACCCTAACCATATCGGTCCTACCGAGATGCATGTCACCCCACCGAAAACCCTAATGGTCACTAGGTTTACTAAAGTCGGTCTCGACCGAAGTTTGTTGATTCGGTCCCACCGAGTTTGGTAAATTGTGTGTAACGGTTAGTTTTGTGTGGAGGCTATATATACCCTCCACCTCCTCTTCATTCGTGGAGAGAGCCATCGTAACAAACCTACACTTCCAACTTACCAGCCTGATAGAGAACTACCTACTCATGTGTTGAGGCCAAGATATTCCATTCCAAACACATGAATCTTGATCTCTAGCCTTCCCCAAGTTGCTTTCCACTCAAATCTTCGTTCCACCAAATCCAAATCCTGTGAGAGAGAGTTGAGTGTTGGGGAGACTGTCATTTGAAGCACAAGAGCAAGGAGTTCATCATCAACACACCATTTGTTACTTCTTGGAGAGTGGTGTCTCCTAGATTGGCTAGGTGTCACTTGGGAGCCTCCGACAAGATTGTGGAGTTGAACCAAGGAGTTTGTAAGGGCAAGGAGATCGCCTACTTCGTGAAGATCTACCGCTAGTGAAGCAAGTCCTTCGTGTGCAACGGCCATGGTGGGATAGACAAGGTTGCTTCTTCGTGGACCCTTCGTGGGTGGAGCCCTCCGTGGACTCACAAGAACTGCTACTCCTACGTGGGTTGAAGTCTCCATCAACGTGGATGTACGATAGCACCACCTATCTAACCACGACAAAAACATCCGTGTCTCCAATTGCGTTTGAATCCTCCAAACCCTTCCCTTTACATTCTTGCAAGTTGCATGCTTTAATTTCCGCTGCCAATATACTCTTTGCCTGCTTGCTTGAATTGTGTGAGGATTGCTTGACTTGTTCAAAGATAGCTAAAATCTGCCAAAGTCTAAAATTGGTAAAAGGTTAGGTTTTTATTGGTCAAGTAGTCTAATAACCCCCCTCTAGACATACTTCAAGGTCCTACAAGTGGTATCAGAGCTTTGGTCTCCATTTGCTTTGATTTCCATAGCTTTTGGTGGTCATAGCCTTGGTTTCACAACCTAGGAGAGTATGGCGCCTAGCGAGCTTAAATTATCACCGTAGAGGTCCTTACTTTGATGGTACTAATTTTGCTAGTTGGAAGCATAAGATGAAAATGCATATTCTCGGACATAACCCCGCCTGCTTGGGCTATTGTGTGTATTGGTTTGCAAGGTGAATTCTTTGATGGGAGAGAACCGAACCGTGAAGCTAGCGCGGAAGAGTTGAAGATGCTGCAATACAACGCTCAAGCTTGTGATATCCTCTTCAATGGCTTGTGCCCCGAGGAGTACAACAAAATCAGTCGTCTTGAGAATGCAAAGTAAATATGGGATACTTTGATTTATATGCACGAAGGTACCGACTCCGTCAAGGAATCCAAGTTGGATGTGCTCCAAAGTCAGCTTGACAAGTTCAAAATGAAGGATGGTGAAGGTGTTGCTGAAATGTACTCTAGGCTTGCTCTTATCACAAATGAGATTGTCGGCTTAGGAAGTGAAGAGATGACCGACAGATTCATCATCAAGAAGATCCTAAGAGCATTGGATGGAAAATATGATACCGCAGTGCACATTGATCGAAATGATGCCCAATTACAAAGATCTCAAGCCAACGGAAGTCATTGGAAGAATTGTTGCTCATGAGATGTCACTCAAGGATAAGGAGGAACTTCACAACAAGTCAAGTGGTGCTTACAAAGCCTCATGTGAAGCCCCCACATCATCAAGTGAGAAACAAACCTTCAATGAAGAATTGAGCTTAATGGTGAAGAACTTCAACAAATTCTACAAGAGTAGAAGCAAAGAAAGAAGCTCTAAGTCAAGGTCCTACAATGACAAAAGATCTTCTAGTCGAGAGCGCAATTGCTACAATTGCGGGAGACCTGGACACTATTCCAATGAGTGTACAGCACCCTACAAAAGAAGACAAGTTCTCCCAAGAGAAGAAGTAGAAGAGAAGAATCACCACCAAGAGAGAGAAGGAGTAGAGATGATCGTTATGAACGAAGACCCTCACAGAGAAGCAAGGATTCGGAAAGGAAGGACAAGTCATCAAAGAGCTACACAAAACGAAGACATCAAGCTCATGTTGGTGAATGGGTATCCGGCTCCCACTCCGACCATCACTCCGAGAGAAGCTATCACTCCGACTCCGGATACACTCAAGATGAAGGTGTTGCCGGTCTAGCACTTGTGTCAACCAACTCCTACGACATATTTGAATCACCAAATGAAGGAATTGGTAGATGCTTCATGGCCAAAGGTCCTAAGGTAACACACCCCGAGTATGTTGATTTTGATATTGATGAAGATGACTTGCTAGGTGATGATGATTTACTTGTTGACAACTCTAGTGATGAATACTATGATGAATCGTCAATTAATCATGCTAATCAAGATGAAAAGAATGACAATGATAAGGAGAAGATTGAGCATCTAACTAAAGAACTAAACACTCTTAAGTTAGCTCATGAAACTATCTTCGAAGATCATCGAGAACTTTTAAGGGCTCATGAGAAGTTACGCTTTGAAAAGCTCAATATTGAGCAAGAGCATGAGTTATTAAAGGCAATCAATGATGATCTCCGTAAGAAAAGTTCTTCTTACATTGCCAAGCGTTTACTCTTATCTAGTTGCATGCCTCAAGTCAAGTCTAGTAACAAGAACAAGAAAGGTTCTTCCTCTAGTAGTAACAATAATAATGCTAAATCTAATATTGTTGCTTCTAGTAGTTCTCTTGATTCCACTAATGATCCTCTTAGCCAAGTTACACTTGAGCAAGAAAACAGCTTATTGAAGGGAATTATAGAGAAAGGTGTATACAAGAGTCTTGCAGGAGTAAGCAATTTGAGGAAATTGTACGCAAGCAAGGAAGGCACCGAAGAATCAAGGTGTTGGTTTTGAACGAAAGTTCAATGCCAATGGAGTTGAGTGGGAAGAAGATCAATACCCCAAGACGAAGTTTGTTCCTCAACAAGAGAAGTATGATCCTACTTCCTTCAAGGGAACACAAGCACAAGATGATCTTCCACCACAAGACCACAAGAACAAAGGCAAGGACAAGCTTCAAGAGGAGATTGATGCATTTGAAGAAGCGCCAAAGGCCTTGGTCAAGTGGGTTCCCAAGACTACGTCAAGTTCTACTTCATCAAGTACAACTACTACACCAAGGATTCCCATATAGATGATGTGGATCCCGAAGAAGAAGAATTAGAGAGTTCTTGAGGGTGACTCCGCCAACACTCTTCACTCATATCATTATGGCAAGGACAAGTGCAATCAACTTCCATATCTTGCACTAGTTCAAGGAGTCACAAACCCTCATGTTGGTAAGGCAAGGGACAAGGTAACCTAATGTTTTCATGGACATCATTTTGTGTGTGCATCACCCTATGTCTATGGATATTCTTGTTTGTTCCTTGTGGGACTAACCCATGTAGGTATTGAAAGTGCAACTCACTCCAAAGGATTGCTCCAAAAGATCTACATCAACATTGAGCATCCACATCTTCAACACCTACATGAAGTCATCATCGACAATACCCAAGGTTAGTTCATCCCTCTAAGGGGGGATCTCACATCTAGGGGGAGTTTAACTCTAAGAATTGAGTCAAAGCAACTCTAATGATGTGAACACATAAATGCTTTATGTAAAAGTGGTAACCCCACTTGAGCTTAAACGATGAGTATGACCTATGATCAAATGTTCTCATTTGACTCCTAAGTCAATATACTCATATATAGATGACCTAGTCATCGCCAATTATTTGATAGATGCTAGAATTGGTTGTGCATGCTTTGTCACATATTTCATTTGTCATCTTATTGTGTGAGCATGTTGGTTGCATATTTACTCATTTGAGGACATCCACTTGTTGTTTTGATTGATAGACTTCTTTTTCTTTGGCCAAGTGGATGGATAAGAATGCCTAAGAACCTTCTCTAGCTATCTATGCTTTTCTCGTCTCAAACTCTATTCATGCTACATCACAAAATTTGATCAAGTCAGATTCGAACCACTGTGTGAGGAGCACTGAGTCCCCGATTCATCATAGACTTAAACTTCCAAAACTTCTTTGTGATTTTCGGTCTGACCGATTCCTCCATTTCGGTCATACCGAGATTACTAAGTCGATCTAGGTTTTCATCTCGGTGCAACCAATTTGTACTTTTCGGTCACATCGAGTTGCTATAACTATTCACAGTTTTGCATCTCGGTGCCACCGAGTTGTACCACTCGGTCACACTGACAGGGTCGGGCTATATATACGCACGGGCAAAATTTGGAAAACTTTCTCCGAATCTTCTCGCCCGCGCATAGCTCGCTCTGCCAAACTTGGTCTACGGATCGTCGACTTCGTCGCTAGCCGCCTCCTGTCGCTGGTCTCCGCTGCAGTCAACAGAATTCTCTTCCGCAGTTGCCGCCGTAGCGAGTTCCCGCCGAACTAGGGTATGGACTCGATCACAGTGCTTTCCTCGTTCGATTCTTAGCACATTGTGTTCATTATGCATCTTGCCACGATTGAAACACTCCTATCCAGTCAAATCAATCCTTAGAATAGTTGCGATTCGAAAATTTAGGGTTAGGTTTCTGCCGAAACCATCTCGGACCAACCGAGTTGGCTAATGCCATTGCACTAGTAAGTCTCGGTCTGACCGAGAATTGCTAATCGGTGTGGCCGAATTTAGAACTTTGTGAAACCCTAGCAGTCTCGGTGCCACCGAACTGTGACTCGGTCTGACCGAGTTCACTAGTTTAGGTTCCAAAACTGCTTCGGTATCACCGAGTTTGAAAATCGGTAGATCTGAAATGCTTTCTGTGGGAAACTAAAACTAAGTTTTTGAATCATTCTTTTGCAAAAATCTCTGCATTTTGTGATGCTCATCCACTCTACCTCATCTATAACTATTCACAAGGTCAGCAGTCAGTTGAGCAGCATGTCAGACGAAAGTGATAGCCAGAACAAATCTGAAGAGCAGATCCAACTGAGTGAGGGCACTAGTCCCTCCAGCAGCTCAGATGAGGGGAGCAGAAGCACTCCGAGTAATTTGCCCAAGGCTGCCGCAAGGACAAGAAAGAAGAAGACCTCAGAGTCTGAGGATGAGGATTATGTGGCAGTGGAGGATGAGGCAAGCTCCAAGACGAAAGTGCTCAAAAGGGAGTTCAGCACATCAGCAGTGAAGCCTGGCTTGAAAATCAAAAGGCCAAAGCAGTAGATGTACCAATGTCCAAAGCCGTAGTGTCTACTCAAGCTCCTTTGGAATCCCAACCCAAAGAGCCCGCTGTCAACAAGGAAAGAAAAGGAAAGAAAGGGTCAAGAAGACCATGGCAAGAGTGATTGGGAAGCCTTCCATGATGGAAGAGGAAGAAGAGGAAGAGGTTGCAGAACCAGCCCCCAAGGCACAAAAGCTGATGGGTGATGCAATCAAATCGGGGGATGCAACTTCCAAGCCCAAAGCTGCCCCCAAGCCCAAGAATGCACCCAAGAGGAATACCAGGAGCATACCAGCAGCTGAGAAGAACAAGGCCCCAATGCATGAGGTAGATGCTGAAGAAGATGAAGAAGGGCAAGTCCTAAGGAAGCTCAAACCCAAGATCCCAGACCACAATGATGCTCATCCTGTGGCTGAAAACATGAAGATCAGGAGAGATCATGGGTTGAGGCTATGGAGAGAGTCAGATCCATATGCCACAAGGAGAAGGACTGATGTGGATTACAGGTTCCACACCAAGGAACAGCAGGAATTTTATGAGACTATCTTGCTGGATAAGAAGCCTATTGTTTGCGATATGAGATGGGTCGACTGGACCTACATGCAGGAAAACGCAGAACACTACCCTGGAGTTTATGACAGCTTCAGTGTGTGTGGAGTTGCAGATTTTGTTGGGCAGAAGCTCACCAACTGGAACGATGAACTCATCATGCAGTTCTACTCCACATCACACTTCTATCCAGATGGCAGGATAGTGTGGATGTCAGAAGGAACCAGATACCAGTCAACCATAGAGGAATGGGCAAGTTTGATCAATGCCCCAGAGGAAACTGAGGATGACCTGGACATTTATGGGAAGAAGAAAATGGATCATAACTCTATGTCACAGATGTACAAGGAGATCCCAGATGATGTACTTGAGTCCTTCAAGTTTGGATCAGTCCATTTTCTACTGTCAGGGCTGCCTACGATCAACTGGATCTTAAGGCATACTCTATTGCCCAAATCAGGTGACCATAATATGATTAGAGGGCATGCAATAAATTTGCTTCATGTTTTTGATGTGCCTCAGAAATTCAAGGTCATGAGCCTCATAGTTGAGACTATAAAGAGGACAGCAGCAGACCAGAAGAGGAGCTGTGGTTATGCCCCACAGATTCAAGAGTTGATAAACTCGAAGATGGGCACAGGAAAGTATCTCTTGGATAAGGAACACATGGTTCTCTATCCTGAATTTGAGGACAATCGAGCTGTCATGACTGAGAATGAACCATCATCAGTGCAAGCTCAAGAGAGAAAGGAGAAGGGAAGGCAAGAGAAAGCTGCAAAGATGCCCACTCTAGTAGAGGCATCGGAGTACTTTTTGAAGAACAAGAAGGAGCAGCTTGGTTACTTGATAGCATCAACTCTACGGATTGAGAAGGGGTTGGCCACCCTAACTCAAAACCAGGAGAGCCTGGAGAGAATCATGGAACAAAAATTCTATGATCTTGATGTCAAAGTGACTGAGATTCAGTCAGCTATGGAGCAACTACAAGATGATATGCAGGAGAGGAAGGGAAAGACGACAACCCGATGCATTTGCCAGAGTGCCTAGAGCTCAGAGGTCATTGCAGTTCAACCTACGTACACCAGAGCCACTTCTTCAGCTCCAGCTACAGCTCCAGCACCAACTCCTTCAGCTCCTACCACGTATACTGATGTGTTCATCCTTGGAGTCCTGTCTACACCACCACCAGAAGACTAAGCCTGAGAGACGACATAGTGCTATGCATTTTCTAGGAACTTTTTGGTAACTTGTTGCCAAAGGGGGAGAAAGCTGTATAGATCATAGGCTTCGAGAGAGAGAGATTTGCTTTTGTTCTCTCTTGTCTTCTTGGTTTAACTTTATTTGCGTTTGCTTGCTTGAGATACTATGCATTACCTGTGAGACATTGATGATCATGTGTTTGATCATAAGCTACACTTATGCTTGCTACGATATTATCTTATTTATCCTTATATGATCATTCATTGTGCTTGGTGATGAGTGCATATATTCAATCTTTATTATTTTGAGCGCTCCACCAAGATGTATGTGACATGGAAGAGTAACCCATGAGCCTAATTTCTTGTGCATTTGCAGTCCAAAGCAAATCTTAATATATGCACAAATTTAGGGGAGCTCTTGCTTATCACATACTTCTCAAAGCGACGATGTTTTTCAATTTTATTATCATTTCGAAGCTTTGATCTATATGTTGTCATCAATTACCAAAAAGGGGGAGATTGAAAGTGCAACTATCCCTAGGTGGTTTTGGTAATTCATAACAACATATAGCTCATTGAGCTAATGCTATTCCAAGATTAATATTTCAGGAAAGCTCGATGATTGTCATGGCATGGATGATGAAAGTGGATCCCTCAAAATATTAAGGACAAAGGATTGGCTCAAGCTCAAAAGCTCAAGACTCTACATTTTATATTTTAGTGATCCAAGATCACATTGAGTCTATAGGAAAAGCCAATACTATCAAGGAGGGATGAGGTGTTGCTTAATGAGCCTCTTGCTTCATGTGCTTAGTGATATGCTCCAAAAACCTCCACTACTTTCTCACATCCACATATGACCTAAACCCAAAGTCAAACTCGGCCCTACCGATTCTATCTATCCGGCGCCACCGAGTTCAGATGTCATAGCCACCGCCACAAAACCCTAGGCAAATCGGTTTCACTGATAGGGATCTCGGTCTCACCGAGATGGGATTGTAATCTCTCTATTTCCCTTCGTAACGCTTTTGGTCTAACCAAGTGAGCGATCGGGTCCCACCGAGATTGCAATGTAAACTCTCTGCTTCCCTTTCATAACTTTTCGGTCTCACCAAAAGAGCGAATCGGTCCCACCGAAGTTTACTCGACCAACTCTTCGGTTAGCTAATTACCAAAATCGCTCTCACCGAGTTTGTGTAATCAGTCTCACCGAGATTACGTTATGCCCTAACCCTAACCATATCGGTCCTACCGAGATGCATGTCAGTCCCACCGAAAACCCTAATGGTCACTAGGTTTACTAAAGTCGGTCTGACCGAGTTTGTTGATTCGGTCCCACCGAGTTTGGTAAATTGTGTGTAACGGTTAGTTTTTGTGTGGAGGCTATATATACCCCTCCACCTCCTCTTCATTCGTGGAGAGAGCCATCAAAACAAACCTACACTTCCAACTTACCAGCCTCGAGAGAGAACTACCTACTCATGTGTTGAGGCCAAGATATTCCATTCCAACCACATGAATCTTGATCTCTAGCCTTCCCCAAGTTGCTTTCCACTCAAATCTTCTTTCCACCAAATCCAAATCCTGTGAGAGAGAGTTGAGTGTTGGGGAGACTGTCATTTGAAGCACAAGAGCAAGGAGTTCATCATCAACACACCATTTGTTACTTCTTGGAGAGTGGTGTCTCCTAGATTGGCTAGGTGTCACTTGGGAGCCTCCGACAAGATTGTGGAGTTGAACCAAGGAGTTTGTAAGGGCAAGGAGATCGCCTACTTCGTGAAGATCTACCGCTAGTGAGGCAAGTCCTTCGTGGGCGACGGCCATGGTGGGATAGACAAGGTTGCTTCTTCGTGGACCCTTCGTGGGTGGAGCCCTTCATGGACTCGCGCAACCGTTACCCTACGTGGGTTTAAGTCTCCATCAACGTGGATGTACGATAGCACCACCTATCGGAACCACGACAAAAACATCCGTTTCTCCAATTGCGTTTGAATCCTCCAAACCCTTCCCTTTACATTCTTGCAAGTTGCATGCTTTAATTTCCGCTGCCAATATACACTTTGCATGCTTGCTTGAATTGTGTGAGGATTGCTTGACTTGTTCAAAGATAGCTAAAATCCGCCAAAGTCTAAAATTGGGAAAAGGTTAGGTTTTTATTGGTCAAGTAGTCTAATCACCCCCCCCCCCTGTAGACATACTTCAAGGTCCTACACCTGCTTTCAACCACATGGTGGGCCCATAACCCACTGTTCCACATGATCGAAACCTGACTCTCCTGTACACCCCCTGTTCCCAAAGTTATTCCTCGTGCATGGGCTCGTAAGTAATTCACGGCCACCGTCCCAAGTGATCTATTTTGGTAACAGACGCAATATTCAATCTCATTGCTCTGGACCCCTTTCGCATGTTGTTTCAGACATCGAACGATTGCCTATTCGTGTGAAACTTCTCATGGTACCTTCTTACTTTACTCTCGATATTTTCTTAAGTATCTATTCGAGAGTTACTTTCTACCACATTCCCTGAGTTATCTGCCAGATAGTCAACCTTGTAAGGTCTGTTCTAAGATACCCATTATCCTTTTTCGTAAGTACGATGGAACCCCCAAAGAAAGGATGACGACTTCATCATGATGCCCTGAAGCAGAGGAATGAAGACAGCAACACAATGGATCGACCTCTTCGAGAAGAGCAACCAAGACCGAGGACACCCGTTAAAATTTCAGAACTGAACTTTCCCCTTACTCCCTCTTAAATCTCGGACGAGATTTCTTGTAGTGGAGGAGATTTGTAACGCCTTGATAATCATGCTACAAGAATCCCACGCTAATCATGCCACATCACCTAGATCGCTGCTAACCTCGCAATGATTCAAACCGTTTCAAAATTTAAATTCTAAATATGTCAAACAATAAAAGTTTTCAAAAGTTGAAACAAAATGTTCGGTGGGTGCCGAATATTACAAGGGTAATTATAGTAAAGAAAACATATTTTTAGAAAGTGCCTGAATATTTTAAAATGAATTAAAACAGAAAAGAGAAATAAAGAAAGAAAATACAAAAGAGAAAAACAAACTAACAAAAAAAACAAAGGAAACAACCCCCTGCTTCGCCCAAGAGCCACCAGCCCAACTGGGCAAGAGCCCAGCCGGCCATCCCCGCACTCCCCATAACCCCCCCGAAACCCTAGCCGTTTCCCCACGTCGCCCCACTCGCCCCCCCCACTTCCCCCCTTGATTGGATCTGGATCGGGAGGATTCCCTCGCCCCTCGCCCCTGTACGTCGATGTCGGCGCCCGGAGCTCCCCCGCCGGCCTGCTTCCTCCTCCCCCGCTAGCCTGCTTCCTCCACCTCACGGACTTCCTCGACGCTGGCTGTCGTCCCGCCTACCTCCCCACGCCGCCGGACCCCCTACGAACCCCTGTGGAGCTCCACCGCATGTCCTCCTCCCTTTTCCTCCGATCCAGATCGTCAGCCGCCCAGGTTGTGCCTCGGCGCTCCGAGCCGGACCTGCTCCGCCCCAACCTGTCACCCCTTCCTCATCAAGGCTTCACACAAGAAGCTGGGTTCAAGACGGCATCGCCACGCCGTGGCTGACCCCCTGCTGCTGTTCTACCTCACCGGCGAGCCCAACCGTGGCCATGGCCTCGTCCTGCGTCGTGGCGGGCAGCGCCCCACCCGCGAGGGCCATCGCCCGTTCGAGTGCGCCCGTAACCCGGCGCCCGTTATGCCCCTAGGGCCTATGACATATGGGCCCCGCCCACAGAACGGTTTTAAAAAAAGAATTAAAATTAATAATAATAATAAATAAATAATAATATATAATAAATAGATAATTAATAATAAAAATAAATAGTTAATTAATTAATTAACTAAATAATTAACTTAATTAATCCTGTTTAGCTGAACTAATTAAACTTGATTGACCTAAATATCTAATTAACCAAACTAATCTGTTAGTTAGGGAGATGTGTCAATGATGACGGGACCCATCGTCAAAGGTTGACTACCAACCCCTCGTTGATCGTCGACATCAACATGACATCACGTTGATGTCATAAATCCATTTTCGAATTAATTAATTAATTAATTAAATTCTCGAAATTAATAAATTCTTTTGAAAATCATATCTTTTAATCCGTAACTCGGATGAAAATACTTTCTACATGAATGTTGCTTAGAACAACGAGAAGAATCCGGATACGCAGCCCGTTCATCCGCCACACATCCCTAACCTATCAAACTCGCAACTTTCCCCCTCCGGTTCATCTGCCCGAAAACGCGAAACACCAAGAATACTTTCCCGGATGTTCCCCCTTCACTGGTACAACCTCCCACCGCGTTAGGGCACACCTAGCACCGCGCTTTGTCATGTCATGCATTTGTTTGCATTGTATTTATTGTTTCTTCCCCCTCTTCTCTCGCTAGACACCGAGACCGACGCCGCTGCTACCCAGTACGATTACGGTGTTGACGACCCCTCCTTCTTGCCAGAGCAATCAGGCAAGTCCCCCCTGATCACCAGATATCGCCTATTCCTTCTCTATACTGCTTGCATTAGAGTAGTGTAGCATGTTACTGCTTTCGGTTAATCCTATTCTGATGCATAGCCTGTCATTGTTGCTACAGTTGTTACCCTTACCTGCTATCCTACTACTTAGTATATGATGCTAGTGTTCCATCAGTGGCCCTACACTCTTGTCCATCTGCCATGCTATACTACCGGGCCGTGATCACTTGGGGAGGTGATCTTGGGCATATGCTATATACTTTATAATGTTACATTAATTATGATATTGTTTGGAGATGGGGGCTGAAGGGGCAGGTGGCTCCATCCCGGTAGAGGTGGGCCTGGGTTCCCGACGGCCCCCGACTGTTACTTTGTGGCGGAGCGATAGGGTAGGTTGAGACCACCTAGGAGAGAGGTGGGCCTGGCCCTGGTCAGCGTTCACGGATACTTCAGTTAACACGCTTAACGAGATCTTGGTATTTGATCTGAGTCTGGCCATTTGGTCTATACGCACTAACCAGCTACGCGGGAACAGTTATGGGCACTCGGCGTCGTGGTATCAGCCGAAGCCTTCATGACGTCAGTGACTGAGCGGCGCGCGCCGAATTGGCCTGGAATGCCTGCTAGGCTAGGTCTGCTTCCGGCCGCCCACGCACCATGCAGGTGTGCTAAGGGCGATGGGCCTGCACTGCAGGCGCTTTAGGTTTAGACCGGCGTGCTGACCTCTCTGTTGGCCTAGGTGGGGCTGCGACGTGTTGATCTTCCGAGGCCGGGCATGAACCAGGAAAGAGTGCCCGGCCAAATGGGATCAAGCGTGTTGAGTTATGTGGTGCACTCTCTTCTACATGCTGCAAGACGGAGGCTGCCAGAAGCGTAGTCTTCGACAGGATTAGCTATCCCCCTCTTATTCTGGCATTCTGCAGTTCAGTCCACCGATATGGCCCTTTACACATATATCCATGCATATGTAGTGTAGCTCCTTGCTTGCGAGTACTTTGGATGAGTACTCACGGTTGCTTTTCTTCCTCTTTTCCCCCTTTCCATTCTACCTGGTTGTCGCAACCAGATGTTGGAGCCCAGGAGCCAGACGCCACTGCCGATTTATTTAACTCCTACTACACCGGAGGTGCCTACTACTACGCAGATACGGGCGCCGACTGTGAGTAGTTAGGAGGATCCGGCAGGAGGCCCGCGCTTCTTTGATCTCAGATCCTGGCCTGTGCTAGCCATCTTATGGCAACTTGTTTAACTTATGTCTGTACTCAGATATTGTTGCTTCCATCGACTGCCTATGATCGAGCACTTGTATTCGAGCCCTCGAGGCCCCGGCTTGTATTATGATGCTTGTATGACTTATTTATGTTTTAGAGTTGTGTTGTGATATCTTCCCGTGAGTCCCTGATCTTGATCGTACACGTTTGCGTGCATGATTAGTGTACGATTGAATCTGGGGCGTCACAACTACTTAGGAGTTCCCTTACATCATGATAGGCTCTCCGGAGAGGTTCTTCAACCCTTGTTGCACAAAATCCTTAAAAGGATAGTTGCATGAAGAGGGTAGCTTTTATCAAATCTCGCCTGGGCAGCATCCTTGTGTATCTTCTCTTCTTTTTCGAGTTCCCTAAGAGGGAAACTGATCTCCTTAATTCCTAGATGGCTAACTGCCTATGGAATAATTTTGAGGGGCATATGAAGATCCACTTACTGAATTGGCAATTGGAATGTCTAAAAGAGGAATTTGGAGGGGATACCAACCTACAAAATTTGAATATCTGTCTCCTTGGCTCATGGGTTAAAACAGACATGGATGAGGAGGCAAAATTTGGAGGGAATTTGTAGATTGAAAGTACTCTTCTTCTTCCCCAAACATCTTTTGTAGTTATATTGTAGGAGTATCTAAGGTTCAGAAAGGGGTCGCGTGAGCTGCTAGAGCTGTTAAAATAGGATGCAAATGGATTGTAGGTAGTGGAAAAAACATTATATTCTAGGAGGATATATACTTGGTTTTGCTCCTCCCCCTAGCTGTTCGGTATAAGGATTTTTATTGTATCTGCCGGGAACAAGTAATACCATCAGCAGGTTTGGGATGGACACACTCTCAAACTCAGTGTAGAAGGATTTTCAATGAATGCATGATGGTTGTGGTATGAGATAGAGGAGATTGTCAAAAACATTGCTTATTCTAATGATTGTGACTCGTTGATCAGGCAATATGAGAATTCTGGTCAGCTTTCTTTTTATACTGTTACTAATTTAGGGGAGTCATCCATGTTTATCTTCTTGTTGTATGGAAGCTAACAATGCCGCCTAGGATTCATGTTTTTTTCCTGGGCCATACGCATCCATGGGCCTACCCCGTAGGTATTCCCCGTTCATTAATTATTCTTCCAATATTGGTTAGTGACCTAATCGCCAAAACATATATTTTGATTTTAAACAAAAAGAAGCTCCAATAGTTTTCCAATCGGTAAATAACCAACATAACATAAAGATACCACAATGAGGTGTGTTCTTAGTGCTATTAAGCTTGATGCCATCGTTTCACCGTGCATCGGTGGTTCCGAAAGACGATTGTCAAGTGTGGCGACATGCAAGTAGTCTCCATCGACGACGCCATGCATATCATCAATTGTGCATCTTCCAAAGAATCTACCCCACAAATGCAATTGTAAACATTGGTCCTACCACCAAGTGAATAATACAGTTAAACCTAAACGGATGTACTTGAGACAATTACATTTTTCTTAATGCAAAATTAACACTTTAATTAAAAATTGGAAATATTAAGAGAAAATGGATTACTTGCGGAACTTGTGTTAATGCACGTTGCTATGAATATCAATGATTGCAGAGTATTTTGATGTGCTCCCCAATCTCTAATTCTTTTGTCAAGTCCCTTGTGTGCAGAAGTCTTGCCAATGCTTGTATGTCCACAACTTCACTATTTAGCAGGGGAATAAATACTCTAACCAGCAGTCAACCTCATGATTAGTTCATAAGGTAAATCCTCAGCAAAAATGACACAAATTAAGCCTACATCTTCACAAGCAGTGGAGGAGATGGCTGGTAGTCATCATCATTAGTAATCTACCTAGTCGAGGTACAAGCTAAAAGGAGTTGCACATGAGTGTCGGATGATGAAAATCCGAGCATGTAAATGTGGCGGATAACGTCCTGCCAACCCTGTCGACACACACCGGACCACACTCATGCATCCATCTAGTGCAACTTGGAAGAAATCAAAAGTAATAAATTGGATAGGAAGAAATTCCGAGTGGAAGCGGATCAAATCAATAGGGAGCGCACGTACCTGGTGAGGCATCCGGGGCGCGATGTACGCATGGATCTGGTTGAAAGAGTAGAACCCATGACGGCGGCACCACAACGAGGAGGAGGAGCGTGACGACCAGGGGGCATGGTGGGGGACGATGGTGTACGAGATTTGTGGAAGACGGCGCCGCAGAGAATGGATTTGCCCGGGAATTTTCGGCGTCAATCCACGCGTAGGAGTGGCCAGCGGGCGATGGTGGAGTGGAGGAGCAACATGCTTCTGGACGGGTGAGGCTACGACGTCCATTGGACGGCAGTGATCGTCGTAGGTGGCGGTGTTTCGGAGGCTGACATAGGACATGACGTTCTTGGCGTTTAGAGCTTGATGTGGGGTGAGGGTTAGGGCGAGGGTGGCGGCGGTAAGGCGAAAAGCGGAGGCTGCGAGGTAGCGGAGTTGGCCCAACAGCGGGCAGCGTTGAGACGCGTCGAGTATGGAATCATGGGGTTACGGGAAACGGGTAAAAACTGGGGCATGAAAAAAAACAGGAACCTGGAGGGGCACTCGGTATGGGGAAGGACCGAAGGACGAAAGCACTAGTAGAATAAGGGCCTTTAGTCCCGGTTCTTACACGAACCGGGACTAAAGGCGGTCCACGTGGCCGCTGTCTGGAGCTCCACCTTTAGTCCCGGTTGGTAACACCAACTGGGACTAAAGGTATTTTTACGATTTTTTTTTGAAATTTTTCTTAAATTTTTTTTTTGATTTTTTTGATTTTTTTTATTTTCAAATTTCTGAATTATTTTCCAATTTAACTCTAATCACCCCTCACACAACTCAATTTAACCTCTAATCTCTAATCACCCCTCATCATTCCAAATCATCTAACTTCCCGGCCGGTCACCCATCCTCTCACTACTCCAGCCTGAGCACGCTTAACTTTTGGGTTCTATTCCCCCTCGTTTCGAAGTCTGCACTTGTTGTTTTACTGAGAATAGTAAGATGTCAATCCTATTAACCCTCAAGAGTTTAGCTTGAGCATGAAGTCACACGTTTCACTGTTTGAGTTTGAAACTATTATTCTGAAAAACAATAATTATTTAGTAACACTAATATTTCTTAAATAAATAGTTTGACCACAGTTTGACCAGATTTGACCAAAATTCAAAAAATTAAAATAATTAAAATAATTATTTAGTAACACTAATATTCTTGGATAATTATGTAGTAACACTAATATTTCTTGAATAAGTAGTTTGACCACAGTTTGACCAGATTTGACCACGGTTTGACCAGATTTGACCAAAATTCTAAAAAACTAAAATAATTATTTAGTAACACTAATATTCTTGAATAATTATTTGGTAACACTAATACTTTTTGAATAAGTAGTTTGACCATAGTTTGACCAAATTTAATGAAAATTCAAAAAAAACTGAAATTTGAGCATAACCTTTTTTCCTTTTGGAATTTGAGGATTCTAAAAATTTGCAAACAGGCCGTAGGTCGTCAAAATCGGATGCGGATTTTCGTGCTGAACGTTTTGATATATTATACGTTTTTTCTGACATCTTTTCAAAAGTTATAGCAGTTTTACATTTTCACTAACTTTTTTGCAAAACATGTTCAAATTTAAGTTTTTAAATTTTCCTAACTAGTAGATGTAGTAACATAACTACATCTCGAAGGATTTTAACTTTTGAAGTTTTTATCATTTTCTTTTGCTTTTTACCAAACTGAAAAGGCGATACACGGGGGGGGGGGGGGTTTAGAATTTGAAAATTGCACCATTAGTATCGATTGGTGCCACGAACCGGTAGAAATGCCTCAACCCCATTTGTCCCGGTTGGTGGCTCGAACCGGGACTAAAGGTCTAACCTTTAGTATCGGTTCGTGCCACGAACCGGTTCTAATGGGCATCGCACCCTTTAGTCCTGGTTTGTGGCACCAACCGGGATTAAAGGTCCCATTTGAACCGGGACTAATGCCCGTACGGTGTCCTAGCCGCTCGAACCGGGATTAATGCTCACATTAGTCCCTGTTCGTAATGCAACCGGGATTAATGCTCTTTTCTGGCCGAACCAAAGCCCTGTTTTCTACTAGTGAAGATGAAGCGAAACACGGGAAGGGAGGTGGTTTCTTTTTTTTTTAACGCGATGTTGGGTTTTTGTTTCGTGGGAAGAGGGGGATCGAGGGGAAGAGAGTTGAACCTACCAAGTACCAACATACAATCCCTAACTCCACTTTAATAGTAGAGATAGTCTAATAGTAGATAATTACTTCAGTATTGCAACGGGGCATACATATTCTAGTGATCTAACACCACTCGTGTCCGATGTATATCTTACACCCACCATATTCTAATGCTGATTTGATTTAATTAAGGTAATGCAAAATATTTAGTTTGATTGTATGTGTCATATAGCTAGAATGATTTGATTTTATTTGATCAAGTTAATGCAAAATATTCAATTTGATTTGATTTGGTTACCCATGTCAAATACCTCGAATGATTTTATTTGATTTCATTGGATGTGTCATATAGATAAAATGACTTGATTTGATTTGACCGAGTTAATGCAATTACCTTACCTCCATCAATGAGGCGCTGCAAAAGTTTAATTTGATTAAGTTAATGCAACACGTGAGAAGGACAGGCTTCACGAATGGACGTAGGACCACCAACTTCACGTGAGATAGAAATACTTGCACGAATCTCGGTGTTCAGATCGTACGGTCAGGATCAATCTTGCGACAGTTACCGTGAGCAATACGCTTTGAGAAAGAACGGTCCAGATTAATGAGAACACCGCCCGACACTGCAAGCAAACAGACAAACACGTCGGGTTGCATTCATCGGCGACAGCCGCGAGATCGCTGGCCGCCCCCGAACCTTACAAACGGAAGCCCCCAATCCACCAGTGCAGCAACATCGTACGTGTACGTGCACTTGTGGACACAATCATCAGCAGATCAATCATTTCCCAAGAGCTGCGCCGCACAGATCGATCCTCGCACGCCATGGTGGCTATGGCGCCCGCTGCAGGGCTGGTCCTGGCTTCGCTCGCCGTGGTGCTGGCAACCTCGCTGTGGACGGCGGCGGTGCACCTGGTGTGGCGCCCCTACGCCGTCGCGAGGGCTTTCCGGCGGCAGGGGATCCGCGGGCCGGCGTACCGGTTCTTCGTCGGCAACAACGAGGAGGTCATGGCGATGCGGGCGGCGACGGCCGACGACGTGCTCGACCTCCGCTCCCACGACATCATCGCGCGCGTGATGCCGCACTACAAGGCGTGGGTCGCGTCGTACGGTAAGATGTTCCTCTCGTGGTCGGGGTACACGCCGGCGCTATGCGTCCGCGACCTCGACATGGTGAAGCAGATCCTGTCCAACAGGACCGGACTGTACGGCAAGACGAACCCGGGACCCGACCTTCTGGCCCTGCTGGGCAAGGGCCTCGTCTTCTCCGACGGCGACGACTGGGCGCGCCACCGCCGCATCGTGCACCCGGCGTTCACCATGGACAAGCTCAAGATGATGACCAGGACGATGGCGGAGTGCGCGGGGGAGATGGTCCGGCCGTGGGAGGCGGTCGCCGCGGCGAGCGACGGCGGCATGACGCGGGTGGACGACGTCGGGCAGCAATTCGTGGAGCTGACCGCCGACGTGATCTCGCACACGGCGTTCGGGAGCAGCTACAGGGAGGGGAAGGAGGTGTTCGTGGCGCAGCGGGAGCTCCAGTACATCGCCGTCTCCACCATCAACAACGTCCGCGTCCCGGGCCTCGAGTACTTCCCCACCAAGACCAACCTGCGACGGCGGCAGCTCACGGGCAAGGTGCGTGGCATGCTCATGGTGATCATCCGCGAGCGGCAAGCCGCCGCGAAGGAGTCCAAGGACTACGGCAACGACTTGCTTGGCCTGATGCTCGAGGCCAACGCGTCGGCCGGCGCCGGCGGGCAGAAGGCGGCCGCCATGAGCATGGACGAGATCATCGACGAGTGCAAGACATTTTTCTTCGCCGGGCACGACACCACCTCCCATCTCCTTACCTGGGCCATCTTCCTCCTCGGTACGCACCCGGAATGGCAGCAGAAGCTCAGGGAGGAGGTCCTCCGGGTGTGCGGCGGCACCGGGACGCCGCTGCACGGCGACACGCTCAACAAGCTCAAGCTGGTAAGCCCCTACCTGTCCCACCATTCTGAACCAAATAATGCCCTGACTAGTGACACTCACTTCACTTGTGAGTTGTGATCGATGGTGGCAGACGACAATGGTGCTATACGAGACGCTGAGGCTGTACGGCGCGGTGAACATGATCGCGAGGCAGGCGATGGCGGACACGGAGCTCGGCGGCCTGAAGATCCCGAAGGGCACGATCACCATGATACCGACGGCGATGATGCACCGGGACGAGGAGGTGTGGGGCGCGGACGCCGGCGAGTTCAAGCCGCACCGGTTCCGGAACGGCATGGGCAGGGCTGCCAAGCACCCAAGCGCGATGCTGGCATTCGCCGTCGGTCCGCGGTCGTGCATCGGGCAGGACTTCGCAATGCTGGAGGCGAAGGCGACGCTCGCCGTGATCCTGCGCCGGTTCGAGTTCGAGGTCGCGCCGGAGTACGTGCACGCGCCCGCCGAGTTCCTGACGCTGCAGCCCAAGTGCGGGCTCCCCGTGCTGCTTAAGCTCCTGGATCAGTAAAGCAGCTGCCTCTTTGAACGACTACTGCTACAGTAGAACTGTAGAAGTATAAAATAAACTAGCGGGGTGGACAGCGCGGCGCGCCCGTGTTGTTGCCCGTAGTTGTCTCAACTTCCGCTCAAATAGTGCATTGGACAATTCATTTGATATTGGATTATTTTTTCTGTCTTTTTTTCTGTCTTTTGTTGTTTGTACCCATGGTGAAATCAAAAATTCCCCTTCCAAATCCATTCAAAACAGAATTTAAGAACTCATAATTTTCTGTTGATGTAAGCGCACAAGGCTTACATTTTTGTACGTGCTACCTGAATAATTTAATGTCATCAAGTGCAAGAAGCACTACCTTTTTTGCAAAAGCCACCATATCAGCATCCGTATACTATATTATACTGTCCAAAGAAATGTATAGAATATCACCAAATCTATACTCAGAGCAGTTTCGAAATAGTCCAATAATTCTTTCATAGCCCTTTGAGAAGATATTATACTGGGGTGATTAGGTAAGAACAAAAAAAATGCTGTCTTTTTAGTTTCAACATTAGTAATTAAAAAAACACTTCATATATCCTGAATGATGATGTGTGCCTCAACTGAAATCCTATTTTATCTCTACCCATAATGGGAGAGTTGGTAGACTTGCCTCACCTCCCACCAATCCTATATTACGCTCACGAGTGTCTTACAAGCGATCTTTTGCTGAAGTGCAACCATGTTGGCCGGCCCGTTTGACGCATGCATTTACTCAATCAACCGGCACTTTCCAAAAACAACATCATGCATTACTCATTCAAATCAAATCTTACAATTTACCAATACATCAACTTTAATCAAAAGTTGGTGGCCCATTTGTTGTGTGCGCTCATTCTTATTTTCTTTGTTTTTTGTTTTTTTATTTTTTATTTTCCTGTTTCATTTTTCTATGACAAATCTATTATTTTGTGCTCAACATATTATCAGGATCGACACTTTCCCAAAACAAAATCCAATCAAATTGGCTTTTTCCCAAAACAACGTCATGCATTAACTCAATCGAATGAAATCTTATCAAAGCATCAAGTACATAATCAAAGTTTGCCGACTCATTTGATGCATGCTGGCATATTTTTTTCATTCTTTTCTTCTATGTTTTTTTTTTCATTTTTTCGAAGACCAATCTATTGTATGTGCTTGACATACTATCAAAATCGGCATAGACATATACGCCATGGTGAGTTGGCAGCGTTGTCTCCATTCCGGTTAAACCTCCCCACCGATTTTTTTCTATTCGACCAATTAATTTGAATCGGTTTTTAGCTCATTGATCTACTTAATCCAGTTTTTCTCTGCCAAATCTACACAAATCATGTAGATTGATCTTTGATATATTAATAATGTCTGTATGGAAAGGAACCAATCATGGAGACATCTAATCAATGTTTAAAGACCAAATCTATGGAAAAGAATCAACGTTTGATAACACAAGGCAACATTTATGGAAAGAAATCAATCAAATGTCTATAATCTCTCTATTTATTATTAAAGGACAATCTATTATAAAATGGCAATCTGTAGTAGTCCTGGTTGGTATCTATGACTCCCACCCATCAAAGGGATACCCCACCGGTTGTGTGATAACCCACAGGTATAGGTGATCGCAACAGTTTTCGAGGATAGAGTATTTAACCCAAATTTATTGATTCGACACAAAGGGAGCCAAAGAATATTCTCAAGTATTACCAGTTGAGTTGTCAATTCAACAACACCTAGAAAACTTAATATCTGCAAAAAAGTATTTAGTAGCAAAGTAGTATGGAAGTAACGGTAACAGTAGCAAAAGTGACAGTAGCAGTTTTGTAGTAAGGCTGGTCATAGTGGGGAATAACTTAGACTAGTGTCATGCATATGACACTAGTCTAAGTAATATCTCCATAGTGCAAAGTAACATAGTAGTAGTGTCATAGATCACTTCATTTATTAGCTAGTAGACTCATCCTTTTTCGAGAAGCGCTATGTTACAGTAACATATTATGTTACTCTAAACACCTATCTCCTCCTTAACTACATGCCACATAAGCAAAGTTTTTTGAAGTGCGCTATGTTACTACTTAAGTTACTCCCACTATGACTAGCCTAATGGTAACAGTGGCAACGGAAAAGTAACTTAAGCAAAGATCAATATGTGAAAAGCTCGTAGGCAATGAATCAGTGATGGATAATTATGTCGGATGCGGTTCCTCATGCAACAGTTATAACCTAGGGTGACACAGAACTAGCTCCAATTCATCAATGTAATGTAGGCATGTATTCCGAATATAGTCATACGTGCTCATGGAAAAGAACTTGCATGCCATCTTTTGTCCTACCCTCCCGTGGCAGCGGGGTCCTATTGGAAACTAAGGGATATTAAGGCCTCCTTTTAATAGAGTGCCGGACCAAAGCATTAACACTTAGTGAATACATGAACTCCTCAAACTACGATCATCATCGGGAGTGGTCCAGATTATTGTCACTTCGGGGTTACCGTATCATAACACATAATAGGTGACTAATGACTTGCAAGATAGGATCAAGAACTCACATATATTCATGAAAACATACTAGGTTCAGATCTGAATTCATGGCACTCGGGCCCTAGTGACAAGCATTAAGCATAGCAAAGTCATAGCAACATCAATCTCGGAACATAATGGATACTAGGGATCAACCCCTAACCAAACTAACTCGATTACATGATAAATCTCATCCAACCCATCACCGTCCAGCAAGCCTAAGATGGAATTACTCACGCACGGCGGTGCGCATCATGAAATTGGTGATGGAGCATGGTTGATGATGACGACGGCGACAGATTCCCCTCTCCGGAGCCCCGAACGGACTCCAGATCAGCCCTCCCGAGAGAGTTTAGGGCTTGCCAGCGGCTCTGTATCGTAAAACACGATGAATCCTTCTCTCTGATTTTTTTTCTCCCCGAACGTGAATATATGGAGTTGTAGTTGAGGTCGGTGGAGCCTCAGGGGGCCCACAAGACAGGGGGGTGCGCCCAGGGGGGTCGGCGCGCCCCCTCCCTTGTGGACATGGTGTGGGCCCCCTGGTCTTGATTCTTTTGCCAGTATTTTTTATATATTCCAAAAATATTCTCCATGAAGTTTCAGGTCATTCCGAGAACTTTTATTTCTGCACAAAAATAACACCATGGCAATTCTACTGAAAACAACGTCAGTCCGGGTTAGTTCCATTCAAATCATGCATGTTAGAGTCCAAAACAAGGGCAAAAGTGTTTGGAAAAGTAGATACGATGGAGACATATCATTGTGTTATCGTTTCCCTCTCACCGGTTTTACTGAATTTTTTCATTCCTGATTCAGCCCCTCATTGATCAAGACTCTATTCTCTCTCTTCAATAGTAGATTCCCCTCAGTGCAGGGATCCTCCTACAGAATGAGATTACGCCTTCGTCGCTCGACTCCCTCCCATGGACTTGTGTTTCTATATCAAGCTGCATAGACCATGATGCACACCTACCTATGGATGCACCCTTCTTCCGCCATGGTGAGTGACCCTAACCCCCGACAGCGATGTGTGCCTTCTCTACGGCTACTCGAGGACTAGACGGGAAGTAGGATATGGAGGAGTTGTGATGTCATGCTCTCCCCCAACATTTAAAGTCGCCCGCCCTAAGCACCCACCCGCTTGATTTGGCTCCTCCACACTCAGTCCTTCTGTTCTTGATGTGTCGCAGTTGCCATGATGGAGGCGGCGGCTGACGAATATGACATTTTATGTATGTAGATAATAGAATTGTTGTCGATGTAGACCACTTCGTGTTTCTTGAAGTTAAATGGATTGCCACAAAATATGAAAAATGAGTATGACGGTTGTTGAACTGAAAATACTCTAGCAAGCAATGATAAAACGAAGAACAGCTTCTCGGACATTCCTCACGGTGGTAGCGGCCATAGCGGCATCATGAAGTAGCGGGTGGCAATGGTGGCAACCGTAACATCTCAGAGCGATAGGTGGCGATGGTTATCACCAAGCATGTGGGCAGAGATGCTCCTCACAGCTTGCGTTTGGATCCGCACCATTCAGCCATGGCCGAGCTTCTTGGCCGGTCCATGTGACGGAGGCGGTGACCACGGCTTCACAGAGTAATGAGTGGCAATGTATAAGGTCCTGCGTGCGGGTTGACATGCTATTTAAGATTTTTTTACTCTCTTCTTTCTATACAAGATTTTTGTACCTTCATAGAGTTTATGTTTCATTTTACTTTGTTGTGTGTGGTATTGCTTCCGTTTTATTTCAACTAAGTAATTGCCATCGAAGAAAGGCCATCAAGGCTCTCTTGCATTATTTATGAGATTACAACAAAGAAAGGGGTTCATGAACCCAATATGAAGTTTCATATAATTAAAACAAAATACATCTAACTCTTGCATCATATGGCTTGCTTCTCTTTGGAAGTGTTTTAATTTGACCTTCCCATTTAATTGTCAAAACTTAAGCAAACTAGGGAATCACGGCGGTCAACGGAAAGGTGGGATATGGGAGAGAAATTTTAGGGCTTGTTGTAACATGATTGTGCCATTTCTCTCCTTCTGCCCGTAGTAACGCATGGGCATTTCTTTGCCATTGTAGACCCATGGTGAAAGTGAGGTGGGAGTCGTCTGGTTTTCAAGGGGAGGGCTTCAGTGAGAAATGTCCTACTACGTCAGAAAGTTGAGAGGGGAGGGGAGTGTCCGGCAAAAAAAGAGAAGGGTGCATCGTGGAGTGGGGTTTTTATGTAGGGACCACGTGTTGGAGATAACATGACAGATAGTCCGAACAACAATATTTCTCCACGACATATGGTCTGGATTTGGGGGAGCCCAGAAAGTCAAGAGGGATGCATTTTGGGGAGCTTGCTGGGCACCCGTACATGCCTAGGCATATGAGGGAGAAATGAGCTTCAATTTTGGAGATGACATTAACCATTTATTTGATTCATTTATATGTGTAGCCCGTCCATAGAAACACATGACATTTTACTAGCTTTAGCATACAGACAATAGGTCAGCGTCAACCTACGCCAAAGATCAAGCCCATGTGATGGTGTCCTGAACTAGGGGGTACCAACCTAGTTGGCCCATAGTCCATGGCCCGGGCTTATGGCCCACCTACTCACAAGGAAGAACTCCGGATGCCGCGTACTTGGATGTGATCAAGATGGGCTCTGCTGAAGACTTGATGTGTACTCCAAGGAAAGTATAGGCCGCTGGCATGTTTATCCCTAGTTAGGCAACCGACCATCTGTAACCCTAGGTACCCAGTGAGGGAGTCCTGGATCAGGGGGTCCTCGAGCGTCCGGGCTATGTGACCTCATCCGGACTAATGGGTCGTGAAGATGCAAGACAGAAGGCCTTCCCCCGTGTCCGGATGGGACTCACCTTTGTGTGGATGACAAGCTAGGCGTTTGGATATGTATTTTCCTTTCTCTGTGCACCGACTCTGTACAACCCTAGGCACCTCCGGTGTCTATATAAACCAGAGGGTTTAGTCCATAGAGGCAATCATAATTATACAGGCTATACATCTAGGGTTTAGCCATTACGATCTCGAGATAGATCAACTCTTGTAACCCTATACTCATCAAAGTCAATCAAGCAGGAAGTAGGGTATTACCTCCATTAAGAGGGCCCAAACCTAGGCAACATCATGTCCCCTGCCTCCTATTACCTTCGATCCTTAGACGCACAGTTCGGGACCCCCTACCCGAGATCTACCAGTTTTGACACCGACATTGGTGCTTTCGTGGAGAGTTCCTCTGTGTTGTCGACAGAAGGTCCGATGGCTCGTTCGATCATATACAATGATGTTGTTTCAGGGGAGACTCCCCCCTCCCCGGCCAGATTTTCGTATTCGGTGGCTTCGCATTGCGTGCCAACTCGATTGGCACCTCGAGCAGATCGACAACCGGAGATCTGGAGGGGACGGTGTCATCGGCAAACCCAAAGACGAACCGAACTCCCCTTGTCGCTAAAGTGCCGGACTCTCCATCACTCTAAATCTGAACTCTCGAGGTCCACGTCAAGCGGGCGCGGCCAGGAGGCTCCCACCCTAGTCAGCCCTGCAGACTCTCGCTTCTCTGCCCAAACCTCGCTCCTAAACGAGGCTCTGGACTTAATGCGAACCCTTGCAGTTAAGGAGGAATCGCTTCCGAATTACGCCCAGCCCGGACTAGGGGCTGATAGCGGGGAATTTTACGACCCACCCACCATGCACTTCATAGCCACTGTCGAAGATCTAACCGACATGCTAGACTACGCCTCTGAAGACATCGACGGTATGGACGACGATGCCGGAGACAAACAAGGCCAAGACCCTTCACTTAACATACGTTGGACGGCCACTTCCACATACGACGTGTACATGGTGGACACACCCAAAGTGGATGACGGTGATGGCAAGAAGGATCCGATTGAGGACGAGCCTGCTGAAGCACCTCCGAAGCGTCGACGTCAGCGGTGCCGCTCGAGGTCGCGTCACGAAAAGGACAGCAATACCGGCACCAGAGACAATAATACTCCGGAGAACGCCGAAGACCAAGAAGCCCCTATCGAACCAACATCCGAACATGATGATCTGGAGGACGGGCAAGTTAACCTTGACAAACCGGTAGGGAACAAGGACTTGTAGGATAGCAACTATCTACCACTCTCTGAGGATGATGTGAGCCTCGGTGACGAAGACTTCATTGTGCCAGAGGAACCCCTCGAACAAGAACGCTTTAAGCCAGCTAATCGCAACTGTGAGAAGCCTCAAAAAGAAGCAGCAACAGCTCCAAGTCGAACAGGATACGCTCAATGACAGATGGACCAAAGTCCTGGCAGCCGAAGAGTACGGCCTCGAACGCCCAACAAAGAGCAACCCGAAGCGCAGGCTGGTACCCCAATTCGATGATGAGGCCCTGGAGCCTATACCGCCAACGCGTAACACTGCTGATGGACCTGACCGACCACCACGTGGCCGGGACAGAGCGGCAACCCAAGCCGAAAACCAGCCAGCACCACCTCACCGTAGAGGCAGAGAAACAACGGCTCCAGGATACACCTATGACCTACGACAGGACCTGGACAATAGAGCCGGTCAGACCAGATCAATCTATGTATCACGGGGGCGTGCCCCAGTGCAAGAAGACGGCTATCAGGCCTGGCGCGACAAGCATAACCTCACCCGTGCCGAAAACCGCATACGGACTTCATCTCGAATCAAGGCCGTGACGTGGTTTCGCAGACAGAGGTGCCGCACACCCCCTATGCTTCACCGATGAGGTAATGGAGCACCAGTTCCCAGAAGGGTTTAAACCCGTGAACATTGAATCATACGATGGTACAACAGATCCCGCAGTATGGATTGAAGATTTTCTTCTCCACATTCCATGGCTCGCGGTGATGATCTACATGCCATCAAATACCTCCCCCTAAAACTTAAGGCACCAGCTCGGCACTGGTTAAATAACCTCCCAGAAAACTCTATTGGAAGATAGGAAGACTTGGAAGATGCCTTTAGAGACAACTTCCAAGGCACTTATATCCGGCCTCCGGACGCCGATGACCTCAGTCACATAGTCCAGCAGCCCGGAGAGTCAGCCAGAAAATTCTGGACCAGGTTCCTAATTAAAAAGAACTAGATTGTCGACTGTCCGGACGATGAAGCCCTAGCGGCCTTTAAACACAGCATCCGCGACGAATGGCTCACCTGACACCTCGGCCAAGAGAAGCCGAAGTCCATGGCAGCCCTTACAGCACTCATGGCCCGCTTTTGTGCGGGCAAAGATAGCTAGGTAGCCCGTAGCAACAACAGTACCAGTGACCCTGGCACTTCTGAAGCCAGAAACGGCAAAGGCAGGCGCCGACGCAACAAACACAAGCGTCGAAGCAACAATGACAATACCGAAGACACGGCGGTCAATGCCGGATTTAGTGGCTCCAAATCCGGTCAGCGGAAGAAGACATTCAAAAGAAACAAAGACGGTTCATCTAGCTTGGACCGAATACTCGATCGACCTTGCCAGATTCACGGCACCCCGGACAAGCCTGCCAACCATACCAACAGAAGTTTTTTGGTCTTTAAATAGGCCGGTAAGTTAAACACTGAACATAAGGAGATAGGGTCACCCAGCGAGGACGACGATGAGGAGCCTCGCCCACCGAACACAGGGGAACAGAAGAAATTTCCCCCCGAGGTTAAAACGGTGAATATGATATACGTTACTCACATCCCCTAGCGGGAGCGCAAGCGCGTGTTAAGGGACGTCTATGCGATAGAGCCAGTCGCCCCAAAATTTAACCCATGGTCAGCCTGTCCGATCACTTTTGCTCGCAGAGACCATCCGACCAGTATCTGTCACGGAGGTTCGACCGCATTGGTCCTCAACCCAATTATCGATGGATTCCACCTTACGCGAGTCCTCATGGACGGCGGCAGCAGTCTTAACTTGCTCTATCAGGACACGGTCCGCAAAATGGGTATTGATTCATCAAGAATCAAGCCTACCAAAACTACCTTTAAAGGAGTGATACCTGGTGTAGAGGCCCGCTGCATGGGCTCAATCACATTGGAAGTCGTCTTCGGTTCGTCGGACAACTTCCGAAGCGAAGACTTGATCTTCGACGTCGTCCCTTTCCGCAGTGGCTATCATGCACTGCTTCAATGCGATCTTGCACTATGCCTATCTCAAACTCAAGATGCCCGGACCACACAGTGTTATAACAGTCAATGGAAATATGGAGCGCTCCCTCCGTACCGAGGAGCACACCGCGGAGCTTGCAGCGAAAGTACATGGCGGCCTTATCAAGCCAAATACTACATCGGCAGTCAATCCCCCGGACACTGCCAAACGAGTTCGGACTACCCTGCAGAACGACAGTCCAGATCGTCAGGAGCTCGATTAGCAATTCGGCCTACATCTCAGCCCCAACCGAATTGCAGCATATGTACCACGCGTACATAACTATGCACTAAAGATACCATGGGCAAAGATGGAGGCATATTAAAGATAAAGTCCACAATACGGCTCGACCCTATCTGGACCCTCATATCCTATTTTTTCTTATTTTTATTTTTTTTCAGGTTCCTTACAACCCACATCACCTTTCGATGGTACCAAGGGCCCTTTTTCCAGGCCCCTTATGAAAACCTGATTGTTGATCCTCTCAAAGGATAATACACCGAGGAGAAAAGCTGCGCAAACGTGCGGCAGAATATCTAAAGGATCTTTAAAGATCACCTCTTCCTTTTTAGGACCTGTACACAGATTTCCCTTGTGCTCGACATGTAAAATAGCCTCGATGCTTATCGCATTATTTGTACAAATACGTTTTGACGTATCAATCAGACTATAATGGAAACAGTTTTTCGCCAACCTATTCGGTACTGGCTTATTTCCTAATTTATATTCACTCTTTTTCGTCTGATTGTCATGTACACCTCGGTACGACTTAAATCACCAGGGGCTCCATCAGCCATGTACATTTCTTAAAAATAAAATAAGTCTGAACACTTCTATAGTACACCCCGGATATAACATTATATGCATCGGCTCCGAATCATGTCTTTGGTCAATAGTTGGGTTGCCCGGCTCCTGTGGTTACTGCCTTACGTTCCGCTTGTTCGGCTAAGGTAGTAAAGGAAGAACTACTGCATTGTGTTTCTGGTTCATCCGGATAAACACGTCAGTAGAGAAAGCCGAAAACTGACTGTCATGATGTGGCGAGAGCTGGTCAGCTATTCGGCGACTAAGTATAAATCTCTTGCGATTTTTTCTGTATTTACGCGAAGTACTGGTCTTCACCCGGTCAGGCGTCTACAGCACCCAAGTTCGGATAATTGAATAATACCAGGGGCTGCGCCTACAATCCCATTGTCAAACTCCTATGGCTAAGTGAGAGCGATAAAGCCACATAGTCTGGTTGCCTGGTTCGCCGCATTAACACCTCCTTCAAGACCCAAGCCGTTGGGTCAAGTGTGTTCAGGTGCTCTTCCGAACACCCCCGTACTACCTACGTGGGGGCTGACGCCGACAACTGGACAACTCTCAGATACCGTAAACGGTCGCACAGGAGGAAAATAATTTGAGGTAAAACAAGCAACATATTATACATAAGCCTTGTTTCATAATACAAAGTTCGGGCAGCATGGATACATTCATTCAAAAATAATGTCCTTCGAACACTGGCCCTCTACAATGCGGGATCCTTCCAGGACTTCATCAAAATACCGCTCCGGCGTGCGGTGCTCCTTGCCTGCGGGCGGTCCCTCAGTTGCAAGCTTGGTGGCATCCATCTTCGCCCACTGCACCTTGACACGGGCGAAGGCCATCCGGGCACCTTCGATACAGACCGACCGCTTTATAGCGTCAAGCCGGGGGCCGGCATTGACTAGCCGCTTCATGAGCCCGAAGTAGCTGTTGGGTATGCGTTCGGCTGGCCACAGGCGGACTATAATATCCTTCATGGCCAATTCGGCCACCCTATGCAGTTCGGTCAGCTTCTTCAGCTGATCACTGAAGGGCACTGGATGCTCTGGCACAAGGTACTGCGACCAGAACAGCTTCTCCGTTGAGCTCCCCTCTTCAGCTCGGAAGAACTCCGTGAAGGAAATATGCCCTAGAGGCAATAATAAAGTTATTATTTATTTCCTTATTTCATGATAAATGTTTATTGTTCATGCTAGAATTGTATTAACCGGAAACATAATACATGTGTGAATACATAGACAAACAGAGTGTCACTAGTATGCCTCTACTAGACTAGCTTGTTAATCAAAGATGGTTATGTTTCCTAACCATAGACAAAGGAGTTGTCATTTGATTAACAAGGTCACATCATTGGTTGAATGATCTGATTGACATGACCCATTCCATTAGCTTAGCACCCGATCGCTTAGTATGTTGCTATTGCTTTTATCCATGACTTATGCATGTTCCTATAACTATGAGAATATGCAACTCCGTTTACCGGAGGAACACTTTGGGTACTACCAAACGTCACAACGTGAATCGGGTGATTATAAAGGAGTACTACAGGTGTCTCCAAAGGCAGATGTTGGGTTGGCGTATTTCGAGATTAGGATTTGTCACTCCGATTGTCGGAGAGGTATCTGAGCCCTCTCGGTAATACACATCACTAAGCCTTGCAAGCATTACAACTAATGAGTTAGCTGTGAGATGGTGTATTACGGAACGAGTAAAGAGACTTGCCAATAACGAGATTGAACTAGGTATTGGATACCGACGATCGAATCTCGGGCAAGTAACATACCGATGACAAAGGGAACAACGATGTTGTTATGCGGTTTGACCGATAAAGATCTTCGTAGAATATGTAGGAGCCAATATGGGCATCCAGGTCCCGCTATTGGTTATTGACCGAGAATAGTTCTAGGTCATGTCTACATAGTTCTCGAACCCGTAGGGTCCGCACGCTTAAGGTTTCGATGCGACAGTTATATTATGAGTTTATGAGTTTTGATGTACCAAGGAGTTCGGAGTCCGGGATGAGATCGGGGACATGACGAGGAGTCTCGAAATGGTCGAGATGTAAAGATCGATATATTGGACGACTATATTCGAGTTCGGAAAGGTTCCGAATGATTCGGATATTTTTGGAGTACCGGAGAGTTACGAGAATTCGCCGGGGAGAAGTATTGGGCCTTATTGGGCCCTCAAAAGAGAGAGGGACTGCCTAGGGCAGGCTGCTGCGCTTCCATGGCCTAGTCCGAATTGGACTAGGGGAGGCCGCACCCCTCCTTCCTTCCCTTCTCTCTTCCCCTTCCTTGTCTCCTACTCCTAATACATGGAAGGACTCCTAGTTGGACTAGGAAAGGGGAATCCTACTCCCGGTGGGAGTAGGACTCCCCCTTGGTGCGCCTCCTAGGCCGGCCACCCCTCCCTTGCTCCTTTATATACGGGGCAGGGGGCACCCCATGACACACAAGTTGATCTACGGATCGTTCCTTAGCCATGTGCGGTGCCCTCCACCATATTCCACTTCGGTCATATCGTCATGAGCTTAGGCGAAGCCCTGCCGGAGAAGTCATATCGTCATGAGCTTAGGCGAAGCCCTGCGTCGGTGGAGCATCATCATCGTCACCACGCCGTCGTCTTGTGGAACTCATCCCCGACACTTTGCTGGATCGGAGTCCGGGATCGCCATCGAGCTGAACGTGTGCGTAACTCGGAGGTGCCGTGACGTTCGGTACTTGGATCGGTCGGATCGTGAAGACGACGACTACATCAACCGCGTTGTTATAACGCTTCCGCTTACGGTCTACGAGGGTACGTGGACATACACTCTCCCCTCTCGTTGCTATGCATCACCATGATCTTGCGTGTGCGTAGGAAATTTTTTGAAATTACTACGTTCCCCAACACTCCGCAACATCAGCAATACTCCGGGGTAGATCCGCAAATGCTCCTGGAGAACTCCAAACGCGGGTCAGTAAGATGTATCTTCTCCTTACAAATTTGCTTTGCATATTAAAGGCCTTACCCGCCGTGATCTGCTTTGCCTCTTGGATCTCCCGGCAGGCGCTTTGGGCTTCAACCCGGGATTCCTTAGCACTTTGGAGGGCCTTAGCAAGTTCGGAATCTTGATCCAAAATCTTGTGCTCCAAGGACTCACATTTTCTTATGGCATCCTTGAGCTCTTGCTGGACTTCCTCCACCCTTGATTTATGTTTTCAGCGGGCGGCTCGTTCCTTCGCCTCTTTCTTGGCTTCGGCCAGCATGTTCTTGAGGGTCTCGACCTCAGATGCGTCAACTATGAGCATAATCATAAAACTCATTCAGATAACCAGTCAGAGCTCATATCATTTCAGATATGTTTCAGTATCACATACCTTGCTTTTCCTCCAATTTCCTCTTTAGTTCAGACACTTCGGCGGCATGGGAGGTTGCCGCTAACATCAAAGCATGTTTATCCTAATAGACATGTATGTTATCTCCTGCAACGAACTACTCGATCCTATGTTCGGCCTTTCTTTGCGAACGCCGAGCAGAGTCTCAGGGGCTACTATCTATACACAGGCATTCCTTTTACATATACAAATAGCTAAAAAATATTACATCACATACCTCAAACCCTGTTAGAATGCTAGTATAGGCCTCGTTCAATCCATTTTTAGCGGACCGAACCTTTTCAACCACCGTACCCATAAGGGTACAATGTTCCTCCACAATGGAAGCGCTCTGAAGCGCTTCCACTAGAGTGTTCGGCGCCTCCGGATTGACAGAGGTCGCCGGTGCAGTTGATGCGCCCCCTTCTTTCAAAGGAGGCTGCTCACCTGATTCTGGAGCCCGTGCGGGTCTCCGGAATGACATTCGGTTGGGGGCCGAATTGGGCATGGCCCCCATCGCCAGTCTCCATGGGGGTCGATTCCCCCATGTTTTCGGCAGCAGAGGTATTACCCTCTGGCGCTACCTTGACGACTTCCCGCACCTCTCCATGGCCTGGAAGGGTCCTTCGGGACAACGCTTTGGTGTTGTCTGTAGCAGTGGGAGGGGAGGCCGGCGGAGGCGACTCGCTCTCCATCATGTTCGGACCCAGCGAATTCCCAAAATGTGATGATCATTGGGGTATATCGCGCGCCGGACTATAGCACACAATTCAATGTGTTAGAACCACAAGGCGAAAAGCCGGATATATGTACGGCGTCTTTGGATACTTACGATCCGGCCAGGGGCTTCGGCCTGGGGCGCCACTCGGGGATGGCGTCGGCGTCCGATTCAGAATTGTCCGAAAGGGAGATTCTCCCCTTCTTGGACGCCTCCGCCTCTAGATCCACGGAAGCCGCCCTTTTCTTCTTTCCCCCCTTAAGGGGAGAATTTCTCTCTTCCTCCTCCTCTTCATCTTCGTCATCAGAGGAGAGAGTTTCGGTATCTTCGGACACTACGTCCGAAGTGCCTTTACGGCGTAGGCCACCTTTGGCCTCCTTGCCCTGCTTCTTGGCCTTCTTTTTCGGCGCTTGATACGGCGCTGGAACCAGCATCCTCGTTAACAGAGGAATGCCTGGTTCTTCGGGTAGCGGAGCCGAACATTGGATCCGCTCCGCCTTCTTCGTCCAGCCCTGGGGGAAGAATGGAAAGCTCAGTATACTCCTTGTATCTACAATTAAGGTTATCATAAAACTTACTGGAGTGGCCGAATGAGTGCAGTCGAGGCTGAGGTCTTCGGTCGTTTTCGGCCACGACTTCTGGGCCTTGAAACGTAGCTTCCATATGTCTTCATGCGTTGTGCCAAAGAACCGCTGCAGGGTCCAGGGACTGGCCGGATAGAACTCCCACATATATAGAGTCTCGCGTTGGCAGGGGAGAATCTGGCGGAAAAGCATCACCTGGATCACGCGGGCAAGACTGGTGTTCTTGTCTAACATACTCTTGACGCGCTTCTGCAGCGTCATCACCTCGTCGGACGACACCCAATCCAGACCCTTGTTGAGCGAGGATGTAATTTGCATTGGAGGCCCGGACTTGAACTCGGGAGGGGCAGCCCATGTGGCATCACGGGACTCCGTGGTATAGAACCACTCCTGTGCCCACGAAGGTACCCTTGTGCCAGGTGAAATTGGGAAGCTTGCTCACCATGGCGCCGCCGCACTCCGCGTGTTGACCATCAACCACTTTCGGCTTCACATTGAAGACCTTGAGCCATAGGCCGAAGTGGCGGGGGGGGGGGGGGGATTCGGAGGAATGCCTCACACACGACGATGAACGCCGAAATGTTGAGGAAGAAATTCGGGGCTAGATATGGAAATCTAGCCCGTAGTAAAACATGAGGCCGCGGACGAAAGGATGGAGGGGAAACCCTAGTCCGTGATGGAAATGGGGATGAACACTACCCTCTCATTGGGCTCCGGGGTGGAAATGATCTACTTTTTGGCAGGAAGCCGGTGGGCTATGTCTGCGGCCAAGTACCCCACTTCTCGGAGTTCCTTGATGTTCCCCTCTGTAACGGAGGAAGCCATCCACTTGCCCTGCGCTCCAGATCCGGACATGGCTGGAGTATTTGGTGGCGAGGGAAAAGGATTGAAACTTGGGCGTTGGAGCTCGGGGATGGAAGGGCAGAGGAGGAAGAAGGCGTGAGGTGAAAAGAGGGGTCCTTATCCTCTTATAAAGGCAGTGAATATCAAATGCCCCCTCACAAGCCTTAAAACTTGCCTATTCCCAAGGGGTCGTGCGGATGGCATGGTTGGATTACCCAAGCTCTCATTGATGAGAATCTCGCAATAAGGGGACACGATCTCTGCTTTGACAAGACGTGTCACCGGAGGTTGCATCTCGAAACACGAAACGGGAGGTTGAAAAGCGATTCGAAATAATGAAGTGGCCAGACGTAACGTCTCACCAGTAAAACTGTCAATAAAGACATACCATGTTCTTTGATTAAGTATTATGCCTTTGTGGCTGTGGTTTGTAACCGTTAAACAGAGCCGAATATAGTTCTCATGTTCGGAAGACTACTTTGGAGTATTCGGAGGAGGAACCCGCCTTGCAACGCCGAAGACAATCTGCACGCCGGACACATCGTCATTGAAGCCTGGTTCAGGGGCTACTGAGGGAGTCCTGGATCAGGGGGTCCTCGGGCGTCCGGGCTATGTGACCTGGGCCGAACTAATGGGCCGTGAATATGCAAGACAGAAGGCCTTCCCTCGTGTCCGGATTTGACTCACCTTTGCGTGGATGACAAGCTAGGCGTTCGGATATGTATTTCCTTTCTCTGTGCACCGACTCTGTACAACCCTAGGCCCCTCCGGTGTCTATATAAACCGAAGGGTTTAGTCCGTAGAGGCAATCATAATCATACATGCTAGACATCTAGGGTTTAGCCATTACAATCTCGAGGTAGATCAACTCTTGTAACCCCTATACTCATCAAAGTCAATCAAGCAGGAAGTAGGGTATTACCTCCATTAAGAGGGCCCGAACCTCGATAAACATCGTGCCCCTGCCTCCTGTTACCTTCGATCCTTAGATGCACAGTTCAGGACCCCCTACCCGAGATCTGCCGGTTTGGACACCGAAACCCCCGCCATCTATAAAAGCTATGGGGTCTAGTCCATAGAGGGACGACCAAAATTACTATCACCTAAAACCTAGGGTTAGAAGAAAACTCACGATCTCGAGGTAAATCAAGCTTGTACTCGATACACAATCATCAATGCAATCAAAGTAGGACACAGTGTATTACCTCTTCGAGAGGGCTCGGACCTGGGTAAACATTGTCTCCATTGTCCCCTGTTACCCATAGATCAGAAATCCATAGCTCGGGACCCCCTACCCCGAGGTCTGCCAGTTTTACTACCGACATTGGTGCTTTCGTGGAGAGTTCCATTGTTCGATCGACAAAGATCAATGGCTCGCATGTAGATCAACTACAACACCGGCTGTGGTGACATCATTGTCCCCGACCAACTCTTTGCATTCGGCAACATTGTTTTGCACGCCAATTCAACGGGTCATCTCGCCTAGATCAAAAACTTCGCCCCAGACCAGGTGGTTACATTCGGGAGTCTGGAATACACTGCAGACGCGCCTGGTGAACTCGTCCTGTCTTGTCGGATATCCAATCGAGTTGAAGGCCCTTCGGCCACCGTAGGTTCGACCTCGGAGCCAACCTCTGACCCAGGCTACGGATCAGATCCCCAAGTTGATCTGGGCTCAACCCCAGAGCTGGTCGTCGCTGTGCCAAGCATGGATCTTATTCCCTCATCAGGTTTTGACCTCGATCCGCACCCGAATACGGACCCAGCGTCAAGCTCAGACCCGATCTCCCCAGTTGGTGGCCCGGGATCAGCCCCAGCCGACCAACACGCCGAGGTCGCTTCAAGCGACCCACAAATCACGCTTTGAATCTGCCCGGCCCTTTGCCAGGCTATGAACTCCGAGGACCTGTCTCACCTTAATAAGATGCTGGATCGCATTCAGAGGATGTCAATCTCGATGACCATACCTCAGTCTATGACAAGATCGAACTTAAAGCCGATGACAAGGAAATTTACGTCCCACCCACCACCCACCTAGTCGCCACTGTCGATGACTTGATGAAGATGCCACCGACATGGATGAAGATGCCACCGACATGGATGAAGATGCCAGTGCCACACTCAGAGCGGCCACGCCCTCAACTAACACTGGCAGATGGGCCACCATGTCCACTTACGATGTCTATATGGTTGACACCCCCAAGAATCCCTCAAGACACCATTGCCGACGCCCTAGAGGTTCCGGCGGCGACCCAGGAGGGCACAACACGGGCGCCGCCAACAACGGCACCACAGTAAGTGATGCCGAAGACCTAGGGGAGGACATTGAAGCCTCCGCAGGACGGAAAAATAGCCCCACAGGAATTCACGAGGATGAAGATCCTGACGATCTCTTCGATGGAGCCGACGGTAACTATTTGCCGGAATCCAAGGAGGATGTGAGAGCCTCGGACCCGAGGAATACATAGTCCGCGAAGACCCGTTGAGCAAGAGAGGTTCAGACGGCGACAGGTGGCAATCGCTAGGAGTATGAAATAGAAATAGCAACGGCTGCATGCCGACTAGAACGAGCTCAATGACAAATGGGTGGAGGTTCATCACATGTTTCCAATCCCCCTCATTGCCAAATTGAACTTCAAAAGTATTTGAGCCAAGCTCTCTGAACTTGGCCTCTCTGTGCAATCCCCATGCCCTCTACATTTTTTTCCACGGCACTCATTATCATTGGCCTTGTCGAGCACACCATTCCAACCGCCGACCACCTTGAATTCTTTGGAACTACCTTTTCTGGCTCAGCAACACAAACCCCTCTGCTTCCTTGCCCATCAAAACCATACCAACCAGCTGTAATGCCCCGGACACACCCACCGGTGGTTGTTACTCCTGGTGGGATCTAGATTGGTCCCACATATCAATTCTGGTCTTTTCTACGCACTTTGTCCTCACTCGTGCGCACCCGGGAGAAACTTCTCGGTCGGTTACCGATCCTGAAACTACTCCAAGCTGAGCACGCTTAACTTTGGAGTTCTTTCCGAATGGGCTCCCAGAAAAGAATGAATTCCTTATTGATATGAGTAGTCTATCATCCCTAATTAGCCAGGCTATCACACCAGCCTTGCCAAAAGACTCGACGTTGAGTCTGGGGTCTTGCTCTCCACTGGGGATTTGGAGGAGCCCCGGCTAGCAGATTCTCCCACCTTGCGCGCAGGCGTAGACACCGATCCCCCTGCTGCAGTCTCCACATTCTTCTTATTGGAGGCCAAAGCCTCAGCCGCCCTGGATGGGGTCGCCGTCCTCCTCTGGTTCGTAGCTCCTGACTTCGCAGATGCAGGGCTTGTAATAGTTGCCGCCTTCTTTTGGATCGCCTCCCCCGCCACTGCCGCGGAAGGTTTGGCTTGATCCTTTGAAGTAGCCGCCGTCGCCGATGAAGATCCCCATCTTCTCCGAAACCCTAGTCGTCTTTCCAGTTGTTTTCTCCGCCATCAGCTCCGCCCCTAGCGGAACAGAAACACCACCTGTCTGTGTCTAAGACTGCGCCGTCGCCTCCCTAGCCACCACTGTAGCCACACCACCCCCGCAAGCCAAAACCCTAACCCTAGCACAGGTGGACAATCACCATGCAATCGCCTCCAGTCGCCTTAGAGCTTTCCTGCATGGTGGACCCTCGTGCCTTACCAATCGGTACTTTATTAGTTTGTGGCTTGCCCTAGGGAATTTATTCACTGTTTTTTCTTTTACAGATTATACACATCATCCATGAGCTCATGAAACCGCTGCAAGAACGTTGCCAAGCGGCGCCAATTCGTCACCAAACACCGCACCATGATCTAGCAAACAGACAACCATGCCGGGTTGCACAACCGATCGTAGTCATCGGCGACAACCATGCTAGCTGCCTACGCGAGATCGCCGGCCGCCCCGGAAACCTACAAACGCAAGCCCCCAATCGACCAGTGCAGCAACATCATACGTACTTATTATATATATATATACGTGCGCGCATGGACACAATCATCAGCAAATCAACCATTTCCCAAGAGCTGAGCTGCACCAATCGATCGTGGCACGCCATGGTTGCTATGGCGCCCGCTGCAGGACTGGTCCTGGCTTCGCTCGCCGTGGTGCTGGCAACCACGCTGTGGAAGGCGGCAGTGCACCTGGTGTGGCGCCCCTACGCCGTCGCGAGGGCCTTCCAGCGGCAGGGGATCCGCGGGCCGGCGTACCGGTTCTTCGTCGGCAACAACGAGGAGGTCATGGCGATGCGCGCGGCGACGGCCGACGACGTGCTCGACCTCGGCTCCCACGACATCATCGCGCGCGTGATGCCGCAGTACAAGGCGTGGGTGGCGTCCTACGGCAAGATTTTCCTGTCGTGGCAGGGGTACACGCCGACGCTCTGCGTTGGCGACCACGACATGGTGAAGCAGATCCTGTCCAACAAGACCGGGCTGTACGCCAAGCCCAACCCGGGGCCCAACTTCCTGGCCCTGCTGGGCAAGGGCCTCGTCTTCTCCGACGGCGACGACTGGGCGCGCCACCGCCGAATCGTGCACCCGGCGTTCACCATGGACAAGCTCAAGATGATGACCAGGACGATGGCGGAGTGCGCGGGGGACATGGTCCGGCCGTGGGAGGCGCTCGCCGCGGCGAGCGACGGCGGCGTGGCGAGGGTGGACGACGTCGGGCAGCAGTTCGTGGAGCTGACCGCCGACGTGATCTCGCACACGGCGTTCGGGAGCAGCTACAGGGAGGGGAAAGAGGTGTTCGTGGCGCAGCGGGAGCTCCAGTACATCGCCTTCTCCACCGTGAACAACGTCCGCGTCCCGGGCCTCGAGTACCTCCCCACCAAGACCAACCTGCGGCGGCGGCAGCTCACGGGCAAGGTGCGCGGCACGCTCATGGCGATCATCCGCGAGCGGCAGGCGGCCGCCAAGGAGGCCAAAGGCTACGGCAAGGACTTGCTTGGCCTGATGCTCGAGGCCAACGCGTCAGCCGGCGCCGGCGGGCAGAAGGCGGCCGCCATTAGCATGGACGAGATCATCGACGAGTGCAAGACCTTCTTCTTCGCCGGGCACGACACAACCTCGCACCTCCTCACCTGGGCCATCTTCCTCCTCGGCACGCACCCCGAGTGGCAGCAGAAGCTCAGGGAGGAGGTCCTCCGAGAGTGCGGCGGCACGGGGACGCCGCTGCACGGCGACGCGCTCAACAAGCTCAAGCTGGTAAGCCCCTGCCTAGCCCATCATTCTGACCCACTTAATGCACACTCCACAACGACGAGTGACACGCAATTCACCTGTGATCGATGATGGCAGACGACGATGGTGCTTTACGAGACGCTGAGGCTCTACGGCGCTGTGATCATGATCGCGAGGGAGACGACGGCCGACACGGAGCTCGGCGGCGTGAAGATCCCCAAGGGCACGACCACCATGATACCGATGGCGATCATGCACCGGGACGAGGAGGTGTGGGGCACGGACGCCGGCGAGTTCAAGCCGGACCGGTTTCAGAACGGCGTGGGCAGAGCCGCGAAGCACCCGAGCGCGATGCTGGCCTTCTCCGCCGGCCCGCGGTCGTGCATCGGGCAGGACTTCGCGATGCTGGAGGCGAAGGCGACGCTCGCCGTGATCCTGCGCCGGTTCGAGTTCGAGATCGCGCCGGAGTACGTGCACGCGCCGGCCGAGTTCCTGACGCTGCAGCCCAAGTGCGGGCTCCCCGTGCTGCTGAAGCTCCTGGGTCAGTAGAGCAGCTGCCTCTTTCGGTAATGCTAGACGTATAGGTTTGTTACGGGGGATTTACAGGCTGCTTAGTGATGATTGGCCCGGGATTTATTAAAGTCGCGCTCTTTAATCAATCCCGGCCGATCATCACTAAGTAATCTGTAAATCCCCGTAACAAATCTGTACGTCTAGCATTACCGCTCTTTGAACTACTACTACGCCGAGTAGAAGTACAAAATAAGTACATGAGTGATTTGCTCACAAGTGGGCTTGTACTATCATTTTGGTTTTGGTTTTTGAGCTGTGGGTTTGTATCTTCACTCCGTATACCTCTAGCATTTGTGAGCAGAACACTGTGAGGTGTTTTTATAAGTACTGGTCATTGAGGTTTCTCCTAGTCCTCTCTCTGATTGACTAATTGTCAAGGTTTATCCTCACTCTAATTAAACTAATCATAAAGGTTTACCAGCCAGGATTAAACTAATCACCCACACTGATTAAACTAATCATGCAGATTTAAGATCACTATAATAATTAAACTAATTACAAAGGTTTTAGCCACCGTCAGCCAAGAGGGATTTCACAGCGACCCCTCCATCTCCCATTGTTTTTATTTGCACAAATCATGCCACAGGATCCTTGCCACGTCAAATTCGCAAACCCCTTCGCTAGGCCAAGCCCATTGGCTAGCAGCCCACCCCTTCCCCCCGGCGTTAAAGGTATTTTTTTATTATTATTATAAAAGATGGCATTTTTCATTTTAAGAAATGGTATTTTGTTAATATTAAGGGACGGCATTTTATTTATTTATTTAAGAGATGGTATTTTCAAATTAAGACATGTAATTTTTTAAATATTAAGAGATGGAATTTTTATTTTAAGAGATGGCACTTTCAATTTTTAAGATATGGCATTTTTCCAATATCAAGAGGTGGAATTTTTATTTTCAAGAGTTGGAATTTTTAATTTTTGAGAGATGGTATTTTTTAGTATCAAGAGATGGAAATTTTATTGTAAGAGATGGCATTTTTTATTTTTAAGAGATGCCATTTTTTTAATATCAAGAGATGACATTTATTATTATTAAGAGATAGCATTTTTATATTAAGAGATTGTATTTTTTTTTCAAGAGATGACAGTTTTAATATTTAAGAGATGGCATTTTTTTGATATCAAGAGATGGCATTTTTATTATTAAGAGATGGTATTTCTAATATTTAGGAGGTGAAATTTAGTACTATTAGAGATGGCATTTTTATATTCAGAGATAGCATTTTTATTATTAAGAAATGGGATTTTTATTATTATTAAGAGATGACATTTTTTTATTAAGAGATGGCATTTTTAATTATTAAGAGATGGGGTTTATTATTATTAAGAGATGGCATTTTTATTATTAAGAGATCGCATTTTCTATTATTGAGAGATGGTATTGATTATTATTGAGAGATGACATTTTTATCCCGAGGAATGCCGGTTTTTAAAAAATTTAGCATCGCATTTTTCATTTGCGTAGTTCATATAACTTTTTTAAAATCATACTCATTTGCATATTTTATAAAATTTAGAGAGATGGCATTTTTTATATAGTAGCCCATTTTTTCATAAGTTAGTTCATGGCAATTGAGTGCCTTTTTTGTTGATGGCATTTTTTCGAAAAAAAGGTTAAACTGGCTGCTGGCCCAAACATAGGGCTGCTACCGGAGGCAATAGCTAGCTGTGCAAAAACGTTCGCTGGAGGCAAACCCCCTAGCTGACGATCGCCAAGTAAGGTGTCCAAGGTTTATTAGGGCATCTCCAAAGCAGACCCTCAAACCTCCTGAGGGAGTCCTGGACTAAGGGATCCTCGGGCGTCCGGCCTGTTAGCCATGGGCCGGACTGATGGGCTGTGAAGATACGAAGACCGAAGACTTTACCCGTGTCCGGATGGGACTCTCCTTGGCGTGGGAGGCAAGCTTGGCGACCGAATATGTAGATTCCTTTCTTTGTAACCGACCTTGTGTAACCCTAGATCCTCCCGGTGTCTATATAAACCGGAGGACTTGGTCCGGAGAGGGAGATTCATGACCATAGTCATACAGGCTAGGCTTCTAGGGTTCTAGCCATTACGATCTCGTGGTAGATCAACTCTTGTAATACTCATATTCATTAAGATCAATCAAGCAGGAAGTAGGGTATTACCTCCATAGAGAGGGCCCAAACCTGGGTAAACATCGTGTCCCCTGTCTCCTGTTACCATCGACCTTAGACGCACAGTTCGATACCCCCTACCTGAGATTCGCCGGTTTTGACACCTACATTAGTGCTTTCATTGAGAGTTCCACTGTGCCGTCTCCAAAAGGTTTTGATGGCCCCTTCAATAGTCAACAATGACGCTGTCCAAGGAGAAACCTTCCTCCCCGGACAGATCTTCGTGTTCGGCGGCTTTCAAGGCCAACTCTGCTTTGGCCACCTGGAGCAGATCGATAGCTACGCCCCTGGCCATCAGGTCAGATTTGGGAGCTTGAATTACGTTGCGGATATCCGTGGAGATTTGATCTTCTCCGGATTTGAGATCGCGGTGACCGCTCCTGGTCACCTCGACGAACATGACCTAAATCTGTCATCAAACCACATCCAGGAGATGGCTCCTGTAACCACTTTGGCCTTAGAACTGGAGCACACTGCGGCATCCAAGGATTGGAGGCTCAGCCCCACCACGGAGGCCACAGATTCCCCGGTGTTGGAGCCGCACATGGACTTAACCTCACACAATATTTGTGTCACCGGAACTCTGGACTCGTCTCTGGGTGTAAGTTCAGAACCATGTGAGTCCGCGGATGCCGAACTTGATCATTTGTCGATCTTTGAGTTCAGCGCCGCAGACATCTTCCAGCACCCGCCCTTGGGCGACGTACTAAGATCATTAAAGAACCTGTCCTTGGCGGGGGACTCACAGCCGAACTATGTTCAGTTCGAACTAGGGGCTGATGATGGAGAATCTTGCTTCCTACCCGCCACCCACTTCATAGCCACAGTCAAGGATTTAACCGTCATGCTTGATTACGGCTCCGAAGACATCGAAGGTATGGACGACGATGCTGATGAAGAGCTAGATTAAAATCCTCCATTTACTGCACGCTGGACGGCCACCTCTTCATACGATGTGTACATGGTGGACACGCCCAAAACAACCAACGACGATGACAAAGAAAATCCAGTCGAGAATAAACCTCCTGAGACACAGCAAAAACGCTGACGTCCTCGACGCTGCTCTAAGTCACGTCGTTCAAAAGACAGCAATGCTGGCACCTATGAAAATAATACTCCGGACGATGCCGAAAACAATGAAGACCTTGCCGAGGTAACATCCGAACAGGAGGAGCAAGAAAACGGGCAAGCTAGCCCCGACGAACAGGCCAGGCCCAACGACTCGGAGGACGGTAGTTATCGTCCGCTCTCTGAGGATGAGGAAAGCCTCAGCAATGAAGATTTCATCGTGCCTGAGGAACCTCTTGAGCAGGAGCACTTCAAGCGCCAGCTAATAGCCTTCGCAAGGAGCCTGAAAAAGAAACAGCAGCAGCTTCAAGCTGACCAAGATCTGCTCGTCGACAGATGGACTGATGTCCTGGCAGCCGAAGAACACATCCTCAGATGCCCAACCAAAAGTTACCCGAAGTGAAGGTTGCTACTGCAGTTCGATGACGAGGCACCGGTGCCCATACCTCCCTCGCGTAATGTGGCCGACCGAACACTACGCGGTCGGGACAGTGCGGCGGACCGACCACCTCAGGTCGGGATAGAGTAGCAACTCAAGCCGAACAGCAGCCCGCCCCGCCGCCATGAAAAAACAGAGACAAAGCAGTTCAGGGTCATACATACGACCTCCGGCAAACCCTGGATAGTAAAACATGATATACCCGATCGATCTACGGATCACGAGGACGTGCCTCGACACATGATGATGGCTAGCTATTCAGACGTGACAAACCTAGCCACACCCGAGCCGATACAGACTCCATCGGAGATACGACGCGATGTGGTCAGGTACAGAGGTGCCGCACACTCTATTTGCTTCACTGATGAAGTATTGGATCATGAATTCCCCGAAGGGTTTAAACCCATGAATATCGAATCATACGACGGGACAACTGATCCCATGGTATGGATCGAGGACTTTATCCTCCACATCCACATGGCCCGGGGAGACGACCTCCACGCTATTAAATACCTCCCGCTAAAGCTTAAAGGACCAGCTCGTCACTGGTTAAACAGCCTGCCTGAAAATTCTATCGGCGGCTGGGAGGACTTGGAAGAGGCCTTCCTCGATAACTTCCAAGGTACATATGGCCGGCCACCAGATGCCGATGGCTTAAGGCACATAGTTCAATAGCCCGGGGAGTCAGCCAGGAAGTTCTGGACTAGGTTCCTAACCAAAAAGAACCAGATCGTCGACTGTCCGGATGCCGAAGCCCTAGCGGCCTTTAAACACAACATCCGCGACAAATGGCTCGCGCGCCACCTCGGCCAAGAAAAGCCAAAATCTATGGCAGCCCTCACGGCACTCATGACCCGCTTTTGCGCGGGTGAGGATAGTTGGTTGGCTCACAGCCAACACACAGCCAGCGAGGCAGGCCCCTCTGAGGTTAACAATAGCAACGGCAAGCTCCAACGTAACAGACACAAACGCCGAAGAAATGGTGATAATGCCGACGACACTACAGTCAACGCCGGATTCAGTGGCTCCGAGTCTAGCCAACGGAAGAAACCGTACAAGAGAAACAATCAGAGACCATCCAGCCTGGACCACATACTTGATTGCCCGTGCCAGATACATGGCACCCTAGACAAACCAGCCAATCATAACAACAGAGATTGTTGAGTTTTTAAATAGGTAGGCAAATTAAACACCGACAACAGGGAAAAGGGATCACAAAGCGACGACGATGACGAGGAGCCCCGGCAACCGAACACAGGGGGACATAAGAAGTTTCCCCCTCAAGTGAAAACAGTGAACATGATATATGTTACACACATCCCCAGAAGGGAGCACAAACGCGCACTGAGGGACGTCTACACGATAGAGCCAGTCGCCCCAAAATTTAATCCATGGTCGTCATTCCTGATCACCTTTGATCGTCGGGATCACCCGACTAGTATCTGTCATGGCGGCTCAGCCGCACTAGTCCTCGACCCAATCATCGAAGGATTTCACCTGACGCGCGTCCTTATGGACGGAAGTAGCAGCCTCAACCTACTTTATCAAGATACAGTGCGAAAAATGGGCATCAATCCATCACGGATCAAGCCCACAAAGACTACCTTCAAAGGAGTCATACCAGGTGTTAAGGCCCGCTGTACGGGCTCAATCACGCTTGAAGTTGTCTTCGGGTCTCCGGACAATTTCTGAAGTGAGGAGTTAATCTTCGACATTGTCCCCTTTCGCAGCGGCTATCATGCACTGCTCGGACAAACCGCATTCGCTCGATTCAATGCAGTGCCACACTATGCTTATCTTAAGCTCAAGATGCCCGATCCACGCGGCGTCATAACGGTCAACAGAAATACGGAACGCTCCCTCCATACAGAAGAGCACACGGCTGCCTTAGCAGCAGAAGTATAGAGCGGCCTTCTCAAGCAGAACCCTAATTCGGCTGCCGAGCCCACAGACACCGTTAAGAGGGCCCGAACTACCCTACAGTTGGACAGCTCGGCTTGTCAGGAGCTCAAATAGCAATTTGGCCTCCGTCCCAGTCCCGATCAAGCAGTGGCATTCGCACTGCGTGTACATAACTACGCACTCGAAATCCCATGGACATCGACGGAGGCACAACTAACTTGTGATCCACAGTGCGGCTCAACCGGCACCGGATACGCACATACCTTCACTTTTACTTTTCAGGTATCAATCCCGCAGGCCCCATCCAATGGCCTGATCAAAGGTCCTCTTGAAGGACAAACACACCAAGACGGCAAGAATAAAAGCGGTCCGGATAGTTGACACTGTCGGATGGTATTATACAAGCTCGGCACAGGAGAGCCGCAGACATATGGGGAACTTTTCTAGGTGGTTCCGTTAAACGATCACTCTACCTGTTTTTCAGGACCCATACGCAGCTCTCTTGGTGAAGGCATAGTAGATAGCCTTTCTGCTTATCACACTACTTGTATAAATGCGCTTTAACACACCAATGGATTTATAATAGAAACAGTTTGGGGCCCAATTTTCCATGGCTCTATCTTACCACTGGTTCTTCCTCTTTCTTTCTTTTTTGCCTTTTTTCCTAGTAATTTTACCATGTAACACCCGTACACTCAGTGTGTTCCACCTTGCCAGGGGCTTCATAGCACCCCACAACATGGCAACCCAAGTCCGAACACTTTTACAGTATAGTTCGGCACCCCGAATTTAGCACTTTATGATTGGCTCCGAATCATGTATTTGGTCAATAGTTGGGTTGCCCGGCTCCTGTGCTTGCTACCTTATGTTCTGCTATATCAGCTAAGGTAGTAAACGGAGAACTACTATGATTGTGCCCTGGTTTATCCAAAGGAGCACCTCAGTAGAGAAAGCCGAAATCTGACTATCATGATACGGCGAGAGCCGGTCAGCTGTTCGGAGGTTGCAAATTGTTGGAGATTTCTCCCGCATTACGCGAAGGATCGGTACTTCCCGATCAGACGCTCATAGCACCCTGGTTCGATACTAGGGGCTGCGCCAATGTTTTATTGTAAAACTCCTATGGCTAAGTGAGGGCGTTTAAGCCGCATAGTCTGATTGCCTGGTTCGTTGCGCTAAACAACTCCTTCAAGGACCATATAATTGGATCAAGATTGTTTAGATTCCATCCCGAACACCTCCGTACTACCTACGTGGGGGTAGAAGCCGACGAGTGGCCAACCCTCAGATTCCACACAACACGGCCGCACAGGAGGAAAAATTAAAACATAACAAGCATTATATTACAAACCGACTTTGTTTCATTATACAAGGCAAAGACAACACGAATGTATTCATTCGAAAATAATGTCCTGCCCACACTGCGTTGCCACAATGCGAGACCCCTCTAGGACATCCGCAAAATAGAGCTCGGGTGTGCGGTGCTCCTTGCCCTCGGGCGGCCCCCTGGCCAGCTCGACGGCGTTCATCTTAGCCCACCACATCTTGCAACGGGCGAAGACCATGCGTGCACCTTCAATACAGGCTGATCACTTGACGACGTCCAGCCAAGGACAAGCGATCACGAGCCGCTTCACGAGTCCGAAGTAGCTGCCGGGCATAGCTTCGGCTGGCCATAGCCGGATTATCAAATCCTTCATGGCTAGTTTGGCCACCCTACGCAGCTCCACCAGCTGTTTCAGCTGATCGGTGAAGGGCACGGGATGCTCTGGCGCAAGATACTGCGACCAGAACAATTTCTCCGTGGAGCTCCCTTCCTCGGCTCGAAAGAACTCTGCGGCGTCGGACACACTGCGTAGTAGATCTGCGTAGGCTCCTGGAGAACTCCGAATTCGGGTTAGTAGAAATGCTTCTTCCTCATATACTTGCTTTGCATACTAAATGCCTTACCCGCCGCAATCTTCCTGGCCTCCTAGATCTCTTGGAGGTCGCACTGGGCCTCATTCCGGGCCGTCTCCACGCCCTGACGAGCCTTGGCGAGTTTGGTCCCTCGAACCGAATCATCGCGCTCCAAGGTCTCGCACTTCCTCACCGCGTCCTGGAGCTCCTGTTGGACCTCGTTGACCCGGGCCTTGAGCTTCTTACGGGCGGCCTGCTCCTTGATAGCCTTCCCCTCGGCTTCGGCCAGGGCCTTCTTCAGGGCCTCGACCTCGGTCGTTGCTCCTATACGTATCATGACACTTCGGTCAATATATATCATCTTACTTTTTTCGAGTATTTCCCGGGTTATTACATACCTTGATTCTCTTGGAGCTGCCTCTTCACCTGGCCAAGCTCCTCCCATGCCTGCTCTATCCTCCGCTTTAGTTCGGAGACTTCGGCAGCATGTGAGGCCGCGGGCAGCAGCGACGCCTGCATATTCAACCCAGACAAATTAAGTTAGTTTCCTACAGTAAAGGATTGATCCTCTGGCCGGTTTTTTCTTTCCAAAACACCGAACATTGTCTCAGGGGCTACTGTCTATATTGGGATTTTCTCTTTTCGTCGCTTACCTCAAAATCTGTCAGCAGGCTGCTCCAGGCTTCGGTTAGTCCGCTCTTGGCAGACTGAACCCTTTCAATCACCGTGCCCATAAGAACACGGTGCTCATCCACAATGGTAGCGCCTCGCAGCGCTTCCATCAGATTATCTGGTGCCCCTGGTTGGACAGGGGTCACCGTGGAAATAGGCATACCCCCTTCTTTCGAAGGAGGTTGCGTGCCGGACTCCGGAGCCGTATCGGTCTCCGGAATCAAGTCCGGTTGAGGTCCGAACTGATTACGGCTCTCCTCCCAAGTCTCCAGAGGGATTGGTTCCCCCTGGTGTTCGGCGACGGGGGCTTCACCTTCGGCCGCCTCTTGAGCCTCTCCCCGGTCTGAGAAGGTCCGCTGGGAGAGCACCTCGTGGTCTCCTTTTGCCTTGGGAGAGTAAGCGGCCGGCGGTGTCTCTCTGGCCATCTCCTTCGAGTCCAACAAACCTCTTGAGGAGGATCGCCGGGAGCTGTCGTGGGCCGGACTGCAATAGCATAATTAGCCATGTCAATACATTGAAGAGGAGAGGTTGGACATAAGGGTATGCGGGATTCATAGCACTTACTATGCAGCTGGAGGCTTAGTGCGGGGGTGTCGCTCCGGACTGCTGCCGACGTCCCACGCAGAGTTACCTGCGAAGGAGCCCTTCCCTTTCTTGGACTTCCCCGCCTCCAGGTTCGTGGAGGCCACCCTCTTCTTCCTTCCCTCGTCAGGGGGAGGGTTGTCCTCCTCCTCCTCCTCCTCCTCCTCTTCGTCATCGTCGTCTTCGGCGGCGGAGGGGCGGGTCTTGTCTTCGGACGTTGCGTCTGAAGTGTCCTTGCGACGGGGGCTACTCCGGACCCCCTTGGCCTGCCCCTTGACCTTCTTCGCCGGAGCGGTATAAGGCGCCGGCACCAGCATCTTTGCTAAATGCGGAATGACTGGTTCTTCAGGTAGCGGAGCCGGACACTGGATCCGCTTCGCCCTCTCCATCCATTCCTGGAGAAGCAATGATAGTAAACGTTCAGATATCCTCCTTGAAGCAAACAAGTAAAGGACGCGTTGAAAACTCACCTCGCTGGCGGGGTGGTTAATGTCGTGCCCACGGTCCGAATCCGTGGCTGGCGGAATCTCGTTGCCCTTGAAGAGAAATTTCTAGGCATCTTCGTGAGTGGTCCCAAAGAGCCTCTTCAGGGTATGGTGCTTCTTCGGATTGAACTTCCAAAGCGGGAGGCTTCGGCTTTGGCACGGGAGAATCCGGTGAACTAGCATCACTTGGATTATATCGACAAGTTTGACATCCTTGTCCACCATGCTTTGAACGCACGTTTGCAGCGCTATCAGCTCGTCTGGCAAACACCAGTTCGGGCTCTTCTCGATCCAGGAGGTGAGGCGCATTGGAGCACCGGGGTTGAATTCGGCAGCTGCGGCCCAGTTGGAGCCACGGGGTTCAGTAACGCAGAACCATTGTTTCTGCCATTCCTTGACAGTCTCCACGAAAGTGCCTTTCGGCCAGGAGACATTGGACAGCTTACTCACCATGGCTCCTCCAAGCACTCCAGGCTGGCCATCCACCACCTTCGGCTTCACGTTGAAGATTTTGAGCCACACTGAAGTTGGGTTGGATGCGGAGGAAGGCCTCACACACGCATTTACGAACACCGAGATGTTGAGGAAGAGTTCGGGATAGATCATGGAAATCTATCCCGTAATAGTACATCAGCCCACAGACGAAGGGGTGGAGTGGAAACCCTAGCCCGTGGAAGAAATGAGGGATGAATACCACCCTCTCGTTGGGCTTCGGCGTGGGGACGACTTGCCCCTGGGCCGGCAGACGGTGGGCAATTTCCTTCGCCAAGTACCCGGCCCCCCGAAGTTCAGTAATGTCCTTCTCCTTGACGGAGGAGGCAATCCACTTGCCTTGACCTCCGGATCCGAACATGGTTGAGTGCTAGCTTGAGTGGGAAGAAGATGATAGCTTGGGCGCTGGAGCTCAAGATTGGAAGGGCGGAGGAAGAGAGAAGGCGTGGGAGAAGAAGGGGAATCCTTATCCCCTTATAAAGGCAGTGAATATTGAACGCCTCCCCACTCGCCTATTCCCAAGGACTGTGTGAATGGCACAGTTGGGTTACCCACGCCCGTATTGATGAGAATCCCGCAATAAGGGGACATGATCTCTGCTTTGACAAGATGTGCCAATGGCAACCGTGTCTCGAAACATGGAGCGGCAGACGAAAAACGGTTCGAAATTATGACCGGACAGACGTGATGTCATGTTATAGAAAATCGTCAGCGGATTGGACTCGTGTAAAATTATATTCTCAGTGCGGTTGTGTGTGGTGTGTGTGTTATAGGTCCAGACACGTCGATACGTCCGAAGATTATTTTGGAGTTCGGAAGGAGGAACCCGCCATGCAATGCCGAAGACAGATCTACGCGCCAGATACCTTGTCGTTGAAGCCAGGTTCAGGGGCTACTGAGGGAGTCCTGGACTAAGGGGTCCTCGGGCGTCTGGCCTGTTAGCCATGGGCCGGACTGATGGGCTGTGAAGATACGAAGACCAAAGACTTTACCCGTTTCCGGATTGGACTCTCCTTGGCATGGGAGGCAAGCTTGGCGACCGAATATGTAGATTCCTTTCTTTGTAACCGACCTTGTGTAACCCTAGATCCTCCCGGTGTCTATATAAACCGGAGGACTTAGTCCGGAGAGGGAGATTCATGACCATAGTCATATAGGCTAGACTTCTAGGGTTCTAGCCATTACGATCTCGTGGTAGATCAACTCTTGTAATACTCATACTCATTAAGATCAATCAAGCAGGAAGTAGGGTATTACCTCCATAGATAGGGCCCGAACCTGGGTAAACATCGTGTCCCCTATCTCCTGTTACCATCGATCTTAGACGCACAGTTCAGTACCCCCTACCCGAGATCCGCAAGTTTTGACACTAACACCTCCTACAAGCGTCTAGGCCGCGCTATCCAGACACAATTTATCATCCAACGCGGTCCTGTATCGGTCCGGTGACATGTCCGCACATCCGTTTTCCCGCAAACCCGAGACAAATAAAGAAGGGCTTTGCGGGAGTCAAACCACCATGTACCCTCTCCTCCCTGTCTGGAGGCCGATGTCTGGATGACAGAAGGCCGTGCTGCTACTTCCCTGATGCATGTTGCTTTGGCGGAAGGTTATAACATGCATATATGTTGTTTGGCACTTCACGAAAGATACAGTCAGATCATTAATGAAGGTTGGCAGATTGGGGACGATAGTTGGAAGGAGTTCACAATTCGCTAGCTAATCTTAGGACACTACTGGAATTGTGAAGCAGAGATAAATTTGGTTCACTTAGTAGACAACTTAAAGAGATGAGAGCTAAACTTGAACATGTAAGGTCTGTTTCACTTGGGATAGGTCCTTCACATTTAGAGAATGATGAGAAGAATTTCTGGACTTTTATCCCGCGAGGAAGCTATGACAAGGCAAAGATCGAGGATATCATGGCTGGTGGAGGGAGACCGCAATACATGGTTCTTCCATGCACAAGCACGACAACGTCATCGCACTAACAAAATCAAGAGTTTGCGTCGTGAGGACGGAACATATGAGTATGATCAAATCGGTATGGAAAACATGGCCATGAATTATTATTTTTATAAAAATCTGTGTACTGCTCAGGAGGTGAGACAACCTGAGGAGGTGACAGAGTGGATCCAAAGTACGGTTCTAGATGATATGAATGCTAGTTTGTGCACGCCTGTAAGAGATATGGAGATTGAATGGACCCTCTTTATGATGCATCCACAAGTCAACTGGACCGGATGGTTTCACCGTTGGGTTTTATATCAAGCACTTGAGTATTCTGCAGAGGGATGCTTGTGATGCCATCAGGGATTTCTGAATGGAGATGAGATGCCACAACTTGTTAACAGTACTATATTGGTGCTTATTCTGAAGATAAAATCCCTCAAGATTTAACTCAGTTTAGACATATTGCTCTTTGTAATGTGTTGTATAAAATAGCCCCTAAAGTTCTTACACTTCGGCTCAGGCCTGTGTTGGAAGAGATAATTTCAGAGTAACAAAGTGCATTCGTTCCAGGGTGCTTAATCACCGGAAATGTGCTCACTGCCTACGAATGTATTCACTATCTCAAGAGGAAGAAAGGTAAGTCTGGAGCTTGTGCCATTAAGCTTGATATGGCGAAAGCCTATGACCATGTCGAGTGGGCGTATTTAACAACAATTATGACAAGGATGGGTTTTGTGGATGCTTGAGTAAATAGAATAATGGCATGTGTTGAAACTGTCACTTGTTCGGTTAGAGTAAATGGATTCTTTTCTAAACAATTCAAACCACCAAAGGGACTTCGCCAAGGGGATCCAATATCCACTGCTGCAGGTTGCTGCTAACGCGACACTACAATTAGAGGCCCTTCGACGAAACTGTGTGCGATGCATTAGTCGCAAACGGTGGTGTCAACCATCAAAAAAGATGCAAAACGTTTGCGATGGAGGATGCATCAAACACGGTTCAAATTATAGTTGTGTGTGTGCGATTCAGTATATTAAGCGGTTAACCCGCTCGAACTGCTTATGGCGAGGCGTAACAATGTAAACGGGCAGCCATATCAATGTGTGTGGGATATATGGCATACGGTTCGCTCCAATGAACGGTTTGCTATTAGGGAGTGCAACAGAAACGGTTAGCCAGATCAAGGTGTGTGTGATATAGGGCATACGGTTCACTCGGACGAACTTTTTCGATTAGCAAACACAAAAGAAACGGTTCAACTTAAGAAGATGTGTGTGATACTTGGCAAACATACGACTCGGATGAACTATTTGCGATGAGAAATTACAACGCAGACGGTTAATACAATTAGTTTCGTGTGCGATTTTGTGTGTACAAAAAACTTTGAAAAATGCAAACTAGTTGCTTGCAGTGGCTAGGAGTATCGCACATGATGCGTCTGCAAGTACTCGTGTGCGATGATTAGTAAGTTATGCATACGTTTCCTTATGTTAACACTTGTGTGATAAATAACACATGGCATCGGATACGGTATTCGGGTTGTGTGTGTGCTCCACTTAGTCTTCCCGCGCTCCACATGGGTGAATTGTAAAACCCACGCCTCTTCCCTCACCGGTTTCCCGCCACCAGCTAACGGCTTGCTGCATATAACCCAGCCGGCAACACACTGCCATGACACTCTGCGCAGATCTAGTCCTCACCCATCTACCATTAGTTGTTCCAAGCATGCCAGAAAACGACCAAAGCTTCGACGTTGACACCTACCTGTGTTACATCTTCAGCGAGGAGAACAAGCCGGAGCAGGTCGGGGAGCAAGAGCTTCATCGGCCGGTGCAGGCACCATGGCCCATCGGTAGCGATATCGGTCTAACAGTCCTTGGGAGCACAATCGGCATATTGCAGAGGAGGTGTGATGAGCAGTTTGCCATCAACCGTGAAAAAGATCCAGAGCTGCTCGGCGGCATGATCGACGACCAACCCGAAGAGCCGCCGTCACCAGTGCTCAACAAGAGCCTGATGCCCCGAAAGGAATGGGCAGAGGACCTCAGCAATTCAGTCAAGACACAGGCAGCATGCGGCTTCATCATTGCCCGCGGCGGCCGTGTCAACCTCGATCCCGATGATGTGGTGGCCAGGCTCGAGCTCATCCTTGGCGGAGTTGACGTCCCGGACGAAGTAGAACATCGCCAATGTGATATCTTGAGGATGCAGGTGATGGATGAAATTTTCTACCAGGATAGAGACATGGAAATGGAGCGGTTCTGCGGAGTTGTCATGCGCGCGATTGCATGCTATCAAGCTCTTCTGGAAGAGGCCCAGCAGCCCCAAGAGCCTCCCAGCGCCAGCAGCTCCGTAGGCGGAGGCGGGTCGGGACACTTAGAGTGAATGGCCGCAAGGGTGCTATGCTCGTCATGTAGGTTCACATGACGTCAAGTATGTTGGGAAACATAGTAGAAAACAAAAAGATCACGCCTATGCACACCCAAGATCAATATGAAAATGCATAACGGGTAGGGATCACGATCGTTACCGTCACCAAGTTGCAGCAGAAGAAGAACATGTCGGTGTAGATCGTACTTGGAGTCCCTTGAACTGTCGATGAATGCCACGAACTGCCCACGAACAGTCCCCTTGAACTGAAGACCGAAAGCACGACCTCTTTACTTGGTTGCAAGCGTGCAACCTTCACGATCTGGCAGCGCTTCGCCATCGAGAGCTAATAGTCGCCAGAGAATTAGAGGGATGAGATTAGAACCACATGGGGCTTCTAATTATGGGGATTAGTGGATTAGTCTAGCTCTAATTAGTCAACTAGGACCAACTAGAACTAGAACTAGAAGAACAAGAGGAGGCTCCAAAACTTGTATATACAAAAGAGCATAAAAAACTAGTATATATAGGTTGGAGGGCAGAGGGAGGGCTGACACCAAGGAGGGAAAGCCTCCTTGGGGCACCAGCCAAAGTGGGGATGAGTTGGACTCCTCCCCTACCCCAATTCTGCCTCCTTCCTTAGGGAAGGGGAGGCGCCTTCCCACTTGGGTCCTTGTGACCCAAGTTGCCCTCCACCTCTTGGCCTTTTAAACCGGTCGATATTAAATTAAATACTCCCTCTGTTCCTTTATATAAGGTGTTTTTTTATAAAATGTATGGTGCATTTCTTCTAATTCCTCATAATTCCATTTCTAGCCCTCCAAAAAATAGGAAAGTATCTCTCTCTTGATTGCATGTATCTCTTTTTGTAGCAAAATAAGGAAAGTACCTCTCTCTCGATTGCGTCTATCTCTTTCTTTCCTGTACTAACTGATTTACTTGCCACTAATCATCAAATTTACCAAGGGTAATTTTGTCGCAACATGTCTATAATTATGTACATTATTCGCCGTGCCGGAAATAATACACCTTACATAACGGAACAGAGAGAGTATAAAATTATTCTAAATATTTCTAGACCATTATATATATAATTTAACATCCTCGGAAACATTTTCCACCTATATATATTTGTCAGTAATACCCGGTATTACCCGATGCTATCCGAAACCCTTCTAGTGACCCCGAAGCGCTTTCGGATCCTCTGAGAACTATTTCAAATATTAATGAAACAATTCCACAAATATATTCTGATGATTTAGCTTCGTCAGTAAGTTGTTCTTGCTCAATCCACAGGCACGTGTTTCTCTTTCTAATATATAAGTTGCTTTTGATTTGATATATTGTGTCTGTTCTGAAGGTTGTAGGAACTCCCAGTTACATGTGCCCTGAACTTCTTGCTGACATTCCATATGGCTCCAAGTCCAACATATGGTCATTAGGCAAGTATTCCTATCTAATATTAGGTCACATGTCTTGCTCTGAATGTCGCATTGTTCTCTTGTCTATGAGATGGCTGCCCTGAAGCATGCATTCAAAGCATTTGTAAGTCGATATGCTCTTTAAGCACTTGGTATTATGTTTCGCCAAAAGTTGCATTTAAGATGATGTTTTTCCCTAACAGGATATGCGTATAATCGATAAACAAGATTAACAAGTCTGATGTCGCCCCTCTACCGACTATATATATTCTGGCGCATTGTAAGCACTTGTAACGGATTAACTTGTCGGAACTTCTTGTGAGCTATTAACAGATTAACCTTTTGTTTTTTTGACACCAGCAGCCTCCGCCATCAAGTTCTTCAGTGGACCAGACAATACAAGCTACACAGCGAGCATCACTTTCCCCACACATGTTCAAAGCAGCTGAGATGAGGCGAATCGCCGACATTCTCACCAGATTGAAGTCTCCTGATGTTTCAGTTAACGCACCTCGAATTGACAGAATTGCTGAATTCACTGACATAGTCTGAAGATTCATTGCATCCCATCATGAAGCTCTTGACACCATCTATCACTGACAAACCAATCACCAAGGACAAATGCATTTCCAAGTGCTCCGGGGGGACAACAAAAGCCACACCAACACTCGTGATCTGAACTTGCTCAGTATCGATAATAATCAACTCGGAAGTTTGTCTGATTGGAGGCAGCAGAGGTTTGACACGACGTCCTACGGGCAGTGAGATGAGGCTCTAGAGGGCTTGCTTGAGTTTAGTGCCCAGTTGCTCCAACAAGAGAGAAAGATTTCAGGAGCCGGGGATCTTGCTAAAGCCTTTTGGGCCTAGGAAGGCGTCTCCAAGAGAGACAACCATATGGTTGTCAAAGAGCTTCAAAAAACAGGGTTATAAGTGAAGGAAATATGCCCTAGAGGCAATAATAAAGTTATTATTTATTTCCTTATATCATGATAAATGTTTATTATTCACGCTAGAATTGTATTAACCGGAAACATAATACATGTGTGAATACATAGACAAAACATAGTGTCACTAGTATGCCTCTACTTGACTAGCTCAGAATCAAAGATGGTTAAGTTTCCTAACCATAGACATGAGTTGTCACTTGATTAACGAGATCACATCATTAGGAGAATGATGTGATTGACTTGACCCATTCCGTTAGCCTAGCACTTGAGCGTTTAGTATGTTGCTATTGCTTTCTTCATGACTTATACATGTTCCTATGACTATGAGATTATGTAACTCCCACTTACCGGAGGAACACTTTGTGTGCTACCAAACATCACAACGTAACTGGGTGATTATAAAGGTGCACTATAGGTGTCTCCGAAGGTACTTGTTGAGTTGACGTATTTCGAGATTAGGATTTGTCACTCTGATTGTCGGAGAGGTATCTCTGGGCCCTCTCGGTAATGCACATCACTATAAGCCTTGCAAGCAATGTAAATAATGAGTTAGTTACGGAATGATGCATTACGTAACGAGTAAAGAGACTTGCCGGTAACGAGATTGAACTAGGTATTGAGATACAGACGATCGAATCTCGGGCAAGTAACATACCGATGACAAAGGGAACAACGTATGTTGTTATGCGGTTTGACCGATAAAGATCTTCATAGAATATGTAGGCCCAAATATGAGCATCCAGGTTCCGATATTGGTTATTGACCGGAAACAGTTCTAGGTCATGTCTACATAGTTCTCGAACCCGTAGGGTCCGCACGCTTAACGTTACGATGACAGTTATATTATGAGTTTATAGTTTTTGATGTACCGAAGGTTGTTTGGAGTCTCGGATGTGATCACGGACATGACGAGGAGTCTCGGAATGGTCGAGACATAAAGATTGATATATTGGAAGCCTATATTTGGATATCGGAATCGTTCCGGGTAAAATCGGAGTTTTACCGGAGTACCGGGGGGTTACCGGAACCCCCCCGGGGGTTAATGGGCCTACATGGGCCCTAAGGGAGAAGAGGAGGGCCGGCCAGGACAGGCCGCGCGCCCCCTCCCCCCTAGTCCGAATAGGACAAGGAAGGGGGGGGGGCGCCCCCCTTTCCTCTTTCCCCTTCCCCCTTCCTTCTCCAACAAGGCAAGAGGGGGGGAGTCCTACTCTCGGTGGGAGTAGGACTCCTTTAGGCGCACCCCTAGGGGCCGGCCGCACCTCCCCCCTCCCTCCTTTATATACGGGGGCAAGGGGGCACCCCATGACACACAAGTTGATCTTCGTGATCGTTCCTTAGCCGTGTGCGGTGCCCCCTTCCACCATATTCCACCTCGGTCATGTCGTAGCGGTGCTTAGGAGAAGCCCTGCGTCGGTAGAACATCATCACCGTCACCACGCCGTTGTGCTGACGGAACTCTTCCCGACACTTTGCTGGATCGGAGTCAGGGGATCGTCATCGAGCTGAACGTGTGCTAGAACTCGGAGGTGCTGTAGTTTCGGTGCTTGATCGGCCGGGCTGTGAAGACGTACGACTACATCAACCGCGTTGATATAACGCTTCCGCTTTCGCTCTACGATGGTACGTGGACACACTCTCCCCTCTCGTTGCTATGCATCACCATGATCTTGCGTGTGCGTAGGAATTTTTTTGAAATTACTACGTTCCCAACAGTGGTATCAGAGCCTAGGTTTTATGCGTTGATGTTATATGCACGAGTAGAACACAAGTGAGTTGTGGGCGATATAAGTCATACTGCTTACCAGCATGTCATACTTTGGTTCGGCGGTTGAGGGAGTCCTGGACTAGGGGGTGTCCGGATAGCCGAACTATAATCTTTGGCCGGACTCCTAGACTATGAAGATACAAGATTGAAGACTTCGTCCCGTGTCCGGATGGGACTTTCCTTGGCGTGGAAGGCAAGCTTGGCGATACGGATATGTAGATCTCCTACCATTGTAACCGACTCTGTGTAACCCTAACCCTATAAGTTGTCTATATAAACCGGATGGTTTTAGTCCGTAGGACGAACAACAATCATACCATAGGCTAGCTTCTAGGGTTTAGCCTCCTTGATCTCGTGGTAGATCTACTCTTGTACTACCCATATCGTCAATATTAATCAAGCAGGAGTAGGGTATTACCTCCATCGAGAGGGCCCGAACCTGGGTAAAAACATCGTGTCCCTTGTCTCCGTTACCATCCGCCTAGACGCACAGTTCGGGACCCCCTACGGAGATCCGCCGGTTTTGACACCGACATTGGTGCTTTCATTGAGAGTTCCTCGTAGCCGTCACCTATAGGCCCGATGGCTCCTTCGATCATCAACAACGACGTGGTCCAGGGTGAGACTTTTCTCCCCGGACAGATCTTCGTATTCGGCGGCTTTGCACTGCGGGCCAATTCACTTGGCCATCTGGAGCAGATCGAAAGTTACGCCCCTGGCCATCAGGTCAGATTTGGAAGCTTGAACTATACGGCCGACATCCGCGGAGACTTGATCTTCGACGGATTCGAGCCACAGCCAAAATCGCCGCCAGATCTCGATGGGCACGACCTAGCTCTACTGACGAACAGTGTCCTGGAGGCCGCACCAGCGTCCGCTCCGACCCTTAGCTCGGAGCCGACTCCCCCGATCGAGGACGAGTGGTTGGACACCGCCTCGAGGGCTACGATCTCAATGGCGATTGAGCCGAACTCCATCCCCGTCCTTTGCGAAGACTGTGACTCCAAGGTGCCGGACTCCTCTCCGGACTCCGAACCCTCCGCGCCCACCTTGTCGAATCTGATTGGGCGCCGTCATGGAGTTCATCGCCGCGGACATCTTTCGACACTCGCCCTTTGGCGGCATCCTGAATTCACTAAAGTCTCTCTCTTTATCAGAGAGCCCTGGCCGGACTACGGTCGAAGGTTGGGATGCGGACGACGAAGAAATTCAACGCCCACCCACAACCCACTTTGTAGCCACTGTCGAAAGCTTACACGACGTGCTCGATTTCGACTCCGAAGACATCGACGGTATGGACGACTATGTAGGAGACAACCATGAACCAGCACCTATAGGATGCTGGACAACCACCTCATCCCATGATGTATACATGGTGGATACACCTAAAGGAAGTGACGACGAGGAACAACGGGACGCTACGAAGGATAAATCCCTCGAAAAGCAGTCAAAACGGCAACGTAAACGACGCACCAAGTCCCGCCTCAACAAAGACCCAGCCATAGAGCAGGGCGAACCGGTGGACGACGAACATGCTATCGAGCAACCGTCCGAACAAGACAACTTGGATAAACAACCCGTCCCCGGCGAAGATAACAGTCCGGACGATCTCACGCCGGACAAATTGTTGGAGCAGAATAACCTCCACAAAAGGCTCATCGCCACTGCGCGTAGCCTGAAAAAGCAGAAGCGGAAGCTCAAAACAGCGGAAGATGCACTCAGAATCAGATGGAGCAAAGTATTCAACACCGCAGACAAATACGGCGACAGTCGCCGAATAAAGAGCTACCCAAAGAGAAAACTACTGCCCGAATTTGATGAGGAGGCCATAGAGCCCCCGCAATCAAAAAGTAAGAAGGCCACCCGGTCGGATGGACGACCCCACGGCAAAAAGAGAGCGGCAAATGGCGCCGCACACAAGCTGGTACGCGATCCGCATAAGGATTCACATCAAAAGGATGGCCCAGTTAGGTCCATCTATGGGCCAAGAAAGCAAGCTCTTCAAAGCAATGCAACACGCCAAATATCCGAACATCACGGCACACCCAAATATAGGGGTGCCGCACACCCCCTGTGTTTCACCGATGAGGTGCTGGATCACGAATTCCCAGTGATTCAAACCCGTAAACATAGAGGCATACAACGGAACAACAGACCACTGAGTTTGGATTGAGGATTACATCCTCCACATACACATGGCTAGAGGAGATGATCTCCACGCCATAAAATACTTACCCTCAAGCTCAAAGGGCCAGCCCGGCATTGGCTCAAAGGCCTCCCCGAAAATACCATTGGAAGTTGGGAAGAGCTCGAGGATGCTTTTCGCAAATTTTCAAGGGACTTATGTCCGCCCTCCGAGATCTGCGCGATTTAAGTCATATAACTCAACAACCCGGAGAGTCAGCCCGCAAATTCTGGAATAGGTTCCTCACTAAAAGAACCAAATAGTCGATCGTCCGGACGCCAAGCCTTAGCAGCTTTCAAACACAACGTCCGAGACGAATGGCTCGCCAGACACCTCGGCCAGGAGAAGCCAAGAACCATGGCCGCATTAACAAGCCTCATGACCCGCTTTTGCGTGGGAGAGGATAGCTGGCTAGCAAGATGCAACACCAGCGACCCAAGTACATCCGAGGTCAGGGATGGAAATGGGAAACCACGATGCAAAAAGGACCAGCGCCGGATTAAGGGGAACGGTCCAAAGAGCGCGGCAGTCAACGCCGGATTCAAAAGCTCACGGTAACAATAAAAACTGCCCCTTAAGGACAATAGCGATGAGCTATCCAACTTAAACAAAATCTTGGACAAGATATGTCAAATCCACAATACTCCTGGGAGGCCTGCAAACCATACCCACATAGATTGTTGGGTCTTCAAGCAGTCCGGCAGACTCAACGCCGAACACAAGGGGCTCGACACACCAAGTGAGGATGATGACGAACCCCACAAGCAGAGCACCGGAAAACAAAAGAATTTCCCACAAGAGGTTAAAACAGTAAATTCACTTCACGTGATAAAGGAAAACAGAGCGGCGCCCATTAAGATGCGCTACCGCACATACTACCCTAGCGGAGTACCAACACTGGTTGTCAAAACCAATCACCTTAGACCATCAGGACTACTCCGAAAGTATCCGGAACGCAGGATGGACTGCCTTGATATTGGATCCTATAATCAACGGATTCCAATTTACACAAGTCATCATGGATGGCGGCAGTGACATAAACCTGATATATCAGGACACAATCCGCAGGATGGGGATAGACCCAATCAAAATTCGCCCTAGCAACACCTCCTTCAAAGGGGTAATGCCAGGCCCATACGCCCATTGTACGGGCTCCCTACTGCTAGAAGTTGTGTTCGGCTCATCCGACAACTTCCGCCATTTAAAAGTTAACCTTCCACATCGCCCCATTCAAAGTAGCTATCAAGCACTCTTTGGGCGTGAAGCTTCGCCGCTTTTAACGCAATACCGCATTATGCATCTCTTACACTTAAAATGCCCGATCCACGCGGCATCATCTCATTAAAAGGGAGTATTAAGTGTTACTCGAGCGCGGAAGAACGTGAGACTGCCTTGACAGCCCCACACCAATCCGGCTCCGCCAATCAAAGCACTTGAATAGGTCATTTAAACCCCGGACACGACTAGACGAGTCCGGCGCCTACTAACGGCATACCACCGTACAAGGGGCTGCACGCATGTACAACAAGAGACAATAAAGCTCAATTTTATTCACTTTTCGAATCGTACTCTGTTTATTTAATATAAAGTACATTTTTCGGATGATCTTTTTTTCTTTTCAACTAAGTTCCTCTCTTTTACAGATGAACAACGTGCTAAACCCGTCCAGGATACGGCACAACGGAGACACAGGCGCAGACGTGCAGTAGGGACCCGTTGCAAGGATTCTTTTCAGATTAAGACCCTGCGTAAACCTTTTTTTACTGTCTCTTGTTGATACACATCCCCCGATTTCTTACTATAACCGAGGAGGAGGCTGGCGTTTTGGCATCGGCCACACCAGAATTTTTGCACGTACCTGGACACCAGGGGCTTAGGGCATTATTCTTCCCATTTTCATAAAGACCGAATACCTTAGGGAGTGTTCGGCGTCTCGAGTTAGGCCTTATATGCATCAGCTCCGAATCATGTCTTTGGTCAAATGTTGGGTTTGCCCGGCTCCCATGTTTTGGTACCTTACGTTCCGTTATATCGGCTAAGGTAGACCGGAGAACCACTGCGATTGTGCCCCAGTTGAGCTGGGTTGAGCACCTCAGTGGAGAAAGCTAAAACTGACTGTCATGATATAGCGTGAGACTAGTCAACCACTCGATGACCCAGCGGAATATTTAGAATTCCCCCGCATTGACGAAGGGCCGTTTTCCGGTCAGGCACATACGCGCCCCGAATTCGGGAGAGCGCGGTGCCCCTAGGGGCTATATAGTAGCCCCACCATCGAGCTCCTATGGCTAAGTGAAAGTGATAAAGCATTATAGTCCGGTTGCCTAGTTTGCTACGCTATCACCTCCTTCACAGGACCAAGACGTTGGATTAAGTGAAAATGCGCCTTTTGCAAACACCCCGCACTATGTGCGTGGGAGCTGTCAAGACTGCCATCTTTCGTGTTATATACACATATACATCAACGGCCGCCAGGAGGCGTTTAATACTTGAACGCACAAGTATAAAAAGCTCTTATATTATATTAAAACATTGTTTTCACAAATCATACATGTCATTTAAACATAATATCCTTCGAAAATCGCGTCTCTATTAAACGAGCGCCTGCAGACTTCCTCAAAATAGTGCTCGGCGTGTACTGCTTCTGTCCGAATCTTGGGATGCAACGTCGGTGGCCTTCATCTCCGCCAAAGATGTCTTGACACGGGCAAGAGCCATCCGCGCCCTCTATGCACGCCGACCGCTTCATTGCGTCGATACGCTGATACCGCACCAAGGAACTGCTGCACTAAGCCAAAATAGCTCTTCGCTGGGGTCCACGGCCACAAATGAGTCATGACATGCTTCATGGCAAGTCCGGATAATCGATTCAGCTCGGCCCATTCGGCCAACCGATCGGTCAACGGAAGAGGACGCTCCAGACTATGGAATTGCGACCAATATAGCTCTTCCCTTTTGTGCCCCTTCTGGCCTCGGAAGTGCTCCATCGCGTCCACAGCGCTCGCCGCTAAGTCCAGATAAGCATCCTCCAAACTCCACAACTTGTCCAACTGAGCATACTTCGGATCCGTGAACTTCCTCCGCAGCGAAAAAGGCTTTCCAAAGCAGCAACATCCACAGCCTGACGCAGCTCCTCCTTTGCAGCTCTCATTGCGGAGCGGGCATCCTTGGCTTCGGCGGTGGCCTTTTTCCGGTCCTCTTGCTCCACTTGACGTTCTTTTTCAAGAACCTCGCAGCGGTCGGTAGCATTCTTCAACTTTATGGCCATATCGGCCATTTCCTCTTTGCTTCGGCAGTGAGTAGCCCGTTCGGCTTTTAGCTCTTCAGCCGCCCTTAAAGCGACCGCATTACTATTTCTGGCTTGCTCTTTCGCTCGGGCGAGTTCCGCCCGCAGCTCCTCCACAACAGTGGCACCATCTGCATCAAAAGCATACAAGTAGTAAGGAATGGGTGTCAAGCTCCCTTACCAGGTGTCTGCGGAGAAGTCGCATACCTTGTGACTCGTCAAACCGTTTATTGACCAGCGCGATGTCCGCATCCGCCTCATCAAGTTGCCGCTTTAGTTCGGCAAATTCATCAGTCCGGCTGGCCACCGGACGCCCCGCCACCTATTTAGGAGCGGCACAATGTTATAACTGAGATTATGATCCTCGGCACACTGTCAATTTTGACAACATACCGAGTCTCAGGGGCTACTATCTATACAGGGCGCATTCTATATGCATAACTGTCATAAGGTACATCATTTTTGTGTACCTCGAACCCCGTCAGTAAGCTTCTGACGGCTTCATGCAATCCGCTCTCCGCGGATGCAATTCTTTCAATCACCGTACCCATCAGCGCACGGTGATCTTCTGAGATAGCCGCTCGCCCGAGCAGATCCTTCAGCTCCTCCGACCGCACGCCAGTTGGCGCCGGACCTTCCGGCCCCGTCGGACATGGGGAAACCCTCCGCGACGACACCTCAGGGTTGTCCGCCTCGCATCAAGGTGCGACAGGTGGGGGCGTTTTGCTCTCCATCATCTCTGGAAGAAGATCCCCCGAAGACGAGCTCTGCTGAGAAGGGCTGAGATCCGAACTACAAGGTACAATTTCGGTTGTCTTCAGAAATAGACACAGGGATGTTCTTTATTGACAGGACCCCTTCTTTTTACTTACGGCTCGCTGGAGGGCTGATCCCCTTGGGGAAATAGTGCGACTGGGGTACTTCCCAGCGCCGGACTCTCTAACGAAGATTTCTTTCCCCTCTTTGAGGCCTTGACCTCCGGATCTTCTTAAGCGGTCCTCTTCTCTCCTTGGAGGGTGGGACTTTTGATCCCTCCTTCCTCGAAAGCCTCCTTCGTGGAGGCAGTTGCTTCCCCGCTCCCCCTTCACCTTCTTCAAAAGGCGCGGCCTTCAAAGATCTTGGTCAAGACGGGATCCGCGTGGTCTCCGGAGGGGAGCCGGACACCTTATCAACTTTGCCTTCGCTTATCCACTCCTATTCAAGAAACAGCTCCTTTAAGGGCAAGTTTATGATAAATGAACTGGACAGCCCGTCCGGGTACATGACTACTTACTTGAGTATCACAGGCGATTGCAGCTTAGTCCTGTGTCCTCGGTCAGGTCCGGACACTTTTCTTGTGATCCAAGAACAGTTTATACATCTCCACGGGCCGTACTCCATAAAATGTTGGAGAGCTCGTGGTCCCTCCGGATTAAATTCCCACAGATGGAGGGGTGACGCTTGCAGGCGACGGCACCGAATCAACATAACCTGCGCCCATCACGACCAGATTGATCTCTCTTTCCGGAGGTCTCGAATACGGCCCTGCAACAGAGGAACGTCCTTGGACGGCCCCCAGTCGAGCCCCCGGTTGACCCATGATGCCAGCCGCTGTGGTGGACCTGAGCGAAAGGCGGGTGGCGCCACCCATTTGGTGCCCCTGGGAGCGGTGATATAAAACCACTCCCGTTGCCACAAACCAAGCTCCTCCTAAAAAGAGCCCTCGGGCCACGGAGCATCAGCACACTTGCTTATGACCGCCCCTCCGCACTCTGCTTGTTGCCCCTCGATCATCTTCGGCTCCACCTTGAAGGCCTCACATACGACAATGAATGACGAGATATGGAGGATGGACTCCGGATTCAAGTCATGGAAATCTAGCCCATAATAAAACATGAGCCCCTGCACAAAGGGATCCGTCGGGAAGCCTAAACCCCGAAGGAAGTGAGACACGAACACCACGCTCTCGCCGGGCTCGGGAGTTGGAATGACCTACCACGAGCAGGCAGCCTATGCGTAAATCTCGCCGTTATATATACCGCGTCTCGCAACTTTAGCACATCTTCTTCTGTGACGGAAGAAGACATCCATCGGCTGAGCTGGTCGGAGCCGGACATCGTCGAAGGTCCGAAGCGCCTAAATCTGAAGCTTTGGGTGTTAGAACTCGAAGCGCGAGGCGAACTCGATGGAGGGTGGAAAAAAGAAGGGGGCCTTGGTCTCATTATAAAGAGGTTGAATACCAAGAGCCCTCCCCGTGGTCAATTAGGACTCGCTTTCGATAGAGGAGGCGTGCCAACGGGCACGGTTGGGTTACCCACGTCCGTATTGATGGGAATCCCGGAATAAGGGGGCACGATCTCCGCTTTGATTAGACGTGCCAGGGAAACCGCCTCGCTAAACGCGCTAAGGTGGAACAGGAAAAAACGATTCGAATAAAGGCCTGTCCGTGGTGTGATGTCACGCCGCGAAATACGTCAGCAGATCTGTGCCAAGGTTATTCTCTCTATGGTGGTATGTGGAACTTGTTTTGCAGAGCCGGACACTATCCTTGTGTTCAAAACCTTCTATGAAGTATTCGGAGGAGGAACCCGCCTTGCAATGCCGAAGACAATATGTGTGCCGGACTCGTCGTCATTGAAGCCTGGTTCAGGGGCTACTGAGGGAGTCCTGGACTAGGGGGTGTCCGGATAGCCGAACTATCATCTTTGGCCGGACTCCTAGACTATGAAGATACAAGATTGAAGACTTCGTCCCGTGTCCAGATGGGACTTTCTTTGGCGTGGAAGGAAAGCTTGGCGATATGGATATGTAGATCTCCTACCATTGTAACCGACTCTGTGTAACCCTAACCATATCCGGTGTCTATATAAACCAGAGGGTTTTAGTCCGTAGGACGAACAACAATCATACCATAGGCTAGCTTCTAGGGTTTAGCCTCCTTGATCTCGTGGTAGATCTACTCTTGTACTACCCATATCGTCAATAATAATCAAGGTGAGTAGGGTATTACCTCCATCGAGAGGGCCCGAACCTGGGTAAAAACATCGTGTCCCTTGTCTCCTGTTACCATCCGCCTAGACGCACAGTTCGGGACCCCCTACCCGAGATCCGCCGGTTTTGACACCGACAGCGGTATTGTTGGATGAAGCGGCCCGGACCGACATTACGCGTACGCTTACGCGAGACTGGTTCTACCGACGTGCTTTGCACACAGGTGGCTGGCGGGTGTCAGTTTCTCCAACTTTAGTTGAACCGAGTATGGCTACGCCCGGTCCTTGCGAAGGTTAAAACAACACCAACTTGACAAACTATCGTTGTGGTTTTGATGCGTAGGTAAGAAAGGTTCTTGCTAAGCCCGTAGCAGCCACGTAAAACTTGCAACAACAAAGTAGCGGACGTCTAACGTGTTTTTGCAGGGCATGTTGTGATGTGATATGGTCAAGACGTGATGCTATATTTTATTGTATGAGATGATCATGTTTTGTAACCGAGTTATCGTCAACTGGCAAGAGCCATATGGTTGTCGCTTTATTGTATGCAATGCAATCACCCTGTAATGCTTTACTTTATCACTAAACGGTAGCGATAGTCGTAGAAGCATAAGATTGACGAGACGACAACGATGCTACGATGGAGATCAAGGTGTCGCACCAGTGACGATGGTGATCATGACGGTGCTTCGGAGATGGAGATCACAAGCACAAGATGATGATGGCCATACATATCACTTATATTGATTGCATGTGATGTTTATCTTTTATGCATCTTATCTTCCTTTGTTTGACGGTAGCATTATAAGATGATCTCTCACTAAATTTCAAGATATAAGTGTTCTCCCTGAGTATGCACCGTTGCCAAAGTTCGTCGTGCCCAGACACCACGTGATGATCGGGTGTGATAAGCTCTACGTCCATCTACAACGGGTGCAAGCTAGTTTTGCACCGCAGTAATACTCAAAGTTAAACCCGACGAGCCTAGCATATGCAGATATGGTCTCGGAACCCTGAGACCGAAAGGTCGAGCGTGAATCATATAGTAGATATGATCAACATAGTGATGTTCAGCATTGAAAGCTACTCCATTTCACGTGATGATCGGTTATGGTTTCGTTGATTTGGATCACGTGATCACTTAGATGATTAGAGAGATGTCTGTCTAAGTGGGAGTACTTTAGTAACATGATTAATTGAACTTAAATTTATCATGAACTTAGTACCTGATAGTATTTTGATTGTCTATGTTTATTGTAGATAGATGGCTCGTGTTGTTGTTCCGTTGAATTTTAATGCGTTCCTTGAGAAAGCAAAGTTGAAAGATGATGGTAGCAATTACACGGACTGGGTCCGTAACTTGAGGATTATCCTCATTGCTACATAGAAGAATTACCTCCTAGAAGCACCGCTGGGTGCCAGGCCTGCTGCAGGAGCAACACTAGATGTTATGAACGTCTGGCAGAGCAAAGCTGATGACTACTCAATAGTTCAATGTGCCATGCTTTACGGCTTAGAACCGGGTCTTCAACGACGTTTTGAACATCATGGAGCATATGGGATGTTCCAGGAGTTGAAGTTAATATTTCAAGCAAATGCCCGGATTGAGAGATATGAAGTCTCCAATAAGTTCTATAGTTGTAAGATGGAGGAGAATAGTTCTGTCGGTGAGCATATACTCAAGATGTCTGGGTATAATAATCACCTGATTCAACTGGGAGTTAATTTTCCGGATGATAGCGTCATTGACCGAATTCTCCAATCACTGCCACCAAGCTACAAGAGCTTCGTGATGAACTATAATATGCAAGGGATGGAAAAGACAATTCCCGAGCTCTTCGCAATGCTAAAGGCTGCGGAGGTAGAAATCAAGAAGGAGCATCAAGTGTTGATGGTCAACAAGACCACTAGTTTCAAGAAAAGGGCAAAGGGAAGAAGAAGGAACTTCAAGAAGAACAGCAAGCAAGTTGCTGCTCGGGAGAAGAAACCCAAGTCTGGACCTAAGCCTGAAACTGAAGTGCTTCTACCGCAAGCAAACAGTCCTTTGGAAGCGGAACTGCCCCAAGTATTTGGCGGATAAGAAGGATGGCAAGGTGAACAAAGGTATATGTGATATACATGTTATTGATGTGTACCTTACTAGAGCTCACCGTAGCACCTAGGTATTTGATACTGGTTTTGTTGCTAATATTTGCAACTCAAAACAGGGACTACGGATTAAGCGAACACTGGCCAAGGACAAGGTGACGATGCGCGTGGGAAATGGTCCCAAAGTCGATGTGATCGTGGTCGGCATGCTACCTCTACATCTACCTTCGGGATTAGTTTTAGACCTGAATAATTGTTATTTGGTGCCAGCGTTGAGCATGAACATTATATCTGGATCTTGTTTGATGCGAGACGGTTATTCATTTAAATCAGAGAATAATGGTTGTTCTATTTATATGAGTAATATCTTTTATGTTCGTGTACCCTTGAAGAGTGGTCTATTTTTGATGAATCTCGATTGTAGTGATACACATATTCATAATGTTGAAGCCAAAAGATGCAGAGTTGATAATGATAGTGCAACTTATTTGTGGCACTGCCGTTTAGGTCATATTGGTGTAAAACGCATGAAGAAACTCCATACTGATGGACTTTTGGAACCACTTGATTATGAATCACTTGGTAGTTGCGAACCGTGCCTCATGGGCAAGATGACTAAAACGCCGTTCTCCGGTACTATGGAGAGAGCAAAAGATTTGTTAGAAATCATACATACAAATGTATGTGGTCCAATGAATGTTGAAGCTTGTGGCGGATATCATTATTTTCTCACCTTCACAGATGATTTAAGCAGATATGGGTATATCTACTTAATGAAGCATAAGTCTGAAACATTTGAAAAGTTCAAATAATTTCAGAGTGAAATTGAAAATCATCGTAACAAGAAAATAAAGTTTCTACGATCTGATCGTGGAGGATAATATTTGAATTACGAGTTTGGTCTACATTTGAAACAATGCGGAATAGTTTCGCAACTCACACCACCCGGAACACCACAGCGTAATGGTGTGTCCGAACGTTGTAATCATACTTTACTAGATATGGTGCGATCTATGATGTCTCTTACTGTGTAACATCCCAAAATTCTAAATTTTGGAATGTTATAAACAAATAGATAGTTTTGATTGATTGCTTGATTGATTGACTGAAAGTGAGTGAATTCGAAACTTTTTGAAAGTTAAATGAGAGGGAATAAAAGGACTTTCCCAAACTTTCATTTTTGCTTTTATGATCTTCGGGAATTCAAATTCTCTTCATCACAAAACCTTGGAGAGAAGATGACATGACTTCTTCCATTTATTTAAATGACAAGGGGTGTTGAAAATATTTGAATTTCATTTGAGAATATTTCCAATTCTGAAACTTTATGCAACTCAACGATTTTCACGAGCGAAGATAAAATGACTTCTTCAAAACATATGAAATATGAGTTGGGAGTTTCAAAGAATTAGATTCAAAGTTCCTTTGAATTTATTTTCAATTTGGAGTTATTTGAGTTTTATTCAAATTATTTTTCTCCAAAAATAAAATATATGGAAAATAGGGTAACATGATTCCCTACATAAGAAAATTGGAGAGAAATTAATTTGAAATCATTTTGGTATTTTTAAAATGATTTTCAGTGGATTTTATTAGGGCAGTAGCACTGTTTGTTTTATTTGAATTTGTGTGTATTTTATTTGAAGCTAGAATAATGTCCATGTTGTAGAAAATCTTTTTCTGAAAATTTTGATATATTGTATGCCTATATAATATATTTATTTATTTGGTTTTATTATTTTTATTTCGTCTGGTAACCGTTTAAAAAAAACTGCAGCGCCTTGGATCAAAGGCCCAAGCTGCCAACCAGCCGGCCGGCCAGGAGGACAAGGCCATCGCACGCACGCACCCAGGGAGCCAGGGAGCCGCTCGGTTTCCTATTCTTTTACAAATCCTAGTAGGATTTGATCCGTTTCGTTATTCCGTTTTTTACTCCTAGGATTCCTAATCCTAGTCTATTTCTTGCCCTCTACCCCCAAAAAAAACCTCCCCTCCCCAATATAAATACCCAAGCACCCCCCCTCCAACACATCAAACCAACACCTCTCCTCTCCTCTCCGCGCCGCCGCCAAGTGCCGCCGCCGCCGACCAACGCCGCCACAACCGGAGCCTCGCCACCCAAAGCCTCTTCTTCCCTACCACGCACGTTCTTCTCTATAAGCGAGCGCTCCTCCTCTTTGTTTTTTTCTTTAGATCGAATCGTTGTGTTCGATTAGATCGGTTTAGTAAGTTGTTTTTTTTCATTAGATCGGTTTTTAGTTTATGGTTTTGTTTCGATTTAGATTTAAATCGGTTCGTCGGTCTTCTGTTAAAACGTGACGCGCACATTTTCTGCTAGTCTTCGCCTAGCGTAGTATAACTACTAATCGCCCATCGCTTAGCCCAGTAGCAATAGGCCACGTTGTTTGTTTTTCTTATTTTCGTTTCTGTTTTTTTAACAGAAAAGTTTCAATCTTAGATAATCTATATCTTCTAGGGTTTTAATCCGAATTGAGTGATTCTTTTTTTTCTGTAGTTTCAGAAAAATCCCATCTATCCAGAGAAACGAACGAAAAATACTTTTGAAATTTTTAAATTTCGATTTCAAACAGATTTGTTACAAACACTACATTGCTAATAACTTCTATTCTAAAATAGCTTTTTGATTGATTCTTTTTGCTACTGTTTTGTTATTGTTTTATCTATCCAGTAGCATATAGTGATTTATTTTTAGTTTATTTTAAATTAGAGTTTAGTCAAAACAGTACTGTTTTACTTTTACTTTTGTTTTAACCTTTTCCTTATAGTTTTAATTGTTTTTAAATTATTTCTTTTTGTCTCTTTGGACAAATTTAGTTTTGTTTCTGTTATTTAACTGTAGACAATTTTATTCCTATTCTAAAAATTTATTTTGTTAGTTTCGTATGAAAACTTGTTTAGTTCATAGTTAGTTTTTTATAAAAGCTTTTTATTTGTTTCTTTCTGCAAATAAAATTTTATGAAAAATACCTTCTGTTAACTTAGTTGTTTTACATTTTATTTTCTATTAACTTTTTGCGTTAGTGTTTTAGTTGTTGTTAAGTTTTTACTTAGGACAACACTATTTTGTGTTATGTCTTAGAGTTTTCTTTAGTAGTTTTGTTGTGTAGTTTTCCTTTGTTTTTATTTGGTGTCCCTTGATTTGCATTTTTTATTTGTTGGTTTTATTATGAGTGTTAGAATTGTTTGCTAGGATGTTTGCTTATATGAATGCTATGACTATATAGATTTTCAACGGAGTGACGAATAGTTCTACCAAGTTATTATTCGAGAGTGTTGTTATCTTCATCAACTTACCATGCAAGTTCACTTTGACCATGTTTTTCATACCTATGTGTTTTATTGCATCTAGTTTCATCTTCGCAACAATCACTCCAGTAGTGACATTTAATCCTTGTAGTTGAGTAGTATGAATGAGGTAGGAACCCATCACCCTGTTACCAAGCCCGGACGTTATTTATTTTAATGCTACGCTATAGTAGACGGGTTGGTATGAGTGCTTCGGGAGTGGTGTGGAGAATGGAGGATCTACGTCAATGACAACAACTCCATGATGGAATCTGCAAGGACTGCATCTTCAAGGCCTCAAGACTTCAAGACTCGAGACAAGAATTCAATACACACTCTTGGGTGAAGGATGGTTGTGGGCACCTGGAGAAACCGGTGGATGGCGGGATGCATGGAGAAGCGCCATGACATCTTGCGGAAAGCTTCACCCAGACTCAAAGAGGCAGAAGAATACTTCATGCCGGAAGCTTACGTGCAACCGCAAGTCACTATGGGCTCGCTTGGTTGACCTTAGTTGTGACTCTGGTGGGGACGGTGCTAGCAGATGTAGAACTACGGTAGGATTGGATGAGCACCGGACGGTGGTCGAGGAGGAACTCTTCGGAAGACCATGTTTGGTCATCTTGTTCTCAAACACCACGAAGTGCGAGAACGTAAAAGAGGGATCGAATCTTGCGGGTAAAGTGTACAAACCTCTGCGGAGGTTAAAACCTAATCGATTAGCCGTGTCCCCGATTCACGGACAATTTGAGCATCTGGACTTGGATCTATCTCGGAACTCTCAACACCGGATTGATAACTTAATTGTGGGCAACTTATGATGATTTTGGGCTATGAGACATCGGTTGGCGGAACCATGTCATGATAGAAAACTCCATAGTACAAACTTCATTTATTCCTTTGATGTAGGGAAAATAAATCAGCTTTTACGCAAACAAAACTTCGAACCACGAGCCACAAAGCCATATTGCATATAGTATAGTTTTATCATCTGCTTTCTCATGTTGTGATCTTGCCGGTACATTCAATGTACTTCGACCTACACGGCTGCAATGTATCATGTTGCGTATACTTTCTTCCGACGGTAAGAGTGCAGTGCAGGTTACGGTCTACACTCAACCTGCCGATGGCGTTGATGGGACTCCACACCCGACTATTTGTTTCGGCCCGACTTATGAGGTATATATCAGTTTTACGTTAATTATACATGTGATTGCACTTTGATATATACATTGATGTCTTGTGTGCCCGACATCTTGATCCAGGGATGGCACAGCAACACAGAGGCTTGACCGTCTGAGGTCGGGTCGCTACAGAGATGGTATCAGAGCACATGTTGACTGTAGGACGTGACCCTAGAAACCGGAAAGCCCCTAGGACCGAAAATCTCTAAAACTTTATTTTCAAAAAGACTCTTACTTCTCATCTCTTCTGATTTTATCAAATAGACACTCTCATCTCAAATAGTTAGAATATACCCTTTTCCTTTTGATCACATGAAGAATCAATGGAAGCCGCTCCAAGAAGGACAAGATATCGGATAAGCGATGGCCTCTTGAGTAAAGAGGATTTGACCATGCATTAGAAGAGTTGAAGCTGCAACAATTGAAGACTCGAAGACTAGAAGAATTTGAAGAATCTGAAGAATTATTTGACCTTTAGAAGACCAAACCCCTGTTACACACTTACGTTAGATGCGACGATTTGTGAGCTGTCATTTGTTTGATGTTTTCCGACAGCCACAAAGTAAAACCTGTTTCTTCAAAACTATTGTTTGTATTGCGTGTATCCTTCCCCACCTCTCTCATATCTCATCCCAAAACTTTTGGACCCCTTTCTAGAGAAGGAGTTTCTCTCGAAAGAAGTGAGTGGGAGGAAAGTAGAACTTGATGAGGTAACAGTACCGGCTCCCTTATTGGAAAGTAGTTCATCACAGAAACCGGTTTATGTGACACCTACACCAATTAGTGAGGAAGTTAATGTTGATGATAACGAAACTTGAGATCAAGTTGTTCTTGAACTTAGTAGATCAACTAGAGTAAGATCCGCGCCAGAGTGGTACGGTAATCCTGTTCTGGAAGTCATGCTACTAGATCATGGTGAACCTACAAACTATGAAGAAGCGATGGTGAGCCCAGATTCCGCAAAATGGCTTGAATCATGTTAGCAAGCAATAGAGAATAAATGGATCTTCAAGAAGAAGACTGACACTATCGGTAATGTTACTGTCTACAAAGCTCGACTTTTTGCAAAAGGTTTTCGACAAGTTCAAGGGGTTGACTACGATGAGACCTTCTCACCTTTAGCGATGCTTAAGTCTGTCCGAATCATGTTAGCGATTGCCGCATTTTATGATTATGAAATATGGCAAATGGATGTCAAAACTGCATTCCTGAATGGATTTCTGGAAGAAGAGTTGTATATGATGCAACCGTAAGGTTTTGTCGATCCTAAAGGAGCTAATAAAGTGTGCAAGCTCCAGCGATCCATTTATGGACTGTTGCAAGCCTCTCGGAGTTGGAAAAAACGCTTTGATAGTGTGATCAAAGCATATGGTTTATACAGACTTTTGGGGAAGCCTGTATTTACAAGAAAGTGAGTGGGAACTCTGTAGCATTTCTGATATTATATGTGGACGACATATTATTGATTGGAAATGATATAGAATTTCTGGATAGCATAAAAGGATTCTTGAATAAAGTTTTTCTATGAAAGACCTCGGTGAAGCTGCTTACATATTAGGCATCAAGATCTATAGAGATAGATCAAGACGTTTAATTGGACTTTCACAAAGCACATACCTTGATAAAGTTTTGAAAAAGTTCAAAATGGATCAAGCAAAGAAAGGGTTCTTGCGTGTAATACAAGGTGTGAAATTGAGTTAGACTCAATGCCCGACCACTACAGAAGATAGAGATAAAATGAAAGGAGTTCCCTATGCTTCAGCCATAGGCTCTATCATGTATGTAATGTTGTGTACCAGACCTGATGTGTGCCTTGCTATTAGTTTAGCAGGGAGGTACCAAAGTAATCCAGGAGTGGATCACTGGACAGCGGTCAAGAACATCCTGAAATACCTGAAAAGGACTAAGGATATGTTTCTCGTTTATGGAGGTGACAAAGAGCTAGTCGTAAATGGTTACGTCGATGCAAGCTTTGACACTAATCCGGGCGATTCTAGATCGCAAACCGGATACGTGTTTTTATTGAACGGTGGAGCTGTCAGTTGGTGCAGTTCTAAACAAAGCATCGTAGCGGGATCTACATGTGAAGCGGAGTACATAGGTGCTTCGGAAGCAGCAAATGAAGGAGTTTGGATGAAGGAGTTCATATCCGATCAAGGTGTCGTACCTAGTGCATCGGGTCCAATGAAAATCTTTTGTGACAATACTGGTGCAATTGCCTTGGCAAAGGAATCCAGATTTCACAAGAGAACCAAGCACATCAAGAGACGCTTCATTTCCATCCGGGAGCAAGTCCAGGTGGGAGACATAGAGATATGCAAGATACATACGGATCTGAATATTGCAGACCTGTTGACTAAGCCTCTTCCACGAGCAAAACATGATCAACACCAAGGCTCCATGGGTGTTAGAATCATTACTATGTAATCTAGATTATTGACTCTAGTGCAAGTGGGAGGCCAAGGAAATATGCCCTAGAGGCAATAATAAATTTATTATTTATTTCCTTATATCATGATAAATATTTATTATTCATGCTAGAATTGTATTAACCGGAAACATAATACATGTGTGAATACATAGACAAAACATAGTGTCACTAGTATGCCTCTACTTGACTAGCTCGTAAATGAAAGATGGTTAAGTTTCCTAACCATAGACATGAGTTGTCATTTGATTAACGAGATCACATCCTTAGGAGAATGATGTGATTGACTTGACCCATTCCGTTAGCCTAGCACTTGATCGTTTAGTATGTTGCTATTGCTTTCTTCATGACTTATACATGTTCCGATGACTATGAGATTATGTAACTCCCGCTTACCGGAGGAACACTTTGTGTGCTACCAAACGTCACATCGTAAATCGGGTGATTATAAAGGTGCTCTACAGGTGTCTCCGAAGGTACTTGTTGAGTTGGCGTATTTTGAGATTAGGATTTGTCACTCTGATTGTCGGAGAGGTATCTCTGGGCCCTCTCGGTAATGCACATCACTATAAGCCTTGCAAGCAATGTAACTAATGAGTTAGTTACGGAATGATGCATTACGTAACGAGTAAAGAGACTTGCCAGTAACGAGATTGAACTAGGTATTGAGATACCGACGATCGAATCTCGGGCAAGTAACATACCGATGACAAAGGGAACAACATATGTTGTTATGCGGTTTGACCGAAAAAGATCTTTGTAGAATATGTAGGAGAAAATATGAGCATCCAGGTTCCGCTATTGGTTATTGACCGGAAACAGTTCTAGGTCATGTCTACATAGTTCTCGAACCCGTAGGGTCCGCACGCTTAACGTTACGATGACAGTTATATTATGATTTTATAGTTTTTGATAAACCGAAGGTTGTTCGGAGTCCTGGATGTGACCACAGACATGACGAGGAGTCTCGGAATGGTCAAGACATAAAGATTGATATATTGGAAGCCTATATTTGGATATCGGAATCGTTCCGGGTAAAATCGGAGTTTTACCGGAGTACCGGGGTTACGGAACCCCAGGGGTTAATGGTCCTACATGGGCCCTAAGGGAGAAGAGGAGGGCCGGCTAGGGCAGGCCGCGCGCCCCCTCCCCCCTAGTCCGAATAGGACCAAGAAGGGGGGGGGGACGGCGCCCCCCTTTCCTCTTTCCCCTTCCCCCTTCCTTCTCCAACAAGGCAAGAGGGGGGGAGTCCTACTCCCCGTGGGAGTAGGACTCCTCCAGGCGCACCCCTAGGGGCCGGCCGCACCTCCCCCATCCCTCCTTTACATACGGGGGCATGGGGCACGCCATGACACACAAGTTGATCTTCGTGATCGTTCCTTAGCCATGTGTGGTGCCCCCTTCCACCATATTCCACCTCGGTCATACCGTAGCGGTGCTTAGGCGAAGCCCTGCGTCGGTTGAACATCATCACCATCACCACGCCATCGTGCTGACGGAACTCTTCCCCGACACTTTGCTGGAACGGAGTCCGGGGATCATCATCGAGCTGAACGTGTGCTAGAACTCGGAGGTGCCGTAGTTTCGGTGCTTGATCGGCCGGGCCGTGAAGACGTACGACTACATCAACCGCGTTGATATAACGCTTCCGCTTTCGGTCTACGAGGGTACGTGGACACACTCTACCCTTTCGTTGCTATGCATCACCATGATCTTGCGTGTGCGTAGGATTTTTTTTGAAATTACTACGTTCCCAACAATAAGGAGAGGCCTCGAAATGAAAAAATAAACCCGCAATAATTTTACATCTTTATTAGGTTCGGGCTATACAGTTCCACTGTGTACCCCCCCCCCCTTGTGGATCAGTAATTCAATTTTCTGACATGAAATGGTCCTGTGAGTACAACTCCAAAACCATGCTGACATTTTGAGAAATGAACAATTCTTGGATTTACTTCAATACTATAAGTTATCTTCAGATTTTGCTGATATCTGAATAAAGTTGTAATTCAGCTGTTCTTGTTTTTGTATTTCTACATTGATAATATTGTTTCAGTGTAGGCCCTTCAATAAGGAGAGGCCTTGAAAGATCACATGGATATGCCGCCGACACTTCTTCAAAATAATAAGGGAACAAAGAGCTTTTAACAGGTAAGACTATAAGTTGTACGTTATATTTTGCTATTTTTGCTTGCTTGCACTACAAGAAATATGTCAACTAGTGACTTTCTCTTAGTGACCCCAGCAGAATTGGTCGTAAATCCACGACCATTTCGCTTGGAAGGGCTCAAACCCTAAAATTGCCTTACACCAAATGGTCATAGAGCAGAAAAGAGTGGTCGATGACCTTATTTTCTACCTGATTACGACCAATATAAATGGTCATGAGGTTGTGAACGTGGATGCATTGGTACTTATTGTTATGACTAGGCGCCACCTCATCAGTTTTGCCTATGTGTCATGTCCATGTGTTAATTTTTGCCCTAGGTTGTGAAGCAACCTATATTTCTGTCATTCCCAAAATTCCCAAAAAAAGTGGGCATTCTTTACTATCCAAATCATTGCCTCATGACAATATTTAACTCCATTTGCTTTGTAAATATTCCTCGAAACATTTCTAAAGTTTTTGTTCACTTCGAACTGTTCTGAAGGAAGTACTAGCTAGGCATATCCTAATGAGCTCAATGTTTGCCACATCTTCTATATTCCCAAATCATAGCTCTCCACAAAATTTGAGCCCCATCTAACAATACATGTGAGTGTGGCTTTAACATTCATATTTCTGTCCAGTGTGGTACGTTGCAAAGCAAGTGACACCTAGCCTCCTCCATTTGAGCTGCAAATTTTCCAAGATAGGTGTCCTTTGTAGATGATCATCCTCGGCCAAAACTCAGGCCCATTGGCCATGTGCATTTCCCGTACCACTAATCAAGCACTTGGGTGCTAATTCATGTTTGAGCTCAGTTCAGTCTCCTCGTGAGATTCTTCTATTGCCTTCTTCTTCCTAACACCTATCAGGGGAGTGCCCAACCCACTAGAAATGCCTAGGCCGCCCGGAACGCATGGCAACACCACGGTCACACGGTGACCATGCGACGGGCATGCGAGTCTACGCGCTATGGAGTTGGGGCCCTCGGCCACCATCCAAACCTCAACGTATCTCCACCAAACCATGTATTTCTGATTAAATAGATACTTATGTACCTATAAATGATTTTTTAGAAAAATAAAGAGCAAACTATGAGGCAGCTGCAGTTCAAATTTGACCCGCTTCATACTGCAACGGCAGAAATTTGTCTTTTTCATCAGAGGTGTATAGGTACTTTTGACGACCAACCATTTTGTCAACTGTAAATTAAATATGGCCTAATATATTATAAAAATGACCTGGTCCCATTTTGCAACAAATATATGGTAGGTCCTTCGCAAAAAAACTCATTTTGGGCACTCGAAAAATGGAAAATGATTTTTCATCCAAAGAAAATGAAAACTTCCTTAGGCAACATTGTTTGCCATTTCAATATGCACCCTTGTGCACAATATGAGGTCATTTGAACAAACTATGCCATGAATGTGGCCATAAGATTGATCATGTGGCTTGAAAGCCATTGATCTCCACACATGATAGCTCGTTTCTGAGAACACTTTTTTTAAATAATTATCGTACTACAAGTTTGTTATTTTTCCTGGTAACTTGACCACATATAATGACACAATGCGAAGGTTTTCCATTTTTTTTGTTTTTTTTGAATTTTCCATGCCCATTTCAAAATGCGGTCAAAACAGCGGGCATGATCGTTCCTAGCTAGTTGTGAATCTTGGAAAAAATGTTGGTGTTTCTTTGATTAAATAGCTACTTATGTACCTAGAAATGATTTTTGGGAAAAATAAATAGCAAACTATGAGGCAACTGCAGTTCAAATTTAACCCGCTTCGAGCTGAATCGATGGAAATTTTTCTTTTTCATGAGAGGTGGACAAAAGCTTTTGACACCGAACCATTTGGTCAATTGTGCATTAATTATGGCCTAGTATTTTAGAAAATTGATTTGGTCCAATTTTGCAACAATTATTTGGTAGGTTCTTCACAAAAAACCTCATTTTGAGCACTCGAAAAATGAAAAATGATTTTTTTGTCCAAAGGAAATGAAAACTTCCTTAGGCAACATTGTTTTTCATTCCAATATGCACCCTTGTGTACAATATGCGATCATTCGAACAAACTATGCCATGAATGTGTCCATAAGATTGATCATTTGACTTGAAAGCCATGAATCTTCACACATGATAGCTCATTTCTGAGAACACTTTTTTAAAATAATTATCATATTACAAGTTTATTATTTTTCCTGGTAACTTGGTCACATATAATGACACAATGCGAAGGTTTTCCAATTTTTTGATTTTTTTTGATTTTTTTACGCCCGTTTCAAAATGCGGTCAAAACGGCGGGCATGACCGTTCCTAGATAGTGGTTGAATATTGGAATATTTTGGTGTTTCTCTGATTAAATAGATACTTATGTACCTAGAAAATATTTTTGGAAAAATTAAAGAGCAAACTATGAGGCATTTGAAGTTCAAATTTAACCCGCTTCCAACTGAATCGGTGGAAATTTGTCTTTTTCACCAGAGGTGGATCAAAACTTTTGACACCCAACCGTTTGGTCAACATTGCATTAAGTATGGCCTAGTATTTTAGAAAATTGATTGGTTCCAATTTTGCAACAATTATTTGGTAGGTTCTTCACAAAAAAACCTCATTTTGGGCACTCGAAAAATGAAAAATGATTTTTTTGTCCAAAGGAAATGAAAACTCCCTTAGGCAACATTGTTTTCCATTCCAATATGCACCCTTGTGCACAATATGAGATCATTCGAACAAACTATGCCATGAATGTGACCATCAGATTGATCATTTGGCTTGAAAGCCATGAATCTTCACAGATGATAGCTCATTTCTGAGAACACTTTTTAAAATAATTATCGTATTATAAGTTTATTACTTTTCCTGGTAACCTGGTCACATATAATGACACAATGCGAAGGCTTTCTAATTTTTTGATTTTATTTGAATTTTTTATGCCCGTTTCAAAATGCTGTCAAAATGGCGGGCATGACCGTTCCTAGCTAGTGGTTGAATCTTGGAATTTTTTTTGGTGTTTCTCTGATTAAATAGATACTTATGTACCTAGAAAATATTTTTGGAAAAAATAAAGAGCAAACTATGTGGCATTTGCAATTCAAATTTAACCCGCTTCCACCTGAATCGGCGGAAATTTGTCTTTGTAATGAGAGGTGGATCAAAACTTTTGATATCCAACTATTTTGGCAATTGTACATTAAATATAGCCTATTGTTTTATAAAATTGATTTGGTCCAATTTTTCAACAAATATATTATAGGTCCTTCACAAAAAAACTCATTTTGTACACTCGGAAAATGATTAAAAATAGCTAGAAAGATCAGAAATGCATACAAATTGGTTCTCATCCATAAAATGTGGTCTAACTTGAGTGAAAATTTGTGTGATGCCCTTTTGCAAAATATTTTTGATAGCTGCTTCACAAAATAGCTCTATCTTTAGTACTTGGAAATTAATTTAAATCATAGATTCTCGGACCAATCAGAACACTTCTCACGGATCACCCTGCTCTATCTGATATGAACCGTCCACACAGGCGGATCCAATGTCTCTCACTCACCTCTCAGAAGGCCAACCCATACCCTAACTCCACTCCACTCCCCTCTCTCCCCCGATTCAGATCCACTCCTTGCAGCCGCCACCTACCTCCCGCCACCGATTCGGCTGATCTCGCCGCCCGCGCCCGCGCGCCACCACCCACTCCTCCGCCGCTTTTCCTCCGTCCCTGATGCCTCACTCGCCGCCTTCCGCCACAGGGCCACCGCGCTCGTCCCGCCCTCGGTGCCGCACCTCCATGGCCACCTCCGCCGGCTCCTCGCCTCCGCCTCCGCCTCGGGCGGATGGAAGACAGCGACGCCGAGAGACGCGGGCCGCCCGTGGCCGCCGACAAAGTGAGGAGGGGGATCTTCGACCACCCGCGGGTTGCCGGCAACCAGGAGGCGCTCTCTGAGCCCTTCTTCGACCGCGCGCTCGAGGACCACTACGAGCACCTCCCGTCCAGCTACTACATCGACCTCGACGTGAACAAGGCCGACGACGTGTTGCTGCACTGCCGTATCCTCGCAGAGTGCACCACGGACCCCGACGAGATCCACCCGCCCTCTCCCTCTCCCCTATGTGCACCCCGTCGTCCGTCCCCAAGGTACCCCGCCCGACCGCCCCCAGTCAGTTCTCTTCTCTGTGGCTGGATCAGGACGTTTTTCATTCGCCCTAGATACATAGATCTCTCGGTTTCAATGCTCGATTCTAGGAGTATTCGTTATCAACGGAAATGAATCAATTGCTCTCAAGGTCGATCCCATCCCATCTAGTACCGTCTGCATGTATATGTATCTGTATCTGCCTTGTATGTATTTACTCTGAAACAAAATCCAGTCTGCACATCTGCATTGCACAAATACCTGCTCTCGGCTTCATCTTTGTTTACATCCGACCGAATCCTATCTTCTTGTATTTTCTTGTTATACATAGATATATGCATACGGCAGGATGGTGCGCTCTATTTGTTCACCTGTCTATCTGTCATAAGTCTGAAGGATGCATATCTCTTTCATATATACATATTGTATTTAGTAACAATTTCGTTTTCCTCATACAAACTTACACAATGATGCGCAAAGGACTACATTTCATATATATACATGCTGCTTACATGTCTTCTGATGCCACAACAAAGGACTACAGGTGGTTTCTTCAGTGGCGCTCCTCATGTTCAATAATATTAATTTCTTGATCAGTTGAAATGTTTGGTTACCCACTGTCTCCCTGAAATATATAATCATCATTTCATTCTGATTTGTACATCATCCTGGATGGTCTGCCCAAAAGATGCTCATAGATTTTATGTTAGCCTGCGTTGCAGCTCATTTTTTTATTTAAAGAAAAACCATATAGCACAGTGGTTCTACTTCTCATAAATTGAAAGAAAGGTTCTAGCATGTTTTCATTTGCAAGTAAAACTCGACGTTCTTTTAGTTGAGTGAATATCTTTCAGATATGGAACCTTTTTACAGTACATTTCTTTCCTTCTAAATGTGAATTCATGTACATCATCAAGCATTTTCACATTTTTTGTAGCACTACGTAATGGTGTACTTCTTTTCTGTGCAAATAGGTGTTGTGCATGGTGATCGCCTTCAATTTACTTTCTGCATGTAGAGTTATGTTACGTCTCCAACGTATCTATAATTTATGAAGTATTCATGCTATTATATTACCCTTCTACGATGTTTTATATGCTATTTTATATGATTTTTTGGACTAACCTATTAACCTAGAGCCCAGTGCCAGTTTATGTTTTTCCTTGTTTTTGAGTATCGCAGGAAAGGAAAACCAAACGGAGTCCAATTGACCTGAAACTTGACGGAACTTATTTTTGGACCAGAAGAAGGCCATGGAGTGAAAGAGTTGGTCCAAAAGAGTCCCGGGCTACCCACGAGGGTGGGAGGTGTGCCCCCCTACCTCGTGGACAGCCCGGAGATCCCCCTGACTTGTTCCCGACGCCAAAACCTCTTATATATACAGAAACCCCCAGAACATAACCTAGATCGGGAGTTCCGCCGCCGCAAGCCTCTGTAGCCACCGAAAACCAATCTAGACCCGTTCCGGCACCCTGCCGGAGGGGGGGATCCCTCACCGGTGGCCATCTTCATCATCCCGGCACTCTCCATGACGAGGAGGGAGTAGTTCACCCTCGGGGCTGAGGGTATGTACCAGTAGCTATGTGTTTGATCTCTCTCTCTCTCTCTCTCGTGTCCTTGAGGTGGTACGATCTTGGTGTATCGCGAGCTTTGATAATATAGTTGGATCTTATGATGTTTCTCCCCCTCTACTCTCTTGTAATGGATTGAGTTTTTCCCTTTGAAGTTATCTTATCGGATTGAGTCTTTAAGGATTTGAGAACACTTGATGTATGTCTTGCATGTGCTTATCTGTGGTGACAATGGGATATTCACGTGATCTACTTGATGTATGTTTTTATGATCAACTTGCGGGTTCCGTGACCTCGTGAACTTATGCATAGGGGTTGGCACACATTTTCGTCTTGACTCTCCGGTAGAAACTTTGGGGCACTCTTTGAAGTTATTTGTGTTGGTTGAATAGATGAATGTGAGATTGTGTGATGCATATCGTATAATCATACCCACGGATACTTGAGGTGACATTGGAGTATCTAGGTGACATTAGGGTTTTGGTTGATTTGTGTCTTAAGGTGTTATTCTAGTATGAACTCTTGAATAGATCGATCAGAAAGAATAACTTTGAGGTGGTTTCGTACCCTACCATAATCTCTTCGTTCGTTCTCCGCTATTAGTGACTTTGGAGTGACTCTTTGTTGCATGTTGAGGGATAGTTATATGATCCAATTATGGTATTATTGTTGAGAGAACTTGCACTAGTGAAAGTATGAACCCTAGGCCTTGTTTCAACGCATTGCATGTCGGGGGTTAGTGCGACTTATGCCTAAGGATGGCTTATCATGGTGGGGGCGAGTAGAACGTCGCCGGTGCCTGGAAACGAGATGAGGCGAAGGCATGCACGCCGGCGGATCTTACCCAGCTTCAGGGCTCTCCGTGGAGATAATACTCCCTCTTGCTGCTGCGGGGTCTCCGCATGATCACTATGGCAAAGTGGGTACAAGGTTGCTCCTTGAGCTGTTCGAGGTGAGGAAGGAGAAAGGGCAAGGCTAGCTCTTCTCTTCCCTCTATGTGTGTCTAAAACTATTAGGGTCCAACCTCTTACATGGGTGCCCCGGGGGGTTTATATAGGCCTACCCCCCGGGGGTACAATGGTAATCCGGCTGGGCGAGGGTCCCAGTCGTCTGTCTCTCTGGTCGTCGTCTTCTCCGCCGACTGCTGGGGCCCGCTGACTAGTGGGCCCCGCCAACGGCCCAGCATGGGGCTGACAAGCCTTGTCCTCCGCGGGCGGGTCTTGCCGGCGGCGGATTACTGTAGCCGCGCCTCTAATGGCCTTGAGCTTGGTGATGGGTCATGGCAGGTGCCGCCGCTGACGACGGCGATCACTTGTGCCATTCCTGTCTTGTCCGGTTAATGGCGTGCGGAGCCCATGGGAGGGCGGTCGACTCTTGGGGCCGACTCCCAGCGGGTCCGTGTTGTGGCGCTCTCGCCGCTTTTCGCACCCGCCGACAAGCGGGTCCCGCCGCTTCGGGTCATCTGACAGACAGCCGTCGTGGGCTCGAGGCACCGGCGGAGATCTCCGTCGATGCAGCGCCTTTGTGGCCATGCCTGCCCTTCGTGAACGGGGCAGGGATGGGCCGCGCGACGGCCGCACCCCATCCCGTCCCTAGTTGCATAGGCAGGAGCTGGTTGGAGTCGCGGGCCGACTCCTCATAGTCGGCTTCTCTGGAAGCTGCCAGTTGGGAGTCGGCTTGTCTCGAAGCCGTCTCTGGGACTCGCAGGCCGTCTTGCTCCTTAAAAGGTTTGAAAGTCGCAGCGGGGACCAGGCAGCGTGCCTGATAAGCTTCCCGGCAGCGGCCTGTTGCTGGCCCGTCACGTGACGCCACGCGGTAGGGTCAGTCTGCCCACCCACGCGCGTGACGAGACAGGCCGTCAGGCGGGACCCGCCACTACCATGCCTCGGGATGCGAACGGATCCGTTGCGGTCGTGCGGGCGGTTGGGGTTCCCACGTCGTTACTGCGCGCAGTAACTTCATGGGTTAAATCGTGGGGGGCGTGGGGTACTGGGCGCCGCCGCGCCGAACCACGCCACGCCGCGGAGATGAGCTCTTCCTCCGCCGCCGCACCTCTCGCCGCGCGCTCCGGCGTGTGGGACGGCTCCGAGGTGGACGACGACCACATCGAGTTCCTCCGCCAGACGCGCCGCATCCCCGACAAGAGCCTAGTGCAGACCCGCGCCGCGCCGACGGGTGAAATAACACCGGCGCCGGAGGAGGGCGAGCGGGTCGTGTTCTGCTCGCACCTCATGCGCGGCCTGGGGCTGCCGGCGAGCGGCTTATTTCGCGCTTTCTTGGAGTTCCACGGGCTCCAGCCGCACCACCTCACTCTGAATACGGTGGTGCTGCTGGCTGCCTTCTTCGCCTTGTGCGAAGGCTTCCTCGGCGTTCTCCCCACCATCGAGATGTGGGGGGAATTCTTCCAATCCAAGCTCGGCACGCACGTCACCGGCGTGCCGGCTCTGTGCGGCACCTTCATCGCGATGCGGAGGCCGGTGGCCGACAACCCGTTTCCCGCCATTCCGCTGATCAAGTCGGTGAAGATGTGGCAGCGATCCTACTTCTACGTGAAGAACGTCGCTCCAGAAGGCGACTGGGTCAATCTGCCGCCTTACGAAGCCGGCGTACTGGCGGGGAGGCTCCCCAGCTGGTCCCACCGGGCCAGGACGCTGACTCCTGCTGGCGGCGCCGCCGTCGCGCGACTCCGAGTGCTGACGCAGTCGGAGGGCTTGACCGGGGCCGACCTGCTGGCCGCCTTCGTGGCGCGCCGAGTCCTCCCGCTCCAAGGCCGACCTCATATGATCTGTCAGATGAGCAGCCATCGGGTCCCCAGTCGGCTGTGCTCGAAGGACATGCCCCACGCGGAGGTGGCGGACACGGTGAACTTCATGGCGAACTGCAAACTTTCGGCGGATTGGCAGTTCGGCAAGGAGCCATACTCGCGCGCCAAACCCCCACCTGTGGTAAGTCGTATTTTTTCCTGTTCTGTTTTCTTTTTCAGCCGAATCCGACCTCTGATCTTCTTTGGTTTTTTTGAGTTAGAACCCCCTCATGCAGCCCTCAGCCCGCACCACGGGGCCGACCCGTGAGTTCGTCCCCGACTGGGCGGAGAGCGACGTCGACGACCCTGACTTGGGGGCGGCGGTGCTGGAGGCCGACGCCGAAGGAGGAGGAGGAGGAGGAGGAGGGGCCGACGACTTCAGGCCCTCGGCTACCTTCGCCGACTGGCCTGAAGATGACGGCGAGGGGGAAGTCGTCCCCCGCCGCCAACTGAAGGTCGGCCAGCCGGGCGCGAGTTCCTCCGCCGGCTTGGGTGGTCGAGGCGTGAAGAAGCCGGGCGGGCCGAGCTTGCAGGTGACGGTCGAAGAAGTTCAAGGGGACGGCCGCCGCGACACAGCGGGAAGAGGCGGTCGCAAAGGCTAACCGCTTCCGCAAGGAAGTGAAAAAGCCACCGCTGGTCTCCGCGTAAGTGCTTCTGCTTTGTCTTGTTTTCTTCTAGTAAATCTTGTTCAAATATTTTACACGTCTTCTTCGCATCAGGGCTCCCCTTACTTTGGAGAGGGTCGCCGCCGCCTCCGTCATGGGGTCGGCAGAGACGTCCGCCAATACTCGGTATATTGACCCCGCCGCCGACCTCTGGGAGGCGACAGAACGGAACGTGCAGGAGAAGCGCGACGAGGAAGAAGCCGCCCGCCTGGAGAAGGCGGAGGCCGAGAAGGCGGCGGCTTCCGCCCAGAGGAAACTGGAGGAGGCCGAAGCCGCCGTCGCGGCTAAGCGGCGGGCTGAGGAGGCCGCGCGCCTCCAATCTGCGTTGCTTGTCACCCCGCTAAGCTCCGCGCCACCGCCGCCGGAGTTCACGGGGCAGACGGAGGGAGCCGGCAGCGGGTTCCCCGTCATGGAGAGGGAAGGCGGCGAGACCTCCATGTCGGGCACGGCCGTGCCTCCCCCGCCGCCTCCGCCGCCGTCTGAGAGAGCGCGAGGTAAACAGCAGGGGGATCCGCCGGTGCCGCCGACTGAAGACGAGGCCGTGGTGAAGCTGCTCCTTCAAGTCGCCTCACCAGCGCGCCGCTGTCTTGAGAAGGCGACTTCGGCGCCACGCCCCTTGGAGACCGACGCCGCCAGCTCGCCATCCCAGACGCCGAGGCGACAAGCGTCGCGCCCGTTGGGTGGGTGCGAGGAGGCGACACAGGTCTGCTGAACACGGCGCTTCTGGACGTTCAGGCGAAGCTGCGAGCGGCGGCGCCATCGAAGCTACGCACTAAGGCGCACTGGCGTCGCGAACTGCCCGTCGGGTATGTTTTCTTCTTTGAATTTTTCCTTGTTCTTTTCCGTGGGGGCGTGCCAGCGCACCCACTGGGTGTAGTCCCCGAGTTTCGGGCCGGCTGTTGAGCAGGTGGCTCGGAACTCCATCTGATGAATTCCAAACATTTACTCTTGTCTGAAATGCTTATCACAGGAGTATCACAACCTCCGCGTCACTGCCTTCAACCGCAATGTTGAAGAGCTGGGCAAGCGGACCGCCGACTTGTCGAGGAGCCGGGGTGAGTCTTCTTTCTTGTTCGGCGAAGTGCGCCAAGCACCTGCTGGCTGTAGTCCCGAGATTCGGGCCGATCACTGAGCATTCGGGCCGGATCTTCCTGGCGACCTTCTTAGTTGACGAATTAACGCCCTTTTTTCCTTTTTTCTTGAGGCCAACGCCACTCTCCGACGGCAGCTGGGCGCAGCCGACACCGCCTTGCGTGCCAAGGGGGAGGAGTGCAGCAAGCTCGCCGCAGAGCGCGACCTGCTGGCTACACAGCTGGCGGAGCAAAGGGAGCTGCTTAAGAAGGCACAGTATGAGGCGGAGAAGAGAGAGGCCGCTCTCCTGGCCGAGTTCGAAAGCGAGCGCTCCTCCTAGACCGACAAGGAGGCGCAGCTGACCTCCGGCTTCCATGAAATTGAGGACATCGTCGACGGTGAGTTTCTTTACTTTCCTTCTTTGAGCCACTGACTATAGGTCGGGCTAACTCCTGGTTTTTTGACTTGCTTCTTTTTCATCTTGGCAGACTTCTTCCCCGGCCACACGCAGGCGGCCAATCAAGCCATCGAGGCTGATCGCGAGGCGCGGAGGGCAAATGGTGCGGAGATCGCTGCCAACGCCCCCCGGACCCTTGACGAGCAGCTTCTGAGCATCGAGGCTCGTCTGCGGCCGGCCCATCGGATGCTGCGCCGGCTTCAACGTGTCGGCGCCCAGGCGATCGCTGCCTTATGGCCAGACATGCCGGTTCTGCGCACTCCCAGTAGGACTGCCGACTGGCTGGAGGTCGCGGCTAGCCGTCTTGAGGCCTGGAAGGGTTCCCCGACCCGGGCTGGAGCACGTCGGGCCTTGGAATTCGTCAAGGCGTGGTATCCAGGGCTGGATCTGGACCGGCTGGCTGCGTTCCGGTCAGAGGCCAGCGGAGCTGGCAGCTGCGGAAGACGCCCTCGTCGAGCATGCGGCGGCGATCGCTGACTATACGGACACCAGCATCTTCGTCCCTGAGCGGGCTGAGGACGGCGGGGAGGCGCCGCCGGAGTGGTTCGGGATGAACCCAGATTACAACGAGGACTGGCGGAGGTGATCGGCTCCAGCGCCGAGGAGGAAGGAGAGGCGGAGGACGGAGATGAGACAGAGGCGCCAGAAGACGGAGCGGGCGACCAGCCTCAGCTCGACCGCGCCTCCAGCAACGAGCCGCGCCCGTCTGGGCCGGCTGCCGCCGGAGATGATCAAGCCGAGACTGTCCAGCCGGCCGCCCCGGCGCCTGACACCGCCGTCTCCTCCGGCCCTCCAAACCCGTCTGCCGCTTCCTAGGCGGCCGTCCTGCCTTTATTTGATCTGCTTTGATAGTCTTTGAAAAACTTGTTAATTCACACAATTCCACCCACGGGGTGTATTTTGAACTGCTGCTCGACGATTCGGCCAAGGGCCTATGCTATGTAAATATTATCCTAATTCTATCTTTCCTTGCTCATTGCTCCTATGGCTTTTTCCTTTGCCGCCTTCCCTTAGTTGCCGCCTTGCCAGTCGGACAACCGCTCTGCGGACTGCCGTTTGGATCAAGTGCTTGACTACTCTTGGGAAGGCAAGTACTTGGCCATTTTTAGAGTCTTTTTAACAAGTTAGATAGAAAGCGGCAAGCCGACTACTCAAGAGTCGGTTTTGCGAAGAGGGGCTGAAAACCGGCTTAAGCTATGTTTATGCTTTGGGTCCTTAGCCATTTTTCATGTGGGCGCCCATTCTTCCTTACTCCTGCCCACCAATCAGTCGCTCTGCGAGCTGCGGCTTCTGACAGGAGACGGCTTAGGCACCGCACACTACTTGTCCGACTGCAGGAAGCATTTCATAGCGCAAGGCGGCGAGTCCCCGGGCCGACTAGTCGAACCCGGTGCCAAGCGGCATAAAAAAGAGTAATATACTCGAAGGCATAATTCTTATCATACAGATAACAAAAGAGGACAGTCCCCGAGCTTGTCTCGGGGGGCCCGAAGTCTTGGTATTTTAACACAAAAGGTAGCATGGTACATACTGCATCAACTGTAAAATCTTCGGAGAAGATTTGCATTCCATGGCCGTTCCGTCTCTTTGCCGGAGTCGTCCCTCTTGCGTGCTCGGGGCTTCTGAGCGTCGATCAGGTAGCAAGAGTCGTTGCCCAGCACTTTGCTAATAATGAAGGGGCCTGCCCAAGGTGCCGACAGCTTGTGCTAGCCGGCTGTTCGCTGGATCAGCCGGAGCACAAGGTCACCCTCTTGGAAAGATCTCGGCTTGACCTTCCTGTTGTAGTAGTGGCGCAGGCTCTGCTGGTAGATGCTGGACCGGCTGAGTGCCAACAGCCGGCCCTCTTCCAGCAGATCGACGCCGTCTTGACGTGCTTCTTCTGCTTCCTCCTCGGTGTACATGGTAACTCACGGGGAGTCGAACTCTATGTCCGTTGGGATGACGGCTTTAGCACCGTAGATGAGGAAGAAAGGTGTGAAGCCGGTTGACTTGTTTGGAGTTGTGCGCAAACTCCAGAGGACGGCTGGCAACTCCTCAAGCCAACAGCCAGCCGAACGCTCCAGTGGTTCGACCGGTCGACACTTGATGCCAGATAGGATGAGGCCGTTTGCTCGCTCCACCTAGCCGTTTGACTGCGGATGGGAAACGGATGCTAAGTCCAGTCGTATGCCTTGTGTCGCGCAGAAACGTGCCAGGGCGCCTTTGGCAAAATTTGTGCCATTGTCGGTGATGATGCTGTGTGATACGCCGTACCGAGTCGTGATGTCGGCGATGAAAGTCACTGCAGTTGGACCATTCAACTTCTTGATGGGCTTTACTTCTATCCACTTGATGAACTTGTCCACCGCGACAAGTAAATGAGTCAGGCCACCTCGTGCTGCTTTGAATGGTCCTACCATGTCCATGCCCCAAACAGCAAAGGGCCAGGCGATGGGGATAGTCTTGAGTGCGGAAGCCGGCTGATACGGCTTGGAGCGGAACATCTGGCACCCCTTGCATTTTTGCACTAATTCCTTGGCCTCTTCTAGGGCAGTTGGCCAGAAGAAACCGTGTCGGAAGGCTTTGGCGACGAGTGCTCTTGAGGCCGCATGGTGACCCCTTTTCGCCTTGATGAATGTCTTCGAGAATCGCTTGGCCTTGCTCTGGCTCGATGCAACGCTGGTAGACACCAGTAACGTTGCGCCTGACCAGCTCTCTGTTGACTATGGTGTAGGCTGCCGCTCGGCGTTTTACTTGCCGAGCCAAGATTTCGTCGGTTGGTAGCTCTCTGCTCACTAGGAACTTCAGGATGGGCTGGGCCCATGAGGGTGCTGCTATTTCTTCAACTGCCAGTACTGCTACTTGGACGAGGGCGGCTGGGCTAGGAGGCGGTGGGCTGGAGTCCGCGGCCGCTTGCTGAGTTGATGAAGTCCCCGGGCCGACTAGTGCAGTCCCCGGGCCGAGCTCTGGGGTCTTCGCAATGGTTGCTGCAGTCCCCGGGCAGGGTTCTGAAGTCCCCGGGCCGGCTTTGACTGCGGCATTCTTGGAGCCATCTGTAAGAATTCTTGTGTCGTCTGCTGAGGCTCTGGAGTCAGAACCGACTTCTTCAGGGGGAGCCGGCACAAAAATGGAATCTGATTCTGGTGAAGGCTTGACAGATGGCTTGAGGAGGCACTGAAGGGCGACGCCTGGTGGTATTGCCTGGCGGGTGGAGCCGATTCGTGCCAGGGTGTATGCTTGGTCGTTGTCATTTCTTGGCACGTGAAGGAACTCGCATCCCTCAAAATATCCACTGAGTTGCTGTACCAGGAAACGGTAGCTCGCCATGTTTGCATCTTTGGCGTCCCAATCACCAGATGACTGTTGGACCACCAAGTCGGAGTCGCCATAACACAGGATCCGGCGAATGCCAAGTTCTTTGGCAAGCCGGAGCCCGTGAATGAGCGCCTCGTACTCAGCGACATTGTTGGAGGCGGCTAAATGGATCTGCAGCGCATACTTGAGCTTGTCGCCTTTAGGGGAAGTGAGGACAACGCCGGCTCCCAAGCCGGTGCGCATCTTGGAGCCATCGAAATGCATCCGCCAATGGGTGGAGTCGGTATTTGGCGGCGATACTTGAGTCTCGGCCCGATCAACGAGGAAGTCGGCCGATGCTTGCGACTTGATGGCGGTCTTGAGGGCTGGTAATAGATGGTGTAGGGGCCCAGCTCTATGGCCCATTTGGCCACTCGGCCAGAAGCATCTCGGCTTCCGATGATCTCGGCTAGTGGGGCTGTGCAAACCACAGTAATTGGATGCTCTTGAAAGTAAGGCTTCAACTTCTTGGCGGCAAAGTGCACGCCGTAGCACATCTTCTGGTAGTGGGGGTAGTTCTGCTTGGAGGTCGACAGTACTTCGCTCAGGTAATATACCGGTCTCTGGACAGGTAGCGCCTTGCCTTCCTCCTTGCGCTCAACTACAATGTCCATGCTGACTACCCGGCTGGTGGCGGCAATGTACAGGAGCATGGGCTCTTTAGGAGTCGGGGCCGCCAGCACAGGGGGAGTAGTCAGCATTTTCTTCAACTGGAGAAAAGCTTCGTCCGTCTTGTGGTTCCATTCAAAGAAGGTGGTCTTCTTCATGAGCTGGTATAAAGGGAGAGCTTTGTCGCCCAACCGACTGATGATCAGCATTTTCTTCAACTTTTGCACATCTAGCAGTCGGCGGGGTACTTCCATCCTCTCGATGGCCTTGATCTTCACAGGGTTGCACTCTATGCCGCTGTTCGAGACCAGGAAACCAAGGAGCTGGCCGGTGGTACTCCGAGACGCACTTCTCGTGGTTGAGCTTGATCTGGAATCGGCGCAGGTTCTCAAAGGTCTCCTTAAGGTCTTCCAGCAGTGTTCCTCGCTTTTCCGTCTTCACCACCACATCGTCCACGTAGACGTGGGCGTTTCTGCCGAGCTGCTTGAGGAGGCACTTCTGCATGCAACGCTGAAAGGTGGCGCCGGCATTCCTTAAGCTGAACGTCATGGTCAGGTAGCAGAAGGCTCCAAACGGCGTGATGAAGGCGGTGTTCAGTCCGTCAGCCGGGTTCAGCTTGATCTGGTGATATCCTGAATATCATCTAAGAAGCTCAACAGCTCGCATCTGGCTGTGGAGTCTATCACCTGATCAATCCTCGGTAGAGCGAACGGGTCCTTGGGGCAAGCTTTGTTGAGGCTTGTATAGTCAATACACATCCGCCACTGCTTGTTCTTCTTCAGTACCAGGACCGGGTTTGCTAACCATTCTGGAAAGAACAGTTCCATAATGAAACCGGCTGCTAGGAGTCGGGCTATTTCTTCTCCAACAACTCTTCTCTTCTCTTCTGACAGGCGGCGCAAGGGCTGCCTGACGGGCTTCACATCGGATCGGACATGTAACTTGTCCTCGGCAAATTCCGTCGGTACACCCAGCATGTCTTTAGGGGACCATGCGAAGATGTCCCGATTCTCACGGAGGAAGTCGACGAGCTCGCCTTCCTATTTGCTGTCAAGGTTTGCACCTATGACAACGTACCTCTCCGGGTGCTCCGGTCGAAGGGTATCTTCTTCGTTTCTTTGGCGTGCTTGAACGAGGCCCTCGACTTCCGACTCCTTGGGGTTGGGCGATATTTCGGGCTGCTTGCCGGCCATCGCCACAACCCGATCAAGAAGCCGCTTCTCAGCTGCGATCACCAGGGACTCGGCTAGCCGACTGCTTTCAGCTCCACAAGCGGACGACTTTCTGTAGTCGCCGGCTACAGTCAGAATCCCCTTGGAACTCGGCATCTTCATCTTGAGGTAGGCATAATGGGGGACCGCCATGAATTTGGCCAAAGCCGGTCGGCCAAGCAGAGCCTGGTACGGACTTTTGAGGTCCACCACTTCGAACCAAACCGGCTCTCGGCGGAAATGATCTTTGTCCCCAAAGAGGACATCTATCAGGATCTTGCCGATCGGTGAGCAGGAAAGGCCAGGTACAATGCTGTGGAATACAGTCTGGCTGCTCTGAAGCTGTCTTTGCTTGATTCCTAACTTCTCCATCGTGTCCTCGTACAGGATGTTGATGCTGCTGCCTCCGTCTATCAGCACTCGCGAGAAGCGACCGGCCCGCCTATCCGTGGCAAGGGTGGCTCCCAAGACCAGGGAGTAGGAGCCCGGAATCGGCATCACCTCTGGGTGATCAGCTCTGCTCCAACTGATAGGCTTCTCGGACTAGTGCATGAACTCTGGAGTATCTGACGCTACTGCATTCACTTCTTGCTGCTGCTGCCGCCTGCTGCGTCGGTCGTTGGCCACACTGGTGAACACCACATAAGCTCCATGCTCTTCTGGGTACTCGTCTTGCACTGCGCCGACTGGCCTGACAGCCGGCTGTTGGGACGGCGGTGGAGGCGGTGGCCCAGCAGGCGGGGGAGGCAGGAGGCCGTCTCCCTTGGCGATCCTGGTGGGCCAGTGACACTTCCGGGTGGTGTGGTTTGATGGCTTCGCGGTGCTATGGAACTTGCAGGGACCATGTAGAGTCTGCTCGTAAGAGAAGGCCGGCAACCAGTTGGACTTGCCGCCTTTCTGTCGCTTGACCGGAGGCTACCCCTCTGGCTGCTGGTCTTCGACTGTCGCAACCTACCGGCTGCTGGAAGCCGGCTGTGGGGCCTTGCATTTATGATCGTTCTGTTGTTGTCGCCGACTGGTGTCTCCAGCCGGAGTTTGGGGAGCCAGAGGAGCCACTTTGCCAGTCGCACTGACTTCAATCTCCGCCTTCATGGAGGAGTCGGCTGTGGTGTACTTGTCTGCTATGATCAACAGCTCGTCGAGGGTCTCCGGCTCGTCGTAGAGGAGCTTGTGCTTGAGGAGGGTGCCTTCTCTGCACCCGGCGGTGAAGTACTCAATAGCTTGCACCTCGTGCACGCCCTCGCAGGAGTTCCGAAGCTCGGCCCAGCGCGTGAGGTAGTCGCGAGTCGACTCGTTGGGGCCTTGCACGCACAAGGAAAGCTGACCAGGCTTGGGAGGTTGCTTGTACGTGCTTGTGAAGTTGCGGACGAAGGCTTCGGTGAAGTCGACCCAGCTGTTGAAGCTGCGGGGCTTCAGGCTGTTCAACCATGTCCGGGCAGTGCCCTGGAGCATGAGCGAAACATACTTTACGGCAACACGCTTGTTGCCGTTCGCTATGTTGACGGCCGTGGAGTAGTCGACCAGCCAGTCTTCCGGCTTCACGGAGCCGGTGTACTTGGGTGTATCTCGGGGGAGCGTGAACCCTCTGGGAAAGGGTTCGTCTCGGATGCGAGGTCCGAAACAGGGCGGACCCAACTCATATTCTTCTTCCAGCGCCAGGGATCGGTGGAGTCGGTCGATCCGGTGGCGGGCGTCATTTTCTCCGACTCCCTCTCGGTGGCCAAGGCGGTCGCCGAGAGTCGGATGCTCGATGGGTGGCGGGGAGACTCGCCTTTCTTTGCGAGGAGGAGGAGGCAGATAGTCGTCCCGCCGTTCCATCGCTCTTGGGCGGCCGTCTTGGTCGCGCTTCGATGGAGATGTGAGTCTCGACCGTGGCTGACAGCCGGATCCTTGTTTTTCTTCCGGACACCGCCAATCGGCGTTCGAGACGTCGCGCCTTGATCTCGGCGGGAGGCAGGTCGTCATTTTGTCGTTCTGGCGCCTCTGTGCGGCAGCGGCCTGCTTCGCAGCGGCGGCCGAGGAGCTGCTGGACTCGCTCCGTCATCAGGCGGTGCTCTCCACCCTCGAAGTTTTCCAGCTCGTCCGCCGCATACTGGGCGGAGCGGATATTCTCCGCAGGCGTGGCGTACACAGGGCGATTGGCCCCAAACAGGTTGGCGATGGCCACGCCGCGCTATTGGACCGCGCCTAGGCGGCTAGGCCCGGTTGGGGCCGGCGAGCCGCCCATAGCGCGATCCATCTCACGCTGGTAGGCTTCTGACAAGTGTCTCATGCTTGCCAGCTTCCTCGCGCCTTCGACGAGCTGAACGCGGCGCGCCTCCAGCATCTCTGCATCTGCGTCTTCCGGAATAGGCGCGGTTAGGTCTTGCAGAGCCGCGTCGAGAGGGTCATGAGCTCCTTCGCCGGAATGCTCGCCATGACCGATGACGAGAACCTCTGTGATGTTGCTTCCGCCGCTCTCCGCGCGAGAGAGCGGCTCGTCGTAGACCACGCCGTTGGTGGGGAACGCGTCGAGCGACGTGGTGTCGGAGTCGACCAGCATCGGGTCGGTGGAGCCTACGGACTCCAAGTCTGTGGCAGGCTCGCCGGTGACGTGGAGTTGGTCGAGGAGGCCCGCGAGGAGGCTCTCGGGGCCGCCCGTGCCTGCGTCGGAAGCAGGCTCGTCGGAGAGGTGAACCTCGCCGACTAGTTCGGCGAGGCAGCTGGCCGCGCAGGCGATCTCAGCGCCATGCAGTGTGTCGGTGCAGACTCCGTCTGGCGTGCGGGCTGGCTGCGCCGCCGAGGAGGAAAAGGGTTCCCGTCCAAAGCAGGTCTCCGGACGACGGTGCACCTAGCCCCACGGTGGGCGCCAAATGTCGGGGGTTGGGTGCGACATATGCCAAAGGATGGCTTATCATGGTGGGGGCGAGTAGAACGTCGCCGGTGCCTGGAAATGGGATGAGGCGAAGGCATGCACGCCGGCGGATCTTACCCAGCTTCAGGGCTCTCCGTGGAGATAATACCCCTACTGCTGCTCTGCGGGGTCTCCACATGATCACTATGGCAAAGTGGGTACAAGGTTGCTCCTTGAGCTGTTCGGGGTGAGGAAGGAGAAGGGCAAGGCTAGCTCTTCTCTTCCCTCTATGTGTGTCTAAAACTATTAGGGTCCAACCTCTTACATGGGTGCCCCGGGGGGTTTATATAGGCCTACCCCCCGGGGGTACAATCGTAATCCGGCTGGGCGCGGGTCCCAGCCGTCTATCTCTCTGGTCGTCGTCTTCTCCGCCGACTGCTGGGGCCCGCCGACTAGTGGGCCCTGCCGACGGCCCAGCATGGAGCCGACAAGCCTTGTCCGCCGCGGGCGGGTCTTGCCGGCGGCGGATTACTATAGCTGCGCCTCTAATGACGCGGGCTTGGTCATGGGGTCATGGCAACAGTGCCGCCGCCTGACGGGCGATCACTGTTGCCATTCCCTGTCTTGTCCGGTTAATGGCGTGCGGAGCACGTGGGAGGGGCCGGCCGACTCCCAACGGGTCCGTCTTGTGGCGCTCTCGCCGCCTTCTGCACCCCCGCCGACAGGCGGGTCCGGCCGTCTTCGGGTCGTACAGACACGCCGTCGTGGGCTCAGGGCGCCGCCCACGGGGCTGATGTCAGGGCCGGCGTGGCAACAGTGTCGCGCCGGACGGAGATCTCCGTTAGTACGGCGCATTGTGGCCATGCATGCCCTTCGTGAACGGGGCAGGGATGGGCCATGCGGCGGCCGCACCCCATCCCGTCCGTAGTTGCGTAGGCAGGAGGTGGTTGGAGTCGCGGGCCGACTCCCCATAGTCGGCCTCTCTGGAGGCCACCAGTTGGGAGTCGGCTTGTCTCGAAGCCGTCTCTGGGACTCGGCCGGGAGGGGCAGTCGGCGGCTCACGCGGCGACTCTCAGAAGGCGGCTCTTCGTTTTGGGGTCTTGAGGGGCGCGGCCTGCCCCGATGTCTTGAAAGGTCCGGGGGCTCGGGTTTGCCTACCCGTGGCCCATTATTCCGACATTGCACTACTGTTTGTGCTCACTTTTATCATTAGTTACCTTGCTGTTTTTATAATTTCAGATTACAAAAACCTATATCTACCATCCATATTGCACTTGTATCACCATCTCTTCGCCGAACTAGTGCACCTATACAATTTACCATTGTATTGGGTCTGTCCAGGACACAAGAGACTCTTTGTTATTTGGTTGCAGGGTTGTTTGAGAGAGATCATCTTCATCCTATGCCTCCCACGGATTGATAAACCTTAGGTCATCCACTTGAGGGAAATTTGCTACTGTCCTACAAACCTCTGCACTTGGAGGCCCAACAACGTCTACAAGAAGAAGGTTGTGTAGTAGACATCAAGTTACTGTGTTAAATCTTGAATGAAGCATCCGGGTAGTTGCATCTCTTGGGTCAAGTGTTTCTCAGATGCTTGTATGTATCTTGGCTCAGTAAATCGATATAATCCTTACTTATCTATGAAGTGAATTTCATGAATCATAGCACTGGTGTGTGGCTGCGATGCATCTCTGGATTATTGGTTTAGTGTACTATAGATTTGTGATCCTTTTATCTAATTAGCTTGTATGTGCTTGTTCCTGAACTGCAGGTCGCGGAGGTTCTGCTGGAAACAACTTCAGGATCTCTCTGGGTCTGCCTGTGGCAGCCACTGTGAACTGCGCTGATAACACTGCTGCTGCCTCTAGTGGAGCTGCCGCTGCCGCCCCAAAGGGCAACCTTCATCAGACATAACCCCATAACAGGGCCTCAAGGTTCTGTGCCCCATCGAAGCTTTTTCTAAATTACTGAAATGAATATGCCTAGGCCTGATGTGCCTCTTGTATCTATTGCTCGATTTGTTATGATTTGGTTCACCAAGAGTGATTCTTCTACTATCTTGTAGTAAGGTTCATTGTAGAACAATGGATGATTCTAATTTGGTTATTGCTAGAATAATTCATCAACTTGAGCTGAGGCCGGCTGTGAAATTGAACTGTTATTCATTACATGCTCTGTTAGACCATGCTATAGTTGCTGGAACTGAGCTGGGTGATACATGCGTCCAACTAATAAATGACACCAAGCACCATGGTAGAGAGATAAATGAATCTTCTCATGCGTCCAACTAATGTATGCAGGGGACTGATTTTTTTCCCACAACACTCCCCATGCTGCCAATCCATTATAGTTCCTGAAATCCGCTCTTACCTTGTGCCGTTGCTGCCCGTCGTTGGCCGGATACATGCCTCCCTGCCTGCAGTACAATAAAGCTATATGAGAGATTAGATTGTAGATTTGGGTCGTGCTTTTTGGTTTATGACTCCAGCACGCCAACAAAGCCCCATAATTTCCTCAACGTTTGTGCTCAGAAGTTTCAGTTTGATGCTTTCCGACTTGAATGTGCAGGTCTAGATATATTGTAACCAAATGATAGAGTAGATATCTATACTAATGTTTTTTTTAGATGTGGTAACAAACTGCCAGATAGATCAGAAATTCAGAACAATGAAGCACACTTAACTGTTTCTACATTTTGTTTGGACGAGCCCATCCCATGATTTACCAGTTGGGAGCATACTTTGTCTCTGTTGTTAATTGCTTATGTAAAAGTTGCTTGGTTTATGCTGCTCCGTTGAATTTTTGTAGCTTCTAAGTACCAATTCGGGGTAACTTGCGCTAGGAGCCATAGTTAATCAGTGCACTACTCTGTGGGTTTGTACTTACCAGTACATTATCAAATTATTTATGCATGTACTTATGTTTTTAGGTCTGGGGAAGATCTCAGGATATGGATCTGTATCCTTCTTTTGACACAAATCAATAGAAAATGCTATTGTTCCTTTCGAGCCGGACAACATTGCTGGACCCTCTGTTGATCAAGATGGTTCAGATCTGTCCCCAAGCATACAGGAGGCTTTGCCCCGGTCAACCATGGACATAAGGTATATGAATTTCCTGCACAAAATCTTTTATTTATTAAGCAAATTGTATATATAGTTTCCAGAAATCTTAAGCACTGTATGTTAGCCTTTACTCTATTTTTGCCGTTGATAACTCTTTCAGCAGTTCAAAATATTTTCGGACAAGATATGTCATCTGAACCTAGGAGTTATTCCTGGAATATTTTTCTATCAGCTAGTATGATGGCATAATAACATCTTTCTCAGTGTGCTAGAGTCACATACTCTTGGAATCTGCAGATTCACTAAACTGAGGCATTTGGCATTGGAATTTAGGAATTTATGTATAATTTTAGTTTTGGATGTGTCCAATGCAAACATTACAGTCAACTGTCAAGTTGATTCTAAAATGTCTCATAACTTCATTATTCTGTTATTTATTGTTAAATATGTTGTTAGATTTACTTCTATTTTGTTCCTAAACATTTTGTTCTGTAACGTGCAGATGCTGGGCTTTCATGTTTCTTCGTGAGCATTAGGACAAAGAAGTCAGAGGAAGCATAGTTCTAGCTCATTGGAGCTAGTTCTGAGAGTAATGAAGCCCTTTATGATGCTCCTATTTGTATGTGTGTTATATGATGTAGCAGAATCTGGCTCATGTGATTGTACACTTGTGGAGCCTGTTATCTGATTGTAAACTTGATGCTGATCACATTTGTATGTGTGTTATATGATGTAGCACTTTGGTCGTTGATAATATTTGAAGTATTTCGTGTGTTCTATGTGCCAATTTAAATACTATGTATTTATTTGTGTTAAATTAAAAAATTTGAAGAATATTGCCCTGACGGCTAGGACACAGTACTAGAACCTGACAATGGGGACCCACCTGACTAGTGAACCCACTTTATATATAAAAAATTAAACTGTTGAGACAAAAAGGCAACGGCCCAACAATAAAAAGACTGCAATGTTGGGCTTGGCCCATGAACCCACCCAAAAATTGACAGAAAAAACACAAATAGGCTGAATTGTTGGGCTCGGCCCATGTAAAACACCAAATTGGACTGGGCTGATTCTTATCCACGTCAGCTTGCCACGCTGGAATCCTACATGGCCTGGGGAGGTTGCTAGTGACCAAAAATTTGGTCGTGGAACCAACGACCTTTTACATATCACAAATAAGGTTGCTAATTTCAGTTTACGACTGCCAGCTTTTGACCATCTGTTTTTGGTCACAAGAAGGTGGCAAATGAAAAAAATGACCTTTCAGCAACCAATCGTGATGGTCGCAAGTTGACATATTTCTTTTAGTGTTGAGTATATAGCATGTTAGGTAATGAATAAGCTTGTGGTGAGCTATATTCTGAATTATCCGATATACATACAGGCTCCCAAGTTTATTCAAAGTGTTCTTCTATAAGATGATAGGCGCCCAAGAAAATTAATGCCGTTGACTTGTCACGGTCACAAGGGCTTCAATCAATTGAAGTGGTGTTTTATCCGCAATCTAATTCTCTTTCAAGCCAAAAATAAATTGTGGACTCTCCACCGTCAGGTACTACGCAAAAAAGAACGACGCTCCCCGGGTGGCTCGGCGGCGGCGGGGCTCTTATCCTCCTCCTTTTCGGATCGAGTGGTGCGAACCGGTTGACTCGGATGGAGCTAGGGAGCGTGGCTGCTCAGGGTGGCGCAGCGAGGCAGCGAGGTGGTGCGGCGAGGCACCGAGCTGCCGTTGGCGAGTCTGGTGTGGCGCGGCGAGCGGCGGCGCTGGCACAGGGGTGATTAGCTACTATGGTCCGCGCATGGTAAGCCGGCCAGATCTGGCCCACGAAGGTAGGAGGCGGCTGTGCGCGGCATCCTTCGGCCACGCGGTCTGCAGGGGGCAGCCAGAGGCTGTTGTGGGCACTCAGGCGAGTGCAGCCCAGGTCTGGCGCGGGGGCGCGGCTCGGAGGTAGGAGGCTGGTGTGCGCGGCATCCTTCGGTCGCGTGGTCTGCAGTGTGCTCCGACGCGCGTGGATGATGGCCTTGGCTATCTGGTTGGCGAGGCACGGCGCGACGTTTTTGGCGTCTTTGGTCACTCAGTGCAGGCTACAACTGGGCACCACGGTGGTCCTCGGCTTCGGGTGGTGCTCTCTGCTCCCTGGCCGGCATGGTGCTCGGTAGTGTGTGGCAGCGATTGCTACGCCCGGATGGCTCTGCTCCTGGTTTGCCGCGCTCGGCAGTATTTCTACATTGATAAGATTGTTTCAGTGTAGGCCCTTCTGCCTTGAAAGATCACATGGATATGCAGCCCACACTTCTTCAAAATAATAAGGGAACAAAGAGCTTTTAACAGGTAAGACTATAAGTTGTATGTTATATTTGGCTATTTTTGCTTGCTTGAGTATATAGCATGTTAGGTAATGAATAAGCTTGTGGTGAGTTGTATTCTGAATTATTCGATATACATGCAGGCTCCCAACTTTATTCAAAGTGTTCTTCTATAAGATGATAGGCGCCCAAGAAGATTAATGTCGTTGACTTGTCACAATCACAAGGGCTTCAATCAATTGAAGTGGTGTTTTTTCCGCAATATGATTTTCTTTCTAGCCAGAAATAAACTGTGGACTCTCCACCGACAGGTACTACGAAAAAAAATGACACTCCCCGGGTGGCTCGGCGGCGGCGGGGCTCTTATCCTCCTCCGTTTTGGATCGGGGGGCGCGGGCCGGTTGACTCTGATGGAGCTCGGGCGCGTGGCTGCTCAGGGTGGTGCAGCGAGGCAGCGAGCTACCCTTGGCGGGTGTCGGTGTCAAAACCGGCGGATCTCGGGTAGGGGGTCCCGAACTGTGCGTCTAGGCGGATGGTAACAGGAGACAAGGGACACGATGTTTTACCCAGGTTCGGGCCCTCTTGATGGAGGTAAAACCCTACGTCCTGCTAGATTAATATTGATGATGTGTGTTACAAGAGTGGATCTACCACGAGATCAAAGAGGCTAAACCCTAGAAGCTAGCCTATGGTATGATTGTTGTTCGCCCCACGGACTAAAACCTTCCGGTTTATATAGACACCGGATAGGGTTAGGGTTACACAGAGTCGGTTACAATGGTAGGAGATCTACATATCCGTATCGCCAAGCTTGCCTTCCACGCCAAGGAAAGTCCCATCCGGACACAGGACAAAGTCTTCAATCTTGCATCTTCATAGTCTTGGAGTCCGGCCGATGATGATAGTTCGGCTATCCGGACACCCCCTAGTCCGGAACTCCCTCAGTAGCCCCTGAACCAGGCTTCAATGACGACGAGTCCGGCGTGCATATTGTCTTCGGCATTGCAAGGCGGGTTCTTCCTCCGAATAATTTATAGAAGATTGTGAACACCAGGATAGTGTCCGGCTCTGCAAAACAAGTTCCACATAACACCGTAGAGAGAATAATTTTTGCACAGATCTGCTGACGTATTCCGTGGCGTGACATCATACCACGGCCAGGCCTTCATATGAATCGTTTTTTATTGTTCCACCTCAGCGTGTTTAGCGAGGCGGTTTCCTTGGCACGTCTTATCAAAGCGTAGATCGTGCCCCCTTATTCCGGGATTCTCATCAATACGGACGTGGGTAACCCAACCGTGCCCGTTGGCCTGCCTTCTCTATCAAAGGTGAGTCCTAATCGACCATGGAATGGGCTCTTGGTATTCAACCTCCTTATAGTGAGACCAAGGCCCTCTTCTTTTTACACCCTCCATCGAGTTCGCCTCGCACTTCGAGTTCCAACACCCAAAGCTTCAGATTCAGGCGCTTCGGACTTTCGACGATGTCCGGCTCCGACCAGCACGGCCGATGGATGTCTTCCTCCGTCACAGAAGAAGATGTGCTAAAGCTGCGAGACGCCGTGTATCCTCGACCGACGAGATCTCGCATAGGCTGCCTGCTCCAGGCAGACCACTCCCACTCTGAGCCCAGCGAGAACGTGGTATTCGTGTCCCACTTCCTTCGGGTTTAGGCTTCCCGACGGATCCCTTTGTGCGGGGGCTCATGTTTTATTATGGGCTTGATTTCCATGACTTGAATCCGGAGTCCATCCTCCATATCTCGTCATTCATTGTCGTATGTGAGGCCTTCCTCCACATTACCCCCCACTTTGGATTGTGGCTCAAGACCTTCAAGGTGGAGCCAAAGATGATCAAGGGGCAGCAAGCGGAGTGCAGAGGGGTGGTCATAAGCAAATGTGCTGATGCTCCGTGGCCCGAGGGCTCTTTTCAAGAGGAGCTTGGTTTGTGTAGCAGGAGTGGTTTTATATCACCGCCTCCTGTGGGCACCAAATGGGCGGCGCTCCCTGCCTTCCGCTCAGGTCCACCACAGCGGCTGGCGTCATGGGTCAACAAGGGGCTCGACTGGGGGTCGTCCAAGGACGTTCCCCTGCTGCAGGGCCGTATCCGATACCTCCAGGAAAGAGGGATCAATCTGGTTGCAGTGGTGCAGGTTATGGTGATCCGGCGCCTTCAGCCCTGCAAACGTCGCCCCCTCCGCTTGTGGGAATTCAATCCGGAGGGACCACAAGCTCTCCAAAATTTTATGGGCACGAAGCCCACGGAGATGTATAAACTGTTCTTCGGATCACAAGAGAAGTGTCCGGACTTGACCGAGGATGCATGACTAAGCTGCAATCGCCCAGATGCTCAAGTAAGTAGTCCTGTAACCGGACAAGCTGTTCATTCATTTATTATATATATGCCCTTTAAAGGAGCCGTTTCTTGAACAGGAGTGGATTGCCAAGGCAAAGTTGATAAGGTGTCCGGCTCCCCTCCCAGAGACCACGCTGGATCCCATGTTGACCAAGATGTTGAAGGTCGCGCCTTTTGAAGAAGGCGAAGGGAGGAGCGGGGGAGCAACTGCCTCTGCGAAGGAGGCTATCAAGGAAGGAGGGATTAAGAGTCCCACCTTCCGAGGAGAGAAGAGGACCGCTTCAGAAGATCCGGAGGTCAAGGCCTCAAAGAAAGGAAGGGAATCTTCGTCGGAGAGTCCGGCGCTGGGAAGTAAGCCAGCTGCACTATTTCCCCAAGGGGATCAGCCCTCCAGCGAGCCGTAAGTAAAACGAAGGGGTCTTGTAAATAAGGAACATCCCTTTATTTACTTATGAAGATAACCAAAATTGTACCTTGTAGTTCGGACCTCAGCCCTTCTCAACAGAGCTCGTCTTCGGGGGATCTTCTTCCGGAGATGATGGAGAGCGAAACGCCTCCACCTGTCGCACCCTCATGTGAAGCGGACGACCCGGAGGTGTCGTCGTAGAGGGTTCCCCCAAGTCCGGCGGGGGCGGAAGGTCCGGCGCCAAGTGGTGTGCGGTCGGAGGAGCTGAAGGATTTGCTCGGGCGAGCGGCTATCTCAGAAGATCACCGTGCTCTAATGGGTACGGTGATTGAAAGAATTGCATCCGCAGAGAGCGGATTGCACGAAGCCATCAGAAGCTTACTGACGGGGTTTGAGGTACGCAAAAAATAATGTACCCTGGCCGATATATGCATATAAAATGCGCCATGTATAGATAGTAGCCCCTGAGACTCGGTATGTTGTCAAAAATTGACGACGTGCCGAGGATCAAATTCTCAGTTTTAACATATCGCCGCTCCTAAACAGGTGGCGGGGCGTCCGGAGGCCAGCCGGACTGATGAATATGCTGAACTAAAGCGGCAGCTGTATGAGGCGGATGCGGACATCGCGCTGGTCAATAAACGGTGTGACGAGTCACAAGGTATGCGACTTCTATGCGGACACCTGGTAAGGGAGCTTGACGCCCATGTCTTACTAATCATATGCTTAATGCAGATGGTGCCGCTGCCGTGGAAGAGCTGCAGGCAGAACTCTCCCGAGCGAAAGAGCAAGCCAGAATTAGTAATGCAGCCGCTTTAAAGGTGGCCGAAGAGCTAGAAGCTGAACAGGCTGCTCACTGCCGAAGCAAAGAGGAGATGGCCGAGATGGCCAAAAAGTTAAGGAATACTACCGATCGCTGCGTGGTTCTTGAAAAGGAACGTCAAGCGGAGCAAGAGGACCTAAAGAAGGCCGCCGCCGAATCCAAGAAGGCCCAATCGGCTTTGAGAGCTGCCAAGGAGGAGCTGAGTCGGGCCGGGCAATTATTGGCTGAAAACCGTTTCTGCTACGGAGGAAATATACATATCCAAAGTATGCTCAGTTGGATAAATTGTGGAGTTCAGAGGACGCTTATCTGGATTTGGCGGCGAGCGCTGTGGACGCGGTTGAGCACTTCGGGGGCCAGAAGGGGCACAGAAGAGAAGAGCTATATTGGTCACAATTCCATAGTCTGGAGCGTCCTCTGCCGCTGACCGATCGGTTGGCCGTATGGGCCGAGCTGAATCGATTGTCCGGGTTTGCCATGAAGCATGTCTTGACTCACTTGTGGCCGGACGGACCCCAGCCGAGGAGCTATTTTGGTTTAGTGCAGCAGTTTCTTGGAGCGGTGCCGCGTATCGACGCGATGAAGCGATCGGCATGTATTGAGGGAGCGCAGATGGCTCTTGCCCGTGTCAAGACATACTGGGCAGAGATGAAGGCCACTGACGTTGCATCCCAGGATTCGGACAGAGGCCGAGTACCTGCCGAGCACTACTTTGAAGAAGTCCTGTCGGGCGCTCGTTTAATAGAGACGCAGTGCTCGAAGGATATTATGTTTGAATGACATGTATGATTTGTGAAAACGATGTTTCAATGTAATATAAGTGCTTTTTATACTTGTGCGTTCAAGTAGTAAACTACTCCCTGTGCGGCCGTTTATGTATATGTGTATATAACCTGAAAGATGGCAGTCCTTGGCTTCAGCCCCCACGCACATAGTGCGGGGGTGTTTGCAAAAATAGCGCTTTTTCACACTTAATCCAACGTCTTGGTCCTGTTAAGGAGGTGATAGCGTAGCAAACCAGGCAACCGGACTATAATGCTTTATCACTTTCACTTAGCCATAGGAGTTCGAGGGTGGGGCTACTATATAGCCCCTGGGGGCACCGCACTCTCCCGAATTCGGGGTGCTTATGTGCCTGACCGAAAACCGGTCCTTCGTTAATGCGGAGGAATTCTAAACATTCCTGTGAGTCATCGAGTGGTTGACCAGTCTCTCGCTATATCATGACAGTCAGTTTTCGGCTTTCTCTACTGAGGTGCTCACCTGGCCAAACCGGGGCACAATTGCAGTAGTTCTCCTGGTGTCGCGTTAGCCGTGAAAATGGAACGTAAGGCAGCAAAACACAGGAGCCGGGCAACCCAACATTTGACCAAAGGCATGATTCGGAGCTGATGCATATAAGGCCTAACTCGAGACGCCGAATACTCCCTAAGGTATTCGGTCTTTATGAAAATGGGCAAAATAAGGCCCTAAGCCCTTTGTGTCCAGGTATGCGCAAAAATTCTGGTGCGGCCAATGCCAAAGCACCAGCCTCCTCCTCAGTTATATTTAAGGAACTGGGGGAATGTATATCAACAAGAGACAGTGAAAAAAGGTTTACGCAGGGTCTTAATCTAAAAAGAATCCTTGCAACGGGTCCCTGCTGCGTCTGCGCTTTACCGTGTCTCCGTTGTGCCGTATCCTGGACGGGTGTAGCACGTTGTTCATCTGTAAAAGAGAGGAACTTAGTTTGAAAGAAAAAGGAGCGTGCGAAAGATGTACTTAATATTAAATGAACAGAGTACGGTTTGAAAAATGAAATAAAATTGAGCTTTATTGTCTCTTGTTATACATGCATGCGGCCCCTCGTATGGGGGTATGCCGCTAGTAGGCGTCGGACTCGTCTAGCCGTGTTCGGGGTTTGAATGACCAATTCAGGTTCTTTGCCTAGCAGAGCCGGATAGCTGTGGGGCTGTCAAGGCAGTCTCCCCTTCTTCCATGCTTGAGTAACACTTAATACTTCCTTTTAACGAGATGATGTCGCGTGGACCGGGCATTTTAAGTGTTAGAGATGCATAATGCGGTATTGCGTTAAAGCGGGCGAAAGCTTCGCGTCCCAATAGTGCTTGATGGCTACTTTTAAACGGGGCGACATGGAAGAGTAACCTTTCGCGATGGAAGTTGTCAGATGAACCAAACACAACTTCGAAAGCGTTATGGAGCCCGTGCGAGGCGTATGGGCGATGGGCGATACTCCTTTAAAGGAGGTGTTGCTACGGCGAATTTGGGTTCGGTTTATCCACATCCTGCTGATAGTGACCTGATATATCAGGTTTATTTCACTGCCGCCATCCATGAGGAAATGTGTAAAGTGTAATCCGTCGATTAAATGATCCAATATAAAGGCAGTCCATCCTGCGTTCGGATATTATCGGAATAGTCCTGATGGTCGAAGGTGATTGGTTTTGACCGCCTTTTAGGGGGCGCCGCTTTGTTTTTCCTTTTGATCACGTGAAGTGAGTTTACTGTTTTAACCTCCTGTGGGAAAGTTTTTTGTTTTCCGGGGTTCTGCTTGTGGTGCTCGTCGTCATCTTTTCTTGGTGTGTCGATCCCCTTGTGTTCGGCGTTCAGTCTGCCGGACTGTTTGAAGACCCAACAATCTCTGTGGGTATGGTTTGCAGGCTTCCCGGAGGTACCATGTATTTGACACAGTCTATCCAGGATCTTGTTTAGGTTGGATAGCTCGTCACCGTTATCCTTTAGGGGCAGTGTTTTGTTGTTGGGCCGAGAGCTTTTGAATCCGGCGTTGACCGCCGTACTATTTGGGCCATTTTCCTTATTCCGGCGCTGATCTTTTATGCGTCGTGATTTCCCATTTTCATCCCTGGTTTTGGATGTACTCGGGTCGCTGGTACTGCATCTAGCCAGCCAGCTGTCCTCTCCCGTGCAAAAGCGGGTCATGAGGCTTGTTAATGCGGCCATTGTTCTTGGCTTTTCTTGGCCGAGGTGTCTGGCGAGCCATTCGTCTCGGACGTTGTGTTTGAAAGCTGCTAAGGCTTGGCGTCCTGACAATCGACTATTTGGTTCTTTTAGTAAGGAACCTGTTCCAGAATTTTCGGGCTGACTCTCCGGGCTGTTGAGTTATGTGACTTAGATCCTCTTCATCCGAGGGCGGACATAAGTCCCCGAAAATTTGCCTGAATCGTCCTCGAGCTCTTCCCAGCTTCCAATGGTATTTTCGGGGAGGCTTTTAAGCCAATGCCGAGCTGGCCCTTTGAGTTTAAGGGGTAAGTATTTTATGGCGTGGAGATCGTCTCCTCTAGCTATGTGTATGTGGAGGATGTAATCCTCGATCCAGACTCCAGGGTCTGTTGTTCCGTCGTACGCCTCTATGTTTACAGGTTTGAATCCCGCTGGAAATTCATGATCCAGCACCTCATCGGTGAAACATAGGGGGTGTGCGGCACCCCTGTATTTGGGTGTGCCGTGATCTTTGGGATTTTGGCGTATTGCATTGTTTTGACGAGCCTGCTTTCTTGGCCCATAGATGGACCTAACTGGGCCATCCTCTTGATGTGAATCCTCATGCGGATCGCATATTGGCTTGTGTGCAGTGCCATTCACCGCTCTCTTTTCGCCGTGGGGTCGTCCATCCGACCGGGTGGCCTACTTATTTTTTAATTGTGGGGGCTCTAAGGCCTCCTCGTCGAATTCGGGCAGTAGCTTTCTTTTCGGGTAGCTCTTTGTTCGGCGACTGTTGTCGTACTTGTCTGCGGTGCTGAATATTTTGCTCCATATGATCCTGAGTGCATCTTCCGCTGTTTTGAGCTTCCGCTTCTGCTTTATCAGGCTACGCGTAGTGGCGACGAGCCTTTTCTGGAGGTTATTTTGCTCTAATGGTTTGTCCGGCGTGAGGTCGTCCGGACTGTTGTCTTCGCTGGGGACAGATTGTTTATCCAAGTTGTCTTGTTCGGACGATTGCTCGATAGCTTGTTTGTTGTCCACCGGTTTGCCCTGCTCTATGGCTGGGTCTTTGTTGAGGCGGGACTTTGTTCGGCGTTTACGTTGCCGTTTTGACTGCTTTTCGAGGGATTTATCCTTTGTAGCGTCCCGTTGCTCCTCGTCTTCATTCCCTTTAGGTGTATCCACCATGTATACGTCATGGGATGAGGTTGCCCAGCATCCTATAGGTGCTGGTTCATTGTTGTCTCCTACATAAATGCGTCCATACTGCCGATGTCTTCGAGTCGAAATCGAGCACGCGTCGTGTAAGCTTTCGGCCAAAGGGCTATGAAGTGGATGGTGGGTGGGCATTGAATTTCTTCGTCGTCCAGTATCCCAACCTTCCGACCGTAGTCCGCCAGGGCTTTCCGGATAAAGAGAAAGACTTTAGTGAATTCAGGATGTCGCCAAAGGGCGAGTGCTGAAAGATGTCCGCGGCCGTGAACTCCATAACGGGCGCCCAATCGGATTTGATTGGCAAGGGCGCGGAGGGTTCAGAGTCCGGAGAGGAATCCGGCACCCTGGAGTCGAGGTCTTCGCAGCGACAGGATGGAGTTCGGCTCGATCGCCGTAGACATTAGAGCCCCCGAGGCGGTGTCCAACCACTCGTCCTCGATCGGGGATTCCGGCTCCGGATTAAGGGTCGGAGCGGATTCTGGTGCGGCCTCCAGGGCACTGTTCGGCAGCAGAGCTAGATCATGCCCATCGAGACAGTGCGGCGCGCTTGGCTGCGGCTCGAATCCGTCGAAGATCAAGTCTCCGCGGATAGCGGTCGTATAGTTTAAACTTCCAAATCTGACCTGACGGCAAGGGGCGTAGCTTTCGATCTGCTCCAGATGGCCAAGCGAATTGGCCTGCGATTGCAAAAGCCGCCCGACACGAAGATCTGTCCGGGAGAAAAGTCTCACCCTGGACGCGTCGTTGTTGATGATCAAAGGAGCCATCGAGCCTATCGGTGGCGACAGAGGAACTCTCAATGAAATAACCAATGTCGGTGTCAAAACCGGCGGATCTCGGTAGGGGTCCCGAACTGTGCGTCTAGGCGGATGGTAACAGGAGACAAGGGACACGATGTTTTACCCAGGTTCGGGCCCTCTTGATGGAGGTAAAACCCTACGTCCTGCTAGATTAATATTGATGATGTGTGTTACAAGAGTGGATCTACCACGAGATCAAAGAGGCTAAACCCTAGAAGCTAGCCTATGGTATGATTGTTGTTCGCCCCTACGGACCAAAACCCTCCGGTTTATATAGACACCGGACAGGTTAGGGTTACACAGAGTCGGTTACAATGGTAGGAGATCTACATATCCGTATCGCCAAGCTTGCCTTCCCCGCCAAGGAAAGTCCCCTCCGGACACGGGGCCAGTCTTCAATCTTGCATCTTCATAGTCTTGGAGTCCGGCCGATGATGATAGTTCGCTATCCGGGCACCCCTAGTCCGGAACTCCTCGGTAGTCTGGTGCGGTAGCGGTGTCTGTGGCCAGCACAGGGGTGGCTAGGTGCTGCGGTCCGCGCATGGCAGGCCGGACAGATCTGTCCCGCGAAGGCAGGGTTCGAAGGCAGGAGGCGGCTGCGCGCTGCATCCTTCGGCCGCGCGGTCCGCAGGGGGCAGCCAGAGGCTGTTGTGGTTGCTCGGGCGAGTGCGGACCAGATCTGGCGCGCGGGGGCGCGGCTCGGAGCTAGGAGGCTGGTGTGCGCGGCATCCTTCGATCGCGTGGTCCGCAGTGTGCTCGGACGCGCGTGGACGATGGCCTTGGCTGTCTAGTTGGCGAGGCACGACGCGACGGTTTTGGCGTCTTTAGTCATCCAGTGCAGGCTGCGGCGGGCACCGTGGTGGTCCTCAGCTTTGGGTGGTGCTCTCTGCTCCCTGACCGGCATGCTGCTCGGCAGTGTGCGGCGGTGATTTCTATGTCCGGATGGCTCTGCTCCTGGTTTGCCGTACTCGGCAGTATTTCTACATTGATAAGATTGTTTCAGTGTAGGCCCTTCTGCCTTGAAAGATCACATGGATATGCAGCCGATACTTCTTCAAAATAAAAAGGGAACAAAGAGCTTTTAATAGGTAAGACTATAAGTTGTACGTTATATTTTGCTATTTTTGCTTGCTTGAGTATATAGCATGTTAGGTAATGAATAAGCTTGTGGTGAGCTGTATTCTGAATTATCCGATATACATGCAGGCTCCCAAGTTTATTCAAAGTGTTCTTCTATAAGATGATAGGCACCCAAGAAGATTAATGCCGTCGACTTGTCACGATCACAAGGGCTTCAATCAATTGAAGTGGTGTTTTATCCGCAATATGATTCTCTTTAAAGCCAAAAAATACACTGTGGACCCTCCACCGGCAGGTACTACGAAAAAAAAGAAACGACGCTCCCCGGGTGGCTCGGCAGCGGCGGGGCTCGGCAGCGGCGGGGCTCTTATCCTCCTCCTTTTCGGATCGAGTGGCGTGGGCCGGTTGACTTTGATGGAGTTCGGGCGCGTGGCTGCTCAAGGTGGCGCAGCGAGGCAGCGGGGTGGCGCGGCGAGGCAGCGAGCTGCCGTTGGCGGGTCTGGTGCGGCACGGCGTGCGGCGACGCTGCCGTCCGCACATGGGAGGCCGGCCAAATCTAGCCCGCGAAGGCAGGGTTCGGAGGCAGGAGGCGGCTGCGCGCGGCATCCTTCGGCCGTGCATTCCGCAGGGGGCAGCGAGAGGCTGTTGTGGGCGCTCGGGCGAGTGTGAACCAGATCTGGCACGCGGGGGCGCGACTCGGAGGTAGGAGACTGGTGTGCGCGGCATCCTTCGAACGCGTGGTCCGTAGTGTGCTCCGACGCGCGTGGATGATGGCCGTAGCTTTCTGGTTGGCGAGGCACAACGCGGCTTTTTTGGCATCTTTGGTCATGCATTGCAGGCTATGGCTGGGCACCACGGTGGTCCTCGGCTTCGGGTGGTGTTCTCTGCTCCCTGACCGGCATGGTGCTCGGCAATGTGCGGCAGCGATTGCTATGTCCGGATTGCTCTGCTCCTGGTTTGCCGTGGGCGGATCTGACATGGTGGCTGCTGTTTTCGCCTCCGGTGGCCTCCGCGAGGTGCGGTTGGCTGCTCTACGCCTCTTTGTCGATGGGTTGGCCTTGGTTTGGTGGTCTTGCCAACACCGGTGTGGGTCATTGAGGTGGTGTTCAGAAGGTCGGGTGAAAACCCTGCCTTGGTCGTCGGCCTATGACCAGCGATGGTGATACCTACGGGCGTTGTGGACCTTCTTGGAGGCATCGCTGTCTTGCTTCCTCAGCCCTCGTGCTCATGCCGGTCGATGCAGCTCTGGGGGAAACCCTAGATCTGTGTGATCAGACGAAGGCGGCACCTTGGCGTCGTATCCCCTCTTGAGGGCTTTGTCTTTGGAGCGGAGCATTGGCAAGAGGGACAAGTGGAAGATGGTGGTTGTTGGCGTCAAGGCTTCTGTGCCAACGATTGCGATGGCAAGCAAAGTCGGAGGCGTGGCACTGGTTGCGGTAGCCGGATCTTCTCCGATGTGTCCATGTGATCACCTTGGGTTGTTTTGTTGCGGTGAAGTCGGAGCTGCGGCGGCGGGGCCCCTGCGGCAACGATGACAGGCAACAGGTGGTCTGTTCGCTGGTCTCCCACGGTGCAAGCCGTGCATAGTTCTTCTTCGGAGCTGTCCATCAGAGTCGGAGCTGCGCTGCCTATGGTGCGGGTGACTGGGCATGGCTCGGTTCTGCTTGTGTTTCCACACAACCTCTACAATGAGGGTGGGGTCGAGGTTCATCTTCGGCGAAGTAGGAGTCACTTGCTCGGAGTCTAGGGAGGGCGGTGACGCCTATTGGGGAGAAGTGATGACGATGACGTCCGAGTGTATCTTGATGAGGCAATCCTTGTTGAGGTATGTCTAGGGTATTTTTGTGTGCCACTTGGCGGTTTATGACGGTTTTAGCCCGGGTTTCCGTTCATTAACCGGGCAACTCTCTTCTGCTTATTTAATGGATGAGGCAAAAAAATTGCCTCCGTTTCAAAAAAATAAACTGTGAGAGCCAACGAAACATAGAAAAACTATATTTATAGAACAACATAATTTCCTCATTTTACACAGATATCTTATTCACCGAAAAATCGTAAACTCAACACATCAACAACGTACGGCTCCGTATGTAGATTCTCTCATTTTGGACATATTTTAGAGTGTAGATTCACTCATTTTGCTCCGTATGTAGTCACTTGTTGAAATCTCTAGAAAGATAAATATTTAGTAATGGAGCGAGTATGTCTTAGAGCATCCACATGGTGACATCAAGAACCTAAGGGGTGAGAGGAATAGGGAGACAAGTCTGATATCATGTTAAAAAAAACTGACACAACATTTGATGTGATGTGGGTCTAAAGATACAGATTAGACATAACTAATATTGAGCCGCTAGAATATGTATGTTTCCATTGCAACACATGGGCAATTAGCTAAATTTGAGGGGACCATCTATGGCTTGATCATATTTTTTTCCTTCTCTATCCTAAGGGGTGTATGTGGAAGTTTGAGGATGATTATAGGGGACTGGATGTAAATGCTATAACATTATTGTGTTTGATACTATGTGTGCTAGCTGCTTGTCAAAAAAATATGTATGTTAACTAAGAGGGTATTGTTCTCGGTTATTTTTTAGCTCTGTGAGTTGTATCTTAAAAAAATTAAAGCCCGTGGCAACGCACGGGCACTCTACTACTTATATATAATTTAACATCCTCAGAAACATTTTCCACCTATATATATTTATCAATAATACCCGGTATTACCCGATGCTCTCCGAAACCCTTCCAGTGACCCCGAAGCGCTTTCGGATCCTCTCAGAACTATTTCAAATATTAATGAAACAATTCCACAACTAGATTCTCATTACTCCCATCTTACTAAAACTAACATATCATGACTGCCTTAAGCTTGTGACCCCGTAGGTTCGGTAACTCATAGACATGAACGGAACCCCTTCGTTCAATGACCGATAGCGGAGTGGTGGACATCCATATCGATCCCTTTGAGCACAGGAATGAAATTGGAGTGAACCTTTGGTTATTATATGATGTTCCGTTTGCTTCACGATACTTTACAAAACCCGGGGTGCATTGTTATCCTCCTAAGTCAACACATGCTCATTATACCGAAATCCTCGTTACAGGTTTTGTTCCTTTTTCTCGTTGTTGTGTTCTGGCATCCCCGTGACGTAGTCGCCTGTGTCTGGCTAGATGATGATGGATATTGACACACCGAGAGGGTCCTAAGCATATCTCTCCATCAGCAAATCCAACTCTCGGGCTATCTAGTCCCTTGTCAAACTTTTCGATGAACCTATAAGTTGTCGTTATGATCACCATGTTACAGGAGACGTTTCAGCAACCCCAAAGCCCACCGTACAATAAGAAGTGACTATGATGCTCTCATGGTCTAAGGAGCAAAATCACATGTTAACATTGTGTTATTACAATTGATTATAAATGATATTAATCAATTCATAACAGACAAATTTGGGTTGATTCAATATGATCGTTCTTCTAACGTCATAATCTAAATATTGTCTAAGACTATTGTTTAACACTTTAAACAATATCCTAAGATCCAAAAAACATGATCACCAACAACAGTTGAGCTAGTCCTAAGGCAAGACTAGGAATCTTTTATTTAACCGTTTATCATTCCACACGTGCATATGAGTTTTCCATTGAATCGCATAATCCAGGATCATAGCAGTTATAGCATAGAATATAAAATCTTTAATCATGAAAACATAGATATAATAATACAAATATTATTGCCTCTAGGGCATATTTCCAACAAGGTATTGCTGCTGAAGCCCTGGTAGAGAAATACCTTGGACTTCCCACTACTTTGGGGAGATCAACTGAAGGTGAGTTCAAACATATTGTGTCAAATGTCAAGAAGTTAGTAAATGGGGGCATTCCACGGATGCTTAGTAGTGCTGGAAGGGATACAACAATCAAATATGTTTGTCAAGCCTTTCCTACATACTCAATGAGTTGCTTTCGTTTATCTAAAAAGTTTCGCAAGAAGCTCACATGAAGCTTTTGGTGGGGTGGAGATGAGAAGAAAAAGAAGATGCACCGAAGGAAATTTCATGAAATCGTTAAACCCAAGGGAGAAGGAGGAAATGTGGTTTAGGTACTTCCAATTATTCAATCAAGCCTTGCTTGCAAAATAGGGATGGCGCCTGATTACGAAACCAGACTCGCTTTGTGCCGGAGTACTTAAGGGATGATATTACCATGATAGACACTTCATATCACCAGGGAAGAAGAGGAATTCCTCCCACACTTGGCGGGCTATATTGCATGGAAGGGTGGCATTGGAAAGTGGCCTGATTAAGCGGGTGGGGGAGGGATTAACTATTGACATGTGGAATGACCCATGGATTCCGGAGAATTTCTCTTCAAAGCCGCTGGTTCGGCTGCCTGAAGATAGTGTCACAGATGTGGAAGAGCTAATTGACTCGGCAAATGGTGATTGGAATCAAGTGACCATTGATGAAAACTTCATACCTACTGATGCCATAGCTATTTGTAGGATTCCAATTTTCATACTCAAGAGGACAAATGGGAATGGAAGCATGATAAGCTAGGGAATTTTTTAGTGCCTTACAAAGCATTGTTGCATGTCAAGAGACAGAACAATGGAGCATCGAGTTCATCAGGGTCCAATCGGCACTGGGAGAAACTTTGGAAGATTTCAATGCCACCTAAAGTTCAGAATTTTTGGTGGAGAGTGATGCATGAATTTGTGCCTTGCAGAGCCATTTTAGAGAGATGACATATTGAAAAAATTGGCTTTTTGTGAGGATCATGGAACTAATGAGATGATTGATCATGCACTTTTTCAATGCACTTGGGCTAGATTGTTCTGGGCAGAACTCATTATCGGTCGATGAGATTCCCAGACCTCCACCTGGAATCTTGGGCTATTGATATCATTGACGGTGTTTATGTCTCTGAAGCACATGCTGCTATCTTTTATGTGGGAGTTGGACGATCTGGATAGAGCGCAAAAACCGACGAAATGGGGAATACACTCTGAGGGAGTCCTGGATTAGGGGGTGTCCGGATGGCCGGACTATAACCTTTGGCCGGACTCCTGGACTATGAAGATACAAGATTGAAGACTTCGTCCCGTGTCCGGATGGGACTTTTCTTGGCGTGGAAGGCAAGCTTGGCGATACGGATATCTAGATCTCTTCCCATTGTAACCGACTCTGTGTAACCCTAGTCCTCTCCGGTGTCTATATAAATCAGAGGGTTTTACTCGGTAGGACGAACAACAATCATACCATAGGCTAGCTTCTAGGGTTTAGACTCTCTGATCTCGTGGTAGATCTACTCTTGTACTACCCATATCATCAATATAAATCAAGCAGGAGTAGGGTTTTACCTCCATCGAGAGGGCCCGAACCTGGGTAAAAACATCGTGTCCCTTGTCTCCTGTAACCATCCGCCTAGACGCACAGTTCGGGACCCCCTACCCGAGATCTGCCGATTTTGACACCGACATTGGTGCTTTCATTGAGAGTTCCTCTGTGTCGTCATCTTTAGGCCCGATGGCTCCTCCGATCATCAACAACGATGCGGTCCAGGGTGAGCCTGTTCTCCCCGGACAGATCTTCGTGCTCGGCGGCTTTGCACTGCGGGCCAATTAAGCAGCCATCTAGAGCAGATCGAAAGCTACGCCCCTGGCCATCAGGTCAGATTTGGAAGTTTAAACTACACGGCTGACGTCCGCGGAGACTTGATCTTCGACGGATCCGAGCCACAACCGTGCGGGCCGCACTGTTACGATGGGCATGATCTAGCTCTGCCGCAGAACAGTGCCCTGGAGGCCGCACCCGTGTCCGCTCCGACCCTTAGCTCGGAGCCCACTGCGCCAGTCGAGGACGGGTGGCTGGACACCGCCTCGGGGGCTGCAATCTCTACGGCGATCGAGCCGAACACCAGCCTTGTCCCCTGCAAAGCCCGTGACTCCAAGGTGACGGACTCCACTCCGAACTCCGAACCTTCCACGCCCCTGCCAATCGAATCCAATTGTGTGCCGATCATGGAGTTCGCCGTCGCGGACATCTTTCAGCACTCGCCCTTCGGCGACATCCTGAATTCACTAGAGTCTCTCTCTTTATCAGGAGAGCCCTGGCCGGATTATGGTCAGCAAGGTTGGGATATGGATGACGAAGAAATTCAGAGCCCACCCACCACCCACTTCGTATCCACTGTCGATGATTTAACCGACATGCTCGACTTCGACTCCGAAGACATCGACGGTATGGACGATGATGTAGGAGACGAACAGGAACCAGCGCCTATAGGGCACTGTACAACCACGTCATCTCACGACGTATACATGGTGGACACACCTAAAAGAAACAACAACGAGGAACAAAGGGACGCAACGAGTGATCGTTCCCTCGAAAAGCAGTCAAAGCGGCGGCGTAAGCGCCGCTCCAAACCAGACCTCAACAGAGACAACACCATACAGACCCAGCCATAGAGCAGGGCGAACCGGCGGACGACGAACATGCCATCGAGCAACCGTCCGAACAGGGCAACTTGGATGAACAACCCGTCCCCGGCGAAGAAAACAGTCCGGACGACCTCACGCCGGACAAGTTGCTGGAGCAGAAGAACCTCCAAAAAAGGCTCGTTGCCACTGCACGTAGCCTGAAAAAGCAGAAACGGAAGCTCAAAACAGCGGAAGATGCACTCAGAATTAGATGGAGCAAAGTACTCAACACCGCAGACAAATACGGCGACAATCGCCACACAAAGAGCTATACGAAGCGAAAATTACTGCCGGAATTTGAAGAAGAGGCCTTAGAGCCTCCGCAATCAAAAAAATAAGGAAGCCACCCGGTCGGATAAACGACCCCATGGCCAACATAGTGCGGCAAACGGCGCCGCACACAAGCCGGCACGCGATCCGCACAAGGATTCGCATCAAAAAGATGGCCCAACCAGATCTATCTACGGGCCAAGAAAGCAAGCTCTAGTAAGGAATGCAACGCATCAAGTATCCGAACATCACAGTACACCCAAATATAGGGGTGCCGCACACCCCCTATGTTTCACCGATGAGGTCTTTGGACCATGAATTCGGCGGGATTCAAGCCCGTAAACATAGAGGCATACGATGGAACAACAGACCACAGAGTCTGGATAGAGGATTACATCCTCCACATACACATGGCTAGAGGAGATGACCTCCACGCCATAAAATACTTACCCCTCAAGCTCAAAGGGCCAGCCCGGCATTGGCTTAAAAGCCTTCCCGAAAACACCATTGGAAGTTGGGAAGAGCCCAAGGATGCTTTTCGGGCAAATTTTCAAGGGACCAATATCCGACCTCCGGATGCAGACGATTTAAGTCATATAACTCAACAACCCGGAGAGTTTAGCCCGGAGACTCTGGAACAGATTTCTTACTAAAAAGAACCAGATAGTCGACTGTCCGGACGCCGAAGCCTTAGCAGCTTTTAAACACAACGTTCGAGACGAATGGCTCGCCAGACACCTCGGCCAAGAAAAGCCAAGAACAATGGCCGCATTAACAAGCCTCATGACCCGCTTTTGCGCAGGAGAGGATAGCTGGTTGGCAAGATGCAGTACCAGCGACCCAAGTACATCCGAAGTTAGGGATGGAAACGGGAAACCGCAACACAGCAAGGACCAGCGCCGGACCAAGGGAAACAGCCCGAAGAGCACGGCAGTCAACGCCGGATTCAAAAGCTCTCGGCAGAATCAGAAAAAGCTGCCCCTCAAGGATAACAGGGACGAGCTATCTAACCTAAACAAAATCTTGGACAAGATATGCCAAATCCACGATACTCCGGGAAGCACGCAAACCATACCCACGTAGATTGTTGGGTCTTCAAGCAATCCGGCAAACTCAACGCCGAACACAAGGGGCTCGACACACCAAGGGAGGACGATGACGAACCCCACAAGCAGAGCACCGGAAAACAAAAGAATTTCCCACAAGAAGTCAAAACAGTAAACACACTTCACGTGACAAAAGGGAAAAATAGAGTGGCGCCTATAGAGATATGCGCCATACGGCCTATCCCAGAGGAGTCCTGCCACTGGTTGTTAAAACAAATCACCTTCGACCATCAGGATAACTCTAGAAGTACCCGGAATGCAGGCTGGACTGCCTTGATATTAGATCCGATAATTGACGGACTCCACTTTACAGAAGTCCTAATGGACGGCGGCAGTGATCTAAACCTGCTATATCAGGACACAATCCGCAAAATGGGGATAGACCCAACAAAGATTCGCCATAGAAACACTTCCTTTCAAGGGGTAACGCCAGGCCCATATGCCCATTGTACGATTTCTCTTCTGCTAGAAGTTATGGTCGGCTCCCCTGACAACTTCTGCAGCGAAAAGCTAACCTTCCACATCGCCCCATTTACAAGTAGCTATCAAGCACTACTGGGACGCGAAGCTTTCGCCCGCTTTAACGCAATACCGCATTATGCATCTCTTACACTTAAAATGCCCGGTCCGCGAGGCATCATCTCATTAAAGGGAAATATCGAGTGTTCCTCGAGCGAAGAAGATTGTGTGGCTGCCATGACAGCCACACACTAAACCGGGCTTCACTAATCAAAGAACCTAAGCAGGTCGTTCGGACCCGGACATGGCTAGACGAGTCCGGCATAAACATCTAAGGGCTTACTAGCCGCATACCCCGTACAAGGGCTCCAGCGCATGTACAACAAGAGACAATAAAGCTCATCTTTATTCATTTTTGAATTGTACTTTGTTTATTTAATATAACTTACATTTTCGCATGATCTTTTTTCAACTAAGTTCCTCTCTTTTACAGATGAACACCATGCTACACCCGTCCAGGATACGGCACAACGGAGACACAGCCGCAGACATGCAGTAGGGACCCGTTGCAAGGATTCTTTTCAGATTAAGACCATGCGTAAACATTTTTTACTGTCTCTTGTTGATACACATCCCCCGGATTCTTGCTATAACCAATGAGGAGGCTGGCGTTTTGGCATCGGCCGCGTCAGAATTTTGCGCGTACCTGGACACCAGGGGCTTGTTACCAAGGGCATTGTTCGGCCCGTTTTCATAAAGACCGAATACCTTAGGGAGTGTTCGGCGTCTCGAGTTAGGCCTTATATGCATCAGCTCCGAATCATGTCTTTGGTCAAATGTTGGGTTTGCCCGGATCCTGTCTTTTGCTGCCTTACGTTCCGTTACACGGCTAACGCGGCACCGGAGAACTACCGCGATTGTGCCCCGGTTCGGCCAGTGAGCACCTCAAGAGAGAAAGCCGAAAACTGTCATGATGATATAGCGTGAGGCTGGTCAACCACTCGATGACCCACCGTAACGCTTAGAATTCCTCCGCATTAATGAAGGACCGTTTCGGTAAGGCACATACTGGCGCTTAATTCGGGACAGTAGCGGTGCCCCAAGGGGCTATATAGTAGCCCCACCATCGAACTCCTATGGCTAAGTGAAAGTGATAAAGCATTATAGTCCGGTTGCCTAGTTTGCTACGCTATCACCTCCTTTACAGGACCAACACGTTGGATCAAGTGTGAAAATGCGCTTTTTTGCAAACACCCCCGCATTATGTGCGTGGGGGCTGAAGCCGAAGACTGCCATCTTTCAGGTTATATACACATACATTAACGGCTGCACAGGAGGTATTTTAATACTTGAACGCACAAGTATAAAAAGCTCTTATATTCTATTGAAACATTGATTCACAAATCATACATGTCATTAGAACACAATATCCTTCGTGCACTGCGTCTCTATTGAACGAGCGCCCTGCAGGACTTCCTCAAAATAATGCTCGACAGGTACTCGGCTTCTGTCTGAATCTTGGGATGCAACGTCGGTGGCCTTCATCTCCGCCCAGTATGTCTTGACACGGGCAAGAGCCATCCGCGCACCCTCTATGCATGCTGACCGCTTCATTGCATCGATATGCGGCACCGCACCAAGGAACTGTTGCACCAAGCCAAAATAACTCTTCGGCTCGGGCCTTTTCGGCCACAAACGAGTCACGACATCCTTCATGGCAAGTCCGGACAACCTATTCAGCTCAGCCCATTCGGCCAAACGATCGGTTAATGGAAGTGGACGCCGGACTATGGAACTGCGACCAAAAAAGCTCTTCCATTCCGTGATCCTTTTGACCTCGGAAGTGTTCGGCTGCGTCTGCGGCACTCGCCGCCAAGTCCAGATAAGCATCCTCCACACCCCACAGCCGGACCAACTGAGCGTACTTAGGATCCGTGAATTTCCTCCGCAGCAGGAAGGGCTTTCCAGCCGGGATATCTCCGGCCTGACGTAGCTCCTCCTTCATAGCTCTCATCGCAAAGCGAGCATCCTTGGCCTCGGTGGCGGCCTTTTCAGTCCTCTTGCTCCGCTCGACCTTCTTTTCAAGAAGCTTCGCGGCGATCGGTAGCATTCTTCAACTTCACGGCCATCTCGGCCATTTCTTTCTTGCTTCGGCAGTGAGCAGCATGTTCGGCTTTTAGCTCTTCGCCGCCTTTAAGGCAGCCGCATCACTTTTCCCGGCTTGCTCCTTGGCTCGGGCGAGTTCCGCCCGAAGGTTCTCCATGGCAGCGGCACCATCTGCATCAAGCATACATGTTGTAAGGCACGGACATCAAGCTCCCTTACCAGGTGTCCGCGGAGAAGCTGCATACCTTGTGACTCGTCAAGCCGCTTATTGACAAGCGCGATGTCAGCATCCGCCACGTCAAGTTGCCGCTTTAGTTCGGCAAATTCATCAGTCCGGCTTGCCACCGGACGCTTCGCCACCTACATAGGAAGAGCGCATATTATACCTGGGATTATGATCCTCGGCGCGTTGTCATTTTTGACAACGCACCGAGTCTCGAAACTACTATCTACACAGGCGCATTCTATATGCGGGCGCCGGAAAATACATCATTTTGCGTACCTCAAAACCCGTCAGTAAACTTTGGACGGCTTCATGTAATCCGCTCTCAGCGGATGAAATCCTTTCAATCACCGTAACCATTAACGCACGGTGATCTTCTGAGATAGACGCTCGCCCGAGAAGATCCTTCAGCTCCTCCGACCGTACACCAGTTGGTGCCGGACTCGTCCGATGGCCTTTTTCGAAGGCCGGACGCGGAGGGCTTTGAGGGGACATACGACTGCCTTCCGGCCCCGCCGAATTCGGAGAAACCCTCCGCGACGACACCTCAGGGTCATCCGCCTCGCATGACGTTACGGCAGGCGGAGGCGTTTCACTCTCCATCATCTCCGGACGAAGATCCCCCGAAGATGAGCTCTGCTGAGAAGGGCTAAGATCCGAACTACAAGGTAAAATCTCGGTTATCTTCAGAAATAAAACAGGAGTGTCCCTTATAACAAAACTCCCCTCTCTACTTACGGCTCGCTGGAGGGCTGATCCCCTTGGGGAAATAGTGCGGCTGGGGCATTTCCCGGCGCAGGACCCTCTGGCAAAGATTTCTTCCCCCGCTTTGAGGCCTTGGTCTCCGGATCTTCAGAAGCGGTCCTCTTCTCCCCTTGGATTCAGGGATTCTTGATCCCCCCTTTCTTGATAACCTCCTTAGCGGAGGCAGTAGCTTCCCTGCTCCCCCCTTCGCCTTCTCCCAAAGGCGCGGCCTCCAGCATCTTGGTTAATACGGGATCCGGCGTGGTCTCAGGGAGGGGGTCCGGACACCTTATCAATTTTGCCTTCGCTATCCACTCCTGTTCAAGGGATAGCTCTTTTAAGGGCAAGTTTATGATAAATACGCGGATAGCATGTCCGGGTACAGGACTACTTACTTGAGTATCCGGGCGATTGCAGCTCAGACCTGCATCCTCGGTCAAGTCCAGACACATTCCTTGTGATCCGAAGAATAATTGGTACATCTCCACGGGCGTCGCACCCATAAAATGTTGGAGAGCTCGTGGACCCTCCGGATTAAACTCCCACAGGCGGAGGGGGCGACGTTTGCAGGGCAGGAGGCACCGAATCAACATGACCTGCGCTACTACGACCAGATTGATCTCTCTCTCTAGGAGGTCTCGAATACGGCCCTGCATCAGGGGCACGCCCTGGGCAGCCCCAGTCAAGCCCTTTATTGACCCATGACGCCAGCCGCGGTGGAGGACCCGGGCGAAAGACAGGCAGCACCATCCATTTAGTGCCCCTAGGAGCGGTGATATAAAACCACTCTTGTTGCCATAGGCTGAGCTCCTCTTGAAAAGAGCCCTCGGGCCACGGAGCGTCAGCATTGTTGCTTATGACAGCCCCTCCGCACTCTGCCTGTTGCCCCTTGATCATCTTCGTCTCTATTTGAAGGTCTTGGGCCACAATCCGAAGTGAGGGGTAATGCGGAGGAAGGCCTCGCATACAACGATGAACAATGAGATGTGGAGGGTGGACTCCGGATCCAAGTCATGAAATTCCAGCCCATAATAAAACATGAGCCCCCTCACGAAGGGGTCCGTCGGGAAGCCTAGCCCCCGAAGGAAGTGAGACACGAACACCACGCTCTCACCAGGCTCGGGAGTGGGAATAACCTGCCCTTGGGCAGGCAGCCTGTGCGAAATTTCGCCGATTGCGTCTCTCAGCTTTAGCACGTCTTCTTCCGTGACGGAGGAAGGCATCCACCGGCCTAGTAGGTCGGAGCCGGACATCCTCAAAGGTCCGAAGCGCCTGAATCTGGAGCTTTGAGTGTTGGAACTCGAGGCGAGGGGCGGATTCGATTGAGATTGAAAGAAAGGAGCGGGCCTTGGTCTCGTTATAAAGAGGTTGAATACCAAGAGCCCTCCCCGTGACCATTCGGGACTCGCCTTCGATAGAGGAGGCGTGCCAACGGGCACGACTGGGTTACCCACACCCGTATTAATGAGAATCCCGGAATAAGGGGACACGATCTCTGCTTTGACAAGACGTGCCAAAGAAACCGCCTCGCTAAACACGCTGAGGTGGGACAGTAAAAACGATTCCAATAAAGGCTTGGCCGTGGTGTGATGTCACGCTGCAGAATACGTCAGCAGATTGAATTTGTGTAAAGATTATTCTCTCTACGGTGGTATGTGGAATTTATTTTGCAGAGCCGGACACTATCCTTGTGTTCAAAATCTTCTATGAAGTATTCGGAGGAGGAACCCGCCTTGCAATGCCGAAGACAATATGCGCGCCGGACTAAATGCGTCATTGAAGCCTGGTTCAGGAGACTCTTGAGGAGTCCTGGATTAGGGGTGTCCGGATAGCGAACTATCACCTTTGGCGGACTCTGGACTATGAAGATACAAGATTGAAGACTTCGTCCCGTGTCCGGATGGGACTTTCCTTGGCGTGGAAGGCAAGCTTGGCGATACGGATATGTAGATCTCCTACCATTGTAACCGACTCTGTGTAACCCTAACCCTCTTGATTGCCTATATAAACCGGAGGGTTTTAGTCCGTGGGGACGAACAACGATCATACCATAGGCTAGCTTCTAGGGTTTAGCCTCTACGATCTCGTGGTAGATCTACTCTTGTACTACCCATATCATCAATATTAATCAAGCAGGAGTAGGGTTTTACCTCCATCGAGAGGACCCGAACCTGGGTAAAGACATCGTGTCCCTTGTCTCCTGTTACCATCCGCCTAGACGCACAATTCGGGACCCCCTACCCGAGATCCGCCGGTTTTGACACCGACAAGTATCTTTAGGAAGTTTGCTTCCAAGAAGAACTCCAAGGGAGTTATCGGGGAGTCATCTGATAGTGATCTCCATACTCGAAGAATGGTGGAAGTACGGCCGTGCGAATGGCCGCATAACCCGCTCATGGAAGGGGCCAGAATCCTTCAGGAGTTTGCACAATATGCTGCTAATGCCGGCCTCACCAACTTCATCGCAACTGAATGTGAACAGTATCACCTCATCATAAATTCCTTTTTGCAAAGTTTTCATTTCCTTCCTAGGAATAATCCCCATGGGGTGCAGTTTAATTTATATGTTGAAAACCGTCAGATACCACTTACTGAGTTTTGTGACATATGCATGATCCCTTCTGGTAGGAGTTTAGTAGAACCTAGGCCCGTGGAGTTTGATGGTTTTTATCATACTCTGACAGTGGGGGGTGAGAGAGGGGTGTCGAGTGTCACCGCCACTAGCTTGCACTTTCCTGCTGTGCATTATTTTGCTCTATTTATTGCAAAGTGTTTACTTGCTAGAGAAAAGGTAGGTGCACTCAGTGCCCCAGATTTTCTTGTTTTACGTCGTGCACTTTACGGCAACAAAACTTATAGCTTGGGAGCTATTGTGGCACGTCGCCTCCACATTAACAGATCCAAGGGCAAAATACAAGGTGGTATTTACACTACTCACTTGGCTTCTCACTTTAACATTCAGATACGCCATCATGATTATCCTTTGCCCAAGGTTTACCTAGATCGCACGGCTATGGCAGACCACCACTTTATTGATAGCGAGAAAACCACTATGGATGTTCCATATAACTTGGTGTTCAGTGTGGACACTCATGATGTTATTCAATTGCCTGCACCTGCTTTGTTTGATCCTATTGCCAGTAGCGGATACAGGATTATGCCTAAGGACATAAATTGCCATCGAAACAACCTAGCTGCAGACAAAGTGAGCCTCGTGATGGGATCCTCAGGTGCCCGCTCCTCAGCATTTCAACATAGGACCCCATGGTTTCTTCGAGTGGTGATTACCAAGCTAGGCCAAAAGCCTAAGATTGGGGGAGTAATACGTCTCTGTCGTATCTATAATTTTTTATTGTTCCATGCCAATATTATACAACTTTCATATACTTTTGGCAACTTTTTATACTATTTTTGGACTAACATATTGATACAGTGCCCAGTGCCAGTTCCTGTTTGTTGCATGTTTTTTATTTCGCAGAAAATCCATATCAAACAGAGTCCAAACGGGATAAAAACTGACGGATATTTTTTTGGAATATATGTGAATTTTGGGAAGTGGAATCAACGAGAGACGATGCCCGAGGGGGCCACGAGGCAGGGGGGCGCGCCCTGGGCCCTCGTGGCCACCCCTTAAGGTGTTTGGTGCCCTTCTTTCGCCGCAAGAAAGCTAATATCCGGATAAAAATCTTGTCCAAATTTCAACCCAATCAGAGTTACGGATCTCCGGGAATATAAGAAATGGTGAAAGGGCATAATCTGGGAACGCGGAAACACACACACACACACACACACACACACACACACACACACACACACACACACACACACACACACACACACAGAGAGAGAGAGAGAGAGAGAGATCCAATCTCGGAGGGACTCTCACCCCTCCCATGCCATAGAAGCCAAGGACCAGAGGGGAAACCCTTCTCCCATCTAGGGAGAAGGCCAAGGAAGAATAAGAAGAAGGGGTCCTTTCCCCCTCTCTTCCGGTGGTGCCGGAACGCCGCCGGGCCATCATCATCACCGCAATCTACACCAACACCTCTGTCATCTTCACCAACATCTCCATCACCTTCCTCCATCTACCTACAGCGGTCCATTCTCCCGCAACCCATTGTACCATCTACTTGAACATGGTGCTTTATGCTTCATATTATCATCCAATGATGTGTTGCCATCCTATGATGTCTAAGTAAATTTTTGTTGTCCTATCGGTAATTGGTGAATTGCTATGATTGGTTTAATTTGCTTGTGGTTATGTTGTTGTCCTTTGGTGCCCATCGTATGAGCGTGCGCATGGATCACACCATAGGGTTAGTTGTATGTTGATAGGACTATGTATTGGAGGGCAAGAGTGACAGAAGCTTCAACCTAGCATAGAAATTGATGCATCCGGGATTGAAGGGGGACCATTATATGTTAATGCTATGGTTAGGTTTTATCTTAATGAATGTTAGTAGTTGCGGACGATTGCTAATAGTTCCAATCATAAGTGCATAGAATTCATAGCAGTGGCCTCTCCCACATAAAACTTTCTATCGGTCTAGTAAAGTAGTCAATTGCTTAGGGACAATTTCGCAACTCCTACCACCACTTTTCCACACTCGCTATACTAACTTTATTGCTTCTTTACTTAAAACATCCCCTAGTTTTTATTTACGTACTCTTTATATTCTTGCAAACCTATCCAACAACACCTACAAAGTACTTCTATTTTCATACTTGTTCTAGGTAAAGAAAACGTAAACCGTCCGTAGAATTGTAGCCTCGTTGGGTTCGACACTCTTACTTATTGAAAGAGGCTACAGTTGATCCCCATATACTTGTGGGTTATCAAGATCTTTTTCTGGCGCTGTTGCCGGGGAGTTATAGCGTGGGGTGATATTCTCGTGTGTGTTTGTTTGCTTTACCACTAAGTAATTTTTATTTTGTGCTCTTGTTTTCTATCTTTAGTTACGGGTAGGGAACGCAAAATACCAAAAAATTTATTTTTACCTACTACACCTATGATTGAAGAACCACTCAAAATCTATCACACTCCTGAAGCTTTTTACTTGGATCATCTTCGATCCCGATGTGCTCGTGCTGAAACCCCAACTAAATTAGTTGAGGGCAAATCTTTAGATGAGCATGCTAGTTATGTGAGACACCGCATATCTGAAAAAGGGAAACTTTTACCGGATCAAATTCATTGTTTGGCAGTGCTATGCTTGGAATTTATGTGAAATATATGATTTTACTTGTTGTTCTAAAGACCCTAAGAAACACCTTCCCTACCAAAGTTTGTTTAGTGATAATGGAATCGTATCTTCGTATGCTAAGGGTGTTTATAATTACTATGATGTTCAATAAACTGAAGAATTTGTTGCTTTTAAGGGTTCTTATGAAATTGCTTCTTTGATTGAAACGTATGATGCTACTCTTTACAAATCTGAAAATTTTTGCCATACTTAAATATTGTTATGATAATTATGCTTCTAATGTGTTGAACCGATTATTGAGGACTCCTCCGCTGTCCAAGAAGAGACTAATATCTTGCAGGAGTCTATGGAAGAAGGAATTGATGAAACAGTGGGCTCATTGGATGAAAAAGATGATGAGGAGAGCGAAGAACAAACGGAGGAAGAGCGGATTAGCTACCCGTGCCCACCTTCTAATGAGAGTAACTCTTCAACTCATACATTGTTTAATAGACCTTCGTGCTTACCGAAGGATGAATGCCATGATAATTGCTATGATCCTGTTGATTCATTTGAAATATCCCTTTTTGACGAACTTGATGCTTGCTATGCTTGTGGCCAAGATGCCAATATGAATTATGCTTATGGAGATGAACTTGCTATAGTTTGTTATGTTAAAAATGAAATTGTTGCTCTATTGCACCCACACATGATAGTCTTATTATCTTTTTAAATTCTCCCGACTACACTATATCGGAGAAGTTTGCACTTATTAAGGATTATATTGATGGGTTGCGTTTCACTACTACACATGATGATTTTGATAGATATAATATGCATGTGCTTGCTTCTCCTACTTGCAATTATTATGAGAGAGGAACTATATCTCCGCCTCTCCATGTTTCCAATATGATAAAATTGCAAGAAATTGTTTATACTATGCATTGACCTTTACTATGTGTGCATGAATTGTTCTCCATGACATGCCGATGCATACGAAGATATTTAGACTTCGTTGTTGCATGACATATGTTAATTTGTGCTCACTACTAAATCACAAATCATTGTTAATTAAAATTTTCTTTAATATACCTTGGGATCCGGGTGGATTCGTTACTTGAGCACTATATGCCTAGCTTAATGGCTTTAAAGAAAGCGCTGCCAGGGAGACAACCCGGAAGTTTTAGAGAGTCATTTCACTACAAAAAAAGACACATCCGTGACATTTTGGGCCGAACCAAAAAAATTGTCATACTTATGAAACTTCTATGACGATAATTGTGACAAAACCCGGTATGATCATAGCTGTGCTGGGCTCCTACTTCTATGACAAAAAATCATGACAGAAAATGGGCTTTACATCCTGGGCGGGCCGGAGAGCAACTGCATGACATTCTTTCGGCCGTCCATGACGGAAAAAACCATGGTAGAAGCGAGGGCGAGGAAAATATCGGGGTGTTCCCGGTTAAGGTGGGTGGTCGGGGCCGAGCGATGCGTGTTTATCTCGTACACCCATGCGCGTGGGTGCGAGGCGTTGGGCTCTAACTGAATCCGAGCGAGGCGTTGGGCTCTAACTGAACCCGAGCGATTGCACTGCAGGCTATGTTCTTGAACCCAAGCGATCGATCGATGGTCGTTAATCGAACCCGATCGGCGATTCTTCGCTCATCTTGCTGCTAAGCTGCCGGTCGATGCTGCCTCTGGATGAATAGCGAGAGTTGCTGGGGGGTTTGGATGAATAGTTCCCGGTGGGGGTGGATGAACAGGACCCCGTGGTGTTGCCTCTGGATGAACAGGACACCGATCAATCGAGCCGGTTGGGGCTGGATGAACAGGACCCCATGGAGGGCTAGATGAACAGGACCACCCCATGGAGGGCTGGATGAACAGTAGACGGTGGAGGGCTGGATGAACAGTAGCCCGTGGAGGGGTTGTTGAATAGGAGCCCGTGGAGAGGGCTGGTTGAACAGTAGCCCGTGGAGTAGCGCGTGGTGGAGGCTGGATGAACAGGAGCCCGTGGATGAACAGTCGCAGGTGGAGGCTAGAGGAGGTCGATGGTGGATGAGCGATGGCCCGTGGAGGCCGGAGGGGTCGACGGTGGAGATGAAACGATGCAGTGGAGTCCGTTTTGCGGTCGCCACACCCTCCCGATGAACAGGACCCTGTTTCAACCCGTGGCGCTCCAACACAAGTCTGTTTCCTCCGTTTTGCGGTACGCCACACCCCTCCCGGTCAACAGGACCCTCGTTTCAACAGTAGGAGGTCTTCCTCCGTTTTGCGGTACGCCAGACCCCTCCCAATGAACAGGATCCTGTTTCGAACGTGTCCGGTCGAACACAAGGCCGTTTCCTCCATTCTTCTATACGCCAAGCATTGTTTCCATCGGCTGTTCCGTCCAAGCCCTCCCGATGAACACGACAACGCATTCTGTTCCAACCCAGCCGGTTGGCTCCCCATGAACACGACGATGATGCAGTTTCTCCGTTCCGACCCAGCCATGTACACGAGCCCTGGCCGTACGTACGCGCGAGTAGGCAATTGAAACCCCGCCCGTATGTACATACATGGACGTATTTAATTTCTTGCACCCTGGCTGTTGTACGTACGTGTACATGCTACGTGCGTGCCTCTACTACGATACATGTGCGCCTCTACATCGATCAGTATGTACATACACGTTCGCGACCAGAATGAAAACGCTACGTACGCTTCGACCAGGTGGGTCCCGACTGTCAGGCACTTCCTTGCATGCGAAGATGTAGCTGGTGGGTCCCAGTAGTCAGGGGGCGAATCGTTTTTTTTTTTGCCCGGACGCACTACCTTGCGTGCGAAGATGTAGCTGGTAGGTCCCAGCAGTCAGGGGGGAAACGGTTTTTTCGCGAAATACAGTTGCCCGTCAGGTGGGTCCCAGCTCTCGGGTGGGGAAATAATTATTTTGCGCGTAATAAAGAGGCACTTCCTTGCGGCCGCCGTGGACCCAACTGTCAGCCTCTCCACATACAGTACTCTTCCGATAGAAGTCGTTCCTTGACCACGTTGACCACGCCGCGCCGAGAGCACCAGGGCGCTGGACGACGATGAGGCCTAGGAAGGGGACGACGCGGAGCCGGGGAAGACGTGTTAGTGGAAGCCCGCGCGGAGAGGAGTTCGAGGGTTCACTGGTTCGGCTGCGGTGTGAGGTTGCCGTCACCGTAGGGTCTGGCCAGCGGTGGGAATAGTAGGGGGCGGTGAGGCCTCTGCGGCAGCACAGCCGGCCACAGGAGGCAGGAGCATGCAGCATGACCGGTGCTGCTTTAGGCAGCTGGAGCAAGAAGACCAGAGGTTGAAGAAGCACTACGGCCGTTGGATGGACATCGTACGGTCACTGGAGCTAGAATCGTTCATATTGACTAAGTTGACAAAGCTCTCCGTCCCCGTCAACTTGGAAGGCCCACAAGTCAGCCACCCACCAAGGTGGGTCCCAACTAGCAGGGGGAGTATTCATTTTTTGTGCGTAATAAGGAGGCACTTCCAGTTGGTTCGAGCTGACAGCGGGGGGAAGGTTTTTTTCATGAAATACGGTGGCCCGTCCGATGGGTCCCAACGGTCAGGGGGAAACATTTTTTTCGCCAAATACGGTGCCCCGTCTGGTGGGTCCCTGCTGTCAGGTGGAGGAATAATTATTTTCCGCGTAATAAGCAGGCACTTCCTTGCGGCTGCCGTGGACCCAGTTGACAACCTCTCCACGTACAGTACTCTTCCGATGGAAGTCGTTCCTTGACCATGTTGACCACGCTGCGCCAAGAGCACCAGGGCGGTGGACGACGGCGAGGCCTGGGAAGGGGACGACGTGGAGCTGGGGAAGACGCAGCGGTGGATGCCCACGCGGAGAGGAGTACGATGGTTCACTGATTTGGCTGCGGTGTGAGGCTACCGTCGCCGCAGAATAACAGGGGGTGTGGGTGAGTAGAGGGATGCCCTGGCCAGCGGTGGGAGTAGTAGGGGGCAGTGAGGCCTGCGCGGCATCATGGCCGGCCACGGGAGGCAGGAGCAGGTGGCATGACCGGCACTGCTTTGGGCGGCTGGAGCCAGAAGACTAGAGGTTGAAGAAGCACGACGGCCGTTGAATGGACATCGTACGGTCACTGCAGCTAGAATCATTTATATTGACTAAGTTGACAAAGCCCTTGGTACACGTCAACTTAGTAGGCGCAAAGGTCAGCTTCCGAAATGGTGCGCCCCAGATGTCAGGGGGAGGAATCATTTTTTGGGCGGGTGAAGCTAGAATATCCGAGATTGAAGAAGAAGCATGGCATCCCTTGGATGGACATCCAACGGCCACTGCTGCTAGAACCGTGTGTTGACTATAAGTTGACAAAGCCTTGCATACGCATCAACTCTCTTTTTTTAGGGGACTCGCGAACTTAGTAAGGCCACAAGTGTGTGGCAGAGAACTTATAGCCCATTGGAGATTTGTAAGAATGTGCAACCAATTTTTGAATTCTAATGGAATTTACTACAGCCCATTTACAAAGTACAGCCCATTTCAACCAACCGCTCAAAACAGAATTCAATAAAATTTCCCACATTTTGATGGGATCCGAAATATTTTTATCCCGAAATTTCTAGTCAGATTAAATACAATTTCAATATAAATTAATATTACGTAAAAATCCAACGAAACATTGCGCTCGCAACAATTAATGAAATTAAAATTTTCATTATCCAAAAATAATATTTTATAAAGTAATTACGTGTTTGGTGAACTTTTTATAGTTACTGCCCAGTTTTTATAATTACATCCCATTTATTATTTCTTAAAGCTTATTTTCTTGTTAAGCCTAGTGCATCCCTCCTAGGAAAGATTTGTAGCCCAGCGGGGCGGAGAATAACAACTTGACCTTGCCTGGGTATTCCTAAAAAAAAGTATAGCTGGGCTAGCCATTTTCAGCTTGAAAAAAATTAATATCTGGGTTGGATATTTGGCCTAGGCTAGACGGGCCACAGCCTACCCAGTTAATACCCGCAGTGATGTTTTTGTTGTTGTTCGGAGGAGAAAAATTAATATATGGGCTAAACATCGCTCAAGAAAAACTCTGCAGTGCTCACACCTCAAAAACAACAATACTGCTCGAGCTGCTTGGTCCCAGCTGTCGGCCGCTTCTTGTGCAATTTTCTCATTTATTGACTAATAGGTTGACAATGGTGTGGGATCGTGATGTCAGGAAAGTAGGAGGAAGCAAAAAAATATAGTTTTATATACTAATAAGGAGGCACTTGCGTACGTGCGGCTATGGCCCTGGTGGGCCCCACTGTCATCCTCTCCAAGTAAAGTCATCTCCTCATCCTCATGTCCGTTGACCATGTTGACAACGCGAGACGGCGGTGCCACGGTGAGCGCAACAACTCGAAGGACGACGGAGAGGGCCTCGCGGGCCCTATGGATGGTCTGATACAGCGCCCGCTGCTCATTCGGGAAGCCAGGATCATAGGGCCACATGTCCGCGACGGCATTGTCATTCGCTTGTTCACCGGTGCTCGTTGAGGAGACGGAGGTTGCAACCTGAGTCCTCCTGCGCTGGTAGCTCTTCCGCCATTAGAGGCGTCGAAGTGTGCCGCACCTGCTCTATGGTTAACAAGGCATGAACCGGCTTGGGCGATGGCGCGGGCTCACGGTCGGCTACGTCCATCGTCGATTGTCGCCGCTCAGCTCGGCGAGCTAGCTGGCGAACCAAGCATGTTCGGGCTGGACCGACCGCTGCCAAGCACGAGTCGACCGCCTGCCCACCTGCACCACCTCCCTCGCTGCGCTTTACTGCCGCTGAAGCGGTCAGCCGCCGCCGCTTCGGTGCAGGCGATTGCTCCACCTTCAAATGACACATGTGTCGTCCGTCCGTCCTTCTGCCGCTCCGCTGGCGCCAACAACGAGGCATAGGACACCGCTACCTCCGCCGAGGCCCCACCCTGCCGGCAATGAGGGGGAGGATTTCCCCGCTCCGCCGAGGCGCCGCCCGCCGGCAATGAGACAGAGGACATCGCCTGCTCCGCCGAGGCCCCGCCCCGCTGCCAGCGAGGTCGCGCTACACAGAAAACGAGGAAGAGGAACACGGTAGGTCGCCGCCTGATAACCCACAAGTATAGGGGATCGCAACAATTTTCGAGGGTAGAGTATTCAACCCAAATTTATTGATTCGACACAAGGGGAGCCAAATAATATTCTCAAGTATTAGCAGCTGAGTTGTAAATTCAACCACACCTGGATAACTTAGTATCTGCAGCAAAGTATTTAGTAGCAAAGTAATATGGAAGTAACGGTAACGATAGCAAAAGTAATATTTTTGGGTTTTGTAGTGATTGTAATAGTAGCAACGGAAAAGTAAATAAGCGAAGAAGAATATGTGAAAAGCTCGTAGGCATTGGATCGGTGATGGAGAATTATGCCGGATGTGGTTCATCATGTAACAATCATAACATAGGGTGACACCGAACTAGCTCCAATTCATCAATGTAATGTAGGCATGTATTCCAAATATAGTCATACGTGCTTACGGAAAAGAGCTTGCATGACATCTTTTGTCCTACCCTCCGATCGCAGCGGGGTCCTAACGGAAACTAAGGGATATTAAGGCCTCCTTTTAATAGAGTACGGACCAAAGCATTAACACATAGTGAATACATGAACTCCTCAAACTATGGTCATCACCGGGAGTGGTCCCGATTATTGTCACTTGAGGGTTGCCGGATCATAACACATAGTAGGTGACTATAGACTTGCAAGATAGGATCAAGAACTCACATATATTCATAAAAACATAATAGGTTCATATCTGAAATCATGGCACTCGGGCCCTAGTGAGAAGCATTAAGCATAGCAAAGTCATTGCAACATCAATCTCAGAACATAGTGGATACTAGGGATCAAAACCTAACAAAACTAAATTGATTACATGATAAATATCATCCAACCCATCACCGTCCAGCAAGCCTACGATGGAATTACTCACGCACGGCGGTGAGCATCATGAAATTGGTGATGGAGGATGGTTGATGATGACGATGGCGACAGATTCCCCTCTCCGGAGCCCCGAACGGACTCCAGATCAGCCCTCCCGAGAGAGTTTAGGGCTTGGCGGCGGCTCCGTATCGTAAAACGCGATGAATCTTTTTCTCTCTGATTTTTTTCTCCCCGAACACGAATATATGGAGTTGGAGTTGAGGTCGGTGGAGCGTCAGGGGGCCCACGAGGCAGGGGGCGCACACAGGGGCAGACGCGCCCCCCACCCTCATGGACAGGTGATGGGCCCCCTGGCCTTGATTCTTTCGCCAATATTTTTATATTTTCCAAAAATAAGCTCCGTGAAGTTTCAGGTCATTCTAAGAACTTTTGTTTCTGCACATAAATAACAAAGTGGAAAGTCTGCTGAAAACAGCGCCAGTCCGGGTTAGTTCCATTCAAATCATGCAAGTTAGAGTCCAAAACAAGGGCAAAAGTGTTTGGAAAAGTAGATACGACAGAGACGTATCAACTCCTCCAAGTTTAAACCTTTGCTTGTCCTCAAGCAATTCAGTTGATAAACTGAAAGTGATAAAGAAAAACTTTCACAAACTCTGTTTGCTCTTGTTGTTGTAATATGTAAAGCCAGCATTCAAGTTTTCAGCAAATATTATGACTAACCATATTCACAATAACTTTTAGGTGTCATGTTTACTCATGTCAATGGCATAATCAACTAGCGAGCAATAATAATAAATCTCGGATGACAACTCTTTCTCAAAACAATCATAATATGATATAACAAGATGGTATATCGCTAGACCTTTCTGAGACCGCAAATCATAAATGCAGAGCACCTTTAAAGATCAAGGACTGACTAAACATTGTAACTCACGGTAAAAGAGATCCAGTCATAGTCATACCAAATATAAATTAATAGTAATGGATGCAAATGACAGCGGTGCTCTCCAGTTGGTGCTTTTAATAAGAGGGTGATGACTCAACATAAAAGTAAATAGATATGCCCTTCGCAGAGGGAAGCAGGGATTTGTAGAGGTGCCACAAGGCAATATGGGCTCTTGGTTAAATCAACAATAATGCATATAAGAGCCACTTGAATATTTTAATTATGGTCTTCTCCTATCGACCCCCAAAGAAAAGAAAAGAAATAAAACTATTTACACGGGAAAGCTCCCAACAAGCAAAAGAAGAACGGGAAATCTTTTTGGGTTTTCTTTTAGTTATTACTACTACAGCAAGAAAATAAACTAGCTAAAAGCTACAACTAATTTTTTGGTTTTCTTAAGGTTTATCAAACATGCAAGAAGAAGGCATAAAAAGTAAATAAACTAGCATGGATATTACAGTGAAAAAGTATGAGCACCGACATCTAGCAATGAGTGTGCAAACATAAATTTAATGTCGGTGGGAAATACATACGCTCCCAAGCTTAGGCTTTTGGCCTAAGTTGGTTTAGTGCCACGGATGGCCTGGCGGATATCCATAGTTGTAGTTGGGGTCGTACTGAGATGCAGCGGTCATTGCATCGTGTGCTGCAGCTTGGAGGCGAGCTATCACAGCCCTCATCTTATACTCCTCCGCCTCCTCTCTGGTTATGTAATATCTCCCCTTTGCCTGAAAGTCAAAGAAAGTGGAAGCAGGAAGAGTGACGTGATAGGTGCATCGTCTGTCAAAGATTAGTCGGTACTGGAGGAACTGATCGTTCCTCTCAACAAAATGATGACAAACCATAGCCTCATAATCCAAATAAGTAGGAGGCAACTCAATATCATCCTCACGTATGGCTATACCCAGAAAATTAGCTATACGGGTTGCATAAACTCCACCGAACAAATCTCCATTAAATCTATTATTATGCAACCTACGCGCAACAATAGCTCCCAAATTATAATGTTTATCTCCTAACACAGCGCTCCTAAGAACACTGAGGTCAGGTACACACATATGACATGCTTCATCCTACCACTTATGCACCTACCTATGAAGAGAGCAAAATAATGTATAGCCGGAAAATGAATGCTCCCTATGGTAACTTGTGCTATGTCTCGAGATTCCCCCACAGTTATACTAGCAAGAAAATCTCTAAATTCAGATTTGCGGGGTTCACTAGCACTACCCCATTGTGGATGTTTGCAAGCAGTGGTAATATCTTCTAAGTTCATAGTATAAGAATTTGTGACAGCCTGGTTTTTGCCCTCTCTCATTTGCTTGATATTATTGTGATTAAATTTGAAACTTGGAGTTTTTGAATCTTTTCATATGGACTTAAACACTTGGGTACTCTTGGCTTTCACCCAAGTGCTCCATTTCCGTCTCTGATTATCATTCCCCTTCTGATCCATCCCAAAATAATCTTTGGAATATTTTTCTTAAATCAAAAATATTCATTTTCTCTCAAAAACCCTAGCCAGATCAGTATGCTCCAAAGCAACCCTAATTTTTATGGCCCAGAAAAATCTGAGATAATTCACAAATATTCTTTGAACCCTAGGGCACCTTCCTGAGCAAAAATATTTCATCACTTTTTGGAATATTTTTGCTACAGAAAATATTTTCTGTTCTGGACAGAAATGGTGGTTTCTACAGCAACTACCATTTTACTTGCTCCATTGTGCCTGGGTTTTCTTGTGCATTTTCACCTTAGTAACTCTTGGCTAACCTCCAAAGCACAGCCTCTAACTCCCAGCCATTTGACCTCAGTAACCTCTCAAAGTTACTGACCAGAAACTTACCTGGCGTGTAAAAACTTGTCTACTGAACCTGGATCCAAACCAAAGCGTGGTAACATCTCAAACTACCACGAACAACATGCCAGACATGAAGATTAGGCTTAGATCGGCCTAATGTCATAGTCCACGCGGTGACCGCGTTCGTCTAGAGGTGCTGGCATGCATGTCGACGCGCTCTGAGTGCCGCCGAGCGCTCTGTTTCGCGCGTGCTCGCTTCCCCGACTGCCGTAGCGCGCCAAACTTCGCCACCATCTGTGTCTCAAATCCCTTAACTCCCCTCTAGCGCTCGCCGATGCCGGAGCTCGCCGCAGCGACCACAGGCACGGTCCGGCCAACCCAACCGTGCGGTGCGCACTGTGCTCGTCGCCTTCTCCTCGTTCCTGTGCTCGTCCCCGTCCGCCAATAGTTGCCACGTGAGTTGCGTCGCCTTCTTCCCCTCTCACTGATGCCGCTCATCGCCGGGCGCCGTGGATAGGTATCCACCGGCGGAGCCCGAAACCCCCTCGCCGCTCGCCTATAAATGGAGCCGCCCCCAGCCTCCTCGAGCACCATACAGCACTCCCACACACCCCACAAGCGAGTAGGAAGCCGTAGCCCGGCCGGGCAGGCCTCGGGCCGCCGTCCCCGAGCTCAAGCTCGCCGGTGATCCCATCTGGTCGCCGCGGTAGCTCCAGCCCCTCCCAGGCCAGGGCGATCTTTCAAGGGCCTCCGCCCCTCTCCGTTGAAGCCGTTCCGCCCTTCTGGAGCCCCTGGAGTTGCCTCTGCTCTCCGTCTTCTTCATCTCCGGCGACCACCATGTTCTGCCTCCACTTGCAAGGTTGATTCCGATGCTGTCCGACCGCCCCTAGCTACGCTACGGGTACGGGCAGGTGCGCCTCAACCCCCTCTTGCCATCCCTCCCTCTCGTTTTGGCCAAGGAGTCCTCGTCGCCGGCGAGAGCTCCGGCGGAGCTGCGACTCCCTCTGTTTCCTTCTCCCCCTCCTCCTAACCTGACTAGCGGGGCCCGCTAGTCAGCCACTCTGTACGCGCGCGAAGCGGTACGAGTGGTGGCGCCCCTGGGCTTTACGCCTTCGACGTCACCCCCCAGCCTGTTTATTTTTATTCAAATTCATTTGAATTTATAGAACACTTCAAACAGCCATAACTCCTCAACCATAACTCCAAATGAATTGATTTCTTTTGCATCTTGTTCTTTGCAAAGAAATCTAACAGCTCACCAAAGATGAGATTTTTCTGAGCTGTTTAGAATTTGTGGTGATTTTCAGAAGTGTTCTTGATATTTTCTTTTTGTGTTTAAAATTATTTTCAGAGGGTGAGGCTTGTCTTGAGGATCACCATAAGGCTTGTGAACCTCATCTGCACTAAGGCAAGCCACAACAACATTTTCATGGTGTCATTTCAATATTTATGATTTTTCTTACTGGAATGAAATGATTAATCCATGCATTTAAATAACTATTGTGTTATTTATATTTTGTTAAGTGTTTGCTAGTTAATATGCTTGATTTACAGAATGTGGAAACTAGCTTAGTTGGTGAAGCAAAGCTAGGATTTATTTGTGGTGATGATAGAAGTAATTTTTGTTATGCATGTTATAAATTATTTAAAGTTATGTTCTTGTATAAATAAAATGATAAAAATTTGCTAGAAAATATTCTGTTAAGTACTTGTTTAGTCATTTTACTTGACTTACAGAATGTTTGAACCTCACTTGGTTGGTAAAGAAATTAGGATTTGTGTGTGGTAAAATCTTTGTTAGTCATATGAGAAATTAATCGGAGATACGTTCTTGCATGAGAAAATAGTAAAACTTGCTGCAAAATATTTTGGTTAATATGTGAGTTATCTTGATCAGCAAAGTAATATGAGTTGTTGATGTTTATGCTTAGTGTGAATATGGATGACATCGGTCATTTTCGTTATTAAGTGATGCATGTGTAGTTTTGCATTTCATGGCATGCTATGACACCAGTCATTTTCATTTTAAGTTGAACTTGAATATAACTCAACTTGAATATACCGTTGATTGGGTCATGGTGCCACTGAATCGAGTTTTTCCCAGTGCAACCACATTTGCCTTTGTGGGAAGGCCTTGATTCGGTCCATTGACATTGCCTCTAGTCGGTGCCTCCAACTAGGGAAGGTTACGTCGTGCTTACCCTGGCCTGGTAAGCAGGCATAACCTTGTGTCCGTTGTTGAGATTATGGTACCGGGTCCCCGAGTGGGATCGTTTTGGCCACGACGGTGGTCGGTGTGTCTTTGGCAGACACGGGGCCACCCAGGACTAGCCCGTTGGGGATTTGGTCGGAGTGGCCGGGAGAGTGTCATGGCAATGGAAGGGTTTCATCGGAATGCGGTTGGTCCACCCGAATGGGAGTGCGAGGCCATGGGTTCTGTGGTGTGGGTATGGTGTGCTACCTCTGCAGAGTGTATAATCTATCGCTAGCCGAGTCCACGGTCACGGACACCTCATAGTAGGTCCCACCATGAGTCAACGTTTAATAAAATTTGCACACTAAGCTATGAACTTTGCATTGTTGAGGATGGCAGAAAGGCCATCGAGATATTCGGGACCAGATATTGGTCGTGGTTGTGATCGCGGTAAGGATCACGAGTTACTCTTGTTAAGACCATGTTGGTGGCTTGTTTGTGATCCGAGAATGATCACGGTTGGTAAGTTGTCCCGAGGGACATTCGAGCATGATCACAGCATGTTTGACATATAGTGTTGCATTATTAATAATTGGTTAAGCATCATGATATTGTTTGCCATTATGATTATGCCTGTTGTGAGCTTGCAAGTACATTCAATGTACTGACATGGCGTGTCATGCCAGATTTCAGGAAAGTCTCATTGTAGAGGAGCGCTTCTCGAGTCTAGATCGTGTCCACATCGGTGTCCCTGTGATATGGAGCTTCCGCTATGATGTTATTCCGCTGCCACGTAGTTGTTCTGATCGAGGCCCCTTTATGTTCACTAAATAATGTACATATTGTTCATCCGCACTGGGTGTGCCGCTTGGCCTCGACAGCTGTTGTAATATAAACTCTATTCCGCTAGCATCAATAAAGCGGTTGTTTTCTGTACCAAGATGTTGTGTGTTGCCAGAAGACATGGTCTCTGGGCTGGCAATGCATGGTAAACCGGTCGCTCTGAGCCGGGGTGCCACAAAATTTTCATAAAGATCAAACAGGACAGTTTGAGAATTGCGTGAAGATGAAAATTCAAACCTCCTCACAAAGGAACTAGTGAGATAGTGGTACTGGGGGCACTTTTCTGCCTCGAAGCTCACAAGATCAGCGTTACGCAAGTATGCGTTAAATTCTTCCTTAATTTTAGCTTGATCCATGAAGTCCTTTGAAGGCCATTCACAAGGCCGCACGGGAGCGTCCCTTGGTGGCTCATCATCAGCATCACGCATTGCAAGCCTGGGTCCTTGTTTCTTTGAAGAACCACCTTGGTACATTTTCCTAAGCATATTTCTTCCTCTGAAAAATTTCTGAAATTTTGAGTAACTTCAAATAAAAGTGAACCAAGCTCAACAAAATTGATAGCAACTACTCCTACAAGTGCCTAGAGCCTATATCATGTATTAGAACAACTTGGAAGCATATAAATTTGACATGCAAGCTCAAGAACATGGTCACCTAGGCAGCACAAATTTACAATGAATAAAGCACTAGAACAAAAACTTATTGGACCAATGGAGGAGTCACATACCAAGGAACAATCCCCCCAAGCAGTCTTGTGAGAGGTGCTTTGAGCAAGGAGATCAAAAGTCGCAGCAAAATGAGCTAGAACTCGTGCTTGAGCTGGATGGTGATTTTTTGGGGAGGAAGACGTGTGTGGGTGCAGGAATAAGTGGAGGGGGCCACCGTGCGCCCACGAGGCAGGGGGCGCGCCCAGGGGGTGAGCGCGCCCTCCACCCTCGTGGCCAGGTGCTTGCTCCCCCTGTTGTGTTCTCAGTGCCAGATATTCTCAAATATTCTAGAAAAAATCATATTTCATTTACGGGGCATTTGGAGAACTTTTATTTTCGGGGTATTTTTATATTGCACGAATAATTTAGAAAACAGATAGGAAAATACTATTTTTACTTTATTTCAACTAAATAACAGAAAGTAAAAGGATGGTACAGAAGGTTGTGCTTTCTAGTTTCATCCATCTCATGCTCATCAAAAGGAATCCACTAACAAGGTTGATCAAGTCTCGTTAACAAACTCATTCCGAATAACATGAAACCGGAGAAATTTCGAATAACACTATGTTACCTCAACGGGGATATGCACATCCCCAATAATAAGAATGTCATATCTCTTTTAGACAGTAGGAAGAGGAAATTCAAAACCTCCAAAAATAATCGATGGAATTTTTCCAATAGAATTGATACTATGGACTTGAGGTTGTTTCCTCGGAAAGTGTACCGTATGCTCATTACCATTAACATGAAAAGTGACATTGCCTTTGTTGCAATCAATAACAGCCCCTGCAGTATTCAAAAAGGGTCTTCCAAGAATAATAGACATACTATCATCCTTGGGAATATCAAGAATAACAAAGTCCGTTAAAATAGTAACGTTTGCAACCACAATAGGCACATCCTCACAAATACCGAGAGGTATAGCAGTTGATTTATCAGCCATTTGCAAAGATATTTCAGTACGTGTCAACTTATTCAAATCAAGTCTACGATATAAAGAGAGAGGCATAACACTAACACCGGCTCCAACATCACATAAAGCAGTTCTAACATAGTTTCTTTTGATGGAGCCTGGTATAGTGGGTACTCCTGGATCTCCAAGTTTCTTTGGTATTCCACCCTTAAAAGTATAATTAGCAAGCATGGTGGAAATTTCAGCTTCTGGTATCTTTCTTTTATTTGTAACAATTTCTTTCATATACTTGGCATAAGGATTCATTTTGAGCATATCAGTCAAACGCATACGCAAAAAGATAGGTCTAATCATTTCAGCAAAGCGCTCAAAATCCTCATCATCCTTTTTCTTGGATGGTTTAGGAGGAAAAGGCATGGGTTTACGGACCCGTGGTTCTCTTTCTTTCTTTGTGTTTCCTAGCAACAAAGTCTCTCTTATCATAACGTTGATTCTTTGTTTGTGGGTTATCAAGATCAACAGCAGGTTCAATTTCTACATCATTATCATTGCTAGGTTGAGCATCAACATGAACATCATCATTAACATTATCACTAGGTTCATGTTCATTACCAGATTGTGTTTCAGCATCAGAAATAGAAATATCATTTGGATACTCAGGTGTGTCTACAACAGGTTCACTAGAAGCATGCAAAGTCCTATCATTTTTCTTTTTCTTCTTTTTAGAAGGACAAGGTGCATCAATATTATTTCTCTGAGAATCCTGCTCAATTCTCTTAGGATGGCCTTCAGGATAGAAAGGTTCCTGAGTCATTTTACCAGTTCTAGTAGCCACTCTAACAGCATAGTCATTTTTCTTACTATTCAATTCATTGAGCAAATCATTCTGAGCTTTAAGTACTTGTTCTACTTGAGTGGTAACCATAGAAGCATGTTTACTAATGAGTTTAAGTTCACCTTTAGCATTAGCCATGTAATTACTCAAGTGTTCAAGCATATAAGAATTACGTTTTAATTCTCTAGCAAAATAAGCATTGAAGTTTTCTTGTTTAACAATAAAATTGTCAAACTCATCTAAGCACTGTCTAGCAGACTCTTATAGTGAGGAATATCACCTTCATCAAATCTATAGAGAGAATTTACCTTTACTACCTGTGTCGAGTTATCAAGACCATGTGTTTCTTCAATAGGTGATGAATTAAGACCATGTATTTCTTCAATAGGAGGTAATTCTTAACATCTTCAGCTTTTATACCTTTTTCTTTCATAGATTTCTTTGCCTCTTGCATATCTTCAGGACTAAGAAATAGAACACCTCTCTTCTTCGGAGTTGGTTTAGGAATAGGCTCAGGAATTGGCTCAGGAAGTGTCCAATTATTTTCATTTTTCAACATGTTATTCAATAGAATTTCAGCTTCATCTGGTGTTCTTTCCCTAAAAACAGAACTAGCACAACTATCCAGGTAATCTCTGGAAGCATCGGTTAGTCCATTGTAAAAGATATCAAGTATTTCATTTTTCTTGAGGATGATCAGGCAAAGTATTAAGTAATTGGAGAAGCCTCCCCCAAGCTTGTCGGAGACTCTCTTCTTCAATTTGCACAAAATTATATATATCCCTTAAAGCAGCTTGCTTCTTATGAGCAGGGAAATATTTAGCAAAGAAGTAATAAATCATATCCTGGGGACTACGCACACAAGCAGGATCAAGAGAATTAAACCATATCTTAGCATTAGCCTTTAATGAGAACGGAAATATTTAAAGGATATAAAAGTAGCGAGTTCTCTCATCATTAATGAACAGGGTGGCTATATCATTTAATTTAGTAAGATGTGCCACAATAGTTTCAGATTCATAGCCATAGAAAGGATCAGATTCAACCAAAGTAATTATATCAGGATCAATGGAGAATTCATAATCCTTATCAGTAACAAATATAGGTGAAGTAGCATAAGCAGGATCATATTTCATTCTAGCATTCAGAGTTTTTTGTATAAGCTTAGATAATAATTTCTTAAGATCACTTCTATCATTGCAAGCAAGAAAGTCTCTTTTAGTTTCTTCATCCATAACATAGCCCTCAGGCACAATAGGCAATTCATATTTATTGGGAGAGCCTTCATCATCACTTTCATCAAAATTATCAGTTTCAATAATTTCATTCTCTCTAGCCCTAGCAAGTTGTTCATCAAGAAATTCACCAAGTGGCACAGTAGTATCAAGCATAGAAGTGGTTTCATCATAAGTATCATGCATAGCAGAAGTGGCATCATCAATAACATGTGATATATCAGAATGAATAGCAGAAGCAGGTTTAGGTGTCGCAAGCTTACACAAAACATAAGGTGAATCAAGTGCAAAGCTAGATGGCAGTTCCTTACCTCCCCTCGTAGTTGAGGGATAATTTTTTGTTTTTCTCGTCTTTCAAGTTCTTCATAGTAACCAGCAGATATAAATCCCAAGTGACTCAAAGAATAGAGCTATGCTCCCCGACAACGGCGCCAGAAAATAGTCTTGATAACCCACAAGTATAGGGGATAGCAACAGTTTTCGAGGGTAGAGTATTCAACCCAAATTTATTGGTTCGACACAAGGGGAGCCAAAGAATATTCTCAAGTATTAGAAGCTGAGTTGTCAATTCAACCACACCTGGATAACTTAGTATCTGCAGCAAAGTATTTAGTAGCAAAGTAATATAGAAGTAACGGTAACGATAGAAAAAGTAATATTTTTGGGTTTTGTAGTGATTGTAACAGTAGCAACGGAAAAGTAAATAAGCGAAGTACAATATGTGAAAATCTCGTCGGCATTGGATCAGTGATGGAGAATTATGTCGGATGCGGTTCATCATGTAAAAATCATAACATAGGGTGACACAGAACTAGATCCAATTCATCAATGTAATGTAGGCATGTATTCCGAATATAGTCATACGTGCTTATGGAAAAGAACTTGCATGACATCTTTTGTCCTACCCTCCCGTGGCAGCGGGTCCTATGAAACTAAGGGATATTAAGGCCTCCTTTTAATAGAGTACGGACCAAAGCATTAACACATAGTGAATACATGAACTCCTCAAACTACGATCATCACCGGAGTGGTCCCGATTATTGTCACTTGAGGTTGCGGATCATAACACATAGTAGGTGACTATAGACTTGCAAGATTGGATCAAGAACTCACATATATTCATAAAAACATAATAGGTTCAGATCTGAAATCATGGCACTCGGGCCCTAGTTATAAGCATTAAGCATAGCAAAGTCATAGCAACATCAATCTCAGAACATAGTGGATACTAGGGATCAAACCCTGCCAAAATTAACTCGATTACATGATAAATCTCATCCAACCCATCACCATCCAGCAAGCCTATGATGGAATTACTCACGCATGGCGGTGAGCATCATGAAATTGGTGATGGAGGATGGTTGATGATGACGATGGCGACAGATTCCCCTCTCCGGAGCCCCGAACGGACTCCAGATTAGCCCTCCCGAGAGAGTTTAGGGCTTGGCGGAGGCTTCGTATCGTAAAACGCGATGAATCTTTTTCTCTCTGGTTTTTTTCTCCCCGAACACGAATATATGGAGTTGGAGTTGAGGTCGGTGGAGCATCAGGGGGCCCACGAGCCAGGGGGCGCGCCCCCCACCCTCTTGGCCAGGTGGTGGGCCCCCTGGCCTTGATTCTTTCGCCAATATTTTTTATATTTTCCAAATATAAGCTCCGTGAAGTTTCAGATCATCCTGAGAACTTATGTTTCTGCACATAAATAACACCATGGAAAGTCTGCTGAAAACAACGTCAGTCCGGGTTAGTTCCATTCAAATCATGCAAGTTAGAGTCCAAAACAAGGGCAAAAGTGTTTGGAAAAGTAGATACGACGGAGACGTATCACCGCCGCTCGGGTCCAAGTAAGGCCACCGCTGCTACCCTCCGGTTGAAGCCAAGATAGGCGGGTTGGCCACTGATGGCCGGTTAGCTTCTTGGCGGCGACGTGGAGTCGGAGAGCTATGTTGGAGAAGGACGCTGCTTCTACTTAACTGCTAGTGCAGTTGGCTGACTGACACGTGGGACCAACATGCATCTGGGCCACATGTCAGTTATGGAACTGCACCTGCAGTTAAGTCACTGAAGCTTCTGATCGGCTCAGCCGGACACAGGTGGGCAGCTTCGGTTAATTAATTATACCTCCAGCGCACCCCTTTTTAGTTGAAGAATGTATGAAATGTAATGAATCCGGCATGTTTATATGAAATCCGACCATGTATGAATGAATTTATTTCGATTAGTTTTAATTCTTGTATCACTGGCATTGGATGAACATGCAAAACAATACGTACTAGCATTATTCCCAGGGTGATCACCTCGTTTGCAACAGTTTCACATGTACTCCCTCCGGTCCTTTCTAGTCTGCATACAAGTTTTGTCTGCAGTCAAAGTATCTCTACTTTCACCAATCTTATAGGAAAAAGTATGCACTTTCACAATGTGCGAAGTAAAAAAGGAACAGAAGGAGTAAAAAGAGTTTGAGCAGCATTTTAGCATTCCTGTACATTGCAATCAAACACACAGGCCTGGCAATTCATAGAGAATATTCAAAACAATCGATGATTATGCATCTCAACGATTCACATGTCAGAGCCAATATTTACTTAACAACTAAAGAATAAAGAAAAAATGGATCAACGCTGCTGACAAGGGCACCCCATTCGAAAATATCAAACGCATGTCTTCTTGCTAAAATCAATGAGCAGAATTTGACAAGGTTTTCCCATTCCAAAATATCAAATGCCTACAATTGTGAAATGGGTAGGGTTTTCCATCAGTTCGGACATTGACATAGCACCTCGTGCTAAATAAACCAGCTGTTCTTTTTGTGCAGTTCCACCAAAATCAACCAAATTCGCGCGTAGCTTGTATGATTTCGCCCTTATATATTGCAACGCCTTGAACTTATCGGCACCTCCTTTCTTGTGGTGGAAATGAATGATTCAATGTATTCATGAACATTTTGTGCAGTTCCCACTGAAATCAAGTTGAGCACCCCTGTTTGCACAAATACAAAAAAAGTGATTAGTATAAAGCAAACTGTACTATGAACTGATAGTTTAAACAGGCACCTACATGGTCCATGTAGAGCACACTTTTAGAAAAATGGAACTCACCAGAAAGAATCCTAGAACAAGATTGTACTCGCGCATCACAGCAAGAAAATGGAGATTTTTCAGTCCTTCTGAGCTGAAGTTAGTTTGGTCTTGTGGGGAGTAATGTAACCATCCTTCAACTGCTCCTTCTGATGAGAAGATAGACAGGGCTTCTTCATCCTGGCATAATCGGAACTAGTCACTTCACGTACTCCATATTCTTCTTCAGAGGAGGATGATCCTATTGTGCAAAGACAAGAGGATAACTAAATGCTAGCATCCCTGTTTGCTCGAAAAAAGGAAAGGAAATATTTAAAACAGCACAGATGAAGCACTTCTCAAGGACAATACCACTTTTTCATGACAAGTATCTAAGCGGTAGCACAACACCAATAGAGATGACAAAGCTCAATCATATGGATGAAATCAGTGGGCGAGTACCTACCTTTGTTAGGAGGCTTATTGTGTAGAGCATACAGATGAAGCACTTCTTCGGAACCATCTGTTGCTATCTACTGTGGTGTCCATGCTTACTATATACTCCTCGATTAGTTTAATGTTTCCAACATCTTCTTGTGCAGTTCCACTAAAATATATGGTATCTTCAAAAAAGATCCCTATTTGCACAAGTAGAGATAATTACATATTACATTAAGAGTGGCATCAAATCGTTGGCAAAACAATTGCTCGTTCCAGCCATAGCAATAAATTAAGATGCAAAACTATATCATTACTTGTGTCATCACAGCCCAAAGGTTTCATTACAGCACCGGGGAGTTGATTTTTGTTTTTCTTCCACTTGTTCTTCCCCTTCATCACTTGGTTCAATAACAGACAAGATTCGCCTTCAATGTAAGATTTGGCGTGTCAATTAGGTTGCACAAGTATAGCACTAAACAATGACATTAATTTTCTGATGAAAGTGGCAAAATACAGGCCAATAGTTGTGAAATATCCTTATCTTACCTCAATGAGATATTACGGTGCACATACAGACTGGAAGTCTTGTCTCCATTTGTGCAGTTCACTAAAATCAAGCAACATTACCGTACAAGTAGCACAACATATGAAAGCACACTACAGAATCATGTGAAAGAAGGCTAGTACTGACCTCTCATGACACAGAATTCAAACAACTCACAAGAAGAAGATCTGAACCAAATTTGCCAACACAGATAGGAAGTAAGATCTCCTCTTGTGCAGTTCCACTAAGATTAAGCAATCAAGCAACATTGTCGGTGTGACATTTTGGTTGAACTACACAAAAAACTCTTAAAACAAAAGTGTTTTGTGTAGTGCAACAAAAGGTCACAATGGCAACGAGGTGAAGTAGAAAACCCTGTTTACATAGAGGTGCAAAGGAAACAACTAGTGGTCAATAACGGTGGATGACACAGAAGCCAACAAAAAGAAGCATCGAAAAAAAGCAAGACAGTAGCATTTCTCAAATGGTGGCGTTGATTTATATTAACAGAGAGATTATATTAACAATAAAATTCATTAAACATGTAATTTTCTTTTAACTGTGGCATTGCATCAATTTTCCAGCGGCATTATTAGAGGGTGTTTGTTTACAGGGACATTTTGATGGAGGGACTAAAAAACCCGTGTCAGTCCCATCTAAACCAAATAGGAGGGACTTTTAGGGACTAAATGTGGGCATTTGGGACCAAAGAAAGAAGACCCCGAGAGAGTGTCTTTTTGGGACTTTTTCCAACAGTTGCCCCTGCCACGCATCGCACCTTGTCTCTATTAGTTCATTACTAGGGGTAACATGGTCTTTTAGCATGTCATTTAATAACCTCTAGTCCATGTTTAGTCCCTGGAACCAAGCAGGTAGGGACTAGGGAGTTTTTAACCAAACAGGGCCTTAGATTAACAACAGCTAAAGAGTTGCACGGGACAGTGAACGCACCAGCACCATGTGCATCTACCGATGTACTGGGGTGATGCACAGTCTGTTACAACAAAGATCAAACAACCAAGGAGCATATTTGTGTTGGTCCCAGTTTTCTTATCTTTAGACACCTTTCCCTATGTGAGCGCAGCAAATCTAGTCCTGCTCAAACTCTACAGCCTTATCCCCCAAAACAAAAGATCAGTTCGTTACAGATGTCCGTACGGCGTTTGTCGTTGTTTTCCCTTTTCGACCAACGTAGGTGCTGGATAGCCAGTCTGTACTAGTAATTTCCCCACTTCCTTTCCTCTTTGAACCACGTCCTAGATTTATGCTATACAACTTTCCCCACTACTTTCCCCCATTCCTGTCCACTTTGAACCACGTCTTAGATTCATGCGATACAACTTTCCCCACTACTTTCCCCCTTCCTTTCCTTTTTGAACCACGTCCTAGATTCATGCTATAAAACTTTTCCCACTACTTTCCCCCATTCTTTTCCTCTTGAACCACGTCCTAGATTCATGGTATACAACTTTCCCCACTACTTTCCTGTTTGATCCAACACCTAGATTCGAAAAGTGTATAGAAAGCCTACATGCAGCTAGAGCAATGCATGTGGAATAAGTAAATTATACCTTAAGGTTCTTGGGGTGTGGCCCGGTGGGTGACCGGAGGCTGTTCGACCCACACTATGTACGGCGGCGAAGAAGAAGGGCTCGGAGGCCCTCCCGCGCCGCCGCTGGGTGAAAGTGAACAGTTGTGCCGATAGTGGATTCCCTCCTCACGACGGCGACAAATAAGTAAGCCTCCTTCCCTTCGTGGACGGATCCTGCCCGGCTCTTTGACCAGCAGTGAGGGGAGAGAGAGAGGCCAACGAAGTCTTGTTTAGATCTGGAGAGGGTGAGAGAGTGTGAAGAGAGCAACTACAAGCAGACCAGCAGTGAGGGGAGAGAGAGAGAGGCCAACGAAGTCTTGTTTAGATCTGGAGAGGGTGAGAAAGTGTGAAGAGAGCAACTACAAGCGCTGAGGCTTTAGCGTGTATATATATACTGGAGAGAGTGTGAAGAGTGCAAACCCTAGAAAACAAGCGCCGAGGCTGCAGCTTATACGTGATGAGGTGATTATACGGTCACTACGAGGTCGTATAGCTCCGTATCCATGCATTTTGACCAGTCAAAGAATCCTCCTGGCACGAATTATGCTCAAGTGTAGTTATCGAAACCGAGACCTCAAGTTTGATGAGCGAACAGGCTAACCAGCTACACAACCCTCCCGTTATGTTCAACGAGAGGAAAATAATCTTTTTTACATTCTTGCATTCATGTGACAAGCATGTCGTGTTTTTTTGTGCGTGGGAGTCATTGGGATTTAAATCATATCGTGTCATGTGGCTTTGGTGGTAAGGCTATCCACAGTGGTGCAGAAATAATGCAGCCTTAGTCACCTTACCTCTCTCCACATAGTACGTTGGGTCCCACCAGTCAAAGGGTGAAACAAACAAATTAATAAGAAAAATTAAAAGCGCCCGTGTATCTTACCTCACACATCTCGCTCTTTGCCGAACACCGTCCAATTGATCCCTCTGTCGCTCACATACTATTTTAAGTGAATCCTTATTATAACATGCACACAATTTTGGGCACTTGTATTTGACCTAAGTAAGTGTGCCACCGTATCTCGTACGACTCCCTCCGTCTAGGTGTAATAAGTCACGTTAGAAGGTGCAAGCTATGACCAAGGTGCAAGCAGATTGGACGAGAAGGAGAAACTTGACCGGTCATTCCTCCAATCAAAGCCCTGATTTCTGTCTCTAAACGCAACAATTAATCCAAACAACTAAGAGATGTCGTTTTAGCTACCATGCAGGGCCACGTATTAACTCGCATGCAAGCTGACTTTGATTTCTTGACTGATCAACGCGTAGTTGCGCTCCATACATTGGGTTTCCGGGGGAGATAACAAGGCATAGTAAGGAGCGTTTTACATTTCTTAGGCTGGTCATAGTGATCAGTAACTTGAACTAGTAACATGCATATGTTACTAGTCTATGTTACTACTACGCGAAGTTTGCCGTCGGAAGCAAGCCGATCTGGCTCTCCTGAGCTAGCAAGGTTTTTCTAGCCCGCCCAAGCTAGTTGTCCCACAACAGCTAACATATTTTAACAGTTCCAAACGCCTAACCTTGCCCGGCTATGCTATAAGCTGTTCTTGCTAAGGATCCAAACGCTCCCTAAGTAACAACGCTCGCTAGCAACGAGGCCAGGAGGGGATTGAGATGCGAAGTTAATGGACGACGCCTAAACATTTTGGGAATATCTGATTTCCGTAAGATGACTTAACACCTAGACGGAGGGAGTACTACTCCTCAGTCCATGTTTGATGGAATATTCGTCACCTCTTCTCTTCTTGTACGCACTCCATTTGTATCTCACTTCATGTGGCTTCGCACTCGCACAATTTTCCTGTTCTATGAACCTATGTGTGTGTGTGTGTGTGTGTGCGTGTGTGTGTGTTTAACAGCATGTGTGTGTTAGAGAGAGCGGCAGATCGACCTACTCCTATAGAGAGATGGTGTGTAGTGTACGATTTTAGCCGCGAGAGTCAGTGCATCCTTTCGTTTCCGGGCATCCGGTAGGGACAGGCGGACAGCTGCAATGCCCGCTCCTGACCAGCCTGGCCCAACCAAAGCCCCTCCATCGCCCGCGCGCGCTTCCCGCCCGAAACGGTCAGCGCCGCTCCAAATAATCGGTGCCGCATTCATGCCCGGGAAGAGCGGACGCGACCTCTCACTGGCGCCTGCCTTGAAGGGAGAAGCGGATTCAAGAGATATGGTTGCTTCGTCCGTCCAACTTACTGCTGGGTCTATGTGATTTGACGGCTCATTGGTCATTATTACTGAGGTGGTAGGACTGTTGGATGTCCCACGCTTTCAGTGAAATGAGGTACTACTAGATTACAATTTTCTCCATTCTTCACGGTAGCAGAGTGCAAGAGCAGTGAAAACACGCAGGCTCAGTGATTACATGGCCCACCTCACACTATCACCATATTTTCTGGACACCGTGCGACACCTAACTCTTTACATAGTACTCCCTCCGTTCCTAAATATAAGTCTTTGTAGATATTCCACTAGGTGGACTGCATACGAAACAAAATGAATGAATCCACACTTAAAATGCATCTATATACATCCGTATGCGGTTCATGGTGAAATCTCTACAAAGACTTATATTTAGGAACGGAGGAAGTACTTGTATAGTACGTATTGTAATTTATCAGCGAGATAGTACAATGCTATGAAGCTTCGAGCTTCGGTTACATGTATCTTGCGTCCAAGGTTGCCCATTGCAACATTTTATCAAATACAAAGGAGACTAACATGCATGCTATTGCATCTCAATGATTGACAGATCATAGCAAATATCGGTTCCTCAAAAAGATCATAGCAATTATGTACTCCATCCGTTCCAAAATAAGTGTCTCAACTTTTTGCAGGGGGTGTTTGTTTCCAGGGACTTTTTAGTGTAGGGACTAGAAAAAGTCCCTCTTAGAGACTTCTTAACCAAACAGGAAGGACTACTAGGGACTGAAACTTGCTTTTTGGGACTTAATGAAGAAGACTCTCAAGGAGAGTCTTTTTTGGGACTTTTCCAACGATGCCCCTCCCTGCACCCATTGCCCCGCCGCCCCATGGTGTTGTTTGGTTGTTATTTTTTCAGTATCTTTGGGGTAACATGGTCATTCAATAACCTCTAGGGAGGGACTAGGGACTTTTTAGTCCCTGAAAACAAACATGGAGGGACTTTTTAAGGAGTAGGGAATTTTTAGTTGGGACTAGAAAAAGTCCTAGGACTTATGAACCAAACAGGGCCTCAATATGGACTACATACGGAGAAAAATGAGTGAATCTACACTCTAAAGTACGTCTATATACATCAGTGTTTGGAGTATGTACTAGTAGTTCATATTGAAATCTACTAAAGGACATATATATCCCAAACAATATGATAATCTCTCTAACCAAGGTAGTAGGGACGAGGAGTAAACGGAGGGAGTAGTAAAATTTTCTCTTCGTCCTGCGAGCCACCATGCGCGTGGGCGAGGGAGCGGGCATAAGGCGTACAGTACTACTACTAGTAAGTAAGCTTCACCTCATCCTGCGAGCCACATGCCCGTGGGCAGGGGAGACGGTGTACTAAGAAAGCTTCTCCTCGTTCTGCGAGTTCACAGGACACATCAAAAGTACTCCAGTGTATAGAGCCTTGCCTCTAAGGTAGGCCCCACATGGTTTGCCTCTTTTTTAACATAATGCGTCAAGTCGCAATTTGTTTGTTCACCCATGGTAGACGATCCTCCCTCCATCAAGTGGACAATAAGTACATGTGTCAAATTACCATATGGGATGCCTTTTCGTACAGAAATGAGCTCCACTGTGTACCCGCGCGGGTGTGGTTGGGAAAGAGACGGGAGTACGTGCGCCGTGCGTGCACATCTTCTCTTCGTGCATGTCCCCCACCTACGTGGGTGTGTGTGAGAGATACAAACCTAGACAAATGGCTTGTGCATTCGTGAGCGTTTTTTGTGTGTGTGTGGGGGGGGGGTTATTTCACGAATGTATTTGTGGAAATATGTGTCGATGACATCTCAAACAAATTTTCGCATGCAATGTCGTCTGTGAAATGGAGGCCTATCCATATCATATATAGAGGGTCGGGCGATCCACGAGAAGAGAGGGAGGGGTCATAGATATCAATAGAGTCGGAGAGAGGATCAAGTGGGTGGGTGCGAGTGTCGGTGTCAAAATCGGCGGATCTCGGGTAGGGGGTCCCGAACTGTGCGTCTAAGGCGAATGGTAACAGGAGGCGGGGGACACAATGTTTACCCAGGTTCAGGCCCTCTCGATGGAGGTAATACCCTACTTCCTGCTTGATTGATCTTGATGATATGAGTATTACAAGAGTTGATCTACCACGAGATCGTAGAGGCTAAACCCTAGAAGCTAGCCTATGATTATGATTGTTCTTGTCCTACGGACTAAACCCTCCGGTTTATATAGACATCATAGGGGGCTAGGGTTACACAGAGTTGGTTACAAGGGAGGAGATCTACAGATCCAAATTGCCAAGCTTGACTTCCACTCCAAGGAGAGTCCCATCCGGACACGGGACGAAGTCTTCAATCTTGTATCTTCATAGTCCAACAATCCGGCCAAAGGATATAGTCCGGCTGTCCGAGGACCCCCTAATCCAGGACTCCCTCAGTAGCCCCTGAACCAGGCTTCAATGACGATGAGTCCGACGCGCAGATTGTCTTCGGCATTGCAAAGCCGGTTCTTCTCCAAATTCCGAGTACCTATTAAGTAGTGTCCGGCTTCCCATGAATGTTGCACTCCTCGGCTTCTGCGCCTAATAATGGCTATCCTCCACGTGTCGAGCGAATGTGAGAAGTCAGGGCATTTTTACATTTGCCACCCTAACCATGTAAGTAAATCGTCTATTTAAAGAGTCGGGGATCCTCAGATCCAGATCACACCATCCTCCCACAGCGAGTATCCATCGGAGCACGCCCGAAAAAGTCCATCCCACCATGGCCGGCCATCGTAGCTCCTCAATATTACATATCGCTGGCTACGTCGCCCTTTGCGAGCTGTTTTTGGGCTGGGAATCTCATTTCGAGCTATGGAAGAGGCTATTCTGCCTCGCACTTACCCGTACGTGAGGGGTCAATATATCAAGTGGGCGGAGCCGAGATATGGCGCATCGCCGGGACCGGATACCTGTCCGGTACTCCGAAGAAGGCATCCGAAGACTGGCCTTTGGAATGGTTTTACATGGAGAACGTCCCCCTTCCGGAACCTATTCGGATGGGCCTTCCTGAGTTCGACAACGCCGCCCTAAAGAAACACCGCAGCTGGCGCCCTTGGCGACCCCAGGAGGAAGATAACAGAGAAGTCCTTTACCTGATGGGCTGGATAAAGACGCTGGCCCAATCAGGATTGACAATAATCGAGGTTATGTCAATATGTATAATGTGGCGGGTGCAGCCACTTCAATATCGGGGACAACCCATGTGGCACTTCAATGGAGAAGACGATGCCAGCCGCTGCGATCGTAAGGGACCGGACTCAGTCGCTGCTTTAGCGAAAATTCTGTCCGATTTGTACAAAGACGAGGACGAGGAGTTCATCCGCATTAAGCCGTGGGATGGATTCCCCATGTACAACCCCCCAAGCTGGGTGAGCTGCTACTTTTACTCCAAACCTTCCCACATTCTTCGTCATAAGTATTTACCTTGCCATTTCATAGCAGGAACTGCGAAAAGCTGTGAGGGAGGTCCATAGCCCGCCTCCACAACCAGAGGACCCTGACCGGGCCCTCGACCCCGGACTCGAAGAAGATCCGGACACATTTGTGGAGCTTATTGACATAACATTCTATCAATTAAGCTGCGATGGTGCCATGGTGGCCATCATAGCCGATTATCCTGGACTACTCCCTGCATTACATGTAAGTAAAATCGGAGTCCCAACTTCCGCAAAGGATCCCTTTTTCTGCACTTCACCTACCGCACACATATGGTGTCTTACAGGGAAGGCCCTCGGGACGCCGTGCCGAACCCGCAGTGACTCACCAACAAGGAGCACCGAAGCCGGGTAGGCTTAAAAGGAAGGCGGTCAGGACTAAGACGTCGTCGCAGAGGTACGAAAAAGAACCCCGCTCCGTGGTTGTCGTCTTTTGAAATATAATAACGCCCATGTTTCCTACTAGGAAAAATGATCGCCGGACTATATCTGGAGAGGTTGCCGGCCACGCCTCCACCAGTCGGGCCCCAGAGCCGGACATAGAGGCGGACGCTAACATGGGGCCAACACCAGATGTTCCTCCTATAGAGGATGTGGATAGGCTGTCCGCTACGAATTCCGAAGTGGAGAGTGCCATGAATCACAGGCGTCGTCGGGCCGTACTCCGTGACGCTTGTTTCTCCCAAGAGGCGTTCGATGCCTTCAACTCAAGAGACACGTACACCCGAGCTACTCAAAATGGTCTTGCCAGAGCCACGGACCGGACGTAAAAGATATACGGGTAAGAAAATCTAATAATTATGTATATCAGTAGCCCCTGAGAATTGAAACAGTTGGCACAACTGATTTAAGGATCATTGTTTGCATAGGTTCTTACTTAGAAGAATACCCAGTTGTCTCGAGAGCTGGAGGAATGCAAAGCCCAGCTACGGTCTGCAGTTTCCGCAATGAAGGAGTCTGAGAAGGCCCCCTCTGGTAACACTTGTTTCCATTGAAAAGAATAACATGTACCATTTAGTATTCGTGTCACGACCGGTTTTTCAATAAAAATATTTATTGAACAACCGACCTATGAAGTCCAATATGAGGAAAAATCCTTCATACCGGTTGACAAAACTTTGATACAATAAGCCAGTAGCATTACAATATTACAAGGGTCGGACTGAAGATGCCCAAACAATTATTACAACACGCCAATGATTAGACATAGTGGCGGATATGACTCAAAGGTGTGGGGTGGAAATACTACTGACTCGAGCTATGAGTGGTTGGTGGAATAACACAGCGGGGTGGTTAATAAGTCTACTGCACTGGCGGCTCATCGAAGGCCGAGGTGAGGCTCGATGAATTTTATTTGGGTAGCGGAAGCGGATATATCACAATGACTAATCCAGGGTCGCACGAGACTGACCGATTCCTCTAGGCGTCGGACTCGCTATCGAACTCTTCATCCATGAGATCGCCTTTCACAAGATCTGGCCAAATCAACAAGCCAGGTGAGTACTATGAAAGTACTCGCAAGACAGTTCGGACAAAAGATATAACAAATGAATGCATGAATGCGACATGGTTAATCTTAACAATGCTCAATTAAAATAGTATAGCGAAATAATTAAGAAGGGAATCGGCGGTAGTGCGCTCAAAAACCCAAAGAAGATAAACTCAAAACCGATCGGGTGTCTGAAGCGACGCCTCGAAGGGTGAATAAATAAGCAAAAAATGCCACAGTCGGGCGTCTGAGCAACACCTCATAAAGGGCTTATATTGAAATAAAAATACATGCGTGCCGTAGTCGGACGTCTGAGCGACATCACGGAAAGGGCTTATAATGAAAATAAATAACAACAATGTCAAGCTCGGACGTCCGAGCGACATCACGTAAAGGGCTTATAATGAAAATAAATAACAACAATGTCATGATCGGACGTCTGGCGACATCACATAAAGGGCTTATAATGAAAAGAAATAACAATAATGCCGCAGTCGGACATCTGAGCGACATCACAGAAAGGGCTTATAATGAAAAGAAATAACAATAATGCCGCAGTCGGACGTCTGAGCGACATCACAGAAAGGGCTTTCATCACAAAGATATAGCACTCATAATAAATATTCAACACATGAATATAAACGGATCAGTCCATCCACAGGAATAAACATTTAACCGGACTTAGTACTCATGTGAATCCCGAGTATCTGCTCACCAAAACTGACACTTGTCGATAAGATAATCTGAGAACTTGGACATGGATAAGATGATTCGAGGAATTATGACTCTGCAGAGTTTGTACTAAAATTACTCACAGCCAACGGATTTCCGTAGTCCCTGAAGGACTAGTTCCGTTTATGGTATTTCTAAGCAACACAGCTAACCAAGACACACCCATCCTACCTCACGAATGCCAGTGAATCACCCTAGACATCGTCCAAGAAAAACTTTTGAGACAGGGAGATCACAATCTCGAATAGCATGGGATCAAATTTATATTCACGCGCTCTAAGGGGTGCCCCCTCTCGGTCCCAACCGGAAACACCCATGCCCCCTGACCGGATGACTGGCTTTAATACAGGGCCATGGAACCATCATAACGGCATCTCCATTTGGTGTGTACCAGAAAGCGGTTACGCAACTTACTAAGCCATATCCCTTGCGGAAAACATGTGGTAGTACGGGAAGGAAATGGATGGGAACCGAACTAATACGGGTTGACATCAAGTCAAATAGTATGGCATAAGACTGCATGCTAGAACACTGCCATCTTACCCATCCTCATGCCAACACATGGCCATGCACATTCACATCCAACACGTATGGATTATCGAACTCACTTGCCTCAACTTTGCATGAAAATAACCTTCATCGGTATGCTCACAAACATGCCATGAAACTACTTAATGCAAACCTGCCAGAACACTCATCATATCAAAAGTTCAAACATGCTTGCCTGGTTAGGAGAAGTCGGAGTCTAGCTCGGCGAAGTTCGCAGCTCCGTCACCTCTTCCGGAACCTACGGTATAGCGAAAAGGCATACTAACGTGAAAACCAACGCGTGCATAAAAGTTGTTTCCAAAAAATTTCCAAATAAATCCCATAAAAACTAGACAAAATTGTAAGACTGTCAGAAAAAGAATCACTCAAAAATCACTTTTTATTAAAAAGTTATAAGGGTTTCTGTCCAGGGACTCATCTGTAATGAAACAGAAAAGTTCCAAGGTTTGGTAGAGAAAAGCGAGAAAAGCGGTTCGAATATGCAAGCCCACAGGGGAAACGTACTCTGCCCGAAGGCGCCAACGGAAAACGGTTCGCGGGAAAAGAAAGAGAGGCTGACATGGGGGGTCCACATGTCAGGTTTGAAAGACCTCGCCGGCGCCCGAAGGTTGCGGTGGTCGTCGGCGTCGAACCACGGCGAGTCAGGGAGTTCGGAGTGTACCAAGAGTATCAGCGTGTCCTTCCACGTCGGTGGGTGGTGGACTTGGGCATCGGGGAGCACCACATCGACGGAGAAACTTTCTCCGGCGGACGGCGGCTCAGGCGATGGTGGGGAACTCTGGTGGTGTGCTGCAAACTTCGAATTGAAGCGTGGGTCAGAAGGAGGGATGTACTAGAGAGCTACTGGCAAGAGATGGGAGGCAGAGGTACACGCATGGGAGCGAATCGAGCTGGATCCCGTGGCGGGTCGCGGCGGCCGGAGTCGAGGAAGGAGACTCCCTCGGGGCTCTTCCAGTGGCTAGGCAGGGTCTTGGTGAAGTGCAGGTGGTGTGTGCACGAGAGCGAGCTCGGGGCTCCTTTTATAGGCGATCCGAGGCGGTGGCCGTGAACGGGCTTCTCCGGCGATGGTTCTGGCGGCGCAGAGCTTGGTCGGGAGGTTTAGGGAGTGGGCGTCGGCGTGGAGTTCCACTGGTTCCGTTTTGACGCTAAACAAGCTTGGATTAGGAGCCCTGGGTGGATTCGATGGAACGGGGTGGCGCGGGCCCGTCGGCGGCAGAGGGTGCGCCCTGTGCTTGCCGGGCCACGGCGACGGTGTTGCGTGGGTGCGCTGGCATGCATGAGGCCACACAGAGGGCTAGGGCGCAAGGGGCGGCGCAGAACGGCGTTGCGAGCCGGAGCAGGCTCCGTTCGGCCGCCACGGGTGGCCCTGCAACCGCAGAGGCTGCTGGCGTTGAAGATGCTCACCGCCACCGACGCCTGCGTCCGTCCAAGCGTGCGTGTGGTGCTCTGGCCAGGGGGAATAGGTCGTGCGCAAAGCGCCAGGGTGCACGGGCGATCAGTGCCAACACTCTGACGAAAATGACACTTCAACTCTGAACTTTATAAAAGTACACAGGAACAGTGCCGGCCGACTGTTTGACGAACTGATTTTGGCAAGGGGCAAATGTTTCTTGATCTGATCGTTGGTGTGGTGGTCTCTCATTGCATCGAGGGCTGCCTGAATTTTGGTAGAATTTTTTGGGGAAGAGGAGATATGAATTTCACCAAAAATGATGAATCTGGTCCAAACTTGCAGAGGTTAAATTTTGAAAATTTTGAAAAGAGGAAGAGTGGATCAAGATGGTTACGGGTTGTGGGTACCAAGGACTATCCAAGGGAGTTGGTTTGAGGTCAAAAATCAAGAGCATTAGGGTACTTGCTTTGAAATCACTTAGGCTCAAAAGAAAAGACAGAATTATTTTGGGAGAAGAAATAATTGGAATAAAGTCCAAAAATGGCTTTTACTAGTTTGGACAGAATGTTTGAGTTGACCAAAGTGGAAGGAGGGTTTTGGGAGAAATTTACCACAAGAGGCATGGTAAAACCAAGGATGGATCAAAACCAAAGAATAACCCAAAACCAAAAAGGTTTCTTTTTAGAAGAAAATAAATCCAAGAAATGAAGAGAACTCAGAAGAGAGGTTTTTAAGAAGGGTTTAAATGACCTTCTTCAAACCAAGCAAGGCTTTTGCTGAAAACAAAAACAACAAAAAATTTGGAGTGTCACAGCACCTACCCCCTTAGGAAAAATCTCGTCCCGAGATTCCAGTTGATTTTCAAATAATTGTGGGTGCTCTGTTCGAAGGAAATCCTCCCTTTCCCAAGTGGCTTCACTTTCTGTGGTTGCTCTCTTGAACTTTGAAGAACTTGGTGGTTTTCTGTTGGGTTCTCCTTTCTGACTCTTCCAAGATTTTTATCGGATGCTCCCGATATGTGAGATCTGGTTGCACGTCAATGTTTTTATGGGGTACTTGTTTCTCTGGTTTGCTTACGCACTTCCTCAACTGGGAGACGTGGAATACGTCGTGGATGTCGGATAATTCTTCGGGTAAGTCTAGCTGGTAGGCCACCGTGCCTCTTCGTGCTACTATGCAGAAAGGCCCGATGAATCGCGGTGCTAGTTTTCCTTTAATCTTGAATCGGTGCAGGCCTCTCATGGGTGATACTCGTAGGTACACAAATTCACCGGGTTCAAAATGGACTCCACGATGCTTCTGATCGTAATAATTCTTTTGTCGACTTTGGGCTGTCTTGAGCGGTCCTTAATTACCTTGACTTTATCCTCAGCCTCCTTGAGCAGGTGCGGGCGAAGATATGACTGCCTCCCGGCTTCCGACCAATTTAGCGGGTACGACATCTTCGTCCGTCTGAGCTTCAAATGGTGCCATTTGTAGGCTGGGTGATAGCTGTTGTTATATGTGAATTCTGCGTAAGGTAAGCTCTCCTCCCAACTGGTCCCATAGGTGAGGACACATGCTCTCAAAGATATCTTCTAGAATTTGATTTACTCGTTCGATCGCCCATCCGTCTGGGATGGTATGCGGTCTTGAATGCCGGTGAGTTCCCAGAGCTTGTTGTAAGTGATCCCAAAACCGGGAGACGAATTGAGTGCCTCTCTGTCCGAGATTATTTTCTTTGGGACTCCATGTAGGCAAACGATACGGAGAGGTAGAGCCTAGCAAGCTTCCGAGTGGTGTGTGTTGTCTTCACGGGATGAAGTGAGCTACTTTAGTCGATCTATCGGTGATTACCCATATGGCATCATGTCCGTGTCGTGACCGAGGTAGTCCAACAATAAAATCCATTCCGATCTCGTCCCATTTCCACTCGGGTATCTTATTCGGTTGCAATAGTCCCGGCGGTTTCGGTGCTTTCGGCCTTGATGCGTTGACAAGAGTGACAACATGCAATAAACGTGGCTATGTCTCTTTTTATACCATGCCACCAAAATGTTTCCGAAGATCTTTGTACATTTTTGTTCCTCCGGGATGGATTGAATATGGAGCGGTGTGGCTTTCAGCCAGGATTTGCTGTTTAAGGTCATGGATATTTGGTAGCGTAGCCCTGTTCGTACCACAATATTCCTTGCTCATCAATACTGAATTCTGAGGCCTTGCCCAATTTCATCTTACGCTTTATGCCTTCAATGCTAGGGTGTCCACGTTGAGCCTCTCTAACCTTCTCTATCAGGGTAGGTTGTACTACTAAGTTTGACACACTGCCTTCGGTGACCACCATCAGGTTGAGCCTTGCGAACTCCTGCTGGAATTCAGGTCTTAAGTCCGCATGCTGTCGTTGTTCGGACTAGGATTCCGACTCGGGCGTCTGCTACAACATTTGCTTTGCCCGGGTGGTAGTGGATCCCAACATCATAATCCTTTACTGATTCCAACCAGCGTCGCTGCCGTAAATTTAGTTCTAGTTGTGTGAAAATATACTTGAGGCTTTTGTGGCCCGTGTATATTTCACAACGATTACCAAGTAGAAATTGTCTCCATTCCTTGAGTGCATGTATCACTATTGCTTATTCCAGGTCATGGGTAGGGTAATTTTCCTCATGCTTGCGAAGCTGTCTAGAAACATATGCGACAACCTTGCCTTCTTGCATTAATACGCACCCGAGGCCCTTTCGAGATGCGTCACAAAATACTTCAAAATTCTTGTGTATATCTGGCACAATTAGTACTGGTGCTGTCGTCAGTTTCCTCTTTAGTTCTTGGAAACTTTTCTCGCAGGCTTCCGTCCATCAAACTTCCTGTCTTTCTTGAGTAGTTGCGGCATTGGCTTTGCTATGGTCGAGAATCCTTCAATAAATCTTCGGTAGTATCCTGCCATTCCCAAGAAATTTCGTACATCCGTCACACTGGCTGGTGGCTTCCAGCCAAGTACGGCCTTGACTTTTTCCGGGTCTACGGCAATACCTTCTTGAGTTAGTACGTGGCCCAGAAAACCTACTTGCTTTAGCCAAAATTCACACTTGCTGAATTTGGCATACAACTGATGTTTCCTGAGTTCTCCTAGTACAATCCGGAGATGTTCAGCGTGTTCTTCCGGTGTTTTGGAGTATACCAGAATATCATCGATAAATACCACAACAAACTTATCCATAAACTTCATGAATACTTTGTTCATGAGGTGAACAAAATATGCGGGGGCGTTTGTTAGTCCGAATGGCATCACGGTGAACTCGTACAATCCATATCTGGAGGTGAAGGCGGTCTTGGGAATATCCTCGGTTCATACTTTCAGTTGATGATATCCCGATCTCAAGTAAATCTTTGAGAATACCTTGGCCTTAGCGAGTTGATCGAATAAATCATTTATTCGCGGCATCGGATATTTGTTCTTGATTGTGACCATGTTTAGCGCTCGATAGTCTATGCACAATCTCAGTGTTTCATCCTTCTTTTTGGCGAATAAAATTTGTGAACCCCAAGGTGAGGAACTGGATCGTATGTACCCTTTTTCCAACAGTTCCTTTATTTGCTCCTTCAGTTCCACCAATTCGGAAGGTGCCATTCTGTATGGTTTCTTGTATATGGGAGCGGTTCCGGGTGCTAGCTCAATGCTGAATTCTATCTCTCGATCTGGTGGCATGCCTGGTAGTTCTTCGGGGAATACATCTGGAAATTCACATACTACTGGAACTTTGCTCAATTCAGAAATATCCACCTTGTTCAATCTCGGTTGCCTGGATATTTTTCTTTCCTTGGCTGAAACCTTTATGGTCTCCCCGTTGTGATGGGTGAGAATTACAGTCCTGTTGAAGCAGTCAATAAAACCTTTGTTGGTGGTTAAACAATCCATCCCTAAGATGGCATCCAGTCCTTTATTTTCCAATACGATAAGATTTGCGTGAAACTTCAACCCTTCAAACTCGATAACCACACCCTGGCAATAATTCTGGGTAACTTGCTTAATTCGAGGACTTGACGATCATAGATTTTCCCAAGGGAAGCATCGAAAAATTATTTTGCAAAGCAAAACTTTTCAAAACGAGCGAGTGAGAAGCTCCAATCAAACAAAACCATGGCAGGTATTGTGTTGATGTGAAACGCATCGAGTACGATTCAGGGGCATTTTGTGCTTCCTCTTTGGTCACGTGGTTCAGATGACCCTTCCTGTGGTTGTTATTTGGGTTGAAATTGTTGCGCTTTGGTGCCGAATTATTGCTTCCGTTGTTCGGCTTTGGGGTCGAGTTCCTTGGCTTGGGGCACTGCTTGGCATAGTGCCCTTCTTCTCCACAAGCTGTAATGTAACGCTTTGGGCGGTATGTGAACTCCTTGTCCCTTGCGTGGAAATTCTTGATTGGGCGTGAGACGCTTGTCATGGGTTTGGGTGTCCAGTTCTTCCGAACATCTGTCTTGCTTTGCGGTGGTTCTTGGTGTGTTTAGTCTGGTCCCTCTTCCGCTTGCGGAAATCTTCTAAGCTGCGTCTGTCATTTTCCAAGGTAATGGCCTTATCCACCAGCGTCTTAAAAATCTGGAAATGTGTGTACGACCAATTGACATTTAAGCGCGGGTGTCAGACCGTCTAGGAATTTCTCCATCTTTTTGTTTTCTGACATACGCTCCTCGTTGGCGTAGCGAGATAGCAGGGTAAACTGACTGTTGTATTCTGACACTGTCATTGTCCTTTGCTTGAGGTCATCAAATTATCTCTTTTTGATCTTCATAAGGCTCTTAGGAATATGTGCCCCACGAAAACCTTCTTTAAATTCCTCCCATGATATATTATTTTCGTTGGGTGCATGTGCAGGAAATTTTCCCACCACGATGCGGCTGCTCCAGTGAGATAGTGCGGAGCATAAAGTACTTTCTCAAGGTCCGAACACTGGGCGATAATTAATTTTCTCTCCATGTCTCGAAGCCAGTCCTCGGCTTCCGTGAGGTTTGTCGATGTGAGAAAATGTTTGGGGACGCCGTCTTACGTAGCTCGAGATAACTTGGATTGCTGCTGATACGGTCCATGGTGATTTCCCATATTGATGACTTGGTTCAGTATTTCTGATGTTGCTGCGGACTTTGGTCATAAAGACGGCACATTTGGGAAAGTGCCGTTTCACTATCCTGCTGACTTGTCTGTCCCTGTGTGAAATTGTTGCCTGGGGGTGTGTCATAATTCGTCTCTGTCGGAGTTGGCATGGCGCGCGTCCAAGGGCGCAGACATAGTTCACTCTGGGATATATTTTGAAACACTCATAAGAAAAGGAATTGAGCCATAAAAACCAATAAATTCAAGAAGATGCAAAATTGCAAATGCTCCAAGATTTTTCAAGAGAAAAAATCGTTTTGCATGCGGAGAAGGACTGTTCATTACATATCTTACACGCAAGCAGAAATTATACAATACATCACTCGGGATATGCGTACATAAATCCTGACATGTTATTTAGTCTAGTGCACTCCTCTGGATCCTACATGATGCAAATGCAGACTACTTCTCACAGCCTATTTACATATAAACATATCGCACAAGTCGGTACATCGCATGGCGTGCTAAGCGCACTTAGTCGGAGATGGTAAGGATTTCCCTTGGCCTGCCAAGGGTGAGGCGTGAGAGGCCGGGACTCAACCTCCTCCTCGTAGATAGGCTCAGGCATTTAGAGGTGCTGTGCGGAGTTGGTGGAGCAGGTGCCCTGTGCGGGACAACACGAATCTGAGCGGGCACGAGGGGTGGTGCAGAACGAACCGGAGTCGGCACAATGACGTGGTTGAATTCCTCCGTGGTAGGTAGGTGACGAGTAGGGGTGCGAGCAGTAGGAGCGAACGATGCTGATGACGAGACGAAAGTCAGTGGTGGTGCAGCACGCAGGAGCTCCCTCCTGTTGGCGGTACAGCCATGGACTGAGTCCATGCGGGCAGCTACAAAGTCGCCCACCCAGGTTGTCGAAGGCTGCCTCCAAAGCCGAAGATACTCGATGAGCATCTCAAAGCTTCATCCCGTTCTCCTCTGGGGCAAGAGAACGCAGCGTAGTGGCAAGTGTATGGCACGTGACATGGCAGGTAGCGGTAGCGACGAAGTCTTCATCGAAGGCGTGATATTCCTGAGACGGGCTATCGCCTCACGGGCTGCCATCTCAGTAGCGCGTGCTTCTCTGTGGGCATGGCTCTCCCCACGAACCGTAACGCTCAACTCGTCCTCTCTTGAATTCCACCGCGGCTTGGTGCATGGTTAGACGGTCATTGACCTTGTGCTTTGAGAGAGAGAGAAATCAAGGCGCATCTGGCCCCATCGTGACTTGGACGATGAAGGAGAGAAGCTTGACAAACCCATCGGGCATGTTGGCGAACATCTGCGACTCGCAGTCGTTGCTGGCCATCTACAAAAGTAGGCAAAAGCCTGAGGAGTCAAATCATAAATTTTATGCTGACTGTCAGAAATTGACTACATTCGTAAAAATAATAAATAGCTCTACTATGCTAATAACCGATTAGCGATCGTACCTAGTGGCTTCCTATAGTCAGCCTGGCTCTGGTACCAAGCTTGTCACGACCGGTTTTTCAATAAAAATATTTTTTGAACAACCGACCTATGAAGTCCAATATGAGGAAAAATCCTTCATACCGGTTGACAAAACTTTGATACAATAAGCCAGTAGCATTACAATATTACAAGGGTCGGAGTGAAGATGCCCAACCAATTATTACAACACGCCAATGATTGTACATAGTGGCGGATATGACTCAAAGGTGTGGGGTGGAAATACTACTGACTCGAGCTATGAGTGGTTGGTGGAATAACACAGCGGGTGGTTAATAAGTCCACTACATTTGGCGGCTCATCGAAGGCCGAGGTGAGGCTCGATGAATTTTATTTGGGTAGCGGAAGCGGATATATCACAATGACTAATCCAGGGTCGCATGCGAGACTGACCGAGATTCCTCTAGGCGTTGGACTCGCTATCAAACTCTTCATCCATGAGATCGCCTTCATCGAGATCTGGCCAAATCAACAAGCAGTGAGTACTATGAAAGTACTCGCAAGACAGTTCGACAAAAGATATAACAAATGAATGCATGAATGCGACATGGTTAATCTTAACAATGCTCAATTAAAACAGTATAGCAAAATAATTAAGAAGGGAATCGGCGGTAGTCCGCTCAAAAACCAAAGAAGATAAACTCAAAACCGATCGGGTGTGCGAAGTAGCGCCTCGAAGGGTGAATAAATAAGCAAAACATGCCACGATCGGGCGTCGAGCGACACCTCATAAAGGGCTTATATTGAAATAAAAATACATGTGTGCATGATGGACGTCTGAGCGACATCACGAAAAGGGCTTATAATGAAAATAAATAACAACAATGCCGCGATCGGACGTCTGAGCGACATCACGTAAAGGGCTTATAATGAAAATAAATAACAATGCATGATGGACGTCTGAGCGACATCACGTAAAGGGCTTATAATGAAAAGAAATAACAATAATGTCATGATCGGACGTGCAGGCGACATCACGTAAAGGGCTTATAATGAAAAGAAATAACAATAATGTCATGATCGGACGTCTGAGCGACATCACAGAAAGGGCTTTCATCACAAAGATATAGCATTCATAATAAATATTCAATACATGAATATAAACGGGTCAGTCCATCCATAGGAATAAACATTTAACCGGACTTAGTACTCATGTGAATCCCCGGAGTATCTGTCACCAAAACTGACACTTGTCAGGATAAGATAATACAGATCTTTGACATGGTTAAGATAATTCGAGTAATTATGACTCTGCATTGTTTGTATTGATATTACTCACAGCCAACGTTTTTCCGTAGTCCTGAAGGACTAGTTACATTTATGGTATTTCGAAGAAACACAGCTAACCAAAGACACACCCATCCTACCTCACGAATGCCAGAATCACCCTAGACATCGTCCAAGAAAAACTTTTGATACGGGAGATCACAATCTCGAATAGCATGGGATCAAATTTATATTCGCAGCTCTAAGGGTGCCCCCTCTCTCGGTCCCAACCGAAACACCCATGCCCCTGACGGATGGTAGCTTTAATCCAGGGCCATGGAACCATCATCACGGCCTCTCCATTTGGTGTGTACAAGGAAAGCGGTTCGCAACTTACTAAGCCATATCCCTTGCGGAAAAACATGTGGTAGTACGGGAAGGGAAATGGATGGGAACCGAACTGATATGGGTTGACACTGAAGTCAAATAGTATGGTATAAGACTGGCATGCTACAACACTGCCATCTTACCCATCCTCATGCCAACACATGGCCATGCACATTCACATCCAACACGTATGGATTATCGAACTCACTTGCCTCAACTTTGCATGAAAATAACCTTCATCGGTATGCTCACAAACATGCCATGAAACTACTTAATGCAAACCTGCCAGAACACTCATCATATCAAAAGTTCAAACATGCTTCCCTGGTTCGGAGAAGTCGGAGTCTAGCTCGGCGAAGTTCGCAGCTCCGTCACCTCTTCCGGAATTGACGGTATAGCGAAAAGGCATACTAACGTCAAAACCAACACGTGCTTAAAAGTTGTTTCCAAAAAATTTCCAAATAAATCCCATAAAAAACTAGACACAATTATAAGACTGTCAGAAAAAGAATCACTCAAAAATCACTTTTTATTAAAAGGTTATAAGGGTTTCTGTCCAGGGACTCATCTGTAATGAAACAGAAAAGTTCCAGCGGTTTGACTGAGAAAACAGAAAGCGGTTCGAATAGAAACGCGCAAGCCCACAGGGAAAACGTACTCTGCCCGAAGGCGCCAACGGAAAACGGTTCGCGGGAAAAGAAGAGAGGCTGACATGGGGGTCCACATGTCAGTTTGAAAGACCTCGCCCGGCGCCGAAGGCTGCGGTGATCGTCGGCGTCGAACCACGGCGAGTCAGGGAGATCGGAGTGTACCAAGAGTATTAGCGTGTCCTTCCACGTCGGTGGGTGGTGGACTTGGGCGTCGGGGAGCACCACGTCGACGGAGAAACTTTCTCCGGCGGACGGCGGCTCGGGCGATGGTGGGGAACTCGGGTGGTGTCTTTGCAAACTTGAATTGAAGTGCGGGTCAAGGAGGGATGTACTAGAGAGCTACCGCAAGAGATGGGAGGCGGAGGTGCACGCACGGCAGCGAATCGAGCTGGATCCCGTGGCGGGTCATGGCGGCGAGTCGAGGAAGGAGACTCCTCGGGGCTCTTCCAGTTGCTAAGCGAGGTCTTGGTGAAGTGCGAGGTGGTGTGTGCACGAGCGAGCTCGGGGCTCCTTTTATAGGCGATCCGAGGCGGTGGCCGTGAACGGGCTTCTCCGGAGATGGTTACGGCGGCGCAGAGCTTGGTCGGGAGGTTTAGGGAGTGGGGCGTCGGCGTGGAGTTCCACCGTTCCGTTTGACGCTAAACAAGCTTGGATTAGGAGCCTGGGTGGATTCGATGGAGCAGGCGGCGGGCCGTCGGCGGCAGAGGGTGCGCCCTGTGCTTGCCGTGCCACGGCGACGGTGCTGCGGAGATGCGCTGGCATGCATGAGGCCACGCGGAGGGCTAGGGGGCATTGGGCGGCGCAGAACGGCGTAGCGAGCAGGCGAGCTCCGTTCGGCCGCCACGGGTGGCCCTGCAACCGCAGAGGCTGCCGGCGTTGAAGATGATCACCGCCACCGACGCCTGCATCCGTCCAAGCGTGCGTGCGGTGCTCTGGCCAGGGGGAAGAGGTCGTGCGCAAAGCGCCAGGGTGCCTGGGCGATCGGTGCCAACACTCGGCGAAAATGACACTGCAACTCTGAACTTTACGAAAGTAGACAGGAACAGTGCCGGCCAAGTGTTCGACGAAATGTTTTTGGCATGTGGGAAATTTTTCTTGAGCTGATCTTTGGTGTGGTGGTCTCTCATTGCATCTGAGGGCTGCCTGAATTTTGGTAGAATTTTTGGGGAAGAGGAGATATGAATTTCTCCAAAAATGATGAATCTGGTCCAAACTTGCAGAGGTTAAATTTTGAAAATTTTGAAAAGAGGAAGAGTGGATCAAGATGGTTACGGGTTGTGGGTACCAAGGACTATCCAAGGGAGTTGGTTTGAGGTCAAAAATCAAGAGCATTAGGGTACTTGCTTTGCAAATCACTTAGGCTCAAAAGAAAAGACAGAATTATTTTGGGAGAAGAAATAATTGGAATAAAGTCCAAAAATGGATTTTACTAGTTTGGACAGAATGTTTGAGTTGAACCAAAGTGGAAGCAGGGTTTTGGGAGAAATTTACCACAAGAGGCATGGTAAAACCAAGGATGGATCAAAACCAAAGAATAACCCAAAACCAAAAGGTTTCTTTTTAGAAGAAAATAAATCCAAGAAATGCTTTTTGAGAAGAAAACTCAGAAGAGAGGTTTTTAAGAAGGGTTTAAATGACCTTCTTCAAACCAAGCAAGGCTTTTGCTGAAAACAAAAACAACAAAAAATTTGGAGTGTCACAATTCGGCATACCTGCAGATGATCCCGGAGTGAATCCGGAGGTCGTGCGAGGGAATGAGGAACATGCTCAACGACAGCTAAAGGCCGGCGAGCGCGTGCTTACGTAGGTTAGGCGGGAGAAAAACGATCTCCAAGATGGCAATACCCGGCTGGGCGTTGAACTGAAAGATGTTCGAGCCCAGCTTGCTGACTCCGTAAAGGAGAATAAGCGGCTTCAACGCGGCATTTTTAGTAAGTGCTTGAACGAACTTTTATAGGGTTCGGCGAAGAAACCAACTAACAGAGTTATATCTGTAGGTATGTTGACGGGTCGTCCCGCGGAGGAGATGCCCGGGTCTACAGGCAATCTTCTTCCGGAGCCCTCACAACTGCACGAACAAGTTCGGCAGGTGATGCAGGGCATTGCCCAAGCATTGTGGCCATCCGCCTCCCTGCCCGGAGGCATTGGGGAGCTTGTAGAGAAGCTCAAGGGAGCACGGCGGCGCTTCCGATTATGGAAGATATCAGTCTGCCGACAAGGTGCAAGGGAAGCCTGGGCCATGGTGAAGACGCGATATACCAAGGCTGACCCGAACCACATGGCCGAGGTCGGACCTGTGGGGTCTGATGGGAAAGAAATCCCCGTCAGTTTGGTGTATGACCAGGTGAAATTAGCCGCAAAGTATACCCTACAGGATTGTAGGCTAGACAGCCTGTTGGATGGTATAGAAGAAGAATTTAGTCAGTCTAAGTGACTTTGTACTTCAATTGACATATATTGTCCCTACCCGGATTGTAAATCATTTGTCATGGCGGACCTTTTCGCTTCAACCTCCGGACCCGACAGTCCGGAGTGTATCCGAATACCCGCTCAGTTAGGTAAAAACCGGGGTACACGTGGAAACCAGGCGTAGGGGTCATAAGTGCTTGAACAGAAAAGTACCCAAATAGTTATGTTATATTACATGGATAGTAAGAAACATCTTCCAGGGAGAATAGTTCCGTTAGGGGTTCCTTTCCCTGGGTACGCATGCATTAATGTGCATGTCCGAACTACGAAAAGAGACGTAGGATATAAACATCTGGGGGCATGTATTACAATAAATAAAAATCATCTTTTGTTCACCGACTGAATATTCCCTTAAGAACGCTAGCTTTCGGCTTCACCCAGTCTGAGGTACACATCCGGCTGACCCGGCAAGAATAATCGCAGAGAAGTGCTCCCCTTATGCCCTAGCCGAATTAACGGGAACGTAGGGCATAAACACAAGAGCCAGGCAACCCAGCTTGGCCAAAACTTAAGTCATATCGATGCATATAATGGCAAAGAAAAGGTACATGTGGAAAAGTAACACATGTGCGGAGGGCATAGAGCCCGAAACATAGCTATATTAAGCTTCTGTATAAGAAGCCCCCAGGTATAATGAGCACGCCTAGCGCGTCAAGATTGTGTAGTCAAGACCCGTTTTAGCCTTTTAAGGCCTTGAAGAAAAAGGGAAGAAAGAAAGAAAGAAAAGACAGATAACGGATATATAAAAAATTGACGGAGGTAAGGAGACGAACATAGAGTCCGGCACTAGGCGTAGAACCTTCGGAGTCTGGCTGCGTTCCATGGGTTTGGCTCAAGTCGATTGTCCTATGCATCCCGCAGACGGTATGCTCCACCGGTCAAAACTTGGTCAATAATGAAGGGACCCTCCCATTTGGGCTTGAGCTTGTCCTTTTTCTACTCCAGTAGGCGTAGAACGAGTTCGCCAACGTTATAAGTTTTGGCCCGTACTTCTCTGCTTTGACACCTTCGAGCCTATTGCTGATAGAATGAGGAACGGGCTTTTGCCACGTCACGCTCCTCCTCCAGGGCGTCTAAACTGTCCTGCCGAGCAAGCTCGGCTTCTTTCTCTTCGTACATGCGCACTCGAGGTGAGTCATGAATTATGTCGCAGGGCAGTACCGCCTCTGCGCCGTACACCATAAGACGGTGTGTATCCAGTAGTGCGATTCGGCGTGGTTCGCAGCCCCCATAGTACGGAGTCGAGCTCCTCTACCCAGTGCGTATCCGATTCCTTCAAGGATCGCACTAATCTTGGTTTAATGCCGCTCATGATAAGACCATTTGCTCGCTCGACTTGACCATTATTTTGCGGGTGATAGACAGAAGCATAATCGAGCTTAATGCCCATGTTGCTGCATGAGAGTTTTACCTCGTCGGCTGTAAAGTTCGAGCCGTTATCGGTGACGATGCTGTGGGGGACGCCGTAACGGTCTACAACCCCGGATATGAAGTCTATCACTGGTCCGGACTCGGCCGTTTTAACTGGTTTGGCTTCTATCCATTTGGTGAATTTATCCACCATGACCAATAGGTATTTTTTCTTATAGCTTCCCCCTTTAAGGGGTCCGACCATATCAAGCCCCCAGACCGCAAAGGGCCAAGTGATGGGGATTGTTTGGAGAGCGGTAGGTGGCATATGGCTTTGGTTTGCAAAAAGCTGGCAACCGACGCAACGTTGGACAAGGTCCTGTGCGTCTGCTTGGGCCGTCGGCCAGTAAAAACCTGTACGAAAGGCCTTGCTTACAAGGGCCCGAGCTGCGGCGTGGTGGCCGCCAAGTCCAGCATGAATTTCTGCCAAAAGTTGTCGCCCTTCCTCTTCGGAGATGCGCCGTTGAAGTACTCCGGTAGCGCTTTTCTTATAAAGCTCTCCCTCGTGGACCTTGTAGGCTTTAGACCGCCGCACAATGCAGCGCGCCTCATTTGGGTCCTCAGGGAGTTCTTGCCTAATTAGGTAGGCCAAGAAGGGTTCTGTCCACGGGGCGATGACAGCCATAATAACATGGGCCGAAGGCGTTATTTCGGTGGCAGAGCCTCCGATTATGTCAGAGTGTTCGGTATCTGGTGTTGTGGCCAGGTCCGGACTGTTGTTGCCGGTCTCTCCTTCCCATCCCATGGATGGCTTAAACAGCCTTTCCAAGAAGATATTAGGTGGGACAGGGTCGCGCTTGGCGCCGATGCGGGCGAGGATATCCGCAGCTTGATTGTTTTCCCGGACCACATGGGGGAATTCAAGCCCCTCGAACCGAGCTGACATTTTGAGGACGGTGTTGCGATAAGCCGCCATTTTTGGGTCCTTGGCATCAAAGTCTCCATTTATTTGAGATATTGCGAGGTTCGAATCCCCACGTACCTCTAGGTGTTGTATGCCCATGGAGACTGCTATCCGGAGACCATGCAACAGGGCCTCATATTCTGCTGCCTTGTTGGAGTCTGTGTATAATATTTGGAGTACGTATTGGACTGTATCTCCGGTGGGGGATGTCAGGACGACGCCTGCCCCCAGACCAGCTAGCATCTTTGAACCGTCAAAGTGCATCATCCAATTGGAGTATGTGCCGTACTCTTTAGGGAGTTCGGCTTCCGTCCATTCGGCGACGAAATCGGCCAGTACTTGCGACTTAATGGCTCGATGTGGTTTATATGTTATGTCGAACGGGAGGAGCTTGATAGCCCATTTAGCAATCAGGCCCGTGGCGTCGCGGTTATTTTTATGTCGTTGAGTGGTACTTCCGAGGCCACCGTAATTGAACACTCTTGAAAGTAGTGTCGTAATTTCCGGGATGCCATGAAGACCGCATATGCTATCTTTTGATAATGTGGGTACTGTGATTTGCATGGAGTGAGGACAGTGGATACATAGTATACCGGCTTTTGAAGCGGGAACTTATGTCCTTCCGTCTCTCGTTCGACGACGAGCACTGCGCTTACAACTTGGTGTGTTGCTTCTATATATAACAGCATTGGTTCGCCGACATTTGGCGCGGCCAAGATTGGGTTGGTGGCCAGGATGGCTTTTATTTCTTCCAATCCGGCCGTAGCCGCATCCGTCCACTCGAAGTGTTCGGTGCGTCGGAGAAGGCGATAAAGGGGTAGTGCATTTTCTCCTAATCGGGAGATAAAGCGGCTTAAGGCAGCCACACATCCAATTAATTTCTGGATTTGCTTGAGGTCTGTTGGGATAGCCAACTGTGACAGACCTCAGAGTTTAGCCGGGTCTGCTTCAATTCCTCTACTGGAGATGATGAAGCCCAGGAGCTTTCCGGCAGGCAGGACGAAAACGCAATTTTCCGGATTGAGCTTGATGTCGTATGTTCGGAGACTGTCGAATGTGAGCCTCAAGTCGTCTATTAGGGATTCCACATGTCTGGTTTTAATGACCACATCGTCTACGTATGCCTCCATTGTTTTGCTGATATTTGTTTCCAGGCATGTCTGGATCATGCGTTAATAGGTTGCACCGGCGTTTTTAAGCCCGAAAGGCATGGTGTTAAAACAAAAGGGGCCGTATGGAGTGATAAATGCTGTTGCGGCTTGATCGGACTCCTCCATCTTAATTTGATGGTATCCGGGGTATGCGTCGAGGAAACACAATGAGCCGTGTCCTGAGGTAGCGTCGATAATTTGATCGATGCGGGGGAGGGGGAAGGGATCCTTGGGGCAAGCCTTGTTAAGGTCTTTGAAATCGACACATAGGCGCCAGGATTTGTCCTTCTTTGGTACCATCACCAGGTTTGCTAGCCAGTCCGGATGTTTTATTTCTCTAATGAATCCGGCCTCAAGTAACTTGGCTAGCTCCTCTCCCATGGCTTGTCGCTTAGGCTCAGAGAAACGCCGAAGAGTTTGCTTGACCGGCTTGAACCCCTTTAGAATGTTAAGGTTATGCTCGGCCAGCCTGCGTGGGATTCCTGGCATGTCTGAAGGATGCCAGGCGAAGATGTCCCAATTCTCTCGCAAGAACTCCCGTAGTGCGGCGTCTACTGTGGGTTTAACTGTGCCCCGATGGATGCTGTTTTTGTAGGGTCCATTGGATGGACTTGGAATTTGACTATTTCATCCGCTGGTTTAAAAGAGGTGCACTTGGATCTTTTGTCGAGTATCACGTTGTCCCTGTCCACTGTGGAGCACAGCGCAGTTAGTTCTTCGGCCGTGAGGGCTTCGGATAACGCCTCGAGGGCTAGTGCAGCAGTTTTATTTTCGGCGCGGAGTGCTATGTCCGGATCACTAGCTAGAGTGATGATTCCATTGGGCCCGGGCATTTTGAGCTTCATGTACCCGTAATGGGGTATAGCTTGGAAGATCGTGAATGCCTCCCGCCCTAAAAGGGCCTGGTATCCACAACTGAACAGGACCACTTGGAATGTGATTTCTTCGGACCTATAATTCTCCGGCGTGCCGAATACCGTATCCAGTGTGATTTTTACCGCACAACATGCTTCCCAACTAGGGATGATTCCTTTGAAGGTCGTGCTGCTATGCTCAATGTGGCTTTTGTCTATTTCCATTTTACGAAGAGTCTCCTCATAGATGAGGTTTAATCCGCTGCCGCCGTCCATGAGCACTTTAGTAAGCTGGAAGCCGTCCACGATTGGACTAAGGACCAAGGCGGCTAGTGCTCGGGCTGTTCGGAATTTAGGTTCGTCATTAGCGTTGAAGGTGATGTCTGTATCGCTCCATGGATTTATTGTTGCCACGTGGCAGACTTCGGCAAGGCTGCGGAGTGCTCGCTTACGCCTATTATTTGAGGCAAAGGTCTCGAAGACTATCAATACTGTATTGTTATTTTCCCCGGGATGGTGCTCTCTTGCATTGTTGATGAGGATATCCTCGCCGCTCTTGGCCACCTGCCGGAGTACCCAACATGCTCTAAGGCTATGTGTTGGCATGGTATCCATCATCGTGAATTTTGCATGGCCCATTGAGCCATCCCTCCAATACGGTTCCACGCCCTGTAGTGGGCTTTTGTTTCTTTGTAATTGGATCGAGTGACTTATGAGAGTGCACCCTTTTAGCTCGGACGGGGGGTTCAGTGAGAGCCGGAGGATCCCAGAAGTTTGTTTGGGTTTTCCAGGCGCTTTCCATCGCAAGATGCTTACGACTATGGCCGCCAAGTCAGCGAAGCGTGCTATGTCACGGTGACTTATGGCGTTGAGGATTCCCTTGTCCATGCATTTTTTGCAAAATAATGAAATTGCGTCTTCCTCGGGACAATCCTTAACCTTGCTCATTACAAGGAGGATTATGGCCCAATAGTGATCTACTGTCTCTTGGGGCTCTTGTCTAATGTGGGAAAGATCATTTATATCTGGGTGGTTGGGTAGATTTAGGTCCGAACCCTGACCCGATCTGAGACCCAGGGGCGGAAGAGTTTTCAATCTTGGAAGTTCGGGCTCCGGGATGTTGCCCAATAGGTCTGGCCCGTTGTCTGATTCTAGGTTCAAAGCATGGGCCATGTCCTCCCGTAGACGGGTATCCGGCTTGGAGAGCTCGGGAATCCGGACATAGTTCGACCTCAAGATAGAGAAAGAATCGCTGCATTGCTCCTCCACCACCGCTATCTGATGGGCGACCGGCGGAGAGTTAATCTCCCTTTGGTTGGGTTTAAGCCCGAGCCGATCATAGTCCGTAGCGACTCCCAAAGCGGCGATGCGATCTAAGAGCTCGTTCAAGGAGGTGAGCTCCATTGGATCCATCTGCTCGGCGAATCCCTAGCCGACGTGGAGGCTGTTTTTGATGACCCGAGAAGTCATCGTCGGTGCAGCGGTCGAACGGGCGGTCATGATGAAGCCGCCTAGTCGGAGAGTTTGGCCTATAGCCAGGGCTCCCTCAGAGGTCATGTTGTCCTTGACAACAAGACGATTCATCAAGCCTTATGTTGATGGCACAGTGGAACTCTCAATGAAAGCACCAATGTTGGTGTGAAAACCGGCGGATCTCGGGTAGGTGGTCCCGAATTGTGCATCTAAGGCGGATGGTAACAGGAGGCGGGGGACACAATGTTTTACCCAGGTTTGGGCCCTCTCGATGGAGGTAATACCCTACTTCCTTCTTGATTGATCTTGATGATATGAGTATTACAAGAGTTGATCTACCACGAGATCATAGAGGCTAAACCCTAGAAGCTACGACTATCGCTACCGCTTAGTGATAAAGTAAAGCATTACAGGGCGATTGCATTGCATACAATAAAGCGACAACCATATGGCTCCTGCCAGTTGCCAATAACTCGGTTACAAAACATGATCATCTCATACAATAAAATATAGCATCACGTCTTGACCATATCACATCACAACATGCCCTGCAAAAACAAGTTAGACGTCCTCTACTTTGTGGTTGCAAGTTTTATGTGGCTGCTACGGGCTTAGCAAGAACCATTCTTACCTACGCATCAAAACCACAACGATAGTTTGTCAAGTTGGTGCTGTTTTAACCTTCGCAAGGACCGGGCGTAGCCATAGTCGGTTCAACTAAAGTTGGAGAAACTAACACCCGCCAGCCACTTGTGTGCAAAGCACGTCGGTAGAACCAGTCTCGCGTAAGCGTACGCGTAATGTCGGTCCGGGCCGCTTCATCCAACAATACCGCCGAACCAAAGTATGACATGCTAGTAAGCAGTATGACTTATATCGCCCACAACTCACTTGTGTTCTACTCGTGCATATAACATCAGCGCATAAAACCTGGCTCTAATACCACTGTTGGGGAACGTAGTAATTTCAAAAAATTCCTACACACACGCAAGATCATGGTGATGCATAGCAACGAGAGGGGAGAGTGTTGTCCACGTACCCTCATAGACCAAAAGCGGAAGCGTTATATCAACGCAGTTGATGTAGTCGTACGTCTTCACGGCCCGACCGATCAAGCACCAAAACTACGGCACCTCCGAGTTCTAGCACACGTTCAGCTCGATGACGATCCCCGGACTCCGATCCATCAAAGTGTCGGGGAAGAGTTCGTCGACCGCAAAGGCGTGGTAGCGGTGATGATGTTCTACCGACGCAGGCTTCGCCTAAGCACCGCCACGATATGACCGAGGTGGAATATGGTGGAAGGGGCACCGCACACGGCTCGAGAGCGATCACGAAGACCAACTTGTGTGTCATGGGGTGCCCCTGCCTCAGATATAAAGGAGGGGGAGTGCGGCCGGCCCCTAGGGGTGCGCTGAGGAGTCCTACTCCCACCGGGAGTAGGACTCCCCCCTCTTGCCTTGTTGGAGAAGGAAGGGGGAAGGGGAAAGAGGAAAGGGGGGCGCCCCCCCCTTCCTTGTCCTATTCGGACTAGGGGGGAGGGGGCGCGCGGCCTGCCCTGGCCGGCCCTCCTCTTCTCCCTTAGGGCCCATGTAGGCCCATTAACCCCGGGGGGTTTCCGGTAACCCCCCTGTACTCCGGTAAAACTCGGATTTTACCCGGAATGATTCCAATATCCAAATATATGCTTCCAATATATCAATCTTTATGTCTCGACCATTCCGAAACTCCTCGTCATGTCCGTGATCACATCCGGGACTCCGAACAACCTTCGGTACATCAAAAACTGTAAAATCATAATATAACTGTCATCGTAACGTTAAGCGTGCGGACCCTACGGGTTCGAGAACTATGTAGACATGACCTAGAACTGTTTCCGGTCAATAACCAATAGCGGAACCTGGATGCTCATATTGGCTCCTACATATTCTACGAAGATCTTTATTGGTCGAACCGCATAACAATATACGTTGTTCCCTTTGTCATCGGTTTTTTTACTTGCCCAAGATTCGATCGTCGGTATCTCAATACCTAGTTCAATCTCGTTACCGGCAAGTCTCTTTACTCGTTACGTAATGCATCATTTTGTAACTAACTCATTAGTTACATTGCTTGCAAGGCTTATAGTGATTTGCATTACTGAGAGGGCCCAGAGATACCTCTCTGACAATCAGAGTGACAAATCCTAATCTCGAAATACGTCAACTCAACAAGTACCTTCGGAGACACCTGTAGTGCACCTTTATAATCACCCAGTTATGTTGTGGCGTTTGGTAGCACACAAAGTGTTCCTCCGGTAAGCGGGAGTTACGTAATCTCATAGTCATTGGAACATGTATAAGTCATGAAGAAAGCAATAGCAACATACTAAACGATCAAGTTCTAGGCTAACGGAATGGGTCAAGTCAATCATATCATTCTTCTAATGATGTGATCTCGTTAATAAAATGACAACTCATGTCTATGGTTAGGAAACTTAACCATCTTTTTATTACGAGCTAGTCAAGTAGAGGCATACTAGTGACACTATGTTTTGTCTATGTATTCACACATGTATTATGTTTCCGGTTAATACAATTCTAGCATGAATAATAAACATTTATCATGATTAAGGAAATAAATAATAAATTATTATTGCCTCTAGGGCATATTTCCTTCAGTCTCCCACTTGCACTAGAGTCAATAATCTAGATTACATAGTAATGATTCTAACACCCATGGAGCCTTGGTGTTGATCATGTTTTGCTCATGGAAGAGGCTTAGTCAACGGGTCTGCAATATTCAGATATGTATGTATCTTGCATATCTCTATGTCTCCCACCTGGACTTGGTCCCGGATGTAATTGAAGCGTCTCTTGATGTGCTTGGTTCTCTTGTGAAATCTGGATTCCTTTGCCAAGGCAATTGCACCAGTATTGTCACAAAAGATTTTCATTGGACCCGATGCACTAGGTACGACACCTAGATCGGATATGAACTCCGTCATCCAGACTCCTTCATTTGTTGCTTCCGAAGCAGCTATGTACTCCGCTTCACATGTAGATCCCGCTACGACGCTTTGTTTAGAACTGCACCAATTGACAGCTCCACCGTTCAATAAAAACACGTATCCGGTTTGCGATTTAGAATCGTCGGATCAGTGTCAAAGCTTGCATTGACGTAACGATTCTGACTAGCTCTTTGTCACCTCCATAAACGAGAAACATATCCTTAGTCCTTTTCGTATTTCAGGATGTTCTTGGATGTTATCCGATGATCCACTCTGGATTACTTTGGTACCTCCACTGCTAAACTAATAGCAAGGCACACATCAGGTCTGGTACACAGCATTGCATACATGATAGAGCCTATGGCTGAAGCATAGGGAACTTCTTTCATTTTATCTCTATCTTCTGCATTGGTCGGGCATTGAGTCTGACTCAATTTCACACCTTGTATTACAGGCAAGAACCCTTTCTTTGCTTGATCCATTTTGAACTTTTTCAAAACTTTATCAAGGTATATGCTTTGTGAAAGTCCAATTAAACGTCTTGATCTATCTCTATAGATCTTGATGCCTAATATGTAAGCAGCTTCACCGAGGTCTTTCATAGAAAAACTTTTATTCAAGTATCCTTTTATGCTATCCAAAAATTCTATATCATTTCCAATCAATAATATGTCGTCCACATATAATATTAGAAATGCTACAGAGCTCCCACTCACTTTCTTGTAAATACAGGCTTCCCCAAAAGTCTGTATAAAACCATATGCTTTGATCACACTATCAAAGCGTTTATTCCAACTCTGAGAGGCTTGCACCAGTCCATAAATGGATCGTTGGAGCTTGCACACTTTATTAGCTCCTTTAGGATCGACAAAACCTTCCGGTTGCATGATATACAACTCTTCTTCCAGAAATCCTTTCAGGAATGCAGTTTTGACATCCATTTGCCAAATTTCATAATCATAAAATGCGGCAATCGCAAACATGATTCGGACAGACTTAAGCATCGCTACAGGTGAGAAGGTCTCATCGTAGTCAACCTCTTGAACTTGTCGAAAACCTTTTGCAACAAGTCGAGCTTTGTAGACAGTAACATTACCGTCAGCGTCAGTCTTCTTCTTGAAGATCCATTTATTCTCTATTGCTTGCCGATCATCGGGCAAGTCAACCAAAGTCCACACTTTGTTCTCATACATGGATCCCATCTCAGATTTCATGGCTTCAAGCCATTTTGCGGAATCTGGGCTCACCATCGCTTCTTCATAGTTCGTAGGTTCACCATGATCTAGTAGCATGACTTCCGAACAGGATTACCGTACCACTCACTGCACGGATCTTACTCTGGTTGATCTCACGAAGTTCATTAACAACTTGATCTGAAGTTTCATGATCATCAACATTAACTTCCTCACTAATTGGTGTAGGTGTCACGAAACCGGTTTACGTGATGAACTACTTTCAATAAGGGAGCCGGATCTTTGATACCTCATCAAGTTCTACTTCCTCCCACTCACTTCTTTCGAGAGAAACTCCTTCTCTAGAAAGGATCCATTCTTAGCAACGAATGTCTTGCCTTCAGATCTGTGATAGAAGGTGTACCCAACTGTCTCCTTTGGGTATCCTATGAAGACACATTTTTCTGATTTGGGTTCGAGCTTATCAGGTTGAAGCTTTTTCACATAAGCATCGCAGCCCCAAACTTTCAGAAACGACAAATTTGGTTTCTTGCTAAACAATAGTTCGTAAGGAGTCGTCTCAACGGATTTTGATGGTGCCCTATTTAACGTGAGTGCGGCCGTCTCTAAAGCATAACCCCAAAACGATAGCGGTAAATCAGTAAGAGACATCATAGATCGCACCATATCTAGTAAAGTACGATTACGACGTTCGGACACACCATTACGTTGCGGTGTTCCGGGTGGCGTGAGTTGCGAAACAATTCCGCATTGTTTCAAATGTAGACCAAACTCGTAACTCAAATATTCTCCTCCACGATCAGATGGTAGAAGCTTTATTTTCTTGTTACAATGATTTTCAACTTCACTCTGAAATTCTTTGAACTTTTCAAATGTTTCAGACGTATGCTTCATTAAGTAGATATACCATATCTGCTTAAATCCTCTGTGAAGGTGAGAAAATAAAGATATCCGCCACGAGCTTCAACATTCATTGGACCACATACATATGTATGTATGATTTCTAACAAATCTGTTGCTCTCTCCATAGTATCGGAGAATGGCGTTTTAGTCATCTTGCCCATGAGGCACGGTTCGCAAGTACCAGTGATTCATAATCAAGTGGTTCCAAAAGTCCATCAGTATAGAGTTTCTTCATGCGTTTTACACCGATATGACCTAAATGGCAGTGCCACAAATAAGTTGCACTATCATTATCAACTCTGCATCTTTTGGCTTCAACATTATGAATATGTGTATCACTACAATCGAGATTCATCAAAATAGACCACTCTTCAAGGGTGCATGACCATAAAAGATATTACTCATATAAATAGAACAACCATTATTCTCTGATTTAAATGAATAACCGTCTCGCATCAAACAAGATCCAGATATAATGTTCATGCTCAACGCTGGCACCAAATAACAGTTATTCAGGTCTAAAACTAATCCCGAAGGTAGATGTAGAGGTAGCGTGCCGACCGCGATCACATCGACTTTGGAACCATTTCCCACGCCAAGACGTCACCTCGTCCTTGGCTAGTGTTCGCTTAATCCGTAGTCCCTGTTTCGAGTTGCAAATATTAGCAACAGAACAAGTATCAAATACCCAGGTGCTACTGCGAGCTCTAGTAAGGTACACATCAATAACATGTATATCACATATACCTTTGTTCACCTTGCCATCCTTCTTATCCGCCAAATACTTGGGGCAGGTCCGCTTCCAGTGACCAGTTTGCTTGCAGTAGAAGCACTCAGTTTCAGGCTTAGGTCCAGACTTGGGTTTCTTCTCCAGAGCAGCAACTTGCTGTTGGGGAACGTAGTAATTTCAAAAAAAATCCTACGCACACGCAAGATCATAGTGATGCATAGCAACGAGAGGGGACAGTGTTGTCCACGTACCCTCGTAGACCGTAAGCGGAAGCGTTATGACAACGCGGTTGATGTAGTCGTACGTCTTCATGATCCGACCGATCCAAGCACCGAACGTACGACACCTCTGAGTTCAGCACACATTCAGCTCGATGACGATCTCCGGACTCCGATCCAGCAGGGTGTCGGGGATGAGTTCCATCAGCATGACGGCGTGGTGACGATGATGATGTTCTACCGACGCAGGGCTTCGCCTAAGCACCGCTACGATATGACCGAGGTGGAATATGGTGGAGGGGGGCACCGCACACGGCTAAGGAACGATCACGAAGATCAACTTATGTGTCTATGGGGTGCCCCATGCCCCCGTATATAAAGGAGTGGAGGCGGGGAGGGCCGGCCCTCTCTATGGCGTGCCCTAGGGGAGTCCTACTCCCACCAGGAGTAGAATTCCCCCTTTCCTAGTCCAACTAGCAGTCCTTCCAAGTAGTAGGAGTAGGAGACAAGGAAGGGGAAGAGGGAAGAGAAGGAAGGAGGGGGCGACGCCCCTCCCCCTAGTCCAATTCGGATTAGTCAATGGGGGGGCGCTTGGCCTACCTCTCCCTCTCCCCTAAAGCCCAATAAGGCCCATATACTTCTTCCCTCGTATTCCCGTAACTCCCCGGTACTCCGAAAAATAACCGAACCATTCGGAACCTTTCCGGTGTCCGAATATAGTCGTCCAATATATCGATCTTTACGTCTCGACCATTTCGAGACTCCTCGTCATGTCCCCGATCTCATCCGGGACTCCGAACTCCTTCGGTACATCAAAACTCATAATATAACTATCATCGAAACCTTAAGCATGCGGACCCTACGGGTTCGAGAACAATATAGACATGACCGAGACACGTCTCCGGTCAATAACCAATAGCGGAACCTGGATGCTCATATTGGCTCCTACATATTCTACGAAGATCTTTATCGGTCAGACCGCATAACAACATACGTTGTTCCCTTTGTCATCGGTATGTTACTTGCCCGAGATTCGATCGTCGGTATCTTAATACCTAGTTCAATCTCGTTACCGGCAAGTCTCTTTACTCGTTCCGTAATACATCATCTCGCAACTAACTCATTAGTTGCAATGCTTGCAAGGCTTAAGTGATGTGCATTATCGAGAGAGCCCAGAGATACCTCTCCGACAATCGGAGTGACAAATCCTAATCTCGAAATACGCCAACCCAACATATACCTTTGGAGACACACCGTAGAGCACCTTTATAATCACCCAGTTACATTGTGACGTTTGGTAGCACACAAAGTGTTCCTCCAGTAAACGGGAGTTGCATAATCTCATAGTCATAGGAACATGTATAAGTCATGAAGAAAGCAATAGCAACATACTAAACGATCGAGTGCTAAGCTAATGGAATGGGTCAAGTCAATCACATCATTCTCCTAATGATGTGATCCTGTTAATCAAATAACAACTCTTTGTCTATGGTTAGGAAACATAACCATCTTTGATTAACAAGCTAGTCAAGTAGAGGCATACTAGTGACACTCTGTTTGTCTATGTATTCACACATGTATTATGTTTCCGGTTAATACAATTCTAGCATGAATAATAAACATTTATCATGAAATAAGGAAATAAATAATAACTTTATTATTGCCTCTAGGGCATATTTCCTTCAGTCTCCCACTTGCACTAGAGTCAATAATCTAGTTCACATCACCATGTGATTTAACATCAGTTCACATCGTAATGTGACCAACACCCAAAGGGTTTACTAGAGTTAATAATCTAGTTCACATTGCTATGTGATTAAAACCCGAAGAGTAATGTCTGATTGTGATCATGTTTTGCTTGTGAGAGAAGTTTAGTCAACGAATTACGCCACATTCAGATCCGCATGTATTTTGCAAATTTCTATGTCAACAATGCTTTGCATGGAGCTACTCTAGCTAATTGCTCCCACTTTCAGTATGTATCCAGATTGAGACTTAGAGTCATCTGGATCAGTGTCAAAACTTTCATCGACGTAACCCTTTACGACGAACCTTTTGTCACTTCCATAATCGAGAAACATATCCTTATTCCACTAAGGATAATTTTGACCGCTGTCCAGTGATCTACTCCTAGATCACTATTACTCCCTTGCCAAACTCAGTGGTGGGGTATACAATAGATCTGGTACACAACATGGCATACTTTATAGAACCTATGGACAAAGCATAGGGAAAGACTTTCATTCTATTTCTATCTTCTGCCGTGGTCGGGTTTTGAGTCTTACTCAATTTCGTACCTTGTCACACAGGCAAGAACTCTTTCTTTGATTGTTCCATTTTGAATTACTTCAAAATCTTGTCAAGGTATGTACTCATTGAAAAACTTATCAAGCGTCTCGATCTATCTCTATAGATCTTGATGCTCAATATGTAAGCAGCTTCACCGAGGTCTTTCTTTCAAAACACTCCTTTCAAACTCTCCTTTATGCTTTGTAGAATAATTCTACATTATTTCCGATCAACAATATGTCATTCACATATACTTATCAGAAATGTTGTATTGCTCCCACTCACTTTCTAGTAAATACAAGCTTCACCGCAAGTCTGTATAAAACTATATGCTCTGATCAACTTATCAAAGCGTATATTCCAACTCCGAGATGCTTGCACCAGTCCATAGATGGATCGCTGGAGCTTGCATATTTTGTTAGCACCTTTAGGATTGACAAAACCTTCTGGTTGCATCATATACAACTCTCCTTTAATAAATCCATTAAGGAATGCAGTTTTGTTTATCCATTTGCCAGATTTCATAAAATGCGGCAATTGCTAACATGATTCAGACAGACTTAAGCATAGATACGAGTGAGAAAATCTCATCGTAGTCAACACCTTGAACTTGTCGATAACCTTTTTGCGACAATTCTAGCTTTGTAGATAGTAACACTACTATTAGCGTCTGTCATCCTCTTGAAGATACATTTATTTTCTATGGCTTTCCGATCATCGGGCAAGTCAACCAAAGTCCATACTTTGTTCTCATACATGGATCCCATCTCAGATTTCATGGACTCAAGCCATTTTGCGGAATCTGGGCTCATCATCGCTTCCTCATAGTTCATAGGTTCGTCATGGTTAAGTAGAATGACCTCCAGAACAGGATTACTGTACCACTCTGGTGCGGATCTCACTCTGGTTTACCTACGAGATTCGGTAGTAACTTGATCTGAAGTTAATGATCATCATCATTAGCTTCCTCACTAATTGGTGTAGTAGTCACAGGAACAGATTTCTGTGATGAACTACTTTCCAATAAGGGAGAAGGTACAATTACCTTATCAAGTTCTACTTTCCTCCCACTCACTTCTTTCGAGAGAAACTCCTTCTCTAGAAAGGATCCATTCTTAGCAACGAATGTTTTGCCTTCGGATCTGTGATAGAAGGAGTACCCAATAGTTTCCTTTGGGTATTCTATGAATACACACTTCTCTGATTTGGGTTCGAGCTTATCAGGTTGAAAACCTTTTTCATATAAGCATCGCAACTCCAAACTTTAAGAAACGACAGCTTAGGTTTACTGCTAAACCATAGTTCATACAGTGTCGTCTCAACGGATTTAGATGGTGCCCTATTAAATGTGAATGCAGATGTCTCTAATGCATAACCCCAAAGCAGCCGTTAGTAAACTGATAAGAGATATCATAGATCACACCATATCTAGTAAAGTACGATTCTGACGTTCGGACACACCATTACATTGTGGTGTTCGGTGGCGTGAGTTTGTGAAACTATTCCACATTGTTTTAATTGAAGACCAAACTTCGTAACTCAAATATTTGTCTCATGATCAAATCACAGTAAACTTTATTTTCTTGTTACGATGATTCTCCACTTCACTCTGAAATTCTTTGAACTTTTCAAATGTTTCATACTTGTGCTTCATTAAGTAGATATACTCATATCTGCTCAAATCATCTTTGTGAAGGTCAGAAAATAACGATACCTGCCACGAGCATCAATACTCATTGGATCGCATACATCGGTATGTATTATTTCCAACAAGTCAGTAGCTCGTTCCATTGTTCTGAAGAACGGAGTTTTAGTCATCTTGCCCAAAAGGCACGGTTCGCAAGCATCAAATGATTCATAACCAAGTGATTCAGAAAATCCATCTTTTGGAATTTCTTCATGCGCTTTACACCGATATGACCTAAACGGCAGTGCCACAAATAAGTTGCACTATCATTATCAACTTTGCATCTTTTGGCTTCAATATTATGAATATGTGTATCATTACGATCGAGATCCAACAAACCATTTTCGTTGGTTTGTATGACCATAGAAGGTTTTATTCATGTAAACAGAACAACAATTGTGCTCTAACTTAAACGAATAACCGTATTGCAATAAACATGATCAAATCATATTCATGCTCAATGCAAACACCAAATAACACTTATTTAGGTTCAACACTAATCCCGAAAGTATAGGGAGTCTGCGATGATGATCATATCAATCTTGGAACCACTTCCAACACACATCATCACTTCACCCTTAACTAGTCTCTGTTCATTCTGCAACTCCCGTTTCGAGTTACTAATCATAGCAACTGAACTAGTATCAAATACTTAGGGGTTGCTATAGTAAAGTACACATCAATAACATGTATATCAAATATACCTTTGTTCACTTTGCCATCCTTCTTATCCGCCAAATACTTGGGGCAGTTCCGCTTCCAGTGACCAGTTCCTTTGCAGTAGAAGCACTTAGTCTCAGGATTAGGACCAGACTTGGGCTTCTTCACTTGAGTAGTAACTTGCTTGCCATTATTCTTGAAGTTCCCCTTCTTCCCTTTGCCCTTTTCTTGAAACTAGTGGTCTTGTCTACCATCAACACTTGATGTTTTTCTTGATTTCTACCTTCGTCAATTTCAGCATCGCGAAGAGCTTGGGAATTGTTTTCGTCATCCGTTGCATATTATAGTTCATCACGAAGTTCTACTAACTTGGTGATGGTGACTAGAGAATTCTATCAATCACTATTTTATCTGGAAGATTAACTCTCACTTGATTCAAGCAATTGTAGTACCCAGACAATCTGAGCACATGCTCACTGCTTGAGCTATTCTCCTCCATCTTTTAGCTATAGAACTTGTTGGAGACTTCATATCTCTCAAATAGGTCATTTGCTTTAAATATTAACTTCAACTCCTGGAACATCTCATATGGTCCATGACGTTCACATTGTCTTTGAAGTCCCGATTCTAAGCCGTTAAGCATGGTGCACTAAACTATCAAGTAGTCATCATATTGAGCTAGCCAAACGTTCATAACATCTGCATCTGCTCCTGCAATAGGTCTGTCACCTAGCGGTGCATCAAGGACATAATTCTTCTGTGCAGCAAAGAGGATAAACCTCAGATCACGGATCCAATCCGCATCATTGCTACTAACATCTTTCAACTTAGTTTTCACTAGGAACATATCAAAATTAAGCGAGGGAGCAACATCGCGAGCTATTGATCTACAACATAGATATGATAATACTACCATGACTAAGTTCATGATAAATTAAAGTTCAATTAATCATATTACTTAAGAACTCCCACTTAAATAGACATCCCTCTAATCCTCTAAGTGATCACGTGATCCAAATCAACTAAACCATAACCGATCATCACGTGAAATGGAGTAGCTTTCAATGGTGAACATCACTATGTTGATGATATCTACTATATGATTCACGCTCGATGTGACGCCCGGATACTTAAGCTACAGTGATCCCCGCTAATGATGCCACGTCACCTCGGTTACTGTGGATAAACTCGCGTTAGTTCGAGACCTAGTTCGAATTTCAGATTTAAAACCGAGGCAACCAATAAAAGTTTTAAATCATTAAACAAAAATGTTCGGTGTGTGACCAATATTGCTAAAGTAATTATATTGAAGAAAGCATAATTTTACAAAGTGCCTAAGTGCTTTAAACTAAATAAAACAGAAAAGAAAAAGAAATAAAAGAAAACAGAAAGCAAACTAATGTAAGAAAAGGAGAAAGGCCTCCTTGAGCTTGGCCCAGTGAGCAGGCCGATTCGGCCACACCGACCGGCCCAACCCCTCCCCTCCATAGCCCCACCACGGGAAACCCTAACCTACCCACTCCCCGATCCCCACTCCCCCCACTCTCCCCTCACTCCCCCGATCTGGATCGAGATCGGGGCGACCACGCCACCGCCTCGGATCACCGTCGCCGTTGCCTTCTCGCCCGCCCTCTCCTCGCGCGACCCCCCCCCCCACCGACGCTCGACCCCCCGGATCCCGACCACCGCCGCCCCACCGCTTGTCCTCACCCCCTCCTCGCCGGACTCCGTGACGCCTTGCCCGTCCCGCCATGCCCATCGCCCAGACCTCGCCGTCCTCCTCCTCTCGTCGTCGGACCTCATCGCCCCGCCGCCGCGTCGTCCCGTCACCCTCCTCGAGCTCGATCCCGCTGCCGCCGTCGCCCGCGTCCCGTCCTCCACCTCGCCGGACTGCGCCCGCCTCCCGGCCCAGCGGCGGCATCCTTCCCCGTCCTCCACCTCGCCGGACTGCGCCTCCCCGGCCTCCCGGCCAGACGCCTGCGTCCCGTCCTCCTCCACAACGGTCGCCCCCGAGCCTCGCCACCCCGCTTCTCTCCAACGCCGGTGAGGCCACCTCCGGCCTCCACTCCCTCCTTCCTTCCCCGCGCCACCCTGCTCCGGTCGTCACTTCCCTGTCACTGGCCTCGCCTCGACCGCCCCGTGCCTCGCAGGCCAGGCGCTGCTCGCGCGCCCACCAGGCCTTGTGCATGAAATCCACCGCTACTCGCCCGAGCCGGCGCGCGCCCAGCGCCATCCATGTGCCTTCGCCCGCGCCCTTGCCGTCGTGGCCCCGCCTCTGCCGCCTCCCTTGGCTCGTCATGGCGCCCGGCGTCTTGTTGTGCATGCCAGCGCCCTCGGGCATGCCCTCATTCGGTGGTGCCCGTTAGCACTCCGATTAGCGACCAAACCCGCCAAGGCCCCCTGCCCAATGACAATTGGGGCCCACGCCCCAGAATGGATTTATAAAAAAAAGAGAATTAAAATAATAATAATAATAATAAATTTAGTTAATTAATTAACTAAATTAATCCTGTTTAGTTAATCTAATTAACTAGTTAGTTTAATTAAACTGAGATTAGATTAGTTAAATCCTAATTAGAGTAAATAGAGTATGACATGCGAGACCCACACGTCAGATTGACCCAGTCAACTCCCTGTTGACTGCTGACGTCATGCTGACGTCATGATGACGTCAGCATGCACTATTCTGGGTAATGTTAGAATTAAATAGTTAAATAAATTCTAAAAATGATTAAAACTTTAGGAAATCATATAAAATAATCCGTAGCTCAAATGGAAATACTTTCTACATGAAAGTTGCTCAGAACGACGAGACGAATCCGGATACGCAGCCCGTTCGTCCGCCACATGTCCCTAGCATAGTGAACCTGCAACATTTCACCTCTGGTTCAAGCTCCTGAAAACACGTAACACCGGGATACTTTCCCGGATGTTTCCCCTTCACCGGTATCACCTCTTACGCGTTAGAACACGTCTAGCTCACTTTTGTTGTCTGTTATGCACTTGCTTGCTATGTATTTACTGTTTCCCCACCCCCTCTTCTCTTGGTGGACCCGTGGCGATCTTTGATGCCCACAGTGGTCGACTACGTCACCGACAACACCTCCTTCTTGCCAGACCAACCAGGCAAGCCCCCCCTTTGATCACCAGATATCGCCTACTCTTCTCTATACTGCTTGCATGAGAGTAGTCTAGCATGTTACTGCTTTCAGTTAATCCTATACTTCTTTGCATAGCTTTGTCCTTGCTACTCATTGTTACCTTTACCTTCTATCCAACCGCTTAGTATAGGATGCTAGTGTTCCATCGGTGGCCCTACATTCTTGTCATCTTCCATGCTATACTCTTGGCTGTGATCACTTGGGAGGTGATCACGGGCATATACTATATACTTTACACTGTTACATTACGTGATACTGTTAGGAGATGGGGCTGAAAGGACGGTGGCTACATCCCAGTAGAGGTGGGCCTAGGTTCCCGACGGCCCCCGATCGTTACTTGTGGCAAAGCGACAGGCGCAGGTTGAGACCACCTAGGAGAGCGGTGGGCTGGCCTTGGTCGGCGTTCGCGGATACTTAACACGCTTAACGAGATCTTGGTATTTGATCTGAGTCTGGCCATTTGGTCTATACGCACTAACCATCTACGCGGGAGTAGTTATGGGTATCCCGGCGTCGTGGTATCAGCCGAAGCACTTCGTGACGTCAGCGACTGAGCGGCGCGCGCCGGATTGGAACGTAGGCCTGCTCTTGTATTAAGGGGGCTACTTCTGCTTCCGGTCGCCCATGCAACGTGCAGGTGTGCATTGGGCGATGGGCCCAGACCCCTGTGCGCTTAGGTTTAGACCGGCGTGCAAGACGTAGGACTTCAGTCTACTCTCTTCTACATGTTGCAAGACGGAGGCTGCCAGAAGCATAGTCTTCGACAGGATTAGCTATCCCCCTCTTATTCTGGCATTCTGCAGTTCAGTCCTTGATATGGCCCTTTACACATATATCCATGCATATGTAGTGTAGCTCCTTGCTTGCGAGTACTTTGGATGAGTACTCACGGTTTCCTTGTTCCCCTTTTCCCCTATCTCTACTTGATTGCTGCGACGGGCAGATGGAGCCCAGGAGCGACGCCACCGTCGATGGCGACTACTACACCGGAGGCGCCTACTACGCCTCCGGCCCGGCGGCGGCGACCAGGAGTAGCTAGGAGGATCCCTGCGGGAGGCCTGCGCCTCTTCGTCTGTATCCCGGTTGTGCTAGCCTTCTTAAGGCAAACTTGTTTAACTTATGTCTGTACTCAGATATTGTTGCTTCCGCTGACTCGTCTATGATCGAGCACTTATATTCGAGCCCTCGAGGCCCCTGGCTTGTATTATGATGCTTGTATGACTTATTTATATTTTAGAGTTGTGTTATGATATCTTCCCGTGAGTCCCTGATCTTGATCGTACACGTTTGCGTGCATGATTAGTGTACGATTAAATCGGGGGCGTCACAAGTTGGTATCAGAGTTGACTGCCTGTAGGAATCCCCCTTCCACACTCATTGGCCGAAGTCGAGTCTAGACTTTACAAAACTTTTACTAACATGGCTGTGCGGCCCATGGGCCCACGTCGCCATTGGGTGGTATTAGGATCTTTTACTCCTCGACCTTTACTCTGGGACCCTGAACTCTCTTCTATTCGGGTTAAATGAATTTTTGCTAAATCTAACATTAGGATCTCGTTATCACTTTCACCCGGAGAGCCCCTTATTTCTGATGATAAATGCTGCTGCGTGAAGACCACGGAGATACTCTCCGTTGTTAACCCGAGAACTTGTGTTCATCGCGTTTGCAATTCCCTTCCATCGTTAACCCTTATGGATAACTACTTGCAGTTGTTATTCTTACATTCATCCCCAGTTTGTCTTGTTATTACAAGATACCCCGAAACACTAATGCGTTGTTTCGATAATCCTTTGAGCTTCTTGCCTTGCCGTTCTTTGTCACTGAATACCCCTATGGATAATTCTCGCACTTATCGGTATCCGCTCATCCCCCGATTGTTCATGTGTTTCACAGTGGTCTTGAAATACTATTCGATCCTCCAAAAATCCTTAGTAGCTTATTGCTCTGCCATACTTGTCTACTTACATGATGGATGCTTTCCATATGTCTGGCAATATTCGTTAGTATCCTTAGGCATCGCCATTTTGATCCTTTTGATTCAACATGAGTGTGAATGCACGCAATCATCAGTTGATCCTTTTAAATTATCTTTCCGGCTCAGACGTCATTTTAAACATGAGCTGGTTCTCAACCTATCCAAATGCCGTCCATAGTACCCCTAAGGCTATTCAGCTTATCCATCCTTGATCAGAGCATTTGCTCCTGATCCCTTGATTTTAAATTCATAATTACTTTGCTAATTAAACGTTGGATTATTCAGATGTTCTATAAACCGATGCATTTGCAATCTTTCTTCCTCTGATTGGGTATCGATACTCATATCAGCCCCATTGTGGATCACCATATCCACTGTTGGATTATTATCCGACAGTGTCCTTCATAATTAATCACCTTGTGAGCCTTTCCTCGGATACATAATGCCATTGGTAAATTGCATCCTCTGCTCTCTCAACCATGCTCTGCCTTTGAGTTTGAGTTAATTACTCCTAAAGATTGTGGTATATGTTTCTAAGATGCCCCGATGGGTTGAACATATACCTTCCTTAATTTTTGTGAACCCAAAAGTCTTCATGGGTCATAACCTTCTGGTATTCCGCCAGTTAAACTTTCAAACTCTAAACATTCTTAACTGAGAGCAGTAAATGAAAAGTTGTGTATACGAGAAGTGGGAGTCGACCTTGAGCCTTGCGTTCATGCCCATGGACACGATGTTGATCTTATCATGGATGCTTCTCTTAAACCCTATTCGTATAAGTTCATCTTATATATGGTAATTGGTCTTTTGCAACCGTGGTTCCGACCATATTTTCTTCTTGATTCCATTTCTCGGACAAGTTAGAGTACTTGTCTTCTCTGAGAACATTACCCTAGTCCAACCTCTACTTTGATGCGTCAGTCGGTATTACCCCCCCTGGTATCTCGAGATTATAATGGAACTGCAAAACTTCTTATGAGTTCTTCATCAAGTGCTACCTTCCCACTGAGTCCAATTTTTTCATGGGCTCTGACTTATTAGACACTCATAGACACAGATAACTGAACCGAGTCCGCACTGCGGTTCAACAACTCTTCAGTAAGCTTCTATAAGTACGAGTTTGTACCCGATCACGCCATTCCTAGCCTGTTTGGCTATATCGTAGTCGTGATGATTCTAACTGTGCTACCTGGACCTTATTCTCGGAACACCAATTTGCGACGATAGCTAAGCTTACGTCGATTTTCCTCGTCATACCCTTTCACCTTAAACAACAAGCTTGAGTTCGAGTTTGTGTCGTAACTGTGGTTCCAATAACCTCTTGCTTCATCATTCCCTTGACATGATGTCATCGCTGATTGATTGCATCTTCATGAAGTCTCTCAACAAATGTGTCGTGATCATCTTTAGCATTCGGAGCTCTTCCAGGATATCAATTGAATTCATGATGAGAAATACCATCCTTGCCCTCGATGATTTGTGTTGTCATCAACCACTTTAATGCCTCCCCTCCAACACAAACCTGTTTGTGTTCTGTGTTATACCTTGAGTTCCTTGCTATCCAGCATTTGTTCTTCTTCACCTTGGAGTATTACCATCTTTTATGTCAAGAATGTCATGGGAATTTCACCACCTCTTAAGAATTATTGGTATAGTGATACTTCTCACCATCACCATTCTTTCTTGGTCCTCGTGTTGATTCCAACTGGGGTACCAACAAGTGAACGGTGTTGTTTGGATTTGCACTTCTAGAAACCCTATTGCTTTGAAGTTAGTGGTCGGCTGTTCATTCTTAAACTATTGATTATTGAATCACCATTCTGACATTGGTCGTGTAACCCAACCCATATTTCGGGCGCACCTTTCAACCAGTGTTTAATTGTGTATGTTTTCCTCGAGCATACTTATATCATTTGATCTGACAAATGTTATCTCCTTATCCACATAATTGTGGAGATCCATCTTTTGGATACCTCGTTGAATTATCGCTGAGTCCATCAGCCACCTCATCATCCTCTTCTTGCTTAATGATGAACTCTTGTTTTGGAACTCGCTTCCATAGTTCATTTCCCAAGAATCTTCGATGTCATCTCGTCAATTTGGGTCGCACCTTTTCTCCTCGAGCATCGTGAGTTTGAGGTATCCTGACCCCAAGCAGATCTAAATCTAGTTCGGATATGATGGTTGGGACATAATTCCAAGAGTTATAACACTGGTCTTTTATGACCCGGTAAGGTGATGTCATGCCCAGCACCCCTGGCCGGAAGACCTAATGATATAGTTTTCCTTTTTAGCAAGGTCAACCATTCTTCCTGGAGGAAATTGTAAGACTTATCCTACAAGTTGTTCCTAATGGATCCTTCCTATATCCAAAGTCTGACCTTTGCTTGAAGACCAGGTCAATGCTATCTCGAAGCATGTCTCTGGTACTCCGGTTTTCAACAAGACCATTTGAAGCCCAATGCTAAATGTTTCCTGCTCAATTATCCAAACACCGCTGTATGGGTAATGTCATGAAATTTCTCTCCCCTACCTAAAAGGTTTTCTACATTATATCCTGTCATGGATATCATACTCGGATTGTCCTTGGGAAGAATATACCCTTGAAATATGTGTTTAAACACATTTTTCTTTCCATTGTTCTGTTTAATCTGACAATCATATTTTCCTTTCCATTGGTTGGTTTAACGTTTCTGGTGATCTATATGATCTAAGCAGTAACATTCTTTTGCTTATGTAAAACACCTTGGTGTACAACTGTGTCAGTAATACCCTGTTGCTTTTGTTGATAGCATTCCGGTAGCCGCCGATGGACGAGAACTTTGCCTAATGGTCCGCCTCGTTCAACGAGCAGGAAAATGGTTCTCTTCGTCCCTCGCCCTTGGTACCAACATTGTTGCCGACTTAACCGACATGCTATCCTCTGACATGCCTTGCTTACATGATGGTGCAAGACGTCACCTCCTTTCCTACTTTTAACCCACATGGTGGGCCCATACCCACAGTTCCACAGGATCGAAACCCTGACTCTCTGTACAACCTATTGTCAAAGTTATTCCCCACGTTTGACTTCGTATGTAATTCACGGGCCACCTGCCTAGTGATCTATTATGGTATCAGACACAATACTTATTCCCATTGCTTTGAACCTCTTTCACACTTCGTTTTAGGCAACGAAAGATTGCCTAAGCGCTTGAAACTTCTATTTTTCACCTCCTTACTTTGCTCTCGATGTGTGCCATTTGTTCAACTCAAGAGATACTCATAAGTTCATTCTTGGGATACACCCAGATGAATTTCCCTTATAACATCCTATCATTGTAGAGCTGCCCCTTACCTATTCGTGAGTACGATGGAGTTCCCCGAAGAAAGGACGACAACTTCATCATGATGCTTTGGAATAAAGAGTTGAAGACATCAACGAAAGGGATTAACTTCTTCGAGAAGGCCCGTTAGAATATCGTAACCAAAACTTTCCCCCTTACTCCCCTCTTAAATCTCGGGACGAGATTTCTTGTAGTGGAGGAGAATTGTGACGCCCGAATACTTAAGCTACAGTGATCCCCGCTAATGATGCCACGTCACCTCGGTTACTGTGGATAAACTCGCATTAGTTCGAGACCTAGTTCGAATTTCAGATTTAAAACCGAGGCAAACAATAAAAGTTTTAAAACATTAAACAAAAATGTTCTGTGTGTGACCAATATTGCTAAAGTAATTATATTGAACAAAGCATAATTTTACAAAGTGCCTAAGTGCTTTAAACTAAATAAAACAGAAAAGAAAAAGAAATAAAATAAAACAGAAAGCAAACTAACAAAAAAAAGGAGAAAGGCCTCACTGAGCTTGGCCCAAAGAGCCGCCCATTAAACCACACCGACCGCCCAACCCTCCCTCCATAACCCCACCAGGGGAAACCCTAACCTACCCACGCCCCGATCCCCACTCCCCCCACTCTCCCCTCACTCCCCCGATCTGGATCAAGATCGGGGCGACCACGCCACCGCCCCGGATCACCGTCGCTGTTGCCTTCTCGCCAACCCTCTCCTCGCGCGACCCCCCCCCCCCCACCGACGCTCGACCCCCCAGATCCCGACCACCGCCGCCCCGCCGCTCGTCCTCACCCCCTCCTCGCCGGACGCCGTGGACGCGCGTCGTCCCGCCGCTTCCCATCGCCAGACCTCGCTGTCCTCCTCCTCTACGTCATGGGACCTCATCGCCCGCCGCCGCGTCGTCCCGTCACCCTCCTCGAGCTCGAGCCGCTGCCCCGCCGTCGCCCGCGTCCCGTCCTCCACCTCGCCCGGATCAAGCCCGCCTCCTCGGCCTTGAGAGCGCCTCGTCCCGTCCTCCTCCCTGGCAGTCGCCCCGAGCCTCGCCGCCCCGCTTCTCTCCAACGCCGGTGAGGCCACCTCCGGCCTCCACTCCCTCCTTCCTTCCCTGCGCCACCCGCTCCGGTCGTCACTTCCACATCAAGGCGTCGCCCTGGCCGCCCGTGCCTCGCAGCGAGGCTGCTCCTTCGCCCACCTGAGGCCTTGTCGCCGTCCACTCGCTACTCGCCTCGACCGAGCGGCGCCCGCTGCCATCCATGTGCCTTCGCCCGCGCCACTTGCCCGTCGTGGCCCCGCCCTCTACCGCCTCCCTTTGCTCAGCCGCCCGGCGCCAAGGCGTGCGGCTGTGCGTGCCAGCGCCCTCGGGCATGCCCTCATTCCGTGGTGCCCGTTAGCCCGCACCCGTTAGCGACCAAACCCACCAAGGCCCCCTGGCCCAATGACAATTGGGGCCCACGCCCCAGAACGGTTTTATAAAAAAAGAATTAAAATAATAATAATAAATTTAATTAATTAATTAATTAAATTAATTAACTAAATTAATCATGTTTAGTTAACCTAATTAACTAGTTAGTTTAATTAAACTGTGATTAGATTAGTTAAATCCTAATTAGAGTAAATAGAGTATGACATGCGGGACCCACACGTCAGATTGACCCAGTCAACTCCCTGTTGACTGCTGACGTCATGATGACGTCAGCATGCACTATTCTGGATAATGTTAGAATTAAATAGTTAAATAAATTCTAAAAATGATTAAAACTTTAGAAAATCATATAAAATAAACCGTAGCTCGGATGAAAATACTTTCTACATGAAAGTTGCTCAGAACGACGAGACGAATCCGGATACGCAGCCCGTTCGTCCGCCATGTGTCCCTAGCATAGTGAACCTGCAACATTTCACCTCTGGTTCAACTGTCCAAAAACACAGAACACCTTGGATACTTTCCCGGATGTTTCCCCCCTTCACCGGTATCACCTCTTACCGCGTTAGAACAGGTCTAGCTCTGCATGTTGTCCTGTTATGCACTTGCTTGCTATGTATTTACTGTTTCCCCCACCCCCCTCTTCTCTTCGGTGGACCCCGTGACGATGCTGATGCCCCTGTGGTCGACTACGTCACCGACGACACCTCCTTCTTGCCAGACCAACCAGGCAAGCCCCCCCCCTTTGATCACCAGATATCGCCTACTCTTCTCTATACTACTTGCGTTAGAGTAGTCTACCATGTTACTGCTTTCAGTTAATCATATACTGCTGCATAGCCTGTCCTTGCTACTTCTGTTGTTACCTTTACACCTTTATCCTCTTGCTTAGTATAGGATGCTAGTGTTCCATCGGTGGCCCTACATTCTTGTCAAAATACGCCATGCTATACTCTTTGGGCTGTGATCACTTCGAGGTGATCACGGGCATACTATATACTTTACATCGTTACATTACACCGTGATCTTGTTAGGAGATGGGGCTGAAAGGACGGTGGCTCCATCCCCGTAGAGGTGGGCCTGGGTTCCCCGACGGCCCCGATCGTTACTTGTGGCAAAAGCTGATTGTGGCAGGTTGAGACCACCTAGGAGAGAGGTGGGCTGGCCTGGTCGGCGTTCGCAGATACTTAACGCAGCTTAACGAGATCTTGGTATTTGATCCGAGTCGGCCATTTGGTCTATAATGCACTAACCATCTACGTGGGAGTAGTTATGGGTATCCCGCGTCGTGGTATCGGTAAAAGCACTTCGTGACGTCGGTGGAGCGGGCGCGCCGGTTTGGAACGTAAGCTTCGCTCTTGTATTAAGGGGCTAGTTCCGCTTCCGGCCACGCAATGTGCAGGTGTGCATTGGGCGATGGGCGGCACCCTGTCGCTTTGGTTTAGAACCGGCGTCTTTGGCGTCTCTGTTGTGCCTAGGTGGGGCTGCGGCGTGTTGATCTCCAGCGGCGGGCATGACCCGGAAAAGTGTGTCCGCCAAATGGGATCAAGCGTGTTGGGTTATGTGGTGCACCCTGCAGGGAAGTTTAATCTATTCAATAGCCGTGATCTTGATAATGGGCGACTTGGAGTTGTACCTTGACCTTATGACAACTAGAACCGGACTTAATAAAACACACCCTTCCAAGTGCCAGATATAACCCGGTGGTCGCTCTCTCTCAGGGTTACGAGGAGGGGATCGTCGTTATTATTATGCTATGCGATGCTACTTGGAGGACTTCAGTCTACTCTCTTCTACATGTTGCAAGGCGAGGCTGCTGTAGCGTAGTCTTGACGAGATTAGCTATCCCCTCTTATTACGGCATTCTGCGATTCGGTCCTTGATATGGCCCTTTACACATATATCCATGCATATGTAGTGTAGCTCCTTGCTTCGCAGTACTTTGGATGAGTACTCACGGTTGCCTTGTTCCCCTTTTCCCCTATCTCTACTCGATTGCTGCGACACTGCACGATGGAGCCCGAGGCGACGCCACCGTCGATGACGACTACTACACCGGAGGTGCCTACTACTACGTGCAGCCCGCTGACGACGACCAGGAGTAGTTAGGAGGATCCCAGGCAGGAGGCCTCCGCCTCTTTCGATCTGTATCCCAGTTTGTGCTAGCCTTCTTAAGGCAAACTTGTTTAACTTATGTCTGTACTCAGATATTGTTGCTTCCGCTGACTCGTCTATGATCGAGCACTTGTATTCGAGCCCTCGAGGCCCCTGGCTTGTATTATGATGCTTGTATGACTTATTTATGTTTTAGAGTTGTGTTGTGATATCTCCCGTGAGTCCCTGATCTTGATCGTAAACGTTTGCGTGCATGATTAGTGTACGATTAAATCGGGGGCGTCACACTCGACCTTTCGGTCTCAGTGTTCCAAGGCCATATCTGCATATGCTAGGCTCGTCAAGTTTAACCTGAGTATTCTGCGTGTGCAAAACTGCCTTGCACCCGTTGTAGATGGACGTAGAGCTTATCACACCCGATCATCACGTGGTGTCCGGCACGACGAACTTTGGCAACGGTGCATACTCGGGAGAACAATTTTATCTTGAAATTTAGTGAGAGATCATCTTATAATGCTACCGTCAAACAAAGCAAGATAAGATGCATGAAAGATAAACATCACATGCAATCAATATAAGTGATATGATATGGCCATCATCATCTTGTGCTTGTGATCTCCATCTCCGAAGCACCGTCATGATCACCATCGTCACCGGCGCGACACCTTGATCTCCATCATAGCATCGTTGTAGTCTTGCCAATCTTATGCTTCTACGACTATCGCTACCGCTTAGTGATAAAGTAAAGCATTACAGGACGATTGCATTGCATACAATAATGCGACAACCATATGGCTCCTGCCAGTTGCCGATAACTCGGTTACAAAACATGATCATCTCATACAATAAAATATAGCATCACGTCTTGACCATATCACATCACAACATGCCCTGCAAAAACAAGTTAGACGTCCTCTACTTTGTTGTTGCAAGTTTTACGTGGCTGCTACGGGCTTAGCAAGAACCTTTCTTACCTACGCATCAAAACCACAACGATAGTTTGTCAAGTTGGTGCTGTTTTAACCTTGACAAGGACCGGGCGTAGCCATACTCGGTTCAACTAAAGTTGGAGAAACTGACACCCGCTAGCCACCTGTGTGAAAAGCACGTCGGTAGAACCAGTCTCGCGTAAGCGTACGCGTAATGTCGGTCCGCGCCGCTTCATCCAACAATACCGCCGAACCAAAGTATAACATGCTGGTAAGCAGTATGACTTATATCGCCCACAACTCACTTGTGTTCTACTCGTGCATATAACATCAACGCATAAAACCTGGCTCTGATACCACTGTTGGGGAACGTAGTAATTTCAAAAAAATTCCTACGCACACGCAAGATCATGGTAATGCATAGCAATGAGAGGGTAGAGTGTTGTCCATGTACCCTCGTAGACCGAAAGCGGAAGCGTTATATCAATGCGGTTTCTGTAGTCGTACGTCTTCAGGCCCGACCGATCAAGCACCGAAACTGCGGCACCTCCGAGTTCTAGCACACGTTCAGCTCGATGACGATCCCCGGACTCTGATCCAGCAAAGTGTCGGGGAAGAGTTCCGTCAGCACGACGGCGTGGTGACGGTGATGACTTTCTACCGACGCAGGGCTTCGCCTAAGCACCGCTACGATATGACCGAGGTGGAATATGGTGGAAGGGGTCACCGCACACGGCTAAGGAACGATCACGAAGACCAACTTGTGTGTCATGGGGTGCCCCCCTGCCCCCGTATATAAAGGAGGGAGGGGGAGGTGCGGCCGGCCCCTAGGGGTGCGCCTGGAGGAATCCTACTCCCACCGGGAGTAGGACTCCCCCCCTCTTGCCTTGTTGGAGAAGGAAGGGGGAATGGGAAAGAGGAAAGGGGGGCACCCCCCCCCCTTCCTTGTCCTATTCGGACTAGGGGGGAGGGGGCGTGCGGCTTGCCCTGGCCGGCCCTCCTCTTCTCCCTTAGGGCCCATGTAGGCCCATTAACCCTCGGGGAGTTTCCGGTAACCCCCCGGTACTCCGGTAAAACTCCGATTTTACCCGGAACGATTCCGATATCCAAGTATAGACTTCCAATATATCAATCTTTATGTCTCAACCATTCCGAGACTCCTCGTCATGTCCGTGATCACATCCGGGACTCCGAACAACCTTCGGTACATCAAAAACTATAAACTCATAATATAATTGTCATCGTAACGTTAAGCGTGCGGACCTTACGGGTCCGAGAACAATGTAGACATGACCTAGAACTGTTTCCGGTCAATAACCAATAGCGGAACCTGGATGCTCATATTGGCTCCTACATATTCTACGAAGATCTTTATCGGTCAAACCGCATAACAACATACGTTGTTCCCTTTGTCATCGGTATGTTACTTGCCCGAGATTCGCTCGTCGGTATCTCAATACCTAGTTCAATATCGTTACCGGCAAGTCTCTTTACTCATTACGTAATGCATCATTCCGTAACTAACTCATTAGTTACATTGCTTGCAAGGCTTATAGTGATGTGCATTACCGAGAGGGCCCAGAGATACCTCTCCGACAATCGGAGTGAAAAATCCTAATCTCGAAATATGTCAACTCAACAAGTACCTTTGGAGACACCTGTAGTGCACCTTTATAATCACCCAGTTACGTTGTGACGTTTGGTAGCACACAAAGTGTTCCTCCGGTAAGCGGGAGTTACATAATCTCATAGTCAGCGGAACATGTATAAATCATGAAGAAAGCAATAGCAACATACTACATGATCAAGTGCTAGGCTAACGGAATGGGTCAAGTCAATCACATCGTTCTTCTAATGATGTGATCTCGTTAATCAAATGACAACTCATGTCTATGGTTAGGAAACTTAACCATCTTTGATTTACGAGTTGGTCAAGTAGAGGCATACTAGTGACACTATGTTTTGTCTATGTATTCACACATTTATTATGTTTCCGGTTAATACAATTCTTGCATGAATAATAAACATTTATCATGATATAAGGAAATAAATAATAACTTTATTATTGCCTCTAGGGCGTATTTCCTTCAAAAGTGATACACTCTTCATTATGGGCCAGTTTCACGACGTGCCGTTAATGGGTATAAAGTCATACACTGTTCATTACGGGCCAGTTTTACCACGGGCCGTTAATGGTCCGTGAGTTATAAAGGGCCTCATATGGGCCGAAAGACGTCATGGGCCGTACATGGGCCGGAAGTTAAAACGGGCTGGAATTATATTGGACGGCCGAGATGTCGCTACTGGGCCTAATTCGGATAGGCTGTAAACGGGCCCTGGGTTAGCGGGTTGTAAATGGACTATATGCGAACAGGTCGTTAACAGGCTTGTCGTGGGCCGGCTCGCCACCTTTTGACCAAGTCAAACGGGTCGGCCTTTTCACAGGAATGGGCCTCTGTTGGGCCGTGCCACGTGTCGACGTATCATAGGCGCTTTGGGTCCAATGAGGGGATGACATCTGTCCCAACGGTGAGCCGACACATGTTTCCTCCAGCCAATGATGATTTTACACGTGGAAAATCACCATTGGTCGGGGCTGTTAACGGGTTATCTGATCCAAAAATGGACCTGATAGCTTAACGGCGTTCCGTTACGGTGGATGCCACGTGCCGGTCACCCTTGACGAAAGCACTTCTGTAACGCGCGATTTATCGTCATGGAACTGGACACTTCCGTGATGATAATTTTGGTAATGTCATGGAACACTTCTCTGACAAAGACAGTATGACTATCTTGATTCTATCATAAATTTGTCACGGATGTACATGCATGACAGAAAACGTGACCTACTGTAACAAACACGTATCATCACGGAAGTGTATTTTTTTTGTAGTGTTTATTTCGGTTGAGTGCTTTTATAAAGTTTAAAAACAAAAAAAATATAGAGGGGAACCCAAAACTTTTCAAAAAGGAAAGTGAAAGTGAGAAAGACAAGCATTGTTGAAGTGGGGGAGCTCCTTGAACTTTGTTCATGCTCAAGGAAACTTTGTGAATCTTAATTACAGAAAATTTTCAACAAAAATAATTATCCCCTTGTACAATTCCATTGTCTTATAAAAATAATGTGCCAAGGTTTGCCTTTAGGATGTTTAGATTGCTTGTTGGTTTGTGCGGTGCAAGACAGAAACTTTGGCTGTAGTGCGTGATTTTACATTTTTTACTGGAACGTCAAACGGTTCTGAAACTTTTTGCACTGTCTTTCTATACAAATTGTTTATTTTTCCTAATTATTTCAGAATATTTGGAGTACCAGAAGCATGGTGAATGTTCAGATTACTACAGACTGTCCTGTTTAAGACAGATTCTGTTTTTGATGCATAGTTTGCTTGTTTTGATGAAACTATCAATTTCTATCAGCGGATTAAGCCATGGAAAAGTTATATTACAGTAGCTACAATGCAAAAACAAAATATTAATTGGTTTACAACAGTACCTAGAGTAGTGATCTACTTTATTATACGAACGGATCTTACTGAGCTTTCTGTTGAGTTTTGTGTGGATGAAGTGTTCGAAGATCGAGGAAGTCTCGATGTGAGGAGAAGGAGGAGAGGCAAGAGCTCAAGCTTGGGGGTTCCCAAGGCACCCCAAGTAAATATTCAAGGAGACTCAAGCATCTAAGCTTGGGGATGCCCCAGAAGGCATCCCATCTTTCTTCAACAAGTATCGGTATGTTTTTGGGTTCGTTTCGTTCATGTGATATGTGCAAATCTTGGAGCGTCTTTTGCATTTAGTTTTCAATTTTGTTTTATGCACCATGCTGGTATGAGATAATGTCACAGCCTGATTTTTGTCCCTTTCTTTTTCGTTTGTTTTTCTGAGATTTTTGCTTGAGTTTTCTTTTTCCGTGGCTTTGTGGTCTGGAAACTGAAGAAGATGCCCTCTTCTTTATTTCCAGAGTGGCTTGTCATCCTTAAATCCTTCCCTAGAACTTTCCATTTCCACCTTGGACCAAATCCCAATATTCTTTTTATTGGGAATGTTCCTTTTCTATTAAAGGAATAACCCAATTTGCCCTAGGTTGTGAAGCAACCTATATTTCCATCACTCCTAAAATTCCCAAATAATTCTAATAAATTTTTTGGGTCATATCTTCCTCAAATATGGCAAAATATTTCACTTGCCATGTTTTCCATCATGCTCAAATAATTCACTCCCTATTATGTCCTAAATAGCAAATTGTGAAGCAAGTGTTATTTATCTTTGCCCAATTGACTCCAAACTTCTTGGACATCTTTTCATGTCCATATCATTGCCACATGCCAAAATTCAACTTCATTTGCCTAGTGATTATTTATCAATGATTTTCCAAAGTTTATGTTCAGAAAGAAACTTTGTGAAGGAGGTACAAGCTAGGCATATCCAAATGAGTTGAAATTTATGCATGACCACAAGATCATCATATCATAGACCTCCACCAAATTTGAGCTCATGTCATGCCTCCCTGTGAGCTCATCTTCAATTCTTTGATTCTGTCCAACTTTTCAGTTTATGAAGCAAGTATATTTTATCTTGCTCCATGATGTCTGAAACTTTTCCTAGGCCTTCTCCTACCTATATAACCTATCTCCACAAAATTTGGGCTCAGTTCATCTAACCATTTTCCCTCAGGATTTTTCCCAATTTTCTGGACAGAGAGGATAGCTATGAAGGAAGTACCATTTTGGCTTGGCCAAATGGCATGAAATTTTTATGGCACTCTCATATGCCAAACTCAACTAGCCTTGCCAAATTTTAGCTCAATTGGTTACTCCTAGTGAGTGCTACTTCATGATTCATATTCGGGACCAATTTAAGCAGTTGTGAAGCAACTATATAAAATCTTGGTCCATTTCCTTCCAAACTTCACAGGACTGTAGTCCTTCCTAATCTAAACCTCCCAGACATCAAGTTCCTTAATCCCACTAGTTTGATCACCAAGATGTGGCCAAGTTTGCAATAGCAAACTTGTCGAGCTTGTTCCCCTCTGCTCCCTACACCTCTGCCCGTGAACTCACCTCAATCTTAATGAGCCTTGGAAGGACTCCACCGCTGACAAGGTTTGGCACTAAGTAGGAGACCAGAGCGCACGTTGTCGGTGGTGACCACGGGCAATGCTGGCCCAAAACGGTGGTCTCGCCACTGTTGGCAACAGCAGCGCCGCTCCAGCCTGTTCCGGCTTGTCCCCGAGTGTCACACAGCTCAGCATCGTTGTCCTCTTCCCTCTGGACTGCTTGCCCCCTCCGATTGCTTCCCCGGCGACCCGTCCCCGTTGAGAAACAGAGCGCACCCGTGACCGCGTCGTCTTCCACCTCTGTGTCCTCTTCCTTCCCTTGTACCCGAGCTCTGCCTCATCTCCGTGACCTCTGTGCCTCGTTCGCGTCCTCCCTCGTCGCCTTGCCACCCCTCCCCGTGACCCTTGGCCGCGCGTGCCCGTCGCCGGAGCATGGACACGTAGCCGCGCGCGTGCCACCTCACCCCCTTGCCGGTCGGTTATATATAGCCACCCCGAGCCCCTCCTCTCCTCATCACCAGCCTACCCACCCTCCTCTAGTCCTGCCTGGCTACTTGCCGAGCACCAGAGCCTCTCCCTGACCTCCATCGCCGCCATGGCCGCCGGCCTCCTCCTCTTAAATTCGGTCAAATCCGAGCCTGTCACTCCTTCCCGTCGCCACCATAGCACTCCCCGGACCACTGCAAGCCTCCCCCACCCCTCCTTTGGCTGCTGGAGCCTTAGTGGTCGCGTTCTCAAGTTCACCCGAAGCCCTCCTCCGCCGCGGCCGACGCCCCTCTCTGCTCGGTACTCCTCGGCATCTTCTACCACCTGGACGGGATCCGCGTCGCCGCACTGTGCTCACCGGTAGGTCGCACGCTCCATATGGTGGTCGGGATCGCCGGCCAGCCTCGTCGGGGTGAGCTCCCCTGCTCGGCCCGATGCGTTCGCGCGCAAGGAAGAAGGAGACGACGCCCTCCCTGCCAGCTGGCCGCGGGTCCCCGCATGTCAGCGAGACTAGGTCGGCCCTGCGCCCTGCTGACTGCATTAAGTGGAGGCATGAATTCTCAAGTACACTTTCGCTTTCAGAAAGCGTATTTTCCATCTGCTTCAGCCGGAGTGCGTTTTCTTTTACTGAAAGCATATTCCTCCATGTTTCAGCCTGGAATATGTTTTCTTAGTGAGAAAGCGTATTTATAATTTTGCGCATATGTCTTACCACTCAGGGACCCGGCTGAGAAATATTATTTTTACAAAAAAGTCCCTGATCTTCTACACCTCATAACTCCGCAACTGTAACTCCGATTGAGGTGAATCCAACGCCCACATCTTCGCCTCTTCGAGCCCGAACGTTTGGTACCATTTTCACTATGGTTTGACATACTTGGAATGACCATTTTACCCTTGCCCCTAATCATCCTCCTTCGAGAGAGAATCTTTTCCAGCGAATCTTTCCGGCGATTCATTCCGCGAGCTTCTCGCACTTTCTCCCAGTGATTTCTTCCACCCCGGGCAAGCCACAACCACCATCTGCATGATAGCCATGCAGTAGCATTTGTTTTCAACTTGAATATTTAATAATTGTCTGTTCGTTTTGCTACTGTTGTCGTTATTTCGGTTATGCTTATGGATGAGTGGTTACCGTCATGCTATGTTTCTTGCACTCTGTTATTATGTTCTTCATGCTAGTATTACTTTAATATTGGCCACGCTTGGTAGTAGTACATGTTGGTGATGGTCTTCGGTGCATGACTATTGTCTATTCCGAGTATCGTTGTTATGCATGTTCTTTTGCACCCAGTTGGTTAAATGCTTGCATGGTAGTTTTATCGTTATGCATGGTATTTATTGTTGATGCTAGTGGTCATGTTATGCTATGAGTAGGGTTATACTTGTGATATTCATGCTCGTCATTATGCCATGCTCAGTTGGATATGATTCATTGTTGATATGGTTTATAGTTATGTTGCACCCTCATGCTTATATTGATATCATGCTCATGCATTGTAATTGCATCATGTTATTTTATCATGGCTCGGCATATTTACATTCAAGTTTAACCGGATTAAATTGAACTTGAACAACTGTTGGCTGAGTCATGGTGCCACCATATCGAGCTGACCAGTGCAACCATGCTTACCTTTGTGGGAAGGTCCTAGCTGGGTCTATTGTCATGCCTCTCGCTAGTGCCTCCAACGAGGGAAGGTTATGCCTGTGCCCTACGCTGATCAGGTAGGACGGCATAAGCCTTGTGTGCCTGTTGTTGAGTATGGATCCTTGTCCCCGTTTGGGACCGTTTTGCCACGACGGTGGCCGTTGGTGCCTTTGGTAGGCACGGGGCCACCCTGTGACTTAGCCCAAAGGGGAGTTGGTCGGAGTGGCGGGAGAGTGTCATGGCGAGGGTCGGTTTTGTCGGAACGCCGTTGGTCCACCCGAATGGGAGTGCGAGGCCATGGGTTCTGTGGTGTGGGTACAGTGTGCTAACCTCTGCAGAGTGTGTGTTTAATCTATCGATAGCCGCGCCCGTGGATAAGGCCCAGTTCGTAGTAGGTTATGGGTCAACAGTAATAATAATAATTTGCTTAATAACAACCCCGGTTCGATGATGAAAGAAGTTGGTTGATATTTATGTGATCGTGAGAGGATCACTGTGGTATCGTGGATACCGAGCTGATAGATATTTGTGGTGTTATGCGAGAGTCAAGGGTAAAGGTCAAGCTCCTTGTGGTCATGAATGATTACTATGGTATTGTCAATACCAAGCTTGATTGGATCCTGAGATGATCGTGTGATGTCCGTGACGGTAAGTTTGTGCAGGTGATGGTTACGAGGTAACCCGAGCAGAGTAAGTTGGTGCATGAGAGCGTCATCATCTTGCATGCTAGTATTATCATGTTCATATGTTCATGCCATGCTCGTATTGTTCTAGTTGTATCATCTTGTTCATGCTATGATTGATCTGATAGTATCATGTTAATTCGTGTTAACCTGTAATTGCCATGCTGTTGTCTGTCTTGATTGCTTTGGTTGCTGTGAGCTTGCAAGTACATTCAATGTACTGACCATGCATGTCATGCCAGTTTGCAGGTCATGCCGGATTTGATTGTTTGTTTGCCGTGGATTCCTTGTTTGCGAACTAGGATAAGCGTTTCATCCAGAGTCCCTGCGGAGTGGAGTTCATCACCGTCGTTGTTCTGCTGCCAGTAGTCATTCCGCTGTGTCGTGTTGTTCTGCTGCTTGCATAGAGCAACCGTGGCAGGCGTAGGGTCACCGTGCTGATGTAACCCCATTGTACCCCCTTTAGCAAAGAGCTGATTTGTTCTATGCTAAGTAGTGTCGTATTCCAAAAGACTTCTCCTCGATCTCTGGGCTGGAATACGGGGCGTTCCGGTTTTCTCTGAGCCAGGGTGCCACATATAGTCCTTGATTGATTTATAGAATGCTCATTTCACTTCACTTATATCTTTTGAGTATTGCTTTATAGAATGCTTCATGTGCTTCACTTATATCATTTGAAGTTTGGATTGCCTGTTCTCTTCACATAGAAAACCGCCATTTGTAGAATGCTCTTTTGCTTCACTTATATTTGTTAGAGCGCGGGCATATCTTTTGTAGAAAGAGTTAAACTCTCTTGCTTCACTTATATCTATTTAGAGAGATGACAGGAATTGGTCATTCACATGGTTAGTCATAAAATCCTACATAAAACTTGTAGATCACTGAATATGATATGTTTGATTCCTTGCAATAGTTTTGCGATATTAAGATGGTGATATTAGAGTCATGCTAGTGGGTAGTTGTGGATTGTAGAAATACTTGTGTTGAAGTTTGTGATTCCAGTAGCATGCACGTATGGTGAACCGTTATGTAACGAAGTTGGAGCATGAGGTATTTATTGATTGTCTTCCTTATGAGTTGTAGTCGGGGATGAGCGATGGTCTTTTCCTACCAATCTATCCCCCTAGGAGCATGCGTGTAGTACTTTGTTTCGATGACTAATAGATTTTTGCAATAAGTATGTGAGTTCTTTATGACTAATGTTGAGTCCATGGATTAAACGCACTCTCACCCTTCCATCATTGCTAGCCTCTTCAGTACTGTGCATTGCCCTTTCTCACCTCGAGAGTTGGTGCAAACTTCGCCGGTGCATCCAAACCCCGTGATACGATACGCTCTATCACACATAAGCCTCCTTATATTTTCCTCAAAATAGCCACCATACCTACCTACCATGGCATTTCCATAACCATTCCGAGATATATTGCCATGCAACTTCCATCATCATCATATACATGACTTGAGCATTTATTGTCATATTGCTTTGAATGATCGTAAGATAGCTAGCATGGTGTTTTCATGGCTTGTCCGTTTTTTGATGTCATTGCTACGCTAGATCATTGCACATCCCGGTAGACCACCGGAGGCATTCATATAGAGTCATATTTTTGTTATAGTATCAAGTTGTAATATTGAGTTGTAAGTAAATTAAAGTGTGATGATCATCATTATTAGAACATTGTCCCATGTGAGGTATCAGAATAAAAGAGGCCAAAGAAGCCCCTCAAAAAAAGAGAGGCCAACGAAGCCTAAAAAAGAGAAAAAAATATAAAAATGAGAGAAAAGAGAGAAGGGACAATGTTACTATCCTTTTACCACACTTGTGCTTCAAAGTAGCACCATGTTCTTCATATAGAGAGTCTCTTGAGTTATCACTTACATATACTAGTGGGAATTTTCATTATAGAACTTGGCTTGTATATTCCAACGATGGGCTTCGTCAAATGCTCGAGGTCTTCATGAGCAAGCAAGTTGGATGCACACCCACTTAGTTTCTAGTTTGAGCTTTCATACACTTATAGCTTTTAGTGCATCCGTTGCATGGCAATCCCTACTCCTCGCATTGACATCAATTGATGGGCATCTCCATAGCACATTGATTAGCCGCGTCGATGTGAGACTTTCTTCCTTTTTGTCATCTCCACACAACCTCCACCATCATATTCTATTCCACCTATAGTGCTATGTCCATGGCTCACGCTCATGTATTGCGTGAAAGTTGAAAAGGTTTGAGAACGTCAAAAGTATGAAACAATTGCTTGCCTTGTCATCGGGGTTGTGCATGATTTGAATATTTTGTGTGGTGAAGATGGAGCATAGCCAGACCATGTGATTTTGTAGGGATAACTTTCTTTGGCCATGTTATTTTGAAAAGACATGATTGCTTTATTAGTATGCTTGAAGTATTGTTGTCTTAATGTCAAATGATAGACTATTGCTTTGAATCACTCGTGTCTTAATATTCATGCCATTATTAGATTACATGATCAAGATTATGCTAGGTAGCATTCCACATCAGAAATTATCTTTTTTTATCATTTACCTACTCGAGGACGAGCAGGAATTAAGCTTGGGGATGTTGATACGTCTCCGTCGTATCTATAATTTTTTATTGTTCCATGCCAATATTATACAACATTCATATACTTTTGGCAACTTTTTATACTATTTTTGGGACTAACATATTGATCCAGTGCCCAGTGTCAGTTCCTGTTTGTTGCATGTTTTTTGTTTCACGGAAAATCCATATCAAACGGAGTCCAAACGGGATAAAAATTGACGGAGATTTTTTTGGAATATATGTGAATTTTGGGAAGTGGAATCAACGGGAGACGATGCCGGAGGGGGCCACGAGGCAGGGGGCGCGCCCCAGGGGGTCAGGCGCGCCCTGGGCCCTCTTGGCCACCCCATAAGGCGGTTGGTGCCCTTCTTTCGCTGCAAGAAAGCTAATATCCGGATAAAAATAGTGTCCAAATTTCAACCCCATCGGAGTTACGGATCTCCGGGAATATAAGAAACGGTGAAAGGGCAGAATCTGGGAACGCAGAAATAGAGAGAGATAGAGAGACAGATCCAATCTCGGAGGGGCTCTCGCCCCTCCCATGCCATGGAAGCCAAGGACCAGAGGGGAAACCCTTCTCCCATCTAGGGAGAAGGTCAAGGAAGAAGAAGAAGAAGGGGGGCCCTCTCCCCCTCTCTTTCGGTGGCGCCAGAACACCGCCGGGGCCATCATCATCACCGCAATCTACACCAACACCTCTGTCATCTTCACCAACATCTCCATCACCTTCCCCCATCTATCTACAGCGGTCCATTCTCCCGCAACCCGCTATACCCTCTACTTGAACATGGTGCTTTATGCTTCATATTATTATCCAATGATGTGTTGCCATCCTATGATGTCTGAGTAAATTTTCGTTGTCCTATCGGTAATTGGTGAATTGCTATGATTGGTTTAATTTTCTTGTGGTTATATTGCTGTCCTTTGGTGCCCATCATACGAAAGCGCGCTGCGTGGATCACACCATAGGGTTAGTTGTATGTTGATAGGACTATGTATTGGAGGGCAAGAGTGATGTAAGCTTCAACCTAGCATAGAAATTGATGCATACGGGATTGAAGGGGGACCAATATATCTTAATGCTATGGTTGGGTTTTACCTTAACGAATGTTAGTAGTTGCGGATACTTGCTAATAGTTCCAATCATAAGTGCATAGAATTCCAAGTCGGGGATGACATGCTAGCGATGGCCTCTCCCACATAAAACTTGCTATCGGTCTAGTAAAGTAGTCAATTGCTTAGGGACAATTTTGCAACTCCTACCACCACTTTTCCACACTCGCTATACTAACTTTATTGTTTCTTTACTTAAAACAGACCCTAGTTTTTATTTGTGTGCTCTTTATATTCTTGCAAACCTATCCAACAACACCTACAAAGTACTTCTAGTTTCATACTTGCTCTAGGTAAAGCAACGTTAAGCGTCCGTAGAGTTATATCGGTGGTCGATAGAACTTGAGGGAATATTTGTTCTACCTTTAGCTCCTCGTTGGGTTCGACACTCTTACTTATCGAAAGAGGCTACAATTGATCCCCTATACTTGTGGGTTATCATGGAGTACGTATTTCCACCGACATTACATTCATGTTCACACATTTCATTTCAGTTGTCGGTGTCCACACTTTTTCATTGTATTATCCATGCTAAATTTATTTTCTCGCTTTCTTCTTCTGTGTTTGAAAACTTTGAGAAAATCCAAAAATATATTTCCTGCTTCTTTTCGGTTTTTCTTCCTAGTTTAAATTATTGAAGTACTAAAAAGAAAACTCAAAAAGATTTCCTTGTTCTTCTTTTGCTTGTTGGGAGCTTTCCCATGTAAATAGTTTTTCTTGTTTTGCTTTTCCCCTTTTATGTGCTTGTTTAATAAAAACCAAAAACTCTAAAAAAATAATGTGTTTCTCTAAATTTCTTTTCTTTTTATTAAGTAATACCGAGGAGAAGACCACGATGAAAATGTCGAGTGGCTCTCATATGCATTATTGTTGATCTAACAAAGAGCCCATATTACCTTGTCTTCTCCTTTTGAATAAAATGTTTGCAGATTCTAGCTTAGTCCATGGCACTCTTGCACTATTACTATTTTCATATTGTTCGGTCGTGCAAGTGAAAGGAAATACTGACGATATTTGATGAACTAGCCGTGACAGAGAGAAACGGGTACGAACTCGACTTGTTCTGTTTTTGTAAATATATTTAACCTAGTATCCATGATTCAGCCTATTATGATCAAACATGTTTGCAATGACAATTAGAGATTATAGTTTCTCATGCCATGCATAAGTGCTAGGAGTGGATAATGATTTATCTTGGATATCAACATTGCATTAAAATAATTGTGATGTAGTATGATGATATGGTATCATCCTCTGAATGTTCGAGTGGCTTGACTTGGCACATGTTCATGCATGTAGTTGAATCAAAACCAACATAGCCTCTGTGATATTTATGTTCATGGTGTTCAAATCCTACTCATGCTAGTATCCAATGTTACTTATGCATGATGCATGTTCATGACCGTTTTTGCTCTCTAGCTAGCCGCTTCTCAACCTATTTGCTAGCCTTCGCCTATACTAAGTGGGAATTCTGCTTGTACATCAAAAACCTTAAACCCAAGTCATTCCAGATGAGTCCACCATATCTACCTATATGTGGTATTAACCTGCCGTCCTAAGTAAATTTGCATGTGCCAACTCTAAAAACTTCAAATAAATATCTTTTTTGTGTGTCTGGATTGTTCATAGAGTGACAGGAGGTAGTCAGTATCTTCCATGGTAAGCGGGTTATTCTCATGATGAGTGTTTATTCACTCGTCCTTGCACGAGAGGGGCGGTAATAAGGATTCCCAGTCCCGAACTCAAATTGCAAATAATTAAACAAAACTCCCCAGGACTGTTGTTTGTATGGACGGTATACCCATTGTTTTGGACAAGTCGTGGAGTGTGGTTGTTGGTGGAGGGGGAGTAAACCTTTACTTTTATCGCTTGGGAGCTGCCACTAATGTGTTTAGCATGAAAGATACTGATAACTAATGGTCGCGAAGTAAACAAGAAGGGTGCATTTCTCAAATTTTCATTTACCTCTGTTTTAAAAACTTGAGCTCTAGCACCACTACAAATCACTGCTTCCCTCTGTGAAGGGACTATCTATTACTTTTATGTTGTGTCATCACCTTCTCAAATAAGCGCCAGAACCTGAGAGCACTATTGTCATCCTCATGCATTGTGTGTAGTTAATGTTGGGTGCATCATGACTGGATCTTTTCTACCATGAACTACAATGTTTAGTCGCTGCTTGAACTTTGGAGGTGCTCTGCATTTATGTTTTGCGGTCTCGGAAAGGGCTAGCGAGATACCACTATTGTCATATTATATCATGGTTGTTTTGACAACGTGTTGTTATTTGAGATATCTAATTATTGCTCGCTAGCTGATTATGTCATTGATATGAGTTAATATAATTTCTAAGAGATATTGTCGACATGGTTAGTTATAATCTTAGGTGAAAACCTGGGTGTTGTTTAAGCTTATTTATGTAAACAAGAGAAAAAGAGTTCGTAAAAGTTTTTCTTTTTCACTTTCAGTTTATCAACTGAATTGCTTGAGGACAAGCAAAGGTTTAAGCTTGGGGGAGTTGATACATCTCCTTCGTATCTACTTTTCATAACACCTTTCCTCTTGTTTTGGACACTAATTTTGTGACGCCCCCGATTCAATCGTACACTAATCATGCACGCAAATGTGTACGATCAAGATCAGGGACTCACGGGAAGATATCACAACACAACTCTAAAACAAAAATAAGTCATACAAGCATCACAATACAAGCCAGGGGCCTCGAAAGCTCGAATACAAGTGCTCGATCATAGACGAGTCAGCGAAAGCAACAATATCTGAGTTCAGACATAAGTTAAACAAGTTGCCATAAGATGGCTAGCACAAACTGGGATACAGATCGAAAGAGGCGCAGCCTCCCGCTCGATCCTCCTAAACTACTCCTGGTCGTCGCCAGCGGGCTGCATGTAGTAGTAGGCACCTCCAGCGTAGTAGGAGTCGTCGTCAACGGTGGCGTCTGGCTCCTGGGCTCCATCGTCTGGTCACAGCAATCGGGTAAAGAAAGGGGGAAAAGGGGGAACAAGGCAACCGTGAGTACTCATCCAAAGTACTGCAGCAAGGAGCTACACACATATGCATCGATATATGTGTAAAGGGCCATATCGCGGACTGAATCGAGAATGCCGTAATAAGAGGGGATAGCTAATCACTCGTCAAGACTATGCTTCCGCAGCCTCCGTCTTGCAAAGATGTAGAAGAGATGTAGATGAAGTCCTCCAAGTAGCATCGCATAGCATAATCCTACCCGGCGATCCCCTCCTCATTGCCCTGTTAGAGAGCGATCACCGGGTTATATCTGGCACTTGGAAGGGTGTGTTTTATTAAGTATCCAGTTCTAGTTGTCATAAGGTCAAGGTACAACTCCAAGTCGTCCTATTACCGAAGATCACGGCTATTCGAATAGATTAACTTCCCTGCAGGGATGCACCACATAACCCAACACGCTTGATCCCATTTGGCCGGACACACTTTTCTGGGTCATGCCCGGCCGCGGAAGATCAACACGTCGCAGCCCCACCTAGGCACAACAGAGAGGTCAGCACGCCGGTCTAAACCTAAGCGACAGGTCTGGGCCCATCGCCCATAGCACACACCAAGACGCTATGCGGCAGCCGGAAGCGCACCTAGCCTAGCGTGCGTTCCAGTCCAATCCGGCCGCCACCGCCGGCCGACGCCATGAAGTGTTTCGCCGATACCACGACGTCGAGTGCCCATAACTGTTCCCGCGTAGTTGGTTAGTGCGTATAGGCCAGTAGCCAGACTCAAATCAAATACCAAGATCTCGTTAAGCGTGTTAAGTATCCACGAACGCCGACTAGGGCCACGCCCACCTCTCTCCTAGGTGGTCTCAACCTGCCCTGTCGCTCCGCCATACAAAAGTAACGGGGCCGCTGGAACCCAGGCCCACCTCTCACTGGATGGAGCCACCGTCCTTTCAAATTTCATCTCCGAACAGATATCACGTGTAATGTAACAAAGTGTAAAGTATATAGTATATGCCCGTGATTACTTCCCAAGTGATCACAGCCCGATAGTATAGCACAATGAGACGGACAAGAATGTAGGGCCACCGATGGGATACTAGCATCCTAGACTAAGCGATGGGATAGCGGTAAAGGTAACAACAAGAGTAGCAAGGATGTGCTATGCAGCAAGATAGGATTAACTCGAAAGCAAGAATATGCTACACTACTCTAATGCAAGCATTATAGAGAAGAATAGGCGATATCTGGTGATAAAGGGGGGGGGGGGGGCTTGCCGGGTTGCTTTGGCAAGAGAGAGGGGTCGTCAACACCGTAGTCGTACTGGGTAGCGGCGGCGTCGGTCTCGGTGTCTAGCGAGAGAAGAGGGGGAAGAAACAATAAATACAATGCAAACAAATGCATGACGATGCATGACATGATAAGGCGTGTTGCTAGGTGTGTCCAATCGTGGTATGAGGTGATACCGGTGAAGGGGGGAAACATCCAGGAAAGTATTCCCGTTGTTTCGCGTTTTTGACAGATGAACCGGAGGGGGAAAGTTGCGAGTTCGATAGGTTAGGGGGGTGTGGCGGATGAACGGGTTGCGTATCCGGAATCATCTCGTCGTTCTGAGCAACTTTCATGTAGAAAGTATTTTCATCTGAGCTATTGTTTATTTTATATTAATTTTAAAAGGATTTTATTTTTAATTTTTTTTGAATTAACAGAATTAATTTAATTAGAAAAGGTAATTATGACGTCAGCATGAGGTTAGCATGACGTCGGCAGTCAACGTTGACCGTTGACCTGGTCAACCTGACAGGTGGGTCCCATTCGTCATTGCCTATTAACTAATTAACTAGATTAATTAGTTTAGTTAACAGATTAGTTAAGTTAATTAACAGTACTTAATTAGTTTAATTAGTTAATTAGGTTAACTAAACATAATTAATTAAGTTAATTATTTTAGTAAATTAATTAATTAATATATTTTTTATCACTTTTATTAATTCCTTTTAAAAAAATCACTCTGGGAGGGGTGTGGGCCCCATGTGTCGGTGGCCTAGAGGGGCCTAACGGGCTCTGGGTTTGGGCGCAGGGGCACGGCCACGAGCGCCCGGTGGGATTTGCACGCATCACTGGGTACCCGGGCGAGACCGGCTGTCATGGCAATGGGGCCGGCCCGGCCGACAAAGTGGTGAGGTAGGCTAGGCGAGGCGGGGCGTCGGGCCGGGCGAGGGACGGAGTCCCAAGACGGCAAGCAGCCCGGAGGGGTGCACGCGGTCAGGGCCGGCGATGCACGCCGCAGACAGCATGGAGGCCGAGGCGTCGGCCGGGCGCCGTGGGATGCGCCGGGCGTGAGCGGGGGTGGTGGTCTTGGCGGCGTGCGCGGCGCACGGCCGTGGCGTGGTCGGCTCTGATGTCCCACGCAAGGTGGAGGAGGAGGAGAGGGAGCATGGGGAGAAGGCGGGGAGGCGATGGCTCACAGGGGGCCGGTCAAGGAGGGCAGCGGGACGGATGGCCGGAGGTGCAATGGGGAAAGGCGCGGCCCACGGCGCATGCTCGAACGCAGAGACGGCCTTGGGCGGCGTGGCGGGGCAAGCGGGAGCAGCGGCGGGGATCCTCACCGGAAATCGTGGGGTCTAGGCAACGGGCGCGGGGAGGTTCGGGGAGGTCGACGGGGACGACGCGGCGGAGCGGGAGGCAGTCCGGCGGGGGAGCATTCCGGCGAGGTCCAGGCGGCGTGGTCCCTGGTGGCGGCATCCAATGGCGTGGGGCGGCGTGGTCATCGCGAGCCCCGATCCGATCTGGATCGGGGGGGAGGGGGCGCGTCGTGGGGAGGGGAGTGGGGAGTGGTTAGGTTAGGGTTTCCCCCCGGTGGGGTTATGGAGGGGAGGGGTTGGGCCGGTCGGTGGTTTGTGGCCGAATGGGCCGGCCTGCTGGGCCGAAGCCCAGTGGGGCCTTTCTCTCCTTTTTCTTTTTTTTGTTTGTTCCTGTTTTTTCCCTTTTTGTATTTTCTTTCTTTTATTTATTTACTTTTCTGTTTTAAATCATTTTAAATTACTTAGGCATTTTATAAAAATGATTACTACACCATATTTACCTATGTAATATTTAGTACAAACCGAACATTTTTATTTTAATGCTTGAAAACTTTTATTATTTACCAAACTTTGAATTTGAATTTTGGACCGGTTTTGATCTAACGATAGATTCGCAGCAGAATCGTGGTGACGTGGCACCATTAGCGTGGGATCACTGTAGCTTAAATATCCGGGCGTCACAATTCTCCTCCACTACAAGAAATCTCGTCCCGAGATTTAAGAGGGGAGTAAGGGGGAAATGTCTGGTTACTAAATTCTAACGAATCTTCTCGGTCTTGGTTGCTCTTCTCGAAGAGGTCGATGAATTACATTGTTGTCTTCATTTCTATGCTTCAGGTCATTATGGTGAAGTCGTCCTTTTCTTCAGGCACTCCAACGTACTTACGAATAGGTAAGTGGCAGCTCAGCTACGACAAAGTGTTTATGAGGGAAACCATCTGGGGGTTAACCTATGAATGAGCATAAGATTATCTCTCGAGTTGATCATATAAAATACATCGAGAGTAAGGTACGAAGGTACCATAAAAGGTTCCAAGAGGATAGATGGTTGCTCGAAGTCTGAACAAGAGTGAGATAGGGGTTCAGAGTAGCGAGAGTAAGTATTGCGTCTGATACCCGAATATATCACTTCGCAGGTAGCCCGTGAGTTATATAAGAAGTCAAGCGCGAGGAATAACTTTGGAAACCGGGGGTGTACAGGAGAGTTAGGTTTTGATCCTATGGAACTGTGGGTTATGGGCCCACCATGTGGTTAAAAGTAGGAAGTCGTTGATATCTTGCACGGTCGTGATAGCAAGACATGTCAGAGGGTAGCCTATCAGTTATGTTGGCATCAATGTCGATACCAAGGGCGAGGGACGAAGAGAACCATTTTCCTGTTCGTTGAACGAGGCGGACCATTAGGCAAAGTTCTCGTCCATCGTTGGCTACCGAAATGTCATCAATTATAGTAATAGGGTCTTACTGGCAGAGTTGTACCACGAGGTGCTTACCTAAGCAGGAATTACCACTTTGCCGATTAAGTAGATTATAAGAAAGTTTAAACAAAACAACGAAAAGGAAAATGTGTTTAAACACATATATCAGGGGTATATCCTCCCCAAAGTCAAGAAGAGGATGATATCCAAGACAGGATATAATGTAGAAAACCCTTTAGATAAGAGGAGAGAAATTTCATGACATTACCCATACAATGGTGTTTGGGTAATCTCAACAAGAACATTTAGCATGGTGCTTCAAATGTTCTTATTGAAAAGCGGAGTACCATAGACATGCTTTAAGATAGCACTGACATGTTCTTCAAGCAAAGGTCAAACTTTGGATACACAAAGGATCCATCAGGAACAACTTATAGATAAGTCTTATGGTTTCCTCATGGAAGAATCGCTAAGCTTGCTAAAAGGAAACTATAACAATAGGTCCTCCGGCCAGGTGTGCTAGGCAAGACATCACCTTACCGGGTCACATAAAGACCAATGTTATAACTCTTGAAAATATGTTCCAACCATCATATCTGACCGAGGTTCAGATCTGATTGGGGTCAGGACACCTCAGACTCAGGATGCGTGAGAAGAAAAGGTGCAAAACAAATTGTCAAGATGACATTGTAAGATTCTCGGGAAATGAACTATGGAAGCGAGTTCCAAAACAAGAGTTCATCATTTAACCAAGGAGAGGACGATGAGGTGGCTGATGGACTCAGTGACAATTCCTCAAGATTTCCAAAAGGATGGATGTCCACAATTATGTGAACAAGGAGATAACATTAGTTAGATGAAATGATATAAGGGGATATGCTTGAGGGAAACATACCCAATTTAAACATTGGTTGATAGGTGCACCCGAAATATGGGCTAGGTTGCACGACCAACGTCGGAATGGTGATTCCATAATCGATAGTCTAAGGATGAACGGCCGACCATTAACTTCAAAGCAATAGGGTTGCTAGAAGAGCAGAATCCAAACAGCATCATTCCCTGGTTGGAATCCCGGTTAGAATCAACACAGGGAACAAGAAGGAATGGTGATGGTGAGAAGTATCACTTGTATCAAGAATTCTCAAGAGGTGGTGAAATTCCCACGACATTTTTCACATAAAAGGTGGTAATATTCCAAGCTAAAGAAGAACAAACGTTGGATAGCAAGGAACTCAAGGTATAACACAAAACACGAACAAGTTTTGTGTTGAACGGAAGGCAATAAAGTGGTCAATGATAACACAAATCATCGAGGGAAAGGATGGTATTGCTCAACATGAATTCAACTGATATCCTGGAAGTGCTTAGAATGCTGATGATGATCACGACACATTTGTCGAGAGATTTCATGAAGATGTAATCGATCGGCGATAACATCAAGTCAAAGGAATTATGAAGCAAAAGGTTATTGGAACTATGCGTACGACACAAACTTGAAATCAAGCTTGTTGTTCAAGGCGAACTGGTATGACGAGGAAGATCGACGTAAATTTAGCTCATCATCGAAAATTTGTGCTCCAGGAAGGACCAGGTAGCACAGTTAGAATTTGGTACGATAATGGTATAGCCGATCAGGCTAGGAATGACTTGATGGATTATTAAACCCATAAGCAACGAAAAGTACTTAAGAGTTATTGAATCGAAGTGCAGAATCGATTCACTTATCGGTGTTCTCGGTCGACAAACAACCCAGAACCCATGAAGTGGCAAAGACAAGGTAAGGTAGTGCTTCATCAAAGGTTATAAGATGTAGTGCAATGGCAAGATATCCTCGAGATACCCGGGTAATACTCGACACAAGATCAAAGTAAAGGTTGGATCGTGTGTTGATCCATAGAAGACAAGTGATTAACTTGCCCGAGAAATGGGATCAAAGAGAAAATATGGTCGGAACCACGATTGCATAGGATAAATTCACAGATACCAGATGATATTGTATCAACGAAATAGTTATTATCACAAGAAGCTTCTATGGTAGGATCTGCATCGGGTCCATGGGCATGAACACAAAGTTCAAGGTCGACTCCCACTTCTTCAATGTATAACCTTTCATTCACTACTCTAGATAAAAATGATTCCAGTGTCAAAACCTACCTGGTGAATTACCAGAGGAGTATGACCCGTGAAAACTTTCGAGTTCACACAGATTAAGGAAGGCATCGGTTCAACCCATCGGGCTTCTTAGAATATATACCATGAACTTCATGAGTAAATAACACAAGCTCAAAAGTAGAGCATGGTCGAAAAAGTAGAGGATACAATTTACCAAAGGCATTATGTATCGGGTAAAGAACTCATAAGAGTTTTGGTGGTGAAGGACACTGTCGGATAATAACCCGGCAATGGTTATGGCGGTCCACAACGGGGCTGATGTGAGTATCGGTACTCAACCAGAAGAAGAATGCAAGGAGATCGTAAGATAGAAACAACTGACTAATTCAAAGCTTAATTGCAAAGGAATTATGAATTCCAAGTCAAGGGATCAGAAGCAATGCTCTGATTAGGGATGGATAAGTTGAATAGCCTTAGGGTACAATCAACGACAATTGGATTGGTCGAGAACCAATTCCAGTTAAAGAATGGCAGCTCAGCCGGAAAGGTAATTTATAAGGATCAATGATGATTGCGTGTATTCACAATCATATTGAGTCAACATACTGAAAATGATAATGACAAGGAATGTCAATAAGACTACGAGACTTATGGGATTAACCATAATTCAAGCAAGCAAGAATTTCAAGAGCCAAAGGCTCCAGAGGATTTTCGGAAGATCGAATAGTATTTTGAAGACTTTTGTGAAACACAGAACAACTTCGGATGAGCGGATACTCGACAAGTGCGAGGATTTATTTGAAGGGGTATTCATGTGGCAAAGAACTGCTAGGGAGTAGGCACAAAGTATTCTCGGAACAATAGAGAAAACTTCGGGGTATCTTGTAATAACAAGATCAATGGGGGATGATCGTATGAATGGCAAGTGTAAGTAGTTTTCATAGGGGTTGACGGTGGAAGGAAATCGCAAATGCGATGGCACAAAGACTCGAGAAAACATCGTAGAGTAACTTGGGAATCTTCTAGTGCAGCAGGCGATCATCTTAAGTGAGGGGCTCTCCGGGAGAAAGTACTTGCGAGAACCTAAAGTTAGTTTTGTTTTTAGCAAAATCGTTTAACCCGAATAGAAGAGAGCTCAGAGTCCCGTAGTAAAGATCGAGGAGTAAAAGATCCTAATACCACCCAATGGCGGCGTGGGCCCGTAAGGCACACATCCATGTTAGTAAAAGTTTTGCAATGACTAGACTCGACTTCGCCAAGGAGTATGGAAGGGGATTCCTACAGGCAATGGGCTCGATACCAACTTCAGACGCTTCGATTCAATCGTACACTAATCATGCACGCAAATGTGTACGATCAAGATCAGGGACTCACGGGAAGATATCACAACACAACTCTAAAACAAAAATAAGTCATACAAGCATCATAATACAAGCAAGGAGCCTCGAAGGCTCGAATACAAGTGCTCGATCATAGACGAGTCAGCGGAAGCAACAATATCTGAGTTCAGACATAAGTTAAACAAGTTGCCATAAGATGGCTAGCACAAACCGGATACATGATCGAAGAGGCGCGGGCCTCCTGCCTCGATCCTCCTAAACTACTCCTGGTGGTCGCCCGGGCTTCATGTAGTAGTAGGCACCTCCAGCCAGTAGTAGGAGTCATAAATGCGACGGTGGTGTCTGCTCCTGGCTCCATCGTGCAGTCACAAAGAATCGGGTAAAGAAAGGGGAAAAGGGGAACAAGGCAACCGTGAGTACTCATCCAAAGTACTGCAAGCAAGGAGCTACACTACATATGCACGGATATATTTGTAAAGGGCCATATCGATTGGGTGAACTCTGAAATTACAGAATAAGAGGGGATAGCTAATCATGTCGAAGACTATGCTTCCGCAGCCTCCGTCTTGCAAAGATGTAGAAGAGATGTAGATCAAGTCCTCCAAGTAGCATCGCATAGCATAATCCTACCCGGCGATCCCCTCCTCATTGCCCTGTTAGAGAGCGATCACCGGGTTATATCTGGCACTTGGAAGGGTGTGTTTTATTAAGTATCCGGTTCTAGTTGTCGTAAGGTCAAGGTACAACTCCAAGTCGTCCTGTTACCGAAGATCACGGCTATTCGAATAGATTAACTTCCCTGCAGGGGTGCACCACATAACCCAACACGCTTGATCCCATTTGGCCGGACACACTTTTCTAGGTCATGCCCGGCGGAAGATCAACACGTCGCAGCCCCACCTAGGCACAACAGAGAGGTCGACGCCGGTCTAAACCTAAGCGCCGCAGTGCAGGCCCATCGCCCTTAGCACACCTGCATGTTGCGAGGGCGGCCGAAGGCAGACCTAGGCTAGCAGGCGCTCCAGTCCAATCCGGCCGCCCGGGCCACCGATGTCACGAAGTGCCGGCCGATACCACGACGCCGAGTGCCCATAATCTGCTCCCTGCGTAGTTGGTTAGTGCGTATAGGCCGATAGCTGCACTCAGATCAAATACCAAGACCTAGTTAAGCGTGTTAAGTATCCGCGAACGCCAACTAGGGCCAGGCCCACCTCTCTCCTAGGTGGTCTCAACCTGCCCTGTCGCTCCGCCACAAAGTAACAGTCGGGGGCGTCGGGAACCTGTGCCCACCTCTACCAGATGGAGCCACCGTCCTTTCAAATTTCATCTCCTAACAAAGATATCACGGGTAATGTAACGAGTGTAAAGTATATAGTATATGCCCGTGATCACTTCCCAAGTGATCACAGCCCGATAGTATATACAATGACGGACAAGAATGTAGGGCCCGCGATGGGATACTAGCATCCTAGACTAAGCAAGAGATAGCGGTAAAGGTAACAACAGTAGTAGCAAGGACAAAGCTATGCAAAGAAGATAGGATTAAGCGAAAGCGATAACATGCCACACTATTCTAATGCAAGCAGTATAGAGAAGAATAGGCGATATCTGGTGATCAAGGGGGGGGGGGCTTGCCTGGTTGCTCTGGCAAGAGAGAGGGGCCGTCAACACAGTAGTCGTACTGGGTAGCAGCGGCGTCGGTCTCGGTGTCTAGCGAGAGAAGAGGGGGAAGAAACAATAAATACAATGCAAACAAATGCATGACGATGCATGACATGATAAGGCGTGTTGCTAGGTGTGTCCAATCGCGGTATGAGGTGATACCGGTGAAGGGGGGAAACATCCAGGAAAGTATTCCCGTTGTTTCGCGTTTTCGGACAGATGAACCGGAGGGGGAAAGTTACGAGTTCAATAGGTTAGGGGGGTGTGGCGGACGAACGGGTTGCGTATCCGGAATCGTCTCGTCGTTCTGAGCAACTTTCATGTAGAAAGTATTTTCATCTGAGCTACGGTTTATTTGATATTAATTTTAAAATGATTTTATTTTTATTTTTTTGAATTAACAGAATTAATTTAATTAGAAAAAGGTAATTATGACGTCAGCATGAGGTTAGCATGACGTCGGCAGTCAACGTTGACCGTTGACCTGGTCAACCTGACAGGTGGGTCCCATTCGTCATTGCCTATTAACTAATTAACCAGATTAATTAGTTTAGTTAACAGATTAGTTAAGTTAATTAACAGTACTTAATTAGTTTAATTAGTTAATTAGGTTAACTAAACATAATTAATTAAGTTAATTATTTTAGTAAATTAATTAATTAATTAATATATTTTTTATCACTTTTATTAATTCCTTTTAAAAAAATCATTTTGGGAGGGGTGTGGGCCCCATGTGTCGGTGGCCTAGAGGGGCCTAACGGCTCGGGTTTGGCCTTGAGGCCAGGCACGGCCACAGCGCCCGGTGGAGACGCACGACCGGCGGCCTCGGCGAGACCAAGCGTCATGGCGAGGCAGTCTGGCCGACAGTGGTGAGGTAGGCTAGGCGAGGCGGGGCGTCGGACCGGGTGAGGGACGGAGCCCCAAGGCGGCAAGCAGCCGGGAGGGGTGGACGCAGTCAGGCGACAGCCAGACGAGCGTGGAGGCCGAGGCGTCGGCAGGCGCCCGTGGGATCTTGCAGGCGTGAGCGGGGAGGTGCTGGCGTGCGTCTGCCTGCAGCCAGTGGCGGATCGAGCTCTGATGTCTCTGAGGCGGGGAGGAGTAGGAGAGGGAGCATGGGGAGAAGGCAGGGAGGCGACGGCTCACAGGGGGCCGGTCGAGGAGGCCAGCGGGCCGGATGGCCGCCGGAGGTGCCGGGGGGGAGGGGGCGTGTCCATGGCACGCGTTTCCGGCACGGACGGCGCAGCCGGCGCGTAGAAGCGGGCAAGCGGGAGCAACAAGTGGGTCCTCACCGGAGATCGTGGGGTCTAGGCACGGGCGCGGAGGTCGGGAGGTCGACGGGACGACGGCCGGAGCGGGAGGCAGTCCGGCGGGGGAGCGTTCCGATGAGGTCCAGGCGGCGTGGTCCCGGGCGGCGGCGTCCAATGGCGTGGGGCGGCGTGGTCGTCGCGAGCCCCGATCCGATCTGGATCGGGGGGGAGGGAGGGGGCGCGTCGTGGGGAGGGGAGTGGGGAGTGGTTAGGTTAGTGTTTCCCCCCGGTGGGGTTATGGAGGGGAGGGGTTGGGCCGGTCGGTGGTTTGTGGCCGAATGGGCCGGCCTGCTGGGCCGAAGCCCAGTGGGGCCTTTCTCTCCTTTTTCCTTTTTTTGTTTGTTCCTGTTTTTTTCCTTTTTTGTATTTTCTTTCTTTTATTTATTTTCTTTTCTGTTTTAAATCATTTTAAATTACTTAGGCATTTTATATAAATGAGTTTACTACACCATATTTACCTATGTAATATTTAGTACAAACCGAACATTTTTATTTTAATGCTTGAAAACTTTTATTATTTACCAAACTTTGAATTTGAATTTTGGACCGGTTTTGATCTAACGATAGATTCGCAGCAGTAACCGTGGTGACGTGGCACCATTAGCATGGGATCATTGTAGCTTAAATATCCGGGCGTCACAATTTTGCATGATTTGAATGAAACTAACCCGGACTGACGATGTTTTCAGCAGAACTACCATGATGTTGTTTTTGTGCACAAATAAAAGTTCTCGGATTGGAACGAAACTTTGCGAGGAATTTTTATTCAATAAAAAAGAATTTCTTGAGCCAAGAACCACCGAAGGGGGGGGGCACAACCCACAAGGGCGCCCCCCCCCCCTCCAGGCGCGCCCAGGTGGGTTGTCCCCACTTGATGGCCCTACAGACCCTGAAACCGACGCTAGAAAATCACATTTTTCTAGAAAAAATTTAGGGAGAAAGAATTATCGCGTTTCACGAGACGGAGCCGCCGCCGCCTCCTGTTCTTCATCGGGAGGGTAATCGAGTTAGTTTTGTTAGGGATTGATCCCTAGTATCCATTATGTTTTGAAATTGATGTTGATATGACTTTGCCATGCTTAATGCTTGTCACTTTGGGCCCGGGTGCCATGATTTCAGATATGAACCGTTTATGTTATCACCATTATATCTATGTTCTAGATCCGATCTTGCAAGTTATAGTCACCTACTACGTGTTATGATCCGGCAACCCCGGAGTGACAATAGTCGGGACACTTCCCGGTGATGACCGTAGTTTGAGGAGTTCATGTATTCAGTGTGTGTTAATGCTTTGTTCCGGTTCTCTATTAAAAGAAGGCCTTAATATCCCTTAGTTTCCAATTGGACCCAGCTGCCACGGGAGCGTAGGACAAAAGATGTCATGCAAGTTCTTTTCATAAGCACGTATGAATATTTATGGAACACATGCCTACATTATATTTATGAACTGGACCTAGTGCTTTACCGCCCTAGGTGGTAACTGTCACATGATGCATATCATCCAACAAATCACCGATCCAATGCCTACGATTTTCTCTTATATTGTTTCTGCTAAATTACTACTGCTACTGTTACTATTGCACTTGCTACAAAATCATTGCTATCACTGTTACCGTTACTATTGTTGTTGCTACTACTATCAAAACTATCATACTACTTTGCTACTGATCACTTTGCTGCAGATAATTAATCTCCAGGTGTGGTTGAATTGACAACTCAGCTGCTAATACCTGAAAATATTCTTTGGCTCCACTTGTGTCGAATCTATAAATTTAGGTTCAATACTCTACCCTCGAAAACTGTTACGATCCCCTATACTTGTGGGTTATCACTCCACCAGTAGTAAGTTTTGTCAAAATAAATGTCGACGCTAGTTTTTCAGTGCAAGGACATCAAGGTAGTATAGGAGCTATCATTTGTGATCATACTGGTGTGTTGGTTCACGCCCAAGCCTTGTGGTACAACCATGCTCAGAATGTAGACACCATGGAAGCCCGTGGTGTTAGGGATGTCATTCGGCTGGCGTTTGATCTTAGCTTTTGCAAGATCATGGTTGAAAGTGACTCTCTTGGGGTTGTTCGGATGATTACAACCTCAAGCTCTGAACGTGCAAACTGTGCATCCATTTGCTATGAGATCCAGGAAATGGGAGCTGTGTTCGAATCGTTCTCTCTCATACACATCAGGCAAGAAGCAAACGAGGCTACACACAAATGTGCAAAACAAGCTATGAGGATTGTAGAAGGTGTATTTGGGTTAACTGTATCCCTTCTTTTCTTCTAGAATGTATTCAGTTACATTGTAATCCTACTTAAGTAATGAAAGCATGTGTTGTTTGGCGGGAAAAAAAGGTTTAGCATGTAGTTGGCGGAAGGTTTAGCATGTAGGAGTAGTTGGGTTAACTGTATCTCTTTAGTTACATTGGGTTGAGATCCTCTGCAATATTGTACGATGATGTAGTGCGGATGAAATGTGGGACCGGGTCCACACGGCAGTGACTGTACTGCACCATACAGTACTACAAAGGATCTTGGCCCAGTTACATTGTATCCTCCTTAAACATGCATTCATGTTGTGAAATTGTTTGGGCGCGATGCGCCGGCCGACATTGGGCCGGATGCGTCCACACGCGCTTTGTCCCAGCCATCCACCAAACTATACGTAGGACACGAGGCCACCCATGCTGCCTTCAACCTCGCCCGGATCTTACCCCACGACGCCGCATCTCTACCCCTGCCCCTCTCGCGCGGATCTCCCCAACTGCAGCGCGTGGAGCAGCTCGCCGTCGGCCATGGATGTAGGTTGCAGCCCTGCTCGCCTTCCCACCTCCTTTTTCTTCCTTCTCCCTCTCTTCCCTTTCCTCCTCATCTCTTCCCTTTTTGCTGCAACTGGCGACAGGCCAAACGCCGGGAGGACCGAGGTGCCCATGCTACAACCATGCCCACGGGAGGAGCTGCAACCACGGTACTGGGAGAGTTACGAACAGCGTTTTCCCGTGCTACAACCATGGACACAAAAAGCTACATCTAGTAGATAAAAAAGCTTCAACCAGACAACGAAATACAGGAAAAGATACAACCATTTGACAAAAAGCTTTAAACCGCAGATGAAAAATCTTCAACCAGAGACTGAGAAATCTTCCTCTACGACGGCCATGGCGTATCTCTGTGTTTTTGCTGCAACCGTGGAGTAAAAAGCTGCAACCTGCAATGTAGAAAGCTTCAACCGGCTTTTGCGAAAAAGCTTCAATGGCGAGGCTACGACGACGAGGTTGCAAAAAGCTTCAACGGTGAGGCTGCTACGATGGCAAGGGGGGCTGCGGCCATGGAAGCATGCCATGGTGCAATCGCGGGACGTGGTGCTACAACCGTGTGCAGTGGTGCGATGAGCGGCGACAGCGGAGCTGCATCGGCGCATGGTGGTCGGCAATGCTACCACCGGCGTTTGGTTTTGCTACAACCAAGAAAAACAAAGCTACAATAGGTGGCGAGGGTAGATGCATGCTAGCAGCGACGGCAGGCGTTAAACTGCAACCGGCGACGACGAGAACACCGGCCACCGGGTCGCGAGGAGTGAAGGACCAGTCGCCAAGAGGTAGGGGTTGTAGGGGAGCTGCAGGTGAGAAGAGGGGAAGGAAGAGATGCGAACGCAAAGGAGAAAGACGACCAGCGGCGAGGGCCGCGCCCGGCGGTGAGGGAAGACGAGGAGGCGAGGCGAGGCGGTCGGCGCTTGCGAGGCGGGCCTCTCCCTTTCCCGCGCGGTGGTTGAAGATGGAAGGTTAGGGACGAAGGGATCTGACAGCTCGGGGAGCAGATCCGACGGCCGGGCTCGACCGGTCCAATGTTGGGCCGGCGCGCCGGCGCAGATCGCTGCACTTCATGTTATTGGTGAAAGGTTAGCTTGCGGTGCATGCATGTGTATACACTCTTCTTTTTTCCTTTTCAAGTGCTTTTATCCATGTAAATTGTGACTGCCGCTAATATATTCCGCGCGGATGACTGTTGCTGTTTGACGGAAGATGGGTGGATTTATACACGCATATACTCACTCCTATAAACACGCGCACGCACACCTTATCTCTATGAGCACCTGCGAAAGACTGAGTCAACATATTATCTTGAGATTTTATTAAGTCACCGTAGGCGCCTCGTAGTCGACGGAAACATCTCCTCCCACTGAGCACATATCACCGGAAATTCTGAAATAAATCTAGGGTAAATGCGAGCACCGGGATTTGAACCCTTATGGGCTGGGGATACCATTGTCCACCTAACCATCCAACCACAGGTTGCCTCATGGCAGGCGGATATTTGAGGTACAAGGTTGGATGGATGGATGGCTGGCTTCCGTATACGACACGAGTCCGGACAGATTTTTGGACAAATACTGTGTCCGTTTATGGGTTGGCGTCGCAGATGCCCTTAGAGCATCTCTAGCAGACCCCGCATCCCACGGACCCACAAAACGCGTTTGCAGTTCGCAGAAAAACGGTTTTGCAAGCCGGCGCGGACGGCCGCAGAGGCAGACCCCGCAAAATGGACCCGTAAATAAGGATATTCGCAGAATATGCTCTTTTACGGATCGACTTTGCGGGGTCTGGTCTAGCGCCGCTCCCCCCGGCCCACAAAACCTAAATTTACACCTCAATTTGACACAACATAATGCATTTCTTTGCTTTTTCAACAACATTGGATACATAGGACATCATCAAATCTTTGCTAGGATAGCAAGACCAAAGAAAACAAGAACCACAAGTATGCATTTTAGAAGATTTCCAACTTTCATAACTGCTCTCACTAGTTGGACCAATATCTTCTCCATGCATTCATTGTTGATCTGTGGATTTTTGATTTTGCATTCTTCATTCTTCATCTTTGGTTCAAAAGAAGTAGACGTTGCTTCCCCTCTAGTTGCACATGCAGTCGCATTATTGCCTTCGATTCTACTAAGGAGTGCACGAACATCTATTAAGTTTCTTTCCATCAATAAATCAATGTATTCGCGTTCCCAAAACCAAAATGAGCATCCATCTTCCTATACACATGATGATGTTCGAAATGAGCTACCGCAATTGAACCAAAGAATGAGCTATCAAAATGAGTCGAATGAAAACAACACGTACCCCGTCGTTTTCGCATTTGAAGAACACCCATCCGGGGTGCTTCGGCGTGCCGGTTAGCCGCAGATCGTTCGCGTGCATTAAATCGCCGCCGTATGAGCGACATCGGCGAGCCACAGAGCCTCTGCCCGAGCGCCGAGCCCGGCGGACGGCCGGCCGAATCCATGCTCGGAAACCGTCGGCGGCGGCGAGAGGACGAACCCGTACCTGCATGCGGCGATGTGACTTTGTCGGGGATGCGCGAGATGCTCCCCAACCATTCCATCGCTTGGCGCAGCCACCGATGGCCGGAAAAGCCAAATCCGGCCGCCCGCGATGAAGGGTCGCAGATCCGCAACTTTCCGGCCCGCCGACGCAGGAGAGGGGGGGCGAAGGGCAACCTCGTGCGTGTTGCGGCCTTTCGGCGTGCTCCTGCCGGCTACTTCCGCCGGAATCTTGGGCGACGGCCCGGCGGTGGGGCGAGGGGAGGTGGTTGGTGGGGAAAAGCGCGGTCTGAAATGTCCTCCCCACTAACCGCTCCCGCTATATGCAGGGCACCGACGGGCCGGGGGAGAGGGCGTATTTGCGGGTTGGGGTCAAGTTTTTGCCGCGCCCCTCAAAAAATTTTGCGGGCCGGCCGCGTTTGGGGGGTCTGTTCGGGCGAGATTTTCCGCGCCAACCCGCATTTTGACAGTTATTTTGCGGGTCGGGGCTTTTTACTGGGTCTGCTAGAGATGCTCTTAGCCAGGATCACAAAGAAATCCACTCCTGAGTCGTGACGTCCATTTTCACCAAGTGGAACAAAAGTAAACATGAATAGATATCCATGACGTGCATGCCAGTTGCCAAAACAAAAACCATCTTTAGCCGGATGAAGAAAAAGCAAACCGGAACTGGAAACAGAAAAGGCGGAGGAGGTTCAGTGACACCTTTCCTAGCAGAAGTACAAAATACACGAGTGATTTGCTCACAAGAGGGCTTGTATCATTTTGGTTTTGGTTTTTGAGCTGTGGGCTTGTATCTTCACTCCGTATGCCTCTAGCATTTGTGAGCAGAGAAGACTGTGAGGAGTTTTTATAAGTACAAATCACTGAGGTTTCTCCTCACACTAATTGAACTGATTGCTAAGGTTTATCCTGGCCGATTAAACTAATCAGAAAGGTTTATCCTCGCTCTGTTAAACTAATCACAAAGGTCAATTAGCCAGGATCATTGACTCCAAAGGAAATTCACTCCTGGCATCCATTTTCACCAAGTGGAACAAAAGTGAACATGAATTGAAATCCATGATGTGCATGCCAGTAGCCAAAACAAAAACCATCTTTAGCTGGATGAAGAAAAGGCAAACAAGAACAGGATACAGAAAAGGGGGAGGAGGTTCAGCAACACCTTTCCCTCATCACTTTACAACACTGAAAGAAAGAAACAAAACAAAGTTGGTTCGATTCCTATTTCAAGATTCCCCTCTATCCAACCAGCATATGTAGATTATAGAATCCAATCCAATAATTCCATCGAGCCACGGCGACTTGCAACTAGTAGTACAATAAGCAAACACAGATAAAATAAATGAAAGATGTGCCTGGCAAAGATGGGGGCGGGCCATATTCATCATGTGATGAGCTACATGTACAGATGAAATTTCCGACGGAATTTCCTTTGCAGCGGCGGGAGGCAATGGCAGAATGGATATCGTGTCTGTATTCGACCAATCTTGCAGTACAAAATCCTTTTTGTGCACACAGCTTTTGCTACTATTACAAGGCCGTAACAGGAAGTAGCAACGAACATCACAGATTCACAGGAGAGGAAAAGGGAACCTTAACTGGAGCAGCAGCGGCGGCGACAACAATGGATGTATGATTTGATGAGACGATGGTGGACGAGAAGAATGCCCGAAATGGTCCGGGAGACCTTCCAAGATTCCCCCGGCAGCTCAGTTCCATCGATCCTGATGCTGGATTTGGAAGTGCGGTGGTGCAAGAAGTGGATCGAGATCCGTGTTGGGAGGTCGCGGCGGTCATGAGGGCGGGGCGGCGAGGGGCTGCGGCTGCGGCAAGGCGACGAAGGGGTGCTGCAGCAGCTGCGCGGCGGAGAGGCGGTTGGCCGGGTTCTTCTGGAGGCAGCAGGCGATGAAGCCCCGGAACTCGGGCGAGGCGGTGGCGGGCGACGGCTCGGGCGGGTCCGAGTAGCAGATGGCGACCATGAGCGCGGCCCAGTCGCCCTGCCGGCCGAGGTTCTCGCCGAAGGGGAACCTGCCGAGGTAGAACTCGAGGATGCTGAGGCCGAAGCTCCAGATGTCGCCGGCGTAGCCGTCGTAGGCGCCGTCGTTGATGTCGGTGTTGATGCGCTCGGGGCTCATGTAGGCGATGGTGCCGACGGAGGAGTTGCAGGGGTCCATGGTCTGGTTCAGGATCCGCCCGACCCCGAAGTCGGCGATCTTGACGCGGCGCGACGAGTCGATGAGCAGGTTGGAGGGCTTGATGTCGCGGTGCACGATGTGGCGCCGGTGGAGGTAGGCGATCCCGGAGAGCACCTGGCGCGCGACGTGCGCCAGGAAGGGCTCGTCGGCGATGCGGCGGCCGTCGAGGGAGCCGCCGTCCATGTACTCGAGCAGGATCTGCAGCTCGCCGCCGCGCTCGTACATGCCGTGGCAGCGCACCACGGCCGGGTGCTCGGCGGTGCGCAGGATGGCGATCTCCCGCGCGATCTGCCGCCGCACCGCGTCGTCGTGGTTCCCGTAGAGCACCTTGAGCGCGTAGCAGCGGGCCGTGGCGCGGTGCCGCACCATCCACACCGTCCCGCCCGCGCCGCTGCCCACGCGGCGCACGCGCTCCAGCTCGTGCAGCGGGGGCGGGGGCGGGGCCGCCGCGGGCGGTGGCACGAGCGGCTGGGCAGGGCCGGCGCCGGGGGGAGCGGCGGTCGGGGGCGGGAGCGGGAGCGGGACGGCGAGGGAGGAGGAGACGTCCGGGCGCTGCGGCATCGGGAGGGTGAGATCCGGGCGGCGGCGCGGGCGGCCCGGCGTGCCCGGCTGCGCCGGGAGGCTGCCGCCGGCCGGACGCATGGCTCCCGAGTGGGGACTGCTGCTGCTGCCGGCTAGCGGGGATTTGTCTGGTTGCGCGCCGTATGTTTGATGGGGGATCGGGTTTGTTGGGGTGGACGACCTGTCCTGACTCCTGACTCCTGAGGGTGGGAGGGGGAGAGGACGGGAAGCCGGAAGCGTGCTGCGCGCGTCGCGTCGCGTCGGCCGGGAAAACGGAAGGGCCGCCGCTGCTTCTTGGGCTCGGAGAAAAAGCGGGGAAAATGTATGTGTGCGCGTCACTGTCTCTCGCACCAGATTAGCTCACGTTCCATTCCGTCCAGAAGGGAAAAAACTCACGTTTCTAACTACAGCGAGCGCCATGGCATGACGGTACTGCCGTCTCGGACCAAGAAAAGGAATTTTGAGTGACTTTTTATGATTACTAGTAGAGTCTTGCGTTCTTGGCTGCCACTTTACTCGATATAGTTTAAAAGAAGCCTGATAGATCTTTCACACGTACAAAGAATATAACTCAAACACAATTATTTAATACCTAGAGTCCATTTTTGCAAATTAAATTGATAACATAAAGAAAAATTAATGTCATGTTCATGTAACAGACTGAGCGATGTTCCAACTAAACATCTATTACAAAACTATTAATATCTAGATGATGCGTCTAAGAAATTCTTTCACAATGTCAGGAAAGTTTCTTTTAGCTTCAATCCCACGATGTTTTAGCAAATATATAAAAAACTGCTTCCTCAATTCATACCCATCCTGCACAAACAATACATGTAGTTAGCATGAAAATTTCACCCCGAAGGTCTTAAAACATGTAACGGACAATACCCACCGCGCAAATCGGCTTGACCAATTCTTTACCGTTCCACCAGAGCATAAAATGAAAAACAAAATAGCGGACACATTGCTGTAAAACTTTAAATTATTAATATAAAAATATAGTTATAACAAAAGTAAATGTTTTTGTTATGGATTCATTACCCGTCTATACTCGTTGGAACACCGAACGGAAATAACATTATATTTTTTCTGAGGGATTACATTATAACACGACAAGTGGGCCGGCACTTACCAGCCAGGAAGGCATGGTGGCCTCCACGGCCTAGGTTGCCTAATGGGCCGGCTCGACGGCCCACCTGGCACGCTGGCGTCTGGGCCCAAACCATAATCCCACTCACTGGAACCCTAGGCTTATCCCCTTCCCCCGCCGCATCCAAAACTCCCCACTCACTCACCACACTCCCCTACACTCACTGATTTCCTCTCGCCGTCTCCCCTTCCCCGCCACGTGCGTCGACGAGCATGGCGCCATGTGGGCTCCACCGACCGATCCGGATCCCATGCGGCGGCAAATCTCCGGAGGCCTCACCGCCCTCTCCACCCCCACCAGCAGCTCGGCCCTCTCCCTCCCCCCCGTATGGCCGCCTCCTCGCCGCGCCGCCGCCTCGCCCTCCTCCCCGTGCCAGCAGCGATCCGCGATCGGGGAGCTCCGTCTGCCCGCCCGGCGACTGTCGATCGCCGCCTCTCCTACCCCGCTGTCCACCCGGCGGACTGGCCTCTCCGCCCGGCCGCTCCCGATCGCCGACTTGATCGGTTGGCGGGTCACGTATAGTCTCGCCCGCCCGCTTTCGGCGATTCGTTGCTTGCTTTGCTTGCTCGTCTCCTCGATATTCGATTGTTTCTTCTCCAAGGCTCTCCCCACCCTCATGCTAAGAGCGGGCGGGAGGGTTCGGGCGCCATTGCTCGCCTCCCGTGACCGCCACACACGGTAGATGGACTGCACTACTGCTAATTCCCATCGACAACTCGTGCAGCGCGTCGGTTGCTCACTCCACCGACCACTTCAATTACCTGCTTATTGCGTGGTCGCTACTGTAATACGTCTTGAATTTTGTTTCTTTGTTCACAGCAGGAAGGGGCTTTGAGATCTCCAAGTTGGAGGAGAGGAATTGTCCTCGATGCTGCAGCCAAGGGAAATGACACCAGGTGATTTGTTCTTTGTCATGGATTTTGTATTTTTACCGAGTCGATCACTTGTGTGTTTGAAGAATTGGGTACACGCGATTGGTAGGATTGAAAGAGATTGCACTGAGCAAATATAAATGATGTTTTCTACTGCATAATATAATCATATATAGTATATGAAAAAATAGTAGTGAAAATAACACACTATTTTCTCTATAGAAAACATAATTGACATTACATAATTTAAATAATTGTACTAACAGAAAATTAGGGGAAAACAAGAAACTGTGTTGTTCATATATAATGAGTAGCACATTTTAGTACCATTATCCATTCTGTGTTCTCTGTTTACAATGTACTATCAAATGTCATGTGTATTTTCCCTGCTTGCTACTGGCTTTGGAGGAAAACTTAGTTCCGTCGTTTTTAAATGTAAATTATCTGCCATGATTAAGCAAGCCAAGCTGAAGTTTTGCCTTTGTTGGGACTTCTGAAACAGAGAACAAACAGTACTACAAATTTGAAATGGTGTTCTTTTCTTGCAAATGCACAGCAAACTTTCGAGGGCCTGCCGATGGTTTGTTGAACAGCAAATTTTAGGAGTTCTGCCTGATTTTCTTACCCTGGTTAAGAAAATAACATGCTGGCAATGATTTGTGAGTAAAGCATGTTCCAATTCCTCTTGGATTGGCGCGTCGTTTTTGTATTTTTTATAAACATCGTTTATCCATATCAAGTATGCTTAATCTTGGTATATTCCCATTTTTTCATTTTCACAAATCACTCTTTCTATATTGTTCACAGGATTCTGAAGATGCTAGGAGAATTGTTGACGAAGAACGAACTAATGCACGCATGGAGATTGAAAATGCTAGAGCTGCTCTACAAAGAGTTCAAAAAGTACTTAAAGAGGAAGAGAACAGTTCACAAAGATAAGCAACAGATCTTCCTGCCCAACTTTGCTCTTATTGCTTGCTTGTCCAGATGATGTGCTTTGACACTGTCTTCAATTTGTTATATTCATTGTATTACTTGCTCTATCTTGATATAGTAGGGATATAGTTGGTATTAGAGTATTACATATCCATTGTGAATAATTTTAGACTATTCCATCGTATCGTTTTGTCCTCAAGCAATTTCTATTACATGTAATGACTTAATATTATGACTCTGATGATATATATCTTCAAGCAGTCCGAATGGAGTTCAGTATAATCAAGTTTGCGTTGTATTCTTCAGCATGTTTTACGCTAGTCTGATCTGCAACACATTATGCAAGAAGCGTAATATTAGCAGAAAAGCAAGTATTCATAGTGCAGTGAACACTACCTGTAGCTATGCCGTCTTCATGTTCATGTTCACCGGCTTTGCTTCTTGCATTACCCATTCGCAAATGAAATGACCGTTGGCTCTGGTGTTTTTGAGGCCTGGGAGATGATCAGATGGATATAATGGATGCAACATGAACGCAAGAGAGATGGCGAACTTGAAGGCATGAATAAGAAGGTACTTTATTCTTTATTGAACTTTAAGCAGATCTTGAACGTTAATCTAAACATAGAACACATTCAGCAAAAGGCACATGTAGAGTGCCCGTTAGTGGTTACTACAGTTGGGTATTTATTGGTCTAAATTGTACAGTGCGTTTTATACATGTCAACCTGAGACCTGCACAATGATCCTCTTATTCTACCTCGCTGAACTACCGATAAATATTGATTATACTGAACTCTGTTCTTTCTTTGTTGAATAAGAACTCATCTTTTCTCCTTTTTCCTTGGTGTTAGACCAACTGTTGTAGCAGTGGATAATGTTACGAAATATTCCTTTGGCAGGCTTAGGCTGGAGTTTGCCATGTGATATTTGGAGTGTGGGTTGCATCCTCGTTGAGCTATTCTAGGTTAGATTGCTTGTGATGCCTGTCTTTCCTCTTTTACCTTGATATATGGTCCTAACCCTAACGTTTATAGGGGGAGACATTGTTTCAGACACATGAGAACCTGGAACACCTAGCAATGATGGAGAGGGGTTTGGGACCCGTACCAGAGCACATGATACGGAAGGCTAGATTCGTATTTATACCGTTAAGCTATCATTAACAAACAAATTATCTCCATCTGTGTCCTGGAGGTCCAGGATTACTTTTAGAACCAAACCTTATTATTGGGCTTGTTTCTCAAGAGAATGGCAGTATCTCCACTTGTATCCTGGAAGTCCGTGGTTTGAGTCAAGATCCTTAAAAATCAAACAAGGGAAATGTTGGGTAAGAACCTAATAATTCCCTTTCCCAGGACCCCACAACAAGTGGGAGCTTTTGATTCTGGGATAACCTTTGGTTATATTTTTGAGAGTGAAATATATATCATTCTCCTTTGCACTAAAGCTTCTGCATCAAATGTTTTGAATAACTCTGGCACGTCCTAACTGCAAAGAAATATTTATTTTGTTTTTACACGCAGTCACATTTTTTTTGTCTGTGGTTCCCTAAGTTCTACGGTTCACTGGTTTGCTACTCAGAAGTAGTTTTGACTTGCATATATTCTGTTATTGATTTCATACCATTGTCTGTGTGCATGTGTTGGCAGTGTGTATGTGATGGCTCTGTATATGAAATCATGTAAATTTCACATCTGCTATGTAGGTTCATACCATTGTATTTGTGTATGGATGTAAATTCCAGATATGTCTGTGTATATGTGCTGGCAGCGTGTAAGTGACGACTGTGTATATGAAATCATGTAAATTTCACATCTGCTATGTAGGTTCATACTATTGTCTTTGTGTATGGATGTAAGTTCCAGATCTGGATGTAAAATTCAGAGATGTGACGATTCAATAGACTCCCTTTTCGGTGTTTTACCCTTTATTGTTCAACAGATCATATGAATTCCCCTCCTCCTCTTAGGGCATCTTCAATGTTTCTGTCTCTACGAGAAAACAGATGTGCTTCTGCGAGAAAACAAACATCTTCCTTAAGAAGACATTCCTATATCCGGTGTTCAATTTGTAAAAATCCTTCCTCATGCATCCACGTATAGGGGACCAGTCCGCGGACAAGGATGCGGGAGGACGCCATCTAACCATAGCCGCATACATTTCAAACGATTTCAACAAACCGAATGAAATTTGTGCAAACAAGGCGGATTTCATATAAACATGACGGATCTCATGCAAATCGGACGAGAACGGTTACATTTTGAACATATTTTCAACTAAAAAGCTACAACTATGTGCATGTACGGTCGTGCGGAGCTCCACTCCCACGACATGGATACACTACACTAGACTATGGCCGGCCGCAGCTTGTCTTCCCCATGTCCGGCAGCCCGGAATAATAGGACTGTCGGGAGCCTAGAGGCATGTTCTTCCCTCGTATCTTCCCTACGTCTGGTTGCGCCACTCATCGAAGCGACAAAGAGGGTGCTTCAGCCAGAGGGGAAGGGTGCTTCCGTGGAGCTCAAACGGGTGCCCATGATGGCGAGGAGATGTGTTCAGCCAGGCGTGTAGCGGACGGCGGCGCCCTCGGCCGGCGAGCCACTTCAATGGCGGAGGCAGTGAGAGATTGCGTCCGCCCTGAGCCGCCTTCAATGCGGAGCGGCGCGCTCTACAACGGCATGAATACGGACAGCTAGCGTCTGGGGGGATGTGCACGCGGGAGGGGGATGGATTTTTTATGGACCGGGCGGTCAGAAGCGGGCTTGGGATCGATCCAGACTGGCCCGCGTTGATGACTTGTGCGGTCCGGACAGCCCGGCCGAGATGGGTGCGGGCAGTTTGCGGGTCCGTCGTGGAGATGCCCTTGGTAGATTGTAGAACTATGAGAGAAAAAGAAAGGGAGTGGAGGCGATCAGGTGCTCGAGCACCGCAATGAAACTTTTCATAACACGAGGGATTAGGCTCATTGTTCAACTCTTTGGTGAAAAGATAAAAAAAAACTATGCCCTTCCATCTCTTCGATAGATAGAGAGGAAGGGTAAAGGCCTTTGGTGCCCCTCTCAGTCGGAGCCGGATCCCTTAACGTACGCCCACTTGACGTTGGGCCACTGGCACGTGGGTCCGGGTCCATACGTCAGTGTGTGTGCGGTACGTCAAACGAGCCGCGTTCCTCTCAGTCCAGAATTGAGACTTCACAATTACTACCTAATATTTATCTCATGTCTTTTCTCGTTCATGGTTCGATATATCGGTGTCCCAGGCGTAGAGGAAGCACACCAATACATCCAGAATTTGGTGATTAAACTCTTCGGTACAATCCAAGCACATAGCACTGTCGTCTCAAAACAAAAGAACTTGTCCTCAAACTCTCAATGCAGCTATTTTTGTCCCTAAATTCGTGGATGTGCTAAACTTTGTTCAAGATCATGGTTTATCGCCATATCTGGCACACATGAACAAGAATGATGATCTGTTCCTAGACATGGTGCAATTCATTCATGCGAGGGGCACCTGTGCCCTCACACCACGATGAATACTTTTTTTGTGGTTTACCCTTTATACAAAGCATACTTCATTTTCCCAATCTTTCATTACGGACTACAAGAGCAAAACAAAAAAGGTGAAGCAGTGAGAGATTTGACATGATGGAGGTGATTGGTGTTAGCGCCCCTGACAAGCAGGACCCACTGGGCAGCGACCACAGCAACACAACAGCTGCCCAGCGGCCCACACGAGCCAGGCGGCCCAGCCAACGCGCCCATGGGCTGGAGTGGGTCAACTGAGCCCGCACCGCTCGCTACTTCAGGGAGGCGCACGAAGAGTACGACATCCAGTGGATTAAAGGACAAACCGGCGGCTACCTACCCCTTTCTCTCCCGAACCCTAGTTCTTCTTCTGTTCTTCCCCAATTCAAGAGCAACGCTCCTGTAATCGATTTGTACAAGCTACTACTTCAGAGAGCAACCTATAGATCGATTCCTATACTCTGTACCTAACATCTGGTATCAGAGATCCAGCCACCACTCATCCCCGCTCCGCTCTGGCGAACCTCATCGAGACAAGAGGGCTATGGCACGCACGAGAAGCCACGGATCCGAGCATCTCGACTTTCCTCACCCGCTTGGAAAACAAGATCGAGGCCGCCATCGACGGCATGACCAATGACCAGCAGTCTACAGCGATGAAGATCGACGACCTGCTCTCACGGCGTCTCGATCACGAGCGCCGAGTGGCGGATCTAGGCGACGCCGTCACCGCATGTAACGCCCGGATAATCATGCTACAGTAATCTCGCGTTGACGGTACCACGTCACCTTTGTAACTGTAGTTAACCACGGGTTAATTCAAAACTGTCTCGAAATTCTAATTCAAATTTATGTAGAATAAAAGTTTTCAAAAATTAAAACTAAAATGTTCAGGGGTTGCCAAATATTGCATCGGTAATTATGGTGGAGTAAACACATTTTTATAAAATATCTAAGTTATTAAAATGAATTAAAACAGAAAAGGAAAAATAAGAAAAGAAAACAAACAAAACAAATAGAGAGAAAGAAAACCCCCCTGGCCAACTTGGCCAAGCGGCCCAGCCGGCCAGCCCATTGGCCCATCCCCCCCCCCCTCACTCCCTTAACCCCCGGGCGACGAAACCCTAGCCCGACAACCCCCCACTCGCCCCACTCCTCTCCCTCCCCACGCCGCTCTTCCCTTCCCCGATCCAGATCGGGATCGGGGGAACGAACTCCCCCACCGACGCTCGTCCTCCTCTCCTCCTCCACGACAGGCCACCCAGGACGCCGGCGCCCCCTCGCCGCACGCCCGACGCCCCACGTCGCCTCGGATTCGACCCCGACCACCTCGCCTCGCCGCCCAGCCCGTCGCCGCCCAACGCCTCCTCACCTCCTCCTCGCCGGTCTTCCCAGCCGCCCCAGCCCAGCGCCCCGAACCCCTACTCCTCGATGTGAGCACGCGCCTCCTCTCTCTCCTCGCCACGACCACGCTGAGCCTGGCCAGGGTCACAAGACGCTGCCCCGCCGTGAGCCTCGCTCCCTCCCTCTCCTTCCCACGACCTCAGGCGCTCACGCTGCCCGCCGCCGAGGCCTCTCCTCCTCGCCGGACCTCCTCCACGGAGCCCTCCTTGGCAAATCGCCCGTGTGCCTCATGTCGCCCCGATCCATCCCCTCCGACCACGTCGCCCTCCGCCCTGGCCGTCGCCACCTTGTACGTCGGCGCCGTCATTCCGCCGAGCCCCCTTGGCCCGTTCCGTCGCTTTCGCCCGGGTGGCGGCCCTTCTCCTCCCTACCTCGCGGATCCTAGCGCCTGCTTTGCTCCCCCTCGGCATCTCCCCTCCGGTGGCAGCGGAACCCAGCCGCCCGTTCCCCCACGTCGCCCGCTCGCTCACCCTCTGATTCTGACCATTTCATGCCGTGGGTGTGCTCCGGCGAGCCACCCGGCCATGACCTCAAGACCCAGTCGGGTGCACCCTCGAGGGCAGCCTTGCTCGGGCCGCCGACGCCCACGCCCGCTAAGGTTCTCACAATGACAAAGTGGACCCGCACAGAACGATTATTAAAAAAAACAAAAAAGGGTTTAAAAAAATAATAAATAATAAATAATAAATAATAAAAATGCTAATTAATTAATTAATTAATTAACTAAGTTAATTAACTTAATTAATCATGTTTAATTAACCTAATTAATCTGTTAATTAAACTAACTAGGTTAATTAGTTAACAAATCGACTAACGGGACCCACTGTCAGGTTGACCACCAACCCCCGTTGATCTTGACGTCAAGATGACATCATGTCGATGTCATTAATCTAATTTTTGAATTAATTAAATAATTAATTAAATTCCGAAATTAATAAAATCTTTAGAAAATCATATCTTTTAATCCGTAACTCGGATTAAATTATTTTCAACATGAAAGTTGCTTTAACGCATTTAGACGATTCTCGATACGCAATCCGCTCGTCCGCCACACACCCCTAACCTATCGAACTCGCAACTTTCCCTCCGGCTCCTTCCGCTCGAAAATACGAAACACCGGGGATATTTTCCCGGATGTTCCCCCCCCCTTAACCGGTACCACCTCATACCACGTTAGGGCACGCCTAGCATCGTTACTTGTCATGTCATGCAGCGATATGCATCTGTTTACATGGTATTCATTGTTTCTTCCCCCTCTTCTCTCCGGTAGACTACGAGACCGACGCTGCTGCTGCCAGCTCGATCATGAGTTGACGACCCTCTCTCTTGCTGTGAGCAACCAGGCAAGCCCCCCTTGATCACCAGATATCGCCTATTCTACTCTATACCGCTTGCATTAGAGTAGTGTAGCATGTTATCGCTACATTATACCTATCCCGATGCATAGCCTGTCCTTGTTACTATCAAGTTACCTTTACCCGCAATCCTATATGCTTAGTATAGGATGCTAGTATTTCCATCTGTGGCCCTACATTCTTGTCCATTCACGTGCTATACTATCGGGCCGTGATCACTCGGAGGTGATCACGGGTATATACTATATACTTATACATGATACATGTGGAGACTAAAGTCGGGTCGGCTGGTGGAGCACCCGCGAGTGGATCCTTGTGGCGGAGCGACAGGGCAGGTTGGGACCGCCTAGGAGAGAGGTGGGCCTGGCCCTGTTCGGCGTTCGCGGATACTTAACACGCTTAACGAGATCTTGGTATTTGATCTGAGTTGGCTACGAGCTTATACGCACTAACCAACTACGTGGGAGAGATATGGGCACTCGGCGTCGTGGTATCACCAAGCACTTGACGTCGGCCACGGAGCGGCGCTACCGAATTGGCTGAACGCCACTAGGCTAGGTCTGCTTCGGCCGCCCTGCAACGTGCAGGTGTGCATTGGGCGATGGGCCTGCACTTCGTGGCGCTTAGGTTCAGACCGGCGTGTTGGCCTCTCTCACAGTTGTGCCTAGGTGGGGCTGCGACGTGTTGATCTTCCGCGCCGGGCATGACCCGAAAGTGTGTCCGCCAAACGGGTCAAACGTGTTGGGTAAGTTGGTGCACCCTCGCAGGGAAGTTAATCTATTCAATAGCCGTGATCTTCGGTAACAGGATGACTTGGAGTTGTACCTTGACCTTATGACAACTAGAACCGGATACTTAATAAAACACACCCTTCCAAGTGCCGATACAACCGGTGGTCGCCTCTCTCGTGGCAATGAGGAGGGATCGCCGGCAGGATTATTGCTATGTGATGTTACTTGGAGGACTTCAACCTACCCTCTTCTACCCGTCGCAGAAACGAAGGTGACCAAGCGTAGTCTTCGATAAGACTAGCTATCCCTCTTATTCTCGCATTCTCAGCTCAGTCCACCGATATGGCCCTTTACACATATATCCATGCATATGTAGTGTAGCTCCTTGCTTGCAGTACTTTGGATGAGTACTCACGGTTGCCTTGTTCCCCTTTTCCCCTATCTCTACACGATTGTCGCAACTGCACGATGGAGCCTGTGAGCCGACGCCACCGTCGATGACGACTACCACACGGAGGTGCCTACTACTACGCAGCAGCCCGACGCATTTACCGTGAGTAGTTAGGAGGATCCCGCAGGAGGCCTGCTCCTCTCTTCGATCTCAGATCCCGGTTTGTGCTAGCCTTCTTAAGGCGGACTTGTTTAACTTATGTCCGTACTCAGATATTGTTGCTTCCACGACTCATCTATGATCGAGCACTTGTATTCGAGCCCTCGAGGCCCCCCGCTTGTATTATGATGCTTGTATGACTTATTTATGTTTTAGAGTTGTGTTGTGATATCTTCCCGTGAGTCCCCGATCTTGATCGTACACGTTTGCGTGCATGATTAGTGTACGATTGAATCGGGGGCGTCACACCGCACTACAACATGCGCAAGTGCCTCCACCAGCTCGTCCCTAGGCGGACCCGGTGCCCGAGGGTGCGACGCGATGATCCATCCCCAAGGGCCCGATGGCCACGGCGAATTTCAGATCAAAGGAAGGCCATCGGCAGCGTCCCTCATGACGCCGCCGCCGCTCCCGTCTAACGGTACGGCCCCGAATCCCACCTCTCCAGTCCCGTGCTACCTCTTGAGCTTGCGTTGGATTTCCCCGAAGAGGAGAGGATAATGCAGCAAAGTAGCGTAAGTATTTCTCTCGGTTTTTGAGAACCAAGGTATCAATCCAGTAGGAGGCCACGCGCAAGTCCCTCGTACCTACACAAAACAAATAGCCCAATGCAACCAACGCGATTAGGGGTTGTCAATCCCTTCACGGTCACTTACGAGAGTGAGATCTGATAGAGATGATAGATAATGTTTTTGGTATTTTTGGTATAAAGATGCAAAGTAAAATAAAATGCAAAGCAATAATAAAGTGATGGAAGATTAATATGATAGAGAATAGACCCGGGGCCCATAGATTTCACTAGTGGCTTCTCTCAAGAGCATAAGTATTTTACGGTGGCTGAGCAATTCTTGTTGAGCAATTGATGTAATTGAGCATAGTTATGAGAGTATCTAGGTATGATCATGTATATAGGCATCACGTCGTAGACAAGTAGACCGACTCACCTACATCTACTACTATTACTCCACTCATTGACCGCTATCTAGCATGCATCTAGAGTATTAAGTTAATGAAAACAGAGTAACGCCTTAAGCAAGATGACATGATGTAGAGGGATAAATTCATGCAATATGATAAAAACCCCATCTTGTTATCCTCGATGGCAACGATACAATACGTGCCTTGTTGCCCCTTCATCCACATCGGGAAAGGACACCGCAAGATTGAACCCAAAGCTAAGCACTTCTCCCATTGCAAGAACTACCAATCTAGTTGGCCAAACCAAACAGATAATTCGAAGAGACTTGCAAAGATAACCAATCATACATAAAAAAATCAGAGAAGATTCAAATATTGCTCATAGATAATCTTGATCATAAACCCACAATTCATCGATCTCAACAAACACACCGCAAAAAGGAAGATTACATCGAATAGATCTCCACAAGAGAGGGGGAGAACATTGTATTGAGATACAAAAAGAGAGAAGAAGCCATCTAGCTACTAACTATGGACCCGAAGGTCTGAAGTAAACTACTCACACTTCATCGGAGAGGCTATGATGATGTAGAAGCCCTCCGTGGTGGATTCCCCTTCCGGCGGAGCTCCGAAACAGGCCCCAAGATGGGATCTCATGGATACAGAAAGTTGCGGCGGTGGAATTAGGTTTTTGGCTCCGTATCTGATCGTTCGGGGGTACGTAGGTATATATAGGAGGAAGGAGTACGTCGGTGGAGCAAAGGGGCCCACGAGGCAGGGCGCGCCTAGGGGGCGCCCACCTCGTGGTCGCCTCCTTTCCTTCTTGACAGGGGGTCGAAGTCTCCTGTATCATATTCGGTGAGAAAATCACGTTCCCGAAGGTTTCATTTCGTTTGGACTCCGTTTGATATTCCGTTTCTTCGAAACTCTGAAATAGGCAAAAATAGCAAATCTGGGCTGGGCCTCCGGTTAGTAGTAATATAAAAGTGTAAATAAAGCCCAATATGGTCCAAAACAGTAGATAATATAGCATGGAGCAATAAAAAATTATAGATACGTTGGATACGTATCAGGCATCCCCAAGCTTAATTCCTGCTCGTCCTCGAGTACGTAAATGATAAAAAGATAATTTCTGATGCTGAGTGCTACTTGGCATAATTTCAATGTAATTCTTCTTAATTGTGGTATGAATATTCAGATATGAAAGATTCAAGACAAAAGTTCATATTGACATAAAAATAATAATACTTCAAGCATACTAACTAAGCAATTGTGTCTTCTCAAAATAACATGGCCAAAGAAAGTTCATCCCTACAAAATCATATGGTTTAGTCGTGCTCCATTTTCGTCACACAAGAATGCTCTCATCATGCACAACCCCGATGACAAGCCAAGCAATTGTTTCATACTTTAGTAATCTGAAACTTATAAACCTTCACGCAATACATGAGCGCGAGCCATGTACATATATAGCACTATGGGTGGAATAGAATATGATGATGGGGGTTATGTGGAGAAGACAAAAAAGGAGAAACTCTCACATCAACGAGGCTAATCAATGGGCTGTGGAGATGCCCATCGATTGATGTTAATGCAAGGAGTAGGGATTGCCATGCAACAAATGCACTAGAGCTATAAATGTATGAAAGCTCAACAAAATGCAACTAAGTGGGTGTGCATCCAACTTGCTTGCTCATGAAGACCTAGGGCACTTGAGGAGGCCCATTGTTGGAATATACAAGCCAAGTTCTATAATGAAAAATTCCCACTAGTATATGAAAATTACAAAATGAGAGACTCTCTATTATGAAGATTATGGTGCTACTTCGAAGCACAAGTGTGGCAAAGGATAGTAGCATTGTCCCTTCTCTCTTTTTCTCTCATTTTTTCTTTTTATTATTTGGGCCTTTTCTCTTTTTTATGGCCTCTTTTCTCCCCTTTATATATATATATATATATATATATATATTCCTCACTTGGGACAATGCTCTAGAAAATGATGATCGTCACACTTCTATTTATTTACAACTCAATGATTACAACTCAATACTAGAACAAGGTATGACTCTATATGAATGCCTCCGGCGGTGTACCGGGATATGCAATGAACCAAGAGTGACATGTATGAAATAATTATGAACGGTGGCTTTGCCACAAATACTATGTCAACTACATGAGCATGCTAAGCACTATGACAATGATGAATGTGTAATGATGAACGTAATGGTGGAAAGTTGCATGGCAATAATATCTCGGAATGGCTATGGAAATGCCATAATAGGTAGGTATGGTGGCTGTTTTGAGGAAGATATAAGGAGGTTTATGTGCGAAAGAGCGAATCATATCACGGGGTTTGGATGCACCGGCGAAGTTTGCACCAACTCTTAATGTGAGAAAGGGCAATGCACGGTACCGAAGAGGCTAGCAATGATGGAAGGGTGAGAGTGCGTATAATCCATGGACTCAACATTAGTCATAAAGAACTCATATACTTATTGCAAAAATCTACGAGCCATCAAAAACCAAAGCACTACGTGCATGCTCCTAGGGGGATAGATTTGTAGGAAAAGACCATCGCTCGTCCCCGACCGCCACTCATAAGGAGGACAATCAAAGAACACCTCATGTTTCAAATTTGTTACATAACGTTTACCATACGTGCATGCTACGAGACTTGCAAACTTCAACACAAGTATTTCTCAATTTCACAACTACTCAACAAGCATGACTCTGATATTATTACCTCCATATCTCAAAACAATCATCAAGCATCAAACTTTTCTTTGTATTCAACACACTCATAAGAAAGATTTTATTATTCTTGCATACCTAGCATATTAAGTTTATTTAAGAAAATTACCATGCTATTAAGACTCTCAAAATAATCTAAGTGAAGCATGAGAGATCAATAGTTTCTATAAAACAAATCCACCACCATGCTCTAAAAGATATAAGTGAAGCACTAGAGCAAAACTATATAGCCCAAAAGATATAAGTGAAGCACATAGAGTATTCTATCAAATTCCAATTCATGTATGGCTCTCTCAAAAGGTGTGTACCGCAAGGATGATTGTGGTAAACTAAAAAGCAAAGACTCAAATCATACAAGACGCTCCAAGCAAAACACATATCATGTGGTGAATAAAAATATAGCTCCAAGTAAAGTTACCGATGGAAGTGGACGAAAGAGGGGATGCCTTCCGGAGGCATCCCCAAGCTTTGACTTTTTCGTGTCCTTAGATTATCTTGGGGGTGCCATGGGCATCCCCAAGCTTAGGATCTTGCCCTTGTTCCATAATCCATCAAAATATTTCACCCAAAACTTGAGAACTTCACAACACAAAACTCAACAGAAATCTCGTGAGCTCCGTTAGCGAAAGAAAACAAAAGACCACTTCAAGATACTGTAATGAACTCATTCTTTATTTATATTGGTGTTAAACCTACTGTATTACAACTTCTCTATGGTTTATAAACTATTTTACTAGCCATAGATTCATCAAAATAATCAAACAACACACGAAAAACAGAATCTGTCAAAAACAGAACAGTCTGTAGTAATCTGTAACTAACGCAAACTTATGGAACTCAAAAAATTCATCCAAAATAGGAAGACCTAGGAAATTTTTTTATTGATCAGCAGCAATTGGAATCACTATTTTATCACGTTCTGGTGATTTTTAACAATTGTTTTGGTGAACCTAAAGTTTCTGGAAATTACAGCAAGATCAAATAACTATCATCTAAGAAGATCCTATAGGTTTAACTTGGCACAAACACTAATTAAAACATAAAACCACATATAAACAGAAGGTAGATAGAAGATTTATTGAATAACAGCGAGGAAAAATATTGGGTTGTCTCCCAACAAGCGCTTTTCTTTAAAGCCTTTTAGCTAGGCATTGATAATTTTAATGATGCTCACATGAAAGACAAGAATTGAAGCATAAAGAGAGCATCATAAAACACGTGACAAACACATCTAAGTCTAACATACTTACTATGCATAGGCATCTTATAGAAAAACAAATTATTATAGCAAGCAAAAACTAGCATATGCAAGGAAGCGGAAAAGAACAATAGCAATCTCAACATAACGAGACGTAATTTAGTAACATGAAAATTTCTATAACCATATTTTCCTCTCTCATAATAATTACATGTAGGATCATAGGCAAATTCAAAAAATAGCTATCACAATGTATATTCTCAACACGATACACATGCATGCAAAGTTGACACTCTTCCAAAATAGTGGGATTATCATTAACTAAAGTCATGACCTCTCCAAACCCACTTTTATCAAAAACTTCATAAGATTGAACATTCTCCAAATATGTGTGATCTAAAGTTGACACTCTTCCAAACCCACTTTCAATATTATTGCAAACAATATTATCAATATCATATTCATCATGGGGCTTAAATAAATTTTCAGGATCATAAGAAGAATCACCCCAATCATGATCATTGCAACAAGTAGTAGACATAGCAAAACTAGCATCCCCAAGCTTAGGGTTTTGCATCTTATTAGCACAATTGACATCAAAAGAATTTATAATAAAATCATTGCAATCATGCTTTTTATTCAAAAGATCTATCATGAGTCACTTCCACATTTCAAAGTAAACCTTATAAAGATAATCTAGTGCATCCAAATCAGTAGGAATTGGTTCATCATAATTGGATCTCTTAAACAGATTGGCAAGCAGACGAGGATCCATAGATATTGGCTTCTCTGTTTAGGAATAAATACTCAACTATTTCAACCAAACAAGCAAACGAGCCAAGTAAGACATCAAAGCAAACGAAAGAGAGGGCGAATAAAACAGCAAGGGTGAAGTGGGGGAGAGGAAAATGAGAGGCAAATGGCAAATAATGTAATGCGAGAGATAAGGGATTGTGATGGGTACTTGGTATGTTGACTTTTGCGTAGACTCCCCGGCAACGGCGCCAGAAATTCTTCTTGCTACCTCTTGAGCTTGCGTTGGATTTTCCCGAAGAGGAGAGGATAATGCAGCAAAGTACCGTAAGTATTTCTCACGGTTTTTTAAAACCAAGGTATCAATCCAATAGGAGGCCACGCGCAAGTCCCTCGTACCTACACAAAACAAATAGCTCAACGCAACCAACGCGATTAGGGGTTGTCAGTCCCTTCACGGTCACTTACGAGAGTGAGATCTGATAGAGATGATAGATAATAATTTTGGTATTTTTGGTATAAAGATGCAAAGTAAAATAAAAAGCAAAGTAAAATGCAAAGCAATAATAAAGTGATGGAAGATTAATATGATAGAGAATAGACCCGGGGGCCATAGATTTCACTAGTGGCTTCTCTCAAGAGCATAAGTATTTTACGGTGGCTGAACGAATTACTGTTGAGCAATTGACAGAATTGAGCATAGTTATGAGAGTATCTAGGTATGATCATGTATATAGGCATCACGTCCGAGACAAGTAGACCGACTCCTACCTGCATCTACTACTATTACTCCACTCATCGACCGCTATCTAGCATGCATCTAGAGTATTAAGTTAATGAAAACAGAGTAACGCCTTAAGCAAGATGACATGATGTAGAGGGATAAATTCATGCAATATGATAAAAACCCCATCTTGTTATCCTCGATGGCAACAATACAATACGTGCCTTGCTGCCCCTTCCATCACTGGGAATGGACACCGCAAGATTGAACCCAAAGCTAAGCACTTCTCCCATTGCAAGAACTACCAATCTAGTTGGCCAAGCCAAACGGATAATTCGAAGAGACTTGCAAAGATAACCAATCATACATAAAAGAATTCAGAGAAGATTCAAATATTGCTCATAGATAATCTTGATCATAAACCAACAATTCATCGATCTCAACAAACACACCGCAAAAAGGAAGATTACATCGAATAGATCTCCACAAGAGAGGGGGAGAACATTGTATTGAGATCCAAAAAGAGAGAAGAAGCCATCTAGCTACTAACTATGGACCCGAAGGTCTAAGGTAAACTACTCACACTTCATCGGAGAGGATATGATGGTGTAGAAGCCCTGCATGGTGGATTCCCCTTCCGGCGGAGCTCCGGAACAGGCCCCAAGATGGGATCTCATGGATACAGAAAGTTGCGGCGGTGGAATTAGGTTTTTGGCTCCGTGTCTGATCGTTCAGGGGTATGTAGGTATATATAGGAGGAAGGAGTACGTCGGTGGAGCAAAGGGGGGCCCACGAGGCAGGGGGCGCCCTCCACCCTCGTGGCCGCCTCCTTTCTTTCTTGACGGGGTCCAAGTCTCTGGATCATATTCGTGAGAAAATCACGTTCGAAGGTTTCATTCCGTTTGGACTCCGTTTGATATTACGTTTCTTCAAACTCAAATAGGCAAAAACAAGAAATGGGCTGGGCCTCCTGTTAATAGGTTAGTCCCAAAAGTAATATAAAAGTGTAAATAAAGCCCAATATGGTCCAAAACAGTAGATAATATAGCATGGAGCAATCAAAAATTATAGATACGTTGGAGACGTATCAAGCATCCCCAAGCTTAATTCCTGCTCGTCCTCGAGTATGTAAATGATAAAAAGATAATTTCTGATGCGGAGTGCTACTTGGCATAATTTCAATGTAATTCTTCTTAATTGTGGTATGAATATTCTGATCTGAAAGATTCAAGACAAAAGTTCATATTGACATAAAAATAATAATACTTCAAGCATACTAACTAAGCAATTGTGTCTTCTCAAAATAACATGGCCAAAGAAAGTCCATCCCTACAAAATCATATGGTTTAGTCATGCTCCATTTTCGTCACACAAGAATGCTCTCATGATGCACAACCCCGATGACAAGCCAAGCAATTGTTTCATACTTTAGTAATCTCAAACTTATAAACCTTCACGCAATACATGAGCGCGAGCCATGGACATATATAGCACTATGGGTGGAATAGAATATGATGATGGGGGTTATGTGGAGAAGACAAAAAAGGAGAAAGTGTCACATCAACGAGGCTAATCAATGGGCTATGGAGATGGCCATCGATTGATGTTAATGCAAGGAGTAGGGATTGCCATGCAACAGATGCACTAGAGATATAAATGTATGAAAGCTCAACAAAATGCAACTAAGTGGGTGTGCATCCAACTTGCTTGCTCATGAAGACCTAGGGCACTTGAGGAGGCCCATTGTTGGAATATACAAGCCAAGTTCTATAATGAAAAATTCTCACTAGTCTATGAAAATGACAAAATGAGAGACTCTCTATCATGAAGATTATGGTGCTACTTTGAAGCACAAGTGTGGCAAAGGATAGTAGCATTGTCCCTTCTCTCTTTTTCTCTCATTTTTTTCTTTTTTTATTTGGGGTCTCGTGGATACAGAAAGTTATGGCGGTGGAATTAGGTTTTTGGCTCCGTATCTGATCATTCGGGGGTACGTAGGTATATATAGGAGGAAGGAGTACGTCGGTGGAGCAAAGGGGGGACCACGAGGCGGGCGCGCCTAGGGGGTGCGCCCACCCTCGTGGCCGCCTCCTTTCTTTCTTGACGGGGTCCAAGTCTCTGGATCATATTCGTGAGAAAATCACGCTCCCGAAGGTTTCATTCCGTTTGGACTCGGTTTGATATTCCGCTTTCTTGAAACTCAATAGGCAAAAACAACAAATCTGGGCTGGGCCTCCGGTTAATAGGTTAGTCCCAAAAGTAATATAAAAGTGTAAAATAAAGCCCAATATGGTCCAAAATAGTAGATAATATAGCATGGAGCAATCAAAAATTATAGATACGTTGGAGACGTATCATCCCGCTGTCCCCGTTCTCGCATGCTAGCCAGATGCTCACCGGGCTTGGCCAAGTGCACCCCTCCATTTCCTTTCCGCAGTTCTCAGGCGAAAATCCTAATCTCCGGAAAACACTCTATGAGCAGTACTTTTCCATGTTTGGGATTGTGCCTTAATTTTGGGTTCCTATGGCATCTCTGAATTTTTCTGGGCCAGCAGCAATATGGCTGCAATCCATCCAGCAGCGCCTGGGTGAATTCAATTGGGACCCGCTCATAGCACTACTCTGCACGTGGTTCGGCTGCGATCGCCACCAAACTCTCATTCGCCAGTTCTATGCAGTTCACCAAACCACTACCGTAGTAGATTATATTGAAAGTTTTGAGTCTATCATCAACCATTTGAATTCATACTCTGAAACAATTCATCCTTATTATTTTCTCACGCGTTTTGTCGAGGGCCTGAGGACGGACGTCAGGGCGGTCGTCATGGTGCAGCGACCCCCTGATATGGACACAACATGCGCGCTCGCACAACTCGAGGAGGAGGTGGCGGATGGGGCTCGAGGACACCCACCACGACCACTAGACGCGCCCCCAAGGGCTGCAGTGCCATTGCCACTGCCCCCGCCTCCGGTGCGCCATTAGACTCCAATGGTCGCCACCGATCGACGTGGGACTGACGCCGCGCGAGCAGACTCGTCCAAGATCAAAGCGCTGCGGGACTATTGACGCGCCCGCGGCCTCTGTTTCAAGTGTGGCGAGAAGTGGGGGCATGATCATGCATGCCCCACTTCGGTATAGCTACATGTCATTGAAGAACTCCTTGACATGATCGGCCTCGACAACTTCATCGACACCCAAGTGCAGCAAGACGAAGGTCCCAACAACACGGTCATGGCAATTTCTATATCTGCCGTGACTGGTGGCTTCTCTGCCAAGGCATTCCAGTTGCGAGCCTGGATACAAGGGCACGAAGTGCTCCTTCTCATCGAATCGGGCAGCTCCAATTCCTTCATCGACGAGCAACTGGCCACAACTCTCGCCGGTGTCCAAGCAATGGCCAAACCGGGACGTGTTTGAGTCGCGGACGGCGGCGAAATGATCTGCTCCACTTACATTCCACACTGCGCGTGGTACGTGCAAGGGCATGATTTTTTCACGGATCTGAAGGTGCTTCCTCTCGGCACCTATGACGCCATCCTAGGGATGGATTGGCTGGAAGAACACAGTCCCATGACTGTTGATTGGCGCGCTTGTTTCATTGAAACACTCACCCCAGCCGGCCCTATTCGTCTGAATGGACATGATGCAGCTTCGGTCGTTTGCGAAACCATCACCAGCATCCAACTACAGAGCCTCTGCAGGAATGGAGTAGTCTCGCATATCGTGCACTTATGCATGATTGCACCAGACAAGGAGTCAACAACACCTGTCCCGGACTGTATTCAAAAGGTGGTCGAGGAATTCACAGATGTTTTCTCTGAACCAAAAGGCCATCCTCCTCGACGTGATTGTGATCACAGGATCCCACTCATTCCCGGAGCGCAACCAGTCAACATCAGGCTTTACAGACACAAGTCAGAACATGAGACTGAGATAGATAAAGAAGTCGAAGAGCTGCTGCGATCTGGTGTGATACAGAGAAATACGAGCCTGTTCTCTTCAACAGTCATTTTAGTCAAGAAGAAAGATGGGATATGGCGGCTGTGCATCGATTACCGTCAACTCAACGCACTCATAGTGGTCTCCAAATTTCCAGTACCTGTCATTGAAGAACTTTTGGATGAACTCCACGGCGGAGCTTGGTTCTCCAAGCTAGATCTTCGCGCAGGTTACCACCAGATCCGATTGGCACCCGGGGAGGAATACAAGACAGCTTTCTAGACACACCAAGGGCACTTTGAATTCAAGGTATTCTCTTTTGGTCTCGCGGAGGCACCGGCTACTTTCATTGGAGCGGTCACCACCACACTCAAGCCTGTCAACCGTGTTTGCGTGCTGTCATTCTTCAACGATATTCTCGTCTTCAGTACAACACTCTGAGAGCACGTCGAGCATCTGAGACAAGTGCTTACTCTCCTCCACAGAGACAGCTGGAAAGACAAACTTAGCAAGTGTGCTTTCGGCCAGCATCAAATCTCTTATCTCGGTCATGTCATCAGTTCGCAAGGTGTCGCTACTGAATCCTCCAAAATTGCAGCAGTCAGCAACTGGACAGCACCAACAAATATCAAAGAGGTTCGCAGTTCCTGGGGCTTGTGGGCTATTATAGGAGGTTCGTCCAAAACTTTGGTGTGATCGCACGTCCTCTGTTTAACTTGCTCAAGAAATGGACTCCTTTCCTCTGGACTTCTACAACTAAAACAGCCTTTCAGGTGCTCAAGCAACAACTGATTTCTGCTCCAGTGTTGGCTCTCCCTAATTTCAAATAGCCATTTACAATTGAGACAGATGCTAGTGACCACGGCATTGGCGCGATCCTTCAGCAACAGGGGCACCTGATCGCTTTCATGAGCAAAGCGCTCAGTCCACGCTATCAAGGGATGTCCACTTATGAGAAGGAATACTTGGCTATAGTCGTAGTCGTGGATCAATGGCGTCCGTACCTGCAACACGCCGAATTTGACATCCTGACTGACCAGAAAAGTTTGATTCACTTGGAGCACCAACATCTGACAACTCCTTGGCAGCAAAAAGCTTTCACCAAGCTACTTGGCCTACGCTATCGTATCAGGTACAAGAAAGGGGTCGAGAATGCTAGCGCAGACGCACTGTCTCGTGCCAATCCGAGGGACACGCTTTAATTTTCTCCACCACATCATGCAGCCTCGCGTGGCTCGAGGATGTGTCATCAGTAGTTACCACAACAACGACCAAGCCTCGCTTCTGCTGTCGCAACTGGCCATCAGGGAGGACCCAAAAGGCAGATTTTCTCTTCGGCAAGGGATTATCTATTTCAGAGGTAGGATTTGGCTGGGGGGAGTACTCATATACAGCAAAAGATCATATCAGCTTTCCATGACAGCCCCATCGGCGGCCATTCTGGGTTCCCTGTTACCTACTGTCGCATTCGACATCTCTTCCCCTGGCCCAAGATGAAGCCACAAATTTCGTAGTACGTCCGTAATTGTCAGGTGTGTCAGCAAGCTAAACCAGACCGTGCGGCATCTTCAGGTCTGCTACTACCACTGCCGGTTCCGCAGCAACCTTGGGATCTGATTTCTATGGATTTCATCGATGGTCTTCCCAGTCCAGCAAGTTCAATTGTTTGTTGGTACTAGTTGACAAACGCACCAAGTTTTCTTACTTCCTCCCACTAGCCAATCCATACACAGCGGCTTCAGTGGCATAACTATATATGAACCAGATTTACAGGACACATGGTCTGCCCAAGGCGATAGTCTCTGACAGGGATCCAGTCTTCACCAGCCACTTCTGGCAGGAGTTGTTCCATGTGGCAGGCACCGAACTTCGTTTGAGCATAGAAAATCACCCCCAGACTGACGGACAATGTCAATCAGTGTGTGGAGACCTTTCTCCGCTGTTTTACTCAAGCATGTCCCAGGAGATGGAGTTTTTGGATCCCACTCGCTCAATTCTGGTACAACAACGCACATCACTCTGCTATCGGCATGACTCCATTCAAGGCGTTGTTCGGATACGAACCTTCACAACTGGGAATCGCTGCAAACAGCATTTGCTCGGTGCCAGCGCTGCAATCGTGGCAGGATGAATGAGCAACGGTTCAAGATCTGATGCAACAGCACTTGAACAGAGCACGACAGCTCATGAAAGACCAAGCAGACAAGAAGCGATCTTTTAGAGAATTCCAACTGGGCGAGCAAGTGTTCGTCAAACCTCAACCATACATTCAATCATCAGTTGCACCGCGAGCGAATCACAAACTTGCATACAAGTTCCACGGGCCATTTCTCATCATCAACAAAATCAACGATCACTACAAAAAAATACACTTCCGTGATGATACGTGTTTGTCACAGTAGGTCGCGTTTTCTGTCATGCATGTACATCCATGACGATTTTATGACAGAATCAAGATATTTATACATGTGTCAGTCAGAGAAGTGTTCCATGACATTACCAAAATTATCATCACGGAAGTGTCCACTTCCATGACGATAAATCGTAAGTCCATGTAAGTGCTTTCGTCAAGGGTGACCGACACGTGGCATCCACTGTAAAGGAATGCCGTTAAGCTATCGGGTCTGGTTTTGGATCCGATAACCCGTTAACAGCCCCGACCAATGGGGATTTTCCACATGTAAAATCATCATTGGCTGGAGGAAACACGTGTTGGCTCACCGTTGGGACAGATGTCACCCACTCATTGGACAGAAGGCGCCTATGATACGTCGACACGTGGCACGGCCCAACAGAGGCCCATTCCTGTGAAAAGGCCGGCCCGTTTGACTTGGTCAAAAGGTGGCGGGCCGGCCCATGGAAAGCCTATTAACGGCATGTTCGCATATAGCCCATTTACAGCCCGCTAACCCAGGTCCCTTTACGCCCTATCCGAATTAGGCCCAGTAGCATCATCTGGGACATCCAATATGATTCCAGGCCGTTTTCACTTCTGGCCCATGTATGGCCCATGACGTCTTTCGGCCCATATGAGGCCCTTTGTAACTCTTGGCCCTTTAACGGCCCGTGGTGAAACTGCTCGTAATGAACAGTATATCACTTTATACCCATTAACGGCCCATGGTGAAACTCGCCCGCAATGAATAGTGTATCACTTTATACCCATTAATGGACCGTTATTCCGTTGGGCCATTTCCAGTCCATGTTATCATTCGGCCTTCTCAGAGCCCATCTATTCTTGGGCTCATTTCCAGCATTCGCTTACTTACGGCTCGTTACTGTCATTTTCTGCTTGTGGGCTAAATTCAGCCCAAGGTTACAGTCGGCCCGTTAATATGTTGGGCCATTTTCATAGCGTCATCAAATACGGCCGATTAATGACGGCCCGTTATGGTTGGCCCATGAACATACGATTCCAACTCTAGCCCGTTTACGGACATAATGCGGTCTGTTATTGGCCCATGTTTGGCCAACCGATCATACGGCCCGTAGAAGGCCCATTGATGATATGACCCGTAGAAGGCCCATTGTTTCTACGGCCCGTAGGAGGGAAATGGTAACTACAGTAAATATGTAGCCCATGGTTATTGTGGCCTAGTTTTAAAAAATAGGTTATTGCGGCCACTAGCAAACCGCGTTAAAAGAACTGCACTGACTACAAGCAAAGAAATAAACAAGAGAATAAGGAAATAAATAAGCAAGCAACTTACGCTAGGCTATCACGGCTATTACACATATTACATCCACTGGGCATCAAAGTTCGCCACCAGTGCAAATATAGGGAACACAAAGAAGATATAAACGCAAGCAAAACAAGTCCAGAATGAAACCACTTGAGAAGAGCTCAAGAAAGAATATCCTGGTACCCATAATGTCGGCAAGATGCTTAGCAAGCTTATTAACTTTCTCTTGTTTGGCGCTTAAATCCTCCAAAGACTTGTTGTTGCACCGAAAGTATGCATCTGAATTCTGCAGGGACTTCCTCGGTCCTTGACTTCTGTCCCATAACATCTCGATCGATGTCTTTCAATTTGAAGTTGAGACTCAAGAAGCCGAACTGATTCTTAACGAGTTCAAGAGCTGGTGCCGTAGCTGTAGCCAAGAATCGAACACTACATCAAGACAGGACTTTGGGGTTGTCTCAGTGTCTTCAATATAGTTTTTATCAGCTTTCTTGGAGACCAACAGGGATGTCTCACTGTCTTGAACCTTATCTGCACTACTTCCTTTACCATTGCATAACGGGGTACTCTTCTCCAATATTTTATCCGCATTCTAAAAGAGAAACAAACAAACACATCCCAAGTTTACAATGTAGTATATGAAACTCATTTTGGTAAACCAGTTCAGTAGTAAGGTGGACAGGATAGCAGCATGAAACAAACGTATATCTATGTAGTATGGTCACTGTATGGTCTATATCATTCTAGTTTATGTTGCCAAATCAAGATAGATACAGTTCAAATCACATCTATTTAAGACAAAGCAGCATAGACGGAATATAAGTGTGAGAAACTACACAGCAATAACAACACTTGTAATGTGCATGGCATGAGAACATAATTGTTTATTCAATTGAAACTGAAATCAACATAGAGCAAGTTACAATAGCAAACACGTTAAATAAACAGGTTTAAAACATACTTGTTGCGCCATTGGAGTTTCAATTGCATCCTTCAAATTTGAAATTAGTTGGTATGAGTAAATACAGTGATGCAAGAGCAAAGTAGTATGAACCATAGCTACGGAACTTGACCTGAGAACAATTCTTCTTCTGCTTTAAGCGTTGACTTGGGGTTCGGAGTGGTGGTCCTTGTGCTTTGGGCACTGCAGTTGCCTTACTAACTGTTCGTGTTTGGGTGTTCTATGGTGGAGACAGTGTTGTGTCAACGGGAACTGGGTTACTATCTGCTGGGGTTGGGGTAGAAGGGGTGTAGCTGGTTCTCTGTCCAACTGGGTAGGGGTACAATCTGCGTGAGTCTGGGTTATGTGTGGTGGGGCTGGTTCTTGGGCAAGTACAACCGTGTTTCTATCTGCATCGACAGGTAGCACGATCTTTTCTGAAGACCGTGTTTTTACTCCCACATATACTGCCATCACCCCTCCAATTGAAATGGCTGATAAACAAGAAAAGTAATTGAATGTACAGACATTGTAAGATAGACAGGTGCAATGGATAGTAGGGAAGAAAACAGGGCATGAAATAATTCGCATTTATGTTGTCTAACCAAACAGAATAGCAGGACATAATTTCACATATATGATGGCTAGTTAAACAGGATAGCATGACACAATTTCACATGTATGATGGCTAACTAAACGGGATAGAATGCCATACTTCAAAATATGATGACTATGCAAACAGGATGACATGATACAAGTATACGATGTGTCTATTAAAGTGGTTGGCATGCCATAAATCACAAACATGTCGTCGATGGAAACATGATGGCATGATATAATTCACGGATAGAATGACATAATTTAAAATATGATGACTATGTAAACAGGATGAGATGATATAACTATATTATGTATTTAGAAAATGGATTGGCATGCCATAATTCAGATACATGTTGTCCATGTAAATATCATGGCATGATATAATTCAAATATATGATTTATATACTAAGGAAGTGAGCAGAGGGCAATCGCATATATGATGTGTCAACTAAGGAGATGGCATTCAATATTGTGTATATGATGTAAAAACTAAGCATTGCAATACAACATATGCATGATATGAGTAATATAACCCGCCAAGTTTGAGCATACACCTCGGGGGTAATAGGACTGGTGATCTACCTCTGAATCCTCCTCTCAAGAGCTATCTCAGAACCAGCAAGATATCTGCTTGACCAGTAGCATTGTCTCTGCTCAAGACCTTGTTTTCACTCCATTTCTCCATCACCAATTCAAATGGCTGGTGCACAGGAAGAAGCGATTGAATATACAAACATTGTCGACAAAAGCAATGAGAAATACAAAAAAGGACGGCATGATATAATTCACATATATGACGCTTGCATAAACAGCATGGCATTGCATAATTCACATATATAATGCCTTGCAACAAGATAACATTGCATAATTCACGTATATAATGTCTTGCAACAAGATGGCATTGCATAATTCACATATATGGTAATTAGGCACTAAACAGGTGGCATTCACACAAAGCATGTCTAAACTAAGCAAATGACATAGCAATGCAAGATACCATATGCACGATATGAGCAACATAACCACCAAGTTAGAGCATGCACCTCGGGCATAGGACTGGTCATCTGTCTCTGAATCCTCCTCTGAGGAGCTATCGGTAACCAGCAAGACATGCGCTTCGTCAGATAGCATTGTCTACTCTGAAGACCTTATTTCCACTCCAGATTTTTCCATGACCGTGCCGCAGGAAGAGTAATTGAATGTACTAAAATTGTTGACAAATTTAACACGTAATAAAAGAATGATGGCATGATATAATTCACATATAATATGACTGGCTAACCAGGGTGGCATTACAAAATTCACATATATGATGCCTGACTAAACAAGATGGCATTGCATGATTCACATATACGATAAAGAAACTAAACAGATGGCATTGACACAAAGCATGTCTAAACTAAGCAGATGACATCTTTGATGTATACAGTAAGCAATGCAAGGCACCATATGCATGATATTACCAACATCAGCATGCCAAGTTAGAGCGAAGACCTCATGGGGTAAATAGGAGTGGTCTTCTCCTTCTGAATCTCCCTCAGAATAGTTATCTTCCTCTTGATTATGATCCGAAATGTGTGGAGGGGGGCTGCCTTTGCGCCCACCATGGAGCGGCATCTGCATGAAATTTTATTGTCACGCAAGGCTCGTCTCTTTTGCTCTACATGATCAGTTCCATTGTGTACAATAACTGGCATGCATAGGAATAAAAAATGGTGAGATCATGTAAGGAGTGCATGCACAAATCCAGAGTGATGGTAGCAAACTATGGATAGACCCAAAACCAATGATAGCAGGCAGATAATAGCTTTAGTTAAAAAAATACAGATAATGGCTCCTTTAATGTTTGTTTGCACCCAACATGAAACTCATAGTAGACACCCGAGATTAACTAGATAGTAGACAGATAGTACCGATTGCTGCCCCAATATGTACCCCACAACCATTTAAAAACTCAAGTTTCAGCATTAGTTTGGACCTGACTCGGAGTCTAATAGGTGAACACGACGATAATGTAGCATGTCATCATATTAAGCGATGCATAACATAAGCAGACACGGAAGAGTGCGACCTCTCTTGCGGACCCGTGTAGTCCTCAAGGTCATCTGCTCAGTTGATGATGGTAATGCAGTTGTCGTGGCTGCCGGCGGCGGGGAAGAAGATCTGAGGCGGCGAAAGACAATCTGGAGAGCGGATCCCTGCTGTGGTGAACCCTTTCGTTGTTGGAGCAGCGGAGCTGGGGTGGAACACATCACCGCAGGAGCAGGACAAACCACACAAGGTTTTCTTTGACACATATCTATAACAGAAGTAGTTGTGTAAGGGCTTGTTTGAATTTGAGGATTGTAACAATGCATGGATAGGAAATAGATAGGAATGGGATAGGAATGCACGTGCAAAATAGAGAATTTAAAAACACAGGATTTCTGCCAATCTGGGTGTTTGATTCACAAGAATTGGAAGATCACAGGATGCAAAAAAGCATGGTGAGATTAAGTCAAACCACAAGAAAATGTACGGTTATAATGCTATTATGCTACTATCTCTTAGTCTTGTGCTTCATGAATAGGAATATGAAAAGGAGGACAAGTGCAAATTAGAATTCCTATGGTTTTTCTTTCAAGGAGACACTAAAGGAACAAATCCTACAGTTTTCCTTTGCTCCATTCCTTTGCACCAAATTCATGAAAAGTAGTACCATAGGAAACTTTGCAATTCCTATGTTTTCATTCACTTTTCCTTTCAAGCACTGGCGATTCTAGTAGGCAGGCTTGAGCAAGGAAAATCCTACACTAAAAAAATGTTTTTGTGCTACTTCTATTACTTTTGGACCCAGGCCACTGCCCTACTAGCTCAACTCCCAGGCCCATCGACAAATGCACAGCTCAAACGCGCAGAGATAAATAATGATGGCGTTCAAGAGAGTCCATCACAGATAGCTAAGTTGCATGGTACCTCACTGCTTGTCATATAGTAGGATAAAATAGTCGTATTTCACGTTACTACGTGTGCTCAGTGGACAATATATATAACATGTAGAGTAAAAAAGAGATGCAAAGAGTCTACAACCTCTTTGGCGAAGCCATGTCGATCTTAGTGTGATTGGGTTGGCCGGTGAGGATGCTCTGGCTGACTTGGCTGTCAGAGGAGGGGAAGAAGAGCTTAGGCGTCTGGAGATGGAACCCGAGGTACTGCTCCGCTGTGATGGAGGGTTTCGTTGTTGGAGCAGCTCCGGTGAGTTGTACGACGCCGAGGCTGAAGTAGGACAAGAAAGACAACGTTAACTTGAGTGGAATTCTAATAGCATGTCCAATAGATGATGTAAAATACATAACCACAAAGTGCTAGATGTAAAATACATCAGCCGCTCATCTATGAACTTAATTGTCGAAACTGAATTTAACTGTCGAAACTGAATTAACTGTCGAAACTGAATTTTGCTGTCGAAACTGAATTTTACTATCGAAACTGAACGCACTAGCAAGGTGAGGCTACACGTCAGTCAACTGACTTTTTCATCTCTGTTCAGTCGATTTTGCAGCCGTTGGATACGAAATCAAGGGCTTGCAGTTCAATTTCAACCTCCACCCCCCTGAGCCGCCAGCCACCACCAGCCAAACAGCAGCCCCCCGCCACCACGGCCGGCGGTGCTCTGCACCGCCCGCCCCGAAAACACTCCCCACCGTCGGTCCGCCGCCGCCCCGGCCATCCCTCTAGGCCCCCCGTGCCAAGCTTTTTCTCTGGCGATCCCCACGCCACCGCACCACCACCGCCGGCGACCATCGCCCCACCACCGCCGGCAACCACCGCCCCACCATGAACCCTAAGATAGATAGTGGGGTACCTCTCCGGCGAGCCCCCCTCCCCGCTGCGGCTGGTTCTTCCTTAACTCCGGTGAGCCCCCCACCCCCTGAAAATCGACTGACCCAAAAGTCGATTCAGTCGACTGAAGTGTAGCTAAATCAGAGCAGCATCGCAAGCAAGAGCAAGAGCGAGAGCAGCAGCACGAGCAAGAGCAGACCAGGCAGGGGACCGAGAGCAAGAGCAGAGTAGCAGCGCGAGCGAGAGCTAAAGCAGCAGCAACTCCTACTGATGTGGACGTCGCCGTCGAGGGAGCGATGCCGTGGACGAAGTGGCCGGCGATGCCTCCGTGGATGGAGCCGCGCCGTGTCGGCTCGGGACCGAGCGCCGGCAGCATCGTGAGATCGAATCAAGAAGAAAATGCGGCGATTAGTGTACAACCTCTTTGGTGGCGCCGATTAGGCCGTAGCTTCATCCGAGGAAACGGTGATGATGATGCTCTTCCAGTGGTGCAGGTGAAGACGGCGGTGTGGGAATGGAGGTGGCACGAAAGACGAGGGGAACGTCGGGGCAGCTCCTTGGAGGTGGAGGACGGGGTGGCTGAACCGCGGGGACGACGATGGATCGTCATCCAGTACGGTGGTGGATGAGGGACATCGAGGTGTTGTTGTGGACGACGTCGTCGGGGAAGAGGCTTCGGCTGGGTGGCGGACGGAGGAGGGTGTGGGGCTTCACGGGTTTTTGCGGCCTCGGTGTACAAATGGGTGGGCGGATGGGATGGGAGTGGGGAACCATGGCTTAGGGACACGCTTGTCTGAAATGTGGGGTAAGTTACAAAAGTACCCCCACCGATTTGAGGCGCTTCTTTCGGTTCAGGGGTACCACGGGCATTTCGCGTGTCGGGATTTCACAGGAGGTGGGAGTTTTCGCGCGCGTTGTAATTTTGGAATAGCAAGGCGCGGGTTGAGATGGAGGGTGTTGTCGAAGCACAACGAGACAAAGATATATCTTAAATATTTCGGGGTAACAAGGCGCGGGTTGAAGAGGCGGGAGTTTTGCAGCACGATAGACAGAGACGCTAGCTTGAAATTTCGGCATAACAAGGCGCGGCTTGAAATTTCGGGAGAACAAGCTTAACGTGTACCCAAAAAAAGACAATTTGCACCTCAACACACACAACACACACACAAACACCATTTAGATAGTAAGGTACACGTGTATTGCACGCATGAGATTTGGCAACCAAATTATGAATAAATACCACACTATAGCATGTAAGGTTTGAGTCATATATGCATGATGTAGATATTCGTTTAATTCTAATAGTTCATTTCATTCGAAATCATCTAGTTTTGATAAGAAAGCTAATCTATTTTAAGATTTATGGAATTGTGCGTTGTAAGACATAAAGTAAAAACAAATAATGGCAAATCATGTAGAAAAACATTTGGGCAATTCTGATACGGAAGATTCTAGAACAAAGAAGAAGTGCTTGTGTTTTGAGGTTTGTGCATTATGCTTAAGTTTAACCAGGGAGTCTTCTAGATTGTACATGTGGCAAAATCTGGTGGAATCTAGATGATATCCAACGGCCAGTAGTGCTCAAATTTGCTATCTCTGCACCATCGGATTCGCCTCATCCAACGACCATCTTTCAGAGTTAAAGTTACCCGCACACAATATAAAAAATATATAATATAATATATATAGGGGTATAGATATAGATATGTGATGTGAAAGCCACCCATCATCTCCAATTAGAATAGTGTGTCCATGCATGGATGCAATGTGGCCAAACGATGTCTGCCATCGGTATCTCAAATTCAAATCAGTCTGACCTTGTTCAATGTGTATACATTACAACATGCTCGTTTCCAAACCACACCGCGCAGATCTCCGTTATATTCATGCATGCATGGGTTTCAAACATCATGATCTCTTATTAAAATATTTGAATTCAACTTTACATTGATTACGACCTCACCTAGTCTTTTACACCCACACAGTCGTCTTCTCTTTATAATTGTACCACTAACTTTCTCTCGTGCATGCATGCACACACATTACCAGTCGGCATTATCCATCGCACACATGCAATCTTTTTCTTTAGGTCGGTCTCCCATGAAGGCACACACCCACACACATCCCTCTCTCCATCATATCGGGCATTCTTTATCTCTCACGCGTGCATGCGCAACGATCAATGTTCCTCTATGTGTGTGTCTATATAGCTAGGTCTTTCATAGTTTTCCACACAAACCGATCAATCGATATATCCAGTGAGGTCTCACCCTCTTTCCCACGTCCACATCGATCAATCTATACCTCTCTATATAGGATTACGGGGTTGTTTGGTTTGAGACTAAGTTTGCCAAAGCTTGCCACACCTAAGGTTAGGCAAATTTGACCAACTTAGGTGTGTGTTTGGTTCAAGCCACATCTTAGGCAAGCCACACTATGGTCCCACATCACATACACACAACAAGTGTGGCAAGATTCCCTTAGGCTTGCCAACTTGTGGCTCTCATTTTGAAGAACTAACCTTAGGCAAGTTTGGCAACATTGTATGGCAAAGTGTGGCACTCCTAGGCCTAGAACCAAACAACCCCTACATATATAGCTAATACACCCACATTAATTATATATCCAACGTCCCCCTCTTATCATCCATGCCTTCTGCTTCATCTCTCGACGCACAAGACACGATGTAAGATAGGGGCAGCAAGGGCCCTGCCCCCCCCTAACATCACTATATATCGAGGCTAATATGAATGTGATCATTAGACAATTGCTTCTAAAAATGGTTTAAGTTCATGAATTGGCCCTCCTCATAAAGGATTAGCAATGCTTGGCCCCCTAGCTCATTTATTTTTCATGGCTCCGCCACTGCGCGCATAGCATGCGTTCTCGCCCCCTCTCTCTAAATATCGATCTCGCACTTGTGCGCTCCTTTATAGTCTCCCTCCACTCGGCCCCTCGCACCATCTTCTAGCCCCCACCGGATTTTGCCACATGTACAATCTAGCAGACTCCATGGTTGAACTTAAGCATAATGCACAAACCTCAAAACAACAGTGGTTCTCCTTTGTTCTAGAATCTTCCGTATCATAACTGCCCAAACTTTTTTTCTAGTTGAATTGCCATTATTTGTTTTTACTTTATGCTTTACATCGCACAATTCCATGAATCATAAAATAGATTAAGGGATTCTTTGATTCTAATTATTCTCAAAGGAATTTTGGAGGATTCTAATCCTTAGGAATTTTTCCTATCTTGGTTGTTTGATTCGTAGGATTGTAAACCATAGGAATTTTTTCATATGACTCATTTGCACTAGATTTCATAGGAAACATCCCATCCAACAAACCTCTTTGAAAGAATTCTGCGTTTTTCTATGCACAATCAAACACTCGTCGTACAATCCTCAGAGGATTCAAGATGACATTCCACTATAATCCCATGTTTTTCCTATTCCGCTTTTTGGAAATCCTCTGAATCCAAGAGGCCCTAGATTTTTGATAAAAACCAATTGATTTTGAATGAGATGAACTATAAGAATTAAACGAAGGTCTACATCAGGCATATATGACTCAGAGCTTACATGATATAGTGTGGTATTTATTCATAATTTGGTTGCAAAATCTGATGCGTGCAATGCACGTGTACCTTACTAGTACTTCGAGTATGTGCAAAACACGTAAATTAGAATTCCAATGGCACGCTACACAGTGTCTCTCTTACAGTTCATGAAGCCACATGGCACATGTGGAGGCGTTGTCGCGACCTCCTTGTGTGGATTGATCACAGCGACGTGCTGCTGGTTCCAGAAGAATGTACTCGTCCTCCCTGAGCCATACTGTCGGTACATGCATGAAGCGAAGATGTGCACGCACGCCACACACACACATGCGGGTACACGGGCGGACGCAATTTTGTACCAAGATCCACCCCATGTGATGCGTGTAAAGTCGTTCACTTCATTGATGGTCAATTAATACAACGCATGCAAATTGAGTGGACGTGAGGGCGGAAGAAAGACATTACTACTCCATTGCGCGCATGCGAGTAGTTAAATCAGTGGTTGCTAGTAGTACTTCCATTGGTCTCCTTCGTATTTTGTGCCAATTTTTGACAGTAACATAAATGTTACTCACCATTGTGGCTAGTCTTCGAAAGCCTGCTCATACCTACTAGTACGTACCAAACCTGAACGTGTTCCCACTATGCAGGTATTAGTACTAGTGCTAGTACTTAGGTTATAAAAATGCGAACTACCTAACCAAAAATTACTCTACCTTTCCTCCTCATAAGTGCTTCTTCTTCGTCTGTCCTTGCCATGGCCAGTGAGCAGAGCTCTAGGTCGAGAACTACTCGTAACAAGGGAGCGGCAACCAAGGCTGCGGAAAAAAGAGAGGGTTCACCGCCACGCAGAGACCTCGAAAGATCTCTCACGGGCAGGGATGGCTCCCAAGAGCGCCCTAGCCGCGGAGGCGAACATGCCGAGCCGGCGGCACTGGAGTCGTTATTCCTCGACGGCATGCCCGATCAGCTCAATAAGCACCTCAATAAGCAGAAGGACTTCATCCACGGCTTGGTGGAGCTGCTGAAGGAGAGCCTCAATGACATGCCCGCTGAGCTCAATAAGCAGGGGGAGTTGACCGCCGGCTTGGTGATGCTGCTGAAGAAGAGCATTGCCTCGGAGAAGAAGGTGACCGGCGAAATCCTGCAACTTCAGGAGGACAAGGCGAAGCTCTGCCACGAGCTCGACCAGTTGAAGGAGAAGAACGCCGGCTGGAAGAAGCTGCATGAGAATAGTAGTTCCTCGATGAAGATGCTGCAGACCCTCGTCATGGAACAGAAGGAGGAGTTGGTGAAGCTCGCATCGAGCACCGGCTGCTGTCAAAGGTGCGTAATGCGGCCGTGGAACAGATGATGAAGGCTCGCGTCGAGAAATCCCGCATCATGGACAGAATGAAGAAGATGGCGGAGGAGACACGCAAGGAGATGGAGGTCGTGGAGGCGATGAAGAAGCAGTTATGACTCCGCGGCGAGTTAGATCATTTGGGGTGATAATCTTCCTTCTTCTTTTGCTCCTGTGTTTCATATTTTGCTTCGGGTGTTTCGCCACACGTGTCACGTTCTCTGCGAGGCATGAATAGAACAATGCTAACAATGAGATGACTAGCAAATTAGATCATTTTTTATCGCCACATGGCACTGGGCTGCCGTGTTTCATGCTCCTCCGTCGTAGTACTACTCCAGTGGAAAACTTGAGTATACCTTGCGGTTCTTTGCTCCTCCTCGTGTCGCGGCACATTTATACGAAAGCAAATAAATCACAAGGCCCCGCCTTCCAAAGCGATAATGAGCCGTCAAATCACAAAGGCCCTCGCCTCTCGTGAAACCGACCAAGCTAGACTGCCCCGCCCTCTAGCCTTTTAAAAATGTATACTTTTGTACAGTAGTAGTATCGATGGATTGCTCCATGGAGCAAAACTTGAAATAAAAAAAGGTGGTACATATAGAGAGCGCTCGTCACCAAATTATGCATATAGTACTATTAAAAAGGCTAGTCACAATAATGGTGTCCAGCACAACCCACCCCTCAAATAAAACTAAGCACCACAGAATTCTTTGACAAAACTAAGCACCACAAAATTCTTTGACAACTAAACTGCTGGCTATATGATGTTGGCCATATATATTGTACGTATATAATGTGAAGAAAGCAGTGGTAGCACTATACCAACTAAAAGATGAAATGTAAGAAATACTAGTATGTATGCGTCAAGAGTTAAAGTAACGAGAAGAAACATAACATAGTTCTGCGGGGGCTCAAAGACAACACACCCCTCAAATTAAACTAAGCACACCTGAAATTAAACTATGCAACTAATCCGGTAGACACTGCGTTAGAACCACCATGAGCAACGACACTGCCACCTTACTCGGAGTCCTCGTCCACATCCTCGACTTCGTCCTTGTCCCTCTTCCTCTTGGCCGATACTTCTTTGCTTGAACCGCACACTTGGCTCTTGCTCTTCATCCAACCCTTGTAGATATTGAAACAAAGGTAGCCATCCATTGCAGCGTAGTGGATGTGGTCTATATCTAGTACATTCCGCTGCCATGCATGACGATGAAACGTGTAATGAGGTTTCTCCAGTTTACCATACGAAGGATGAACCATGGCTCCTGGCAGGGTTAGCATTGAAGGCTGACCACTGGAGGGCAGCAGCCGATTCTTCTGGAGGTCGAAGGGGTTGCCTACAATGAGGCCTATCTGACCCAGGACTCTTTTGTCGTTCGTAAAGTCTACAGTAACGAATTTGACTAGGTTGCTCTTGAGGAAGTTCTTAAAATCCTGGCATTCAACGTCGGCACGGAATATGTGGTAGACCAAGCATAAGTCATGCACGCAAACCTGGATCACGGCGGGCTTCTTCCTCTCTTCCTCCTTTAGATCCTTCTCTCGTCCCAGGACTATGGTGTACTCAACATATAGCCCAGTGACCCACTCATCATTTGAGTTTTCGAACATGCGTCTGAAGCGAGCAAGGCATCCTTTCACCGTTGTGGAAGAATGGGTGTAGATGACGTCAAACTCATCACCGGTGATGGTTCTAACCTTGTACTCACCGCCGAGCATGGAGATTTGGAATGCCATGGATTTGGGAGGAGGGTTAGGATTAGTGGAACTGCCGTAATGTGAAAGGACGGGACGACTAGGAGCGAACCGCCATAATATTAAAAGACGTGCGGACGAGTAGGAGCGAACTGCCAGCATGCTTTCCATTCTCCCATGATACAGGCTTCCGAGAGCCCTTGGATCTGAGATCGAACGGTTGCATGGCGTGATTCTAGACCTATGGGTGAATATCCTATCCTGGAGGGTTATTTTGCAAATTTTCAGCAACTTAGTATGCGACTGTTCGATCTCAGATCCAAGGGCTGCCAGCAGCACGTATCATGGTCGCGCCTACCACGACTGTCGCGTCGCTCGCGCGATCGCGCCCTTGGAGATTTAATATGGTGCGTTAGGCTATCTGATGTTGGCATGTCATACATAGTCATCACTTAGTCACTCATACTACAACAAGGTTAGCTATAAGGTTGGCTATAAGTGTATTTTTTTAGTTCTCTCTATCTCTTTCTTCATAGTAGTATTTATTGCATTTGCCAAGGAGTGACCTCTTCCAATGAAATGGTGCTTACTTCCTCCGTTTCGGTTTATAAGTCCTGCGCGTACATCTAGGTTGCCAATTTTATCACCCTAATACAACTATATAACACAAAAATTATACCGTTTGAAAATAAAACATCTGAAGTTTATATTGGTACTTTTTTGTAATATATGACTTGTATTAGGTTGGTCAAATTGACGACCTTGGTGTGCGCGCACGCTCTGTAAACTGTGAGAGAGGGAGTAGATGAGGTGCTAAGGGCATTAAATGGCTTAGCAATCAAGTCCCCAATGCATAGGTGCTTATTAGTTTTTTGTTGGTAAGTTTGCTTCATTTAATTAGTTATACACTCAAAATTGTCTTTTCACCTAGGTACACGCGCTTAGCACCGTTTCTTCCTTGGGTCACCAAACTAGTCTCTCGCTTCTTAATTAACTTGCCACATCAGACTTTATGCCTATGTGGCAAGCTTAGCACCTGTAGGAGCAACTAAGTAGTACAATAGTGGGCTATAATCCCGCTTTACATGGCATTTTTGCATATGTGGAGGAAAGAGAGGCAAGGAAAAAGTAGAGAAGTGGGCTCTCTCTACATGGTGGAGCATTGGGAGAGGCACCTGTATGGAGGTGGTCAGGAATTGGGAGACTCACGCCGGTCGTAGCACCGTAGTTAAAATGATAATGGCAAGTCAAATCACGGGGCGCACCTGTCCAGTAGTAACTCGTTGTCAAATCACACAGCCCTATGTTTGGAGTAGCCTACTCCCGCATCTTCTCGCGTCTCTGTCGAACCGACTAGGCGGAACTGCCCCGCCTACCGCGCAGGAAAAGCCCCGCCCTCGACTTTTAAATAGTACAGTGTACTAATTTTGTATCCATGGATTGTGCCATGGAGCAAAGCCTCAAGGAAACGGAGGTACACATGTACAAAGTATACAGCACGCCCGTCGCACCCCAGACGGTCGGTCGGTCTGGCATGCTGCTCTCCGAATGGAACGCGCGTCATATTGCGTTTGCACACACATGTGGGACCGCAATTGAGAACCGACCATAGGCACACTCCCCGACCCCGCAAGTCGGGTGACTTAATAGAAGAGAGAGACGAGCGATAGTACTAGAGATGTGTTGTACCTACGTTGGTGCCTGGACGATCCCTGCAAGACACGGAAGATCAGTTCGTCCATGCATGTGACCAGACTCTAGCAGACACGCCTGGATTGGCTATCATCTACATATCGTGCAGGCTCTGTTGTACATGGTTGTAGTTCTGGTGAGAAATCTAAAAAAAGGTTTCTTGTCATCTCGCAAAATTAGGTGTCATGTGCTTCGGATCACTGCGAGGGTTAAACAACGACAACTAAGTTGGGCTAGTCATTGGGGGCACATGCACGAAGACTACTCGGCTGCCATCTAGGTCAAGCCGGCTATGTTAATTAGGACATCTATCGATGGACCCTTTTCTACGAGTTTATCTTTAATTTGAGCTTTGATCCTCGTCTAGTTTGTCCGTCGGGATTCATGTTGTCTCCTTTGGGCAGCGAGGTTATGATTTCTTGTCATGTGTCATTTTTTCATGTTATATGTTATAATCCGGTGCTTCAGATCAAAATGACGACAACTACGCCTCCGGGCCATGTGCATGAAGACTTCTCGACAGTCATTGACGAGGTCAAGCCGGCTCCGGTAGACAAAAGAAAACTAGTACTCCACTATATAGGCAGGAGCCTTCGTGCTTGCTTGCTAGTGTTGCTCTCTTCACACTGTCTCATCCTCTCTAGATCTAAACACGACAACGGTGGTCACACTCTCTCTCACTCTCTCTGCTCACCTCTGGTCACAGATCCAGCTAGATCCTCTCCGCCGGGGAAGGTGAAAAGGTGCAACGTTCACGCGGTCGTCCTCAACGACGGCTCTTACGCACTGCCGGCGTGTCGCGATCAGTGTGCCTTGTCGTTCTCTCCCCAGCACCGCTGGCGAGGGAGGGCCTCTGACCCCTTCTTCCTCATTGCCATAGTGTGGGCAGATCCGGCCTCCCGCCGCCCACCTAGCGACATCCCGGCGACCATCAGGTATAACTTCCTTCAAAACCGGCCTTGCTCTACTTCCCGAGCTCCTGACGTCGCTGCATTTGTATCTTTTACTATTTCTCAGGCCCCCTCGTAGATAGGATCGATGGGCTGTTCGAAAACCACCCAAATTTTTATGGTTAAGAGGTAAAACTACTTCATGCACTCGAATCTAGTACTACTTGGTTCAAACAAGGAAGAAAGGGGGTGGGGTGGGGGAAGATTGTTACTTGAATCTAGGACTTGGTCGAAAGAGGAAATAATGGGGGCGAAAAGTAGCAGAGACTGGCTATCCAACTGGTCTCTAGGTCTAATAGGGAAATAAAGGGAAACGCAGTACAAACTCAATATAAACCCGATCTATTGGTTGAAAAAGGAAAGAAAGTGGGGACTGGGGGACAAGTCAACAGAGTAAGTCCAGCACTAGATTTGCTAGCCTCACACAGTATAAGGTGGCTATACCGAACAAAAATGGGACCAACCCAGATATCCTGTTCTGATGTTTGTTGCCCCGAGCCACTCTTATGTAATGCCATTGGTAAAATGTAGCAGTCGCACTGTTAAAAGTAAGGGCACGTTAAACCAATGTTGTTTTCAATGTAATGCCTCCAGTAATATGAATCAATGGCACTTTTTTACATGTCCTGCTAAATTTCCCATTAAGATAAGTTGCTTCTTTTCGTTAGAAATGCAACTGTCCTGGTCCGCCAACTCTCCCGTGCCCAAAGTAATGTCGTATTTAACGGTTGTCATAGTTAATCCTAATGCCCACACTAACATCTAGCAATGCCACTGCTTTAGAAATTGCTACTATCCTTATAGGGTTGCCATTCAGATAAGGAACATGCTTCTTTTCATTTGATGCATGTTTCATCACTTGTTAGTCACCCTCCTTTCCACCTTTTTTTGTGCAAACAGAGATATACATTTCACGCTCGATCTTAGTTGAACTGCACAAATGATATCCAAATTATAGTTGAACATTCCAGGAGCTTCACAACCAACCTTGATGTTGCTCAATTTTATTGCAACTAATGAAGAAGAAGCTCTATAGGTTTCGTTTTCTGATGGAAATGGAACCGGGGCTGGAGCCCTTTTCTTAAAAAAATGAAGAAGAAGCTGCTAGCTCACGGACATTTGCTTCATTTTAGGTGAACTGCACCAAAAGGTCCCATGAATTGAATCATCCATGTTGGTGACTGAAAGAGCCAGCTTCAAAGATCCCGCCTAAGCACCCCGGCCTCCATCCTTGCAATGCACGGTACACCTCGTTTGCCACCGTCAACCCTAGTGTCACTGATAAAATGAAGTAATAATACAGTTAAAATAGAGCGAGTGTCCTCTCTATCATTTCATTTCCAATGTAGATAATGAAAGTGCTTCTCTTTGTTAATGTATGTTTCATCAACTAGTCCCATTTTAATGTTTAAGCGTTTCTGCAAACTGGGGTGCTTAATTTTAGTTGATCTGTACAAAATTAGAGATTTGAATGTCTCAAGGCGCCTCCTTGTACTACCGATGTACAGTGATGTTCATCACTGGCAGAAGGTGTATCTGGGAGAGTTGGGACGATTTCCAGTATGAGGCGCATCAGATGAGGCGTCAGTAGGCCCATCTCGCCTTGCAAAGCATGGCATACTGTGATACTATCGCAATATTTTCTTCTATTTATTTTGTGTGTTTCATCAACTAGTGCCACTATAATGTAATCACGCTTTTTCATTATCTGTACAAACAGGGTTATTCAGCTGCATTTTGGTGGAACTGCACAAATGTATGTATGGAACCGACATATATGCAGAGCGCGAGGTGTGCCAAGTAAAAATTACCGACACCAACCATGCTCCATGCACGCATTGGCATCCACCACCACCAGTGGGATGTGTGGTGCTCTCTGTGGACGGATCTTTCTCGGCAGCAAATCCTCTAACCAAATACTAGTAGCTTATATTGGCAGTTTTCTAGGAAGTACTCTTTTCTGAAAGAAGCACCAATCTATTTTTCTTTATTTGTACACTGTGTCACAACTTTGACCCAAAGGTCCAGAGCTATTTTGGGTGATTGGCGTAGTACTCAGAGACTGATTGTAAGCATGAGTTTCATTAGCTGTCACACTGATTCTAAGCATGATCAGGTGGAAGATTAGGTTAGTGCGAAGCTTACCTTAAACCCTACCGCCGCCGTTGAAACGAGGCGAGCATCTAGGGAACCGTGGAGAACAGTGGGGAAGCTACGTCGCGTCATCCGGCCTCCTCTTGCGGTGGGAGAATGAATACTCCTATGGCTCCGGCTGGCTCTGCACCCTCACGAACGGCACACCATACTCGATTGATTTGTTATCCTCTGGGTGCTCGACCTTCGACCTGTACACCCACCACCTCCGCCTGATTGTCGCCTCGGGCAAATCTGTCTGCTCCATCGCCCAGAGGAGATACTCGATGAACTCGGAGGACTGCGGCGTGACTGTCGTCGAGGAGTACATGTACATCGCTGTCGTCTCGCTCTTTCACATACATTTCCACATGGCCCTCACCGTCCTCGAAATCTCCCACTCATTGTCAAACCAAGTAAGGATCTCCTTCAACCTGGCTAACTTTGCCTGGTCGCCGCCGGCGATCTGCCTGATTCGGTGCTGCATCCTCTCCATACATGTCCTTCTGAGTGGCCCGGTGCTAGCTTTGGAAGATGGGAGGAGAGACGGTGGTCTTGCAATAGAGAAGAGGGAGAGGCGAGACTGTGGTTTTGGAATGGAGATGATGGAGAGGAGAGGAGGTGGTTTTGCAATGGAGAAGAGGGAGAGGCGAGACGGTGGTTTTGGAATGGAGATGATGGAGAGGAGAGGAGGTGATTTTGCAATGGAGAAGAGGGAGAGGAGCATGCGGCAGCGATTTAGGATTGGACAAGAGGGCCGGCGCGCTGTGATTGGATCAAAATCAAAATCAATTTACCCTTCAATTAAGAAAGCGGCCCCACATTAACTAGTCTCCCTTTTATTCTGGGTCATAATTGACCATGATTTTCACAAATAAAATATATGTTATACATTGCAAAAATAATATAATTTGAAAGTACATTTAGATACGAACCAAACGATACAATTTTTGGTGACAAGCATTCACATTTTGCTTGTCAAATACAGTACATGGTCAAACTTTGGCCCAAAATACGCAAAACAAAAAAATACTTCCAAGACCAGCGCCGCTCTTCCGCTCTTCTCCTCTTAAACCAGCGCCGCTCCTCTCCTATTCCAATCTAAATCCAGCGCCGCTCCTCTCCTCTTCCATTTCAAAACCACCGCTCCTCCTCTCCTGTTCTAGTCCAAAACCAGCATCGCTCCTCTCCCGTTCTAATCCAAAACCAGCGCTGCTCCTCTCCTCTTCCATTCAAAAACCACACCGCCAAGTAGTGAAGGTGTTGTGGAGAAGTAGATCGATGGAGGAGTACAACTGACACGTGAGGATCACAGACGGCGACCACGTGAAGCTAGCTAGGATGTTGGAGATACAGTCTTGGTTTGACAACAAGGACCAATCAAGGCCGACGGAGACATCCATGGCCAAATATCTGCAATGTAACGAAAAGGAGGCAATACTCCCGGAGGAGTCACGCTGAGTACATAGAGCTGCTCCTCTGGGCCATGGAGCAAACAGATTCACCGAATCCGATCATGAGGGAGCGGTGGTGGGAGTATCGATCCTAGATGGAGCATCCACCGGAGATTGAAGGATCAAGCATCTACAGGGTGCCGTTTGTGAGGGTGTCCTGCCAGAGCGAGCTGGTGTAGTCTTCGTCAACTGAACCCAACTGCAAGAGGAGAAAAGCAGTTGGCCCGACGATGCTTCCCCGCCATCCTCTCCCTCACCATTCACATCGTCTCCGGGGCGGCTGTCTGCCGCCGAGGAATAGGAGGGGACTGCCCCCCCCCCCCTAGTATTTGCAGGTTGTGAACTGTGTTTTGTGTTGTGTATTTTGAGAGTACTTTCAGATATGAATGTCTTTTGAATTTCAGATTTGTAGTATTGAGCATATGAAGTATTTTATGAATTCTAAAGATCTATTTTTAGAACCTAAAAAATGTAGTTTCATAGGAGTATAAAAGTGCGTATAATGTGATTCTCGTGAGAAGAAACTACAAGTTTCAGATTTCAGATAAGAAACTGCAAGTTCAGTTTTAGATAAGAAACTGCAACTTTCGTGAGGCGTAGCATTTATATTAACACGGCCTTTTCAAACAGGGTTAACATCATGTTGGAAGTTTTATTCATTGTCGAAAATGGAACTACCAGCCAGTTAACATCATGCTGATCAACATTCATGCATAACACATCTTCATATGATGCACAGTCAAAAACATATGCTATTTGCAAAATGCCCGCACAATGTCGAGTGTGCGGAACACAGATAAAACGAGGGACGAAGTTTTGGCAAGTGTTGGACGTGGTGTGCGTAGATGACAATGGGGACCCACATGTCAATAAAGGCAGAGGCAAAAAATTTGGAGATATTTTCCCCGCACAGTGGAATCGAACCCGGTGAACAGCTGTCGAGTAGTGTCACTTGGCCACTAGGCTAGTTCAGTAGTTTCGTTAATAATAAGGCACTTCCTCAGGTGGTCGGATCCCCTCCTGCGCCTTTGTGCGCTTGCCGCGACGCCGTTGTCTGTCATTGTGAACATGCTGAACAAACGATAGGAATCTGGAGAGGACTTTACGTGGAGAGGCGGACAGTCGGGACCCACCAGGTCTATGGCTGTACGCAAGCAAGTGCCTCATCGGAAAAATACTTCCTCCTAATGCTATACTGACGTTGGGGACCACGGGTTTGTCAACGTAGTTACATTTTTTTAGGTGCTTCAACGTAGTTACTATAGGAGATAAATTCATAACGAAGCCGGGGAGCTGACAGGTATCATTTATTATCACTGGGGCAGCAAGTATCAGCTGGGTTTTGGGCTGCCCCGTCTAGGCTTTCTTTTTTAACATGCGCAGCCCACGACCTCGGATGGGAGGTCCATAGGCCTGTTTGTATTTTCTTGAGGGTCGTCATGTATCGACCGGCCTATCAACCTCTCATCCGAGGTTTTATTTTTCCAGAAACATCGGCAACCCAATTTATGTATTTTTTCAAAAAATGCAGAGGTCTGTTCTATTTTTCTATATAAGAATAGGAACGCCTGGTCCAACTTATGTTTCCCTTCTAACTATATTATATATATTTAAATTATTTTATATGTTACTATATATTATTTTTATTGTTGTCATATATTTAACAGATACTTACATATGTAAGAAAACAATATCCCACATCTTATTAACTTATAAAAATAATTTCTTAACAATAAAATCCTGGATTGTTTTGGCATGAAAATCCTAGTGATTGTGTACAAAAGATTGATAAGATTTAAGGACGAATGTAATAATATCACTTATTATTTAAATATATTTATAACAAAATGCTCAGCCCCCATTTATTTTTTGATAACATTGCTGGCCCAACCCAACATTATAATTAGAATCAGCCCAGCAAAATCGTGTATTTCGAGAAAGTGCAAATGGCCTGTAATTTTTTAGGAAAAAAATAAATGGGCCGCATGGACGCTACATAATTTGTTCACCCAGCCCTGCTAATGGACTGTAATTCAAAAAAAGATCAAATTGACTGTAAATTCTACCCCGCAAAAAAGATTGTAAATTCTGAAAAAATGGGTTGAATACGTGCCACATTTTTGGAGGCTGAAATGTGGGCCAATAGGTCGAAGCCAACACAAGTCGTTATCAACTTAGTCAACAAATGATTCTGACATCGTTAGCCGTTGGATTTACATCCAACTACCGGCATCCATCTTCAATCTCGCCTTCTTCCTCCAGCGCCTCCGGGACCACCTCCGCCTCCTGCTGCTAGCAGCTCTGCTTAGCACGCTGTGAAGCGCTACTCAACCGTTGGCCAGGCCATCCCTCCACCCCTCCACACCTCCTGTTCTTCTCCACCGACTGCCGAACCACACCGCACTAGAACCAGTTAACTCTCGTACACCTCTCCGTCTGCGACTCTACTCCCGCGTCTTCCCATCTCCGACTCATTGTTGTCCGGGGCCTCGCCGTCGTCCACCACCTTGGATGCGCTCGGCGCGGCGTGGTCAACGTGGTCAACGAACGACACCATCGGAAGTAGACTGTGCGTGGAGAGGCTGACAGCTGGGTCCACGGCCGCACACAAGGAAATGTCTCCTTATTACGCGCAAAATAATGATTCCTCCACCTGACATATGGGACCCACCGGAAGGGCCTTTGTATTTCACGAAAAAAACGTGCCCCCGCTGACAGGTCGGACCCACCAGCTATCTTCGCACACAAGGAAGTGCCTCCTTATTACGCACAAAAAAATGAATACTCCCCCTTCCAGCTGGAACCTAGCATAGTGGGAGGCTGACTTGTGGGCCTACCAAGTTGACGGGGACGGAGGGCTTTGTCAACTTAGTCAATATGAACGATTCTAGCTCGTGTTACCGTACGATGTCCATCCAGCCGTAGTGCTTCTTCAACCTCTGGTCTTCTTGCTCCAGCCGCCCAAACCGGCGCCCGGTCGTGCAGCGTGCTCCTGCCTCCCGTGGCGGTTGTGATGCCGCAGAGGCCTCACCGCCCCTACTACTCCCACCGCTGGCCAGGCCATCCTCTACTCACCCACACCACTTGTTATTCTCTGGCGGCGATACCGAACCAAAGTGAACCTCGTACTCCTCTCCGCGTGGGCATCCACGCCGTTGTCCCTTCCTAGGCCTCGCCGTCGTCCACCGCCCTGGTGCTCTCGGCGCGGCGTGGTCAACATGGTCAAGGAACGACTTCCATCGGACGTGGACTGTACGTGGAGAGGCTGACAGCTGGGTCCACGGCCGCAGCAAGGAAGAAGTGCCTCCTTATTACGCGCAAAATAATGATTCCTCCACCTGACAGTAGGGACCCACCGGACGGGCCATCGTATTTCGCGAAAAAACATTTCCCCCTGACTGCTGGGACCCACCAGCTACATCTTCGCACGCAAGGAAGTGCGTCCCGGCAAAAAAAAAACGATTCGCCCCCTAACTGCTGGGACCCACCATCTACATCTTCACACGCAAGGAAGTGCCTAACAGTCGGGACCCACCTTGTCGAAGCGTACATAGCGTTGTCATTCTGGTCGCGACGTGTACGTACATATTGGTCGATGTAGAGGCGCGCACGTGTCGTAGTAGAGGTGCGCACGTGTCGTAGTAGAGGCCTGCACGTAGCATGTACACATACGTACAGCGGCCAGTGTGCAAGAAAGAAAATACGGCCACATACGTACATACGGGCGGGGTCTCAAACGCCTACTCATGCATACGTACGGCTAGGGCTCGTGTACATGGCTGGGTCGGAACGGAGAAACTGCGTCGTCGTCGTGTTCATGGGGAGGCAACGGAATGCGTCGTGTTCATCGGGAGGCAACGGAATGAGTCGTGTTCATCGGGAGGCAACAAAACGCGTGGGAGCCAACTGGCTTGGACGGAACAGCCGATGGAAACGAGGCCTCGCGTATCGCAGAACGGAGGAAACAGCCTTGTGTTTGACCGGCCATGTTCGAAACGGGATCCTGTTCATCGGGAGGGGTCTGGCAAACCGCAAAACGGAGGAAACGGACTTGTGTTGGACCTCCTACGGTCGAAACGGGGTCCTGTTGATCGGGAGAGGTGTGGCGTACCGCAAAACGGATGAAACGGACTTGTTTGGAGCGCTACGGTCGAAACGGGGGTCATGTTCATCGGGAGGGGTGTGGCATACCGCAAAGCAGGACTCCATGGATCTTGTTCATCTCCACCGTCGACCTCCTCCAGCCTCCACGGGCTATTGTTCATCCACCGTCGACCTCCTCCAGCCTCCACCCGCGACTGTTCATCCACGGGCTCCTGTTCAACCACCCATCCACGGGCTACTATTCATCCACCCCTCCATCGTCTACTGTTCATCCAGCCCTCCACAGGGTCGTCCTGTTCATCCATCCCTCCTCAGGGTCCTGTTCATCCAGCCCCAACCGGCTCGATCGATCGGGGTCCTGTTCATCCAGAGGCAACACCACGGGGTCATGTTCATCCACCTCCACCACTCACTATTCATCCAACCCCCCCTCCCCGCAACGCTCACTGTTCATCGAGAGGCAACATCGATCGGCTTCAGCTAGCAGCAGTAGCGAAGGAATCGCTCGATTGGGTTCAGTTAACAGCCATCGATCGATCGCTCGGGTTCGATCAGCGTAAGCCCTGCAAAGGCAATCGCTCGGGATCAGTTAGAGCCCAACGCCTCGCACACACGCGCATACGTGTACGAGAGAAACGCGCATCGCTCGGCCCCGACCACCCACCGTAACCGGGAACACCCTGATATTTTCCTCGCCCTCGCTTCTACCACGGTTTTTCCGTCATGGACGGCCCAAAGAATGTCATGCAGCTGCGTCTCCGGCCCGCCCAGGACGAAAAGCCCATTTTTACATCATGATTTTTTGTCATAGAAGTAGGATCCCACCACATCTATGATGATACTGGGTTTTGTCACAATTATCGTCATAGAAGTGTCATAAGTATGACAAAAAAAATTTGTTCGGCCCAAAATTTCACGGATGTGTCTTTTTTTTGTAGTGGAAGTTGCCTATAAACTGTTGGTGAACGTAGTAATTTCAAAAATTTCCTACGCACAAGCAAGATCATGGTTATGCATAGCAATGAGAGGGGAGAGTGTTGTCCACATATCCTCGTAGACCGAAAGAGGAAGCGTTTTGACAATGCGGTTGATGTAGTCGTATGTCTTCACGATCGACCGATCCTAGTACCGAACGTACGGCAGCTCCGCGATCTGCAAACGTTCAGCTCGGTGATGTCCCATGAACTCACGATCCAGTAGAGCTTCAAGGGAGAGCTTCGTCAACACGGCGGAGTGATGACGGTGATGATGAAGCTACCGGCGCAGGGCTTCGGCTAAGCACTATGACAACATGACCGAGGTGGATTATGGTGGAGGGGGGCACCGCACACGGCTAAGATATCAATGTCGGTGTACAAAAGTAGGGGCTCTGCTTTTGACCCCTTTACTTGTGCACGGGCAGTCAGAGCCTCCCGCCACGGCCGCGCATAATAGGGCAGAAAGGGAGAAGCTGGAGAGAAGCCGAAGTCACGAGGACAAATGAAGCAACAACAAGGAACAAGGCCACAAAGATTAGATAGGCGTAGCAGGTTCCCCCGGCAAGGACCCTTGCCGGGGCAGCCACAGCAGCCCCGGCAAGACCCTTTCCGGGGCAGCCCGCCCACGCCAGCCGAAGTGAGCCGCCCTTGAGCCCACCAACGCTCGACAAATGCGTTGGGGCAGGGCTCGTGAGGCACCTCCGTGGTGGCATGCAGATCTTTGTGAAGACATAGAATGCTCAAGATCAAATGAGGATAAGAGGGCAACCATCCTCACCGAAGAAACCCACAAGACCCCCGGCAAGATCCTTGTCGGGGAGGCCAGCGCACCACGGCAAGATCCTTGCCGGGCTACCTGACAAGACCCTTGCCGGGCCACCCGGCGACACCTTCACCAAGCGCACCGGCAGGGCCACTACTAGGCCCGCGCCAGCTAAGTCTTCGCCGCCGTTCGCATGCAGCTGCCGACCCAACCAGCTGGGCAGGCACCTGCGTGGCAGCATGCAATCGCCGTGGAGGCTCGCCATCACCGCGCCACCTCACCTGCCAGCCTACATGGCACCGCATGCGTCGGCCAGCGCGTGTCGGCGAGGAGGAGCGGCACGGACGGACGGGCCTCGCCCCCGTCCCCAATAAAGTGAAGGGACACCTAAGCCTCGCATTAAATGCGTCTTGTCCTGTAATACTAGCGATAAACTCGCGACGCTGTAGCACTTTCCACCTCCTGTGTGCCACTGTGGCAACCCCTTTCGCCTATAAAAGGAGGCCCATGGCACACAGAGAAAGGATTCGGCTCTTTCGAATCTCTCAGCACCTAGAGCTAGTTCAAGAGCTCAAGAACACTAAATACATCCACCAAAGCAGGATCGTAGGGTTTTACGCATCTTTTCGGCCCGAACCAGGGTAAAATCCCTTTGTGTTGTCTACTAGTCCCGCTCCTCTCACGATCCCCGCGCCCCGCAACCGTAGAAGGGATTCCAGGGATCCCATAGGTGTCATTTCCCACCGACATCTTTGGCGCGCCAGGTAGGGGCGCGCAATTGTGAGAATCTAGTCCAGCAGTCGACCTAGCTATTCTTCATCGCCCCGGCCCTTACGGAGAAGGCGGCCCAGGAGGCGGCGCTGCCCATGGCACGAAAGACGCCAAGGCGGCGACAAGAGAGCTAAGTCATGCTGAACTTTAAGTTTTTCCCTTTAAACATAAGGTTATTATCCTCGACGGTTCGGCCTATGTATGGGAAGCATGTACGCAGAGGGACCCCCCTGCGATCAGCAACGCCCTTGTTCTGTTTCAAGTCCGCTCAACAGTTCAAGCGGCTGCGTCGAGAGCAGCAGGGTAGCCTTTCACCATCAGCAACGCTCTCGGTTCTGACTCGAGTCAAGCTCGACAGATCGAGCGGCCACGCCAAGGGCGGTAAGGTGCTTCTCCCGGCAACAAGCACACCCGGCAGGCTAATGAGGATCCATCCTCAAAGCGCCGCCCTTGGTTTACGTGCTGGCAAGCTTACCCAGTTGACGTGGGGTGAACATACAAAGGAAAATCGAACAGGAGAATAACATGCATAGTTTCAGGGGCATTACAGAGTTATATTACACAAATTGCCGTCGCGGTTCTAACTAAAGATAGCATTGTCTTGGTCATGAACCTGCAGCGGTGATGGAGAACGGGATGCCTAGTCTCGGCGCTGGCCCTCCACCCTCTTGATTTTGTGTATGCGGCTGAGGATGGGCTGGATACGCTCATTGAGCTCCGCGATGTCGGCTTCCCCCAGCAAGCTCTTCAGCACAGCTGCTAAGTCGAGGTCGGGGTGCCAGTGCACAATCTTGGTAAGCACCCTGGTCATGGTCCCCCGGCAGAGTATCCGGGATTCCTCGGCCAGGGAGGCCGCCCGGTTGGAGTGAAGCCACTTCAGGGCGCCGACGACCTTCTCAAAATATATGGTCAGGTTGGCGTTGGGGCTCAGGCTCGCTTCTGGGGCGTACCCCATCTCTGGCATCCCCATAGTGGCCAGCTGATCGGCGGCCGAGTTTGCAACGGCGACAAGGCGCCCGAGCCAGCGTTTCTCGCCCGCCTTGTAGTCCTTGAGGTTGGCGGTCTCGTTCTTCAGCTGCTTCTCCGTCTCCAGCTCCTTGGCCAGGATCCCCTCCCGGGTCATGGCCCCCGACAGCGTCTCCTCGAGCTCTCCCAGCTTCAGCTTGAGATCTTTGATGGAGGTGTTGGCCTCGGAGAGCTCTCCAAACTTGCTGATGACCTCTCCCTGCGCCACCGTCAAAGCACCATTGAGCGTGTGCTTCTCCTGGGCCAGCTTCAGAGCTTGCTCCTCCAGCTCCTTCACCTTGACGGCATGGGCCTGAGCCAGGGTGTTGAATGCCTCCTAATGCCTCCGCTCCAGCTCTTGGGTCTGCTGCAGGACGAGCTTGTCCACCTCTTCGTCCTTGCCGCAGAGCATGGTGGCAAGTTTCTCCTCGCGCTCGGCAAGGTCCTCCTCCCACAGGTCTTGAGGTGGCCTCGTCTTTGGGACCGGACGGCTCCGGCTTCATCGGCCAGCCTCTTCGCCGTCTCCTGGGCCTTCTCGATGTCGGCCGGCTTGAGGCAAGCTCCACCTCACGGTTGGCCAGCTCACCACAGGCGGCCTTAAGCTCGCCCCGAGCTCTGGCGGAACCGATCCTGCGCACAGGCGGCCGCCCCCAAAAGTCCTCCTCCATCTTCTCCACCACCGCCGTCCTGGACTTGGCCTTGTCCAGGCGAGCGCGGTGGAGCGCCTAGAGCTTCCGGAAGCTGGCGCCCATGGCCTGGAGCAGCTGCTCCTCCTGGGAGCCGGCGCCACCAACGACCGGCTCGTCAACAACCTCGAGCCTGGCGGTGGCAAGCGCCTCCTCGTCAAACACCTCTCCCTCAAAGGGAGCCCTGGTGCTCGACGCACCAAGGAGATGGACGAAGAGGTCGTCGCTGACCCTCAGGTACCTGCCAGAGCCCGAGGCAACGGAGGAGGAGGGCAGGTCGCCAAACGCCCCCTCCTCGGTAGTGGCCTTGCCGGCTCCCTCGGCGGGCCCCTTGCTGGGCTCTTCGGCGGGCCCCTTGGCGGCGTCCTCGGCGGCGCCCTGGCGCTCTCCTCGGCAGCGATCTTCTCCGCCTCCGCCGCGGCATCCGCGGCGACGTCCTTGATGGTGGCATCGACGTCCTCTGAGGAGGGGTCTAGACGCCAAGAAGGAGACAGGGCGGAGCCAAGATCGAAAGTCAATAAGGAAAAGAGGGAAGGAAGAATGCAAGTGGAGAATGAGCGGCTTACTCGTGCCGGGCGGTAAGGCGGGAGTCCCTTCTCCGCCAAGGTCTGGCGTCGAGGCGAAGCCACCGACACCTGTGTTCTCCCCCTCCTCCTCCGTGTGCATGGCCACAGCACTCGGTGCCCTTGCCGGGGACGCCCCTCGGGGCGGCGTGGTCGACGGGGGCGGCACGATGGGAGAAGCCCCCTGTGGCTTCCCTTGGTGTTGCTCCCCTCCTACATCCACGGCAGGGTCAGTACCGAAGCGTCGTGCATTGCGCACTTGACAAGGGATGGGCGATGGACTTACGCTGGGGGCTGGGTTGGGGGCTGCTGTCCGGGCTGCTGTCCGGGCTGCTCGACACCAACAGTGGCGTACTGGAGGTGCCTGCCGGGGGCTGGCCACTCGCCGAAGTCCTGGCCCTCTTGATCCTTTGGGCCAGCGTCTCCACATCCCTGCAAGACGAAGACAGGTAAGCAACGCCGTCGGGGGGGGGGGGTGCAAGGAATGAGGGAGGAAAGCATAGGCTCACTCTTCGTTCTCTTCCTCCTCCTCCTCTATTGCTTTCCTCTTCCGCTCCGGGCTGAGAGGCCCGAGCTCTCTCTCCGGGCTAAGAGGCCCGAAGTCAAACAAGTCACCCCCAATCCCTGCACCGATGTTTGCCGGCAAGGGGGGAGGCGATGGCGTCTGGGCACGCTTGGACGACGAAGAAGCAGGTGTCCTCTTCTTCGACGCCACGGCTTTCGCCGTTTTCTTCATCGCCACCGCCCTTGTCTGGCGTGCGGGCGCCTCCTGGGCTTGCCGCAGCTGCACAGCCCGGTCGAGGCGGACCGGCTCGCCGGAGGTGGCCCGACGTAGGACCCGCCTCTTTTCGGTGGTCGGAGGATCGGCGGTTGCGGTCCTCCCCTCCTCGCCCTCCTCCGACAACGACCCATCGGCGGCATCCTCGATGAGGGGAGCCCCGGTGTCGACACCGCTGGCCTCCCCAGCGGTTTCTGCCCACCGGGCGAGCTCCACCTCCTCCGCCTCCACCACGGCCATGTCCACCACGCCGTCGGCGCTGCCGGCCTCCTTGACAAGCTTCACCTCCTCCTCGGCAAGCCTCGCCTCCTCTACCCTGGCGGCGATATAATCCAGCTCCACCGGAGAGGTGTCCTGGATGAGCCGCGGCTCGTCGGTGATGTATATCTTGTGCAGGGTGTCGAAGAACTCCTGCACCATGAGCTCGTCCGGCTCGACCCAGTTCAGGTCGAGGCCGTGCGCATTTAAGAGCGGCATCATGGCGATGATCTCGTCCCGACGAGAGTTGGTTCTCAGCGGGACCACTCCTGCCGGCAGCTTTAAAACAGGCTCCTTGTCGACCTTGCCGGCCTTCGCGGCGACCCTGGCAAGCTTGCCGGACCGCTCGACCTCGCCCACGTCGTCGACCTCGAGCTGGAAGATTCGCTGGCAAAGATGGGCGTGCCGCAGCACCGACAGGTTGTTGTCGAGGCCGGGACGGAGCCTCATGATGTCGCCGGCGTTCACGAAGAGCCAGGCCGACCTCCCCTTGTCATGCAGAGGGGCAATCCGGCGGCGGATGAAGTCCGCCCCAATCATCTCAAGGGTGAGCCCGGCCTGGGTGAGCCGGAGGATCCTGGTGGTGGCGATCGTGAGCTTCGCGTCGTCGGTATCGACGTCACCCCAATCGCCGCCACGGACCGACGACTTCTGGCGAACCTCGTAGAACGCTGGCGGGTCCTTCTCCTCAATCCAGCACAACCGGCCCCGCCATTCTTCCCACCTCTCCTTCGTGGCGCCATCTGGGTACGCCCCCTTGTCCCTCGGGATCCAGCCGATGCAACCAGCAATGGTGCCCCCTTTTTGGATCCGAGGGGAGAAGTAATGGCGGAAGAGCGTCGTGCTGGGATGCACCCCGACGAAGCCCTCGCAGAGATGGGCGAAGAGGGCCATGCACGCCACGGCATTGGGAGTAAAATCCAAGAGGCGGAAGCCATAGGTGTGCATGATGTCCTTGAAGAAATCGGAGAAGGGGGGACAGAGCCCGCAAGAGAAATAGTCGACAAAGAAGGGGTAGCGACGCGGGGAAGGCCAGGCGCTGGCAGGGACGACGGTCATGGCCGGATGACCCGTCTTCTCTCCCCCCGTCTTCACGCCCCACAAGCTGGCATCCTTCACCACTCCCTTGCTCTTGGTGGACTTGGGCGCCATGGCGACTGCGGGAAGCGGAAAAGCAGAGGACGGCGAAAGCACGGCGGCGACGGGCGAAAGCAGAGAGGCTCGAGAAGAAGGGGCGACGGTTCTGAGATTGGAGGAATGCGCAGGGAAGGGGTAAAGTGAGCAGCGCGCCCGCGGTTATTCCTTTTTATGCGGAAGGCGCGGGCCGCCTCCTTTCCCATTAACTGTGATGCGACGCATGCGTGCGGGCGCTAGCCCATGCATGCCTCCCACTTCATGCGCACGCACGACCCCCACGTCGCGCGTTCAACGCGGGTCATGGGGAAGTGCAGCGGACGAAACAGTGGCCGTGGTAAAAGTCCGCCCCGACTGCCCGCGCACCGTTCTGGGCCTGGCCCAACAATGTGCTGCGCTTATGTGTGGCCCAGGCCCGGGGGCTCCTGTCGGTGTACAAAAGTAGGGGCTCTGCTTTTGACCCCTTTATTTGTGCACCGTGATCGAGCCTGCCGCCCACGGCCGCATAATAGAGGCGTAAAGGGGGAAGCTGGAGAGAAGTCGAAGCCACGAGGACAAACGAAGTAACAACAAGTACCAAGGCCACAAAGATCAGATAGGCGTAGAAGGTTCCCCCGGCAAGGACCCTTGCCGGGGCAGCCTCAGCAGTCCCGGCAAGACCCTTGCCGGGGCAGCTCGCCCACACCAGCCGAAGTGAGCCGCCCTTGAGCCCACCAACGCTCGACAAATGCGTTGGGGCAGGGCTCGGGAGGCACCTCCATGGTGGCATGCAGATCTTTGTGAAGACATAGAATGCTCAGGATCAAATGAGGATAAGAGGGCAACCATCCTCAGCGAAGAAACCCACAAGACCCCCGGCAAGATCCTTGCCGGGGAGGCCAGCGCGCCACGGCAAGACCCTTGCCGGGCCACCCAGCGAGGCCCTCGCCAAGCGCACCGGCAGGGCCACTACCAGGCCCGCGCCAGCTAAGTCTTCGCCGTCGTTCGCATGCAGCTGCCGACCCAACCAGCTGGGCAGGCACCTACGTGGCAGCATGCAATCCTTCGTTGAGGCTCCGCCACCCGCCACCTCAGCTGCCTGCCTACCTACATGGCACCGCATGCATCGCTAGCCAGGGCGCGTGTTGAAGCGAGGAGGAGCGGTGACGGACGGGACGGGCCTCGCCCCCGTCCCCAATAAAGCGAAGGGACACCTAAGCCTCGCATTAAATGCGTCTTGTCCTGTAATACTAGCGATAAACTCGCGACGCTATAGCACTTTCCACCTCCTGTGTGCCACTGTGGCAGCCCCTTTCGCCTATAAAAGGAGGCCCATGGCACACAGAGAAAGGATTCTGCTCTTTCGAACCTCTCAGCACCTAGAGCTAGTTCAAGAGCTCAAGAACACTAAATACATCCACCAAAGCAGGATCGTAGGGTTTTACGCATCTTTGCGGCCCGAACCTGGGTAAAATCCCTTTGTGTTGTGTACTAGTCCCGCTCTTCTCACGATCCCCGCGCCCCGCAACCGTGGAAGGGATTCAGGGATCCCATAGGTGTCGTTTCCCACCGACAATCAATGATCAAGTTGTGTGTCTATGGGGTGCCCCCTGGCCACGTATATAAAGGATGGAGGGAGGAGGAGGCTGACCCTCATAGGGCGCGCCCAAAGTGTGGATCCTACTAGGACTCCCTAGTCCTAGTAGGATTCCACCTCCCACATGGAATAGGAATGTCGGAGTAATGGGCCACGGGTAGGCCAACCCGAGGCCTAGAACCTTTCAAGACATCGAGGCTAGCCGCGCCCCTCAAGGCACCAAGATGAATTGCCGCCTTCTGGAGGCCAGCTGGAGGAATAGCCGGCTGCCCACAGACGGCCGAGTCCCGGAGGCGATGTCAAGACAAGCCGACTCCTAGCTGGCGGCTTCTAGAGAAGCCGGCCCCTAGCAGTCGGCCCCAGGCGCCAACAACACCTGCACCCTCATCAAGGAGAAGAGACGGGGAGTGGGTACAGTGAAGCCCATCCCCCCCCATCCAGGGACAGGCGTGGCTACGGTGCACCGTACCGGCGGAGATCTCCGCCCGGCGCAGCACTGTTGCCACGCCCTACCTGACATCATCACAAGAAGGCGGAATCATGTACCCACGACGGCCTGTCGGTACGGCTCAAGAACGACGGGCCCCACCGATCGAGAGCCCGGAAGACGGCAACAGTCCCACCAGTCGGACCCGAGGGAGGTCGGCCCTCAACAGTCGGCCTGCCCCGTCCTCAGGACCTACGCGCCATTAACCAGATGAGACACAGAGTGGCTATAGTGATCTCCCGCCAGGCGGCGGAGCTGTAGCCACGCCCCCTTGACGAAGCCTGCGTCATCAATGTTATCAATGCCTACAGTGATCGGCAGCGGGGCCCGTGAGCGTGAGCGGCTGTCGGCTCCGTATCAGACGATCAGCTGGGGCCCTGGCAGCGGGCCCCAGCCGGCGGAGAAGCCGGCATCCAGAGAGACTGAAAGCCAGGTCCTACACCCGGCCGAATTACCATTGTACCCCTGGGGGATAGGCCTATATAAACCCCCCAGGGCACCCATGCAAAGGGTTCCCAACCTGTTAGAACTAGACCAGCCCATAGAGGAAGGAGAGAGCTAGCCTTGCCTTCTCCTGCCTCCCGTGCCAACTCGAGGAGCACCATTGCGATCACTTGTGCCTTAGTGATCATGCGGAGACCCGCAGAGCAGGACTAGGGGTGTTATCTCCTAGGAGAGCCCCGAACCTGGGTAAAGTACGCCGGCGTTCGTGTCTACGCCTCATCCCGCTTCCGGGCACCGGCGACGTTCTACTCGCTCCCACCATGATAAGCCATCCATTGGCATATGTCGCACCCAACCCCCGACATTTGGCGCCCACCGTGGGGCGAGGTGCACCATCGTCCGGAGACCTGCTCTGGACAGGAACCCTTTTCCTCCCTGGCGAACGCAGCCAGCCCGGCATGCCAGACGGAGTCTGCGCCGACGCGCTGCACGGCGCGGAGATCATTTGTGCGACGAGCTGCCTCGCCGACCTTGTTGGCGGGGTTCGCCTCTCCGACGAGCCCGCATCCGATGCGGGCACAGATGGCCCTGAGAGCCGCCTCGTCAGCCTCCTCGATCAGCTCCATGTCAACAGCGAGCCTGCTGCGGACTTGGAGTCTGTTGGCTCCACCGACCCGATGTTGGTCGACTCCGACATCAAGGCGTGCTTGGCGCGTTCCCCACTGCGTGGTGGTCTCTGACGAAGTCGCTCCCTCGCGCGGAGAGCGGCGGAAGCACCGTCACGGAGGTGCTCGTCATCGGTCACGGCAAGCACTCCGGCGGAGGTGCTCACGACCCACTCGGCGCGGCACTACAAGACCTGACGACGTCCATTCCAGAGGACGCCGACGCCGAGATGCTGGAAGCACGCCGTGTCCAGCTCGTCGAGGGCGCCAAGAAGCTGGCCAGCATGAGACGCCTGTCGGAAGCCTATCAGCGCGATATGGACCGCTGGGCGGTAACGCCCGACTCCCGATGGGCCCAACCGCCTTTGGCACGGTCCAGCAGCGGGCGTGGCCATCGCCAACCAGTTCGGGGCAGAATCGCCTGTCTTACGCCACGCCGCGAAAAATATCCGAAGCGTTGCCCGGCAGCAGAAGAGCTGGACAAGTTCGAGGGCGAAGAACGTCGCCAGATAAGCGGCTCCTGAGTAGCACGAGGCCGGCTGCCGCACTGAGGCGCCCCACCGGCAAAATGATGATCTGCCTCTTTGCCGAGATCAAGGCGCAACATCTCGGACGCCGACTGGTGGCGTCCACGAAAGAAGAGACAAGGAGCCGACTGCCAGCCGCAGTCGGACTCGCTTCACCATCGAGCGCGACCAAGACGGCCGCCCAAGAGCAGTGGAACGTCAGGATGACTGTCCGCCTCCTCCACCTCGCAGGGAAAGGCGCGTCTCCCCGCCGCCTGTTGATCACCCGACACTCGGTGACCGCCTCGGCCGCCGAGAGGGAGTCGGAGTGAATGATGCCCGCCACCGGATCGATCGTCTCCACCGGTCCCTGGCGCTAGAAGAGGAAGATGAGTTGGGTCCGCCTTGTTTCGGCCCCTGCATTTGAGACGAGCCCTTCCCCAAAGGGTTCACGCTCCCAAGGGACACGCCCAAATACACCGGCTCCGTGAAGCCGGAGGACTGGCTGGTCGACTACTCCATGGCCGTCAGCATAGCAAATGGCAACAAGCGCGTTGTTGTGAAGTACGTTCCGCTCATGCTCCAGGGCACAGCCCGGACATGGCTGAACAGTCTGAAGCCCCGCAACATCAACAGTTGGGTCGACTTCACCGAATCCTTCATCCGCAACTTCACCAGCACGTACAGGAGGCCACCCAAACCTCGCCAGCTCTCCCTGTGCGTTCAAGGCCCCAACGAGTCGACTCGCAACTATCTCACGCGCTGGGCCGAGCTCCGCAACTCTTGCGAAGGCGTGCACGAGGTGCAGGCCATCGAGTACTTCACTGCTGGGTGCCGAGAGGGCACCTTCCTCAAGCACCAACTCCTCTGCGACGAGCCGGTGACCCTCGATGAGCTGCTGATCATAGCAGATAAATATGCCACGGCCGACTACTCCATGAAGGCAGAAATCCGAGTTGATGCGTCTGGCAAAATGGCCCCTCAAGCTCCTCGAACCCCGGCTGGCGACACCAGTCGGCGCCAGCAACCAAGCGACAACAAGCGCAAGGCCATGCAGCCGGCTTCCACGAGCCGACAGGTGGCGACAGTCGAAGACCAGCAGCCGGAGGGGCAGCCTCCGTCCAAGCGCAAGAAGGGCGGCAAGCCCAATTGGCTGCCCGCTTTCTCTTATGAGCAGACTCTTGATGCACCCTGCAAGTTCCACAGCGGCACGAAGCCGTCCAACCACACCACTCGGAAATGCCATTGGCTCACCAGGATCACCAAGGGAGCCGGCCTTCAGCCTCCTCCGCCTGCTGGACAACCGCCGCATCCTCCCCCTCAGCAGCCGGCGGTCAGACCAGTCCGAGCCATACAAGACGAGTATCCAGAGGAGCATGGAGCTTATGTCGTGTTCACCAACGTAGCCGATGACCGACATAGCAGGCGGCGACAGCAACAAGAAGTGAATGTCGTGGCGGCGGAGACCCCCGAGTTCATGCATTGGTCGGAGAAGCCCATCAGCTGGAGCAGAGCTGACCACCCAGAAGTAATGCCGAGTCCCAGCTCTTATGCCATGGTGTTGGATGCCACCTTTGCCACTGATAAGCAAGCTGCTCGGTTTTCCCGAGTTCTGGTAGATGGCGGCAGCAGCATCAACATTCCGTACAAAGATACCATGGAGAAGTTAGGAATCAAGCGAGACAACTTGACTCGATCGGACTGTATTCCACGGCATAGTTCCTGGACTTTCCTGCTCGCCAATCGGCAAGATTCAGATAGACGTCCTCTTTGGAGACAAGGATCATTTTCGCCGACAGCCAGTCTAGTTTGAGGTGGTGGACCTCGAGAGCCCCTATCATGCACTGCTTGGCCGACCTGCTCTGGCCAAGTTCATGGCAGTCCCCCACTATGCCTACCTCAAGATGAAGATGCCGAGTTCCAAGGGAATCCTGACCATAGCAGGCGACTACAAGAAGTCATCCGCCTGCGCGGCTGAGAGCAGTCGTTTGGCCGAGTCCCTCGTGATCGCGGCTGAGAAGCGACTCCTTGACCGGGTTGTGGTGATGGCAGGCAAGCGGCCAGAGATGTCGTTCGACCCCAAGGAATCGGAAGCCGAGGGCTCGTTCAAGCCGGCCAAAGAAACAAAGAAGATCCCATTGGACCCAGAGCACTCGGAGAGGTACGCTGTCATAGGTGCAAACCTTGACAGCAAATAGGAAGGCGAGCTCGTCGATTTCCTCCGTTAGAATCGAGACATCTTTGCATGGTCACCCAAAGACGTGCCGGGTGTTCCAACGGATTTCGCCGAGCACAAGCTACATGTCCAGTCTGATGCCAAGCCAGTCAGGCAGCCCTTGCACCGCCTGTCAGAAGAGAAGAGAAGAGTTGTTGGAGAAGAGATAGCCCGGCTGCTGGCAGCCGGCTTCATCATGGAGGTGTTCTTTCCAGAGTGGCTGGCCAACCCAGTCCTTGTGTTGAAGAAAAACAAGCAGTGGCGCATGTGTATTGATTACACCAGCCTCAACAAAGCGTGCCCCAAGGACCCATTTTCTTTGCCGAGAATCAACCAAGTGATAGACTCCACAGCCGGATGCGAGCTGTTGAGTTTCTTGGATGCATATTCAGGGTATCACCAGATCAAGCTGAACCCAGCCGACAGACTGAAGACCGCCTTCATCACCCCATTTGGAGCCTTCTGCTACTTGACCATGACGTTCGGCTTGAGGAATGCTGGCGCCACATTTCAACATTGCATGCAGAAGTGCCTCCTCAAACAACTCGGTAGAAACGCCCATGTTTACGTGGACGATGTCGTGGTGAAGACGGAGAAGCGTGGAACACTACTAGAAGACCTCAAGGAGACCTATGAGAACCTACGCCGGTTTCAAATCAAGCTCAACCCGGAGAAATGCGTCTTCGGAGTACCAGCCGGCCAGCTTCTTGGATTCCTGGTCTCAAAGCGCGGCATAGAGTGCAACCCTGTGAAGATCAAGGCCATCGAGAGGATGGAAGTACCCACCCGACTGCTGGATGTGCAGAAGTTCACCGGATGTTTGGCATCCATCAGCCGTTTCATCAGTCGGTACGGGAGAAGGCTCTTCCCTGTGCCAGCTCATGAAAAGACCACTTTTTTCGAGTGGAATGACAAGGCGGATGAAGCTTTTCTCCAGCTCAAGAAGACGTTGACTACTCCGCCTGTTCTGGCGGATCCGACTCCTAAGGAGCCCATGCTCCTCTACATCACCGCCACCAGCCGAGTAGTCAGCACTGTCATAGTGGTAGAGCGCAAGGAGGAGGGAAAGGCGCTACTAGTCCAGAGACCGGTGTACTACCTGAGTGAAGTGTTGTCAGCCTCCAAGCAGAACTACCCCCACTATCAGAAGATGTGCTACGTCATGCACTTTGCCCCCAAGAAGTTGAAGCCGTACTTTCAAGAGCATCCGATCACGATGTTGTCTGCAGTGCTCCGCTTGCCGAGATCATTCGAAGCCGAGATGCCTCCGGCCGAGTAGCCAAATGGGCCATAGATTTGGCCCCTTACACCATCTACTACCAGCCTCGCACCGCCATCAAGTCACAGGCGCTGGCCGACTTCCTCGTCGACTGGGCCGAGACCCAGTACCTGCCGCCAGCGCCGGACTCCACCCATTGGCGGATGCACTTCGATGGTTCCAAGATGCGCACCGGTTTGGGAGCCGGCATCGTCCTCACCTCCCCCAAAGGCGAAAACCTCAGATATGTGATGCAAATCCATTTTGCCGCCTCCAACAACATCGCCGAATACGAGGCACTCATTCACGGGCTCCGGCTTGCCAAAGAGCTCGGCATTCGCCGGATCCTGTGCTATGGTGACTCCGACTTGGTGGTCCAGCCGTCGGTATTTGGGGCCATAAGGATGCAAACATGGCGAGCTACTGCTTCCTCGTACAGCAACTCAGTGGATATTTTGAGGGGTGCGAGTTTCTCCATGTGCCAACAAACGACAATGAGCAAGCAGATGCCTTGGCACGAATCGGCTCTACCCGTCAAGCAATACCGACCGGCATCGCCCTACAACGACTTCTCAAGCCGTCTGTCAAGCCATTGCTAGAATCAGATTCTATCTTCATGCCGGCTACTCCTGAAGCAGTCGGATCCGACTTGAGAGCTCCAGCGGCCGGCTCGGGAATTCCGGCAGGCGGCCCGGGGGCCGCGGCAGTCGCACACGGCCTGGGGACTTCAGAACCCGGCTCGGGGACTGCGGCGGCCAGCCTGAAGACTTCAAGGCCCAACCTGGGGACTGCGGCAATCGGCTCGGGGACTTCATCGACCCAGCAAGCGATGTCCGACTCCAACCCGCCGCCTCCCGGCCTAGCCGCCCTCGTCCAAGTCGTAGTCCTGGCAGTCGAGGAAATCACAGCACCTTCATGGGCCTAGCCCATCCTCAACTTCCTAGTAAACAAAGAGCTGCCAATTGATGAGATCTCGGCCCGGCAAATGCAACGCCGGGCAGCGGCATACACCATAGTCAATAGAGAGCTCGTGAGGCGCAGTGTCACTGGTGTCTACCAGCGCTGCGTTGAGCCAGAGCAAGGCCAAGCAATTCTCAAAGACATCCACCAAGGCGAATGTGGTCACTGTCGGTGTCAAAACCGGCGGATCTCGGGTAGGGGGTCCCGAACTGTGCGTCTAGGCGGATGGTAACAGGAGACAAGGGACACGATGTTTTTACCCAGGTTCGGGCCCTCTCGATGGAGGTAAAACCCTACTCTTCTTGATTAATATTGATGATATGGGTAGTACAAGAGTAGATCTACCACGAGATCGAGAGGCTAAACCCTAGAAACTAGCCTATGGTATGATTGTTGTTAAGTCCTCTGGGACTAAAACCCTTCAGTTTATATAGACACCAAAGAGGGTTAGGGTTACACAGAGTCGGTTACAATGGTAGGAGATCTACATATTCGTATCGCCAAGCTTGCATTCCACGCCAAGGAAAGTCCCATCCGGACACGGGACAAAGTATTCAATCTTGTATCTTCATAGTCCAGGAGTCCGGCCAAAGGTGATAGTTCGGCTATCCGGACACCCCTAATCCAGAGTCCTCAAGAGCCCTCCGGCGCATATTGTCTTCGGCATTGCAAGGCGGGTTCCTCCTCCGAATACTTCATAGAAGATTTTGAACACAAGGATAGTGTCCAGCTCTGCAAAACAAGTTCCACATACCATCGTAGAGAGAATAATATTTACACAAATTCAATCTACTGACATATTCCGCGGCGTGACATCACACCACGACCAAGCCTTTATTGGAATCGATTTTACTGTCCCACCTCAGCGTGTTTAGCGAGGCGGTTTCTTTGGCACGTCTTGTCAAAGCAGAGATCATGCCCCCTTATTCCGGGATTCTCATCAATACGGGTGTGGGTAACCCAGTCGTGCCCGTTGGCACGCCTCCTCTATCAAAGGCGAGTCCCGAACGGTCACGGGGAGGGCTCTTGGTATTCAACCTCTTTATAACAAGACCAAGGCCCACTCCTTTCTTTCAATCTCAATCGAATCCGCCCCTCGCCTCGAGTTCCAACACCCAAAGCTCCAGATTCAGGCGCTTCGGACCCTCGATGATGTCCGGCTCCGACCTGCACGTTCGGTGGATGCCTTCCTCTGCCACGGAAGAAGATGTGCTAAAGCTGAGAGACGCCAGGTATCTAACCGGCGAAATTTCGCATAGGCTGCCTGCCCAAGGGCAGGTTATTCCCACTCCCGAGCCTGGTGAGAGCGTGGTGTTCGTGTCTCACTTCCTTCGGGGTTTAGGCTTCCCGACGGACCCCTTCGTGAGGGGGCTCATGTTTTATTATGGGCTGGAATTCCATGACTTGGATCCGGAGTCCATCCTCCACATCTCATCGTTCATCGTCATATGCGAAGCCTTCCTCCGCATTACCCCTCACTTTGGATTGTGGCTCAAGACCTTCAAAGTGGAGCCGAAGATGATCAAGGGGCAGCAGGCAGAGTGCGAAGGGGCTGTTATAAGCAAGAATGCTGACGCTCCATGGCCCGAGGGCTCTTTTCAAGAGGAGCTCAATTTATGGCAACAGGAGTGGTTTTATATCACCGCTCCTAGGGGCACCAAATGGGTGGCGCCACCTGCCTTCCGCTCGGGTCCTCCACTGCGGCTGGCGTCGTGGGTCAATAAAGGGCTTGACTGGAGGCCGTCCAAGGACGTGCCCTTGTTGTAGGGCCGTATTCGAGACCTCCTAGAGAGAGATCAATCTGGTTGTAGTAGTGCAGGTCATGCTGATTCGTCGCACCCTGCCCTGCAAACGTCGCCCCCTCCGCCTGTGGGAGTTTAATCCGGAGGGACCACGAGCTCTCCAACATTTTATGGGCGTAACGCCCGTGGAGGTGTACCAACTGTTCTTCGGATCACAAGCAATGTGTCCGGACTTGACCGAGGACGCAAGTCTGAGCTGCAATCGCCCGGATACTCAAGTAAGTAGTCATGTACCCGGGCATGCTATCCGCATATTTATCATAAACTTGCCCTTAAAATAGTTGTCCCTTAAACAGGAGTGGATAGCGAAAGCAAAACTGATCAGGTGTCCGGCCCCCCTCCCTGAGACCACGCCGGATCCTGTGTTAACCAAGATGCTAGAGGTTGTGCCTTTTGAAGAAGGCGAAGGGGGGAACAAGGGAGCTACTGCCTCCGCGAAGGAGGTTATCAAGAAAGGGGGGATCGAGAATCCCTCCCTCCAAGGGGAGAAGAGGACCACTTCTGAAGATCCGGAGACCAAGGCCTCAAGCGGGGAAGAAATCTTCGCCAGAGGGTCTCAAGGCTCGGAAATGCCCGGCCGCACTATTTCCCCAAGGAGATCAGCCCTCCAAATGAGCCGTAAGTAAAGAGGCGTTTTTTAAAATAAGAGACATCCCGCTTTTATTTACGAAGATAACCGAAATTTTACCTTGTAGTTCGGATCTCAGCCCTTCTCGCCAGAGCTCGTCTTGAGGATCTTGGTCCGGAGATGATGGAGAGCAAAACGCCTCACTTTGCCCGTACCGTCATGCGAGGCGACCCCGAGGTGTCGTCGCGGAGGGTTCTCCGAATCCGCGAGGCGGAAAGGCGATCGTATGTCCCCCAAATCCCTCCGCGTCCGGCCTTGAAAAAAGGCCATCGAATCAGTCCGCACCAACCGGTGTACGGTCGGAGGAGTCAAGGATCTGCTCGGGCGGCGTCTATCTCGTAAGATCACCGTACGTTAATGGGTACGGTGATTGAAAGGATTTCATCCGCTGAGAGCGGATTGCATGAAGCCGTCATAAGTTTACTGACGGATTTTGAGGTACGCAAAATGATGTACCTTCTGACAGTTTTGCATATAGAATGCGCCCTGTATAGATAGTAGCCCCTGAGACTCGGTGCGGTGTCAAAAATGACGGCGCGCTGAGGATCATAACCCCAGGTATAATATGCGCTCTTCCTATGTAGGTGACGAAGCGTCCGGTGGCGAGCCGGACTGATGAATTTGCCGAACTAAAGCGGCAACTTGACGTGGCGGATGCTGACATCGCGCTTGTTAATAAGCGGCTTAACGAGTCACAAGGTATGCAGCTTCTCCGCGAACACCTGGTAAGGGAGCTTGATGTCCGTGCCGCTGCCATGGAGAACCTTCGGGCGTAACTCGCCCAAGCCAAGGAGCAAGCCAGAAAAAGTGATGCGGCTGCCTTAAAGGCGGCCGCAGAGCTAAAAGCCGAACAGGCTGCTTCATCGCCAAGCAAGAAAGAAATGGCCGAGATGGCCGTGAAATTGAAGAATGCTATCGACCGTTGCGAGCTTCTTGAAAAAGAAGGTCGGCGAAGCAAGAGGACCTAAAAAGGCCGCCACCGAGGCCAAGGATGCTCGCTTCTGCGATGAGAGCTATGAAGGAGGAGCTACGTCGGGCGGAGATATTGCGGTGGAAAGCCCTTTACATTGCGGAGGAAATTCACGGATCCTAAATGCGCTCGATTGGACGGCTGTGGGGTGCGGAGGATGCTTATCTGGACTTGGCGGCGAAAAGCCGCAGACGCGTCAACACTTTCGAGGTCAAAAGGATCACGGAATGGAAGAGCTTTTTTGGTCGCAGTTCCATAGTCCAGAGCGTCCACTTCCATTAACCGATCGTTTAGCCGAATGGGCTGAGCTGAATAGGTTGTCCGGACTTGCCATGAAGTATGTCGTGACTCATTTGTGGCCGAACAGGCCCGAGCGGAAGAGTTATTTTGGCTTGGTGCAACAGTTCCTTGGTGCGGTGTCGCATATCGATGCAATGAAGCGATCAGCATGCATAGAGGGTGCGCGGATGGCTGTTGCTCGTGTCAAGACATACTGGGCGGAGATGAAGGCCATCGATGTTGCATCCCAGGATTCGGACAGAAGCCGAGTACCTGCCGAGCACTATTTTGAGGAAGTCCTGCAGGGCGCTCGTTTAATAGAGACGCAGTGCTCGAAGGATATTATGTTCTAATGACATGTATGATTTGTGGAACAATGTTTCAATATAATATAAGAGCTTTTTATACTTGTGCGTTCAAGTATTAAAACACCTCCTCTGTCTTGACGTTGATGTATATGTGTATATAACTTTGAAAGATGGCAGTCTTGACTTTACGCACATAATGCGGGGTGTTTGCAAAAAGGCGCATTTCACACTTAATCCAACGTCTTGGCCCTGTAAAGGAGGTGATAAGCGTAGCAAACTAGGCAACCGGACTATAATGCTTTATCACTTTCACTTAGCCATAGGAGTTCGATGGTGGGGCTACTATATAGCCCCTAAGGGCACCGCGTTCTCCGAATTCGGGCGCGTATGTGCTGACCGAAAGCGGTCCTTCGTTAATCTGGAGGAATTCTAAACATTCCGGTGGGTCATCGAGTGGTTGACCAAACTCACGCTATCGCATGACGGTCAGTTTCGGCTTTCTCTCGAGGTGCTCACCGGCGAACCGGGCACAATCGCGATAGTTCTCCTAGTGTCGCGTTAGCGATAAAAGCGGAACGTAAGGCAGCAAAACACGTAAGCCGGGCAAACCCAACATTTGACCAAAGACATGATTCGGAGCTGATGCATATAAGGCCTAACTCGAGACGCCGAACACTCCCTAAGGTATTCGGTCTTTATGAAAGCAGGCGAGAACAATGCCCTAAGCCCCTCGTGTCCGTGCAGCATAAAAATTACAGCGGCCCGATGCCAAAATGCCAGCCTCCTCCTCGGTTATAGCAAGAAACACGGGGATGTGTATCAACAAGAGACAGTAAAAAAGGTTTACGCAGGTCTTAATCTGAAAAGAATCCTTGTAACGGGTCCCTACCGCATCGCTCACGCACATGTGTCTCCGTTGTCGTATCACAGGCCAGGTGTAGCACGGTGTTCATATGTAAAAGAGAAGAACTTAGTTGATAAAAAGAAGATCGTGCGAAAAATGTACTTTATATTAAATAAACAGAGTACAATTCGAAAAGTGAATAAAATTGAGCTTTATTGTCTCTTGTTGTATATGCATGCAGCCCCTTGTACGGGGGTATGCGGCTAGTAGGCTTTTATATGTTTACGCCGGACTCGTCTAGCCATGTCCGGGGTCCGAATGACCTGTTCAGGTGCTTTGATTAGCGGAGCCGGATTAGTGTGTGACCGTCGAGGCGGTCTCACGTTCTTCCGTGCTCGAATAACACTTGATACTTCCCTTTAATGAGGTGATGCCGCGTGGACCGGGCATTTTAAGTGTAATAGATGCATAATGCGGTATTGCGTAAAAGCGGGCGAAAGCTTCACGTCCCAATGGTGCTTGATTGCTACTTTTGAATGGGGTGATGTGGAAGGTTAACTTTTCACGGCGAAAGTTGTCGGATGAGCCGAACAACTTCTAGCAGTAGGGAGCCCGTATAATGGGCATATAGGCCTGGCATTACCCCTTTGAAGGAAGTGTTGCTATGGCGAATTTTGGTTGGGTCTATCCCCATTTTGCGGATTGTGTCCTGATATAGCAGGTTTAGATCGCTACCGCCGTCCATTAGGACTTGTGTAAATTGGAGTCCGTCGATTATAGGATCTAATATCAAGGCAGTCCATCCTGATGATCAAAGGTGATTGGTTTTGAAAACCAATGTCGGGACTCCGCTGGGATAGACCGTGCGGCGCGTATTTCTATGGGCGCCGCTCTGTTTTTCCCTTTTGTCACTTGAAGTGAGTTCACTGTTTTGACTTCTTATGGGAAATTCTTTTGTTTTCCGGTGCTCTTCTTGTGGGGTTTGTCATCGTCCTCGCTTGGTGTGTCGAGCCCCTTGTGTTCGGCATTGAGTTTGCCGGACTACTTGAAGACCCAACAATCTCTATGGGTATGGTTTGCAGGCTTCCCGGGAGTACTGTGGATTTGGCATATTTTGTCCAAGATTTTGTTTAAGTTGGATAGCTCGTCGTTGTTATCCTTGAGGGGCAGTTTTTTATGATTTTGCCGAGAGCTTTTGAATCCAGCGTTGACTGCCGTGCTCTTCGGGTTGTTTCCCTTTGTCCGGCGCTGGTCCTTGCTGCGTCGTGGTTTTCCATTTCCATCCCTGACTTCGGATGTACTTGGGTCGCTGGTACTGCATCTTGCCAGCCAACTATCCTCTCCCGCGCAAAAGCGGGTCATGAGGCTTGTTAATGCGGCCATTGTTCTCAGCTTTTCCTGGCCAAGGTGTCTGGCGAGCCATTCGTCTCGGATGTTATGTTTGAAAGCTGCTAAGGCTTCGGCGTCTGGACAGTCGACTATTTGGTTATTTTTGGTGAGGAACCTGTTCCAGAATTTGCGTGCTGACTCTCCGGGTTGTTGAGTTATGTGACTTAAATCGTCTGCATCCGGAGGGCGGCCATAAGTCCCTTGAAAATTTGCCCAAAAAGCATCCTCGAGCTCCTCCCAACTTCCAATGGTATTTTCGGGGAGGCTTTTGAGCCAATGCCGGGCTGGCCCTTTGAGCTTGAGGGGTAAGTATTTTATGGCGTGGAGGTCATCTCCTCTAGCCATGTGTATGTGGAGGATGTAATCCTTAATCCATACTCCAGGGTATGTTGTTCCGTCGTATGCCTCTATGTTTACGGGTTTAAATCCCGCTGGAAATCCGTGATCCAGCACCTCATCGGTGAAACATAGGGGGTGTGCGGCACCTCTATATTTGGGTGTGCCGTGATGTTCGGATATTTGGTGTATTGCATTGCTTACTAGAGCTTGCTTTCTTGGCCCATAGATAGACCTAACTGGGCCATCCCTTTGATGTGAATCCTTATGCGGATCGTGGTGTCAAGCTTGTGTGCGGTGCCGCTTGTCGCTCTATGTTTGCCATGTGGTCGCTCTATCCGACCGGGCGGGCTCTTTGTTCTTTGATTGCGGGGTTTCGCGGCCTCCTCATCGAATTCGGGCAGTAGTTTGCGCTCGGTAGTTTCTTGTTTGGCGACTGTCGCCGAATTTCTCTGCGGTGTTGAGTACTTTGCTCCATCTGATTCTGAGTGCATCTTCCGCTGTTTTGAGCTTCCGCTTCTGCTTTTTCAGGCTACGCGCAGTGGCGACGAGCCTTTTGTGGAGGTTCTTCTGCTCCAACAACTTGTTCGGCGTGGGATCGTCCGGACTGTTATCTTCGCCGGGGACGGTGTTTATCCAAGTTGTCCTGTTCGGACGGTTGCTCGATAGCATGTTCGTCGTCCACCGGTTCGCCCTGCTCTATGGCTGGGTCTGTATGGCTGTCGTCTTTATCGAGGCGGGACCTTGTGCGGCGTTTACGTCGCCGTTTTGATTGCTTTTCGAGGGATTTATCCTTCGTAGCATCCTGTTGTTCCTCGTCGTCACTTCCTTTAGGTGTATCCACCATGTATACATCGTGAGATGAGGTGGCTGTCCAGTACCCTATAGGTGCTGGTTCATAGTTATCTCCTACATCGTCGTCCATACCGTCAATGTCTTCGGAGCCGAAATCGAGCACGTCGTTTAAGCTTTCGACAGTGGCTATGAAGTGGGTGGTGGGTGGGCGTTGAATTTCTTCGCCGTCCGCATCCCAACCTTCCTGACCATAGTCCGACCAGGGCTCTCCTGATAAAGAGAGAGACTTTAGTGAATTTAGGATGTCGCCAAAGGGCGAGCGTTGAAAGATGTCCGTGGCAGTGAACTCCATAACCGGCGCCCAATCAGATTCTATTGGCAGGGGCGCGGAAGGTTCGGAGTCCAGAGAGGAGTCCGGCACCTTGGAGTCACGGGCTTCGCAAAGGACAGGGATGGTGTTTGGCACGATCGCCGTGGAGATCGTAGCCCCTGAGGCGGTGTCCAGCCACTCGTCCTCGATCGGCGGAGTCGGCTCCGAGCTAAGGGTCGGAGCGGATCTTTGTCGCGACCTCGTGGCACTTTGCTCGGGCGGCGTAGCTAGATCGTGCCCATCAAGACAGTGCGGCGCGCTTGGTTGTAGCTCGAATCCGTCAAAGATCAAGTCTCCGCGGATGTCGGTCGTGTAGTTCAAACTCCCAAATCTGACCTGATGGCCAGGGGCGTAGCTTTCGATCTGCTCCAGATGGCCAAGTGAATTGGCCCGCAGTGCAAAGCCGCCGAATACGAAGATCTGTCCGGGGAGAAAAGTCTCACCCTGGACCGCGTCGTTGTTGATGATCGAAGGAGCCATCGGGCCTAAAGATGATGACACAGAGGAACTCTCAATGAAAGCACCAATGTCGGTGTTAAAACCGCGGATCTCGGTAGGGGGTCCCAATCGCGTCTAGGCGGATGGTAATAGGAGACAAGGGACACGATGTTTTACCCAGGTTCGGGCCCTCTCGATGGAGGTAAAACCCTACTCCTGCTTGATTAATATTGATGATATGGGTAGAACAAGAGTAGATCTACCACGAGATCAGAGAGGCTAAACCCTAGAAGCTAGCCTATGGTATGATTGTTGTTCGTCCTACGGACTAAAACCCTTCGGTTTATATAGACACCAAAGAGGGTTAGGGTTACACAGAGTTGGTTACAATGGTAGGAGATCTACATATCCGTATCGCCAAGCTTGCCTTCCACGCCAAGGAAAGTCCCATCCGGACACGGGACGAAGTCTTCAATCTTGTATCTCCGTAGTCCAGGAGTCCGGCCAAAGGTGATAGTTCGGCTATCCGGACACCCCCTAATCCAGGACTCCCTCAGTCACCATGCGGCTTCAAGAGCACTTGTCGCCAAGGCCTTCCGCCATGGTTTTTTCTGGTCGACTGCTCTAGAAGACCCCAAAGATTTGGTCCCAAAATGCAAAGGGTGCCAGAAGTTCCGTTCCAAGCCACATCACCGGCTTTCAGACTTCAAGACTTTTCCCATTGCCTGGCCCTTTGCCGTCTGGGGCCTAGACATGGTGGGACCATTCAAAACAGCACGAGGCGGCATGACTCATCTGCTTGTCGCGGTGGACAAGTTCACCAAGTGGATAGAAGGAAAACCAATCAAGAAGCTGAATGGTCCGACAGCTGTGACCTTCATCTCCGACATCACCGTCCTGTATGGCATACCGCACAGCATCATCACCGACAATGGAACAAACTTTGCCAAAGGCGCCTTGGCCTGTTTTTGCGCGACGCAGGGCATCCGACTGGACTTAGCATCCGTCACCCATCCACGGTCAAATGGCCAAGTAGAGCGAGCAAACGGCCTCATTTTGTCCGGCATCAAGCCCCGACTGGTCGAGCCTCTGGAGCGTTTGGTCGGCTGCTGGCTCGATGAGCTTCCAGCCGTCCTCTGGAGCCTACGCACAACTCCGAACAAGTCAACCGGCTTCATGACCTTCTTCCTCGTCTACGGTGCCGAAGCCGTCATCCCAACGGACATAGAGTTCGACTCCCCTCGAGTCACCATGTACACCGAATAGGAGGCAGAAGAAGCACGTCAAGACGGCGTCGATCTGCTGGAAGAAGGCCGGCTGTTGGCACTCAACCGGTCTAGCATCTACCAGCAGAGCCTACGCCGATACTACAACCGGAAGGTCAAGCCGATATCTTTCCAAGAAGGAGACCTTGTGCTCCGACTGATCCAGCGAACAGCCGGCCAACACAAGCTCTCAGTGCCTTGGGAGGGCCCCTTCATCATCAGCAAGGTGTTGGGCAACGACTCCTACTATCTGATCGACGCTCAGAAGCCTCGAGCACGCAAGAGGGACGACTCCGGCAAGGAGACGGAGCGGCCATGGAATGCAAATCTCCTCCAAAGATTTTACAGTTGATGCAGTATGTACCACGCTACCTTTTGTATTAAAGTATGAAGACTCCGGGTCCCCAGAGAAGAGCTCGGGGATTGCCCCCTTTTTTATCTATATGATAAGAATTATGCCTATGAGTGTGTCATTTTCTTAATGCCGCTTGGCACCGGGTCCGACTAGTCGGCCCAGGGACTTGCCGCCTTGTACTATGAAATGCTTCCTGCAGTCAGACAAGTAATGTGTTGGCATAAGCTGCCGTCTCTGCCTTGAAGCCGCAGTCGCAGAAGCGATCGTCCCGCAAGGTGAGCAAGCGTAATGGGTGTCCACATGAAAAATGGCTAAGGACACAAAGCACGTGCATAGTTCAAGTAGGCTTCTCGCCTTCTACGACCGACTGATGAGCATCCGGCCTGCCGGCTTCTACTTAACTTGCTAGAATGTTCTAAAACGGGTTAGTACTTGTTCTTCCCAAAAGTAGCCAAGTACTTAACCCAGCCACAGTCCGCAGAGCGGCTATTCGGCTGGCAAGACGGCAACTAAGGGAAGGCGGCAAAGGAAAAAGCCAAAGAGCAGCAAGCAAGAAAAGATAGAACTCGGAAAAATATTTACATAACAAGGCCCTTGGCCGATCTTCAAACATAAGTTTAAGATACACCCCGCGGGTGGAATTGTGCGAAATTAACAAAGTTCGTCAAGACTGGTAGGCAGGTAAAGCAAAAGATAAACTGGCGTCTTAGGAAGCGGCAGATGGGTTCGGTGGATCGGAGGAATCGGCAGCGCCAGTTGGTGGAGCGGTCGGCTGGGCAGTCTCCGCTTGGTCGCTTCCAGCGGTAGCCTGCTCGGTTGGGCATGGCTCGTTGCTGGAGACGCGGTCGAGCTGAGGCTGGCCTTCCGCTCCGACCTCTGGCGCCTCCCTTTTGCCTTCCTCCTCCGCCTCGCCTTCTTCCTCGCCACTAGAGTCGATCATCTCCGCCGAGTCCTCGCCGTGTTCCGGGTTCAGCCCGAACCATTCCGGCGGCGCCTCGTCACCGTTCTCAGCCCGCTCCGGGACGAAGATGCTGGTGTCGGTGTACTCGGTGATTGATGCCGCGCGCTTGACGAGTTCATCCTCCACGACCGCCAGTTCCTCCTGAGCCTCCAGGCGGAACGTGGCTAGCTGGGCTAGACTCAGCCCAGGTACCACGCCTTGACAAACTCCAAGGCCTGGCGCGCTCCAGCCCGGGCCGAGGAGCCCTTCCAGGCCTCAAGACGGCTGGCCGCCACCTCCAGCCAGCCGGCAGTCTGACTGGGAGTGCGCGGTGTCGGCATGTCAGGCCACACGGCAGCGATCGCCTGGGCACCGACACGCTGAAGCCGGCGCAACATCCGGTAAGCCGGCCGAAGACGGGCCTCGATGCTCAGGATTTGCTCGTTAAGGGTTCGGGGGGCGTCGGCGACCAGGTAACCGTCCGCCCTCCGGCCCTTCGCGGTCAGCTTCAATATTCGCAAAGCGGTGACATCCGAGTGACCAGGGAAGAAGTCTGCCAGGACAGAAAGCAGAGAGCCAAAATTAAAGACTAGAAGTCGGCTCGACCAACAGCCAGCAGCTCAAAGAAGGAAAAAGAGGGAAGCTCACCATCGACTATGTCCTCGATCTCGTGAAAGCCGAAAGTCAGCAGCGCCTCCTTGTCGGTCCAAGCGGAGCGTTCGATCGCAAATGCAACAAGGAGGCTAGCCTCCTTGTCACCCGTCTCCTTCTGGGCCTTGTCAAGGAGCTCCTTCTGTTCCGCCAGCTGCGTGACAAGCCGGTCGCGCTCTTCAGCAAGATTACTGCGCTCCTCCTCCTTGGCGCGCAACACAGTGTTGGCTTCGCCCAGCTGCTGCTACAAGGTGGCGTTGGCCTCTACGGAAGAAAAGAAGAAAGCAAGGTGTTGGTTGCCAACAAATAAGAACAGTCGCCGGGGAGATCCGGCCCGACTGCTCGGTAGCCGTCGAATCTCGGACTACAGCCATGGGTGCGCCAAAGACGCCCTCAAGGTGAAAGGAGTCAGCCAAGGTAAAGAAGAATAGTCGCTGGAGATCCGGCCCGATCGCTCGCCAGCCGGCCCGAATCTCGAGGATTACGGGCCTTGGTGCGCCAACAAGCGCCCATGGAGAAAGAAGAGGACTTACCTCGGCTTTCCGACAAGTCGGCGGTCCGCCGACCCAGCTCCTGGACGTTGGAGTTGAAGGAGGCCACGCGAAGGTTGTGGTAGTCCTGTCATAAATATTTCAGACAAATATTAGCACTTGGAACTCGCCAATTAGAGTTCCGAGCCGCCTGCTCAGCAGCCGGCCCGAAACTCAGGGACTACACCCAATGGGTGCGCTGGAGCGCCCCCACAGAGAAGCACAAGGAAAAGAAACAAGGAAAGGAGGAAGCGTACCGGATGGCCTCTCGCGAGTCCAGAAATGCCGTGTTACAGCGCTTGAGAGTGTCGGCTTCGGCTCGGAGTTTGGCTTGGACGTCCAGAAGCGCCCGATTCAAGGGGCTAGTTCCGCCTCCCCGCACCCACCCAGCGGGCGCGGCACTGGTCGCCTCGGTGTCCGGGATCGAGGAGCTCGCAGCGCCGGTCTCCAGCGGGCGTGGCGCCGAGGCCGCCTTCACAAGACGGCGGCGCATCGGTGTGCGGACCTCGGGAATTAGGCCCGCCGCCCCCTTGTTTGCGGTCGGCGGCACTGGCGGGTCCATTGGCTGATTGCCTTGCGTGCTCCCGGACGGCGGCGGTGGAGGCACATCCACGTCCGGCATAGCGACGTCGCCGCCGTCCCTCTCCTTGACATGGTGCTCCTCGCCGGCCTACCCAGTCTACGCCACGAACTCCGGAGGTGGCGGCGCGGAGTTCAGGGGAGTGATGAAAATCGCCGAGTGGCGGCGGGCGGCTTCTTCAGCCTGCTTCTTCGCCGCGTCGGAGGCCTCGGCCTCGGCCAGTTTCTTCCGGGCGGCGGCTTCTGCCTTCTCAGCCTCCGCCTTCTCCGGGCGGGCGGCTTCCGCTTCCTCGCGCGCTTCCCGCGCGTTCCGCTCCCTCGCCTCCCGGAGGTCGGCGGCCGGATCGATCCGCCGAGTGGAGGCGGAGGTCTCTGCCGACCCCACGATGGAGGCGGCGGCCGATTTCTCGAGAGAGATCGGGGCACTAGATCAAGGGAAACAAAGCAAAGAAATTAAGACAAGATCAACAAAGAGAAAATAAAGGCGCAAGAGGAAGGTAGTGCTTACGTGGAGATCAGCTGCGGCTTCTTCACCTCCTTGCGGAAGCGGTTGGCCTTCGCGGCTGCTTCGTCCCGTTTGGTCGCCGCGGCCGAGCCCTTGGGTTTTTTCGGCCGACCGCCGAAAAAACTCGGCGCGGCCCGGCGTTTCTTCGCGCCGCCCTGGGCATCCGGCGGGGCGGACGAGCTCGCGCCCGGCTAGCCGATTCCTGGCTGGTGGTGCAGGGTGACTTCCCCTGCATCGTCGTCTGGCCAGTCCTCGAGGCTGGTTCCAAGCCTCGAGCCACCTGTCTCTCCGCCTCCTCCCTCGGCGTCGTCCTCCAAGGCCGCTGCCCCCAAGTCGGGGTCGTCGACGTCGCTCTCCGCTCGGTTGGGGAGGAATTGGCGCTCCGGCCCCGCGGCGCCAACTGCTGGCTCGAGGAGGGGGCTCTGTCCAAAGGCCGTGGTCAGGTCAGGCAGGATGAATTCGGCAACAAGAAATCAGAGAAGAAAGACAGGTGACTTACCATAGGCGGGGGGTTGGCGCGTGAGTATGGCTCCTTGCCAAACCGCCACTCCTCCGTGAGCTCGCAGTTTGCAAGATAGTTCACCATGTGAGCTACCTCAGCGTGGGGCATCTCCTTGGTGCACAGCAGGCTCGGGTCCCGATGTCCGCTCATCTGGCAGATCATGTGGGGGCGGCCCTGAAGCGGGAGCACTCGGCGCGCCACGAAGGCGGCCAGCAAGTCAGGCCCGGTCAGGCCCTCCGACGTCGGCCAAGACGGAGCACATGACGGCGGCGGCTCCAAAGAAAGTAACAATGACCGCCCGGTATGACCGGTTGGGCCGCCTCCCGGTGGCGGCCGGCGTAAGCCGACAAGTTGACCCAGTCGCCCTCCGCGAAGATGCTCTTCACGTAGAAATACGAACGCTGCCACATCTTCACCGATTTGATCAGCGTGATGGGGGGAAACGTGTTGTTGGCCGCCGACCTCCGCACCGCGTTGAACGCGCTGCATTGGGCTGGCACGCCCGCGACGTGGGTGCCGAGCTTGGTGTAGAAGAACTCCCCCCAGAGCTCGATGGTGGGGAGGACGCCGAGGAAGCCTTCGCGCAAGGTGACAAAGGCGGACAGCAGCACCACCGTGTTTGGAGTGAGGTGGTGCGGCTAGAGACCGTAGAACTCGAGGAAGGACTTGAAGAAGCCGCCCGCTGGCAGGCCGAGGCCGCGCAGGCAGTGCGAGCGGAAGACGACCCGCTCGCCCTCCTCCAGCGCCGGCGAGATCTCCGTCTCCGGGGCGAGACGCACCTTCACGTAATCCTCAACGGGCAACCGTCGCGTCTGGTGGAGGAAATCGATGTGGTCGTCATGGACTTCAGAGCTGTCCCATGCTCCAGAGCGAAGCACCGGGGCGCTCAGCATGGATTGGAGGCGCAGAGGCGAGAGGAAGAAGAAAGTGGGAAGGAGTGGGGAGGAGGGATGCGCGTGCTCCGCCGCTTCCCCCTCCTCCCCCTACTAATAGGCCTGTGGGCTGCGAAGCCGAGGGGGCGACGTGGGATTTACTGCGCACACGACCCCGCGCCCCCATGTTTATCGCGTGAGTTACTGCGTGCAGTAACTCCGCGGGTAACTCAACCGCCCACCTCGGCCGCAGCGGATCCGCTCGCGTGCCGAGGCGTGGTAGTGGCGGGCCCCGCCTGCGGGCATGTCCCATCGAGCGCGTGGGTGGGTAGACTGGCCCGGCCGTTTGCCGCCACGTGACAGGCCCGTAACGTGCGGCGGCCTGGAAGCTTAGCAAATACGCTACTTGGTTCCCGCCAAGACGTTTGAAATTTGGACAAGTCAGACTGGACGAGTCCGGCTCCTGCCAGTCGGCTCGGGAGAAGCCGGACGAAGCTCCACTCAAAGCACTCGGAGAAAGAAACTGCTGAGGCTCCGCGGCTGATCAACCGCGGCACATCACCAGCTTCGTGGACTACTGTCGGAGTAATGGGCCACGGGTAGGCCAACCTGTTGGGGAACGTTGCATAAAATAAAAAAAATTCGTACGTTCACCAAGATCCATCTATGAGTTCATCTAGCAACGAGTGATAGGAGTGCATCTACATACCTTTGTAGATCATGAGCGGAAGCGCTCAAGAGAACGGGTTGAGGGAGTCGTACTCGTCGTGATCCAAATCACCGATGACCAAGTGCCGAATGGACAGCACCTCCGCGTTCAACACACGTACGGAGCGGATGACGTCTCCCACGCCTTGATCCAGCGAGGAGGGAGAGGTTGATGAAGATCCAGCAGCACGACGGCGTGGTGGTGGATGCAGCAGAGTTCCGGCAGGGCTTCGCCAAGCGACTACGGGAGGAGGAGGTGTAGCAAGGGGGAAGGGAGGCGCCAATTGCAAGGGTGTGGCTGCCCTCCTCCCCCCTATATATAGGGTCCCTGTGGTGCCGCCCTAGGAGATGGGATCTCCTAGGGGCGGGCGGCCAAGGGGTGGAGTGCCCCCAAGGCAAGTGGGCGCCTCCCCTAGGGTTCCCAACCCTAGGCGCAGAGGGGCCCAGGGGCGCACCAGCCCACCAGGGGCTGGTTCCCCTCCCACTTCAGCCCATGGGGCCCTCCGGGATTGGTGGCCCCACCCAGTGGACCCCCGGGACCCTTCCGGTGGTCCTGGTACAATACTGGTGGACCCCGAAACTTTACCGATGGCCGAAACTCGACTTCCCATATATAATTCTTTACCTCAGGACCATTCCGGAACTCCTCGTGACGTCCGGGATCTCATCCGGGACTCCGAACAACTTTCGGTCTGCTGCATACTCATATTCATACAACCCTAGCGTCACCGAACCTTAAGTGTGTAGACCCTAAGGGTTCGGGAGACATGTAGACATGACCGAGATGGCTCTCCGGTCAATAACCAACAGCGGGATATGGATACCCATGTTGGTTCCCACATGCTCCTCGATGATCTCATCGGATGAACCACGATGTCGAGGATTCAAGCAACCCCGTATACAATTCCCTTTGTCAATCGGTATGTTACTTTCCCGAGATTCGATCGTCGGTATCCAATTACCTTATTCAATCTTGTTACCGGCAAGTCACTTTACTCATACCATAATGCATGATCCCGTAACCAAACACTTGGTCACTCTGAGCTCCATATGATGATGCATTACCGAGTGGGCCCAATGATACCTCTCCGTAATACGGAGTGACAAATCCCAGTCTCGATCCGTGTCAACCCAACAGACACTTTCGGAGATACCGTAGTGCACCTTTATAGTCACCCGCCATTGTGACGCTTTGGTACACCCAAAGCACTCCTACGGTATCCGGAGTTACACGATCTCATGGTCTAAGGAAAAGATACTTGACATTGGAAAAGCTCTAGCAAAACGAACTACACGATCTTGTGCTATGCCTAGGATTGGGTCTTGTCCATCACATCATTCTCCTAATGATGTGATCCCATTATCAATGACATCCAATGTCCATAGTCAGGAAACCATGACTATCTATTAATCAACGAGCTAGTCAACTAGAGGCTCACTAGGGACATATAGTAGTCTATGTATTCACACGTGTATTACGATTTCCGGATAATACAATTATAGCATGAATAAAAGACAATTATCACGAACAAGGAAATATAATAATAATCCTTTTATTATTTCCTCTAGGGCATATTTCCAACAGTCTCCCACTTGCACTAGAGTCAATAATCTAGTTACATTGTGATGAATCAAACACCCATAGAGTTCTGGTGTTGATCATGTTTTGCTTGCGGAAGAGGTTTAGTCAACGGATCTGCGACATTCAGATCCGTATGCACTTTGCAAATTTCTGTTCTCCATCTTGAACATTTTCAAGAATGGAGTTGAAGCGACACTTGATGTGCCTGGTCTTCTTGTGAAACCTGGGCTCCTTGGCAAGTGCAATAGCTCCAGTGTTGTCACAGAAGAGTTTGATCGGCCCCGACGCATTGGGTATGACTCCTAGGTCGGTGATGAACTCCTTCACCCAAATTGCTTCATGCGCTGCCTCCGAGGCTGCCATGTACTCCGCTTCACATGTAGATCCCGCCACTACGCTCTGCTTGCAGCTGCACCAGCTTCGCTCCACCATTCAACATATACACGTATCCGGGTTTGTGACTTAGATTCATCCAGATCTGTGTCGGCTAAGCGTCGACGTAACCCTTTATGACGAGCTCTTCGTCACCTCCATAAACGAGAAACATGTCCTTAGTCCTTTTCGTGTACTTCAGGTTTTTCTTGACCGCTGTCCAGTGTTCCTTGCCGGGATTACTTTGGTACCTTCCTACCAAACTTACGGCAAGGTTTACATCAAGTATAGTACATAGCATGGCATACATAATAGATCCTATGGCTGAGGCATAGGGGATGACACTCATCTCTTATTTATCTTCTGCCGTGGTCGGGCATTGAGCCGAGCTCAATTTCACACCTTGTTATACAGGCAAGAACCATTTCTTGGACTGATCCATTTTGAACTTCTTCAATATCTTTTCAAGTTATGTGCTTTGTGAAAGACCTATGAGGCGTCTCGATCTATCTCTATAGATCTTGATGCCTAATATATAAGCAGCTTCTCCAAGGTCCTTCATTGAAAAACTCTTATTCAAGTAGGCCTTAATGCTGTCCAAAAGTTCTATATCATTTCCCATCAAAAGTATGTCATCTACATATAATATGAGAAATGCTACAGAGCTCCCACTCACTTTCTTGTAGACGCAGGCTTCTCCATAAGTCTCAAGATAAACCCAAACGCTTTGATCATCTCATCAAAGCGAATGTTCCAACTCCGAGATGCTTGCACCAGCCCATAAATGGATCACTGGAGCTTGCATACCTTGTTAACATTCTTAGGGTCGACAAAACCTTCCGGCTGCATCATATACGCTTCTTCCTTAAGATAGCCGTTAAGGAATGCCGCTTTGACGTCCATTTGCCATATCTCATAATCATAGTATGCGGCAATTGCTAACATGATTCGGACGGACTTCAGCTTCTCTACGGGAGAGAAAGTCTCATCGTAGTCAACCCCTTGAACTTGCCGATAACCTTTAGCGACAAGTCGAGCTTTATAGATGGTAACATTACCATCCGCGTCCGCCTTCTTCTTAAAGATTCATTTGTTTTCTATCGTCACGATCATCGGGCAAGTCTGTCAAAGTCCATACTTTGTTTTCATACATGGATCCTATCTCGGATTGCATGGCTTCAAGCCATTTGTTGGAATCTGGGCCCGCCATCGCTTCTTCATAGTTCAAGGTTCACCGTTGTCTAACAACATGATTTCCGTGACAGGGTTGCCATACCACCACTGGTGTGGAACGTGTCCTTGTGGACCTACGAAGTTCAGTAGCAACTTGATCCGAAGTACCTTGATCATCATCATTCATTTCCTCTCCAGTCGGTGTAGGCACCACAGGAAAATTTTCCTGAGCTTCACTACTTTCCGGTTCAAGAGGTAGTACTTCATCGAGTTCTACTTTCCTCCCACTTATTCCTTTCGAGAGAAACTTTTTTCCGTAAAGGATCCGTTCTTGGCAACAAAGATCTTGCCTTCGGATCTAAGGTAGAAGGTATACCCAATGGTTTCCTTAGGGTATCCTATGAAGACGCATTTTCCGACTTGGGTTCGAGCTTTTCAGTTGAAGTTTCTTGACATAAGCATCGCATCCCCAAACTTTTAGAAACGACATCTTAGGTTTCTTCCCAAACCATAATTCATATGGTGTCGTCTCAACTGATTAAGACGGTGCCCTATTTAAATTGAATGTAGATGTCTCAAGAGAGTATCCCCAAAATAATAGCGGTAAATCAAGAAGAGACATCATAGATCGCACCATATCCAATAGAGTGCGACACTGACGTTCGGACACACCATTATACCGAGGTGTTCCAGCGGCGTGAGTTGTGAAACGATTCCACATTTCCTTAAGTGTGTACCAAATTCGTGACTTAAATATTCTCCTCCACGATCTGATCATCAGAACTTTATTTTTTGGTCACGTTGATTCTCTACCTCATTCTGAAATTCCTTGAACTTTTCAAAGGTCTCAGACTTGTGTTTCATCAAGTAGACATACCCATATCTACTCAAGTCATCAGTGAGAGTGAGAACATAACGATATCCTCATGAGCCTCAATGCTCATTGGACCGCACACATCGGTATGTATGATTTCCAATAAGTTGGTTGCTCGCTCCATTGTTCCGGAGAACGGAGTCTTGGTCATCTTGCCCGTAAGGCATGGTTCGCATGTGTCAAATGATTCATAATCGAGAGACTCTAAAAGTCCATCAGCATGGAGTTTCTTCATGCGCTTGACACCAATGTGACCAAGGCGGCGATTGCCACAAGTATGTGGGACTATCGTTATCAACTTTACATCTTTTGGTATTCACACTATGAATATGTGTAATATTACGTTCGAGATTCATTAAGAATAAACCATTCACCATCGGAGCATGACCATAAAACATATCTCTCATATAAATAGAACAACCATTATTTTCGGATTTAAATGAGTAGCCATCTCGTATTAAACGAGATCCTGATACAATGTTCATTCTCAAACTTGGCACTAAATAACAATTATTGAGGTTCAAAACTAATCCCGTAGGTAAATGCAGAGGTAGCGTGCCGACGGCGATCACATCGACCTTGGAACCATTCCCGACGCCAAGATCGTCACCTCGCCCTTCGCCAGTCTCCGTTTATTCCGCAGCTCCTGTGTGAGTTACAAATATGAGCAACAGACCGGTATCAAATATCCAGGAGTTACTACGAGTAATCGGTACGGGTACACATCAATTACATGTATATCAAATATACCTTTAGTGTTGCCGGCCTTCTTGTTCCGCTAAGTATTTGGGGCAGTTCCGCCCAAAGGATCTTCCCTTTGCAATAAAACCACTCAGTCTCGTGCTTGGGTCCATTCTTTGACTTCTTCCCGGCATCGGCTTGCAAGCGCGGCAACATCCTTGTCGCCCTTCTTGAAGTTCTTCTTACCCTTGCCCTTCTTGAACTTAGTGGTTTTATTGACCATCAACACTTGATGTTCTTTCTTGATTTCTACCTCTGCTGACTTCAGCATTGAAAATACTTCAGGAATAGTTTTCACCATCCCCTGCATATTGTAGTTCATCACAAAGCTCTTGTAGCTCGGTGGGAGCGATCAAGGATTCTGTCAATGACCGCCTCGTCCGGAGGTTAATGTCCAGCTGGGACAAAGCGGTTGTGCAACCCGGACATTTTGAGTATGTGCTCACTGGCGTAACTATTTTCCTCCATCTTACAACTATAGAACTTGTCGGAGACTTCATATCTCTCGACCCGGGCATGAGCTTGGAAAACCATTTTCAGCTCCTCGAACATCTCATATGCTCCGTGTTGCTCAAAACGCTTTTGGAGCCCCGGTTCTAAGTTGTAAAGCATGCCGCACTGAACAAGGGAGTAATCATCAGCACGCGACTGCCAAGCGTTCATAACGTCTTGGTTCTCTGGGATGGGTGCTTCACCTAGCAGTCCTTCTAGGACATATTGTTTCTTGGCTGCTATGAGGATGATCCTCGTGTTCGGACCAGTCTTGAATAGTTGCTGCCATCATCTTTCAGCTTGGTTTTCTCTAGGAACGCGTTGAACTTCATGGTGACATGAGCGTTGGCCATTTGATCTACAAGACATTTTGCAAAGATTTTAGACTAATGTTCATGATAATTAAGTTCATCTAATCAAATTATTTAATGAACTCCCACTCAGATTTGACATCCCTCTAGTCATCTAAGTGTTACATGATCCGAGTCGACTAGGCCGTGTCCGATCATCACGTGAGATGGACTAGTCATCGTCGTTGAACATCTCCATGTTGATCGTATCTTCCATACGACTCATGTTCGACCTTTCGGTCTCTTGTGTTCCGAGGCCATGTATGTACATGCTAGGCTCGTCAAGTTAACCTAAGTGTTTTGCATGTGTAAAACTGTCTTACACCCATTGTATGTGAACGTAGGAATCTATCACACCCGATCATCACGTGGTGCTTGAAACGCATTTAACTTTAGCAACGGTGCACAGTTAGGGAGAACACTTTCTTGAAATTATTATAAGGGATCATCTTATTTACTACCGTCGATCTAAGTAAACAAGATGCATAAACATAATAAACATCACATGCAATTATATATTAGTGACATGATATGGCCAATATCATATAGCTCCTTTGATCTCCATCTTCGGGCTCCATGATCATCTTGTCACCGCATGTCACCATGATCTCCATCATCATGATCTCCATCATCGTGTCTCCATGAAGTTGCTCGCCAACTATTACTTCTACTACTATAGCTAACGGTTTAGCAATAAAGCAAAGTAATTACATGGCGTTGAATCAATGACACGCAGGTCATACAATGATTAAGACAACTCCTATGGCTCCTGCCGGTTGTCATGCTCATCGATATGAAAGTCGTGATTCCTATTACAAGAACATGATCTCATACATCACAATATATCATTCATCATACATCACAACTTTTGGCCATATCACATGACAAGGCAATTGCTGCAAAAACAGGTTAGACGTCCTCTAATTGTTGTTGCATCTTTTACGTGGCTGCAATAGAGTTCTAGCAAGAACGTTTTCTTACCTACGAAAAAGCCACAACGTGATTTGTCAACTTCTATTTACCCTTCATAAGGACCCTTCTCGTCGAATCCGCTCCAACTAAAGTGGGAGAGACAGACACCCGCTAGCCACCTTATGCAACTAGTGCATGTCAGTCGGTGGAACCTGAATCACGTAAGCGTACGTGTAAGGTCGGGCCGGGCCGCTTCATCCCACAATACCGCTGAAGCAAAATAAGACTAGTAGCGGCAAGAAAGTTGACAACATCTACACCCACAACAAATTGTGTTCTACTCGTGCAATAGAGAACTACGCATAGACCTAGCTCTAATACCACTGTTGGGGAACGTTGCATAAAATAAAAAATTTCCTACGTTCACCAAGATCCATCTATGAGTTCATCTAGCAACGAGTGATAGGAGTGCATCTACATACCTTTATAGATCGCGAGCGGAAGTGTTCAAGAGAACGGGGTTGAGGGAGTCGTACTCGTCGTGATCCAAATCACCGATGACCAAGTGCCGAATGGACAGCACCTCCGCGTTCAACACACGTACGGAGCGGATGACGTCTCCCACGCCTTGATCCAGCGAGGAGGGAGAGGTTGATGAAGATCCAGCAGCACGACAGTGTGGTGGTGGATGCAGCAGAGTTCCGGTAGGGCTTCGCCAAGCGACTACGGGAGGAGGAGGTGTAGCAAGGGGAAAGGGAAGCGCCAATTGTAAGGGTGCGGCTGCCCTCCCTCCCCCCCTCTATATATAGGGTCCCCAGGGGGGTGCCGGCCCTAGGAGATGGGATCTCCTAGGGGCGGCGGCCAAGGGGTGGAGTGCCCCAAGGCAGTGGGCGCCTCCCTAGGGTTCCCAACCCTAGGCGAGAGGGGCCCAAGCGCACCAGCCCACCAGGCTGGTTCCTCCCACTTCATCCCATGGGGCCCTCCGAGATAGGTGGCCCCACCCGGTGGACCCCAGGACCCTTCCGTGGTTCCGCACAATACCGGTGGACCCCGAAACTTTCCCGATGGCCGAAACTCGACTTCCCATATATAATTCTTTACGGACCATTCCGGAACTCCTCGTGACGTCCGGGATCTCATCCGGGACTCCGAACAACTTTCGGTTTGCTGCATACTCATATTCATACAACCCTAACGTCACCGAACCTTAAGTGTGTAGACCCTACGGGTTCGGGAGACATGTAGACATGACCGAGACGGCTCTCCGGTCAATAACCAACAGCGGGATCTGGATACCCATGTTGGCTCCCACATGCTCCTCGATGATCTCATCGGATGAACCACGATGCCGAGGATTCAAGCAACCCCGTATACAATTCCCTTTGTCAATCGGTATGTTACTTGCCCGAGATTCGATCGCCGGTATCCCAATACCTCGTTCAATCTCGTTACCGGCAAGTCACTTTACTCGTACCGTAATGCATGATCCCGTGACCAAACACTTGGTCACTCTGAGCTCAATATGATGATGCATTACCGAGTGGGCCCAGTGATACCTCTCCGTAATACGGAGTGACAAATCCCAGTCTCGATCCGTGTCAACCCAACAGACACTTTCGGAGATACATGTAGTGCAAAATTTTAATAAACAAATCATGGTCAAAATTTTGGGGTGTTACACGTAACTCTCCGGTACTCTGAAAAATACCCGAATCACTCGGAACCTTTTCGTTGTCCGAATATAGCCTTCCAATATATCGATCTTTATGTCTCGATCATTTCGAGATTCCTCGTCATGTCCCCGATCTCATCCGGGACTCCGAACAAACTTTGGTCATCAAAACACATGAACTCATAATACCGATCGTCACCGAACATTAAGCGTGCGGACCCTACGGGTTCGAGAACTATGTAGACATGACCGAGACTCATCTCCGGTCAATAACCAATAGCGGAACCTAGATGCTCATATTGGTTCCTACATATTCTATGAAGATCTTTATCGGTCAAACCGCATAACAACATACGTTGTTCCCTTTGTCATTGGTATGTTACTTGCTCGAGATTCGATTGTCGGTATCTCAATACCTAGTTCAATATCGTTACCGGCAAGTCTCTTTACTCGTTCCGTAATGCATCATCCCGCAACTAACTCATTAGTCACATTGCTTGCAAGGCTTATAGATGTGCATTACCGAGAGGGCCCAGAGATACCTCTCCGACAATCGGAGTGAAAAATCCTAATCTCGATCTATGCCAACTCAACAAGTACCATCGGAGACACCTGTAGAGCATCTTTATAATCACTTTCCGATTACGTTGTGACATTTGGTAGCACACAAAGTGTTCCTCTGGTATTCGGGAGTTGCATAATCTCATAGTTATAGGAACATGTATAAGTCATGAAGAAAGCAATAGCAATATACTAAACAATCAAATGCTAAGCTAACGGAATGGGTCAGGTCAATAACATCATTCTCTAATGATGTGATCCTGTTAATCAAATGACAACTCATGTCTATGGTTAGGAAACTTAACCATCTTTGATTCAATGAGCTAGTCAAGTAGAGGCATACTAGTGACACTATGTTTGTCTATATATTCATACATGTACTAAGTTTCCGGTTAATACAATTCTAGCATGAATAATAAACATTTATCATGATATAAGGAAATATAAATAACAACTTTATTATTGCCCCTAGGGCATATTTCCTTCATAAACTGCAACTACCACCTGAAGCCACGGTGCACCCAGTCTTTCACGTATCGTTGCTTCGCCGCGCTCTACTCCCTGGTATGTCAGTCGAACCACAGTTGCCTCATTGTTCTGATGACCTTGTTGTGCCAGTGGCAGTTCTGCAAACTCGCTGGCGCAAAAAGAACGGAGGCATGCAGGAACAAGTGAAGGTGCAATGGTCTAACTCTGCAACTTTGGGCACTGATACGTCTCCAACGTATCTATAATTTTTTATTGTTCCATGCTATTATATATTCTGTTTTGGATGTTTAATGGGCTTTATTATACACTTTTATATTATTTTTGGGACTAACCTACTAACCCAAGGCCCAGTGCAAATTGCTGTTTTTTTTGCATATTTCAGTGTTTTGTAGAAAAGGAATATCAAACGGAATCCAAACGAAATGAAACCTTCGGGAACGTGATTTTTGGAACAAACGTGATCCAGAGGACTTGGAGTGGATGTCAAGAAACAACCAAGGAGGCCACAAAGCAGGGAGGCGCGCCTGCCCCCCTAGGCGCGCCCCCCACCCTCATGGGCCCCTCGTGGCTCTCCTGACCGACTTCATTCGCCTATATATACTCATATACCCTGAAAACATCGGGGAGCACCACAAAACCCTATTTCCACCGCCGCAACCTTCTGTACCCGTGAGATCCCATCTTGGGGCCTTTTCTGGCGCTCCGCCGGAGGGGGCATCGATCACGGAGGGCTTTTACATCAACACCATAGCCTCTCCGATGATGTGTGAGTAGTTTACCTCAGACCTTCAGGTCCATAGTTATTAGCTAGATGGCTTCTTCTCTCTATTTGGATCTCAATACAGAGTTCTTCTCGATCTTCTTGGAGATCTATTCGATGTAACTCTTTTTGCGGTGTGTTTTTCGAGATCCGATGAATTGTGGGTTTATGATCAAGATTATCTATGAACAATATTTGATTCTCCTCTGAATTCTTTTATGTATGATTGGTTATCTTTATAAGTCTCTTCTAATTATCAGTTTGGTTTGGCCTACTAGGTTGATCTTTCTTGCAATGGGAGAAGTGCTTAGCTTTGGGTTCATCTTGTGTTGCTCGATCCCAGTGACAGAAGGGCAAACGACACATATTGTATTGTTGCCATCGAGGATAAAAAGATAGGGTTTATATCATATTGCTTGAGTTTATCCTTCTACGTCATGTCATCTTACCCAATGCGTTACTCTGTTCTTATGAACTTAATACTCTAGATGCATGCTGGATAGCGGTCGATGTGTGGAGTAATAGTAGTAGATGCAGGCAGGAGTCGGTCTACTTGTCGCGAACGTGATGCCTATATACATGATCATGCCTAAATATTCTCATAACTATGCTCAATTCTATCAATTGGTCGACAGTAATTTGTTCACCCACCGTAATACTTATGCTATCTTGAGAGAAGCCACTAGTGAAACCTATGGCCCCCGGGTATATTTTCCATCATATAAGTTTCCAATCTCTTTTACTTTGCAATCTTTACTTTCAATCTTTATCATAAAAATACCAAAAATATTTATCTTATTATCTCTATCAGATCTCACTTTTGCAAGTGGCCGTGAAGGGATTGACAACCCCTTTATCGCGTTGGTTGCAAGGTTCTTATTTGTTTGTGCAGGTACAAGGCGACTTGTGTGTAACCTCCTACTGGTTTGATACCTTGGTTCTCAAAAACTGAGGAAAATACTTACACTACTTTGCTGCATCACCCTTTCCTCTTCAAGGGAAAAACCAACGCATGCTCAAGAGGTAGCAGGCACCACCTGGGAGGACAAGGCCAGCCTCATGGCGCGTTTTCCACATGCAGAGGCTTGGGGACAAGCCTCATCTCAAGGAGAGGGGGGGTGTTAGCGCCCCTGACAAGCAGGACCCACTGGGCAGCGACCACAACAACACAGCAGTTGCCCAGCGGCCCACACGATCCAAGCGGCCTAGCCAACGCGCCCATGGGCCGGAGTGGGTCAATTGAGCCCGCACCGCTCGCTACTTCAGGAAGGCGCACGAAGAGCACGGCATCCAGTGGATCAAAGGACGAACCGGCGGCTACCTACCCCTTTCTCTCCCGAACCCTAGTTCTTCCTTTGTTCTTCCCCAATTCGAGAGCAAGGCTCCTGTAATTGATTTGTACAAGCTACTACTTCAGAGGGCAACCTATAGATCGATTCTTATACTCTGTACCTAACAATTGGCAGCTCGTCACAGTTCCCGTGGTGAACCTCTTCGTCACTACGAGGCTAGGCACAGTGAGAGTAAGCAAATTTGTATGTGGCAAGTAGTTAATGCGAGTAAAGATATTTGTGTAACATAACGCACCCAAACACAAAACGAGTCTACGTCTAATAAATAAAGCTTTGCACGATACCACTTATATGTCACTATAGAGATAGTAACATATGCGGAAATCCAATTCGGCTCTTGGAAGCATATACTCCTGCGCTCTAAAAATGTTTTTTGCAGATGCTAAAAAATTAAAAAAAAAACTGATGTGTTCATTGTCACACGTAAATGCTACCTGCACAAATCAACAGAGAAAGATGGTTTGGATATTTGAAGACTAGAGTTACAGAGAGATGGGAATACCTAGGTGTTTAATTCAATGGGATCAAGGGCCTAAACACACACAAAATCCAAGCCCTACTGGGCGCGAAACTGCGAACTTGACCATCACCCATGTACATGTGTATAATTCATCATTTTGACCTAAGTGGAACACAACACAAACACAAACTAGAGTGGGTATCTGAAATTGCCATTTTAGGAGTTTGTGGAGTAACCTCGAAACGTTTGTTGCCTTGGTTTCTTGGATGATGTTGATTTTATAGGTGGCCTAATTAAGCTGTTTAAGTTACGCACATGCCTGATTTAGTTGCGGCGTTCAAGTAAACCATTAGTCAATGAGTTGAAAGTTACGTAAAACTTTACCAGTGCCTTGCTAAGGGGGAAAGGTGTGTGGGCAATGTGGCAAAACGCGTGCCAAAAACCTGGGCAGCATCACACGGGTCTGATTCACCAGATGCACCGGGGCATTCGTGCACCAGAAAAAAGAAAAGATGCCCCGCTTTCACAGCACGTGCTCGGGTAATTGCAATCCGCCGCCAAACAAAGAAAACGCGCATGACAGAGCTAAGAAAAAGGTACGAAAAACGCAGGCGTTAGTGAACTAAGCCGCCGCTTGACTGTCTACCCAAGATAGACAAAGCAGTCAAAGCCTACCAAGATTCCCAGAACGTGTGATAAAAGGAGTATGGGCTTCTCGTCACGTCCTAGGTTTCCTTTGCCCGTTGGCCTCGCTCTCCAGTTCCTACCACGCTTCTAAGAGAAAGAGCTTTTTACTCTATCGACGTGCTCAGCTACTGTATATGAACACGGTGACAGTGACCTTCACCGAGCAAAGGTGAGCCACTACGACTCTCCTACTCATAACACGGGCGCACAAAAGCTACAGCAATGATAGCAAAGGTGAGCCACTACTGTATATGAGATGAACAAGGCAATGATAGCAAGTTAGCAACTACTGCAATTTGCAAACATGTAGGCATCCTTGCACAAAACCGACCACGTTCTTTAAATCCGGCAACCACGAGCGGAAGTCACCAAAGCATACAGGATTCAGTGCTCCCAGAGAGGAATTGGGAGCCATTGGCAGGCCGACAGGTACCCAGACCTGGATGCTAAATCTTCCTGCGACTCCACGGGTTTGAGTTGACATGCACTGGTATTTGGTAGGTGGCAACAGAGGCAACTGCTGCTGGTGAGGCAATTTATAAACATTGCAGCAGCCGTCTCCCCCAAAATTGTAAACCTGCGGAAACCACATGAAGAGAAGATCGCTGTCACGGGTCAACTACCGAGAGACAGACAGAAATAATAAAACATGCCAGGCAAATTCATTAGGTTATGCTTATATTATACACCCTAGGCCTAATCCAGTAGTAACTTCGGTTCGCCCTTACTATCGCCCTGCCACTTCACGAGTGTAGGATTTCCGAGGTTAACCGTTTTAGGCAACAACAACAAAAAAAGGGTTGTCTACAGCTTTGGGTATGAGTATGTACATAAGTCCACCTTCCATGACAAACTTGCTATCTATTGAATTAAACTGCTTAGTAAGAATGCACAAACAAGTGGTTTAGCTCTATCAAGAAACCACTCTATGCACCTCTCACACAGGAGTTCCTGAGAGGCAGAAAACAAAAACACTTCAGGTTAGAAGCAAAATAAAACACGGCTGGAATATTAGTGCTTGGGCATACTATCGTACTAATGCAATTATCAGGTGATTGTAGTATTGTGCAGTTATCTCCTAAAGAACCCATTTTTGGGTGAGTTGAATTAATGCAGGAGTAACATGGCTCAGTCAGAAGAGAGCGGAAAATTTATAGAACACTGAACACCTGTGACAGTAATAAACTCCACTTACGTATTCTTGTAGCCTTCAATGTAAGTCAATCGTAGCTTGGACCATATGTGGCTACAGGTGGTCCATATGAGTACCTCCATTGGTCGCATGCCGAACATTTATCAAGCTTAGTGCAGTTCTCCAGAGTGCAGAATTTACAGGACCAAGATGCGTACTTGGCTTCTGCAATTTTAGGTTTCGCTGTCCCACAAACTTCACAAATTGGTGCCAAAGGCTGCAGATGAAATGTGTTAGAGAACGGGGAGCAGCAGTAATATAGAAGTACAGTAGGCCAGCCACCGCACTTCTTTTTCAATGAAAAAAGAACAGATTACAGATGTCTTTGAAAAAGAAAGAAGAAAAAGATATAATAGATCATATTAACAGCATAATGTGCAAAAACAAGAAAAGGAGTATGACTTAGGGGCGTTTTGGCACCCGGGTCCAGTTGAACCCGGAATCACAGCCGCCCAGATATGCTTGAGATCTGTGCTGCGCGTCACGGTCATGCGAATACAGGAATATTAAACTAAGTATACACTGGCGCCGCACTGCGTATGTACAAGCGGCAGCTAGCGCCAGGGAGGACGGGCGTTGGCCTGCTAACGCGTCTTGACGCACATGTACTCTGCACACGTGGTACAGGTGTTATCTTTGGACGGAGTCAGCCATTTGTCTGGCCCACATGTAAGGTGAAAAAAGAAAATGTTGGCCACGTGGTGGGGGTTAGTTCTACTGCCACGATTTTCTCGATCACCGCGATGGCTCGGGCATGGTGACGGAATTCCCGGTAACTGCAGTCGACAGGTAATTCTAGCCTTATCCTCCAAATCCCGTGGTTGTTAAATATTTAGATGCGGTTGGGGATCTGATTTCTGGATGAAATCTACCCGCAGTTTACCGATTTTCTCGGACAAGGCGTGCAGCGCTACAGTTTTAATGGAAATGGTGCGAGATGGAGGTCAGTCAATAGGGCATTCCGGCGGCGGATCTAGGATGGGGATGGATGATGCACGGCTGAGTGGTGTTGCGGGATTCAGCGGTGGTCATGGTCTCGTCCAGCTTAGTGGTGCTGCTTACGGCAAGCAAACAAGTGTTGATGCCGGTTGGGTGACAGCTTCTGATTTCAGTAAGAGCGAAGGAGATAAAGCGGATGTGATTGAGAAAGGGGACGCCCAGATGAACAAGCACCCAGCCATGGATTCTGTCATTGCAGACCAAGCACAGAGTGGAGATGCAACCTCAGCTCATTCTACGGGCAAAATGGATCCACGAGCCCCAGGTTGGACAAGGTAACAACAATTCGTTGAATTCTCTTGTCATGAGTACCACGTGTAATTCTGCAATCTATTTTTTTCATGTCTGCGACTGATTGAGTGATAAAAAAAGTGGAAATTATCTGATTTTTCGCAAAAACTAGGCAAAACTGGTTGTACATAATGTCTATGGTTTATTATTTCTAGTAATGATAAAGCAAATTTGATGCATGCCATAAGAACTGATTCAAACAAAATATGTAGATCATAAAATGTACGAAGCCAGACCAGACTTGCCATGAATTTATAGTCCTTTTGAAATTTATTTCTGTTTGGAATGAGGGTCAGATTGGGAAGCACCCACCAGACAGGACACCATGCCCAGATAGAGTTGGCACCCTGGAGCAAACGATTCGGGGGTACGCAGATAAGCTAGGGCCTAATGTGATTGAACCTGAGATCGGTTCAACATTTGACAGGTAAAGTTGGCGCCCTGGAGCAGACGACTCGGGGGTACGCAGATAAGCTAGGGCCTAATGTGATCGAACCTGAGATCAGTTTAACATTTGACTCGCTGGGGGAAGCTTATGATTTCTACAATTTATTCATGGGAGCTTGGATTTGGTATAAGATACAGAAAAAGCAGTCTCAACGCTGAGAAGACAAAATGCATGCAGGAAGTGGTCTGTGGTTGCTCGGTAAGTTATGATTTTGTTTTCCGCTAACAGCATTTTTACGCTGCCATTGTTCATTTGCATTGGTTTTGTTGCTGCATGTGTATCAGATGTATATTTTATATTGCCGCTTTGTGATTAAGGAAAGCATTCGACTACTTTGTATTGCAGGGCAAGCCAATCAAAAAAGCTTGCTGCATGTGTATCAGATGTATATTTTATATTGCCACCCACATCTACATTATCTTGTGTTCGGTCAGAGTACTGATAGCTGTTAATTACAGCTGAAAAGGGTAAAATCCAGTTGTGCGATAGGACCCAATCATTGAAGCTGTCCGTAGAGCGATTATGGGAGGTATATCACAATTAAAGAATTTTGCACATCTTAGAAAAAGCAGACTATCACGGTCATTAAGCTGATTCAACTAATGCTTTTGGTTGTGCTCAACTTGTGTAGGCGGCCCAGTGATACGTGGGGGGGGGGGGGAGGAGGGGGGGCGACAGTCAAATGCTCAGGAATCAGGCTTGTGCATCTCTGTCAAAAGATGCTTTGGGCATGTCTTTAAAATCATTACTGGAACGCTAAACCAGTGATTTCGACAAAAAGAATGGGTGCAGGGCAAATGCCGCCTCGTGTACATGGTCTGGTGAGGCCGAAACGTGAGTTCAGGGAGAAGTATCCTGGGAAGCTAGGACTGCACCCTGATGAACCAATTGGCAGTGATGTGTTGGTGCTCTAGCGTCGAAAAGTTAAGGTGTGAACATGATAAAGATTTAACATAACTATACAACAACTATATAGTACTAAATCAGAAAAAATGGAATGATCCTAATTGAAGGTTTGTACTTTTTTTGGCAGGAAATGGTTCTGCCGTACTCATCCATGCACAGTTCAACTGACGGGGGCGATGATAGAGGGTGTTTTCGATCGTTACGGTAATCCAGAGATAGATCAAATGGTATCGATGTGGCGCTTGGTGAGGAAGGAGGAGGCAAAGCTGTTTCGAGGACTTCCTGAACATTTCCTCGTGATACCTGACTTCAGACTGGGGGTGGGTTTTCAGACCGACATGTTCAGCTGAGTGTTGTCATTTCGTGGTTGCATCAGACCTGAAACTAAGAGTTTGTTCGGGAAAAATACTGTATTTGCAGGAAGAACTAATGGAGGCAGAGAGATCGTCAGACCTTGATTTCGACTACATTGCAACAATGGTCACAGAAGAGCACACTGGAGTTAGGATTGAAGCTGCTAAAAAGGTAAAAAACAAAAGCTCAATACATTTTAGTGTGTTTGTTGCGTTGGGTTGTTGTATCTTGATGCGGACAGTATTTGCCGGTGTTGCAGATCATGTTGCTCCTCAAATATATGGATAGCTGGGTTGTTTATGCTGTGGACATTCAGAAGAAAATTATCATGGCTATGGACCCGGTGGAGACGGAGGAGCCACAGCACGAGATGGAGGCTAACCACAAAAGGAACGCTATAAGAGTGATCTCAAACCTGAGGAGATGTATACATGAGTGCATCCCTGGAACAAGAATCTCATCTGAAGGCTGGGGCTTGAAATTCAATACTGGGATGCATACATGCTGTGAAAGGTTAGTTGTGGTTGACTGGGGTAACAATATATGACTTATGTTATTAGAGACAAGACTTTTTTTTGTCATGCTTGACCAGGGAAGAGAGCTGGATCTATGGGATGCACTATAACTTTTTTTTGTCATGCTTGACCAGGGAAGAGAGCTGGATCTATGGGATGCACTATCTTAGAGAAAGTTCAGAGTCTGTCGGATGTAAGTTTCATTTGCACTAAGCGACAGTGTCATTTGAAAAATTCAATTCTAGATCCATAGGTTGGGGCTGACCAAAAATGTGGTATCATGTATGACAGAGCCAGATTACAAACTTGGTGAAGTCGCCTGTGTACCAGCTTGGTGAAGATGCAGGAGAACAGGGCAGTTCTGCCACACTTCATGAAGAACGAAGAAGAAGACGAAGACGAGACTTCGATGCCAAGAGGGTTGATGTTGCAGTGTATCATTTTGGGTGGAAGTGAAGGTTCTCTAGCAAAGTGGCGGCTGGAGTAATGCTTCAATTACAGGGGAATTGCAGCTGAGAGTGTTTTGTTTCCCCCTAAAGTTTATGCAATGAAGTGTGATAAAACCCATGATATCTAATTATATTCCATTTGCACCTGGGATGGACAATCTAGAACATAGTGAATCCCTGTGTTTCGAGAACCTTCAAGTGGGGAAGAATGAGCTAGAACTATGTGGAGAGGGAGGAGGAATGGGTGCTACTGGTGGATGAACTTAATCGTGCAGAGGAAGGGGATGGTGGTGGCTGGTTTGGGTTGTAAATATCTAGCTTTGATGGCTGCCGTTTACAATCCGGTGGTCCAGTTGTGGCGCTCCGTTAGGACAGATCCGTCCTCCTCCATCTGTACTGGAGCAGCGTTACACAGGAGATTCGCTGCCGTACAACTGATCGGTGGGCCAGGCCCTGTACTATTAAAACGAAATACAGAAGTGAATATACTAGTCTGTGTGTGAATCACGACGCACATGTGTGGTCCAGATAGCGGGAGCCTCTGGACCCAGGAGCCAAAACGGATTTCCGGTATGACTTATATCATTTGTGTAAATGAACCAATACATCCAGACAAACAAAGAAATCATATCACTTTGCATTACAATATGTTATATTATTAATGTTTTTATCATAATAGTGAAGGGAGTTAAATATACACTGTTGATGCAGGTTGATTATTAGTTACATGTTGCCAGTGTCTAAAAGAGTAACTGGATACGCATCAAAATGCAAGTTGCAAATGTGGCTTCAGAATATTATAAGGAGTCCATTTATAAAGCGAACTACTGTCACCACAGGCCCAAAGGTAGGTAAGGATGAGATAGAAAGGTGGGCAAGCAAATGTACGTCACAGACATAGAAAATCAAATCAATAGTTCAATTTATCCTAGGGCATTCCACGTTCATAAATTATGAAAACTAGATTTCATCTTAAGTTTGGATAAGTCTAATCTGCTCTGGAAGTATGTCAAGGACCTCGGCGCCCAAGACAGCGGGACCTCGACTACGTAGTTTGTAGTCTCGGGGGATAGGAGCGCTAGGGTTTTTGCCTAACTGCTCAATGGTGCAGGAGATGAGATTAGGAGTAGAGGGAGAGATAGGAGATAATGATTTATTGCTTTCCGTCAAAGAGTGCAGATTACATGATATATAAAGGCCCCATGGGCTGCTAACAAACTGGAAACTATGCCTAACAAACTACTCCTTTATTCTAGGAACCAATGCATAAGGATCAGGACTCCTGCCCCGATCACGCCTCGCCAGTTGTGGCCGTCGGCTGTTGCTCCTGGTTGCGTGGCCCGCGCCTGTACGCAACGCCCCACATGACAAAGTACCACTTTGATATGGACTCACTATTAGTGCGAACCATTTACATACCCACTACGTTGAGTGCACTTCAAAGACTATGCTAATAGATCATAATGGAACACATCCAGCTAGAACCAGCACTGAGTCAACAACAACAACAACAAAGCCTTTAGTCCCAAACAAGTTGGGGTAGGCTAGAGGTGAAACCCATAAGATCTCGCAACCAACTCATGGCTCGGGCACATGGATAGCAAGCTTCCACGCACCCCTGTCCATAGCTAGCTCTTTGGTGATACTCCAATCCTTCAGGTCTCTCTTAACGGACTCCTCCCATGTCAAATTCGGTCTACCACGCCCTCTCTTGACATTCTCCGCACGCTTTAGCTATGTACAGGGGTGCGTGGCTGAGTATAAAAGAAAATTTGTGCCTAGCTGAAGAGCTGGCCACCAAGCGCACGTAGACATCAGGTTTTGTATGTGAAAGGGCATGAATGTTTTCTGTAATAGGAACTTCAGTGCAGTGTCCAAAAATAAAGTGGCTGATCAATTTACCTGATTAAGGAGAGTGCAAGCACTACACTCCCACATAGAACTAAAGTCCGCAGCAGTCGTTCTACCAGAAGAGGAATCAGCTCGTGCTGGAACTTGAGATCCAGATGAAGTGCTGGGTTCTGCAGAACTGCTAGAAGAATCACACCTTGTGTTTTTTGCACGCTTTGTGTTTTTTCCATCCCTTGTTGTCAACTTAGGTGGTTGCTCAAGAATAACGACATCTTCTGAATCATCGATACCAGAATCATTATGTGATCCGCACCACAAGTCATCCTGCATCCTCCTTTCAGCAGCCATGGCAGCAGCTTGTACTGGACTAAGAGCACTCATGATGGCATTGTTTCCACCCAACTTTCTTGGGCCAGACGGCAATAAAGCTCCATTCCTTGCCCGTTTCTGTGCTGCAGTTAGTGCAGCTTGTCGGAGAGATGGTGGTGGTGGATGTATTGAAAATCCACCTAATCGCCTGCCTGTACCATCAAACCCTTGTCCTGGCCCCGTGATACCCTTTGCAACAAGTTCTTCACATTCCTGAATCATTATGCATAAGCAGCATATAAGCATCCAACCTTTGATCGTGCAAAATCCTATGTACAGGCACACAGATAATTCTGAAACCCAAAAATTGATGTAATCACTTCTATTGAACAATTGTTATGGTCAGGTCAGCAGATAGAAAAATTGTAATGTTTCTAACAAATAAATAGAGGAGCTACCAAATTACATGCATCTGCTACGACTCATTGAAATGAGGATAAGCCAAAATTTACTAAAGAAGATCAACTCCATCTGCACATTGTCAATGACGACAGGATCCAATGAAAATTTCAGGTTAAATAGGTTAAATGCCGTTAACCACAAAATCAATTGAACCAAGCTATCAGTCAACGTGCTAGGTTGCAAGGGATTATGCACGATTTCTGCTTTTTTTTTATTGCCTAGTGCGCACAAGCAACAGATTCCGAGCAACCGGATATATGCATACACTGACACTAGTGAACCGCTATACAGGTGGAATCGTAGACATTTCAAGTATACTAATACAAGAGCAGAATCATGAACATACAGACCTTGCGGAGCTCGTCCCAGAGCTTGTAGAACTGCGCGTCGTGGGGCCCGCGCGCGTTGTGCGCGAGCTCGTGGAGCATGGTGTCGAGCACCTCCTCGTAGGGGATGAAGTCGAGGTCCCGGCCGTCGCGCCGGAGCCGCAGCTTCACCTCGACGCCCCGGTTGACGTTGAGCCCCAGCAGCCTCGGGTTCTTCGGCCTAATAATCCCCAAACAAAAAATGGGTCACGCCGGCACACGGTATCGGTCGACGCAGAAGCCGATGGGGGGATGTGGGATACGGCTAGGGTTAGGGTTAGGGTTTGCTCACGAGAACTCGGAGAGGACCTTGACGCGCCACTTGCGGCGGCGCATGATGGGCTGGACCTGCTTGGCGACGCGGTCGAGGAGCGCGCGGGCGGCCGGCTCCTCGGGCTTCCGCTTGAGCGCCCGGATCTCCCACACCTTGTGCAGGTCGCCCACCTCCATCGCCGCCGCCGGGGACGCCGGTCGGGCGGCCGCGCGATTTGAAACCGATTTGGCGGCGAGGCGGGCGGGAGACGAGGGGGGCGGGCGGGCGCGTCTGCGGGGGTGGGGGATCGATTCCCCGTCGGTGGGGTGCGTCGAGGGGATTTGGGGAGGATTTTCGGAGGCTCTCCCTTTTTTTTCCTCGTTTGGAACGGCTCGAATCGTTTGAAACTTTGCTCCGGAGTTCAACTGGCGTGACTAGTTCACAACATTTTTTTCCTTTGCAAGGGACTACTAGTTCACAACTTCACATTTGAAAAAAAAAAGGAACAATCAGCAAGCTAAAAAAACCTAAAAGAAGCAAGCTCGAAAAAAAGGATTATCTCTTTCTTGTTTTCTCTACGTAACATGTTGACATGGATGTTCTAGAGATAAACGTAATAGAACAAACGTAGTTGCAGGTGCTTTTGATTAATTATAAGCAGGCTGAAAAACGGCCTCGCAACAAAATTGGACAATGCATCTTGAAAACAAACGCTGATGTACATATAAGTTATTGAAGATTAATGTGCAACGAGCCGTCCTAGCTCAGTTGGTAGAGCGCACGGCTTTTAACCGTGTGGTCGTGGGTTCGAATCCCACGGACGGCGTTCTTTTTGATGCTCCTATTCTTTTTTTGCTTTGCTACTAAATCGTCAGGCAACCATTTTTTTTTTCGAACCAATCGTCAAGCAACCTGCTAAGTCCATGTGTTTGAAGGTGGATGATATCACAAAGCAGCTCGCAGACCAGTTTGTGTACCCAAATGCTGCAACAATAGTTTCTTCCCGTTTTGACAATATGCATTCAAAATGTTGTAAAACTAGAACAAATGTATGTATTTTGTGACCCTGTGTTGCTTTCCTCCCAATGGTGGCATGGGGAAAACCTAGCCATCGTCGCTTGTCTTTTGTCACCGTCGAAAGATCTCGTCTAGATAAGTCCGTGTTGCCGAAGGCGAGACCAGGTTGTGTTCCCTCGGTTGGTGTTCTTCCCCAGCCTTCTCTTATGGTGTTGCGGTGGTTCCAGACCGCACAACTATGCGGGTGCTATTCCTCTGCCCATGTCCTATTGACATGGCTTCACAACACATCAGGCATGCGCCTAGGTGGCCCCCTTCACCGGCGTGGCTGGGGGTGGCCGGAGGTGGTGGTGTGGTGTCGGCGATGCTCGAGGTTGGCTCTGTCCGACGGACGGCGCGCATGACGTTGGGATTCTGATAGGCTGCGGCCTGCTGTGGACCTCGAATGCCAGAGCGGCGGTCCAACCGGTCTTAACCTCGGTGCAGCGAGGACAACCGGTCGTTGTTGGTGGCGGGGAGGCCGGCTGCGTTCGGTATCACCTCTCTGCAACGTTGATGAGCGTGCCTCGCCTTCCTGTAGCGGTAAACTCACCCAGCGACCTGATCCCCGTCGTGGCTCCGGTAGTTTGGATTCTGGTCATGGGCCGGTGCGAAATCTCCGCACGGCTTGCCGTTGTTGGCAGTGGACGATGCATGCGGGTGCCGTATCCTTCTTGGGGGTGTTGCCATGGTCCTGATCATGTCCATCATTGATCATCGGGGGAAACCCTTGTTCCGGTCCTCCGAAACAAGCGACGACGGTGTCACAGCGTCGTTTCCTTCATGAAGGCGCTGCCTTGGCTGTTTGTGTCCTCAGAGCTGGAGTTTGGAATGGCTCGCCTTTGGTGTGGGTTGCGACTTGCGAGGCAACAAACATCAATGTGCCAGCTAGACCAGTTGGTCGCGGATCAGAAGGCGAGATTGTCGGCGAAAGCTCAACTATGGTCGGGTTAAACCCTAGAGTAGGATTCCTAGAATCGGCGATGAAGGCACTCGATGTGGTGCTTCTCTCTTGGGAGGCATCATCTTTTTTTTAGAACGACGGCTCGCGATGAGCCCGGCTTTGAATTAACAAAGCCATCAACCGGCCAGGAATTACAACACCACAACATCCATAGGAAGCTTACAAATCAACGCAGTATACAAGCTCACAACATAAAGAAGAGAAAGCCCAAGCTAGTACACGCTGCAGACCGCAGCAAATAAGAACCAAGGATTGCGACCAACATGAACACGACGAGGACCTGCCGAAACAGAATGGAGTTGTGGACCCTACCCTCTCGCCTTGGATCGAAAGGCGCTGCCGACGGACATGAGAGACGCTCTCCCTAGAGCAGGAGAGATGTCGACCTCGAGTCCTGGAACAGGCACATAGCACACCTCCTAGGACATAAGCACACCTCATCTGACACACCGACACAACCAAGGACACAAGACAGCGGGAAAGCCACCGGGAGCAGCTACTGAAGAACGAGCAGCAAGGACATCAGGAGAGGCCGCAGAGCGACGAGGACGAACCAGACCTCCCCACTGCCACCTGATAACCAGAGCCGCCCAAAACTCCACCTTTGTCGCCCCTCACCCGAACGCACGCTCCCCAGGCGGCACCTCCAAGGAGGACACGACGCGCAGCGCGCCGTCACCGCCCAATCCAAGAAGAATTTTGAGCTTTCACCCGGGAGGGGAACGGGAGTGGATTGGGTTGGGACCTCGGCTGCACCTCCAACGAGGATGGGCGGCGCCCAAGGGCGTCGCTGGGGAGGCATCATCTTAGAGTTGGATTTGGTTAGAGAGATATAGGGTTAGAGGTGGTTGTCATCGGTGACTCATGTGGCAACGACATTAGGGTTGAGCGAGGAGGGGCCACGGGCAGGTTGTGATAGTTGGTTCTTTGTCATGCTTGTTGGGCCCTGTAAATTTTTATTTTTTTACTTCGCAAAGGAGAGTGGTTCAGCTTAGTGTTCTTTTGCCGCACCAACCTTCCATATTTCTCCTTTGTATTTGCTCGGTTGCCGACTGTTGTGACAAAATTGTATGTTTTCTCAAAATTGATGCACGGTGTTAAATTTTATTTCATGTTGTAAAAAAAGAAGATGAGATGTTTTACATGTTGCTGTAAAAAAATAGTGGGGTAGTTATAAGAGGCAAAAAAAGATTTCACATTGCCAAAAAGAATTTGGCCCAGGATTTGCTTCAATCCGGCCTCCGTCACTGGTGTGCAGCGTGCTATTCAGAGGGTGTCATGTTTCCTGATTACTGGTTGTATGCGTTTTGTATGAGTTTCCGTAATTAACTTGTCAATTATCTTCTTACATGCTTAATTAATGGGAATACATGGATCGAGGCAATTGCCTCCGAGTTCAAAGAATAAAATGTTGCAAAACTTGTATCTGTCAGCCAGTACGCATTTTCGTCCGGGTTCCTCTAGAACTCAACTTTTCATCTGCTCAGTGATCTGAACAACGAACATAGCCAGGCCACGACCGGATTACTTTCAACCGCGTGGACCTGATCAGATATACAACATGTAAGCCACACAACGGTACGCAGAGCTCTGCACTTCCAAGGAACTGTTGCGCCATACCAAAGCTTCCACGCAATTTCCCACACCAAGGCCAGAAGATCGCGGCAGAGGAGTGACCATTCGTTCGATCGGCTCATGCATGCATGCGTGGATGGACTACCGCTCAAGGTCGTCAGTGATCTCCAGGATGAATCCACCAAAGAGGATCAAGATGAACTTTGGTAGTACATGTGGAACCGTAACACCACAGGGAACTTCCCAGCGGATTCGCACACACATACATAAGTAGTACATGCCACGTATCTGAACCAGTGTGTGGGGGCCAACGCATCGCAGCAGAAGGTAGGCACACATACATACATATAGCCTCGAGAAACGACTTTCCGAAGCTGATGCCACGCGTGGTGCGGTTCTTGGAGAGGGACCTATAGGGGCTCTCCAAGCACTTCCACGGCACGTGTTCGGTCCACCTATGTACATGTGTATGCCCATTAACCCACACACACAAAGGAATTGTAGCACACCACGTATCTGCAAGAGTATGTATTGCAGCGGCCAGCCGAAACATGGCGACGGAGGAGCTAGCCGGCCACAGCGGACATGCATGCGCGCGTATACCCATTTCTCGGCTGCCTCATGCATGCATGAATGGGCTACTGCTCGTGCTCGTGACCAAGAGAAGTAGGAGTAGTAGTAAGATGGTGCTTGCCTCAAAAAAAAAAAAAGTAGTAAGATGGTGCATAACAGTACACCCTTGGGTTCTATTTCTATTTGTAAATGTGGAACCGTATGAAGCTGCATGTAACGTACTCCCCACCTGCGAGGCTGACTTGTCTCTGAGAGCATGCTCTTTCCACACCACATACAGCCTCGATCGAGAATCAACTTCCCGAAGGTGATGCCACGTCGCCACGCCACGCCACGCGTGATGCAACTTATTCGCCGGCTGATACGATTCTTCCTACCCGATGGTTTGCTTGGAGAGGGACAGGCTCGACCGATCTTCCATTGTTCCATCGATCTACGCAGCTCGCTCCACCTCTGGCAAACTATGCGGAAAATGATGGCCTTCTGACCGGTTCGTTCGCGCCGCCCGCGCCAAGCTACCCAGCCAGCATCAAAGTTTCAACAAGGACCAGTTACAACGTCCAGGTCCAGGTACGAAATAGACTTTTAGTTACATCACATCAGACTACTTGTATATATATACCGAGCCGATGGCTTGGACTGGGGAGATGCAAAAATGGAGCGCTCGCTCGCCGTCATCTTGCTCGTCATGCTCACGCTCTGGAGCGTGCCGGCCGCGGCCGGCTACGGGAGCATTTCTCCGGTGCCGGAGGCGCGCCGCCTGGACGGGCTTCCCCGTGGCTCACCTGGAGATGCTACAACAACGGCTGGTAAATACATATATGTAGTGGTTTTGCTTGGAAACGTTCAGGTTGCGGTAGCCGCCCGATCGATCATGAACCGCGCAACAGAGACACGTTCGTTGATCAAGTTTCAGTATTTATTTAGGGAAATTTCGACTCAAAACACTAGCCAGAAGAGCTTTGTGAAAGAAATAATGTCCTTCTTCGAACAACCTTATTTTTTTTTTGAGCGAAACAACCTTAACTGGGAGTTGTCCGGGTATAGATTTTGATTCCTTTTTCGGTAATAAAAAAACTTTTTCGATATAGATTTTTTTGAGACGTTTCCCGGTATAGATTTTGATTCAGTTTTGCCTCAGAGGTATCTTGGGCCTGGCGCATGGGAATTTAGCATAAGCCCATTTATGGGCATCCATATTTTATAGGGCCAATCTTGGGCCTAAACCAAACGCATCCTAGATCCCTGGCCGCTGATTCTCAAAAAAAAAAAAAAAAAAGATCCCCGGCCGCTATCTTCAGCGTTTCCGCCGACCGGCGCAACGGCGGCGAGATCGCGGTTCGTCGGAGTGCGCGCAGTTCTAGACCTCCCGTCCCCCCCATCCCCCCACCGTCTGCGGGAGTCATACGGTGGAGGGGATTGCTGTTGCCAATGGGGAAGAAGATGGACTACCTTCTTCCAGGTAGATGCAGTGCAGGCCCCTCGCCGCACCTGCGACGGGCTACCTCCTCTCCTCAACCCAGGTGAGGAACTCCAAACCAGATCCGATTCCAAATAAGGCCGAGGAGGTTCGCTGTTGCCAATGCCGAGGCCTTGTCCACTCAGGGGCCTTCATCATGAAAAATAACTGTTACTGCTCTGCTAGTAGTATCAAACAAGGGGATCGATGTGAATATTGTAGTGCAAAACTGACTGGGAAAGGTAACTGTTTAATCCCACACATTTAAGCATAAGTTGTTGTGCATATCTAAGATTTGACGAAACCTAGTAGAACATGTCTCTTATTTTAGCTCGGTTGGCTGTAGTTTAGGTCTATCAATATCGACCATTTCAGATCGTCCAGGTGGAAATTAAGTTAATCTTGCAGGTCACTTAAAAACATGTGGTTTTCCTTTATAATTTTATTGTTGTGCCATGGAGCTCTCCTTTTCCCCATACAACTTGAGAACATTGTCTTGGCAGTCGGATAAGGTACTAAAACTTGTGTTAATCCAGAAATCGGGGGAATGAACAACAGAATACCATCGGGAAGAGACACAGGAGCTTTGACCAGAGGCTATGTGAAGAAACTAAGGATTGCTGTGCCTGAAAAACCAGGGTTTAAAGCTTTTGTGAATGCAACTTCTCATAATGTCAGTGGCTATTGCATTGATATCTTTGAGGCTGCTGCGAAGAAACTACCACATGTTCTTCGTTATGAGTTCGTTGCTGTTGATGGTTCTTATGACGAACTAGTACGCAACGTGTCTTCGGGGGTGAGCCTTGCTCCTTTCACTTGCATGCCATTTCTGCATTTCGTGAGAATCACATAACTCACACTGTACTTTGTTGGTTCTTACAACCAGAACTACGATGCAGTAGTGGGTGACACAACTATAACCGCAGAGCGAGCTGTAGATGTGGACTTCACGATGCCATACACCGAGTCAGGCGTGTCACTGCTTGTGCTCACCGAGAATGACTCCAAGTCAGCAATTGAATGGGTGTTCCTAAAGCCACTAACAACACAACTTTGGTTAGCACTTATGGGGGGATTCTTCTTCACTGGACTTGTTGTGTGGACGATCGAGTGGCCCAGAAACCCGGAGTACCAAGGATCGAGTTTGAGACAGTGCAGCACTGCTCTCTACTTTTCTTTCTCGACTTTGACATTTTCTCATGGTTAGCAGGCTCAAACTTGCTCACAATACTTGATCCATTATAAGTGGTTACATATCTTACATTATGTCTGGAATACTCTAATCTATTGATTATCGTAATATCTGCACAGGTCAAATTATTAGAAGCCCCATGTCGAAAATTGTTGTGGTGATATGGTGCTTTGTTGTGCTGGTTATAGTGCAGAGCTACACAGCTAGCTTATCATCCATTTTGACTGCAAAGAGGCTCCGGCCCTCAGTGACAGATCTTGAGCAGCTCCGATCAAATGGTGATTATATTGGATACCAATCTGGATCATTTGTACATTCTGTCTTGAAAAAAGAAGGCTTCAATGTCAATAGGCTAAAGGAGTATGCGAATAAAGAGGAATATGCTAAAGCTTTGAGGAAGGGATCAAAGAATGGAGGTGTCTCAGCTATCGTTGATGAGATCCCATATATAACCTCGTTTCTCTCTGACCCTAAATACCATAATGAATTCCAGATGGTTAATCGCATATACAAGACACCTGGACTTGGTTTCGTAAGCTTCTTACTCTAGCACTTCAGTAGATGCAATCTGCATCCTTACAATAGCTACACTGACAAAAACAATATTGCCTAACTAGCATCATGTTTTTGTTTTCAGGTGTTTCCTCAAAAATCTCCGCTGGTGCATGATCTTTCGGTTGCCATCCTGGACCTTGGGGCTGAGGGCTCACGAATTGAAAAGAAATGGTTAGGCACAGAAACACCATTGCCCAGCTATGGCATCCCCAACACGGACGCGACACCTCTCACTTTGCGAAGTTTCTCTGGTCTCTTCATCATCACTGGATGTATGTCAGCTCTCATGCTGTTGATAAGCATTGCCAAGTCGGTTCATGCCAAATACACCAAAGTGAGGGATTCTGATATGCAGAGTGCTGATGGAGATCGCAGAAGTGAAGGCCACAGAGGATCTGGTCTGCTGCAGAACGGCATGGGCAATGGGTCTATGGCTGATCAACCCCACCATGAAGCCAGAAATGAGCATCCTCAGGGTGTCAATGGGATCAGAGAAAGTCCTGGTGATGTAGAACCCAATGACTCTGTGCCCGAACACGCCATCCTAATCGAGATGAGCACTCGATGAGATGCCAACAACTGTTCTGCATAGCGCGCATCAGATCAGAAGAAATGAAAAATACTTTCGTTCCATCTTATGCGGATATTCACCAATGTCATAAGGGAATGAGTGTAAGAAGGGGTGATGAGCCCAAATCATAGCCTAGCTAGGAATAGCAGTTTCTGTGACTGATACCCACATTAATTTATTTTTCGAATTGGTTGTTGTTGGTCTTATGATCGCTGACAGGCTAGTGCCAAGGAAATCCTACTGTCTGCCCGATTATTATGGGAACTAACAACATTTGTCTGATTTATAGAGGGTGTTTGTTTCCAGGGACTTATTGGTTTAGGGACTTAAAAAAGTCCCTATAAGTCCCATCTAAACCAAACAGGAGGGACTTATAGGGACTTAAAGTGGGCATTTGGGACTTATGAAATAAGACTCTCAAGGAGAGTCTTATAGGGACTTATAGTTGTAATATGGTCTTATAGGGACTTATAAGTCCGAGGAACCAAACAGGTAGGGACTTTGTAGGGACTTGAGACTTATAAGTTGGGACTACAAAAGGTCTTAGGACTTATAAACCAAATAGGGCCATACTTTGTGACAGGAGGTATATACTGTAGCCCAGAGTTGTACATGTCGAAAGAAAGCTGTTCCACATTTTTGTTACTTTTGCACACTGCAAGATACTTGTCGTTCTTGTATCTGGAATTCAAACAGTTCTCGGTCGAGAGAAAATATGGAGACCAATTGGTCGCTGAAGATAGTCTGAATGCATATCCAGTTAGGGCATCTCCAACACGGACCCTCGAGCCACTCGCAACCGCCCGGACTGTTTTACCATCAAAAGCAAGCTGTATCGGTCCGCTCGACAACCCGGACGCACTTTTCCTGCAAACCAGAGACAAAAGGGGGGCTTTGGGGGTGTTCGGACCGCTGCCACGTCCACTTCTGACTGCCCTGGCCCACCATTAACCCCATCCCTAGCCCCCGCGCTTCCCGCCCAAAACGGTCAGTGCCACTCCAGAGCGTCAGTGCCGTATTCATGCCCGGCCAGAGCGGACGCGACCTCTCACTGCTGTCGGCATTGAAACTGCACGACAGCCGAGAGAGCGCCGCCCGCGCCGCTTCCCGGTGCACGCGTGTACTCCGCGTTCAAACGACACCTCGGCGGTCCATCGCCCTACATTAATCATATGCATTTGCCGAGGAATCTACTCCTGCGCCACCCGTCTTTTCGTCTGCCGCCCACCATTGCCATTCGCCCGCTATATAAACTTCAGCCTCGGCCATAGTCGTAGTCATCCTCCTCCGGTCCCTTTCTCCTCTCCGCACCACGCTCACCATAGCCTCCTCGCGCTCAAAAGCCCTCTAGGATAGCCTCTCGTTCGACCAGAAGAAGGAGATGACCGCCATTGCTGTCGGCTGACAGGCCGGCAGGCAGACGGAGGCCGGTGATGTCCCGATGGAGTACGCGGGGAAGGACGTGTCTAGAAAATCGTATGAGGTTCAATCTTGATGTAGTTTTGGACTGTATATTTCCTCACTTTGAGGAATGTTTTTTGCTGAAACCAATGTACAAATCCAGTATCCCAACGATTTTATTCCCCATTGCCCCATGGACATAGATCAAGTTTTTTCTTCCAAAAATGTATTGAATTTTACTATGATTCACTGAAGTTATTTGACAAAGAGAAATGTTCTCTGTATAGTGGATAATAGTACTCGTCGGAAGCGGATTTGTAGCACCCCCGGGTGCTCCACACCCCTATACGAACATTAAATTCAAAAAGATACCGAGAAATTTGAAAAAATTATGAGATTTTGGGATATCAAACCTGGGGTCCCGATCTACTTCCGTGTGAAATTTCACGAAAAAATACCAGGAAACATATTCGTGGCAAAAAAGACAAAAAGTTTCTATGTATAGAAAAAAACCTTTTGGATGCATTTTTGTTCAGACAGTATTTCCTTCACCGCAGATACGTTTTCTGGTATTTTTTCATGAAATCTCACAGAGGAGTAGATTGAGAACTCGTGATATCCCCAAATTTCAGTTTTTTTGAATTTTTTTACGATTATTATTCATATAGGGGTGTGGAGCACCCAGGAGCTCCTGTGTATTTTCCTCATCATAGATCCTTTTACTCGCTAGCAACAAGTACTCTCATTTTTAGTTATATGTACTGCCCGTGACATATCTCTTTTCTTCCATGGATAATCTATTATATACATGCTGATTTTTTGGTGCTCGAGTTTGGACTGAATATTTGCAGGTGCTGATCTTGCCACAAGTTGCTGAGTTGCTGCCTAAGTGCCGGTCAAGGATATGGAGATCGACGACCAGGTGGTCACCCGGCGTGCTCGCATGCAGCCCTCAGTGCCAAGAGAAAGGATGTGGCCATGTGTATTAGAAATGGTCAAATTGCTTTTGCTCTGGTCTGCATGCCCTCTTGTTGCTGTCATGGAGGCTAACCATAGCAAACTTTTACATCCAGTTTTGCATCCATGTCTACTTGATGAAATGAACACTGGTATTTCATGTTCATGACTTATGTATATTAGATGATTCTGAAGCAACTGGGAGTCTCTCCTCAACTGACCCCTTTGCTACAGGTATTTGTGTTCGTTTCTTCAAGGGATAAGTATATTTTTCATCCTCGAACTTTTCCGAGAGTTTAGAAATTGTTCCTCAACTCAAAACCGGATAGTTTTCATCGCTCAACTATAAAAACCGGATAGTTTTCGTCCCTCGTGCCCCTTCGGGCGGTTTTAGTACGCGGTGAATAGTAACTCGGTGAACAGTAAAACTAAAAAAAATAGCAAAAAGAATCAGAAAAATCTGAAATTTTGCAGCATCAAAGATACTCTGGTGCGCAAGACCTGTGCAAAATTTTGTGGTGTTTTAACATTCGAGCAGCTCGTGACAAACAAAAAACTGTAAATATGTATGTCGGTGAACAGTAAATTCAAAAAAAATAGCAAAAAGGTAAAAATATTATGAAACTTTTTGGCATCAAAGATGCTCAGGTACGTAAGATGCGTGCAAAATTTCATGATCAAATGACATACGAGGAGCTCTAGCAAAAAAAAAAAATAGCGCATGTTTTCAAAAAAATAATTTTGAGCCAAGTTTTGTTTTTTTTGCCACGAGTTCGTACAATGCCCAAACACCACGAAAATTTGACCGCACGTTGAACACCCAAGCCTCTTTGATGCCAAGAAAATTCATATTGTTTTGATTTTCTTTGCTATTTTTTGAATTTATGTTCACCGACGTATATATTTCCAGGTTTTTGTTTGCCGCGAGCTGCTCGAATGTCGAAACACCACTAAATTTTGCACGGATCTTGCGCGCCAGAGTATCTTTGATGCTGTAAAATTTCATATTCTTTTGATTTTTTTGCTATTTTTTTATTTTACTGTTCACCGAGTTACTATTCACCGCGTACTAAAACCGCCCGAAGCGGCACGAGGGGCGAAAACTATCCGGTTTTGATAGTTGAGGGATGAAAACTATCCGGTTTTAATAGTTGAGGGACGATAAATATCCGGTTTCGAGTTGAGGGACGATTTCTAAACTCTCGAAAGAGTTCGAGGACGAAAAATATACTTATCCCTTTGTTTAAACAACAAAGAAAATCCCTCAAGTTTTTGTGATAAGCTTATATGGAAATTATGATAACCCTTATGACACATACATCTTTTAGGAAAAATAAATTCATGAATCCTGCAAAGGAATGTCATGTCTGTGGTCGAGGAGAAGAATGACGGTCTTGTGGCTCTAGCTTCGCCCGTCCGATAGTCCTTCATGCTCAGTTGTAGCGATTGTTTTGGGTGTGAACATTTTCATGTAATTTTGTTCCCACAACAAAATTTATAATTATAATCTCACATATCTTACACTCAGTTTATAAGGAAACAACTGGACTAATGTTAAGAGGTAAATACACCCAAAGTCATAAAACTTGCACGCGATGATCAGTTTGATGCACAAACTTGTAAAATACGTGTTTCTGGTCATCAAACTTGCACGAGCATATACGGTCACATTTCATGTACACGGATGTATTCATGGCCTATGTGGCATTCCAGTGTGGCCAGGGCCCACTGTCATCCACTGTAGCATGTAGATCTGCAGAGAAGCCTTTGGCTTTTTTATTTTCATATTAAGCCCCTAAAAATATAAAATGAAAAAATAAGCGATGTGGGGTTTTGAAGCTGCAACGTACCCTAGTAGTCTCACGTGGACAACCACCAGACTACTGATCATTCATGTCTATATAGCACGACTAATTTCTGTATCATATAAACAATGATTGAAAATAAATTTTACAAGAAATGTAACACGAAAAAATGAGCACCGTGGTTTCGACCATGTGACCTTGTGGTCAAGGTTAACTAAGATTACCACCGACAACACAACACGCCCAGATGTAAGAAAACAATTTATATTCTTGTGTTTGTGACATTCAAAAAATATTATGTATTACAAAAAAGGTAAGCGACATTTTAAAAGTTTCAAAAACTTGTATTTGAAAAATGTTAATGAACACAACACGTCCAGATTAACATTTTTTCAAATACAATTTTTGAAACTTATGTGTATTGAAACATATACTCCATATGATACACATATGTTTTGATGCTTTAAATACTCCAGTATACATCTATGTTATACTCCAGTATACATCTATGTTTTGATACACATATATTTTAAAAACTCCAGTACACATCTATGTTTGCAGTATTTTAAAAAAATATATGCTTAATACTTTTTGTACATATGATAATTTTTTTTCAAATACAAGTTTTGAAACTTTTTTCAACTATGTTTATAACATTTTCGGATGGTACGAAACAGTTTTAAGCTCCACAAACAGTTTTATACATTGTATAGGCATTTAAAAACTGTTATGCCCAGTTTTTTTGGAATGCATGAACATTTTAAAAGGCGACGTATCATTTTTAATTACACAAATGTGGTTTACAATGTTTAAACATTTTTTAAGTGCCACACACTTTTTTGTAACACATAAACATTTATTAAATATCACAAACACAAGAATATAATTTTTTTACATAGAACAAGAAGGAATAACAACATGAAAAATATTTATCCCATTTGGATATGTTGTGTTGTCGAAGCCCGGTGGTAATCTTAGTTAACGTTGACCACGATGTCACATAGACGAGCCACATTGCTCCCTTTTTGGGGGTTACATTTCTTGTAAAATTGATTTTTCTATCGTGTTTATATGATATAAAAATTATCCGTGCTACCTAGACATGAATGATCATCGGTTTGGTGGTTGTTAACCCGAGCCTAGTAGGGGCACGTCCCTAGTTCGTAACCGAACCATCCCTTGTTTTTCTATTTTATTTTAGGGGCTTTATATGTAAATAAAAATCATTTTATTTCAGGGACTTAATAAGTTAAAAAGTAGGTGCATAATACGTAAATAAAGAAAAAGCCTACAAATCTACCATGCGTCGTGGGCTTACAGTGGGCCTTGGCCATGCTGGCATGCCACATAGGCCACGGATATGTCTGCGTACATGGAATGTGACCGTATATGAACGTTTGTGCAAGTTTAATGACCAGAAACACGTATTTTATAAGTTTATGCACCAAACTAACCGTCGCGTGCAAGTTCTATGACTCCTGGTGTATTTACCTCTAATGTTAATGATCCAGTGTTGACAATAAAAAAGATGGAAGCACATTGTGTGGCTTTCCGTGTAGTCTACCTTTACTTTTTGAGTGAAGATCCTTATGTACACCTAAATTGCATCTAAAACTTATCAATTGTTAATTGGGACGTTGCACCATTTGGCCTCCATGTTACCTCAATAACGTAACAAATTATGCATGCTCAAGTATATATTTTGAAACATAGGTGTTACTTAAATTTTCATATAAAAGCGTTAGAATTTTTTCCTTAAGTGCTAGATAATAAAACCTAAAGTACTAAACAATACAAATATTTTTAAAGCATTCATAGTCTTAAATGGGACTCTACGTCATTTGGACGCAACGGGTCATCTAGTAAAGGAATTTATCCTGGATGCTTCGGCTGACCAATGCTATGCCTGGGAATATACCTAAGTTGCCCGATAACCTTTGTCAGGCAAAACAACTCTATAAGTTCAATTCAATGCATGACAAAACTTGAGTGCACCAGACAGACACATTAAATTCTACTACATTCTTGATTGAGACGAGGGAGATTTTTCTACTACGTTGATGATGCAGCATAATCACCCCGCTCACCAGATCACGTACGGACCGAGGGAAATCCTCTGTTCCATAGTAATGGATCTTCGAAACCCAAAGCAGCGTCAAACTTAGCAATTTCATTGCAAACGGTTCTGTTTCGTTCTGTTGATTGAGTTTAAGGAACCACCCTCCCAACCCTAGCCGCCCCTCCTCCTCCCTACCCCCTCTCCTCCTCCCTTCTCCTCCCTAGCCGCCCCTCCTCCTCTTTCCTTCCTCGCCGCCGCTTGAGGCAGCCGCCGGGCAAGCCCGGGGCGCCAAGGATGGTGGCGGCAGGGCCTCGGTTGCCCTGCTTCTGCGTGGGGAACCCCGGATCTGGAGCGGCGACTTCATTGGCAAGGCACGGCCGGCTAGCAGCCGTGTGGGCGGTGGATCTGGCGTCCCGGCAGCGCGGGCGGCGGGATCCGGTGGTCGTTGGCGGCCGGCGGTGTTCTGCGGAGGCCGGTGCGCGCGATCTGGCGCCTCCGCTCTTCCCCTGTTCGGCGCGCGGGCCAACCTCGTCGGGCCACGCTTCCTTGGGTCGCCGGTTACATGCGAGAAAAGCGGCTGGCGGTGGCGGGGATCTAGTTCCTGAGAAATCCCTGGTCGGCCATGGCCGGCCGTGTTAAAGGCGACGCCTGAGGGCGCCGTTCCCCTCCTTGGAGGCGTCGGTATGGACTGATCCCCTCACTTCCCCTTCCCCTAGGTCTCCCGGGCGAAAGCCCTAACTTTGTTGGGCGACGACGGTGCTCACGGCGCCGTTCCTTTCTTGAAGGCGTCACTTTGGGAACCTTGGGGCTGGGTGGCGCTTGTGGGTGGTGGGCGACGGTGGTGGTGCGGCCCTATCCTAGAATGGATCTGGGTCCGTTGCTTGGAGATGGACTCGCGTAGGTGGAGGTCGTCGTTTGGCGTCATGGTGGCGTCGATGGCGGAGGCACCTGCCAAGGTTGGCACCTCAATCTGCTCTGAAGATGGACCAGTGGAAGATGGCGGCGACGACACATGTGAGTGCGTCAGACCAGTTTGTGCCCCGGACCCGGTATGTGGCTCGGTCAGGGCCTCCAGCTTTAGATGTTAGACTTAGGTGAGAGGTCTGGGTATTTGGCCTAGGTTGCACCCCTTCATTATATGGATTGGAGTAGCGGCAGATGTTGCCAAGACGGCGGATTCAGGCATATTGTTGTATATTTTGTAAGGTACTCGAGAATAATAAATAAAATGACCGCATGCATCTCCCAGATATAGAGATCGGGAATCATCCTCTTTTTCTAAAAAATCCATGTTGCAAACTCTATTGCAATATAGAGTACATTAACTAAATCAAAATGTCGCCAGTACAATACATTAACTTTATCAAACGAGTCCTGATAATTAGATCCTAGAATCATCTGAACAATGCCAAACTTGACAGCCGCCTGCAGGGTTGCCACAACGACCAACGCTTCTGCTGCATAGCAGCGTCTTGGAGGTTTATAAGCCTTCCATGTCATTGCCAGCAGGCAGCAATGCCCGGCCATCTTGATTCCTCACAACTGCTCTTGCTCAGGCCACTGCTGCCATCACGCCACTTGCTCAGGACCTGCACAAGGCATCCATCTTTTCTTCAGCGCCTCCCTCGCCACTAGAACTCTCCTCCAACAGGGGAGGGCGAGCTGCCCCAATGCCCGCAGGGGATGGCAAGCACCCGCAAGGAGCTGCGCTGTCACGCGAACGCGTGGGGGAGAACCCGCGGCGGCTCGTGCAGGCAATCGCCAGGCGAAGACGAGCTGTACCGGCGCCTGCGGACGTGGACGAGAACCGGTGACGAGCCGCAGTGGCTCGCACGGGCATCAGTGAGGCGTGGGTGAGCAGTCCACCGTCGGGGAGCTACGGTTGCTCGCACAGGCGTGGGCAAGTTAGGGCGAAGAGCTGCGGTCGCTTACGCAGGCAGTAGTGAGGTTCGGCGACGAGCAACCCATATCCAACCAGTCCACACGCATCAGATAAGGTTAGAGGCACTTGGGCGAAAATCCATTTTTGCATCTGAGCTCATCTGCACCCATGCTGATGAAAAAAATCAAAATAAATACTTAACAAATTCAAAAAATTCATTTTTTGTGTGGTAGAAAATGTGAGCTCAAGTGGTATCCACGTGCGGTTGAATTAGTTTTGATTAATGAAAACTTATTGTGCCAGTCAACTATGTATCCAGTGTATGGATCTGTTGACTTCTGTCCTTCAATGCTATTTATCTTTCATTCCTGTACTACACCGAAACTATTGTAGCGTCCGAGCAAAAAAAAAAAACCCTTCAATTTGAACACTTTGTTTGAAAAGAAATAAAGATGCATGCGTCTGGGTTTACAACCTTATTAAACAAACAAGTAGCTTTGTGTCCACTTAGTTTTCAGAGAGAGAAATCACGGCGAACAAAGATTCTCAAAAAAGTTTGTCTTCAATTTAAGATATTTTGCAATAGTCAAGAGCCGGGTCGGTCGTGCATCCAGCAACAACCTTAACATTGTGTTTACAGGGAACAAACCATCAAGAACAATAGCATAAGAACTAGCCTCATCTCTCTACGACTGGTAGGCGGAGCAACCCCCCCTCTCCCTCGCCATGCCCTCTCCAGGGCGACTCGAGGGCGTCTAGGGTTTCCCCGGCGGCGCCCCTCTCCATCCTCCCTCCCTCCCTTGCCGTCACTCGAGGCGGTCGCCGGGCTGCGCCTGTGCGGCTGACGATGACGGTGGCGGCGAGGTCTCCGTCGCTTCTCTCTCGTGAAGGACTCCGGATCCAGGGCAGCAAGGCGGCGCCATCTCTGGCTGGTGGCGTGCGCGGGAGGTGCGGGCCGGCTTCCTGCTCGGCTTCTCGGGCGGCGAGGAGCAGGCGGATTGTGGCCATGGGGCGGCGTGGTTACCCGTCCTCCGCTCCAGATCTGAAGGCCAGGCCCCCCCTCTCTGCTTCTTCCTCCGCTGGCGCGTTCGATTTGGGGCCTCTGGCCGCTGGATCCGGTGCCGGCGGGTGCTCCCCAAACTAGTGGTGTGGGAAGAGCCCGGGGGAAATCCCTGTTTGGTTTGTTCCAGCAAGGCGGCGGCGGCGCCTTTTTGGCGTCGGTCTACTCCTTGGAGTCGCCGTTGTGGGCTCCCCTCCACACCCCGGCCAATCTTCCCGGGCGAAAGCTCGAATCCCGGCTAGATGGGCGGCGGCGGCGCCAGGTGCATCGTGTCCTCCTTGGAGGCGCCGCCTGGGGAAGATTGGTGCTTTGTGGTTATGTGCAGCAGCGTGTAGGTGGGTGGCTGGTGTCTATCGAGTCTCTGTGGCTCGGTAGCTCCTTCACTTCGGCAACTCTTCCGGCGGCTTACCCTCTACTATTGGCCTCCTTCGGTGTCTGCGGTGTTGCTGATGTGCGTGTGCTCCGACTTGTGGTCGTGCTCCGTGGCTGGCCCAGACTCGAGACCAACCGTTGCTCTAGCTCTCGGGTGAGCGTCTCTACATTCGACGGTGCGGCGCCTTCGAGCCTAGGCGAGGGGAAGGGATCCCCTCCGATGTTAGAGAGGGCAGGTGTTGGGTCATCTCCTCTGCTGGTTTCCAGTCCCGTGTTCGATTCCTCTACCGGTTGCTGATCCTTGAGTCTTCACTCGTAGTCGTTTTGGTGCCTTGTTGTAGTGGACTTATCCTCAACTAGCAGTCCTTAATAGTTAATCTTCTGTTTGCTGGTTGTAGGTGTAGCGTTGTAAGCTGTTCTTGTAGCTCCCTTGTATCGTTTGGCTGATGTTGTGTGGTGATCTTGTTCTTGTACTCTTGGCCGGTTGATGGCTTTGTTAATTTAAAGCCGGGCTCTTCTTAAGCCTTCGTTCTAAAAAAAAATCTTTCTACAACTACGACTACATCACAGAGACTCGAGGATTGACATCTCAAATCTAAGAAGCGAACAAGAATTTCGCCATTTTGCGTCCAATAGCCACTACCTACTGTAGATCACTTATGCATGTACCGACGAGACATACCCTTTTCTTTTATGAACTACTTTGCAGCGAATCAAGTCTTGGGATAAGTTACCAAGCATTACAACAAAATCAGATATAGCTTATTAATCCATGGGCACGCCACGCACTACCCGCTACTAAATAATTACGCCTTGAAGACTAGGCGTTACTAGCAATCTCCACTAGCTATTAATCACGTCAATTGCCATCTTCGTGGCCATTAGGCCCCTCCCAATGCTCCATCTTGTATAGGTGCTAAGAGCATTTCTAGTGGCTTGTCTAAATTTGATAGTCTATATCTACATACACACAATAGTGTAAAAAGATTCTTGTTTAGATAACCTAAGTTTTCTAGCGGATTGTCTATATACATGATGTCTATATTCTCTCTCACATATTTTAATAGTATCTTATAGCAGCTATATTTTCTAAAAATCTTATGTTGGTCATTTCTGAGTTGTTCTCATTTATTTTTTTCATCTGCAAGACATACAAAGGAGAAAATAAACCAGTTGTGAAATTATTTTAGGTTCAGCACTAGCAACACCCTATATAATTTACAAGAAATAAACAATAGCAATAGGTTCAACCCTGATGAGGCGGCGGTCTAGGCGCAACAACCTTCATGACCAGCGCCGGCGCGGCCGCCTCCTTGCCGACGTCCTCCAATTGCTCTCAATTGGTGCATGGATGAGCTCATGAGCCAGCATTTTTGGTTTGGACATTGTGGCTTGGTTGTCCAAATGTGGACGACATGTAGCTAGTTTGGACATTGTCTAAATTTTAGACGACGCAATAGACAAGCCACTGAAGACGTTTTTTGGCATGTGGTAGTCTAAATTTGGCATAGACCACCATTTGCACAAGCTACTAGAGATGCTTTAAGCCTTTCATGTAGGCAAAAAATCTGATGTGGCAAGTTATTTAAGAGGAAAGGGATGAGTGTGATGACCCCAGAAAGAAACAATGATAGGTGCGCATACCTAGGCAAAACATTTAAATGAAGGAAGCCCACCAATGCATGAAGAGCTTCAGTTGCTAAATCATTAAATGAAGCAAGCTTAGCTACAATAAGCTAAGCACCTATGCATTGGGGAGTATAGTTGCTAAGCTATTTAGGCGTTGTTTGGATAGCAAGTATTAGTAATGGATTTATAGAAAACAAGTTTTTAGCCCTTTTTTTGGAAAATCTGTTTTACTTACTTTTTTTACGAAGAATCAGTTTGTAGAAAAAGTTGTTTGGATTTGGAAAGTGTAAAACAGCTCTATGCAGTTCCTTGTTTGGAGGATTCCATTCTCCCCTCACGGTCGAAGTCGCCATTTCCCCCCTACACTTACACAAAGCTGCATCTCCGGTTGATCCTCTGGCCGTCCCCTAGACGCCGCTGCTTGTCTCCCCATGGGCCTCGACGACCTTACATGCGGACACCGGCGGCGCATGGGATGGCGGGGACGCCATGCTTCTCGTACCATCCCGTCCGGTACCAGCTGGCTGAGGGCGCATGGACTCGCTGCCATTGATGGCAAGCTGGCTAGTTCTGTGCTGCCCATGACGAACTCCTCCGATGGTTGGGCGTTTGATTCGCTGGCGGGTGTAGGTTCGCCGAACGACGATGGTGTTTTGGCGCCAGCCGCACAACGATGATGCCGTCGGGCGGACTAGCTGGCCGCTTGTCGTTCGTGGGGTGCCCTCCGGTGTTGTGCCGTCCGTGACGGTGTTTCAGCGCCAGTGGGCACAACGACGGTGGCTTCCTCGGGAACAACGACGGAGTTATCGGCGGCACGTCGACGGTCGATTTGGTGTGAATCGGCTGGTTGCGAGACGTCCGTGGTGAGCTCCTCCGGTGATTGTGCGTTCGCTGAGCGATGGGCGTGGGTTCGTAGGAAACGACAGTAGTGTCTTTCAGCGGGCATGTGACGATGAGTTCGGCCGGCGTATAAGCTAAACTCGTTTATACAAAAACGACTAATAATCGTTTTCCCAAAAGCTCACTTTTCTGGTTTTACGGGAACCGAGTTTTACTTATCCGGGAATTTGTTACGCTAACCAAACGTAGTTTTTAGTGGTTATTTCTCAAAACACGCATTAGAAAAATGGGTTTGGTAAAAACCACGTATCCAAACAATCCCTTAACGTGCTTAGCACCTCATTAAGCACCAATGGCATTGGCATCAGCCTTACATGTCATTACACTTAGTTTTTATGAACAACCGTTGTACCTCGGCATGACGCACTCTATATAAGCCTACCTAGAGCATTTGGTTGAGGCCGGGATCTTCTTTTTGGTTCTCTCTCATTCACATATATGTAATCTTCTATACATGCAGGAAGAAAATATAACAGCAGGAGTAGACACTACTAGGAAAATGCTTATAGATAGACATTTAGCAATAGCGTTGGTTAGAGACCCCACGCTACTGCTATTTAGCAGTAGTGCTGTGGCGACCGGTTTTCCTGGTATTGATTTCCAGAAAATGGCCGTCGTGCTCACCAGCCTCAGGATTTACTGTTAGCTGACGAGGCATTAAATTCCAAGCAAACATACAAATTATGTAGCTCAAGACCATTCTAGCCTGTGAGTATATCAAATGATTTCTAGAGGTTGATGGCGGAAGCGGTTTGTGGATCATCAGTGTCTGTGGAACTCCATTTCCCACGGGAACAGCTGACCAGGTTAACTCCTATCTTCGCGAGGCTGCTATGGCCGTTGCTTAGTTCCGGGGCTGTCTTCGCAACTTTCCTCTCCATGCAGGAAATCTGGCCAAGACAATAGCCAGGGACAAGCCATTGAGTATTTTGAATGTACTCACAAACATTATGAACACTGGAACAATATAAATCAAGTACTGATATAGCCCATGATCACGTCGTCAGTCATAAATAAGAGTTTTCTATGCATGCGGGCGGGTGGTTATATGCGACATGAAAGTGCAACAATAGAGTATAAATAAAATGTCACAGTCGGGCGTCTGAGCGACACCACATATAGGGCTTATAAGAGAGAATACAAACAAACAATGCCATAGTCGGGCGTCTAAGCGACACCACATAAAGGGCTTATAAACAAAAATGAAAACAAACAATGCCACAGTCGGGCGTCTGAGCGACACCACATAAAGGGCTTATAAGAGAAAATACAAACAAACAATGCCACAGTCGGGCGTCTGAGCGACACCACATAAAGGGCTTATAAACGAAATGAAAACAAACAATGCCACAGTTGGGCGTCTGAGCGACACCACATAAAGGGCTTATAAATTAAATGTTCCCAATTATTATCCCGGAGGTAGAACCATCTCAGAGATACTCGATAACTCAAATAGTGTAACGGGTTAGTCCATAACAGAAATAATACCCATGGTCCTCACAAGTCACTAGTCGGTATCCAAGTTTATAATAACCGCGTCTCCTCCGAAGATTGACCCTAGGACCAATCCTTTTCCCATCCCAGACTGTAATCCTTAACCATAGATACGGCTATACGAATAGGTTTAATCTCTGCAGAGGGTGTACTCTTTACCCACGAGTAACGGGTTTCTTTAGTCCATTGGGACTAATTCCGTCTACGGTCTTTTAATTGAAAACACACCTGATTTGCACACAGCAACGTAACTTACCGGTGTCTGGAATCACCCATGACACTTGTTAAGCAAAACTCTAAGTGGGGAGGCTACAACCTCGCGTAGGATGGGATCAAATTTATACCGCACGCTCTAAGGGGTGGCCTCCCCTCTCGGTCTCAACCGGAAACACCCATGCCCCCGGACCAGATGGCATGCCTACCGGTTACAACCGGTATCTTCCAACGTGGCCTCTCTGTACGGTGTGTGCTTGAAAGGGGTTGTCGACTTACTGAACCGTACCCTACCTGTTGTAGAGACCAGTGGTAGTACAAGTAAGGGGTTTACTGGAACAAGACTCGATCTACGATCGACTCAGGAGGTTTATAAATTCCCTGTATAACATGTATAACAAAAATATTTCAACCAATAAAATCGACACTCATTATACCTTACCATACCATACCGGACCTAACCGTCCCAACGGAGATCGGCGACAAACTCATGCCTACCCAAGGCAGGGGTTTTCCCGGATTCCTTACCGGTATGCATGCAAGGCACATGAGGATGATTTCCATCACATGTATATTCATTTCCAACAACAAGGAGATCACTAATATGCATCCATGCAAATGATCATATCACATGAAATAACGAGCTCTTCGAAATGAGGTGGTGTTATAAACGTGTCGAATAACACACCAAAATTATTATGCCGGGGTTCAGAATGCTTGCCTTCAGGGGGTGGTAAGGCAGGGTGTACTCCAAAACTTTTGAAAGTTTTCTCTCCTCTCTTCAAAATCCTATTTTAAATAAAATTGAATTAACACACAAATTTAAAACAGCACAAAAAGTTGTCTTGAAATTTTTTCAAATAAATCTTAAAATAAACTAGATCAAATTTGAGAGAGGTAGGAAAAAGAATCAACTCATTTGGAGTTTTATTTAAAAAGTTATAGACAGTCAAAGTTTTGGTCAAAATCTGACATTTAATAAAACAAAAAAAGAAAAACGTTTCAAACTGACCAAGTCGAAAGCGTACTCTGGAAAATACGTTTCCACTTATCCCGCGTGGACCACGCGGGGGTGTCGCTGACAGTGGGGTCCAGGTGGCCCACTAGTCAGGTTTGACTAGTCGACCTCCCTCCCCTTCCTCCGCCCCGAGCGGAGGCGGGACTCCGGCGATGCTCGCCGGCGAACGGCGGCGCCGTTCGAGAAACGGAGGCCATCCGCGGGCTCAGGGGATCGAGACGGTCACTCCGGTGGGCGCTACGGTCTCTGGGGTGGACGTAGCTGCCGGCGGCGAGCTTCGCAACGGACGGTGGCCGTCGGGCAAAGTGATTTTTCTCCCGCGGCGAGTCCCGATCAAAATCGAGCAGGGGGATGGATTCACTAGGGGGAGAGGGAGTTCCTGGTGAAGAGAGTGGAGAGGGGGAGGCCCTGGTGGTGCCGGAATGGCCGGGGCAGTAGCGGCGGCTGTGGTTGCCGGGGATGGAGAAGAAGACCTCCCCGGGTCGATTGCGAGCTAGGGAAGCGCCATTGGGGTGGCGTGAGGTTGCCTGCGTGCGGGAACGGGCTCGGGGCTTCCTTAAATAGGCGAGTCAAGGCGGTTCCGCGGTGGCCGCGGATAAGGTCGCCGGCGACCGTCTTTCTGTAGCCAGGGCGACGTGGCGGCGACGTGTGCTATAGGACATGCTTGTGGATGAGCTCGCGCTGCTCCAGGGGGCAGGTGGCGAGCGCTGGCGGCTTGGGCGGCACCGACCTGGCCGAGACACGCTGCGGACGCCGGCGTGCCGCCAAGGGCTCTGACGGCGGTGTCAGAGGGGCACCGGGGCTGCTTGGCGTGATGCGGAAGAAGGTTAGTGAGTGGCGTGGCTCCGTGAGGGCGGCAGAAATCAGGGGCGCGACGCGTCGTTTCGGGCGCAAGACGTGCAAAACGCTGCTCGCGCCCGAGCACGCATTTTAACGTGCTTGATTTAAAATGCTAAGGCATGCTAAGGGGCTCTAAACGACAAGAGAGTTAGCAGGGTGGGGTTGTAGGCTAGGGCAAATCCATGGGACATGCTGGTCTTGTCTGGTGATCAAGTTCACAATGCAAGCAAAAACTCATGCCAAATCTGTCCATGTTCTCAAGGTGTTTGACAAAATGCCATAGGCACCTAGGTAGTTCTTGGTGTGGCCAAAACTCCCAGAGTAGGGTCTCTTTAGATGGAAAATAGGGTGATGAGGTTAGTTTGTCCAAAGCACAAACTTGCTAGTGCAAGTTTTGCAAAACTTCAATTCTGGACAGGAGTTAAATGGCATCATTACATGGACCAAAAATGATCCAAAGGGTGCATGCTCCTGGACTTAGGGGTTTGGCAGGGAGGACAACAAGTAGGAAAAGGAATCAAGGATAAAGGAGCAACTAAAAATGTGGTTGCTGTACAAATCCTCAAGTTGGACCAGAATAGAAAAGAGGTTGATTCACTCAATTTTTCCAAAGAACATCATTAGGTTATTGCATAAAGTGGATAGTATGCTCCTACTAACATCCCAAAATTTTGGTAGAAGTTTTAAAGAAATATTTGAATAGGTGGTAGGGTAAAAATGCTCTCTGGACCAGATTTGAAAATATGGTGTAGAGCTCAAAATATCCAAAGAATGAAGTATCATTTTGCATAAAAGGGATTTAAACACATCACATGACATCCCCAAATTTTGGTGGGATTTTTAGAAGAGTTTATCAAAGGGTTGCAGTGCAAATGGAACCCTAAAACTAATGAAGAACCAATTTTGAGAAATAAAGCTCAGGGAAAAAAATAATTACATAGATAATCCCACTGATAAAAGAATTGTTTTATTTGAGAGGGAAAACAAGTGCAATACTGATTCAAAAGTTTTCACTTGGGGTAAAAACTCCATAATAATAAGGAAAAGAGTGGTTCTGAAATCAGAAGGAAATCCAGAAAATAAAAGTTTTAGTTTCCTGGAACAACTTTTCAATTTATAAAACAAGGTTGAAATTTTGGGGTGCTACAAGCGCCGGGCAACACCAGCGCTACAAGTGCACGTTAGCAGTAGCGCTGGATTTCCCGGCCAACGCTGTTGTTGATGGGCCACGCTCTCGGGCCCCTGTTGCAGCTTTAGCTATAGCGCTGGGCCTCCTGCCCCGCACTGCCGCTAAGCACACCTCCGCTTCCTCGCGCGTCGGCCCGCGCGCCCCTCTCCCCTCTCACTCACTCACACTCATAGATCGAATCCCTCAATCGTCCCCCAATCCGGCCGCCGCCCCGCGTCCTACTCCGGCCGCCCTCCCCCGCGCGGGCCCTCCTCCCCTACCGCCCCAAGACCGGCCATCCTCCCTCGCAGTCGCCCCCAGCCGACTCTCCTCCACCGAGAGGTACTCCTCCCTCCTTCCTCCTCCTTCCTCCCTCCCTAGTTATAGTTATTAGAGAGTAGTTATTTTAAATCCTATGTAGTTGAAAAAATGTAGGTTCTTAGAATAATGTAGGTTATGATCGAACCCTAGCTAGGATAGATTAGGTATGAACCCTAGGTTTTTAAATTTAGCTAGGTTTTAAAGTTAGGACAAAAAATTTAGCTAGGTTTTTAATTAGGTGTAGTTAATAGAATTTAGGTATTTTAAGTGTATATAAAAGAGTTTTAGGTGCAGTTAACAAAATTTTAGGTGTTTTAGTTGTTTTAGGTGTAGTTAACAGAATTCTAGGTATTTTTTAAGTTAAAGCAATTGTTGTTATTTTTTTAGTTAAAGCAATTTTTCCTGTTAAATGCAAATTTGCAGTGGACATGTCATATTTTGAACATGTCACATTTTGGACATGTAATATTTTTCCGAGTGGCCTATGTTTTGCCAAAAATGTTGATTCGTTTACGTTCTGGCAAATTTCAGGCGCTTGATATGTCCTGCTTTTAGCAAAGGTCATGCCGAATTTTGCTAAGTGTTTATTAAATTTGTTTTCATAATTAAGCATTTTGTTATCGACGTCGACGATGCCTATCCCGCATCCTCGTCGTCGAATCGGCGGAGGACTCCTGCTTGAGCCAAGGGGCCATGTCCGGGACTGGGCTCCGCCAGGCTGGTACTGGGTTGTGCTACCTTCTGGTGAGCACAGCTTAGTGAGGAGCCAGCCCGTCGTCGACCCGGAGCTTCTTTGGTGGAGGTCACGTGGGCCTGCATTGGTGCAGAGGCTTGAGTCCCCCGCGCAGGTGGTACATCACCGTGTCACGAAGGAGAACGCGCACGTCCAGCGCTACATGGTTGCGTTGGCGAACGACCGGTTCTCCAATACCTGGCAGATTCTTTGGGGATCCCACCAGAGCTATGATCCGGTGATGGTTCCTTCTCTTTGGGTGTCCACATGACCCTTTGAACCTAGAGGAGCTATTATTCGAGATGTATTAGTGATATTATATGATGATCTTTGCTACAAACTACTATATATGTATTCGATGATGGATTGTTAATTACCTATTAGTTATTTGCTTATTGAATGCAAAAGATGAGCACGGTTTGTGCTACAAACTACTATATATGTATTCGATGATGGATTATATGATGATCTTTGCTACAAACTAGGTTCGATGATGATCTTTGCTACAAACTACTACAAACTACAAATTTTAGGTGTTTTAGTTGTTATATGACGATCTTTGCTACAAACTACTATATATGTATTCGATGATGGATTATCAATTACCTATTAGGAAATGTCTGACGACGAAAGGGAATTCGCTATGTGCGAGTACTACGAAGATAAGCGCGGTCTGTGCGACAGGCCTCACCTGGTAGAAGGTCGGCGCTTTAGCATCAAGCTCCAAGAGACCTTCGGTGTTGAAACAGTACGCAATGACGACGGGTGTTTTTTGTTATTTTTTGCACGACTTCTCTGCTTCTTCAACGTGTAATTTCCGTCTTTTACAATTCGACTAGCTTATCCCATGCCATGCAAGACGCTATGTCTTGGAGAAGATGTGTTTTGAAGATCATGAAAGCATGGAGACGAAGATAATTCAACTAAGGACCCATCATGGTTATGATTTTGCTGTAAATCTGTACAATTCTGTGAACTCATCCAATTTTGGTTGCTTGAATTGGGAAGCCCTTTGCAAGGCGTATGATTTTCATGATGGTATGCTTCTCACCTTCGATCTTGGTGATCCTGACATCGACGAAAATAATATGACCATTTGGGTCCTTGTTGACATGCTTCCAGTTCTACCGTTGTGTGAGTTTCTCAAACATATTTATTAAGTAATTTATATTGTTTATTTCAAAAATATTTGACAGCTTATTCCCATTGACAGCTTATTTTCATTCTTCAAAAAATGTACGGAAAATGGTAGACAGAACCTACTACTACAATGATGAAGCACAATTAACTTATAAGGAGAAAGATGGTCTTGTCGCATTTTTTACTAATCTTGAGAATTACAATAGCTATTATCAAACTCCTCCACATTATGGTCAATACGTGTCACTAGTGCACGTGTTGAACTACGGTAACATCAATGGAGATAGCATGGTAAGATTTTCTACTATTACGACATCCGTGCATCTTTTGCATAAATTCTTCTAAAACTAAACTACATTGCTAACTACAAAGTTATTACTATGTTTTTGAACAGAAAATCCCGATGGATTGTGTGCCTCATCTGATGTTGCCGAGAGGTCGTGTTGATGTTATGATCTTACGACCACCACGGCTAGGTCAGCCGCAATATCCACATCACTCCTGTCCATACCGGATTTCTAGAAGCGAGGAAGTCATGATAATAAATGATTTCAAAAAATGTTTGAACCATCGTAGAGAGCTACTTGGAAGCAACATTGTGCGTAGGCCAAGACTTGGAGATGGATGATCTCCGTTCTTTATAATGGAGAGTCAATTTTCCTTAATGGAGAGTCAATGCCTATCTTGTTTTATGATATTTTACCTAAGAGAGGGTAGAGTAGGTCCTATGAGAGGAGTAGGTCGTAGCTAGAATGTGTTATTATGTGCTACAATGTGTTAGAGTTGATGATGATGATGAGGAGTTATGATTATGACTAGTGACCAACTTGTTATATGATGTCTCATTGACGAACATTGTTTGGTGCTGATGACAAGTGGTAATGAATATGCTATTTAAAAAGACTAGTTCATAATGAGTTGTTATTGTATAAAAGATATATCTATTTAAACATGTCCAACGCCAAAATGCTAAAAAAACATAAATTTTAGCAGTGGCACGGGCCAAAATATTACCAGCAGCGCTCTCCAGTGCCGCGCTACTAGTACCTGAACTTACCAGTAGCGCTGGCCTAAACAAGCGCTACTGCTACAAAATAGTAGTAGCACCGTAGCAGTAGCGCTGGCGCCCGCGCTACTGGTTGCTCAAAAACTAGCGCTACTGGTAAGGTTTTCCCTAGTAGTGAGAGTATTACCACCTCCACGAGGGCCCGAACCTGGGTAAAAAATCCCTGTGTGTTCCCATTTGCCTCTCGCTAGATCAAGCTCTCCCATCATCTTACTTTCAGAATTAGAACCACGACAGTGCACGTCCGTCTGCGTCATTGGCAGAGAGAGAGAAAGAGAGAGAAGATGGGCCGCGCAGGAGGTTGAGGTGAGAGGTGAAAGTTCCTCCCGCACGACCGGTTGGCGGATGATGCCTGCTCCAAACCAATGGGCACATCCCTCAAATATGAAGTCTCGCAGGTTGAATATGAAGCGCCTTCATAAATTATGGCGATTTGGAGCAGTATGGGGATTTTATTAGAGTATCACTTGATCTAAATGTTAGAAAATAAACTTTAGGGTTAACATTAATAGGATCTTGATCTCAAGATTAGAACACCATAGATAAAAAATGGAGGTGTTAGTAAGAACCTGAGATGGCCTTGGCCATCGTTGGCAAAAGGTGCAACCCCCTTCCTGCTAGATGTAGAGCAACAACAGTCCAGTAGCGCCACTGGCATGACCCTTGTGGATCTGAAGATTAATTCCAACATTCTCCCCCTTAATCGTAAGGTTAACAACAAACATCATAAGCCCACTCTTAATAGAAAGAATATACCAAATTAAGGTGTTCTAATGGGCAGTGAAGTGCCATTGAACCTCAATACTTACAGTGCACCATTCTATCTCGAAATGGATAGCATATTACTTTATGGGAGTTGGTTTATTTGATGGTCCTAATTCCAGGATCAAAAGGCTTTCCTAACCCATGCCGACAACATTAACATAGACGTGTAAATGGTAAGCCTTAGTAAGTGGAACTGCAGAAACTTTATTAATCAAACATCATAGGTTTGATCCTGGACTCTATCTTTCACTACGGAGACATAATGTCAATGGTTTTGTCAATACCAATTGACTTGTTGTTACTCGCATAGAGAACTGTGTGTTCATAATTGCAGCAAGTGGTTTAATAATGTTGTCCACCACTTTCAAATTCAGGAGTAAAATTCTTTCGACATACAACCTGCCCAGTGGTCTCTTAACATGCCACATAATAAATTGCATCATACTGATGCCATCAAAATCGTACTGGAGCTTTTCCACGATATAGCTCCACATGCAAGGGTGAGGATGCAACATGATGTGGGAACTTAATATCCACACACCTCGCAAAAACAATGTATAAATAACCTACGATATCAAGGTTACCAAACATCTTATTAGTGAGCATGTAAACATTATTGCCTTGCATGTACTGCCAAGACTTTTGTGGCGGCCTTTCCAGTGGTCTATTTCTGGACTTAGTTGTACAATTGCCAATTCCCGATCATAAATAGGGCATGATCATATTTGAATACACATATTGCTTCTAACAACTGAAGCATAAGGAACTAACATTATCTGATCAGTTCATAATGGTTCCTCAAACACTAAGATGTCCACCTTTATTGCCCTTGACTTTAGTAGCAGGTGCGGTAGAGTACTATACCACATAATATTTTCTTTCATACTCTATGGACGTATGTCATTATAATAGAACTTAGACTCCTTTTGGACCTATATCTTGGCGAAAATCAATACAAGAAAAGTATGAGGCATCACCAAGATCCTTTATATTACAAATAGAAGATAGAAATCACTTGGCTAGCCAAAATATTCCATCTCCATAGGTCATGATCTTACCCCCCCCTCATCTTATAGTATGATCAAGTGTCCCAACACTTGTATTATCTCATAATTGTAGTTCTTTAGATAACATGCCTTATGTCAACTTTACCCATGACAAAACATTATGGCTCAGTCATACATTTCTCAACTAAGTCAACACAAGAGCATGCCATAATAATAAAACAAGCGTCACAACAACTCACTGATGAAATTGTATTGAGTTCCATACATCATTAGAGCTCATAATCTTCATCCTATATGGCAACAAGCAACTAAGATGAGTCATTCACACACATTATCGATCACAGGGAAATTGTTGAGTCCCAACACCAAGTGTTGCATTAGTTTTTCTTCTTCTCAATTTACCTGATGCATATGAACAGAGATCTAAAGGAGTTATCCTTAAGATTAATGTTCATACGCTACAGGTTCCTGATGATCCCTTTATTTATAAGATGGAAAATATATCCAAAATCTTGATAACAATCAACTTAGTTCTAAACCACAACACCGTTGGCTGAAGATGGAGAAGAACTTAGTGAACCGTGACAAAAGATTATAAACAACATTAGTCAGAAATATAACCACAAGCCACATGATCCTGACAAAATTTCCACTTGAGTGAAGTGTGACATGTATTATAAACGACGTTGGTCAGATATATAGTCAACATGTTACATCATGATGGTCATTAGACTAGCGAGCTTGCCATTTTAGCATTCATGTGTGCTTCATAATGCACATAAGGGACTAAGTACACACTAACATGATAAAGGAGTCATTTTTCATTCATGCTTCTAAATAAGACTTGTTGCATCTTAATTAGAGAACCAACATTAGAATGTGCTTTTCATACATTCTCCAACCAAGACTTCTCGTTGGTTCCATCTTAATTAGAGAATTGAGATACATATTTTGCTTAGTTGTACATGCTATGACCTAAGTAGGAGAAGTGAACGTGATATCTCATATTAAATGAGACTTTCATTCTCCCCTCGAAATGTGGTCTAAAACCACAATTTTGATGATGTCTCATTAATTACACTTCTCTTACATCTTCAATTGTAGCATAGCATATAATCTTTACAAAAGGTTCATTCAGTGAAAACATAACTTGTCTCACCATAAGGTGGGACTAACATTACATAATTGGAGTTGTCTTAATAACGTACAAAATCATGTCATCTGTTCGAGAGAGAAAATTAAGGTGCTCCGATAACTAGGATCTTGAACAAACATCATCAATAAGATGAAGAATTAAGACATCTTCAAGTGCTAGTGGAATAAATCCAACATTTTTCACTTTAACCTCCTTTTGCATTAGTAATGTGCATGATGGCACATGCAACTTATAACCACTCCCAACGTGTACCTTAACATCAAGATCAAATCCTTCAACATTAGTTGCAGAAACATTGAGAGTTTTCTTATACAAGATAAGGATGTTCACTCTCCACGTGGGAAAGTTATTTACATAAGGTTCGTCTATGCCAAAACAAAAGTTTGGCATCATTATTAATGTTCATTGCTAGAAAAAGAGGATGCACATTTATTAACATCATAATAAAATAAAATGCATGAATTAACCATGCAATGATATATGAATTAAAGACACGCTTAATTGTTATTCTAGCCCGTATCACCGTTGGGTAGAAAATGAAACAACCTTATTTATTCATACATGACACATGAAAAATAATCAACGTTGGTCAGAAATATATCATGTGCCCTTAGAATATTTTCTTATTAAATCTCTAATCAAAATTTCTCGTTGGTTCCATTTTGATTAGAGAGACGTATACCACATAATGACCAACAAGAACATCGGCTAAATTGGAAGGTGACATAAAACAAAAACATGATTTAATCATGTTTTCCATCATACACAATAATATATTTTGACACTAAAGTTGATACAAATAATAACCTTGAACATAAGTGTCAAATTATCACTAAAATTCCCAATGACATATAATTAAAATGACATTGGAATTAGTATAAAAATATAAATGTCATTGCCACTGAGTATACATTAGAATTGACATTCGCAGTGAAAATGACTTTAATATTACCGTCTGGATATCATAAGACCTTCCAAATAATAAAATTTGGACTCAAAATTACATAAGGATTCACCAAATAATAATATTTGGTAAATAACATGTGTTAAACAAATGAGAACATGCACTTTAGAAAAAAATCTCTCAGCAAAATTCCTTTGCTAAGGCAATTGTGATTATAATTCATTAACATCCTTTAATTTTAGGTCGTTATGATTTTCCCAGCGATGCATATCATAATAAAATGACATAAAATGCATCAACCATAAACTTTAGTTTTGCCCGATAGGCCCTTTGCCCCAGCATTATTCTACCGCATAGTGCAATGCGGAAACCCGAACCATGCGATCATCATCATTCTCCTTAAGGTGTCCTTAGCCCATTAGTAATGATCACATCATTTGGAAAAAAAATATAGAAACTTTAGGGAATGAAACTTTATAAATTGTGATCAAGATAAATATCAGTTCACAACATTAATATCCAAGCTTTAAATGACACAAAGGAAAAAATCCTTTAAAATGCCATAAATGATATTTACATTTTTCCAAATAACTTTATCGCCAGTCCATTTTATTCAGTACATTGAAACATTATCTTAAACATAATTTTAGGCAAGCAAGACATATTAATAGTGCATACACATTATCCATAATATTAACAACATGAATCAAATGCACCGAAAAATATATAAATTGCCTAAAGGACATAGTTTGGCCCATAGGAACCCACGACATCCTTTAAATGTTTATCATCATTCAATATATTTTGATATAGTTTTGGCACATAGTCCCCAAACCGAAAGTGCATTACTCCTTAACAAAATTATTAAAACATAGACAATGCACTGAGTAGCATAAGGGCCCAAAGGAGTGATTTTGGATCAGAGGACTTATAGAAGCCCATTAGATTTTAAGCCCAGCAGCTAAAATCCTTCAGTTGGAAGACAAATAAAATAGTTTTCTTTTATGTGGGCTGTAACATTCTAGGCCGGAGCCCACTGCCAGAATTCGGCCTGTTAAGCACCGCAGCTCGTCTAGTGCTCTGGTCGCTCAGAACCGTCTGATCGAATCAGACGGTTAGTATGCTGCCCGAGTGGAAACAAAAATTGGGCCGAAAACCCTAGCCACCATTTCCCCCATCCTCGGACCCCCCCTGATTTCTCGCTCCCGTGGGTGGGTTAGGCGGCCCCGACGGTGATCGGAGTCACGCCCGTCATGGCGGTGCGACGACCCCGTTCGTCTGAGCAGCGTGCCTGGCCTCAAGGCCGCACGCTCATCTGCCGAACGACGCTAGCCGTGTCGACCGCATGCCAGATCGGGAGCGGGTACGCGCACGTGGCGCTCGGCAACGAGGTGGGGAGGCGACCGCCGGCGCCTGTCTTTGGTAGTCGACGACGACATGTGCGGCGCGGGGGCCACAACATTAGCGTCCGATAGGGCGGCGCCGCTGGCCATTTATTTCCGCCGGCCATCAATAGAGACGAGGCGTTGTAGCGTGAGTAGGCAAGCCCCAAATCCCTCGCTCTTATCTTTATTTGAACATCTTAGGCTTCAAAATTAATTTGGGGATCTCGATTTGCAATTTGGGGAATTTTTTACTATTAGAAAAAACCTTATACACAGAATCTTACCAGTAGCGCATGTTAAAATGATGCACTACTGCTACTTAGCAGTAGCATGCTGACATAAAGGGCGTTACTGCTATCCACTTAGCAGTAGCGCGACATGAATAAAATGCGCTACTACTATAATTGCCACACCATTGCCGACATGCTAGGTACAGTAGTAGCGCCCTTCTACAAACCGCGCTACTGCTATAAAATTAGTAGCAGCGCACTTTTAGGGTAGGGCGCTACTGCTAAGTTTGAACTTGTCCACAGGACGGGCCTAGCTTAGCAGTAGCTGGTTTGTGAGGACACACAGTCCCGGAAACCCAGTCCTGAACACGCAGTCCAGGACACTTAGTCCTCACCGTATTCCCCTTGATCTAAGGTCACACAGACCTTGCCCAATCACTCGTGGTAAGTTTTCAGGTGACTTCCGAACCTTCACAAACTCGGTCACTCCGCGATCCACAATTTCCTCTTGGATGCTCTAGACAATGACGCCTAACCGTTTGGAAGAAGCACAGTCTTCAAAGGTAACAAGCGTCGGATCCACGCAGGATCAATCTCTTCAAAGAAGCTCAATCACTTTGGGTTTGTAGGTGTTTGGGTTTGGGTTTTCCTCACTTGATGATTTTCTCTCAAAGTCCTCGGAGGATGGGATGCTCTCAAATGACAAGTGTCGGTTTTCTCGGGCGACCAACCAACTAGTGGTTGTAAGGCGGCTATTTATAGCCTAGGGAAGCAGCCCGACATGATAAGATATAAATGCCCTTCAATGATATGACCGTTAGGTGGATAAGATATTTTGGGACAGTAGCGTAAGACAAAGAACGGTCGGAAATTTGAGGTACAAATTCCTCGGGGCTATCATGTTCCTCATGTGTAGGCAATCCGCCTTGGCGAATTCCTAACTCCTCGGTCAGAACAAATTCTCACGACTGTAAGAACTTCGTCTCAAATCCTTTGAAGAAATTGACTGAATCAGTATGAGATTTCCAATGGCTTCACTCGAAGGGATTGGTAGGTGTAGGATTTTGAGTTGAGCATCACATGGAAATTTTTCCTTAGTATTTCCTCGACCCCCTTTAACAGTACGGTGTTTCCTATGACTCAAGAAAGAGAAAAAGAAACTATGAAAACAAAAGTCTTCACGCTTAATGTTCCTCGAATGAATACCAAGTCTTCAAGGTCACACCAATTTCTTCACTTTCAAAGTCTTCAGATAGTCTTCAGAAATCCAAAGTCTTCAGTCGAAGAACTTCATTTTCCGGGGTCGACTTTCTTCTGTAAATATCAAACTCCTCATAGACTTATAGACATGTGTACACTCATAAACACATTAGTCCCTTAACCTATAAGTCTTCGATACATCAAAATCACTAAGGGACACTAGATGCACTTACAATCTCCCCCTTTTTGGTGATTGATGACAATATAGGTTAGGTTTTCAACGGGGATAAACATATGAAGTATAAATACTGATACTGAGGAATTTGATTGCAAGATATAGAAGAACTCCCCCTGAAGATGTGCATAGTGAGGAATTTGCTTTTGAAGCAATGCACACATGAAGAGTTGAATCATGGAGATCTCCCCCTATATCTTGTAATCATACACGCATTTGACATATAATGTGAAGAATTTGAATTGCATGATGAAATATGGTGACTGATGAAATTCAGCATGCGTGCAATAATATTAACGAGGAATAAGCATGCAGAATAACACATCAAGAGTATCAGAGCACCATCGGGTTTAAGTTTACAACTCGATCCAGCAAAGTCATCAGAAGAACGAGAGTTGTAACTTAGCAGAAAAAACGCCCATATAATAGACCCGCTTAAAGACTAACTCAAATTTCTCCGCCTTTGTCATCGAATGACCAAAAGGATCGAAAATGAGGACTAACGCCCCTGAAGAATATCAAGTTTATGAAGGAGCGCCATCGTTGTTGGGGTCGTTTGTCGTAGTAGGGCCTGCTGCAGTGTCGTCCAAGTCTTCATGCTCATCGGTGTCGCGCGATGAAGAATAGGAGCTGGCCACCAAGGAAGGAACCTTGACCTTCTTGTATTTCTTCGGTGGAGGTGCAGACCAGTCAAAGTCTTCCTTGAGACCCATTTTCTTCAGATCTTCTTCGCTATAGACATGCGACAAAACAGCCCAGTGCAGTTGAAGGTTTCATGGAGGTAGTATTGGTTTTCTTCACCGCATTGTGGGTTGAGGTCATGTTGTGAAGAATTGAACCAAACCGATGCTTGACCCATTTATGATTGCGATCAACCTTCGATGAAGACCGAGGAGAAGCTCACGATCACCATCACCACAGGTCTTTGTGCCTTGAGGATTTTGCTTGGCTGTGTTGGCGGCAGAGTCATGGGTGGTAGAGTCGTCATTGGTTGAGTAGGATGCAGCCTTGCGAAATTGACCATCCAATGGACGAATGCCTTCATCTATAACAGCAGCGGCCTTGCCCTTGTCATCAGCTGAGGAATATGTCCATTTGAGGACTTCAATCGGAGGCAAATAGCTGCAATGGTTCAGTGTATCAGCTTTATAGTTGAGTGAAGACCTTGTTTTGATGAATCTCATAATCCAAGGTGCATAAGGCTTCAGCTCAAATGGTGACATAGCGATATTGGCCAGAGTCCTCATGAAGAAATCATGGAAGTTGACAGGAATGCCATGAATGATATTGAAAAGCAGATTCTTCATGATGCCAACGACTTCTTCTTCATTCGAGTCGTGGCCCTTGATTGGACTCAATGTCTTCGTCAAAATGCGATAGACAGTCCGAGGCACATATAGTAATTTCTTCACGAGGAATTTGGTTCGTGGGGCCTGACCTGGCTTCAAAGGCTTCATCAGCACTTGCATGTAATGATCTGTAAGCTCAGGTTCACCGTAGACGCAACGAGCAGCTTCAAGGGGAGGACTGAGTGGTAAGGCACGAAGCAATTCAATAGCTGGTGCCTTGTAGTGAGTGTTTTCAGACATCCAGTCCAGCACCCATGAATTCACATCTTCAGAGTCTCCGGTGATGTGCAACATTGCATAAAATTGAAGAATGAGTTCGTCATTCCAATCACAGATGTCAGTGCAGAAATTTAATGATCCAAAGATCGTGAAGAACACCGAGGATCGCTCGAAGCACGGCAGTAGATTCCATATCCACGTGAGGAATGTGCGCATGATCGAAGACTTTGTCTTTGTTGAACAACAACGAGGAATAGAAATTAGCCTGGTGGCCATCCGTAAACGCCTCTTCCTTATGCGGCGAGTCATAGGGGTTGTAGTCGATGAAGAATACATGCTGCACAAGAAATCTTCACCTTGAATTTTTGCTTCCTTGAGAATGGATCCTTTGGGTTGGGCAGAGAAGTATCGATGAGTTGCATCACAACCTCGTGAATCGCAATCTCGTGTTCTTGGTGAGGAATTTCTGGTTCCTCTTGATGGCATCTGCGTCTTGAGATGTTCAAGACAGCAGCTTTCTTGACACTAGTGGCTGGAATTTCTTCACGTCTGAGATGAAGTGGGGTGAGTTTCTTGAGCCCATTTGAGCAGTTTGTGCGGGGGTGAGGAATTTCTTTATGTGATGTGAAGAGTGGAGAGTTGGGGTGCTTACTTTCCCAAAAGTCATCATTCATCAATGGAGTAGTACACCCAATGTCCACGTCTTCATCTTCTATTTCTTCAACGCCGCCTCTTGGTACGTGAACTGAGGCATAGGCGAGGAAACAACAGGAGTTAAAGGGATTTCATCCACTTCAATTTCTTCATCCATCTGCTCTGACGAAGCAACAGAAGGATTTTCTTCATCAGATCCGCTAGGGATCACATATTCTTCATCGAAAGGTACGATTTCCTTTGATGGCATGGTTGAGATCGGAACAACATCAATGGGATTTGCAAAGCAGGCTGGTCAAAGGCTTCATCTTCTTGAGTGAAGAATCAAGTAATCGATACTTTCCTTTTCTTCACAAATGCACGCTCTGCAGCCTTGGTCTTCTTCACATCCGATGCGGATGGAAGGATTGGAGTTGGGGTAGGTGCAGGAGGAGCAGAGGAATCGGTTGATTTTCTTGAGCACAACCGATGCGGTTGCTCGACTTCTTCACTTTCTTCAGCGCACCACTAGTGGATGCCACGACAATTTCTTCGGCGGTGGAATGCGGTCATCACTCGAACTCACATTTTCTTCAAAGAGTTCGAAAGTCATCAACGGTGCTGGCATGTTCTTCAGTCAGCTGGGAAGATGCTTCAGCCTGAGGATTTTCTTGTTGCGATGGGGCTGCAACATTTGAGGTGAACTTCTCAGTCAGTTTAACAAACCTGACTTTGGCTCCTTGCTAATCAGCATAGTAAGCATTAAAGTCATCACTGAGGGATTTGATTTCAGACTGGATTTTTACAAGTTCATCAGTTGTCATTGAGACAACGTTGTTCTTCACAAACTTCTCTTTCCTATACTATGCTTTCTTGATCTGCCTGGCCTTCTCATATTTCCATTTTTCTTCTTGGATGAAATGGAATTGACATGTGACTTTGGCTGTGAGTCAAATTGAAATCGTGCATAGGAGTGTTTGGGTCCTTGTGCGGAGATCAATATAGTCGAGGATCAACCTTGGATCCAAAAGCGTTGGCACATTTGTGCGTTCGGCTCTAGCGGCCCCGACTTGCCTATCTCGATGATCTCAAAGCAAGTTCTTCACCATCACCGTCTTCTTTAGACGACACTTGGAAAGGCGACACCTTCTTCTGAGGACTAGGGCGAGGACCTCGTCCAGCAGTGACCTTTGTCTTTAGCAGAGATGGTCCCGTTGAAGAATTTGGTGCAGCTGAGGAACTTGCAGAGGCTCCTGAGGCAATAGAGATGCCAGTTGTCCTTTGGCATGTGGCAAGATGCACAGGTGCTGAGGACTTTGTCGGAGCAGCTGAGGACTTTGGAGGAGCAGGAGCAGCATGAGGAATTGGCCTTGAGGGCTTTGAAGATTCTGGTCGTGAGGGCATTGCTGAGGAACTTGGCCTTGAGGGCACTGTAGGGGAAGCACTTGGCTTACGTGCAGGCTTCTTTGCCATAGATTTCTTGACAGCAGAGGCCTCGGCAGCAGCAGCAGAGTCTTCATTGAATTTCCTCACTGCTTCTTTGGCTTGTCTAGCCAACTTGGCCTGGCGCTTGGCCCATTCATAAGGATAGTCCTCACCGCGCTTGAGGCTGGTGGGATCTGCTTCGGGCATGGAGGGTTGAGTGCGAATTTCTTCATGTACTTTGGAGTTACATACCTGTACTCCCTCCATTCTCTTGCCCATCTCCTTTCTATCCTCTGGATGCGCACCTTGCCCTGATTTTTGTTCTCCTTACCAAACTTGGCCTCATCAGGAGTACAATAGTCTTTGTATATGTCATCAGGGATCTCAAAGGTAGTGTCGATTTCAGGCCTCTTTCCTCATTTCTGTGGCTTCTTTCCGTCAGCCATTTTCTTCAGTTGAGGAATTTGAACAATCGAATTCTCTGAAGAAGTATGCAACTTTTCTTCGAGGAACGCTGCAAATGAGTTAAGTTGATGAGAACCTAGTGATTCAAAGACGGACATGAGTACCGTGAATGCAGTATAGTTGCGAATTTGGAGAGGTCATATGCGTTCTCGGAAGGTTTTTCAAAAGAACAAGTTTGAGGAATTTGACTAGATGAGTCTTGAAGAATTTCACTAAGCGTTCTTTGTCTTAGGTTTTGAGTTGTATAGATCGAAGATCCACACAATTGAGAAATCTTGAAGAAAAATGGTGCTTAGAGAAAAGAATCAAGAACAGATGACATGTGAGGTGTTTAGTGTGTGAGGATTTGAAGAAAAACACTTTTGAGGATTTTGAAGAAATCATTTGAATCAAAGAGGGAAGTAAAAGTAACTTTTAATTACGCTGAATGAAGAACACGACGAACGGTGAGATGGAGAAGTGAAGTTCGTCTGTGCAGATCTTCCACGCCCTAACTCGGCGGAGGAAGACAGCTACGGCGGCGGCGGAGTGAAGATTTCATGACGGCGCGAGTAGATCGGCGACGAGGTCGAGGCGGTGAAGCTCTTCCTCACTAGCGATGATGGAGTAAGCGGCGCTTAGGGTTTGAGAAGCTTCGGCGGGAGAGAGAGGTCGAGCGAGTAAAGGAAGTGAGGAAGGGAGAGGGGTATTTATAGCCACAAGGAAAAACTGTTCATCAAGATTTTGGACGAACGTGCCCCTGACCCTTCTCATTCGCATGACATGTGTCACCCACGTACTGAGAAGTGGAGATCGTGTTAGATCGTGGGTGAATAGATAAAAGTATATCATGGGATGCGGAATGGTTAGAGCGACAAAGCCGAAAATTTGGATAAGATAAGTTAAAAGTTCCGTTCGCAAATTCTTCAGCTGACAAGGACACAGTGAAGATTTTGAACGAGTTTCAAATAGAACGCACATGAAGAATTTGTGAATAGATTGGGTTGAGTATAGCATAGAGGGGGAAGGATCCGATCACATTCACTTAGCAGAAAACGCAACTTGAAGAATTAGCCATAAGTGAATGCTGTAGAGGACATAAACTCACACACACACACACACACACAGTCAAGTGAAGAAAAACAACGAAAACAGTGAAGATTTTGCAAAGTTGAAGAATTTGAAGAACTGAGGAATTTCACAACTGAGGAAAAACTCAAATTGAAGATTTTCAACTTTGGTGGTGGCGTGACCCACCGTATAAGAATGATGATTTCAGACACCGCATACAATTGTCATAGGGTTACGAGAATCAAATTCTTCATTAATTTCTTCACACTTAGAGTGTTATTCTTCATTGATTGAAGAAAAAGCGTTTCTTCATGTGTTGCACATCTAAGTCATCAATTTTGCATAAGTGTTAGGATGAGTGTCCTTTTCAAAGAACATTCAAGATTCTAAGATATTTAGCTCACACCGCAACTTGCTAAATCTCTTCTCATCCAAGGGCTTTGTGAAGATATCGGCTAGCTGGTCTTCAGTCTTCACATGCTCAATAGAAATATCGCACTTCAACACATGATCGCGAAGAAAATGATGACGAATCTGAATGTGCTTTGTCTTCGAGTGCTAAACTGGGTAGTGAGCAATCTTGATGGCACTCTCATTGTCACAGAGGAGAGGCACATTCTTCACGTTGATGCCGTAGTCCTTGAGAGTTTGCTTCATCCATAGCAATTGAGCACAACAAGAACCAGCAGCAATGTACTCAGCTTCAGATGAGAGAGGATACGCATTTCTGCTTTCTTCGAGGACCAATGTACCAAGGATCGTCGGAAATGACATGTACCAGATGTTGACTTGTGGTCCACACGATCACCAAAGATAGTCGAGTCAGAATATCCAATGAGATCAAAAAGCGAGCCCTTGGGGTACCATAATCTAAGTGTTGGTGTGTGAGCTAGATATCGAAGAATATGTTTCACAGCCTTACGGTGTGATTCCTTCGGTGTAGCTTGGAATCGGGCACACATGCAAAAACTAAGCATTATATCTGGCCTAGATGCACATAAATACAATAAAGAACCAATCATGGAGCGGTATACCTTTTGATCAAAGTCAATACCATTTTCATCAGTGCATAGATGGCCATTTGTGGGCATAGGAATTTTGACGCTTTGCAATGTTGCATGCCGAATTTCCTCGAGACATCCTTGAGGTATTTCTCCGAGGTATGAATATGCCATTGTGTTGTTGATTTATTTTGAAGACCTAAGAAGAATTTCAACTCTCCCATCATAGACATTTGATATTCTTCACTCATCATATAGGCAAATTCATCACTATAACATTGGTCAGTACAGCCAAAGATAATATCATCAACAGATATTTGGCACACACATAGTTCACCATCATAAGATTTAGTGAAAAGAGTAGGGTCGAGTGAACCAGGTTTGAAGCCTTTCTTCATGAGGAATTCCTTCAAAGTATCATACCACGCCTTGAGGGGCCTGCTTGAGGCCATAGAGGGCCTTATTGAGTCTGAAGACTTTGTCAGGATTCTTTGGATCTTCAAAACCTGTGGGTTGAGCAACATATACTTCTTCCTCAAGCTTACCATTGAGGAATGCACTTTTGACATCCATTTGATATAAAGTGATACCATGATGGTTAGCATAAGCAAGTAATATGTGAATAGCCTCAAGTCTAGCAACATGTGCAAAAGTTTCATCGAAATCAATTCCTTCAACCTGTGTGTAGCCTTGAGCTACAAGCCGTGCCTTATTCCTCACCACAAGGCCATTTTCATCTTGCTTGTTGCGGTAGACCCACTTTGTGCCAATGATATTGTGCTTGCGAGGATCTGGACGTTTGACCAGTTCCCAGACGTTGTTGAGCTCGAACTGATGTAATTCTTCTTGCATGGCCTGAATCCATTCAGGCTCCAGAAATGCTTCATCTACCTTAGTGGGCTCTTGTGCTCTAATGTCATCGATGATCTTTTCAACTTGCACTTCTTTTGCAACGCGAGGATGAGCTGGTTGTCGTCGAGGAATTTGATCAGCATTTTCTTCAGCACCATTTTCTTCATCATTTTCTTCAGGTGCATTAGCTCGACGTTCTTCATGTTCTGGAATGAATTCTTCAGCAGATTCTTCCGTAGGGATGACATCTTCAGTAGCCTTGAACTTGATAGTTTCCTCAGGTGCTGGTTCATCTATCACAGAAGGTAGGTGCTCTCTTTGTGAGCCATTAGTTTCATCGAACCGCACATCTACAGTTTCAACAACCTTGTGAAGAACGTTGTTGAAGACTACAGAGGTGTGCGAGTCCTTTCCGTAACCAAGCATAAAACCATCATGTGCTTTTGGTGCAAATTTTGAGTTGTGATTAGGATCTCTAATCCAGCATTTAGCACTGAAGACTTTGAAATAACTCACATTGGGTTTCTTGTCAGTGAGGAGTTCATAGGCAGTCTTCTTGAAAAATTTGTGAAGATATACCCTGTTGATGATGTGGCACGCAGTATAAATTGCCTCAATCCAGAAGTGACGAGGCGTCTTGTAATCATCAAGCATAGTGCGAGCCATCTCAACAAGAGTTCTGTTCTTGCGCTCCACGACGCCATTTTGCTGAGGAGTATAAGGAGCAGATAACTCATGAGTAATACCAAGTTCATCAAGATAGTCATCGAGACCAGAATTCTTGAACTCAGTTCCATTATCACTTCTGATGTGCTTGATCTTCACACCAAAGTTGGTTGAAGCCCTCGAGGAAAATCGTTTGAAGATTTCCTGCACTTCATGTTTGTAAGTAACAAGGTGTACCCATGTGTAACGAGAGTAATCATCAACAATAACAAAGCCATATTGAGATGCTTCATTTGTGACTCCAGAATAATGGTTAGGACCGAAGAGATCCATATGAAGCAATTCAAATGGTCGAGTAGTGGTCATGATAGTCTTTCTTTGGATGCTTGGCCTTGGTCATCTTTCCGGTTCACAAGCTCCACACAAGTGATCCTTGAGGAATTCGACATTCTCAATGCCAATGACATGCTTCTTCTTCGCATGGCGTGTGCAAATTCCTCATGCTGCATGACCAAGTCGTCGATGCCATAGGCAGCCTTCTGAAGCTTTTGCAAGTAGGCACACGGCTGGTTGTGAACCTGTAGAGAAATCAACAATATACAAGTCTCCTCTCCTAAAGCCTTCGAAGACTTTGGAATTGTCAGCTTCCATAACCACAACACAACGATACTTGCCAAAGACAACAACCATATCAAGAACACAAAGCATTGAGACAGACATAAGGTTGTATCCTTTGTGGTCGCAACCTTACCTAGACCCAATACCTGACTTTTGCCTTTGTCAGCGAAGATGATATACTTCAGATGCGATGTTGATAAGGGAGCATCCATCAATAGATTCTTGTCACCAGTCATGTGATTTGTACATCCACTATCGAGGACCCACTCAGTGGCTTTGGGCTGATCATCCTGCAGATGAATTAGTGCAGCTTATGAACTCATATACTTCATCAGTGAAGAATATGACATCAATTCATCAGATCAATTTCATCAAGTAGTAAGACAGATATAGCAGTATGAGGACATGAGAAATGAGAGTTCATTTCTTCATGATTAGCCTGCGTCCTTTCAGGCAGTTTTCAGGTCTCCAGCAAATTCTTTAGACGTTCACGCACGTCTGGAGACCTGACCCTGCAGAAGAGATTAGTTCTTTTTCTTAACCACCCACATCTGAAGGGGTGGCAAAGAGTTCATCACTCTGCGAGCTCCATATGAGAATGGTGGCAGAGAAGCCAATCCATTTCGTTTAACATAAGAGGACTTAGGGTAAGCATATGAATAAGCAGAGAAATTCTTCGAGGACTTATGAACATAATGATTAGAAGAATAATGCTCATATTCATAGCCCTTAGCTCTTCCCTGCGAAACAAAGTTGTTAGCACGATGATATTCATATGAGGACTTTGATCCTTTTGAGGAATTTGATCCACGTGAGGAATTTGGTCCGTATGAGGACTTGGATCCATATGAAGAATTTGGTCCATATGAAGAATTTGATCTGGGGTTCCTATTCTTCGCAGGTGGTGTCATGAGGACATTCACCTAAAGACTTTCAAGGCACCTTTTGGGAACCCAGATTTTCTTCATAGGGGAACCATTCCTGCAGTTAGTGCCAACATATCTAGCAAATACTTCACCATTCTGATTTTTGAACAGTTTATAGTTGGAGTCAAATGACTCATCAGAAGAATGAGAAGATTCACATGTAAAGCCAGATAAATTACATGGATCAACTGGAGGTCCCTTTGCAGCAACACATGAGGTTTTAGGGTACTGCTCAGGCTTCCAATATGTACCATCAGCATTGAGTTTCCTCTCACAAGCAATACCCTCTTTCCTAGGGTTCCTGTTGAGGATATGCTTTTTAAGCACATCACAAAGGGTCTGATGCCCTTTGAGGCTTTTGTACATGCCTGTCATGTACAATTCCTTCAGCCATGCATCGTCAGTGATACTAGCAATGTCCTCAGATGAGGAATTAGTGATAGCAGAGGCAGGTGAATAATTTGTAACAGTAGAAGCATTTGAACATTCAGGTGAAGAATTCGCAGATTCACGATCAATGCATTTCAAACATGGAGGAACAAATTCTTCCTGAGCAGCGCTGATTTGTTGAGCAAGTAATGAATCGCGCTCCTTCTGAAGATCTTCATAACTCACTCTTAGCTTCTGAAGATCTTGCTTTCTTTGAAGAAATTCATAAGAAAGCTTCTCATGATCAGATAAGAGAGTGTTATGTTGATTTTGAAGGGTATCATACTTAGTATGAAGTCTCTGAAGACTTTCAGCCAAAGCTTTTGACTGATCCATTTCTTCACCCAACATATCATCGCTCTTATTTAGCATGTATTGAACTGTTTCTAAAGCTCTTTGATGTTTACTGGCAAGGGAAGCAAGTTTGACATAGCTGGGTCCAAATTCATCACCAGATTCATCATCACTTGACTCGGATAGGTAGCATTCAGTTACCTCGGCACTTTTGCCATAAGGCATGATGAAGAGGATGATGATTCTGTTCGAATGTCATCGCTTTAAGAGATTCCTTGAAGTCCTCAAACCAAGGATCATGACGGGTTCGATGACCTTCATAGACCCCAGAGAGACGGTCCCAGATAAGCTTCGCATGATCGAGATGCATGATGTTCCTGAACTGATTTTGAGACAGACAGGAGCAGATGACGTCCTTCACCATGAGGTTGAGAAGAGTGTACTTGCGAATGTCATCAGCTCCCACCGTCTTGCACAGATCGGTAAGACCAATCTCAGTGACGGTCCGCAGCTTGCTGTTCATCGCCATGAGGCGCTTCTTCATCATGGCCTTCCACTTGGGATACTCGTGACCGTCAAAGATGGGGCATGTCACTTTCTTCATACCTGCGGTCGACATAACTAAAACTCCAGGCGGTTAAACCAAAATCACACAGAAGAAGGGAGTGCCTTGCTCTGATACCAATTGAAAGTGCGTTATATCGACTAGAGGGGGGAGGGGTGAATAGGCGATTTTTATGAATTCTTCACTGAGGAATTTGTGGGTGAGGAAATTCCTTAACGAAGAACTACTTGCAGCGGAATAAGTACTCAGAAGTAAACGTAACAGAACACAAGCATGGTCATCATGATGAAATAAAGACAAGCACAGAGTACAAAAAGCGTAATCATAGGATAACACATGATGAAGACAAACAGACTAAAGAAATTGAACTGAGGAAATTGAGAAAGTCTTCAGTCAAAGTCTTCAAACACAGATATGACAAGCACACAACACAGTAATGAGGAAATGAAAGAGTTGAGGAAATAGAAACAGTTGGCTTGGTGAAGACAATGATTTGGTAGACCAGTTCCAACTGCTGTCTCAGTTGTACGTCTGGTTAGGGCGGTTAGGTATTTAAACCTGAGGACACACAACAAGGACACCCAAATTCCTGAACACGCAATTGTGACACTTAGTCCTCACCGTATTCCCCTTGAGCTAAGGTCACACAGACCTCACCCAATCACTCATGGTAATTCTTCAGGTGACTTCCGAACCCTCACAAACTCGGTCACTCGGCGATCCACAATTTCCTCTTGGATGCTCTAGACCATGACGTCTAACCGTCTGGAAGAAGCACAGTCTTCAAAGGTAACAAGCGTCGGATCCATGCAGGATCAATCTCTTCAGTGATGCTCAATCACTTTGGGTTTGTAGGTGTTTGGGTTTGGGTTTTTCCTCACTTGATGATTTTCGCTCAAAGTCCTCGGAGGATGGGATGCTCTCAAATGACAAGTGTCAGTTTCTCTCAGAGCAGCCAACCAACTAGTGGTTGTAGGGGGCGGCTATTTATAGCCTAGGGAGCAGCCCGACATGATAAGACATAAATGCCCTTCAATGATATGACCGTTAGGTGGATAAGATATTTTGGTATAGCTGGCGCGTAGCACAACAACGGTCGCAAATTTGAGGTACAAATTCCTCAGGGCTATCATGTTCCTCACTGTGTAGGCAATCCGCACTGGCGAATTCCTAACTCCTCAGTCAGAACAAATTCCTTAGCGACCAGAAGAACTTCATCTCTGTCACTGAAGAAATTGACTGAACTGTATGAGATTTCCAATGGCTTCACTCGAAGGGATTGGTAGGTGTAGGATTTTGAGTTGAGCATCACATGGAAATTTTTCCTTAGTATTTACTCGACCCCCTTTAACAGTAAGGTGTTTCCTATGACTCAAGAAAGAGAAAATGAAACTACGAAAACAAAAGTCTTCACGCTTCATGTTCCTCGAATGAATACCAAGTCTTCAAGGTCACACCAATTTCTTCACTTTCAAATCTTCGTAAAGTCTTGAAATCCAAAGTCTTCATCGAAGAACTTCATTTTAGGGGTCAACTTTCTCTGTAAATATCAAACTCCTCATAGACTTATAGACCTGTGTACACTCATAAACACATTAGTCCCTTAACCTATAAGTCTTCAATACACCAAAATCACTAAGGGGCACTAGATGCACTTACACACGTGAGCTGAGAGTTTTCAAGAAAAGACTCGGCAGACTGATAGTCAACCCGTGATGAATAATAATGTTCTAATTTAGTTTTTGTGTAGATATATTTAATTGTATAAGTTCTTTGAATTATGAACATAGGAAATGTCGTACTCGGACGACGAAAGTCTCCCGGGGGAGTGCGACTGGTGCCACGACGACCGAGGTATGTGCGATAGGTTCCTTGACCTGGACGAAGATCAACGCTTCAACATTAAGCTCAAGGAGACCTTCGATGTTGAAATGGTATGCAACGACGACAAGTGTTTTTTTTCGTAATTAAGCACGACTTCAACTATTTCAACGTGTACTTTTCATCTTTTGCAATTCGACTAGCTTATCCCATGCTATGCAAGACGCTATGTCTTGGAGAGGATGGGTTTTGAAGACCATGAAAGTATGGAAACAAAGAAAATTCACCTAAGGACCCATCATGGTATGGATTTTGAAGTAAATCTGTACAATTCTGAGAGCTTAACCCATTTTGGTTGCAAGAATTGGGAAGCACTTTGCGAGATGTATGGTTTTTATGAGGGTATGCTTGTCACCATGGCTCTTGGTGATCCTGGCACCGCTGAAGACAATTTGGACATATGGGTCCTTGTTAATACGCTTCTAATTCTTCCCCTATGTGAGCTTCTCAAACATAGTTATTATATAATTTATATTGTTTATTTAAAAATAGTTGACAGCTTATTTCCATTGATAGCTTACTTTCATTCTTCAAAGAATGTGTGGAAGATGGTAGATAGAACCAACTACACCGAAGGATCTGAGTTAACTTATCAGGAGAAAAGTCATCTGGTCGCATATTGTACTGATCTTGAGAATTACAATGCCTTTTATCAAACTCCTCCAAATTATGGTCAATACGTGCTACTAGTGCACGTGTTGAACCACGATAACTTCCATGGAGATATCCCGGTAAGATTTTTTTACTATTACGACATCCGTGCATCTTTTGCATACTTCTAAAACTGAACTACATTGCTAACTACGAAGTTATTACTATGTTTTTCAACAGAAAATCCCGATGGATTGTGTGCCTCATTTGATGTATCAGAATGGTCGCCTTGATGTTTTGAACATACAGCCAGGTCATCCTACGAGTCTCATTGTCCATATCGGATTTCCAAAACCGGTGAACACATGGTAATCAAAGAATGGAAAAAAAATGTATGAACAGTCGTAAGGAGGTTCTTGGAAGCAAGATTGTGCGAAAGGCAAGAATTGGAGACATGATAATCTCCATTCTCCATAATGGAGAGTCAGGGGCTATCTTGTTTTATGCTATTTTACCTAGGAGAAGGTAGTAGGTCCTAGCTAATACTCATGATCATGTGCTAAGGTAGTAGGTCCTAAGATAATGTAGTAGGTCCTATGAGGTACAATATGTTTATGAGAGTTGATGATGATGAGTAGTTGTGATTATGTCTAGTGACCAACTTGTATGTGATGTCTCATAGATGAAAACGATGATCATGAGGAGGTGTTATATGACAATGATGTATTATGATGATAAGTTGTTAATGCTATGATGATGATATATTATATCATTGGGTGAAAGAATCGCGGATTAGTTTCAAGTGGATGTCCATCCACTTGAAACTAGTCCATGGTTCTTTCTCCCAGTGATGTAATAACTCATTATGATGTAAAATCATTCTCTAAATTGCTGCGGTATGAAAACTTGTATAAAGGTGTATGAATACAACATGAAATAAAAAAGAAATACAGAATAATAGTAGTAGCGCGTTCTAGGAGAAGCGCTACTACTAATTACCAGTAGTGCTCATACTACAAAGTGCTACTACTAAGTCGATGTAGCAGTAGCGCGATCCAACCCACGCTACTGCTAACCTTTAGCTGTAGCTCCTTACTAGTAGCGCCGCACCCCGCGTTACTGATAGGCTTTAAACACGCGCTACTGCTAGTGTTTTCCCTAGTAGTGTTCCTAGGGCTAGATTTTTGGCCAAATTGGGGATTTTTTGGTTGTGTTTCTTCATTTACACAAAATCCCCTCCTTCTCCATGCTACACCTGAAAGGACATGCAGTGCCCCCATGTGTTGTTTTGGTAATTGATGAAAATCTCTATGGACTAATGGTTGCCTTGAGTTATATTTGAAGGATTTGTCCATAGGATTTTCTTGGAGTCCATTTGTTGGTTTCAAGGAGTTTATGAGTTGACCAAGGTGCTATTAAGGAATTATTCAAATATTGGTCATGTGAGTGTTGAGCTTATTGCAAGCATGTCTTGAAGAAGACCATTGTGTGATCATTCATGTCTACCTTCAAGACATCATCCAAATGAAGAGAGTTGGAAAGATTCAAGGTTGATCAAGATTAAGTCAAGAGTGAATCAAGTTGATCAACACACAAAGCGTACAAGATGTACCGAGGGATCAAGTGATCCCATGTATGGTAAGCATTGTCAATTACGCTTTGTGTACTAACCCATGGTCTTCGTGAGAGTTCTTTGTGGGGTTAGGTTTCCATGTGCAAGTTCAAGAGATGCATCATGAAGAGATCAAGTGCTTGAAGCTTGCCATCCATTGTGGTGACAATGGATTTGTGAAGATGTGCTGAAGAGTGGCTCACCCATAGTGGAGTATGGGGTAGCAATCTACTAGTCTTCACCAAGCCAACACAATCAAGAAAGGTGGTCCAACTTGAGGAAGTCAAGATCTTCTACATCTAGCTCAAGTGGACTTTGTGCAAGGCAAAGGTTTGCCCTTGATAGGTTTTCTCTTTTACCGGTCTCATGGTGGTAGTTGGGAGACCGGGTTATAGGATCGATTACCGTACTATCAAGGGGGGATCTTGATGAGTAGCTTGATCATATCGTTCGCAGAGAGCTCAAACCATTGCATCTTTGCATCATCTTTCTTGGTTCTTGTTTGGTTCTTTTTGTGAGTCTTAGAGCTTATGGTCATCTTGATGACAAGCTTGAGTTCATCGAAAACGGAGTTCACATGCTTTTTCTATTGCGTTTTCGGTGTTGGAGGTTTTACTAGTCTTATTCGAGGAAGGGTTCTCACCATTTTCTTTTGGGCCTTTTATAATTTCCTTCTTATTGTTATTTCTATCAAGATTGTGTTAGCCCTTGTCTCTATCTTTCCAATAAACTTGGTTTCATTGAATTCGGAGTCCGTTTGCAGAAGTTGCGTCAGTTTTGGTGTACTCAAAAAAGCTGCAGCGGTACTACTGCTCACGGGAGCGGTACTACCGCTTGGAGGGGATGTAATTTTTTTAGTACCGCTCCTTGTGAGCTGTAGTACCGTGCCGGATTTTTTGCACTGACTGAAACTCAATGGAAGTAGCCACAGATGTATTTTTTTAGTACCGCTCGCAAGCAGTAGTACCGCTACCCCTAGCGGTAGTACCGTGAGGACGAGCGGTAGTACCGCTCCGGCAGTTCTACTGGCCTTTTGCCTCCTCGCTATTGTTTTTCAAAGGGCTTCCACTGCCCTAGCGGTAGTACCGCTCCCTTGAGCGGTAGTACCGCTCTGTGCGGGTTGTGAGCATCATGGTTGGTTTTTTCCCACCTATTAAAGGGGGTCTTCTTCCCCAATGAACCTTATCCTTTGAGCTCGTATTCTTCCCCCATTATTGACCTTCTTCAAGCTTGCTAACTCTCAATCCCTCCATGGATTGTTGCTAGTTTTGAGGGAAAAGAGAGAGGAGATCTAGATCCACATTTCCACCAATCACTTTCTCCTCTATGTGAGGGGAACCCCTTGGATCTAGATCTTGGAGTTCTTGGTGTTCTCCTTCTTGTTCTTCCTCTCATTTCCTCCCTAGCATTAGTTGCATTGGTGGGATTTGGGAGAGAAGGACTTGGGCACTCCGTGTGCCCATGCCATTGCATTTGATGCATTGGTTTGAGTTCTCCACGGTGATACGTGGAAGTGAAGTTGAGTAGCTTATTACTCTTGGGTGGTTGGTACCCTTGAGCTTGTTCCTCTTGGGTGCTTGGGCGCCCTAGATGGTTGGTGGTGTTCGGAGCTCAATCATTGTGGTCTAAAGCTCCGCGCAAGCGTCGGGGTCTCCAATTAGGTTGTGGAGATTGCCCCGAGCAATTTGAGTGGTACCGGTGACCGCCCCCAAGGGTTGCCAAAGTGTACAGGTTTGGTGACCGCCCCCAAGGGTTGCCATTTGTACGGATTCGGTGACCGCCCTCAAGGGTCCCTTAGTGGAATCATGGCATCTTGCATTGTGCAAGGACATGAGGAGATTACGGTGGCCCTAGTGGCTTCTTGGGGAGCATTGTACCTCCACACCGCTCCAAACGGAGATTAGCATCCGCAAGGGTGTGAACTTCGGGATACATCATCGTCTCCGCGTGCCTCGGTTATCTCTTACCTGAGCCCTTTACTTATGCACTTTTACTTTGTGATAGCCATATTGTTTCTTGTCATATATCTTGCTATCACCTAGTAGTTTATCTTGCTTAGCATAAGTTGTTGGTGCACATAGGTGAGCCTAGTTGTTGTAGGTTTTGTGCTTGACAAATTAACCGCTAGGTTTATTCCGCATTTGTTCAAGCCTAAACCGTAATTGTTTTAAACTGCCTATTCACCTCCCCTCTAGGCGAAATCCACGATGTTTCAATTGGTATCAGAGCCTCGTCTCTCTTTGTCAGGCTTAACCGCCTAGAGAGTAAAGATGTCGACTAGGGGATTAGGATTCTATGACACTCTTAGTTTCAATGGCACAAATTTTGATGTTTGGGTAATTCGCATGCTTAATATCTTTAGGGTCATGGACCCAAATTTAGAGCGAATTGTAGATATGGGTTTTCTCCTCCAAAGTATCCCCGATTATCTTTAGAGGATGAGAAAAACTCTTATCTCAATGCTCAAGCTTCTAATGTGCTTTTCGATGCTTTGAGCAATGTAGTTATATTTAAACTCATGCCGTTCCGGGATGCTCATGAGTTGTGGACAAAGCTTCAAGATAAATATGGTGTGTCCAAGATTTGTGGGGATGATTGTTCTCCCTCCACCTCCGGTCGTGTTGCCTTCTCAACTTCTTCTACTTCACGTACATGTGGATTGCCACAAGGTAATGCTAGGGTGAGTAGTGTTGGTCATTGCAATGATGATAGTGTGCTTGTTCTTGGTGATTCTTCATCACTATCTTATTGCATGGTCCTTCTTTGGACTTTAACACTTCGAGCACCTTACATGTTTCACATGTTTGTGTTGGTAGTCCTTGCATATCATGTAGAAATTTCTTGCTCAAATCTCTTGATGATATGCTTGCTATGTCTTGTTGCCATGATAAAAATGTATCTATTTCCTCGGGTTTTTGTGCTAACAATGTAGAGGAAACTCAACACTACATGGAGAAAATATGTGGTCTTAAATGGTGCTTCAAGGGATCCTACATCATCATCTATTGCTTTTTTCCTTATGGCTAAGGATTCAAAGGTATCTCCGACTTTGAACCCCAATATGTCTCTTGATGATGATGTTAATGCTAATGATGATGAGGATAATGATGAAGAGAACGATAATATTGCTTCCTTAAAAATCAAGGGAGAAATGATTTTTAAAGCTCTTCATAAGAATAAAATTGCTCGTTCCAACTTCATGGAAATCATGTCTATTGCCATTGAGGGCAAGAAATACATTGAGGAGTTTGAATCTCATCTTGAGGAGCATGAGGTCACCATTGATAAAATGGAAGGTCATGAGCGTGATTACGCTAATGAGACCGCGGACCTCTCTCAAGCTCTTGAACTTGAACAAACCACCAAGAAATCTCTTGAGGAGACCTTTGCTCTAGAATTATCTAGAATAAAGGAATCTCATGATAGAGCACTTGCGGTGGCAAATTATTATGAAACTAAAAATGCTAAGCTTGAAGTTGCTCATGGTAAACTCCTTGAGGATTTTGAGCACCTCGAAAATGGCTCAAGGGTCATCAAGGGTGAGCTCATCAAACTCACCGAGTCTCATGCTCAACTTGAAGCTTCTTATTTAAAAGAGCTTGCCAAGTTGTCCTCTCCTATTGTTGTTAATGATGATGCTTGTGCTACTAACTGTATTACTTGTGAAGCATACATTTTGAAGGAGAATGTTGAGTTATGGGCTCAAATTGAGTTGCTATCTAGCAATTATGGGAAATTGGAAGAAAGTCATGAAAAGCTCTCAATCTCTCATGATGATCTTCTAGTATCCCATAATGTGATAAAGATAGCTCATGAGGCCATGATTGCTAAGGTAACATCTAGTGAACCTCACGTGGATACTAGCACTACTTCTAGTCAAAATGCTATATTGCCATATGCTAGTCCTTGTAATTCATCTACTCACAATGTTGGTACATCTTGTGATGAATTTCTTTCCTTGCCTTGTTGTTCTAACGATGAAGCTCATACTTCCTCTAGTACTTGTGTTGATACTAACCATGTAGAGGAAATCAAAGAGCTCAAGGCCCAAGTCACTTCTTTGAAGAAAGACTTGGAAAAGAGTCATGAAGGGAAATCCACACTCAACAATATCTTGAGTGTGCAAAAATCGCCCAATTACAAAGGTGGACTTGGATTCAACTCCAATAAGAAGAAATCGTCCAAGAGCAACAAGAAGAAGGGCCAAAAACAAGTCAAGAATTTGGCCAAGATCATTTGCTTCAAGTCCAAAATTGAAGGGCATCATGTTAGATCTTGCCCTTTGAAGAAGAAGACCATTAGTGATAAGCAACAAGGGAAGAGGCCACAAATTCATTCTATGCTCAACCTCAAGTTGAAGAAAGGCCTCTTCCCAAGAAGACTCAAGCTAATGCTTCTCAAGTTGAGAAATCAAGTGAGAAGAAAGTGAAGAGTAGACGTTGCTACTTATGTCGTGAGAACGGTCACCTTGCTTCTTCATGCACTAGTGGTAACTTAACCAACCCAATTATTATTGATGATATCTATTCTCTTGGGAAGGATAAGGTTGGCAATGTGTTTTTGCCAAGTTTGTTGGTACTTAAAGTGGTGTCAAGCAAAGAACCATTTGGGTAGCCAAGCCTATTGTGACTAACCTCTTAGGACCCAACTTGGTTGGGGACCAACTAGCTCAAACTTGATCAATAGGTGTCTTCGGAGGGCATTGGAGACTTGGTTACATTATGAAGAATTAAGGGGATTTTCATTATTCATATTGTCTCAAGCCAAGTCATTCGGATTATCAAGTTTATATCTTATATACAATGTTCCTCCTTGCGGTAACTCGTACTTAAATTGTTTACATTGAAAGTTACTTGCCCCTTTGCATGTTTGGTTTTGTTCCTTGCATGTGTTTTTATATGTTGTGCTTCCAACTTGATTATCTTGAGCAATCAAGTATGTGTGTTGGTTTGCACATCATGTACGCATGTGTCGTGCGTTGAGCCTTCATGTTTCTTGTTTGTATCCTAGTTGGCTCGTGTGAGAGATTAATGGAACATCCCATTTTGGGGGAGTGATGTGCTTTGTGCACCTCACAATCTTATAAATGTGTGTACATGAGGAATACCATCTAGTATTGATATTACAATATTATCTAGTCGCTAGGTGGTATATCTCTCATGAGAAATTCAAATTCTAAAAATTCCATCGATTATCTCTTGTTGGATCCTCTTATTGCCTCTTGTTAAGTTTTCTTGGTATCACATTATGGTGGAGTATATGCTATGTGCATATTACAAGCCTAGAAAATGTGTACATTTGAGATATTGTCACTTATAGTCGATATTATTAATTATCTTGTTCCTAGGTGACATGTTAGCTCTACAAGATGCAATTTGCTTGTGTTTGTTTTGAAGATGATGTTGGATATCCTTGTTATCTACCACCGGGAATTATTTCCAAATACTTCTTGTCTTTTGACAATTGGTACTCATTTATGTGTGGTATAATTTATTGATCATCTTTACATTGGCTTTTGCTTTTATTTGCCTTATCTCTTGCTAAGGTTTGTGTCAACTCCCATTGTATTCCATACCACTTGTGGATCTTGTTATTTCCTTGAGCTTGCCTAGTGTTTGTATAGATATAGTGAAAGTGGTGATCCCATCTTGTGCTTTTTGTATTCAAATGCAAATTGTCTATAATGCACAATGCTTGGGGGAGCTATCCTATTTTTCTTAGAGCGCTCACCTTGTGATCCTTATCAAGTGTGTGTTGGTGGAATGCAAACGGTTTCTTTTTGGTACTTTGTGCCATCATGAAACTTTGTAGAGCACTTGGTTTGTTTGGAACCATTCTCTCTTTTGGGAGTTTGACATCTTTCTTTTTGCGTGTATCAATGGATATCTCATTCCTTGATGTATCTTTCAGTTGATATCCTCCAAGTGTTGATTTATTCTTTTGGTATCTTTTCTTCACTTAGTATTTATTTGCCAATTGGTATCGGTTCTTGAAAGTCTTGAGCATGCATATTAACTTCATGTAGTTTCTTTGGCATGCTTTCTTTCTTTTTTTGACCCAATATATAGGGGAAAATCCACCAAGTCTCAAATTGGATGAGATGTGCATGAAATTCTTTTTCATATCTATATGCACATATTTATGTGGAGTTTGTCCTGCATATTGTTGGTTCTCTAACTCTTTGGTCCAATGAGTTTGGGTACCATTTTGTTTGTGTTGTTGTTCTAGGAACAATTGGAGATGCATTAGATGCTCGGCTCACTCACAAGGAAGGTGTTGTCACCATGTTCTTATTGGAGTCAAGCTAGGATGATCAATGAACTACTATCTACCTTCAATTGGTTTCTACTACATCCTTCCAATGTTAACTCGGTAACAAGTATCTTCATATACTTCATGCAGACATTTCTTGCATCAACCTCTGTGTAGGTTGTATCATGGCATGTTATTCATGCATTCTTGTGATACTTGTTTCCTTTCTCAAAGCATCCCAACAATGATCTCTTGTTGCTAGTTGTGATGTCTTTGATGTTCGTGTGGTTGGAATTCATTTATATACAATAAGACCATATCTATCCATGTGTTATGCTCTCAAGCAAATTTCTTATTGGTATATTCATGACTTCCTTGTGGATATCTTTTCCTTTCCTTTTGTAACTATTTCTTGTGTACATCCTTCTGTGTGGGTTGATATCATCATGATCTTCATGTACCTAGAATCTTATACACTTGAGAGAAGTTGCATATCTGGTTGATATCCATTTTCTTTCATGTCCGCCGTTTCTTTCTCATGTTATTTCTTTGGTGCCTCCGTGAAAGTGTGTGCCTTGAGTGCGGGTCATATCTCGTTGCTTCTTGATGCACTCTTTTGTGGTGAAGATTGTTTTCCTCTTGCTTGTCATGATGAGGCTTTGCCATCTTAATTGGTACCCCTCGTCTTGATGAGGCTTTCATCTTCTGGCTTCACCATGGGTCGTCGCAATCCATGTTGTTAAGTCACATTTTAGTGAGCTTGTGAACCCATTTTCTTGTTGGGTGTGTGTGGGGAGGACATGTCATGCACCGTGTATCTCATTTATCCAAGACTATGTTGATGCTTAATGCTCATCCTTACATTAGTCTTCTCAAGTGCTTTGCCATGACTCACACACATCTTTTTGGTTGAGACTTTTCTTAAGTTGCCTCTTTTACATTTTGCTCAACCATGTGTTTGTTGCAAGTGCTAGGCTCTGTTTCCTACATGCTCAATTAACTTGTTGTGAGTTTCTATTGATTTTTGGGGAGTGATGATCCTATTGTGTGCACTTGGTATCCTAATGCAAGTATTCTAAGGAGTGCACAAATCATGGGGAGCTTCACTAGCGTCTTTAGAACACTCCGTTGCTCTCTTGCACTTGTCGTGAGGTTCTATTGATCTTGGGGGACTGACGATCCTATTTTGTGCTTGTTGTATCCAATTACAAAAACTAAATTGTGCACAAATCATGGGGAGCTTCTCTATTTTCTCTAGAACACTCCTTTGCTCATATCATAATACCTTTTATTCATGTGGCTCGTAGGATCTTTGGTCTAGTTGGTTCAATTGGTATCTTTTGATAGCTTGCTTCAATTGGTATCTTTTGATTGCTTGATTGCTTATGTCTCTCTTTGCTATGTATTTGTGGCATATCATTCTTTTGCAATCTTTGGGCCTCAATATAGTTTGTCTTCCTCCAAGTATTTGCCTTTGGATATGTGTATGGCATTCCACTCTCTTGCTGAGAAATACACAACTTATGGAGGAACACTTTTTATATTGGCCCTCTAAGCTTTTCGCCCATTTTGGCAATCGATGCCAACGGGGGAGAAGTTTCAGATAGTTTTGTGGACAAGTTTTCAGAGTTTCTTCTTGCTTTGGTTTTGTTCCTAAGCATTTGCATCTCATACTCATGCATCATTGGTTGTTACATTGCATGGTGATGCATAATTCCTTATATAAACTCTCTTGAAAGTGATTGTCATCAATTACCAAAATGGGGGAGATTGAAAGGACATGCGGTGCCCCCATGTGTGGTTTTGGTAATTGATGAAAATCTCTATGGACTAATGGTTGCCTTGAGTTATATTTGAAGGATTTGTCCATAGGATTTTCTTGGAGTCCATTTGTTGGTTTCAAGGAGTTTATGAGTTGACCAAGGTGCTATTAAGGAATTATCCAAAGATTGGTCATGTGAGTGTTGAGCTTATTGCAAGCATGTCTTGAAGAAGAAGATTGTGTGATCATTCATGTCTACCTTCAAGAAATCATCCAAATGAAGAGAGTTGGAAATATTCAAGGTTGATCAAGATTAAGTCAGAAGGAATCAAGTTGATCAACACACAAAGCGTACAAGATGTACCGAGGGATCAAGTGATCCCATGGTATGGTAAGCATTGTAAATTACGCTTTGTGTACTAACCCATGGTCTTCGTGAGAGTTCTTTGTGGGGTTAGGTTGCCGTGTGCAAGTTCATGTGATGCATCTCGAAGAGATCAAGTGCTTGAAGCTTGTCGTCCATTGTGGTGACAATGGACTTGTGAAGATGTGCTGAAGAGTGGCTCACCTGTAGTGGAGTATGGGGAAGTGATACGTCTTCAACGTATCTACTTTTCCAAACACTCTTGCCCTTGTTTTGGACTCTAAATTGCATGATTTGAATGGAACTAACCCGGACTGACGCTGTTTTCAGTAGAATTGCCATGGTGTTATTTTTGTGCAGAAATAAAAGTTTCTCGAAATGACCTGAAACTTCACGGAGAATATTTTTGGAATATATAAAAAATACTGGTGAAAGAATCAAGACCAGGGGCCCACACCCTGTCCACGAGGGTGGGGGCGAGCGTACCCCCCTGTCTTGTGGCCCCCCTGAGGCTCCACCGACCTCAACTCCAACTCCATATATTCACGTTCGGAGAGAAAAAATCAGAGAGAAGGATTCTGTTGGGCAACGTAGTAATTTCAAAAAATTTCCTACGCACACACAAGATCATGGTGATGCATAGCAACGAGAGGGGAGAGTGTTGTCCATGTACCCTCGTATACCGAAAGCCGAAGCATTAGCACAACGAGCATTGATGTAGTCGTACGTCTTCACGATCCGACCGATCCAAGTACCGAACATACGACACCTCCTAGTTCAGCACACGTTCATCTCGATGACGTCCCACAAACTCCGATCCAGTAGAGCTTCACGAGAGAGTTCCATCAGCACGACAGCGTGATGACGGTGATGATGTTGCTACCGACGCAGGGCTTTGCCTAAGCACCGCTACGATATGATCGTGGTGGAATATGGTGGGGGCGGCACCGCACACGGCTGGAATAGATCAACAGATCAACTTGTGTGTCTAGAGGTGCCCCTACCCCCGTATATAAAGAAGCAAGGGGGAGAGGCGGCCGGACAAGGAGGGCGCGCCAAGGGGGAAGTCCTACTCCCACCGGGAGTAGGACTCCTCCTTTTCCTTGTTGGAGTAGGAGAAGGGAAGGAAGGGGAGAGAGGAGGAGAAGGAAAGGGGGGGGGGGGGGCGTCGCCCCCCTCCTTGTCCAGTTCGGACTAGAGGGGGAGGGGGCGCGCGGCTGCCCTGGCCACCCCTACTCTTCTCCCATTAAGGCCCATTAGGCCCAATATACTCCCCGGGGGGTTCCGGTAACCCCCCGATACTCCGGTAAGTGTCCGAAACCTCCCGAAACACTTCCGGTGTCCGAACATGGTCGTCCAATATATCGATCTTTACGTATCGACCATTTCGAGACTCCTCGTCATGTCCGTGATCATATCCGGAACTCCGAACTACCTTCGGTACATCAAAACACATAAACTCATAATACCGATCATCACCGAACTTTAAGCGTGCGGACCCTACGGGTTCGAGAACTATGTAGACATGACCGAGACACGTTTCCGGTCAATAACCAATAGCGGAACCTGGATGCTCATATTGGTTCCCACATATACTACGAAGATCTTTATCGGTCAAACCGCATAACAACATACGTTGTTCCCTTTGTCATTGGTATGTTACTTGCCCGAGATTTGATCGTCGGTATCTCAATACCTGATGAGGACATGACAACCTTGGATAAGACCAAAAATATTGCATACATGCATATTTGTCAGGTGATTTCTAGTGCAAACTATTCAATAATCTATTTATGTTATCCAGAACAAAAATACATCACATACTTTTGTGTTTTGTCTAATTGTAGGTGTATGGGACATTTGTACAATACACATATGAAGATAAGGGAAAAGGAGAAGTTTAGGTGCTGTTCAAAAAGTCCTCTCACGTCATTTTTGGACCAAGAGAAGATAGAGTCCAAGTCTCTCACGTTCTGGACTCGGATTCGGACTGCACAGACATACCTGACTCAAAACGTCAATAACTTTTTCATCCGGACTCCAAATTGGGTGATTCTTTTTTTGTTGGAAAATAGATTTCGTGCACCTTCCAACCCAATTGGATTCACATTCAAATTCGTCCGGAGCGTTGAGTTATGGACGAAACAATCTGATCTTTGCAGCAGAATCCGAGTCAAACTACAAGTCCAAAGGTGTTACGTCACCTCCGCTTAGGCCCATTGGCCTTGTACGACCTAGGGTTAGTTTTAGGCTGCCTTGGGACGTCCTACCACCTCCTTGGCCGCCACCCCTTGATCCTATATAAGTAGATCCATCTAGTAGCTTTTTCCTTGGGATTTGTTTAGTTAAAAGTTAGCCATTGCAACTTCGTGTACTTCGTTTGTGTCCAACGACTGCACCAAGACCGCTTACGGATCCCCACCTTTATCAATACTTCATATATACTCGCAATATTCAGATTGCTTTATCATATTCTTGCTTGTTTTTTGATTGCTTGCAGGACTAGACCTTCGTGCTCAGGTTGGTTGTGCTCCGGCGTGGTCAATACCATCCATCAATTTCCACCACGTGCTATGCACTATTCATTGTCATAATCATAGTTGAGGTCATTCACATCTTCGCTTGATCCAATCTGCATCTTATCTAGTTTGTTTTGGAAAAAGAGAAAAAAAAGAGAGAAAAAAAAGTAAAAAAAAAGAAAAAAAAGGAAAAAAAAGTGTGAGAAAAAAAAGAGAGAAGAAAAAAAAACAAAGTTTGGATCTATCTAGACTCAATCTCGTAGCTGAATTCGGATTGGAATCTGTTTTGTGCAATCGCTCAAGAAAACAGGCATAACTTCCTCATACGAAGTCCGTTTTGGCTCCGTGAGTATTCAAATTAAAGCTAGAGACGAGCTGCATCTAAATAGTTGCAGAAGCTATTTCAATATTTGGCACCTCAAAATCGGCTCCTAAATAGGTCTTTTTGCCCTCCGAAGTTCGTGAACACAGCTTATTCCAGTTTTTCAAATCAGTTTTAGAATTTTTGACTCCTCATATCAACTCGGAATTGAGTGATTCTTTTTGCATTGGAAAGCTTGAGTTAGTAGCATTCTTTGAAAAAGTTATCAGAAAATGGGCTCAAACTTTTCAAGAGGAAAACTGAGAGAGAGTTGTTGTATATCCCGCTTGGCGCTTGTTTTTCATCATTATCTTTCTTTGCCGTTGTGCTCTTCACTTATAGCTTGCTGTCTAGAGCTACTTAGTATCCTTCATTGATGCTAGTTGTGCTATGTCGTGACCTCATTAGTGTTCTAGGCTCACGTCTCTAGTCCGGTCTAGCCTAGGACCAGCACAGTACCGTCGTTCAGCGTTTATTCAATATTGCATCTTTGAATTGATTATTGCTAATCTTTTGATACCATATATAGCCAACCCAGCTCCACATATTTCTATACCGTGTATACGTGACGCTCCCCCGCAATCTCTTTACACAATCTTCGTGAGTTACTTGACACCGCTGGTTTTGTCACTTTCATGCATGGTAAGAACTTGTAAGACATTGATATTTGCTTTATCGTGAGCGTTTACCACCACATCCTAGTAGTTATAGAAACATTATTTTTGGATTTTGTTTCTTGTTCTACTAATCATGACAGGATCCAGAGTCAATTCATGGGCTTTGTCGATCGCGGAGACATGCCACCACCTATGCAAATACCACAACCGGCCACGAGAGGTGCACAAACATCCAAATGCACATGATCAGGTTCATGTTTCTATACCACCATTTAATGGCCGTTTAGACCTCCTTTATATATTGAATGGGAGTTAGACATAAATAATATATTTTCTTCCCATAATTTTGATGAACGTAAAAAAGTTATGGTTGCGGTTGGTTCTTTCACTGGTTATGCTCTAGTTTGGTGGAGTGAATATTGTCGGTTACACCCTGATTATGTACCTAATACTTGGGATGATTTAAAACATGTCATGAGAGATAGATTAAATCGATGTTTATTATACTCGTGGCATGATTAAAAAACTGGAACATTTAAAACAAGGTAGTGACACCGTAACAAAATATTATGATGATTTACAAACTACCTTGTTGCACTCATTTTTAGAAGAAAGTGAAGAAGATTTTATGGATAGATTTTGGGGAGGATTAAACCATAATATTCAGGAGATACTAATTCATGAAGAGTGTTATCCTATGGACCATTTGTTTCGTCTTGCTTGCAAAGCTGAACAGAAATAAAACGACGTGTTGCCCACAAGGAGAACAAGCGCCGGTGCACATTCCAACTATTGATACAGATGTTTATTCAACTACTAGGCGTACTATGACAACCACATCCGTTGTTGCGAGGACTACATCATCTCCACCATGTGACACATCATCATCGAGAGTGCTGCATCATCTGAGTTGACTATAAGAGGTAATGACAAAGGTCTGATTTTCCACTTTTACATGAGAATGATGCATGCCTAGTTAACTTGAATACATCATGTGTTGAGCTACCCACTACTTTGATCACACCACCTATTTTAGAGGATTATATTGATAATTTGACTTTGCCATGTGATCAAACAACTGAAATACCAACAATTTTGAGTGCACCCATTGAATTAATTGTTGATGCAAAAGAATCAATATTTAATCATTTTGATATGACCTCTAATCTTGGTGATGATTCTGTGTCGAATGACTTATTGCATGTTTACTTATTTAAGCATGTTGTAGCATGTAAACTTGATGCAAGTAAGGTTTATTCACCAATGTTGGGATGGTTTAATGATGAACATTGTCAATCTTTTGAAATGAATAAGAGCTTCACTTATATGTGCAAACTGAGTTGCAATATTTTCATGCCTTCTACTTCTTGTGATAATGTTTTGGCTTTAGATTTTATGAACTATGCAAGTTACTCATCTATTTATGTGTCATATGTGCAAAAATCAAGGGAAATAAAAATAGATGACATATACATATACAACATGTACACCTTTTCTCTTTTATTAGCCACATTTCAGACTAAGAACCGCCGAGGACGGCTTTGTTTTCAATAAGTGGAGGATGATGAGGACATGACTACCTTGGATAAGACAAAAAATATTGCATACATGCATATTTGTCAGGTGATTTCTAGTGCAAACTATTCAATAATCTATTTATGTTATCCAGACAAAATACATCACATACTTTTGTGTTTTGTCTAATTGTAGGTGTATGGGACATTTGTACAATACACATATGAAGATAAGGGAAAAGGAGAAGTTTAGGTGCTGTTCAAAAGTCCTCTCACGTCATTTTTGGACCAAGAGAAGATAGAGTCCAAGTCTCTCACGTTACGGACTCGGATTCGGACTACTGCAGACATACCTGACTCAGAACGTCAATAACTTTTCATCCGGACTCCAAATTGGGTGATTCTTTTTGTTGGAAAATAGATTTCGTGCACCTTCCAACCCAATTGGATTCACCTTCAAATTCGTCCGGAGCGTTGAGTTATGGACGAAACAATCTGATGCCGCAGCAGAATCCGAGTCAAACTACAAGTCCAAAGGTGTTACGTCACCTCCGCTTGGGCCCATTGGCCTTGTACGACCTAGGGTTAGTTTTAGGCTGCCTTGGGACGTCCTACCACCTCCTTGGCCGCCACCCCTTGATCCTATATAAGTAGATCCATCTAGTAGCTTTTTCCTTGAGATTTGTTTAGTTAAAGTTAGCCATTGCAACCCGTGTACTTCGTTTGTGTCCAACGACCGCACCAAGACCGCTTACGGATCCCCACCTTTATCAATACTTCATATATACTCGCAATATTCAGATTGCTTTATCATATTCTTGCTTGTTTTCTATTGCTTGCAGGAATAGACCTTCGTGGTCGGAGTTGGTTGTGCTCCGGCGTGGTCAATAACCTCTCGGAGTTGGTTTAGCGATTGCTAAGGCGCAACGTCGTGCACGTTTGTAGTCGGATCGTCAAAGTCGTCTCCACCAAATCGATAGTTATCATCTCATCGAAAGATCGGGACACCCTCGCCTCTATCAATACCTAGTTCAATCTCGTTACCGGCAAGTCTCTTTACTTGTTATGTAATGCATCATCCCGCAACTAACTCATTAGTCACATTGATTGCAAGGCTTACAGTGATGTGCATTACCGAGAGGGCCCAGAGATACCTCTCTGACAATCTGAGTGACAAATCCTAATCTCGAAATACGCCAACTCAACAAGTACCTTTGGAGACACCTGTAGAGCACCTTTATAATCACCCAGTTACGTTGTGACGTTTGGTAGCACACAGAATGTTCCTCCGGTAAATGGGAGTTGCATAATCTCATAGTCATAGGAACATGTATAAGTCATGAAGAAAGCAATAGCAACATACTAAACGATCAAGTGATAAGCTAACGAAATGGGTCAAGTCAATCACATCATTCTCCTAATGATGTGATCCCGTTAATCAAATGACAACTCATGTCTATGGCCAGGAAACTCAACCATCCTTGACTAACGAGCTAGTCAAGTAGAGGCAAACTAGTGACACTATGTTTGTCTATGTATTCACACATGTATTATGTTTCTGGTTAATACAATTCTAGCATGAATAATAAACATTTATCATGATATGAGGAAATACGTAATAACTTTATTATTGCCTCTAGGGCATATTTCCTTCAGTCTCCCACTTGCACTAGAGTCAATAATCTAGATTACATAGTAATGATTCTAACACCCATGGAGTCTTGGTGCTGATCATGTTTTGCTCGTGGAAGAGGCTTAGTCAACGGAGTGCAACATTCAGATCCGTATGTATCTTGCAAATTTCTATTTCTCCCACCTGGACTTGGTCCCGTATGGAATTGAAGCGTCTCTTGATGTGCTTGGTTCTGTTGTGAAATATGGATTCCTTTGCCAAGGCAATTGCACCAGTATTGTCACAAAAGATTTTCATTGGACCCGATGCATTAGGTATGGCACCTAGATAGGATATGAACTCCTTCATCTAGACTCCTTCATTTCTTTGCTTCAAGCAGCTATGTACCCTGCTTCACATGTATATCCCGTCGCGACGCTTTGTTTAGAACTACACCAACTGACAACTCCACTGTTCAATATAAACACGTATCTGGTTTGCGATTTAGAATCGTCCGGATCAGTGTCAAAGCTTGCATCGACGTAACCATTTACGACTAGCTCTTTGTCACCTCCATAAACGAGAAACATATCCTTAGTCCCATTCAGGTATTTCAGGATGTTCTTGACCGCTGTCCAGTGATCCACTCCTGGATTACTTTGGTACCTCCCTGCTAAGCTAATAGCAAGGCATACATCAGGTCTGGTACACAGCATTGCATACATGATAGAGCCTATGGCTGAAACATAGGGAAATCTTTCATTTTCTTTGTATCTTCTGCAGTGGTCAGGCATTGAGTCTGACTCAACTTTACACCTTGTAACACAGGCAAGAACCCTTTCTTTGCTTGATCCATTTTGAACTTCTTTAAAACTTTGTCAAGGTATGTGCTTTGTGAACGTCCTATCAAGCATCTTGATCTATCTCTATAGATCTTGATGCCCAATATGTAAGCAGCTTCACCGAGGTCTTTCATTGAAAAACTCTTATTCAAGTATCCTTTTATGCTATCCAGAAATTCTACATCATTTCCAATTAGCAATATGTCATCCACATATAATATTAGAAATGCTACAGAGCTCCCACTCACTTTCTTGTAAATACATGCTTCTCCAAAAGTCTGTATAAAACCATATGCTTTGATCACACTATCAAAACGTTTATTCCAACTCCGAGAGGCTTGCACCAGTCCATAAATGGATCGCTAGAGCTTGCACACTTTGTTAGCTCCCTTTGGATCGACAAAACCTTCTGGTTGCATCATATACAACTCTTCTACCAGAAATCCATTCAGGAATGCAGTTTGACATCCATTTGCCAAATTTCATAGTCATAAAATGCGGCAATTGCTAACATGATTCGGACAGACTTAAGCATCGCTACGGGTGAGAAAGTCTCATCGTAGTCAACCCCTTGAACTTGTCAAAACCTTTACGCAACAAGTCGAGCTTTGTAAAGATAACATTACCGTCAGCGTCAGTCTTTTTCTTGAAGATCCATTTATTCTCAATGGCTTGCCGATCATCGGGCAAGTTAACCAAAGTCCACACTTTGTTCTCATACATGGATCTCATCTCTGATTTCATGGCCTCAAGCCATTTTGCGGAATCTGGGCTCACCATCGCTTCTTCATAGTTCGTAGGTTCGCCTTGGTCAAGTAACATGACCTCCAGAATATGATTACCGTACCACTCAGTGCGGATCTTACTCTGGTTGACCTCTGAGGTTCCGTAGTAACTTGATCTCAAGTTTCATGATCAACATCATTAGCTTCCTCACTAATTGGTGTAGGTGTCACATGAACCGGTTTACGTGATGAACTACTTTCCAACAAGGGAGCAGTACGATTACCTCATCAAGTTCTACTTTCCTCCCACTCACTTCTTTTGAGAGAAACTCCTTCTCTAGAAAGGATCCATTTTTAGCAATGAATGTCTTGCCTTCGGATCTGTGATAGAAGGTGTACCCAACAGTTTCCTTTGGGTATCCTATGAAGACACATTCTCCGATTTGGGTTCGAGCTTATCAGGTTGAAGCTTTTTCACATAAGCATCGCAGCCCCAAACTTTAAGAAACAACAACTTTGGTTTCTTGACAAACCATAGTTCATAAGGCGTCGTTTCAATGGATTTTGATGGTGCCCTATTTAACGTGAATGCATCCGTCTCTAAAGCATAACCCCAAAACAATAGCGGTAAATCAGTAAGAGACATCATAGATCGCACCATATCTAGTAAAGTACGATTACGATGTTCAGACACACCATTACGTTGTGGTGTTCCAGGTGGCGTGAGTTGCGAAACTATTCCGCATTGTTTCAAATGTAGACCAAACTCGTAACTCAAATATTTTCCTCCATGATCAGATCGTAGAAACTTTATTTTCCACTCCACTTTGAAATTCTTTGAGCTTTTTAAATGTTTAAGAATTATGTTTCATTAAGTAGATATATCCATATCTGCTCAAATCATCTCACTACAAAAAAAGACACATCCGTGACATTTTGGGTCGAACGAATTTTTTTTGTCATACATATGACACTTCTATGACGATAATTGTGACAAAACCCGGTATCATCATAGATGTGGTGGGCTCCTACTTCTATGACAAAAAATCATGATGAGAAAATGGGCTTTTTAAGTCTGGGCGGGCGGAGGCGGCTGCATGACATTATTTGGGCCGTCCATGATGGAAAAACCGTGGTAGAAGCGAGGGAATGAAAATTTCGGGAGTTCCGGTTACGGTGGGAGGTCGGGGCCGGCGATGCGCGTTTCTCGTGACACGTGACGCTGCTGCGTGTGTAGGCGTTGGCTCTAATCGAACCCGGCGACGTTGGGCTCTAATCGAACCCAAGCGATTGCATTGTAGGCTACGCGTTATTGAACCCGGCGATCGATCGATGGTCGTTAATCGAACCCGATCGAGCAATTCGCCGCTCTGCTGCTAATCAAGCCGATCGATTGGATGAACAATGAGTGTTGCGGGGGGTTGGATGGACAATGGCGGTGGCGTTTGCCTGGATGAACAGGACCCGTGGTGTGGAGGGCGGGATGAGCGATAGATGGTGGAGGGTGCCCGTGGAGGGTGGTTGAACAGGACCCCATGGTGTGGAGGGCTGGATGAACATGAAGCGGTGGAGGGGTGGTTGAACGATGGCGGTGGAGTAGCGCACGGTGGAGGCTGGATGAGCAGGAGCCCGTGGAGGCTGGAGGAGGTCGACGGTAGCCCGTGGAGGCTGGAGGAGGTCGACGGTGGAGATGAACAGTATCCCGTGGAGTCCCGTTTTGCGGTACGCCACACTCCTCCCGATGAACAGGACCTCCTTTCGACCTTAGCGCTCCAACACAAGTCCGTTTCGTCCGTTTTGCGGTACGCCACACCCATCCCGATCAACAGGACCCCTGTTTCGACCGTAGGAGGTCTGTTTTGCATGTTTTGCGGTACGCCACACCCCTCCCGATCAACAGGACGCCCGTTTCGACCGTAGGAGATTTGTTTCCTCCGTTTTGCGGTACGCCACACCCCTCCCGATCAACAAGACCCCGTTCCGAACGTACGAGGTCCGTTTCCTCCATTGTGCGGTACGCCATGCCACGTTTCCATCGCCTGTTCCGTCCAAGCCCTCCCGATGAACATGACCACGCATTCCGTTCCGACCTAGCCGGTTGGCTCCCACGCGTTCTGTTGCCTCCCGATGAACACGACGCATTCCGTTGCCTCCCGATGAACACGACGCACTCCGTTGCCTCCCCATGAACACGACGACAACGCTGTTTCTCTATTCCGACCCAGCCATGTACACAAACCCTGGCCGTACGTATGCGCGAGTAGGCGTTCGAGACCCCGCCCGTATGTACACATACGTGGCCGTATTTTCTTTCTTGCACCCTGGCCGCTGTACGTACGTGTACATGCTACGTGCGCGCCTCTACTACGACACGTGCGCGCCTCTACAACAACCAGTATGTACATACACGTTCGCGACCAGAATGACAACGCTACGTACGCTTCGACCAGGTGGGTCCCGACTGTCAGGCACTTCCTTGCGTGCGAAGATGTAGCTGGTGGGTCCCGGCCGTCGGGCGAATCGGTTTTTGCCGGACGCACTTCCTTGCGTGCGAAGATGTAGTCGGTGGGTCAGCGGTCGAGGCGAATCGTTTTTTGCGGACGCACTTCCTTGCATGCGAAGATGTAGCTAGTGGGTCCCGATGGTCGAGGCGAATCGTTTCGTTTTTGCTCGACGCACTTCCTTGCGTGCGAAGGTGTAGCTTTGGGTCCCAGCGATCGAAGCGAATCATTTTTTTGCCCGGACGCACTTCCTTGCGTGCGATGGTGTAGCAGGTGGGTCCCAGCAGTCGGGGGGCGAATCTTTTTTTTTCCGGACGCACTTCCTTGCGTGTGAAGATGTAGCTGGTGGGTCTGAGCAGTCAGGGGGGCGAATCGCTTTTTTCCCGGATGCACTTCCTTGCATGCGAAGATGTAGCTCGTGGGTCACAGCAGTCAGGGGGCGAATCATTTTTTTCGCGAAATACGGTGGCCCGTCCGGTGGGTCCCCGCTGTCAGGTGGAGGAATAATTATTTTGCGCGTAATAAGGAGGCACTTCCTTGCGGCTGCCGTGGACCCAGTTGTCAGCCTCTCCACGTACAGTCCACGTCCGATGGAAGTCGTTCCTTGACCACATTGACCACGCCGCGTCGAGAGCACCACGGCGGTGGACGACGGCGAGGCCTAGGAAGTGGATGACGCAGAGCCGGGGAAGACGCGGCAGTGGATGCACACGCGGAGAGGAGTACGAGGGTTCACTGGTTAGGCTGTGCTGCCGTCGCCGCAAAATAACACTGGGTGTGGGTGAGTGGAGGGATGGCCTGGCCAGCGGTGGGAGTAGTAGGGGCAGTGAGGCCTCCGTGGCAGCACAGCCGGCCACGGGAGGCAGGAGCAGGCGGCACGACCGGCGCTGCTTTGGGCGGCTGGAGCAAGAAGACCAGAGGTTGAAGAAGCACGACGGCCGTTGGATGGACATCGTCTGATCCTTTGTAGCTAGAATCGTTTATATTGACTAAGTTGACAAATCCCTTGGTACGCCAACTTAGTAGGCCCACATGTCGACTTCAAACGCTGCGCCCCGGATGTCGTGGGAGGAATCATTTTTTGGGCGGGTGAAGCTAGAATATCCGAGATTGAAGAAGAAGCACGACATCCGTTGGATGGACATCCAACGGCCACTTCTGCTAGAACCGTGTGTTGACTATAAGTTGACAAAGCCTTGCATACGCGTCAACTCTGTTTTTTTAGGGGATGCGTCAACTTACTAAGGCCAGAAGTGTGTGGCAGAGAACTTATAGCCCATTTGAGATTTGTAAGAATGTGTAGCCCATTTTTGAATTCTAATGGAATTTACTACAACCCATTTACAGTTTCTTAAAAGTACAGCCCATTTCAACCAACCGTTCAAAAAAGAATTCAATAAAATTTCCCACATTTTGATGGGATCCAAAATATTTTTATCCCAAAATTTCTAGTCAGATTAAATACAATTTCAATATAAATTTATATTACGTAAAAATCCAACGAAACATTACGCTCGCAACAATTAATGAAATTAAAATTTTCAATATCCAAAAATAATAATTTATAAAGTAATCATGTGTTTGGTGCATTTTTTATAGTTAATGCCCAGCTTTTACAATTACATCCCATTTATTATTTCTTAAAGCCCATTTTCTTGTTAAGCCTAATGCATCCCTCCTAGGAAAGATTTGCAGCCAGTGAGCGGAGAATAACAACTTGACCTTGCCTGGGTATTCCTAAAAAAAGTATAGCTGCGCTAGCCATTTTCAGCTTGAAAAAAATTAATATCTGGGCTGGATATCTGGCCTGGGCTAGACGGGCCACAGCCCGCCAAGTTAATACCTGCAGCGATGTTTTCGTTATTGTTCAGAGGAGAAAAATTAATATCTGGGCTAAACATTAAAAAAGTCTGCACAAATACTGCTCGAGCTGCTTGGTCCCAGCCGTCGGCCGCTTCTTGTGCAATTCTCTCGTTTATTGACTACTCCAGGAGGTTGACAATGGTGTGGGACCGTGATGTCAGGAAACCAGGAGGAAGCAAAATAAATTATAGTTATATATATATATATATATATATATATATATATATATATATATATATATATATATAAATATATAATAAGGAGGCACTTGCGTGCACGTGAGGCTATGGACCTGGTGGGTCCCCATTGTCATCCTCTCCAAGTAAAGTCATCTCCTCGCCTGCCTTCCGCCCGGCTTGATCGGCGCCACCCGCCACTGCTTCCCGGTGCAAAGGCGATTGCTCACTTCAAGCGACACAAGTGCCGTCTGTCCGTCCATCTGCCGCCCACATTAATGATACGCGGTTGCCGAGGCGGCTACTCGGCGCCACACGTCCGTCCCTCCGCCCGCCCACCATTGCTATATAAACTGCTGCGCCGGGCATAGCCGCAGTCATCCGCATCCGTTCCCTTTCTCCTGTCCACACCACTACTGCCCACCATGGCTTCCTCGCGCTCCAGCGCTCTTCGGGACGGGTGGACGACGAACCACAAGGAGATGGCAGCCATTGCTGCCGACCGGCTGGCCGGCAGGCAGCCGGAGGACGACGACGTCCCAATGGAGAACATGGTAGTCGACGATCCAGCGCCAACCCCCTCCTCAGCGCCATCCTCACCGGTGCATTTCACCATTACCATCGGCGAGGCCCGTGCCCAATATATGGACAGGGTGAGGCAGATGCATGAGGAGCAGTTCCGGGAGGCGCAGGCCGACGCCGCCTACAACCACCACCTCCTCGAGGAGCACCTGCAAGCGGAGGAGCAGATTGCTGCGGAGCGGGCGGGCAGAGGCGCTGCTCGACTCGTGCAGCCTCCGCCCGCAAGGGCCACCTCGAGCGCTGGCGGTACCGCATGCGGGTGGCGGAGGCTGCGGCCGCCTACAAAGAGGCTAGCAAAGAGGGCGATGAAGCGGGCGAGGCGCTGTTTGGCGAGACCGAGGACGAGGCAGAGGATGATGCTGGCTCCGATGAGTCCCGCTGGCGTCGACGAGGCAGAGGACATCGCCGGCTCAGCCGAGGCCCCACCCTGCCGGCAACGTGGGGGAGGATTTCCACCGCTCCGCTGAGGCGCCGCCCGCCGGCAACGAGACAGAGGACATCGCCGGCTCCGCCGAGGCTCCTCCCTGCTGCCAACGAGGCCGCGGCACATAGAAAACGAGGAAGAGTAGAACACGGTAGGTCGCCGCCGCTGGGGTCCAAGTAAGGCCACCGCTGCTACCCTCCGGTTGAAGCCAAGCTAGGCGGGTTGACCATTGACGCACGGTTAGCTTCTTGGCGGCGACGATGGAGTCGGAGAGTCTGTCTTTGGAGAAGAACGCTGCTTCTACTTAGCTGGTGGTGCAGTTGGTGGTGACATGTGGGCCCAACAGGCCACGTGTCGATTATGCAACCGCACCTCTGATTAAGTCAATGAAGCTTCTGCTCGCTCATGGACACAGGTGGGTAGCTTTGGTTAATTAATTATACCTCCAGCGCACCCCTTTTTAGTTGAAGAATGTATGAAATGTAATGAAATCCGGCATGTTTATATGAAATCCGACCGTGTATTAGTTCGAATTCCTGTATCACTGGCATTGGATGAACATGCAAAACAATACGTACTAGCATTATTCCCAGGGTGATCACCTCGTTTGCAGCAGTTTCACATGTACTCCCTTCGGTCCTTTCTAGTCTGCATACAAGTTTTGTCTGCAGTCAAAGTATCTCTACTTTGACCAATCTTATACAAAAAGTATGCACTTTCACAATGTGCTAAGTAAAAGGAAATGTATGAGTACAAAGAGTTTGAGCAGCTTTTTAGCATTTCTGTACATTGCAATCAAACACACAGGCCTGACAATTCATAGAAAACATTCAAAACAATCGATGATTATGAATCTCAGTGACTCACATGTCAGAGGCAATATTTACTTCACAACTAAAGAATAAAGAAAAAAATGATCGACGCTGCTGACAGCAAAGGGCGTCCCATTCAAAAATATCAAACGCATGTCTTGCTAAAATCAATGAGCAAATTTGACAAGGTTGTCCCATTCCAAAATATCAAATGCCTACGATTGTGGAATGGGTAGGGTTTGCCATCAGTTCGGACATTGACATGGCGCCTCGTGCTAAATAAACCAGCTATCCTTTTTGTGCAGTTCCACCAAATCAACCAAATTTGTGTGTAGCTTGTATGATTTCGCCCTTATATGTTGCAACACCTTGAACTTATCGGCACCTCCTTTCTTGTGGTGGAAATGAATGATTCGATGTATTCATGAACGTTTTGTGCAGTTCCCATTGAAATCAAGCTGAGCACCCTTGTTTGCACAAATACAAAAAAGTGATTAGTATAAAGCAGAATGTACTATGAATTGACAGTTTCAACGAGGCACATACATGGTCCATGTAGAGGACACTTTTAGAAAAATGGAACTCACCGGAAAGAATCCTAGAACAACATTGTACTCAAGCATCACAGCAAAAATGGAGATTTGTCGGTCCTTCCGAGCTGAAGTTAGTTTGGTCTTGTGGGGAGTAATGCAACCATCCTTCAACTGCTCCTTCGATGAGAAGATAGACATGGCTTCTTCATCCCGCATAATCGGAACTAGTCACTTCACGTACTCCATATTCTTCTTCAGAGGAAGATGATCCTGTTGTGCAAAGACAAGAGGACTAGTAAATGCTAGCATCCATGTTTGCTCGAAAAAAGGAAAGGAAATATTTAAAAAGCAAGATGAAGCACTTCTCAAGGACAATACCACCTTTTCATGACAGTATCTAAATAGTAGCACAACACCAATAGAGATGACAAAGCTCAATCATATGGATGATATCGATTGGTAGTACCAACCTTTGTCGGAGGCTGATTGTGTAGAGCATACAGATGAAGCACTTCTCCGGAACCATCTGTTGCTATCTACAGGGGTGGCCATGCTTACTATATACTCCTTGATTAGTTAAATGTTTCCAACATCTTCTTGTGCAGTTCCACTAAAATGTATGGTATCTTCAAAGAAGATCCCTGTTTGCACAAGTGGAGATAATTACGTATGGCATCAAATCAGTGGCAAAACAATTGCTCGTTCCAGCCATAGCAATAAATTAAGATGCAAAACTATATCATTACTTGTGTCATCACAGTTCCAAAGTGCTTCATTACGTGCACCGGAGTTGATTTTGTTTTTCTTCAGCTTGTTCTTCCCTTCATCACTTGGTTCAATAATGCACAAGCTTCGCCTTCAATGTAAGATTTGGCATGTCAATTAGGGAGCACAAGTATAGTACTAAAATTAATTTTCTAATGAAAGTGGCAAAATACAGGCCAGCAGTTGTGAAATATCCTTATCTTACCTCAATGGGACATTACAGTGCACATATAGATTGGAAGTCTTGTCTCCATTTGTGCAGTTCACTAAAATCAAGCAACATTATCGCATGCAGTAGCACAACATATGAAAGCACACCGCAGAATCATGTGAAAGAAGGCTAGTACTGACCTCTCATGATGCGGAATTCAAACAACTCACAAGAAGAAGATCTGAACCAAATTCGCCTTATCGGATAGGAAGTAAGATCTCCTCTTGTGCAGTTCCACTAAGATCAAGTAATCAAGCAACGTTGTCGGTGTGACATTTTGGTTGAGCTGCACAAAACACTCTTAAAACAAAAGTGTTTTGTGAAGTGCAACAAAAGGTCACAATGGCAACGAGGTGAAGTAGATAACCCTGTTTACACAGAGGTGCAAAGGAAACAATTAGTGGTCAATAACGGTGGATGACACGGAAGCCAACAAAAAGAAGCATCTACCTTATCTAAATGGGAAAGAAAGCAAGACAAGAGCATTTCTCAAACGGGGCATTGATTAATATTAACATAGAGATTATATTAACAATAAAATTCGTTAAACATGTAATTTGCTTTTAAGCGTGGCATTGCATCAATTTTCCAAATGACATTATTAGAGGGTGTTTGTTTACGAGGACATTTTGGTGTAGGGACTAAAAAACTCCGTGTCAGTCCCATCTAAACCAAACAGGAGGGACTTTTAGGGACTAAAAGTGGGCATTTGGGAATAAAGAAAGAAGACCCAGAGGAGTCTTTTTGGGACTTTTTCCAATAGTTGCCCCCCGCCACGCATCGCACCTTGTTTCTATTAGTTCATTACTAGGGGTAACATGGTCTTTTAGCATGTCATCTAATAACCTCTAGTCCATGTTTAGTCCTCGAACCAAGCAGGTAGGGACTAGGGAGTTTTTAACCAAACAGGGCCTTAGATTAACAACAGCTAATGAGTTGCACGGACTGTGGGCGCACCAGCACCATGTGCATCTACCGATGTCTTGTGGTCATGCACACTGTTGCAACAAAGAACAAATAACCAAGGAGCATATTTGTGTTGGTCCCAGTTTTGTTATCTTTAGACACCTTTCCCTATGTGAGCTAACAAATCTAGTCCTGCTCAAACTCTATATCCTTGTCCCTTCCTTTCCTTTTTGAACTAGTACTTTCGCCCCTTCCTTTCCTCTTTGAACCACGTCCTAGATTTAAGCGATACAACTTTCCCCACTACTTTCCCACATTCCTTTCCTCTTTGAACCACGTGCTAGATTCATGCTATACAACTTTCCCCCTTCATTTCCTCTTTGAACCACATCCTAGATTCATGCTATATATACAACTTTTCCCACTACTTTCCCCCACTCCTTTCCTCTTTGAACCACGTCCTAGATTCATGGTATACATGCAGCTAGAGCAATGCATGTGGAGTAAGTAAATTATACCTTAAGGTTCTTGGGGCGTGGTTCGTGGGCGGTGGGACGGCGAAGAAGAAGGGGTCGGATGCCCTCCTTGCCACCGGGTGGAAAGTGAACAAGCTACCATAGTGGATTCCTTCCTCACGACGGCGACAGCAGTTAAGCCTCCTTCCCTTCCGTGGACGGATCTTGCCGGCTCTTTGAGCAGCAGTGAGGGAAGAGAGAGAGGCCAACGAAGTCTGTTTAGATCTGGAGAGGGCGAGAGAGTGTGAAGAGAGCAACTTCAAGCCCGAGGCTCCAGTGAGAGGGCAAGAGAGTGTGAAGAGAGCAACTGCAAGCGCTGAGGCTCTAGCGTGTATATATATACTGGAGAGAGAGTGTGAAGCGTGCAAACCCTAGAAAACATTTTGACCGGTCAAAGAATCCTCCCGGCAAGGATTATGCTCAAGTGTAGTTATCAAACCCGAGACCTCAAGTTTGATGAGCGAACAGGCTAACCAGCTACACAACCCTCCCGTTATGTTCAATGAGAGGAAAATAACCTTTTATACATTCCTGCATTCGTGTGACAAGCATGCCGTGTTTTTTTGAGTGTGTGTGGGAGTCATTGGGATTTCAATCATAATCGTGTCATGTGGCTTTGGTGGTAATACTATCCACAGTGGTGCAGAAATAATGCAGCCTTAGTCACCTTACCTCTCTCCACGTAGTACGTTGGGCCCCACCAGTCAGAGGGTGAAACAAACAAATTAATAAGAAAAACTAAAAGCGCCAGCGGTGTATCTTACGTCACACATCTCGCTACTGCTCGGGAACACTGCCCAATTGATCCCTCTGTTCGCTCACGTACTATTTTAAGTGAATCCTTATTATAACATGCACACAAATTTTGGGCACTTGTATTCGACTTAAGTCAGTGTGCCACCGTATCTCGTATACTTACTACTCCCTCCGTCTAGGTGTAATAAGTCACGTTAGAAGGTGCAACGGGACCAAGGTGCCTGCGTGTGCGTGTGTGTATTTAACAACATGTGTGTGTTAGAGAGTGCAACAGATCGACCTACTCCTACAGAGAGATGGTGTGTAGTGTACGATTTTAGCCGCGAGAGTCGGTGCATCCTCTCGTTTCCGGGCGTGTCCGGTAGGGACATGAGGACAGTTGCCACGCCCGCTCCTGACCAGCCTGGCCCACCCAAAGCCCCTCCATCGCCCGCGCGTGCTTCCCGCCCGAAACGGTCATCGCCGCTCCAAAGAATCGGTGCCGCATTCATGCCTGGGCAGAGTGGACGCGACCTCTCACTAGCGCAATAGTGATGGTTGCTTCGTCCGTCCAACTTACTGCTGGGTCTATGTGATTTGATGGCTCATTGGTCTTTATTACTGAGGTGGTAGGACTGCTGGATGTCCCACGCTTTCGGTGTACTAGATTACTATTTTCTCCATTCTTATAGCGGAGGAGTGCAAGAGCAGTGAAAACACGCAGGCTCAGTGATTACATGGCCCACCTCACACTATCACCGTGCGACACCTAACTCTTTACATAGTACTCCCTCCGTTCCTAAATATTACTAGATGAGTCCCAGCGTTGCTGTCATGAACAATGGTATATCCCTGCGCAAAATTATCGATTTCATAGAACTAAAAAAACTCTATAACCGCATGAAAAATGTGGTATCCAAACTAAATAAACTCCCATCATCATTTAGATCATCCCACGTAAGGAAAAAAGATCAGCCAACTCCCTCTTGCATAATGGGATTATATTTTTCTTTTGTCATGTTAATGGGACTTAAAAGCTCACTTACATGCATGCTACGGTGCATGCTTGCATGCGAACATGTTGATGTGATTTAAAACCCACTCACATGCATGTGCCACGGTATTTCTGCATGCTTGCATGTGGCTTAGTGCGGAACCTCTCAACGTCTAGATCAGACGGCTATTATGGACTGATTTACTTCAACTAATGGCTACATCAATTTTGATGATGTGGCTCAAGGAGAGGATAGAGAATTCCTAGTAGTGGGGGCTAGCTATTACTAGTACATAAGTCTTTGTAGAGATTCCACTAGGTGAACTACATACGGAACAAAATGAATGAATCTACACTTAAAATGCATCTATATACATCCGCATGTGGTTCATGGTGAAATCTCTACAAAGAATTATATTTAGGAACGGAGGAAGTACTAGTATAGTAATGCATCTTGTAATTTATCAACGAGATAAATTTGTACAATGCTATGAAGCTTCCAACTTCATTACATGTATCTTGCGTCCAAGGTTGCCCGTTGCAACATTTCATCAAATACAAAGGAGACTAACATGCATGCTATTGCATCTCAATGATTGACAGATCATAGCAAATATGTACTCCCTCCGATCCAAAATAAGTGTCTCAACTTTGTGCAAACTTTAGTACAAAGTTGTACTACTACTAAAAGTTGACACTTATTTTGGAACAGAGGCAACTAAAGAAAAAAAATGATCCATGCAGTCCCTAGCCCTTGAACCGTGAACTCTGACCAGCCTTCAATTTGCTGGCAACGTTCGAGCTTCCTAATAAATGAAGTTTGCAACCTTTTAACCATCGGATCATTTTGTGCAGTTTCACCAAAATCGAGATGAGCAACCCTGTGGCAAAGAAATTGAAGAAGCGTGATTAGAATAAGATTACTGGGACTAGTTGATGAGACATAAACTCATCACAAATACAGTACGTAGAAGCCAGAGAGGTATGTGCGGGCAAAGAAGTAGAGAAATATCCACGAGGGGAGTGATGTGGGCAGCTGGAGGCAGTGGTGCAAGCCGGCTGTAAAGGGAGTTGTACACGAGGGACGAAGCTCAACCTTGATGAGGGCGGCGGGAGGTGGCAACTGCCCACGTCGCGGCAGTGAGCAAGGGACGAAGGCAACCTCACCGGCTTTGTGAGAGAGAACGACGGGGACCCCTGATCGGGACGTCTTAAGCGGTGGGTTTTCGCCCGTCGGCGGCAACCTTGCATCTACACTAAGCATCACCCCTTCCCCAAGCGGACGTGATCCGCCGGGATGTTAGAGATGTGTCCACAATCGTTTTGTGCGAGAGAGTGTGAAGAGAGCAACCCCAGCAAGCAACCGTATAGGTTGGCCCATCCTGACTATGTATATAGTGGAGCGGTTTTCTTTTCTCTCCATATGAACCTATCATATTGCGTACGTGCCACTGAAGAAAAAAAACTTTATTTATAAATGACGCGGCACCTACTACTCGTTCTCCTATAACCTTGCGCTTAGCATCTCCAAAATATTAACCTTGCGATTGGCTCTTCGCCTCTTCGGGAAGTCGAGCAATAATGGTAGTGCAGTATATATCGTTCTGGCTATATGAGACTGAATGAATTGCTGCACGTCCACCACGTGGGCGAGGGTTGAGGGGCGAGGGAGAGTGCTACATACGGAGCAAAATGAGTGAATCTAGACTCTAAAATACGTCTATATACATCAGTGTTTGGAGTATGTACAAGTAGTTCATATTGAAATCTAATAAAGGACATATATATTCCAAACAATATGATATAATCTCTATAACCAAGGTAGTAGGGACGAGGAGCAAACAGAGGGAGTAGTAAATTTTTCTCCTCGTCCTGCGAGCCACCGCGCGCATGGGCGAGGGAGCGGGTGTAAGGCGGAGCAAGCTTCACCTCATCCTGCGAGCCACCGCGCCCGTGGGCGGGGGAGACGCCGTACTAAGCAAGCTTCTCCTCGTTCTGCAAGTTGACGGGACACATCAAAAGTCTTGCCTCTAAGGTAGGCCCCACATGGTTTGCCTCTTTTTTTAACATAACATGTCAAGTCGCAATTTGTTTGTTCACCCGTGGTAGACGATCCTCCCTCCACCAAGTGGACAACCAGTACACGTGCCAAATTACCACGTGGGCTGCCTTTTTCGTATAGAATTGAGCTCCACCGTGTACCCGTGCGGGTGTGGTTGGGAAAGAGACGGGAGTACGTGCACCGTGCATGCACCTCATCTCTTCCTGCACGTCCCCCACCTACGTGGGTGTGTGTGAGAGATACAAATCGCGTTCGTGAGTGTTTTTTGTTTTGGGGTGTGGGGTGGGGGTGGGGTGGGGGGTTGATTTCGTGAATTATTTGTGGGAATATGTGTCGATGACATCTCAAATTTTTTTTTGCATGCAATGTGTGTGAAATGGAGGCCTATCCATATCATACATAGAGGGCCGGGCAATCCACGAGAAGAGAGGAAGGGGTCATAGCTATCGATAGAGTCGAAGAGAGGATCAAGTGGGTGGGTGCGAGATCGATGAAGAGAGCCATCGAAATTGTGTGTCTGTGTGTGTGTGCAAGTCAAAGATATAGGGCGACTGGCCTACCGGAACGTTAGAGGGCACATGTCAAGTTTGTGTGTGGCAGGGAGACATGACTAGAGCGCTCGATGTATCGGTGTGTGTGGGGGGGGAGGGGGTGGGGGAGGGGTAGGGAGAGGCCTAACTATAGAGGTAGAATGACTCGTATATGTGTTGAGAAGGAGAGACCCAGCTATGTCTTGAGGGAAATCGGTCGACATCCATACATAACTGAAGGACGGGAAATTTGATGGGACAGAGAGAGAGAGAGAGAGAGAGAGAGGAGAGAGAGAGGGAGGGAGAGGGAGTGAGAGGGGTAGAGTGCTGGATGGGTGATGGAGTTGCTTCTCGAAGATGGTGGGAGAGGCCTACTAGACAAACTGAGGGTGGAACTGCAATGTTATCAATAAGAGTGGGGAGGTGTTTACGTGTGTGCACGTGCGTGATAGATCTATCGGGGCGCATCCATGGATGATGAAGGGGAACCATGTGTTTGGTAAGCAAACCTAACTAGATCGATAGATCAATTGTTGTTTGTTGGAGGAAGGAGAGACACAATTAATGAGGTAGATCGATCGGCGTGTGGGTAAAACGAGTTATAAGGACCTAGCTAGCTATATGTATAGCGAGAGACCGGTCGGTGTCGTCCATTTGTTAGAGGCAAATAAGGCCCAATGAGACGGATAGACAGAGAGAATGGAGCTAGGAGGTGGTGCGAGAGGCCCAACTACTAGCTAGATAGGGGAGGAGTGTGCTGTTGTGAGATCGACAAAAGAGGCGAGAGTTTACACGTGTGTCTGACCGTATGAGAGACACGAGGCAAGGACACATAAAGGAGGAGATTGAAGGTGTGTGTGTATGTTGTAGGCAGGCATCGCTGGAGAGGTTTATCGATCGGTGTGTGTAGGAAAGGAGTTGTGGAAACGCTAGGAGAACGACCTAAAGAAAAAAATGAATGTGCCCGGTGGATAGAATGCCGAGGGAGGGGGAGGGCGAGGAGCGCGTGTGCATGCACGAGAGAAAGTTAGTGGTAGCTACAAAGGTTAGAGGATTGTGTGGGTGTAAGAGACTAACAAAGATCATAATTTGATATGAAAGCGGATTCATATATTTGAACAGGAGATCATAGTGTTTTAAACATTGCATGCATGAATATAGCGGTGATACACGTGCTGTGCACGTGTTATACCATAATGTGATAATGCATGGCGTTTGCAACTCACAACTAAACGCCGAACAATCTAAACCATACTATACATCAAACAATCTCACATTTTATTTGAATTTGTGATAATGTGTGGCGTTTGCATCTTACAACTTAATATTGAACAATCTAAACAATACTATATATCGAACATTCTCACATTTTATTTGAATTTGTGGTAATGTGTGGTGTTTGCAACTCACATCTAAATACTTGTAGGCGTAGGGGGCGGGGCACCATACATAATGTGATAAACACATTATACATATGAGACATGGTTTAGATTATGAAGATCTAGCTAGAGCTAGAAATGTAATGTGATTTGAAATCAAAATAAAGTGGATTCAAAATCTAGTTCGAGTTCATATAGTACACATAGTTCATATGTAACTCGAGACTAATCATGTGGTGTGCTGTGAAGATAATACACAAATGATGGTTTAACTTGACAATAATGATGATTGTAGATCTTATTAAAACAGAGAAACGAATTCAAATGCTTTGGCTTCACAACAATCATTACTGTAGATCTTATTCAAATAGATAAACGAATTCAAATTTAGTTCATATTGAAGCGGTAGTATATACGTTTGGAATGCACTAAAACGTTCATTTGAGTAGTAGGTTGCATGCATTATACACGTAGCGGAATATTTTAATTGAACATAACATGACTTCAAAGTTTTGAATGACATTTGTAGTGCGCATTGATTTGGTATAGTACACGTTAGGCTTGTCCGGAAATTTCAACCCGCGCCTTGTTAGCCCGAAATATTTAAGATATATCTTTGTCTCGCTGTGCTCGGCTAACTTCCTCCATCTCAACCCGCGCCTTGCTATTCCGAAATTACAATGCGCGCGAAAACTCCCACCTCCTGTGAAATCCCGACACGCGAAATGCCCGTGGTACCCCTGAACCGAAAGAACCGCCTCAAATCGGTGGGGGGTACTTTCGTATCTTACCCTACATTTCGGACAAGCGCGTCTCCAAGCCATGGTTCCCCACTGCCATCCCATCTGCCCACCCATTCGTACACCGAGGCCGCGAAAACCCGCGACGAAACCCCACACCCTGCTCCGTCCGCCACCCAGCCGGAGCCTCTTCCCCGACGACGTCGTCCACAGCAACACCTCGACGTCCCTCATCCACCATACCGGATGAGGACCCATCGTCGATCTCATCGTCCTGCCGGTTCAGCCACCCCGTCCTCCACCTCCAAGGGGCTGCCCCGATGTTCCCCTCATCTTTCGCGCCACCTCCATTCCCACACCGCTGTCTTCACCTGCACCACCAGAAGAGCATCATCATCACCGTTTCCTCGGATGAAGCTGCAGCCTAATCGGCGCCACCAAAGAGGTTGTACACTAATCTTCGCATTTTCTTCTTGATTCGATCTCATGGTGCTGCCGGCGCTCGGTCCCGAGCCGACACGGCGTGGTTCCATCCACGCTGGCGTCGCCGGCCACTTCCTCCATGACGTCGCTCCCTCGGCGGCGACGTCCACATCAGTAGGAGCTGCTGCTGCTTTAGCTCTCGCTCGCGCTGCTGCTCTGCTCTTGCTCTCGGTCCCCTGCCTGGTCTGCTCTTGCTATTGCTCTTGCTCATCTTTGCTCTCTCTCTTGCTCTTGCTCTTGCTTGCGATGCTGCTCCGATTTAGCTACACTTCAGTCAACTGAATCGACTTTTGGGTCAGTCGATTTTCAGGGGGTGGGGGGGGGGGGGGGCTCACCGGGGTGAAGGAAGAACCAGCCTTGCGAAGGAAGGGGGCTCATGGGAGAGGGACCCCACTCTCAATCTTAGGGTTCAGGATGGGGGCGGTGGTCACCGACGGTGGCGGGGCGTTGGCGGGGCAGTGGCGTGGGGATCGCCGGAGAAAAAGCTCGGCACGGCGGGGCCTAGAGGGTTGGCCGGGGTGGCGGCGGACCGGCGGTGGGGAGTGTTTTCAGGGCGGGCGGGGCGGCGCACCGCCGGCCGGGGGCTGCTGTTTGGCCGGTGGTGGCTGGCGGCTCAGGGGGGTGGAGGTTGAAGATGAACCGCAGGCCCTTGATTTCGTATCCAACGGCTGCAAAATCGACTGACCAGAGATGAAAAAGTCAGTCGACCGACGTGTAGCCTCACCTTGCTAGTGCGTTCAGTTTCGACAACAAAATTCAGTTTCGACTGTTAAGTTCAGTTTCGACAGTTAAGTTCAGTTTCGACAGTTAAGTTCAATTTCGACAGTTAAGTTCAGAGATGAGCGGCTGATGTATTTTACATCTAGCACTTTGTGGTTATGTATTTTACGTCATGTATTGGAGATGCTATTGGAATTCCACTCAGGTTAACGTTGTTCGTTGTCTCTCTTGTCCTGCTTCAGCCTCGGCGTCGTACAACTCACTGGAGCTGCTCCAACGACGAAACCCTCCATCCCAGCGGAGCAGTACCTCGGGCTCCATCTCCAGACGCCAAAGATCTTCTTCCCCTCCTCCGACAGCAAAGTCAGCCGGAGCATCCGCACCGGCCAACCCAATCACGCTGAGATCGACATGGCTTCGCCAAAGAGGTTGTACACTTGTTGCATCTCTTTTTTACTCTACATGTTATATATATTGTCCATCGAAGCACACGGATTTGTTCCTTTAGTGTCTCCTTGAAAGAAAAACGTAGGAATTAATTTTCACGTGCCCTCCTTTTCAAATTCCTATTCATGAAGCAGAAGACTAAGAGATAGTAGCATAATAGCATTATAACCGTACATTTTCTTGTGGTTTGACTTAATCTCACCATGATTCTTTGCATCCCGTGATCTTCCAATTGTTGTGAATCAAACACCTAGATTGGCAGAAATCTTGTGTTTTTAAATTCTCTGTTTTGCACGTGCATTCCAATCCTATTCCTGTCTATTTCCTATCCCTGCATTGTTGGAATCCTCTAATTCAAACGAGCACTTACAGAATTACTTCTCTTACAAATAGTTGTCAAAGAAAACATTTCGTGGTTTGTCCCGCTGCTGCTGCACCGTCGTCCACCCCAGCTCAGCTGCTCCAACGATGTAGGGTCCGACAAGGGATCCGGCCTCCAGACTGTCTTTCGCCGCCTCAGATCTTCTTCCCCGCCGCTGGCAGCCATGGAAGCTGCATTACCATCATCAATCGAGCAGATAACCTCGAGGACTACACGGGTCCGCAAGAGAGGTCGCACTCTTTCGTGTCTGCTTACGTTATGCATCGCTTAATATTACATGCTACTTTATCGTCCTGTTCACCGATTAGCCTCTGAGTCAGCTCCAAACTAATGGTCAAACTTGAGTTTTTAAATGGTTGTGCGGTACATATCGGGCCGCTATCAATAGTATCTATCTACTATCTGGTTAATCTCCGGTGTCTACTATGAGTTTCATGTTGGGTGGGAAACAAACAGTAAAGAAGCCATTATCTGTATTTTTAACTGAAGCCATTATCTACCTGCTATTATTGGTTTTTGGTATCCATAGGTTGCTACCATCACTCTGGATTTCTGCATGCACTCCTTACATAATCTCACTATGTTTTATTCCTATGCATGACAGTTATTGTAAACAATGGAACTGAACATGTAGAGCAAAAGAGACAAGCCTTGCGTGGCAATAAAATTTCATGCAGACGTCGCTCCATGGTAGGCGCAAAGGCAGCCCCCCTCCATGCATTTCGGATTGTAATCGAGAGGAAGATATCTGTTACGAGGGGATTCGTAAGGAGAAGACAACTCCTATTTACCCCCGAGGTCTTCGCTCTAACTTGGCATGCCGATGTTGGTTATATCATGCATATGGTGTCTTGCATTGCTTACTTTATACATCAAATATGTCATCTGCTTAGTTTAGACATCCTTTGTGTGAATGCCATCTGTTTAGTTTATTCAATGTTTATGTGAATTATGCAACACCATCTTGTTTAGCCAGGCATCATATATGTGAGTTTTGCAATGCCATCCTTCTTAGCCAGTCATCTTATATGTAAATTATCTCAGGCCATCCTTTTTTTGCGTTACATATTACATTTGTCAACAATGTTAGTACATTCAACTTCTCTTCGTGTGCATCAGCCATTTGACACGGCGATGGCAAATTCTGGAGTGAAAACAAGGTCTTCAGAGCAGACTATGCTATCCGACGAAGCACATATCTTGCTAGTTACGGATAGCTTTTCAGAGGAGGATTCAGAGACAGATGACCAGTCCTATTCCCCTCCCCCCGAGGTGTATGCTCTAACTTGGCAGGGTTATGTTGCTCATATCGTGCGTATGGTGTCTCGCATTGCTATGTCATTTGATTAGTTTAGACATGCTTTGTGTGAATGCCACCTGTTCAGTGTCTAATTACCATATATGTGAATTATGCATTGCCATCTTGTTGCAAGACATTATATATGGGGGAATTATACAATGCTATCTTGTTGCAAAGGCATTATATATGTGAATTATGCAATGCCATGCTGTTTAGCCAATCATCATGTATGTGAATTATATCATGCTATCATTTTTTTGTATTACGTGTTCCATTTGTCGACAACGTTTGTATATTCAACTACTCTTCCTGTGCATCAGCCATTTAAAGCGGTGATGGAGGTATCCCGAGTGAAAACAAGGTATTCAGAGCGCATAATGCTACTGCTGAAGCAGACATCTTCTTTGATTCTGAGAGAGCTCCTCGAGAGGAGGATTCAAAGACCGATGACCAGTCCTATTTCCCCGAGGTCTATTCTCAAACTTGGCAGGGTTATATTACCCATGTCATGCATGTTGTCTTGCATTGCTTAGTTTTTACATCATATATGGATTGCCATCTGCTTACTTGCTTAAAATATAAATCATATATTTGAATTATATCATGCCATGATGTTTTACATAGTACACACACATCATCTATCTGAATTATGGCATGGCAACCCATTTAATAAAGACATCATATAGTTATATCATCTCATCCTGTTTAGTGTTTACAGTCATCATATTTTGAATTATGGCATTCTATCCGTGAATGTATGTGAATTATGGCATGCCAACCTATTTAATAAACACATTATATAGTTATGTCATGTCATCCCTGTTTACATAGTCTCATATTTTGAACTATGTCTTTCCATCTTTTTAGTTAGCCATCATAATGTGAAATTGTGTCATGCTATCCTGTTTGGTTAGACAACATAAATATGAATTATTTCATGCCCTCTTTTATTCCCCACTATCCATTGCACTGTCTATCATACAATGTCTATACTTTCAATTACTTTTCTTGTTTATCAGCCATTTGAATTGGAGAGCGTGATGGCGATATCTAAGGGAGTAACAACACGGTCTTCGAAAGATAGTGCTACCATTGATGCAGATAGAACCACGGTTGTACTTGCCCAAGGACCAGATCCACCACACATAACCCAGACTCTCGCAGATTGTACCCCTACCCAGTTGGACAGAGAACCAGCTACACCCCTTCTAACCCCAACCCCGGCAGATAGTAACCCAGTTCGAGTTGACACAGCACCGTCTCCACCATAGAGCACCCAAACACGAGCAGTTAGTAAGGGAACTGCAGTGCCCAAAGCACGAGGACCACCACTCCGAATCCCAACTCAACGCTTAAAGGAGAAGAAGATTTGTTCTCAGGTCAGGTTCTGTAGCTATGGTTCATATTCCTTTGCTGTTGCATTACTGTATTTACTCATACCAACTATTTTCATATTTGAAGGATGAAATTGAAACTCCAATGGCGCAATAGGTATGTTTTAAACCTGTTTCTTTAACTGGTTTGCTGTTGTAACCTGCTCTATGTTGATTTCAGTTTCACTTGAATAAATAGTTACGTTCTCATGTCATGCACATTACAAGTGTTGTTATTGCTCTATAGTTACCCACACTTATATTCTATTTATTCTGCTTTGTCTTGAACAAATATTATTTGAACTGTGTCTCTATCTTGATTTGGCAACAAAAACTAGAATGATATAGACCATAAAGTGACCATGGTACATAGATATATGTTTGTTTCATGCTGTTATCCTGTCCACTTTACTACTGAACTCATTTACGAAAATGAGTTTCATATACAACATGGTAAACATGTGATGTGTCTGCTTGTTTATCTTTTAGAATGCGGACAAAATATTGGAGAACAATACCGCATTATCCAATGGTAAAGGAAGTAATGTAGATAAGGTTCAAGATAGTGAGACATCCCTGTTGGTCTCCAAGAAAGCTGATAAAAACTATCTTGACGACAGTGAGGGAACCCAAAAGTCCCGTCTTGATGTAGTGTTCGAAGTTCTTCGCCACTCTTCGGCCGCACAAGCTCTTGAACTTCGCTGCTCAGTATCAGTTCGTCTTCTTGAGTGTTAACTTCAAGTTGAAAGACATCGATCGGATGTGCTTCTGACGGAAGTCAAGGACTGAGGAAGTCCCTGCAGAATTCAGATGCATATTTTACGGTGCAACAAAGAAGTTACTGGAGGATTTAAGCGCCAAACAAGAGAAAGTTAATAAGCTTGCTAAGCATCTTGCCAAAGATTATGGGTCCCGAGGATATTGTTTCTTGAGATCTTCAAGTGATTTCAGTTCTGGATTTGTTTTGTCATGCGGCGTTTATTTGCGCTGGTCGCCAACTTTGACAACCAAAGGTATATGATATGTCGCTTTGTTCCCTATATTTGCACAGGTGGCGAACTTTGATGCCCAGTGGATGTAATATGTGTAATAGCCGTGATAGCCTAGCATAAGTTGCTTGCTTATTTATTTCCTTGTTGTCTTGTTTTTTTGTTTGCTTGTAGTCAGTGCAGTTCTTTTTCTGCAGTTTGCTTGTGGCTGCAATAACCTATTTTTTAAAACCAGGCCACAATAACCATGGGCTAATATTTACTGTAATGATAGTGGGCCTCCTACGGGTCGTAGAAACAGTGGGCCTTCTACGGGCCGTAGAAATAATAGGCCTTCTACGGGCCGTAGAAACAATGGGCCTTCTACGGGCCGTATCATCAATGGGCCTTATACGGGTCGTATGATCGATTGGCCAAACATGGGCCAATAACAGGCCGCATTATGGCCGTAAACGGGCTAGAGTTGGAATCGCCCGTTCATGGGCCGACCATAACGGGCCATCGTTAATAGGCCATATTTGATGACGCTATGAAAACGGCCCAACGTATTAACGGACCACAAACGGGCCGACTATAACCACTGGCTGAATTTGGCCCACAAGCGTAAAAATGACAATAACGGGCCGTAAGTAAACGAATGCTGGAAATGAGCCCAAGAATAAATGGGCTCTGAGAAGGCCGAAAGATAACATGGGCTGGAAACGGCCCAACTTAATAACGGGCCCTTAATGGGTATAAAGTGATACACTATTCATTACGGGCCAATTTCACCACGGGTCGTTAATGGGTGTAAAGTGATACACTGTTCATTGCAGGCCAGTTTCACCACGGGCCGTTAATAGGCCAAGAGTTACATAGGGCCTCATATGGGCCGAAAGACGTCATGGGCCATACATTGGCTAGAAGTGAAAACAGGCTGGAGTCATATTGGATGGCCCAGATGATGCTACTGGGCCTAATTCCGATAGGGCGTAACAGGCCTTGGGTTAGCGGGCTGTAAATGGGCTATATGCGAACATGCCATTAACAGGCTTTCTATGGGCCGGCCCGCCACCTTTTGACTAAGTCAAACGGGCCGGCCTTTTCACAGGAATGGGCCTCTGTTGGGCCGTGCCACGTGTCGACGTATCATAGGCGCCTTCTGTCCAATGAGTGGATGACATCTGTCCCAACGATGAGCCGACACGTGTTTCCTCCAGCCAATGATGATTTTACACGTGGAAAATCCCCATTGGTCGGGGCTGTTAACGGGTTATCGGATCCAAAACCCAACCCGATAGCTTAAAGGAGTTCCGCTACGGTGGATGCCATGTGTCGGTCACCCTTGACGAAAGCACTTCTGTGACGCGTGATTTATCGTCATGGAAGTGGACACTTCCATGATGATAATTTTGGTAATGTCATGGAACACTTCTCTGACAACCTGATGTATGACTATCTTGATTCTGTCATAAAATCATCATGGATGTACATGCATGACAAAAAACGCGACCTACTGTGACAAACACGTATCATCACAGAAGTGTATTTTTTGGTAGTGTCTGTGAAGGTGAGAAAATAACGATACCTGCCGCGTGCCTCAATATTCATCGGACCACATACATCAATATGTATGATCTCCAACAAATCTGTTGGTCGCTCCATTGTTCCAGAGAACGGTGTTTTTGTCATCTTGCCGATAAGGCATGGTTCGCAAGTACCAAGTGATTCATAATCAAGTGATTCCAAAAGTCCATCAGTATGGAGTTTCTTCACGCGCTTTACACCAATATGACCCAAACGGCAGTGCCACAAATAAGTTGCACTATCATTATCAACTCTGCATCTTTTGGTTTCAACATGATGAATATGTGTATCACTACTATCGAGATTCAACAAAAATAGACCACTCTTTAAGGGTGCATGACCATAAAAGATATTACTCATATAAATAGAACAACCATTATTCTCAGGTTTAAATGAATAACCGTCTCACATCAAACAAGATCCAGATATAATGTTCATTCTCAATGCTGGCACCAAATAACAATTATTTAGGTCTAAAACTAATCCCGAAGGTAGATGTAGAGGTAGCGTGCCGACGGCGATCACATCGACTTTGGAACCATTTCCCACGCGCATCGTCACCTCGTCCTTAGCCAGTCTTCGCTTAGTCCGTAGTACCTGTTTCGAGTTGCAAATATTAGCAACAAAACCAGTATCAAATACCCAGGTGCTACTGCTAGCTCTAGTAAGGTACACATCAATAACATGTATATCACATATACCTTTGTTCACCTTGCCATCCTTCTTATCCGCCAAATACTTGGGGCAGTTCCGCTTCCAATGACCGGTCACCTTGCGGTAGAATCACTCGGCCTCGTGCTTAGGTCCAGACTTGGGTTTCTTCTCTTGAGCAAAGCAACTTGTTTGCTGTTCTTCTTGAAGTTCCCCTTCTTCTTCCCTTTTCCCTTTTTCTTGAAACTGGTGGTCTTGTTGACCATCAACACTTGATGCTCCTTCTTGATTTCTACCTCCGCATCTTTTAGCATTGCGAAGAGCTCGGGAATTGTCTTATCCATCCCTTGCATATTATAGTTCACCACGAAGCTCTTGTAGCTTGGTGGCAGTGATTGAAGAATTCTGTCAATGATAATATCATCCGGAAGATTAACTCCCAGTTGAATCAAGTGATTGTTATACCCAGACAATTTGAGTATATGATCACTGACAGAACTATTCTCCTCCATCTTGTAGCTGTAGAACTTATTGGAGACATCATATCTCTCAATCCGGGCATTTTCTTGAAATATTAACTTCAACTCCTGGAACATCTCATATGCTCCATGACGTTCAAAATGTCGTTGAAGTCCCGGTTCTAAGCCGTAAAGCATGACACACTGAACTATCGAGTAGTCATCAACTTTGCTCTACCAGACGTTCTTAACATCGTCAGTTGCATCTGCAGCAGGCCTGGCACCCAGCGGTGCTTCCAGGACGTAATTCTTCTGTGCAACAATGAGGATAATCCTCAAGTTACGGACCCAGTCTGTGTAATTGCTACCATAATCTTTCAATGCTTTCTCAAGGAACGCATTAAAATTCAACGGAACAACAGTGCAGGCCATCTATCTACAACAACATAGACAAGCAAAATACTATCAGGTACTAAGTTCATGATAAATTTAAGTTCAACTAAACATATTACTTAAGAAATCCCACTTAGATAGACATGCCTCTAATCATCTAACTGATCACGTGATCCAAATCAACTAAACCATGTCCGGTCATCACGTTAGATGGAGTAGTTTTCAATGGTGAACATCACTATGTTGATCATATCTACTATATCACGCTCGACCTTTCGGTCTCAGTGTTCCGAGGCCATATCTGCATATGCTAGGCTCGTCAAGTTTAACCCGAGTATTCTGCATGTGTAAAACTGGCTTGCACCCGTTGTAGATGAACATAGAGGTTAACACACCCGATCATCACGTGGTGTCTCGGCACGACGAACTTTGGCAACGGTGCATACTCAGGGAGAACACTTTTATCTTGAAATTTTACTGAGAGATCATCTTATAATGCTACCGTCAATCAAAGCAAAATAAGATGCATAAAGGATAAACATCCCATGCAATCAATATAAGTGATATGATATGGCCATCATCATCTTGTGCTTGTGATCTCCATCTCCGAAGCACCGTCATGATCACCATCGTCAATGGCGCGACACCTTTATCTCCATCGTAGCATCGTTGTTGTCTCGCCAACTATTGCTTCTATGACTATCGCTACCGCTTAGTGATAAAGTAGAACAATTACAGGGCGATTGCATTGCATACAATAAAGCGACAACCATATGGCTCCTGCCAGTTGCCAATAACTCGGTTACAAAACATGATCATCTCATACAATAAAATATAGCATCATTCCTTGACCATATCACATCACAGCATGCCCTGCAAAAACAAGTTAGACGTCCTGTACTTTGTTGTTGCAAGTTTTACGTGGCTGCTACGGGCTGAGCAAGAACCATTCTTACCTACGCATCAAAACCACAACGATAGTTCTACGGGCTGAGCAAGAACCATTCTTACCTACGCATCAAAACCACAACGATAGTTCGTCAAGTTAGTGCTGTTTTAACCTTCTCAAGGACCGGGCTTCTTCACACTCGGTTCAACTAAAGTTGGAGAAACTGACACCCGCCAGCCACCTGTGTGCAAAGCACGGCGGTAAAACCAGTCTCGCATAAGCGTACGCGTAATGTCGGTCCGGGCCGCTTCATCCAACAATACCGCCGAACCAAAGTATGACATGCTGGTAAGCAGTATAACTTGTATCGCCCACAACTCACTTGTGTTCTACTCATGCATATAACATCTACGCATAAACCTGGCTCGGATGCCACTGTTGGGGAACGTAGTAATTTCAAATTTTTTCCTACGCAGACGCAAGATCATGCTGATGCATAGCAACGAGAGGGGAGAGTGTTGTCCACATACCCTCATAGAACAAAAGCGGAAGCATTAGCACAACGCGGTTGATGTAGTTGTATGTCTTCACGATTCGACCGATCCAAGTACCGAACGTACGACACCTCTGAGTTCAGCACACATTCAGCTCGATGACGTCCCACGAACTCCAATCCAGCAGAGCTTCACGGTAGAGTTCCGTCAGCACGACGGCGTGATGACGGTGATGATGTTGCTACCAACGCAGGGCTTCGCCTAAGCACCGCTACGATATGATCGAGGTGGAATATGGTGGAGGGGGCCCGCACACGGCTGGAATAGATCAACAGATCAACTTGTGTGTCTAGAGGTGCCCCCTTCCCCCGTATATAAAGGAGCAAGGGGGGAGAGGCGGCCGGCCAAGGAGGGCGCACCAAGGGGGGATTCCTACTCCCACCGGGAGTAGGACTCCTCCTTTTCCTTGTTGGAGTAGGAGAAGGGAAGGAAGTGAGAGAGGAGGAGAAGGAAAAGGGGGGGGGGGGGCGCTGCCCCCCTCCTTGTCCAATTCGGACTAGAGGGGGAGGGGGTGCGCGGCTTCCCTGGCCGCCCCTCCTCTTCTCCCACTAAGGCCGATTAGGCCCAATATACTCCCCGGGGGGGTTCCGGTAACCCCCCGGTACTCCGGTAAGTGTCCGAAACCTCCTAAAACACTTCCGGCGTCCGAACATGGTCGTCCAATATATCGATATTTACGTCTTGACCATTTCGAGTAACCTCGTCATGTCCGTGATCATATCCGGAACTCCGAACTACCTTCGGTACATCAAAACACATAAACTCATAATATCGATCGTCACCGAACTTTAAGCATGCGGACCCTACGGGTTCGAGAACTATGTAGACATGACCGAGACACGTTTTCGGTCAATAACCAATAGCGGAACCTGGATGCACATATTGGTTCCCACATATTCTACGAAGATCTTTATTGGTCAAACCGCATAATAACATACGTTGTTCCCTTTGTCATCGGTATGTTACTTGCCCGAGATTTGATCGTTGGTATCTCAATACCTAGTTCAATCTCGTTATCGGCAAGTCTCTTTACTCGTTACGTAATGCATCATCCCGCAACTAACTCTTTAGTCACATTGCTTTCAAGGCTTATAGTGATGTGCATTACCGAGAGGGCCCAGAGATACCTCTCCGACAATCGGAGTGAACAATCCTAATCTCGAAGTACGCCAACTCAACAAGTATCTTTGGAGACACCTGTAGAGCACCTTTATAATCACCCAGTTAAGTTGTGATGTTTGGTAGCACACAAAGTGTTCCTCCGGTAAATGGGAGTTGCATAATCTCATAGTCATAGGAACATGTATAAGTCATGAAGAAAGCAATAGCAACATACTAAACGATCAAGTGCTAAGCTAACGGAATGGGTCAAGTCAATCACATCATTCTGCTAACGATGTGATCCCGTTAATCAAATGACAACTCATGTCTATGGCTAGGAAACTCAACCATCTTTGACTACCGAGCTAGTCTAGTAGAGGCAAACTAGTGACACTATGTTTGTCTATGTATTCACACGTGTATTATGTTTCCGGTTAATACAATTCTAGCATGAATAATAAACATTTATCATGATATGAGGAAATAAATAATAACTTTATTATTGCCTCTAGGGCATATTTCTTCAGATTCATCGCGCTTTACGATACGGAGCCGCCGCCAAGCCCTAATCTCTCTCGGGAGGGCTGATCTGGAGTCCATTCGGGGCTCCGGAGAGGGGGATCCATCGCCGTCGTCATCAACAACCTTCCTCCATCACAATTTCATGATGCTCACCACCATGCGTGAGTAATTCCATCGTAGGCTTGCTGGACGGTGATGGGTTGGATGATATTTATCATGTAATCGAGTTAGTTTTGTTAGGGTTTGATCCCTAGTATCCACTATGTTCTGAGATTGATGTTGCTATGACTTTGCTATGCTTAATGCTTGTCACTACCCGAGTGTCATGATTTCAGATCTGAACCTATTATGTTTTCATGAATATATGTGAGGTCTTGATCCTATCTTGCAAGTCAATAGTCACCTACTATGTGTTATGATCTGGCAACCCCGAAGTGACAATAATCGGGATCACTCCGGTGATGACTGTAGTTTGAGGAGTTCATATATTCACTAAGTGTTAATGCTTTGGTCCGGTACTCTATTAAAAGGAGGCCTTAATATGTCCCTTAGTTTCCCATAGGACCCCGCTGCCACGGGAGGGTAGGACAAAAGATGTCATGCATGTTCTTTTCCATAAGCACGTATGACTATATTCGGAATACATGCCTACATTACATTGATGAACTGGAGCTAGTTCTGTGTCACCCTATGTTATAACTGTTGCATGAGGAATCGCATCCGACATAATTATCCACCATTGATCCAATGCCTACAAGCTTTTCACATATTGATCTTCACTTAGTTAACTTTCCGTTGCCACTGTTACAATTACTATAAAACTACTGTTACTTTTACCACTGTCATCGTTACTTCCATACTACTTTGCTACTAAATACTTTGCTACAGATATTAAGTTTTCCAGGTGTGGTTGAATTGACAACTCAACTGCTATACTTGAGAATATTCTTTGGCTCCCCTTGTGTCGAATCAATAAATTTGGGTTGAATACTCTACCCTCGAAAACTGTTGTGATCCCCTATACTTGTGGGTTATCAATACTATTTTCTGGCGCCGTTGCCGGGGAGCATAGCTCTATTATTTGAGTCACTTGGGATTTATATCTGCTGATCACTAGTAGGAACTTGAAAGACAAAAAAACCTAGATTTATCCCTCAACTACGAGGGGAGGTAAGGAACTGCCATTTAGCTCTGCACTTGATTCACCTTCTGTTTTGAGTAAGCTTGTGACACCTAAACCTGCTTTTGCTATGTCGCATGTTATTGATGATGCCACTTCTTCTATGCATGATACTTATGATGAAACTACTTCTATGCTTGATACTACTGTGCCATTAGGTGAATTTCTTGATGAACAACTTTCTAGGGCTAGAGAGAATGAAGTTATTGAAACTTATAATATTGATGAAAGTGATGATGAAGATTCTCCCCCTAGATATGAATTGCCTGTTGTGCCTGAGGGTTATGTTATGGATGAAGAAACTGCAATAGACTTTTTAGCTTGCAATGATAGATGTGATCTTAATAAATTATTAGCTAAGCTGAAAGAAAAATCTTTGAATGCTAGAATGAAATATGACCCTGCTTTTGCTACTTCACCTATCTGTATTTCCAATAAGGATTATGATTTCTCTGTCGACCCTGAGATAATTACTTTGGTTGAATCTGATCCTTTTTATGGCTACGAATCTGAAACTGTTGTGGCGCATCTTACTAAATTAAATGATATAGCCACCCTATTCACTCATGAGGAAAAAATTCGTTACTACTATATCCTTAAGCTATTTCCGTTCTCATTAAAGGGTGATGCTAAAACATGGTTTAATTCTCTTGATCCTGGTTGTCTGCATAGTCCCCAGAATATGATTTATTACTTCTCTGCTAAATATTTCCCTGCTCATAAGAATCAAGCTGCTTTAAGGGAAATATATAATTTTGTGCAAATTGAAGAAGAGAGTCTCCCACAAGCTTGGGGGAGGCTTCTCTAATTACTTAATGCTTTGCCTGATCATCCTCTCAATAAAAATGAAATACTTGATATCTTTTATAATGGACTAACCGATGCTTCCACAGACCACCTGGATAGTTGTGCTGGTTCTGTTTTCAGGGAAAGAACTGTTGATCAAGCTGAGTTGCTATTGAATAATATGTTGAGTAATGATAATAATTGGACGCTTCCCGAACCTACTCCTAAGCCAACTCCGAAGAAAAGGGGTATTCTATTTCGATCCACGAAGATATGCAAGAGGCAAAGAAATCTATGAAAGAAAAAGGTATTAAAGCTGAAGATGTCAAGAATTTACCACCTATTGAAGAAATACATGGTCTTGATAACCCGACACAGGTAGTAAAGTTAAATTCTCTCTATAGATATGATAAGGGTGAAATCCCATCGACTAAGTTTGCTAGCCAATGCTTGGATGAGTTTGATGATTTTATTGATAAACAAGAAAACTTCAATGCTTATGTTAGTAGACATTTGAAAGGAAATGCTTATATGATTGAACACTTGAGTGATTATATGTCTAGTGTTAAAGGTGAACTTAAACTTATTAGTAAACATGCTTCTATGGTTACCACTCAAGTAGAACAAGTGCTTAAAGCTCAAAATGATTTGTGATAATCCCCAAGTGCAGGGAATCATCGTAGCAATTCCCAATGGTGGAAGTGATAAGTATGGAGTGTCGAACCCACAAGGAGCTAAAGGTAAGATCAATATTCTCTCAAGTCCTATCTGCCACTGATACGACTCTACGTACACCGAGTGTTTGCTTCCAACTAGAAACGAGAAATAAAACTATGTTGTGGGTATGAAGAGGATAACTTTGCATGTATCGGAGAGCTAAAATATAAAAGTAGGTGCTGTTATCATAAAGTTAGAATATATTACTAAATATCATAAATAGCGAGTGTGGAATAATGATGGATCGGTGTGCAGAATTGTCCTACGCAATTGTTAACAAGACTGGTAGTCGTCATTGCAATTTCATATGAGGGAGAGGCATAAGCTAACATACTTTCTCTTCTTGGATCATATGCACTTATGATTGGAACTCTAGCAAGCACCCGCAACTACTAAAGATCATTAAGGTAAAACCCAACCATAGCATTAAAGCATCAAGTGCCCTTTATCCCATACGCAACAACCCCCTTACTCGGGTTTATGCTTCTGTCACTCAAGCAACCCACTATAAGCGAATCATGAACATATTGCAACACCCTACAACGGGAATCCCTCAAGCTTGCATGACACGGAGGGCACAATAGGACAATACCAAAATAAAACATACAACTCATACCAATCTAGATCATCAATCAACCCAAAGACAAAGGATATCTACTCAAAACATCATAGGATGGCAACACATCATTGGATCATAATATGTGGCATAAAGCACCATGTTCAAGTAGGGACTACAGCGGGGTGCGGGAGAGTGGACCGCGTAAAAGAGATGAGGATGGTGATGATGATGGTGATGTTGATGAAGACGATCACCGCGGTGATGATTCCCCTCCCGATGGCACTCTGGCACCACCGAGAGAGAGGAGGAGAGGTTCTCCCCGTTGTGCTTCCTCCTCCATGGCCTCCCCCTAGATGCGGAGAGGTTCTCCCTCTGGTCCTTGGCCTTCATGGCAATGATGGCCCCTCTGGGATCCTCCTCCATGGCCTCCGGTGATGATGGCCCTCTCCGGCAGGGTGCCAGAGAGGGCCTAGATTGATTTCTCGTGGCTACAGAGACTTGCGGCGGCGAAACTTCTGATCTAGGTTAATTTCTGGAGGTTTGGGTATTTATAGGAGAGGTTGGTGTCGAGAACAAGGCAGGGGGCCCCACGGGTAGTCCACGATGCATAGGGGCGCGCCCCCACCCTCGTGGAGCCCACGGGACTCCCCTCCGGTAGATTTTTTGTTCCAGTATTATTTATATTTTCCAGAAAAATTCTCCGTTTATTTTCAGCGCATTCCAAGAATATTTATTTCTGCACAAAAACAACACCACAGTAGTTTTGCTGAAAACAACGTCAATCCAGGTTAGTTCTAATCAAATCATACCAAAATCATATAAAACAATAGTAAATATGGCATGAATACTTCATAAATTATCGATTCGTTGGAGACGTATCAGCATCCCCAAGCTTAATTCCTGCTCGTCCTCGAGTAGGTAAATGATAAAAGAAATAATTTATGAAGTGTGAATGCTAGCAAGTTCTTAAGTTTGATCAATGATAATTCCAATCACTTTTTCTAGCATCATTATATATCATAACAGTAGCTCAACTCATAAAACTTCTCATGATCAAGTAACAAGCTATTCACATGTTAAAGTATAGATCATAATTTTTTTTGAAATCTAACAAACCGTGTTCTCAGTCATCAAACAATTGCAATTCATCTTATTTTCAAGAAGGGTCTACGTCAGAGCTTTGATTTAGCAAACTCCACATACTCAAATATTGTTTAATCTTTCACAATTGCTAACACTCATATGATATTTATGGGTTCAAAGTTTTAATCAGACACAGAGAAAGATAGGGGCTTATAGTTTCGCCTCCCATCCGTTTACCTCAAGGGTAATGTCAACAATGATAATTTATGAAAACCTATATCCAAGTGGATATATATATCCGGATCGCTCCAACACAAGGTGTGTGACGCCCCCGATTCGACCGTACACTAATCATACACGCAAATGTGTACGACCAAGATTAGGGACTCACGGGAAGATATCACAACACAACTCTAGACACAAATTAAAATAATACAAGCTTTATATTACAAGCCAGAGGCCTCGAGGGCTCGAATACAAGCTCGATACACAAGAGTTAGCGGAAGCAACAATATCTGAGTACAGACATAAGTTAAACAAGGATGCCTTAAGAAGGCTAGCACAAATGAAGCAACGATCGAAGAGGCAAGGCCTCCTGCCTGGGACCTCCAAACTACTCCTGGTCTTTGGCGGCCTCCATGTAGTAGTATCCGTCGATGGTGGCATCTGGCTCCAACGATCCACCAACTGGTTGCATCAACCGGAAAGAAGAAGGAAGGGGGAAAAGGGGTAGCAAAGCAACTGTGAGTACTCATCAAAAGTACTCGCAAGCATCAGATCTATACTAAGTATGCATTGGTATCAAATGGAAGGGCTGTATCTGTGGACTGAACTGCAGAATGCCTGAGTAGAGGGGAAGGCCTAGCCTAACAAAGACTAGCATCTTCAAGCAGCTCCAAGCATCTTATAGCATGTAGAAGAGTAAAGAATAGCAGTTTATAACTAACAAGCATGTTGTAGAATTAATACCCAAAGATCCTTCCTCGACTCCCTGCGAGAAAGCCATCCCGGAGCCAACATATCCATCACATATCAAGTATCCATTTCTAGTTGTATAAGATCAGGATACAAGTCTGAACATCCATTACCGTGGACAAGGTAATCGAATATATATCTTCCCTGCAGGGGTGCACCAAGTTTTCCAACACACTTGATTACTCTGGCCGGACACACCTTTCTGGGGTCAATGCCCGGCTTCGGAAGATCAACACGTCGTAGCCCTACCTAGGCTCAGCAGAGAGGTCCCCGCCGGTCTACCTCCTAAGCACTTCGGGGCCTGGGCCCATCGCCCGTTGCACTCCGGGTCATTGCGCGCAGGGCGGGTCCAGGCTCCACCACTACAGGATGGTGCCGGCCCAGCCGTGCCGCGCTACTGAATTGGACGTCTGACAAAGCTTCGGCTAATACCACGATGCCGAGGCCCATAACTATTCTCACATGGTGGTTAGTGCGTAAAGGCCAGAGGCCAACTCATAACAAATACCCAAACCTGTTAGTGCATTATTAAAAGGAGTGCTGGCTGTTGGGACAAGTCCGGAGCTATCACCCCCTCCCAGGTGATACCGCTAAACAGCCAGTTGCCACTGTTACATTGCACGGGTGCTCTCCGGGCCCGCCCGGCTTTCACAATGGTCTCCGGTAAATTAAAGGTAACTGTGTGTCCAAACATCAAGGGGAAAACCTGAGGAATCACCCCCGGTGGATTCCACTCAATGTAATCATCAAGGTGAACGTAAGAGGGACCACCCTCGAGGTTCACACTTGAGGTGTTGAACGACCGAGCCGTATCGGAAATGGTGACAGAGGAAATCACCCTCGATGACCACGACCGAATAGCTACACTACAGAATTATCATCAGGAGTGCGTTATGAGGGATCACCCTCGGCAATCGATAGTAGCTCTGCAGAGTCGAGCAACAATAGGGGCGTGATGTGATGTGAGGTGTCGGGCTCTGGTCATCGATCACGTTGATCGGGTCGTCGACGATGAAGTAGAGGCAGCAAGGACAAGGTGGGGGTCACTGATGGATCACTAACCAACCTATACTAAGCAGTTTAGGATAAGCAGGTAAGGTGCAACAGCAGGTTACAAAAGCAGGCTATGCATCAGAATAGGAGCAATCGATAAGATGGCAAAATCTAATGCAAGCATGAGAGAATGGAATGGGCGATATCGGGATGATCAAAGGGGGCTTGCACGGAAGCTTTCTTTGAAAGGGAAGAAGGGTAAATCATCGACGTAGTCGATCACAAGGGCATCAGCAGAGGTCTCGGGGTCTAGCGGAGAGAAGAGGGGGAAGAAACAGTAAATACACGCAAACATATGCACAACATGAGTACAAGCGGGGCTAGACGTGTTCTAACGCAGTGCTAGGCGTTACTGGCGAAGGGGGAAACATCCGGGAAAGTTTTCCCGGCCCCGGACGTCTGTAAGACAGATGCACCGGAGGGGAAAGTTTGCAGGTTCGCCATGCTAGGGACATGTGGCAGATGAACGGACCGCTTATCCGGATTCGCCTCGAAATTCTGAGCAACTTTCATGTAGAAAACTTTTTCATCCGAGCTACGGTTTAATTTTTATTAACTTTGAAAGTTTTATTAATATTCTGAAATTAATTTTTAATACGAAAATAAATGCTAAAATGCTAGGCGCACCCAGCACAGTGTACACAAAAGTGTACCCAGTGGCTGACAGGTGGGCCAGGGGGTCCTAGTTGACCAGTCAACGTTTGACTGGTCAACAGGGGTGGGGCCCCCTGTCATTGACACGTTTGACTAACTAACAATTTTAATTAGTTAATCTAGGTAATTAGTCTAATTAACCTCAATTTAAGTAAGTTAATTAATTATATTAATTAATTTTCTAATATTTTCTATTCTTTTTATTGATTTCCAGGGGCGGACCCCGCGTGCCATAGGCACTGGGCCAAAGCGGGCTAACGGGCGGCTTTTACGGGAGCGTGGGCGTGGGCGCCCACCTGAACGACCACAGGAGAGGGGACGCGCTAGGGCGTCGGCACCGGTCGTCGGAGGTGGCCACGAGGAGGGTGGCCGCCGGGCCAAGCTGGGCAGCAGGCCGTAGGAAGGAACGGGGGTCGCGGGGAGGGGAAGCGCGCGCACCGGGCGATGTAGCCGCGGGGAGCGGAGGACGGCGGGGGTACGCTCGGCAGCCACGGCACGGGTTGCCCCATCAGGCGTGCCGCAACAGCCGGGCGCGGCCTAGCGCGATGCGAGCGCAGAGGCGGGCCAACAGAAGCGAGGCGAGGTAGGCTACGCGGCGGAGTAGTACTGCAGCAGCAGCAGTTCAGTGGCAGGGGACGGGGCTGCACCGGGGAAGTGCGGATGAGGCAAGGCACGACTACGACGGGTGAGCGGCTGTGAGGCCACGACAGGCGAGCAGCAAGCGAGCGCGAGCTGTAGCGCCCGTAGCCGCAGGCAGTGGGCAGAGTAGGGGCCGCGGGAGCACAGCCTCGTGTAGCGGGCATGCCCGAGGTACACGCGCGGTTGACGGTGGTCGCAGCCAAGCAGGCAGTGCACACGCGGGAGGAGAGGGCTCGAGCAAGGCGGGCAGCAACGTCTACGGCGACGGAATTAAGAGAAGGACAGAGGGGGAGGACGCGTCCGCTCACAGCGTTGCAGGGGAGGCTCGGGGAGGCCGGCGAATCGATGGGGAAGAAGACGAGCTTGCCGGGCTCGTTGCGGTGGTTCCCGGCTCGCGCTTGTTGACGAGGACGAGGAAGAGGACGTCGGCGGTGATGATGGACGAGGTCTCAGGCGCCAGGGAGCGCGGTGGGCACGAGGACGAGGTCGGCCATGGCGGCATACGTGGATGGATCTGAGCGAGCGAGACGTGCGTGAGGGGAAAGGGGAGGGGCAAGCTAGGGTTTGATAACCCACAAGTGTAGGGGATCGCAACAGCTTTCGAGGGTAATGTATTCAACCCAAATTTATTGACTCGACACAAGGGGAGCCAAAGAATATTCTTGAGTATTAGCAGTTGAGTTGTCAATTCAACCACACCTGGATAACTTAGTATCTGCAGCAAAGTATTTAGTAGCAAAATTGGTATGATAATAAAGATAAACGTTTTTGGGTTTTTGTAGTAGTTGTAACAATAGTAACGGAAAAGTAAATAAGCGAAGAACAATATATGAAAAGCTCGTAATGGATAAGTGATGGATAATTATGTCGGATGCGATTCCTCATGTAATATCTATAACATAGGGTGACACAGAACTAGCTCCAATTCATCAATGTAATCTAGGCATGAATTCCGTAAATAGTCATACGTGCTTATGGAAAAGAACTTGTATGACATCTTTTGTCCTACCCTCCCGTTGTAGCGGGGTCCTTACGGAAACTAAGGGATATTAAGGCCTCCTTTTAATAGAGAACCGGAAAAAATCATTAGCACATAATGAATACATGAACTCCTCAAACTACGGTCATCACCGAGAAGTATCCCGATTATTGTCACTTCGGTGTTGTCAGATCATAACACATAATAGGTGACTATAGACTTGCAAGATAGGATCAAGAACAGACGTATATTCATGAAAACATAATAGGTTCAGATCTGAAATCATGGCACTCGGGCCCTAGTGACAAGCATTAAGCATAGCAAAGTCATAGCAACATCAATCTAAGAACATAGTGGATACTAGGGATCAAACCCTAACAAAACTAACTTGATTACATGGTAAATCTCATCCAACCCATCACCGTCTAGCAAGCCTATGATGGAATTACTCACGCACGGCGGTGAGCATCATGATATTGGTGATGGAGGATGGTTGATGATGACGACGACGACGAATCCCCCTCTCCGGAGCCCTGAACGGACTCCAGATCAGCCCTCCCAAGAGAGATTAGGGCTTGGCGGAGGCTCCGTGTCGTAAAACGCAATGAAACTTTCTCTCTGATTTTTTTCTCCCCGAACGTGAATATATGGAGTTGGAGTTGACGTCGGTGGAGGTCCAGGGGGCCCACGAGATAGGAGGCCGTGCCCTGGGGGGGGAGGGAAGGCGCCCCCCTGTCTCATGGACAGCCTGTGGGCCCCCTCGCATTGATTCTTTCGCCAAAAATTCTTATTTATTCCAAAAAGTGCCTCCGTGGATTTCCAGGACATTTCGAGAACTTTTCTTTTCTACACATAAAACAACATCATGGCAGTTCTGCTGAAAACAAAGCGTCGATGACGGGTTAGTTTCATTCAAATCATGCAAGTTAGAGTCCTAAACAAGGGCAAAAGTGTTTGGAAAAGTAGATACGTTGGAGACGTATCAACTCCCCCAAGCTTAAACCTTTGCTTGTCCTCAAGCAATTCAGTTGATAAACTGAAAGTGATAAAGAAAAACTTTTACAAACTCTGTTTGCTCTTGTTGTTGTAAACATGAAAAGAAAGCATTGAAATTTCAGCAAATATTATGAACTAACCATACTCACAATAACACTTAGCTCTCACAATTACTCATATCAATAACATAATCAGCTAGTGAGTCATAATAATAAAACTCGGATGACAACACTTTCTCAAAGTAATCATAACATGATATAACAAAATGGTGTCTCGCTAGCCCTTTCTGAGACTGCAAAACATAAATGCAGCGCACCTTTAAAGATCAAGGACTGACTAAACATTGTAATTCATGGTAAAAGAGATCCAGTCAAGTCATATCCAATATAAACCAATAATAATGAATGCAAATGACAGTGTGCTCTCCGGTAGTGCTTTTAATAAGAAGGGTGATGACTCAACATAAAAGTAAATAGATAGGCCCTTCACGGAGGGAAGCGAGGATTTGTAGAGGTGCGAGCTCGATTTTAAAATAGAGATTGAATAACATTTTGAGCGGCATACTTTTGCTGTCAACGCAACAACTATGAGATGGATGTATCTTCCATACTATATGCATTATAGGAAGTTCCCAAACAGAATGGTAAAGGTTTATACTCCCCCAACCACCAACAAGCATCAATCCATGGCTTGCACGAAACAACGAAAGTGCCTCCAACATACAACAGCCACAGGGAGTTTTGTTTGATTATTTTGATTTGGTTTGATCTTTTTGGATCATGGGATTGGGCATCCCGGTTACCGGCCCTTTCTCGTGAATGAGGAGCGGAGTCCACTCCTCGTGAGAATAACCCACCTAGCATGGAAGATATAGGCAGCCCTAGTTGTAACATGAGCTGCTCGAGCATACAAAACAGAATTTCATTTTAAGGTTTAGAGTTTGGCACATACAAATTTACTTGGAATGGCAGGTAAATACCGCATATAGGAAGGTATAGTGGACTCATATGGAACAACTTTGGGGTTTAAGGAGTTTAGATGCACAAGCAGTATTCCCGCTTAGTACAGGTGAAGGCTAGCAAAAGACCTGGAAGCGACTAATCGAGAGAGAGCGACAACAAAGTAAACATGCATTAAAATTAATTCACACGAATACAAGCATGAGTAGGATATAATCCACCATGAACATAAATATCGTGAAGGCTATGTTGATTTGATTCAACTACATGCGTGAACATGTGCCAAGTCGAGTCACTGAATACATTCAAAGGAGGATACCATCCCATCATACCACATCATAGTCATTCTAATAGCATGTTGGCACGCAAGGTAAACCATTATAACTCACAGCTAATCAAGCATGGCACAAGCAACTATAATCTCTAAATGTCATTGCAAATATGTTTACTTCATAATAGCTGACTCAGGAATGATGAATCATCATATTTACAAACACAAGAGAGGTCGAGTTCATACCAGCTTTTCTCATCCCAGTAAGTCCATCATATATCGTCATTATTGCCTTTCACTTGCACGACCGAAGGATGTGTATAATAATAAGAGTGTACGTGCATTGGACTAAGCTGGAATCTGCAAGCATTCAACTCAAGAGAGAAGACAAGGTAATATGGGCTCTAAGTTAAACAAACAATCATGCATATAAGAGCCACTAAGCATTTTCAATATAGTCTTCTCGACCCCCAAAGGAAAGAAAAGAAAATAAAACTATTTACACGGGAAAACTCCCAACAAGTAAGAAGAAGAACTAGAAATCTTTTTGGGTTTTCGTTTTAATTTCTACTAAAAGCATGGAAATTAAACTAACTAATTTTTTGGTTTTTTCTTAAGGTTTATCAAACACACAAGAAGAAAACTAGAAAAAGAAATTTAAACTAGCATGGATAATACAAAGAAAGAGTATGAGCACCAACGACTAGTGTGTGAACATGAATGTAAAGTCGGTGAGAAATACGTATTCCCCCAAGCTTAGGCTTTTGGCCTAAGTTGGTCTAGTACCAAGGACCGCCGCTACTCTCCCCGGTGTAATGGGAGGCGTAATCAGGATACCACTGGCTGGTCATCTCTGGATCCTAATGGACAGATGATGCAAGATAAGGGTCCTGTTCATGTAACGGCTCAGGTTCAGGCTCTGGAGTGAAAGCTTGGGCTCGATGAATATTCACCGCTTCTGGTGTAACAAGAAAATTTTCTGCAAGCAAATCAAACAACAAAGGTGCATGAAAAATAATAATCTCAAAGTGTTTCTTATTGAACCTAAGTTTATACAAGAGCGTCCTATCTTCGTTATCAACAATAAACTTGTGTGCTACCATGCTCTTGTAATCTAAAATTTGAGGACGCAATTTTGTCTTCTCTTCCTCATGGTGCCTAATGGGTATCTGAAAATGTCTAGCAAGACGTGCAGAATAGATACCTCCAAATATGGGGCCTTTTGTACGATTCAGGGCTAACCGTTTAGCAACGATGGCACCCATACTAAAAGTGTTGTCTCCAAGCAAAGCATGTTGAAGAATGATAATATCAGGAACACTCAAGTTTCCACTATTCCCATGACCAATCAAGCATCTACTAGCAAATATGGCAAAGTAGCGTAAAACATGATAGTGTATGCTAGAGACTTTTTCCTCGGAGCCCTTCTTTGGCTCCTCTACAGCTATAGTATTAACAAAGCCACCCACATCTTCACGATGGGGTTCCTCTAATTCTCCCTCATAAGGTATCCTACACACCACGCAAAAATTACGTAAAGACATTTCTCTGAATTCATCATATAAATGAAAAGATACTGCAGGCGGTGACTTCTTAGGATAATAATAAAATTTTTGCACGAAAGTATTGGTGAGTAAGAGATACTGATCGATTCGGTCGTTGATGAAACCGGTGAGGCCTGCAGTCTCGATCAAATAATAAAAATCTTCATGAATTCCAGCTTCTTTCAAGAAATCCTCACATGGACATTCACACGATCATACTTCCGCTAAGCGAGGGAGATTATACTTGGCTTTTTCCTTCTCTTTGGCTTGTTTTTCCTGAGAGCTTTGGCTAGAAGAGCCTTTAAAGAGCCTCCTTAACATTTTCTGAAAATTTCTGAAATTTTAGTAACTTCAAAATAAAAGTGAATAAAACTAAACAAAATTGGTAGCAACTACTCCTACAAGTGCATAGAGCATATATCATGCATTGGAATTGCTTGAGACCTAAAAAATGTAACATGCAAGCTCAAGAACGTGGTCACCTGTGCAGCAAAAATTTGCAATGAATAAAGCACTAGAGCAAAAACTAATTGGACCAATGGAGGATTCACATACCAAGCAACAATCTCCCAAAGCAGTTTTGTGAATGGAGCTTTGAGCTAAGAGATCGAAAATCGCAGCAAAACGAGCTAGAACTCGTGCTTGAGCTGGATAGGGATTTTTTGGGTAGAAGATGAAGTGTGTGGGTGCTGGAATAAGTGGAGGGGGGCCACCAGGGGCCCACAAGACAGGGGGGCGCGCTCTACAGAGGGGGCACACCCTCCTCTCTCGTGGCCTGGTGCTTTCCTCTCCTGCAGTGATTTTGGTGCCTAAAATTTTCAAATATTCCAGAAAAAATCATACTAAGTTTGCACGGCATTTGGAGCACTTTTATTTTCGGGCTATTTTTTAATGCACGGTTGATTCAGAAAACAGACAGATAATACTATTTTTGCTTTATTTAATCTAAATAACAAAAAGTAAAAAGAGGGTACACAAGGTTGTGCCTTCTAATTTCATCCATCTCGTGATCATCAAAATGAACCCATTAACAAGGTTGATCAAGTCTTGTTAACGAAATCATTCCGAATAACACGGAACCGTAGAAATTTCGAATAACACTAAGTTACCTCAATGGGGATATGAAACTCCCCAACAATAAGAATATCATACTTTTTCTTGACAGTAGGAAGAGGAAATTCAAAACCTCCAAAAATGATTGTTGGAACTTTTTCAATAGAATTGATGCTATGAACTTGAGATTGTTTCCTCGGAAAGTGTACCGTATGCTCATTACCATTAACATGAAAAGTGACATTGCCTTTGTTGCAATCAATAACAGCCCCTGCAGTATTAAGAAAAGGTCTACCAAGGATAATAGACATACTATCGTCCTCAGGAATATCAAGAATAACAAAGTCCGTTAAGATAGTGACATTTGCAACCACAACAGGCACATCCTCACAAACACCGACAGGTATAGTAGTTGATTTATCAGCCATTTGCAAAGATATTTCAGTAGGTGTCAACTTATTTAATTCAAGTCTACGATATAAAGAGAGAGGCATAACACTAACACCGGCTCCAAGATCACATAAAGCAGTTCTAATATAATTTCTTTTAATAGAGCATGGTATAGTTGGTACCCCCGGATCTCCAAGTTTCTTTGGTATTCCACCCTTAAAAGTGTAATTAGTGAGCATGGTGGAAATTTCAGCTTCTGGTATCTTTCTTTTATTTGTGATGATATCCTTCATATACTTAGCATAAGGATTTACTTTGAGCATATCAGTTAAGCGCATACGTAATAAAATAGGTCTAATCATTTCAACAAAGCGCTCAAAATCCTCATCATCCTTTGACTTGCATGGTTTAGGAGGAAAGGGCATGGGTTTCTGAACCCATGGTTCTCTTTCTTTACCGTTCTTCCTAGCAACAAAATCTATCTTATCATAACGTTGATTCTTTGATTGTGGGTTATCAAGATCAACAGCAGGTTCAATCTCTACATCATTGTTTTTGCTAGGTTGAGCATCAACATGAACATTATCATTAACATTATTACTAGGTTCATGTTCATCACCTGATTGTGTTTCAAAGATCGTAAATAGAAATATCATTGGGATTCTCAAGTGTGTCTACGACAGGTTCACTAGAAGCATGCAAAGTCCTATCGTCTTTCTTTTTCTTCTTCTTAGAAGAACTAGGTGCCTCTAAATTATTTCTCTGAGAATCTTGCTCGATTCTCTTAGGGTGGCCTTCAGGATACAAAGGTTCCTGAGTCATTCTACCAGTTCTAGTAGCCACTCTAACAGCAAAGTCATTTTTATTATTTAATTCATCAAGCAAATCATTTTGAGCTTTAAGTACTTGCTCAGCTTGGGTAGCAACCATAGAGGCATATTTGCTAACGCGGTGAAGTTCATCTTTAACTCTAGCCAGATTATCACTTACACGTCCTATCTCGAAAGCATTATTCTTTAACTCTCTACCAACATAAGCATTAAAACTTTCTTGTCTAGCCATAAATTCATCAAATTCATCTAAGCATGGGCTATGAAATTTAGTAGAGGGTATTTCAACTTTATCATATCTATAGAGAGAACTTACCTTTACTACCTGTGTCGGGTTATCAAGACAATGTGGTTCTTCAGGTGGTATATTAAGACCATGTATCTCTTCAATAGGAGGTAAATTCTTAACATCTTTAGCTTTAATACATTTTTTTCATTGATTTCTTTGCCTCTTGCATATCTTCAGGACTGAGAAATAAAACACCTCTCTTCTTCGGAGTGGGTTTAGGAATAGGCTCAGGAGTTGGCTCAATTGGTCCAGGAATCGCTTTGGGAATTGGCTCAGGAAGAGTCCAATTATTTTCATTAGTCAACATATTATTCAATAATATTTCAGCTTCGTCGACTGTTCTTTCCCTGAAAACACAACCAGTACAACTATCCAAGTAGTCCTTGGAAGCATCGGTTAGTCCATTATAAAAGGTATCAAGTATTTCATTTTTCTTAAGAGGATGATCAGGCAAAGCATTAAGTAACCGGAGAAGCCTCCCCCAAGCTTGTGGGAGACTCTCTTCTTTGATTTGCACAAATTTATATATTTCCCGCAAGGCAGCTTGTTTCTTATGAGCAGGGAAATATTTAGCAGAGAAGTAACAAATCATATCCTAGGGACTATGCACACAACCAGGAGCAAGAGAATTATACCAAGTCTTAGCGTCACCCTTTAATGAGAACGGAAATATCTTAAGAATATATAAATAGCGAGACTTCTCATCATTGGTAAACAGGTTAGCTATATCATTCAACTTGGTAAGATGTGCCACAACAGTTTCAGATTCAAGGCCATAAAAAGGATCAGATTCAACTAAAGTAATAATTTCAGGATCAACAGAGAATTCATAATCCTTATCAGTAACATAGATAGGTGAAGTAGCAAAAGCAGGATCGGGTTTCATTCGAGCATTAAGAGACTGCTGCTTCCATTTAGCTAATAGTTTCTTAAGATCATTTCTATCATTGCAAGCAAAAATTTCCCTAGCAACTTCCTCGTTCATAACATAACCCTTAGGAACAACAGGTAATACATAATCATTCGGAGAACCTTCATCATCACTATCATCAGTGATAGGATCCTCAATAATTTCATTCCCCCTAACTCTAGCAAGTTGTTCATCAAGAAATTCACCTAATGGCAAAGTAGTATCACGCACAGAAGTAGTTTCATCATGCATAGCAGAAGTGGCATCATCAATAACATGTGACATATCAGAATTCATAGCAGTAGCAGGTTTAGGTGTCGCAAGCCTACTAATAACGGAAGGAGAATCTAGTGCAAGGCTAGATGGCAGTTCCTTACCTCCCCTCGTAGTTGAGGGCAAAATCTTGGTCTTAGCGTCTTTCAAGTTCTTCATAGTGATCAACAGATAAAAATCCCAAGTGACTCAGAGAGTATAGCTATGCTCCCCGGCAACGGCTCGAGAAATTAGTCTTGATAACCCACAAGTGTAGGGGATCGCAACAGCTTTCGAGGGTAAAGTATTCAACCCAAATTTATTGATTCGACATAAGGGGAGCCAAAGAATATTCTTGAGTATTAGCAGTGGAGTTGTAAATTCAACCACACCTGGATAACTTAGTATCTGCAGCAAAGTATTTAGTAGCAAAAGTGGTATGATAATAATGGTAACGGTAGCAAAAGTAAAGATAAATGTTTTTGGGTTTTTGTAGTAGTTGTAACAATAGTAACAGAAAAGTAAATAAGCGAAGAACAATATATGAAAAGCTCGTAGGCAATGGATCAGTGATGGATAATTATGCCGGATGCGATTCCTGATGTAATAGCTATAACATGGGGTGACACAGAACTAGCTCCAATTCATCAATGTAATGTAGGCATGTATTCCGTAAATAGTCATACGTGCTTATGGAAAAGAACTTGTATGACATCTTTTGTCCTACCCTCCCGTTGTAGCAGGGTCCTTACGGAAACTAAGGGATATTAAGGCCTCCTTTTAATAGAGAACCGGAACAAAGCATTAGCACATAGTGAATAAATGAACTCCTTAAACTACGGTCATCACCGAGAAGTATCCCAATTATTGTCACTTCGGGGTTGTCGGATCATAACACATAATAGGTGACTATAGACTTGGAAGATAGGATCAAGAACACACATATATTCATGAAAACATAATAGGTTCAGATCTGAAATCATGGCACTCGGGCCCTAGTGACAAGCATTAAGCATAGCAAAGTCATAGCAACACCAATCTCAGAACATAGTGGATACTAGGGATCAAACCCTAACAAAACTAACTTGATTACATGGTAAATCTCATCCAACCCATCACCGTCCAGCAAGCGTACGATGGAATTACTCACGCACGGCAGTGAGCATCATGAAATTGGTGATGGAGGATGGTTGATGATGACGATGGCGACGAATCCCCCTCTCCGGAGCCCCGAACGGACTCCAGATCAGCGCTCCCGAGAGAGATTAGGGCTTGGCGGCGGCTCCGTGTCGTAAAACGCGATGAAACTTTCTCTTTGATTTTTTTCTCCCCGAACGTGAATATATGGAGTTGGAGTTGACGTCGGTGGAGGTCCAGGGGGCCCACGAGATAGGAGGCCGCGCCCTAGGGGGGCGCCCCCTATCTCATGGATAGCCTGTGGGCCCCCTGGCATTGATTCTTTCGCCAAAAATTCTTATTTATTCCAAAAAGTGCCTCCGTGGATTTCTAGGACATTCCGAGAACTTTTCTTTTCTACACATAAAACAACATCATGGCAGTTCTGCTGAAAACAACGTCAGTCCGGGTTAGTTTCATTCAAATCATGCAAGTTAGAGTCCAAAACAAGGGCAAAAGTGTTTGGAAAAGTAGATACGTTGGAGACGTATCAGGGTTCTAGGAGCGGGGGTAGATATAGGCAGGGGGAACGCCGAAGGGCTGCCGGATGGTCGCCACGGCGATGGCCGGTGCCGTGGCAGGCATCATCGCTACCCATGACCTCTCGTGAACAGGGAGGTGGGAGGCAGGGTGCAGGTGGGCCGGCCTGGCTCGGCCAGTGAGGCCAGCTGGGCCAACTGGCCCAGGGGGAGGGGGGTTTCCTTTTGTCTTTTACTTTTGTTTGTGTTGTTTTTTTGTTCATTTTCTTTACTGTTTTACTTACTATTAGCATATTTTAGTTTTATAAAATATGAGACCAATATCTAAATTAAGGTTTTAGTTTAGCCCTCAGCCACGAAAAGTTCTACTCCCAAACAAAAATAGTTTGCTAATTTTTAACTTAGGAAAAGCATTTAATTAATTATGATTATCACTGTTTTATTCACAAAGAGCATTCAAACATTTTTACAAAAATGTTGGGTCAGCACCATAATTGGTTATGGAATATTTGCCACACTTTGAAGATTTTATTTTTGACATTTGAAAAACTTTCGTTGTTTGACTTTATTTTAAATTTGAAATTTGAATTGGTTTGAATCTAAGTGAGATTAGCAACAGTAAAATGATGACGTGGCATCATTAGCTGAGAATTACTGTAGCTTAATTATCCGGGCGTTACAAATATCCTCCACTACAAGAAATCTCGTCCCAAGATTTTAGGAGGTAGAAGGAAACGAAACAGGGTATTCATCTCAAAGACGATCCTCGAGTTCCCAAGTGGCTTCATATTCAGAAGGATTTGACCAGTGAAACCATTTTAGAATTTTGAAAGCTCTTTGATCGTGCGACGTTCAGTTTGACCGAGAACACGGACCGGATGCTCTCCTATAAGTGAGATCATCTTGTAGGGGTTGAGCTTTATAAGCCGTGTGGTTGTTGCAATAAGACTTGTGACTCAGGGCATCAGCCATAATATTAGCCTTGCCAGGGGTATAAGAAATACCGTAGTCATAGTTTGTAACTGCTTCCATACATCGCTGCTTACGGAGGTCCAGATCTAGCTGAGTAACAGATACTTCAGACTTTGATGATCAGTGGAGATCTCGCAACGAGTACCAAAAGGAAATAACACAACTTCAGTGCAAATTTAACTACAACAAGTTCAAGGTCATCAAATGCAAACGACTGGAGTGTTTTCAATTCTCACGAGAGGATAAGCGTTTAACGCACTCAAGGAATAAATCTGTGCTTTCGCATTACGAACAAGATGAGCATGGAAGCTGACTATCTCACTAGAAGGATGTAGTAGATGGACGGTTTTAGTGGCACAATTGATAGAAGCGGTGTGTGTTTTCAACCATTCCATGCCCAGAATGAGGTCGATATTGGATGACTTCAAGACAATGGGGAAACATGGAATTCCAACCCTTCAAATTCAATTTGGACGTTGGGACTAACCAGGGTGGTTCGACATTGGTCCATGAAATGCAACTTGGAATTTCGGCAAAGTGATGGCGGTTCCAACAGGTAAGGAACGCTAGTGGTTGTCCCACCATTGAGCAGTGGGACCTTTCAGGTAGTAAGCCGCGAAGGTGACATAGTTGGCAGGGTTACGCCAAGAACTCCAACTCGAAAGTTATGTCACGGAGCCAATCATCAGCATCAAGGGGCTGAGTTGAGCTGTAGTAGATGAGAGGGTTGAGATGCGCAAATTCTTGCAGAGTCACTAGGGCAGGTTGCTGATTCATAATGGGGCGCGGAACTGAGCCATCACTCCTACGATTAACTAGCGATTCGGCATCAAACTACTGTATCATTCCGGTCATGTATTCGGGAGGTGGCGGATTGTCGCGACCACGGCCACGAAGAACGGGCCTAACCATCCTGCTTAATGCAACAGGGGTAGCTTAAGGGGTGGAGCAAGTGTATGGACTAATCCATGATGTAACTTGAACAGTTAGCAAAGGCGCAGTATGTACAAAGCAGTAGTCATTGAAGACATACAACTACATATGCGGAGCCAATTACACGTTGTTCATAAGAGTTCGGATAAGAGAAACATCGTAGACATACTAGGCGGCACATATGCACGTGATGGAGGGATTCAACAATGGGATATAGCAAAGGCTACATCAACATCAGGGAAACCTCTAGAACGAGGGATTTGAAAGTGACAATGCAGGGTGCCCTCGATAACAGGATCCTGCGGTTAATGAACATTGTGAAGCAGATCTTGGCCCTCAATTCAAGAGAGACGTAATACAAATCTCCGGGAGGATGTGATTACGAGATCCTAAGGTTAGAATTAGCAAAATCATTTAACCCGAATAGAAGAGAGATCAGATTCCCAGAGTATAGACGAGGAATAAAAGATCATAATACCACCCAATGGCGACGTGGGCCGATAAGCCACACAACCATGTTAGTAAAACAGTTTTTCAAAGACTAGACTCAACTTCGGCCAAGGAGTTGGAAAGGGGGTTCCTACAGGTAGTCGGCTCTGATACCAACTTGTGACGCCCCCGATTCGACCGTACACTAATCATACACGCAAATGTGTACGACCAAGATCAGGGATTCACGGGAATATATCGCAACACAAGTCTAGACACAAATTAAAATAATACAAGCTTTATATTACAAGTCGGAGGCCTCGAGGGCTCGAATACAAGCTCGATACACAAGAGTCAGCGGAAGCAACAATATCTGAGTACAGACATAAGTTAAACAAGGATGCCTTAAGAAGGCTAGCACAAACGAAGCAACGATCGAAGAGGCAAGGCCTCCAGCCTGGGACCTCCTAACTACTCCTGATCTTCGGCGGCCTCCATGTAGTAGTATCCGTCGGTGGTGGCATCTGGCTCCAAGGATCCACCAACTGGTTGGATCAACCGGAAAGAAGAAGGAAGGGGGAAAAGGGGTAGCAAAGCAACCGTAAGTACTCACCAAAAGTACTCGCAAGCATCAGATCTGTACTAAGTATGCATTGGTATCAAATGGAAGGGTCAGATCTGTGGACCTGAATCAGAATGCCTGAGTAGAGGGGAAGGCCTAGCCTAACGAAGACTAGCATCTTCAAGCAGCTCCAAGCATCTTACAGCAGGTAGAAGAGTAAAGAATAGCAGTTTATAATTAACAAGCATGTTGTAGAATTAATGCCCAGAGATCCTTCCTCGACTCCCTGCCAGAAAGCCATCCTGGAGCCAACATATCCATCACATATCAAGTATCCATTTCTAGTTGTATAAGATCAGGATAAATGTCTGAGCGTCCATTACCGTGGACACGGTATTCGAATATATATCTTCCCTGCAGGGGTGCACCACGTTTTCCAACACGCTTGATTACTCTGGCTGGACACACCTTTCTGGGGTCAATGCCCGGCCTCGGAAGATCAACACGTCGCAGCCTTACCTAGGCTTAGCAGAGAGGTCACCGCCGGTCTACCTCCTAAGCACTCCGGTTCGGGCCTATCGCCTGCTGCACTCGGGTCGCTATGCCGCAGGCGGGTCCAGGCTCCACCACTACAGGAAGGTGCCGGCCCAACCGTGCCGCACTGCTGAATTGGACGTCTAACAAAGCTTCGGCTGATACCACGACGCCGAGGCCCATAACTATTCTCACGTGGTGGTTAGTGCATAAAAGCGAGAGGTCAACTCATAAAAATTCCCAAACCTGTTAGTGCATTATTAAAAGGAGTGACGACTGTCGGGACAAGTCCGGAGCTATCACCCCCTCCCGAGTGATACCGCTAAACAGCCAGTCGCCACTGTCACATCGCACGGGTGCTCATCGGGCCCGCCCGGATTTCACAACGGTCTCCAGTAAAGTCAAGGTAACTGTTTGTCCAGACATCAAGGGGAAAACCCGAGGAATCAACCCCGGTGGATTCCACTCAATGTAATCATCAAGGTGAACATAAGAGGGACCACCCTCAGGGTTCACACTTGAGGTGTTGAACGACAGAGCCGTATCGGGAATGGTGAAAGAGGAAATCAACCTCGATGACCACGACCGAATAGCTACACTACAGAATTATCATCAGGAGTGCGTTATGAGGGATCACCCTCAGCACTCGATAGTAGCTCTGCAGAGTCGAGCAACAAAAGGGGCGTGATGTGATGTGAGGTGTCGGGCTCTGGTCGTCGATCACGTTGATCGGGTCGTCGACGATGAAGTAGAGGCAACAACGACAAGGTGGGGGTCACTGATGGATCACTAACCAAGCTATACTAAGCAGTTTAGGATAAGCAAGTAAGGTACAACAGCAGGTTACAAAAGCAGGCTATGCATCAGAATAGGAGCAATCAATAACAGTAGCAAAATCTAATGCAAGCATGAGAGAATGGAATGGGCGATATCGGGATGATCAAAGGGGGGGCTTGCCTGGAAGCTCCGCTGAAAGGGAAGAAGGGTCGTCGTCGACGTAGTCGATCACAAGGGCATCAACAGCAGTCTCGGGGTCTAGTGGAGAGAAGAGGGGGAAGAAACAGTAAATACACGCAAACATATGCACAACATGAGTACAAGCGGGGCTAGACGTGTTCTAACGCAGTGCTAGGTGTTACTGGCAAAGGGGGAAACATCCAGGAAAGTTTTCCCGGTCCCGGACGTCTGTCAGACAGATGCACCGGAGGGGAAAGTTTGCAGGTTCACAATGCTAGGGACGTGTGGCAGACGAACGGACCGCGTGTCCGGATTCGCCGCGAAATTCTGAGCAATTTTCATGTAGAAAACTTTTTCATCCGAGCTATGGTTTAATTTTTATTAACTTTGAAAGTTTTTTTAATATTCTGAAATTAATTTTTAATACAAAAATAAATGCTAAAATGCTAGGCGCACCCAGCACAGTGTACACAAAAGTGTACCCAGTGGCTGACAGGTGGGCAGAGGGGTCCCGATTGACCGATCAACGTTTGACTGGTCAACAGGGGTGGGGCCCCCTGTCATTGACACGTTTGACTAACTAATAATTTTAATTAGTTAATCTAGGTAATTAGTCTAATTAACCTCAAATTAAGTAAGTTAATTAATTATATTAATTAATTTTTTTAATATTTTCTATTCTTTTTCTTGATTTCCGGGGGCGGACCCCGCGTGCCATAGGCACTGGGCCAAAGCGGGCTAACGGACGGCTGTTACGGGCGCGTGGGTGTGGGCGCCCGCCCGAACGACCACGGGAGAGGGGACGCGCTAGGGCATCGGCGCCGGTCTCCGGAGGTGGCCACGGGGAGGGTGGCCACCGGGCCAAACTGGGCAGCAACCCGTAGGAAGGAACGGGGGTCGCGGGGAGGGGAAGCGCGCGCACCGGGCGGTGTAGCCGCGGGGAGCGCAGGATGGCGGGGGTACACTCAGTAGCCATGGCACGGGTTGCCCCATCGGGCGTGCCACAACAGCCGGGCGAGGCCTAGTGTGATGTGGGCGCAGAGGCGGGCCGGCAGAAGCGAGGCGAGGTAGGCTGCACGACGCAGTAGTACTGCAGCAGCAACAGTTCAGTGGCAGGGGACGGGGCTGCACTGGGGAAGCGCAGCGGCCAGCGAGGAGCAGCGGTGCGGATGAGGCAAGGCATGACTACGGCGGGTGAGCGGTTGTGAGGCCACGGCGGGCGAGCAGCCGAGCGTGAGTCAGAAGCGCCAGAGCCGCATGCAGCGGCGAGTAGGGGTCAGGAGCAGCGCCGCGTGCAGCGGGCCTGCCCGAGGTACACGCGCGGTTGACGGTAGTTGCAGCCAAGCAGGAAGTGCACACGCGGGAGGAGAGGGCTCGGGCCAGGCGGGCAGCAGTGTCTATGGCGACGGAATTAAGAGAAGGACAGAGGGGGAGGAGGCGTCCGCTCACAGCGTTGCAGGGGAGGCTCGGGGAGGCCGGCGAATCAATGGGGAAGAAGACGAGCTCGCCGGGCTCGTTGCGGTGGTTCCCGGCTCGCGATTGTTGACGAGGACGAGGAAGAGGACGTCGGCGGTGAAGATGGATGAGATCTCAGGCGCTGGGGAGCGCTGTGGGCACGAGGACGAGGTCGGCCATGGCGGCAGACGCGGATGGATCTGAGCGAGCGAGACGTGCGTGAGGTGAATGGGGAGGGGCCGGCTAGGGTTCCAGGAGCGGGGGTAGATATAGGCAGGGGGACGTCGGAGGGTTGCCGGATGGCCGCCACGGTGATGGCCGGTGCCGTGGCAGGCATCGGCGCTGCCCACGACCTCTCGTGAACAGGGAGGTGGGAGGCAGGGCGCAGGTGGGTCGGCCTGGCTCGGCCAGTGAGGCCAGCTGGGCCAACTGGCCCAGGGGGAGGGGGGTTTCCTTTTGTCTTTTACTTTTGTTTGTGTTGTTTTTTTGTTTGTTTTCTTTGCTGTTTTACTTACTATTAGCATATTTTAGTTTATAAAATATGAGACCAATATCTAAATTAACGTTTTAGTTTAACCCTCAGCCACGAAAAGTTCTACTCCCAAACAAATATAGTTTGCTAATTTTAACTTAGGAAAGGCATTTAATTAATTATGATTATCCCTGTTTTACTCACAAAGAGCATTTAACATTTTTACAAAAATGTTGGGTCAACACCATAATTGGTTATGGAATATTTGCCACACTTTGAACATTTTATTTTTGACATTTGAAAAACTTTCGTTGTTTGACTTTATTTTAAATTTGAAATTTGAATTGGTTTGAATCTAAGTGAAATTAGCAACGGTAAAAATGACGACGTGGCATCATTAGCTGAGAACTACTGTAGCTTAATTATCCAGGCGTTACAAATATCCTCCACTACAAGAAATCTCGTCCCGAGATTTTAGGAGGTAGAAGGAAACAAAACAGGGTATTCATCTCAAAGACGATCCTCGAGTTCCCATGTGGCTTCATATTCAGAAGGATTTGACCACTGAAACCTTTTTAGAATTTTGAAAGCCCTCTGATCGTGCGACTTTCAGTTTGACCGAGAACGCGGACCAGATGCTCTCTTATAAGTGAGATCATCTTGTAGGGGTTGAGCTTTATAAGCCGTGTGGTTGTTGCAATAAGACTTGTGATTCAGGGCATCGGCCATAATATTAGCCTTGCCAGGGGTATAAGAAATACCGTAGTCATAGTCTGTAATTGCTTCCATACATCGCTGCTTACGGAGGTCCAGATCTAGCTGAGTAACAGATACTTCAGACTTTGATGATCAGTGGAGATGTCGCAACGAGTACCAAAAGGAAATGCCACAACTTCAGTGCAAATTTAACTACAACAAGTTCAAGGTCATCAACTGGAAACGACTGGAGCATTTTCAATCCTCACAAGAGGATAAGCGTTTAACGCACTCAAGGAATAAATCTGTGCTTTGGCATTACGAACAAGATGAGCATGGTAGCTGACTATCTCACTAGAAGGATGTAGTAGATGGACGGTTTTAGTGGCGCAATTGATAGAAGCGGTGTGTGTTTTCAACCATTCCATGCCCAGAATGAAGTCGATATTGGACGACTTCAAGACAATGGGGAGACATGGAATTCCAACCCTTCAAATTCAATTTGGACGTTGTGACTAACCAGGGTGGTTCGACATTGGTCCGTGAAATGCAACTTGGAATTTTGGCAAAGTGATGGCGGTTCCAACAGGTAAGGAACGCTAGTGGTTATCCCACCATTGAGCAGCGGGACCTTTCAGGTAGTAAGCTGCGAAGGTGACATAGTTGGCAGGGTTACGTCAGCAAACTCCAACTCGAAAGTTATGTCACGGAGCCACTCATCAGCATCAAGGGGTTGAGTTGAGCTGTAGTAGATGAGAGGGTTGAGATGCGCAAAGTCTTGCAGAGTCACTAGGGCAGGTTGCTGATTCATAATGGGGCGCGGAACTGAGCCATCACTCCTACCATTAACTAGCGATTCAGCATCAAACTATTGTATCATTCCGGTCATGTATTCGGGAGGTGGTGGATTGTTGCGACCACGGCCACGAAGAACGGGTCTAACCATCCTGCTTAATGCAACAGGGGTAGCTTAAGGGGTGGAGCAAGTGTATGGAGTAATCCATGATGTAACCTGAACAGTTAGCAAAGGCACAGTATGTACAAAGCAGTAGTCATTGAAGACATACAACTACATATGCGGAGCCAATTACACGTTGTTCATAAGAGTTCGGATAAGAGAAACATCGCAGACATACTAGGCGGCACGTATGCACGTGATGGAGGGACTCAACAACAGGATATAGCAAAGGCTACATCAACATCAGGGAAACCTCTAGAACGAGGGATTTGAAAGTGACGATGCAAGGTGCCCTCGATAAGAAGATCCTGCGGTAAATGAACATTGTGAAGCAGATCTTGGCCCTCAATTCAAGAGAGACGTAATACAAATCTCTGGGAGGATGTGATTACGAGATCCTAAGTTTAGAGTTAGCAAAATCATTTAACCCGAATGGAAGATAGATCAGATTCCCAGAGTATAGACGAGGAATAAAAGATCCCAATACCACCCAATGGTGATGTGGGCCGATAAGCCACAGCGCCATGTTAGTAAAACATTTTTTCAAAGAGTAGACTCAACTTCGGGCAAGGAGTTGGAAAGGGGGTTCCTACAGGCAGTCGGCTCTGATACCAACTTGTGACGCCCCCGATTCGACTGTACACTAATCATACACGCAAATGTGTACGACCAAGATTAGGGACTCACGGGAATATATCGCAACACAACTCTAGACACAAATTAAAATAATACAAGCTTTATATTACAAGCCGGAGGCCTCGAGGGCTCGAATACAAGCTCGATACACAAGAGTCAGCGGAAGCAACATTATCTGAGTACAGACATAAGTTAAACAAGGATGCCTTAAGAAGGCTAGCACAAACGAAGCTACGATCGAAGAGGCAAGGCCTCCAGCCTGGGACCTCCTAACTACTCCTGATCTTCGGCGGCCTCCATGTAGTAGTATCCGTCGGCGGTGACATCTGGCTCCAAGGATCCACCAACTGGTTGCATCAACCGGAAGGAAGAAGGAAGGGGGAAAGGGGTAGCAAAGCAACCGTAAGTACTCACCAAAAGTACTCGCAAGCATCAGATCTGTACTAAGTATGCATTGGTATCAAATGGAAGGGCTGTATCTGTGGACTGAACTGTAGAATGCCTGAGTAGAGGGGAAGGCCTAGCCTAACGAAGACTAGCATCTTCAAGCAGCTCCAAGCATCTTACAGCAGGTAGAAGAGTAAAGAGTAGCAGTTTATAATTAACAAGCATGTTGTAGAATTAATGCCCAGAGATCCTACCTCGACTCCCTGCGAGAAGAGCCAACATATCCATCACATATCAAGTATCCATTTCTAGTTGTATAAGATCAGGATACAAGTTGAACATCCATTACCGTGGACACGGTATTCGAATATATATCTTCCCTGCAGGGGTGCACCACGTTTTCCCACACGCTTGATTACTCTGGCCGGACACACCTTTCTGGGGTCAATGCGCAGCCTCGGAAGATCAACACGTCGCAACCCTACCTAGGCTCAGCAGAGAGGTCCCGCCGGTCTACCTCTTAAGCACTCCGGGATCTGGGCCCATCGCCCGTTGCACTCCGGGTCGTTGCTCGCAGGGCGGGTCCAGGCTCCACCACTACAGGATGGTGCCGGCCCAGCTGTGCTGCACTGCCGAACTGGACGTCTGACAAAGCTTCGGCTGATACCACGACACCGAGGACCATAACTATTCTCACGTGGTGGTTAGTGCGTAAAGGCCAGAGGCCAACACATAACAAATACCCAAACCTGTTAGTGCATTATTTAAAAGAGTTACGGTTGTCGGGACAAGCCTGGAGCTATCACCCCCTCCCGGGTGATACCGCTAAACAACCAGCTGCCACTGTCACATCGCACGGGTGCTCTCCGGGCCCGCCCGTCTTTCACAACGGTCTCCAGTAAAGTCAAGGTAACTGTGTGTCCAGACATCAATGGGAAAACCCGAGGAATCACCCCCGGTGGATTCCACTCAATGTAATCATCAAGGTGAACGTAAGAGGGACCACCCTCGAGGTTCACACTTGAGGTGTTGAACTACAGAGCCGTATCGGGAATGGTGAAAGAGGAAATCACCCTCGATGACCACGACCGAATAGCTACACTACAGAATTTCATCAGGAGTGCGTTATGAGGGATCACCCTCGGCACTCGATAGTAGCTCTGCAGAGTCAAGCAACAAAAGGGGCGTGATGTGATGTGAGGTGTCAGGCTTTGGTCCTCGATCACGTTGATCGGGTCATCAATGATGAAGCAGAGGCAACAAGGACAAGGTGGGGGTCACTGATGGATCACTAACCAACCTATACTAAGCTGTTTAGGATAAGCAGGAAGGTACAATAGCAGGTTACAAAATCAGGCTATGCATCAGAATAGGAGCAATCAATAACAGTAGCAAAATCTAATGCAAGCATGAGAGAATGGAATGGGCGATATCGGGATGATCAAAGGGAGGGCTTGCCTGGAAGCTCCGCTGAAAGGGAAGAAGGGTCGTCGTCGACGTAGTCTATCACAAGGGCATCAGTAGCGGTATCGGGGTCTAGCGGAGAGAAGAGGGGGAAGAAACAGTAAATACACACAAACATATGCACAACATGAGTACAAGCGGGGCTAGAGGTGTTCTAACGCAGTGCTAGGCATTACTGGCGAAGGGGGAAACATCCGGGAAAGTTTTCCCGGCCCCGGACGTCTGTCAGACAGATGAACCAGAGGGGAAAGTTTGCAGGTTCGCTATGACAGGGACGTGTGGTAGACAAACGGACCGCGTATCCGGGTTCTTCTCGAAATTCTGAGCAACTTTGATGTAGAAAACTTTTTCATCCGAGCTACAGTTTAATTTTTATTAACTTTAAAAGTTTTATTAATATTCTGAAATTAATTTTTTATACGAAAATAAATGCTAAAATGCTAGGTGAGGGAGTCCTGGATTAGGGGGTATCCGGACAGTCGAACTATATACATCGTCCGGACTATTGAAGCGTGAAGATACAAGACTCAAGACTCCGGCCCGTGTCCGGATGGGACTCTCCTTTGCGTGGAAAACAAGCTTGGCGATCCGGATATTGTGTTTCCTTCCTTGTAACCGACTCCATGTAAATCCTAGCCCTCTCCGGTGTCTATATAAACCGGAGAGGTTGGTCCTTTGAAGGCCGATCACAATTACAATCATAATCATCATAGGCTAGCTCCTAGGGTTTAGCCTCTACGATCTCGTGGTAGATCTACTCTTGTACTACTCATATTGTGAATATTAATCAAGCAGGAAGTAGGGTTTTACCTCCATCGAGAGGGCCCGAACCTGGGTAAACATTGTGTCCCTTGCTTCCTGTTACCATCAGCCTAAGACACACAGATCGGGACCCCCTACCCGAGATCCGCCGGTTTTGACACCGACATTGGTGCTTTCATTGAGAGTTCCTCTGTGTCGTCGCTGCAAGGCTTGATGGCGCCTTCAATCGTCAACAACACGGTCCAGGGGGAGACTTTTCTCCCCGGACGGATCTTCGTATTCGGGCGGCTTCGCATCAAGGGCCAATTCGCTGGCCATCCGGAGGAGATCGACAGCACGCTCGCTACCGTGTCAGGTTCGTAAACTTGAACTACACGGCGAACATTCGTGGAGACTTGATCTTCGGACGAATTTGGAGTGCATGCTAGGAGAACCGAACAGTCACGATGAGCACGGCTTAGACCTGCTGTCGGACGATGCTCGGGATATCACCCCTGCAGTAGCCCCGGACCTAAATCCGGAGCAAGCTGCGTTGCCTAAGGATGGAGGGATGGACCCCGCCCCGCAGGCCGCACACTCATCGGCGGTGGAGCCGAACACAGGTCTCACCTCTGTGGAAGCCGGTGATTCCGGACCCCCGGACTCGTATCCAGTTGTTGGTTCCAGTCCGCGCACTCTTGAGCCAGCTGAGCTAGGTTGGGCTCCGGTAAGGGAGTTCACCGCTGCGGATATCTTCCAGCACTCGCCCTTTGGCGACATGCTGAACTCATCAAAGTCTCTCTCTTTGTCAGGAGGCTCTCGGCCAAACTATGTCCGGATCGAGTGGGAAGCAGATGACGAAGGAATTCGTTGCCCACCCACCACCCACTTCATTGCCACGGTTGATGATTTAACCGACATACTTGACTTCGACTCCGAAGGCATCGACGGTATGGACAACGACGTAGGAGAAGATTCAGAATCTCTGGGGTGCTGGACTACTACCTCGTCACACGATATATACATGGTGGATACGCCCAAAGAGGACGACGGCGGCAATCCAGAAGATAAAACCCCCGGGCAAAAGGCAAAACGACGGCGCAGACGCCGCTTAAAGTCCAGCAACAATAAAAATAGCGACAAGAGCGCAAGAAGGATCGACATACCAGTAAACTCCGAAGGCAATAACGACCACATGGACCCAAAGCGATGGAGCAGATTTGTGCCAGTCACGCCGAACCGAGTTCGAGCAGATGCCCAATCACAATGATCCGGAGGGACGAGTTCATCAAACCACCCTAGGACAGGAACACAGTCTGGACGATGATGCATTCATCATTCCGTAAGAACACGTGGAGCGAGATAACCTCCACAGAAATCTTATGGCCACAGCGAGAAGTCTAAAGAAGCAGAAGCAACGGCTCAAAGACGCACAGGAAATGCTCAATCGCAGATGGAATAAAGTGCTAGACACTGAAGAAAGATACGGCGACGATCGCCATACAAAGAGATATCCAAAACGCAAGCTATTGCGAGAATTCGACGATGAGGCCATTCCACCAAAGAATAACACGACTAGGACGCCAGACGTACCACTTCATAACCGCAATAGAGCGGCTACCGACGATGTGCACGATCTCTGAGAGCACCTGGATAAGAAAGCCAGCGCAGCCAGGTACATATACGGATCTAAGGGACACATCCCGGCAAGGGACTATGGTCACCAAAACGGTCATACCAACCAAATACCAGTTCGGAATAAGCACCGGACACAACAACAGCCGACGGCACGCCACAAGACGCCCAGACATGAGGGGTTGCTCACCCCCTGTGCTTCACCGAAGAAGTACTGGACCATGAATTTCCACAGGGTTTTAAACCTGTGAATATAGAGGCATACGACGGAACGACGGACCCGGGGGTCTGGATCGAGGATTTTATCCTGCATATTCACATGACTCGTGGGGATGACCTCCATGCCATCAAATACCTTCCCCTCAAGTTGAAGGGACCAACTCGACACTGGTTGAAAAGCCTCCCCGAAAATTCAATTGGGAGTTGGGAGGAACTCGAGGACGCTTTCAGGGCCAATTTTCAAGGGACTTATGTCCGGCCTCCGGATGCGGACGATCTAAGTAACATAATCCAACAGCCCGGATAGTCCGCCCGCAAGCTTTGGAACAGATTCCTCACTAAGAAGAATCAAATTGTCGATTGTCCGGACGCCGAGGCCTTAGCGGCATTCAAACACAGCATCCGTGACGAGTGTCTCGCCAGACACCTCGCCAAGAAAAGCCAAGGACAATGGCAGCCTTAACAAGCCTTATGACCCGCATTTGCGTGGGTGAAGATAGTAGCTAGCTCAGAAGGCACCAAATGACCCAAGACATCCGAAATAAGGGATGGCAACGGGAAGCCACGGCGTAATAAACACAAACGCCAAAATAAGGAAGAGAGCCCGGACAACACAACGGTCAATGTCGGATTCAGGGGCTCTCGACCTGATCAGCAAAAGAAGCCATCTAAAGGCAGTAAAGAGGGACCGTCCGGTCTGAACAGAGTCCTGGATAGACGGTGCCAAATTCATGGCACCCCTGAGAAACCTGCAATCCACACGCATAGAGAATGCTGGGTCTTCAAGCAGGCCGGCAAATTAAATGCCGAATACAAGGGGAGGGAAACACCAAGTGAAGACGAGGATGAACCTCGCGAACTGAACACTGGAGGACAGAAAAAATTCCCACCAGAGGGTAAAATGGTAAATATGATCCACGCGACACACACATCCACAATAAGGCACGAACGCGCGCTCAGAGACATGTACGATACAGAGCCCATCGTACCCACACCTAACCACTGGACGGCTTGTCCAATCACCTTCGATCACATGGACTGCCCAACTAGTATTCGGCACGGAGGATCAGAGGGCCTTGGTGCTTGACCCAATAATTGACGGATACCATCTCACCCACGTCCTCATGGACGGCGGCAGCAGTCTCAATTTAATATACGAGGACACTGTCTGCAGGATGGGGATAGACCCATCCAGAATTAGCCAAAGTAACACCACTGTCGGCAGGGGCTCCATCGTACTAGAGGTAACATTCGGCTCCCCAGGAAACTACAGAAGCGAAGAACTACCCTTCACCGTCTCACCCTTCCAAAGCGGTTATCATGCGTTGCTTGGAAGAACGGCCTTCGCCCACTTCAACGTAGTACCGCACTATGCCTACCTTACACTGAAGATGCCCGGTCCACGTGGCGTCATAACCATTAACGGAAACACAGAGCGCTCTTCACGCGGAGAGGAACACACTACGGCCCTAGCGGCCGGACTATAAGCGGCCTCCAATATTAGAAAACATGACTGGTCATTAAGACCACAGGCACGGTTAGACGAGTCCGGTAGCCCGGATAAAGCTGAACCAGGGCACCGTATATGTAATCCCATAGAGGACACCAGGGGCTATAAATATTTAATACAGCCCCACACTTGGCTCAACCTTATTGGCAGGCCAACATCTTACACTTCTATTATCCATTGCATACTTACGTTGTACTCTCTTACGAGTTTTCCTCTTTTACAGACAACGTTCGTGCAATACCCTTCCAGGTTACGGCACAACGGAGACAAAGGCGCAGACGTGCAGCAGGGCCACACTCAACAGGTTTCTTTTTAGATTAATCCCCTGTGTAAACCTTTTCTATTGCCTCTTGTTGTTTAACCATCCCATGGGTTCCATACCCACAGAGGATACTGCCGTTATTGGCATTTCGCCACGACAGATTAATGCACGTACCTGGAAATACAGGGTTTATAATGAAAAGGCATTCTTCAGCCTATTTTCTGTTACAAAGACCGAATACCTTCGGGGTGTTCAAGCGCCACGAAGTTTGGCCTTATATGCATCAGTTCGAATCATGTCTTTGGTCAAATGTTGGGTTTGCTCGGCTCTGGGTTTGCCGCCTTACGTTCCGTTCTTATCGGCTAAAGGCGGCCAAAGGAGAACTACTGCGATTGTGCCCTCGAGCACCTCAAGAGAGAAAGCCGAAACTGACCGTCATTATACAAATGAGACCTGCTCAACCACTGAAGACTCACCGAATCTTTAGGATTCCTCTGAATTAACGAAGGGCCATTTCCGGCCATGTACATACGCTACCAGTATTCGAATGCACGCTGAAGGTACCAGGGCTACATAGTAGCCCCACCGTTAGACTCCCATGGCTAAGCTTAAATCAACTGACTATATAGTCCGGTTGCCTAGTTCGACGTGTGATCACCTTCTTAATGGACCAAGACGTTGGATCAAGTGTGATTACGCATATTTTTTCATGAACACCCCGCATTGTATGCGTAAATGGGTTTATTTAACGCTAACTTTTGGATTACTTATACACACACACACACACACACACACACACACACACACATATATATATATATATATATATATATATATATATATATATAAGTGGCCGCATAGGGGACACAATAATATTTTCAGGCAAAAAGTATAAATATAGCCTCATAATTAAAATAACATTGTTTTTACAATGATTCGATGCTTCACTCGAACAATATACTCTTCGAGCACTGCGCCTCTATTAAGCGGGCACCTTCATTACTGCTCCAAGTAGTGCCGGGTCAATAATCGCCTCCCGCCGGATTCTGGGTCGCTATAATGGTGGCCTCCATATCTGTCCTATAGGCTTTAACATGGGCAAGAGCCATTCGTGCACCCTCTATGCACGCTGACCTTCTCATGGTGTCGATCCGAGGCACAACCCCAAGGAATGGTTGCACCAAACCAAAGTAATTGTCCGGCTGAGGCCCTTCGGCCAAAGATGGTCTATTACAGACCGCATTGCAAGCACGGACAGCCTGTGAAGCTCCGCTACAGCAGCCATCTTCTCACTTAACCGCAGCGGGCGAGTGGGAGCATTGAATTGCGACCAGAAAAGCTTCTCCACTTCCTTATCACCTTGATCCTCGAAGAACTTGGCAGCCATACCGTACTCTTCGCCAAATCCGCATACGCATCTGCCGGACTCCAGTGTCCATCCAGGGGAGCATACTTCAGATCCAAAAACTTCATCCGCAGTAAGTAGGAGCCCCCAGCCGTGATTTTATCGGCCTGTTGAAGCTCCTCCCGCGCACCCCTGAGCTCGGTCCGCATCTCCTTGGTGGAATTAAGTGCCTTGTTCAGGTCGGCTGAACTATCCTTATGCTCCTTTTTAAGGAGCTCATACCGGTCAGCGGCATTTTTAACTCCACAGCCATTTCGCTATCTTTTCCTCGCTTCGCGATGAGTAGCCTGTTCGCTCTCAATTCCTCGGCCGCCTTTAGGGCAGCCGCATTGCTAACCCGAGCTTGTTCCTTGGCTGGCAAGTTCCGCCCTCGGCTTCCATGGCAGCAAAGACCGCCTCGCATTCCAAGCATATTGCATTAATATTATGCCACTCTCATATTTCCCTATATAAATAAGGAAAGAAGAGCACATACCTTGTGACTTGCTCAGCCGCTCGGTCATCAGCGTGATATCGGCATCAATAGATCCAATTTGCCTCCTTAGTTCGGCAACTTCAACGGACTGTTCGGCAGCCGGATCCTTAGATACCTGCGCATGTGTACAGCGCAATCAGTACTTACAAAATATTATCCTCCGTTTGCCACCTAGGGCGGGCAACCAGAGTCTCAGGGGCTACTATCCATATGGAGCACACCTAGCGCGTGCCTCACTGCCAAAAAGTGTGCATTTTTCACGACATACCTCAAAGCCTCTGAGTAGGCTCGTAAATGCCTCATTCAAACCGCTTGTAGCAGATGAAATCTTCTTAAGCACCACGCTCATTAACGAGCGGTGCTACTCCGACAACAAGAGCTCACCTCCGTAAGGCCTCACAAGATATCCGCCGAACATCAAATCAGTGTCAACCCTTCTCATTGCCCCGTGGGAGCCAAACGCCCGGGTCGTGGCGGCCGACGATAGCCTCCGGCTTGGCAGGTCCGGACTCCTTCGTGACGACTTTCGGTGTCGCCGCTTCATGAGGCGAAGAGGTGGGTGGAGTCTCGCTCTCCATCATCTCCGGAGGAAGATCCCCCGAAGACGAACTCTGTTGAGAAGAGCTGCTAGCCGGACTGCAAAAGACGAATCCTGGTTATGGATCTCGGAGAAACACAATACCTTCAAATTAACGATTAACTTACAGCTCGGTGGAGGGCTGGCCCATTGGTGGGCACGACGCGGTGAGGGTGCCCGTCGGGGCAGAGCCCCCTGGTGATACCTTTTTCCCTTGCTTGGGCATCTCTGTCTCCAAGTCTTCGGAGGCGGCCCTCTTCTTCCGCGGGGAGGAGGCTTTAGCCTCCCCTTCTCGACTATCCTCCTCAGGCGAGGTAACAATTCCCCCGGTTTGGATGCGCAGCGTGTGAAGTTCGGCTTCCCTGTTCTTCCCCTTGTCCTTCCCTGAGGGCATTCTGCTGAGCACCCGGTCAAGCATCTTGGCAATGGTTGGACTAGGCGAGCCTTCGGGAAGTGGCGCCGGACACCTGATTCTCTCCGCCTTGCTGAGCCATTCCTGGCCATGGATGATCTTCAGAATAACAACTATGGCAAATATAAAACATAGTGTCTGGTATCAAGGTTACTTACTTGGGTATCTAGGCGATTGCAGCTTAGGCCCGAATCCTCGGTGGTGTCCGGACACTCTACTTGTGGTCCCAAGAATAATTTGCACATCCCTTCGATCTTCAGACTGAAGAAGTGCTTAACAGTCCGCGGACCCTCTGGATTGAACTCCCACATCCGGAGAGGCCGGCGTTGGCACGACAACATCCGTTGGATTAACATCACTTGAATTATGCTGGCGAGATTAATGTCCCTCTCAAGAAGCTCCCGGATGCGATTCTGCAGTACTGGTACATCGCCAGCGGGCCCCCAATTCCATCCTACGTCGGTCCAAGACGCTAGTTGTGACGGAGGGCCCGAGCGGAACTCAGGGGCAGCTACCCACTTTGTGCCTCTGGGAGCTGTGGCATAAAACCACCTCCGCTGCCATACATCGGTTTCTTCTGGGAAAGAACCCTCTGGCCATGGGGCATCGGCGTTCCTTCTTATTATGGCACCTCCGCACTCCGCATGTCACCCCTCGATTATCTTCGGCTTCACATTAAAGGTCTTGAGCCATAAGCCGAAGTGTGGAATGACGTGGAGAAAGGCCTCACATACAATGATGAATGACGAGATATGGATGATAGCGTCCGGAGCTAGATCATGAAAATCCAACCCGTAATAGAACATGAGCCCCCTCACAAAGGGATCGAGGGTGAGGCCCAAGCCGCGGAGGAAGTGAGGAACAAACACGGCGCTCTCATTGGGATCTGGTGTAGGGATGACCTGCCCTGAAGCAGGAAGCCTGTGCTGGATGTCGGCGGTCAGGTATCCGACCTCCCTAAGCCTCGCAATGTCCTCCTCTCGGATCAAGGAGGCCACCCACCGGCCTTGAGGGTTGGATCTGGACATATTGGAGGATCTGGGGTGTTCGGTCTTAGGTCTCGGGTGTTAGAACTCGAGGTGCGAGAAGGCGCGAGGGGGGTGGAAAAGAGGCATAGGCCTCGGCCCCTTTATAAATGGGGTGAGTATCAAGAGTCCTCAGCGTGACCGCTTGAGGCTTATCTAAAAACACTCGGAGTCATACCAACGGTCGTCGTGGGGTCACGCACGCCCTTATTGATGAAAGATCCCGTAATAAGAGCAACACGATCTCTGCTTGGCAGGACGTGCCAATAAAACTGCCTCGTCACGCGAGTCGGGGTGTGGCAAGAAATGTCGGTTCGTGTTGGCCCAGGCCACGATGCAAGGGCACGACATACGAAGATTGCTAGCAGATCAGATTTATGCTATGTTCCCTACAATGGTATGTGAAGATCGTCTCGCAGATCCGACACGGTCTAAGTGTTCGATAATTACTTTGGAGTATTCGGAGAAGGAACCCACCTTGCAATGCCAAAGACAATACTGCGCGCCGGACTCATCGTCATTGAAGCCTGGTTCAGGGGCTACTGAGGGAGTCCTGGATTAGGGGGTATCCGGACAGTCAGACTATATACATCGTCCGGACTATTGAAGCGTGAAGATACAAGACTCAAGACTCTGGCCCGTGTCCGGATGGGACTCTCCTTTGCGTGGAAAACAAGCTTGGCGATCCGGATATTGTGTTTCTATCCTTGTAACCGACTCCATGTAAACCCTAGCCCTCTCCGGTGTCTATATAAACCGGAGAGGTTGGTCCTTACAAGGCCGATCACAATTACAATCATAATCATCATAGGCTAGCTCCTAGGGTTTAGCCTCTACGATCTCGTGGTAGATCTCCTCTTGTACTACTCATATTGACAATATTAATCAAGCAGGAAGTAGGGTTTTACCTCCATCGAGAGGGCTCGAACCTGGGTAAACATTGTGTCCCTTGCTTCCTGTTACCATCAACCTAAGACGCACAGATCGGGAGCCCCTACCCGAGATCCGCTGGTTTTGACACCGACACTAGGCGCACCCAGCACATTGTACACAAAAGTGTACCGAGTGGCTGACAGGTGGGCCAGGGGGTCCTAGTTGACCAGTCAACGTTTGACTGGTCAACAGGGGGTTGGGCCCCCCTGTCATTGACACAATTGACTAACTAACAATTCTAATTAGTTAATCTAGGTAACTAGTCTAATTAACCTCAATTTAAGTAAGTTAATTAATTATATTAATTAATTTTCTAATATTTTCCTTTCTTCTTCTTAATTTTCGGGGGCGGACCCCGCGTGCCATAGGCATTGGGCCAAAGCGGGCTAACGGGCGGCTGTTACGGGCGTGTCGGCGTGGGCGCCCGCCCAAATGACCACGGGAGAGGGGACGCGCTAGGTGTTGGCGCCGATCGCCGGAGGTGGCCACGGGGAGGGCGGCCGCCGGGCCAAACTAGGCAGCAGCCCGTTAGAAGGAACAGGGGTCGCGGGGAGGGGAAGCGCGTGCACCGAGATGTGTAGCCGCAGGGAGCGCAGGACGGCGGGGGTACGCTCGGCAGCCATGTCACAGGTTGCCCCATCGGGCGCGGCCTAGCGCGATGCGGGCGCAGAGGCGGGTCGGCGGAAGCGAGGCGATGTAGGCTGCGCGGAGGAGTAGTACTGCAGCAGCAGTTTAGTGGCAGGGGACGGGGCTGCACTGGGGAAGCGCAGCGGCCAGCGAGGAGTGGCGGTGCGGATGAGGCAAGGCACGACTGTGGCGGGTGAGCGACTGTGAGGCCACGGCGGGCGAGCAGCTAGCGAGCGCGAGCCGTAGCTCCCGTAGCCGCAGGCAACGGGCAGAGTAGGGGCCGCGGGAGCGCAACCTCGTGCAGCGGGCGTGCCGGAGGTACACGCGCGGTTGACGGTGGTCGCAGCCAAGCAAGCAGTGCACACGCGGGAGGAGAGGGCTCGGGCCAGGCGGGAAGCAGCATCTACGGCGACGGAATTAAGAGAAGGACAGAGGGGGAGGAGGCATCCGCTCACAGCATTGCCGGGGAGGCTCGGGGAGGCCAATGAATCGATGGGGAAGAAGACGAGCTCGCCGGGCTCGTTGCGGTGGTTCCCGGCTCACGCTTGTTGACAATGACGAGGAAGAGGATGTCGGCAGTGAAGATGGATGAGGTCTCAGGCGCCGGAGAGCGCGGTGGGCACGAGGACAAGGTCGGCCCTGGCGGACGGCGGCAGACGCGGATGGATCTAAGCGAGAGAGACGTGCGTGAGGGGAATGGGGAAGGGCCGGCTAGGGTTCTAGGAGTCGGGGTAGATATAGGCAGGGGGAATGCCAGAGGGCCGCCACGGCGATGGCCGGTGCCGTGGTAGGTATCGGCGCTGCCCACGACCTCTCGTGAATAGGAAGGTGGGAGGTAGGGGCGCAGGTGAGCCGGCCTGGCTCGGCCAGTGAGGCCAGCTAGGCCAACTGGCCCAGGGGGGAGGGGGGTTTCCTTTTGTCTTTTACTTTTGTTTGTGTTGTTTTTTTGTTCATTTTTCTTTACTATTTTACTTACTATTAGCATATTTTAGTTTTTATAAAATATGAGACCAACATCTAAATTAACGTTTTAGTTTAGCCCTCAGCCACGAAAAGTTCTACTCCCAAACAAAAATAGTTTGCTAATTTTTAACTTAGGAAAGGCATTTAATTAATTATAATTATCACTGTTTTATTCACAAAAGAGCATTTAAACATTTTTACAAAAATGTTGGGTCAGCACCATAATTGGTTATGGAATATTTGCCACACTTTGAACATTTTATTTTTGACATTTGAAAAACTTTCGTTGTTTTACTTTATTTGAAATTTGAAATTTGAGTTGGTTTGAATCTAAGTGAGATTAGCAACAGTAAAAATGATGATGTGGCATCATTAGCCGAGAATTACTCTAGCTTAATTATCCAGGCGTTACAAGGTGCTTGCCAAAGTAAAAAGTGTAAAAAGAAAAGTGAAAATCACCATGACTCTTGTATAAGGGTAGAAGGTAAAAGTAAAAGATAGGCCCTTCGCAGAGGGAAGCAGAGGTTGTCATGCGATTTTAATGTTGGATGCACAAAATCTTAATGCAAAAGAACGTCACTTTATATTGCCTCTTATGATAGAGACCTTTATTATGCAGTCCATTGCTTTTATTCTTCCCTATCACAAGTTCTATAAAGCTTATTCTCTTCGCACTAATAGATCATACATATTTAGAGAGCAATTTTTATTGCATGCACCGATGACTACTTACTTGAAGGATCGTACTCAATCAATAGGTAGGTACGATGGACTCTAATGGCAAAACTAGTTTTAAGGGATGTTTGGAAGCACAAGTAATATCTCTACTTGGTGCAAAGAATTTGGCTAGCATGAGAGGGAAAGGCAAGCTCAACATGTTGGATGATCCAAGACAATATAACGTTTCGGATATAGGAAAACATAACCCATTAAGTTGTCTTCCTTGTCCAACATCAACCTTTTAGCATGCCATATTTTAATGAGTGCTCACAATTACAAAAGATGTCGAAGATAGTATATTTATATGTGAAATCTCTCTTCCTTCAATATTCTTTCATGAATTGTTCAAGTGACCAATTTCGCTTGCTAACTTTCAATAAGTTTACTACCTATACTTATTATGTGTGAAGACATTACTCCCCATGTTATAAGTATATGAAACGTATATAAATTCAGATTTATGATAGTCAATTCATTCAACAATTTACTCATAGGATATACAGGAAGCACGTGAGTAAATGACAAATTACTGCACAAAGATATAAGTGAAGAACACTGAGTAGTCAAATAATTAACTAGCCATGGGAGGATTCTTTTTCCTTCAAGATTCCAGATCCAATGATTTTATTCAAACACCAAGTAAATTTGAAAACACGCCCCAAGCAAAACACATATCATTTGACGAATAAAAATATAGCTCCGAGTAAGGTATACCGATAGTTTTGAAGACAAAAGAGGGGATGCCTTCCGGGGCATCCCCAAGCTTAGGCGCTTGAGTCTTCCTTGAATATTAACTTGGGGTACCTTGGGCATCCCCAAGCTTAGGGTCTTTCCACTCCTAATTCTCCTCATATCGATATCTCACCCAAAGCTTGAAAACTTCATTCACACAGAACTTAACGGAACTTCGTGAGATAGGTTAGTATGATAAAGAGTAAACCATCCACTTTGGTACTGTCAAAGACAAGGTTCATAATTTTTCTGACACAATGCCTACTGTAACATATCATTTCTACAATTTCTATTGAGAAATATAAGCCATAGAAAACAAGCAAACTATGCAATGAAAACAGAATCATCGTAAATGTAATAAAGATGTAATGATCTGAACAACAACCATACTTCTTCTACTCCCAAAATTATGAAATAAATTGGTGGACGTGAGGAATTTTTCTATTAATCTTTTGCAAAAAGAATCAACTCAAAATCACACTTCTGTAAAAAAATGACAACTAATATCGTGAGCGCAAAGTTTCTGTATTTTAGAGCAAGATTACATTAGCTTTCACCCAAGTCTTCCCAAAGGTCTTACTTGGCACTCTATTGAAACAAAAGCTATAAAACATGATTACTACAGTAGATTAATCATGTAATCACACAAAAACAGTAAGGGTAAATATTGGGTTGTCTCCCAACAAGCGCTTTTCTTTAATGCCTTTTAGCTAGGCATGATGATTTCAATGATGCTCACATAGAAGATAAGAATTGAAACATAAAGAGAGCATCATGAAGAATATGACTAGCTGTAACATCCCAAATTTTCAATTTGGAATGTTATACGTAGGTCATTCATGCATATCATATTTTATTTCATTTTTGTTTTGTGATCCCCGAAATTCTAAGCAACTCAAGGACCCACAGAGAGAGTTGGGGATTTCACCATTTTCATATTTGAATTTTTTTTCAAATATAGAGAACAAGGATCATTTTGATTTTATTATTTTTCTTCCCAAAAATATTTCTAATTAAAATATATGAGAGGAGATAATATGACTTCTTCGAAACAAATGAAATATTGGAGGAAAAATGTTAAAATCAAATAAATAATCTTATTTGGATTTTATTGCTATTTCATTTGAATTAGAAAAAAATATGCATTTTTTTAAATTGCATTTTTAGGCCAAGAAAATGTTCATCATGTTCTAAATATTTTACTTAGACGGTGAAAATTTGTTTCGGCATCTTTAGATTTTTATTTTTATTTTATTAGGATTTTTCTCGGCGGAATGTGTTTAAAAAAAAGCTTCGCGCGCCTGACTAGGCCAACGGCCAAGCCGAGCCGGGCCGACTCGGCCACGCCTCGAACGACTGATCGAGTCCGGCCACAAGACGCCGCCGATTCCGAGGAGGACTCCTCCTCCTCGACTCCCTCCCCAAGCACCTCGCCCCCCCAGGGCCTTTAAATACCGCCGCCGCCAACCCCCGCCACCACCACCCTGGCCGGAGCCGCCGCCCCGGATTGAGCCGCAGTTCGCCGGATCTCGCCCGCCAGTTTTTTTGGTTTTTAGGTAAAAACCTCGGTTTTCTTAAAAACCCTAGATCGGGTTTTTTGATCGGTTCGGTTCGTTTCGACGGTTTATTTGTTCAGCGGACGTTCGTCCGTTCGTTCGTTTTAACGAACACTGTTCACTGATTCGGTTCAGACAGCGAACGTTCGTTCGTTAGTCTTTTCTTTTTATTTTATTTCCGGCCAGGGACCTATCCGCGATTATTTTTATCGCAGATTAGCCCCTGATCTTCCAACCCTCGCCGTTTCTCAACCATTTGTCCAAATCCAGTGAAACCAACGCCAAAATCTTCGTCTCGAGCCCCTCTTTCTGTTTAATCAATTTGAACAAGGTTTTGACAATTTAAAATTCGGTTTCAAGCAGATTTGGTTTCGAAGTTCTTTTGACTGTAGTTTCAGTTCCGTAGCTCCGATTCGATTTATTCTTTTTGCAGATCGAATCTCTTTAGTTGAGATTTCGGATTCGATCTTATTATTTGAGTTTTACCTGTGCATCTATGCTTGAGTGCTTATGTATGTTATTGTTTGTTTGCGACATAATTCCCGGAGTGCGAAGCGTGCTACTACGAGTCACTAGGTTTTGCGAATCGTCAGCAAGGCAAGTAACACATTGATCATACTCTTTTCATACCCAGTTTTTATGCATTAGTTACAACCCTCAAACACTACATGATTAGGTATTGGGATGTAGATGATGAGGTAGAACCTATTACCTGTTTTATTATCAAACCCTTGGGAGTTACTTCTGCGCTATGCTTATATTGCCATGTTATGCCAGTAGACGTGGATCAGGTTTGAGTGTATCCATGACAGATGTGAGATTGTTAATTAATGGTTCAACTTAAGGTGGCAACTTTAATACACATCTGGGTGGATTGTTAGTTTGGGCACCTAGGGTTATACCAGTGTTGTCCTAGGAGATCCCGGGGTTATACCTTGTGATCCTCCTATGGTCCGCCACCCAGGCTCAAAGGGATCATAAGATTATTCATGCAAGAAACTTCCGTGTGCAGCCACAAGCTATTATGGGCTCTAGCATAGTTGACTATGTTGCATGACCTCTTCCAGTGGTAGGCTAGCAGATGTAGGGGATGTAGGTTGGTACTATCTACCCGGGGTTAGAGTTAATGCTTCTGAAAGACTGTGTCTCGGTCATCCGTCTCTCAAACACCATGTAGTGCGAGAAATCCAACGGAGGAGATCGAGTCTTTTGGAGAAAATTGCACAAACCTCTGCAGAGTTGTCTGTGGGAACGACACCTATAGGATCACAAGAATCCCTACTACGGTCGCGGGGCGCGGGGTCGTGAGAAGAGCGGATCAAACAGATAGCACACGGTTTCCTTATCCAGGTTCGGGCCGCGAGGATGCGTAAAACCCTACTCCTGCTTTGGTGGTTTGTTTATCTGTGTTCTTGGGCTAGCAATGGGGCGTGAGGAGCTCCAAAAAGCCGAATCCTCCTCCTGGTCGCCTTGGGCCTCCTTGTATAGGGACAGGGGTTGCCACAAGGCACACAGGAGGTGGAAAGGGTACGTTGATGCGAAGTTTATCCTCGATTACATCACAAGGCGCCTTTAATGCGTCTTGCTTAGGTGTCCTTGCTTTATCGTGGACGGGTGAGAGCCATGTCTCGTTCGTCGCCGCTCCCTTTCGTGTTGACACGCGCCCTGGCCAGCGATGCCCGTGGTGCCATGTAGGTAGGCAGGCAGCTGAGGTGGCGCAGTGGTGGGTCTCCACGAAGATCCGCTTGCCGCCACGCAGGTGCCTGCCGAACTGGTCGGGTTGGCAGCTGCATGCGAACGGTGGTGGAGGTTTGATTGGCGTGGGCTTGAAGGTGGCCCTACGGGTGTTCTTGGCAAGGGCCACACCGTAGCCCCGGCAAGGGTCTTGCCGTGGCGCCTGCTGTCATCCCCGGCAAGGTTCTTGCCGGGGGCCTTGTGGTCCTCCTTGGCTGGGATCCCGCCAAGGGTCGTCATCTTCTATAGTGTGTATGTGATCTTGAATGTCTTCACAAAGATCTGCATGCCACCACGGGGATGTCTCTCAATCCTTGCCCCATGGGGCAGTGGACTCAAGGGTGATTCGCTCCATAGGTGTGGGGCGAGCTGCCACGGCAAGGGTCTTCTTGGTTTGCTAAAACCGCCTCCCGTAAAGGATCTTGTCGGGAGTCTGCTTCGCCCCTTTGCTCTTTGTGGTCTTGGTCTTGGCGTCGCTTCTCCTTTTCGAAGCTTCGCCTTACTCTTGGCTCACCTCCCTTGCCTTGCTCGGTCGCGGTGGTGCCCATGGCTCGCACGGCCGATGCACGCTATAGGGTAAAAAAAGTGTACCCCTCTTTTTGTACACCGACAGGAGCCCCCAGGCCTGGGCCACACGTAAGCGCAATCGCGTCATTGGGCTAGGCCCAAAAACGGTGCGCGGGCAGGCGGGGTGGTCTTTACCGTGGTAAGTCTCTTCACACAAGGCTTCCCATGCCTCCCGCTGTGGCTCGGGCGTGGGGAGGCGTGGCGTGACGGGCGGCATGCGTGGGGGCTGAGCTCACAAGACATGCATCACGTCAGAAGTTAATGTGAAAGGAGGCGGCCCGCTGCTTCCCCCATAAGAAGGAATAACCGTGGCTGGCCGCTCACTTTCTCCTCTTATCTCGCACTTTTCCAATCTCAGAGCCGCCGCTTCTCTCTTCCTTCCTTCCTAAGCTTTCGCCGTCATTGTCGCTGATTCGCCACCCCTCTTCCTCAATCCTCTAGACCTCTCGGCCGCCATGGCGCCCAAATCCGCCAAGGGCAAGGGGTGGCTAAGGGCTCTGGGACCGTGGAGTCACTGGAGAGCGCTGCCGTCAGGACCGGACGAAGTCCGCCTTCTTCTTCCCCTCGTCGGTTGATGTTCATGAACTCCGGGCCTCCTTCAAGCCCTTATGGGGAGTGAAGACGGGGGGAGAGAATTCGGGGCACCTGGCGACGCACGTCATTCTTTGCCGGAGTGCAGCCCAACACGGCACTCTTTCGCCATTATTTCTCCCCTCGAATCCAGCCCAGAGGAGCCGTCTCCGGATGCGTCGCCTGGATCCCAAGATCCAAGGGGGCGTACCCGGACGGTGCCATGAAGGAGAGGTGGGAGGAATGGCGTGGCCGGTGGTGCTGGATTGAAGACGAAGACCCGCCGGAATTCTGCAAGGTCCGCCGAGTGCCGCTGGTCTGCGGCTGTGACTGGAGTGATCTCGACGTCGCCAACGGGAGGCTTACTGTCGCCACCACCGTGATCCTCCGCTAACCGGGCTGGGCTCACCTCGAGATGATCGGGCAGACTTCATTCACCGCCGGATCGCCCGTTGCATAATAAGGGAGGCCAGCCGCTTTTTACGAACACGGCCGACATCATGCGGTTCGCCCGCCTCGACCACAACTTTACGGTGATGGCGCATGCCCACTTCGCCAGCCGCTTTTCCAAATTTTGATGTGGGTCGCGACGGCGAGGTCGAACTGACCGGCAAGGTCGCGAGGGTTGCCGCAAAGGTCGGCAAGGCTGTCAAGGGTCGTTTCTTCGTTGCCGCCGGGTGGTCCTGCCAGTAATAACTCACGCTGGTCCGAGATCATTGATATGATGCCGACTGCAACGCCGCATGGCCCTGTCCCCGAGCTGGAAGGAGCCGACGGACGCAGATGTGCAGCAATTCTTCGACTCCTTGATCGAGGTATACGCCAATGCTGACGTCGAGCGGTGGCTTGTCATGGACACCACCCAGGCGGAGCTGGACTACATTGCCACCAGGGCGAGGGAGGCACAGCTCGCCATGGAGGGCCGGGCAGCCGGAACGTGGAGGACAGGCCGCGACGGCCGCGGGAGGAGGAGCAGTTCACCCCGTGAGCGCGCCCACCGAGGAGGTCAGCAGCTGCCGACGCTGGAGCTCCGCTTGTCGAGACGCGCCGACGAAGTCGTCGGAGGAGGAGGACGTGGCGGCGGGCTCGACGCCAGCCTGGGGAAGAGAGCGAAGTCCGCGGGCGGTCCTGCTCCGCGAGCCGGTCCATCCCGGCAGGGCTACGCGGCCTCAATTGACCCTGGAGGGGTCCGGGCGCCACACGAGGGCCACGGCAGCGAAGGGGCTGACGAAGGCCGCTGAGAAGAAGAAGGCGACAGCCCCTTCCTCATCCGGGCGCACACAAACCCCGCCGCCTTCTTCGCCTCCCGTGGCGCCGACTGATGATGATGTGGAGCTCCTTTGATCTCGGGCCTCTCACCGGAGAGGAAAAGGAAACCGTGGCAGAGGAGGAGACGGATGACGAGTAAGTACTCTGCTCTCATCGCTATTTCTATTTCCTAATCGGGTCGCTTGTCTTAATCCATTTTTGCTTTTGCAGGAGGTAGAGACGCGGCCCGTGAGGGTGAAGAGGGCGAGGACCTCGGCGAGCAGTCAGTCCCCTCGGCCGGGCTTCAAAGACACCACTGGTGGTGCCGAGCAGCCCGGACAAAGATCCCCGGCCGCAGCCCCAGCCAGAAGTTCGTCACCCTCTTCTTACTCGACATGTGGTAGGCGTTCGATGCTATGATGCTGACCTTGCCAGGTTTGCAGGAGGGGAGCGGCAGCAGGAGGAGCCACAGAGGGCTACTCCTAACACACCACCCCCATCGACTACACCGCCACGATGGGCGTCCCCGGAAGAGCATCAAGCACGGGGCCCACACCCATGGAGGAAGAGGAGAACTTGGGCGCCGGGTGACCTGCCACGGGCGCCAAATGTCAAGTGGAGAGGGGACTGGCTTCACAAACCTAGCACTGGTGAGTCACCTGTCCTTCGTCTCTGTTTTTCCCTTATTCTTTTCTTGGCCTCATTGGTCCCATTGCTGCCCAGGCCCTCCTTCAATAGACATGGAGGACGTGGACACTATCATTGGAGACATTGCTGGGGAGGCCGCGGCGGAGGCCAGCAGGATTGCCGCCGAGGAGGCTGCCAAAGATGCTGATGAGGCCGCCGCTGATGAGGCCGCCGCTGACGAAGCCGGCGAGGCTTCTGCCGAGGACGCCGCTGCGGGGGCCGCCAAGGCGACAGGCGAAGCTTCTGCCGAGGGCGCCAGCGGTGGACCTGCCGGTGAGGCCGGCAAGGCCTCCGCCGAGGAAGAGGTGGCGGATGACCAGCCTCCCTCCTCCTCAACCTCGGGCCCCGGCAGATATCTGAAGGTGGGCGACGATCTTTTCGTCCATCTTCCAGTATGCTGCCGAGCGCCTACCAAGGGGAAGCCTTTGACGGCGAGGTGCTTGCTGCCACCGGCTTGAGGTGATTGATGAGCCGGGCGCTACGGCGACGATTCTCCGTAAGAGCAGCTTTTTCGCGCCATGGGGGCCGATTTCCTAAGCTCCAGTGTTTCATCGCGTCTACCGACAAGGTCAAGTCCAGATGGCAACGGTGGACAACGCGGAGGTGGACTTCAAGCGCCATCGCTGAGACGTGAACCTGGTTCCACCGCACTCGTGAGGAGCAGAGGGCCTTCAGAGGAATTGGCCAAGCGCCGATGTGGAGCTCACCATGAAAATTGCCGACATCGAGAAGGCCCGTGAAAGGCGGCGAACTTATTGCCGCGGCCAAAGCCGCCCGGAACTAGCATCAAGCCGCCTTGGATTCCCAGGAAGAGGACCTCTCCGCACGTGAAGCGAAGCTTATCGCAACGCTCCGCGGCAAGGATGAGGAGCTCGAGGCCCTTGTCGCGCGACGGACTCGCGAGCTGGAGCAAGGGCACAAAGAGGCACTCGATGCCCAAGCTCGCCCATGCCGCAAGGTGAAGGAGCTGAAGCAGAGCGGACGAGCCAAGGAGCAGGCCTCAAGCTGTCCGGGCGAGAAGAGCACGCTCAACCGCGCCTTGGTAGAGGCGCAAGGAGCAGTCATCAGCAGGACTGCGGAGCTCTCCGACGCGCAGAACTCCATCAGACCTCAAGTTGAAGCTGGAGGATCTCGAGAAGATGTTGTCGAAGAGCAGGGCTCGGGAGGAGACCTTGACCAGGAGCCTCGACGAGGAGAAGCAGCTGTGGGCAAACGAGGCCGCCTCCCACCAGGAATATGTGGTGGGTGAGAACAGGTGGATCAGCCATTTGGAGGTCATTGCCAGCAAGGTCACCTTGCAATTGGCCACCATGGGGATGCCAAACGTGAGGTACGCCCCCGAGCGCAGCGGGACCGTCAACGCCAAGCTGACCCAGTTCTTCGAGGGCGTCTTCGGAGCCTTGGCCTATCTTCACTCCAATAGGACGGCCACGCTGGCCGAGGAGGCCTGGCGACTTTGCCGGAGGGTCGTGACCAAGGTCCTCACCAAGATGGCGCACTGGAATCCCGACCTTGACTTCGCGGCCGCGATGAAGAGCTTGCCGGATGGTGTTGACCTCACGGTGCTCAAGGAGCGCATCAAGCCCATCACCGACTGCATCGACGAAATCAAGAGGGTGGAAGGCCAGCGCCGGGATTAGGCATCCCGTTCTTCTTCGCCGCTGCGGGTTCCCGACCAAGACAAATTTTATCTTTAGTTAGAACCGCAACTATGACGTGATGTAATATAACTTTGAAGTACTCTTAATTTTCATGCATGTTATTCCCCCGTTCGATTCCTCTTTGTATGCGTGCCCCACGTCGATCGGGTAGGCTTGCCGGCGCGGAAGCCCCTAGCGGTGTTTTGGGGATGGATCCCCAGGGCCTGCCGGGTACGCGTGCTGCCGGAGGAGCCACCTTTCCGTTCCGAACGCGGCCGTTGTTGATCGCGGAAGGTTACTCTGCCATTCTCGACGCAGCCGCTTGAGCTGTTGAGCAGACTCGAAACAAGGCAAGGGCATTGCCGATCGTGGGAGAGCCCCCTGGCGTGCAGGCTTCTCATACAAAGGCGTGACATCTCCCGGGGGGAATAACCTCAAATAAGAAGGGTAGCACAAATAAGGGTTCAGTGCGACTTAGCTTCGCTTATGATCGCCGAGTGTCGATCTTCCGCCTCCTTTCTTCTTCAAGGGTCACGAAGACGAAGGAGTGCCGGGCTAATCGCTAAAGCCGATCCTCACAATCAAGGCTTCCTACCGCACGCCAAAGATGTTGGTGGAACGACACCTATGGGATCACAAGAATCCCTACTACAACAAGGGGCGCGGGTCGTGAGAAGAGCGGATTAAACAGATAGCACACGGTTTCCTTATCCAGGTTCGGGCCGCGAGAATGCGTAAAACCCTACTCCTGCTTTGGTGGTTTGTTTATCTGTGTTCGTGGGCTAGCAATGGGGCGTGAGGAGCTCCAAAAAGCCGAATCCTCCTCCTGGTCGCCTTGGGCCTCCTTTTATAGGGAAAGGGGTTGCCACAAAGGGCACATGTGAGGTGGAAAGGGTACAAAGGATGCGAAGTTTATCCCTCGCATTACATGACAAGGCGCTTTAATGCGCCTTGCTTATGTGTCCTTGCTTTATCGGGGACGAGGAGAGCCATGTCTCGTCTGCCGCCGCCTCCTTTCGTGTTGACACGCTACCGCCAGCGATGCCTATGGTGCCATGTAGGCGTGTGCAGCTGAGGTGGCGCAGTGGTGGGTCTCCATGAAGATCCACTTGCCGCCACGCAGGTGCCTGCCCAACTGGTTGGGTTGGCAGCTGCATGCGAACGGTGGTGGAGGTCTGATTGGCGTGGGCGTGAAGGTGGCCCTACGAGTGTTCTTGGCAAGGGCCTCGCCATAGCCCCGGCAAGGGTCTTGCCGGGGGCCCAGCAAGGGTCTTGCCGTGGCGCCTGCTGTCATCCCCGGCAAGGTTCTTGCCGGGGGCCTTGTGGTCCTCCTTGGCTGGGATCCCGCCAAGGGTCGTCATCTTCTATAGTGTGTGTCTGATCTTGAATGTCTTCACAAAGATCTGCATGCCACCACGGGATGTCTCCTCAATCCTTGCCCCATGGGGGCAGTGGACTCAAGGGTGATTCGCTCCGTAGGTCCAGGGCGAGCTGCCACGGCAAGGGTCTTGCCGGGTTTGTTGAAACCGCCTCCCGGCAAGGATCTTGCCGGGAGTCTGCTTGCCCCTTTGCTCTTTGTGGTCTTGGTCTTGGCGTCGTTCGCTCCTTTTCGAAGCTTCGTCCTTACCTTGGCTCACCTCCCTTGCCTTGCTCAGTGCGGTGGTGCCCGCGGCTCAGACGGCCCGTGCACAGTTATAGGGGTACAAAAAGTGTACCCCTCTTTTTGTACACCGACAAGAGTGTATAAACTAATCATGGTTAGCCGTGTCCCAGGTTATGGACATCTTGAGTATCTGGTTCTTGGATTATCATATTGATCTCATCACTCTAATTTAATTTCTTGGGATGATAATTGCTTTTAATTGGGATTGAGATGGGGGTACCATTCTCAATGTTTCAATTACCATGATAGTTAAATAAAATATATTCCTTTGTTGTAGGGAAAAATCAGCTTTTCGCAAAACATTATAAGCGTAGAGCCTCCACCAGCCATATATGCATGTAGTAATAGCATTTATTCTATTCATTGCTCTCATCAGGTTATATTGCCAAGATATTCCATGTGTCGACCCGTTTGGCTGCAACATATCATGTTGCGACTTTTCGCATTTAAGAGTAAGGTGCGCTAGGTTGTTGTCGTGCACTCAGCTATGCCGTTGGAGTTGATGGACTCACTTTATCTTCCAAGTCTTCCTCTGTTACCTATTTAGATGGCCTGAAGCCATATTTATTGTAATAACCTATCTCTTGAGACATTCGATGTAATAAGTGCGTGATTGCTACTCTGTTATAAATCCATTCAAGTACTGTGTGTGTCAGCATTACCGATCCAGGGATGACACTTATGCACAGAGATTTGACCGCCTAAGGTCGGATTGCTACAAGATGGTATCAGAGCACGCGCTGAATGTAGGACACGATCACTAAGATGAGCCATAGGTCACTGTTCTCTACTCATTTCTAACTCCTCTCCATTTTCTACTCTTTAGGATGGCAGACTCAAGGAACAAGTTTGCACAACCGGATGAAGACACACCCTTTGGACGACACTTGAAGGAAGTCACTAGGTACCTGAACATCGGAATACCAAGCTTCACCGGGACCTACACCGCCACTTTACCAGAAGAGGAGCGTTGGATGATTCGAGTTCAAGTTCCAGGAAGGACATTCACGCCAGTTACTAAGCCCGTAGAGTTTCCTTCGATGCACCAACCTAGATTCTAGGAAAGAGCATGGGCATCCCACATCGCCATAGGATGCATCGGCGAAGTTTATCACAAGGAACTTAAGGACACCATCTACCAAATATGTGGGCGCCGAGATGAGCAATGGGAGATGATCAGCACCAGGAGGGACAGGTCCATTGTAGCTTTCATCCAGGAGTTAAACTAGCACATTCGTCGATAGGAGAACCAGATGTGCACAAGCATGATAGACTTGAAGAAGGCGATGACCAGGAACATGGAGCTAGAAGAGGAACTCAAGTATACCCGCGACGGATACGAGGAGGAAATCGCAATACTAGTGGAGAAGAGTGACGACCTGACAAGGAAGCTAGGAGTATTCATGGGAGACCCCGCACCAGGAAGAGATGAGGATCATTCTGATGACATTCGTTCTGAAGACTACATCATCATCGACGACACCGACTCCAACCCCGATGATAGTGATGATGATTATGAAGACGAAGCTGGAGCAGATATCATGGAGTCTTCCACCGATCAAAATTTCTAGATGACCACCATAGGAGTAGCAGTATTTCCCCAAGTATATATTAGTAGTCTGAGCACTTTTGTAACGATAGTTAGATCGATTGTATGCCCTTGCTTGATTGAATTGAATTGGTGTGATATGATTGTGTTTTCCTCATGTGCATATGGGTAGTGCTTTCTCGTTTGACCTCATTCTATTCTAATCTCTCCCCTCTAAACCCATCAGATGCCTCTGAGACGTGACCCCGGATTTGTCTTCCCACCGGAGCTCACTCAGTTGATCCAACTAGTCCAGAACCAAGGCAACAACATCAACAACAGCAACATCAACACCAGCAACATCAACAACAGCAACATCAACAGCAGCAGCAACAACAACAACACCAGCAACAACAACAACAACAACAACAACAACAACAACAACAACAACAACAACAACAACAACAACAACAACAACAACAACAACAACAACAACAACAACAACAACAACAACAACAACAACAACAACAACAACAACAACAACAACAACAACAACAACAACAACAACAACAACAACAACAACAACAACAACAACAACAACAACAACAACAACAACAACAACAACAACAACAACAACAACAACAACAACAACAACAACAACAACAACAACAACAACAACAACAACAACAACAACAACAACAACAACAACAACAACAACAACAACAACAACAACAACAACAACAACAACAACAACAACAACAACAACAACAACAACAACAACAACAACAACAACAACAACAACAACAACAACAACAACAACAACAACAACAACAAATAACAACAACAACAATAACAACAACAAAGAACAAGAATAACAACAAAGAAGAATAAAGAATAACAACAAAGAATAATTAACAAAGAATAACAATAACAACAAAGAATAACAAAGAACAACAACAAAGAATAACAAAGAACAACAAAGAACAACAACAACAACAACAACAACAACAACAACAACAACAACAACAACAACAACAACAACAACAACAACAACAACAACAACAACAACAACAACAACAACAACAACAACAACAACAACAACAACAACAACAACAACAACAACAACAACAACAACAACAACAACAACAACAACAACAACAACAACAACAACAACAACAACAACAACAAAGAACAACAAAGAACAACAAAGAATAACAAAGAATAACAAAGAATAACAAAGAATAACAAAGAACAACAAAGAACAACAAGAACAACAACAACAACAACAACAACAACAACAACAACAACAACAACAACAACAACAACAACAACAACAACAACAACAACAATAACAACACGCCGCCACCACCTCCAGTTGACAACTTAGCCCGTTTTCTAAGGTTGCAGCCACCGGTGTTTTCCAGTAGCACCGAGCCAATAGTTGGTGATGACTGGCTATGCAGGATAGGAAGGAGTTGACCACCACAGGTTGCACAGATGCGGAGAAGGTGCATTTTGCCACACATCAACTGGATGGACCCGCAGCCGCATGGTGGGAGAATTACACGACCACTTTCCCTATAGCCAATATCACCTGGGATTAGTTTCAGCAAGCATTCCGCACTGCTCATGTCCCAATAGGAGCTATGAGTATGAAGAAGTGCAAGTTTCGCAACTTACGCCAGGGAAATCGTACTGTAGCTCAGTACGTAGATGAGTTTAGTAAGTTATCTTGCTATGCCCCAGATGATGTGGCTACAGATACCGCGAAGCAGGAGAAATTTATGGAAGGGCTGAATGATGAGATGAGCATGCAGCTAATGGTGGCAACATTTAACAACTACCAGGAGTTGGTAGATAAGGCTCTTATGATAGAAGGGAATCAGCAACAGATTGAGAGTCGCAAAAGGAAGTATGGACAAGGAAGTACAATTCAGGAGCTCAGCAGAAGCTTCGTGTTACCCCGAACTCGGGAGGATTTACCCATAACCATGGAGGAGTTTCGCATAACCACGGTGGCCCCAAGAATGGAAACGGGAATGGAGCAGGTAGCAATCAGAACCGCTCTAACCCAGCCAAGAAGGATCAAAGTCACATTACTTGTTTCAAGTGTGGGAAGACAGGACACTAGCCAATGATTGTCCTGAGTTGAAGAATGGTGATAATCCCCAAGTGCAAGGAATCATCGTAGCACTTTCCAAAGGTGGAAGTGATAAGTATGGAGTGTCGAACCCACAAGGAGCTAAAGGTAAGATCAATATTCTCTCAAGCCCTAATTGCCACCGACATTTAATTTCACGCGGCACCGAACGTTTACTTCCAACTAGAAACGAGAAATAAAACTACGTTGTGGGTATGAAGAGGATAACTTTCCATGATATCGGAGAGCTAATATATCAAAATAGGTGTTGTTATCATAAAGTTAGAATATATTACTAAATAATATAAATAGCGAGTGTAGAATAATGGTGAATCGGTGTGCGGAATTGTCCTAGGCAATTGTTAACAAGATCGGCAATCACTATTGCAGTTTCATATGAGGGAGAGGCATAAGCTAACATACTTTCTCTACTTGGATCATATGCACTTATGATTGGAACTCTAGCAAGCATCCGCAACTACTAAAGATCATTAAGGTAAAACCCAACCATAGCATTAAAGCATCAAGTCCTCTTTATTCCCATACGCAACAATCCCTCTTACTCGGGTTTGTGTTTCAGTCACTCACCAACCCACTATAAGTGAATCATGAACATATTGCAACACCCTACAGCGGGAATCCCTCATGCTTTCGCGACACGGAGGGCACCAAAGTAAAACATACAACTCATACCAATCTAGATCATCAATCAACCCAAACACAAAAGATATCTACTCAAAACATCATAGGATGGCAACACATCACTGGATCATAATATGTAGCATAAAGCACCATGTTCAAGTAGGGATTACAGCGGGGTGCGGGAGAGTGGACCAGTAAAAGAGATGAGGATGGTGATGATGATGGTGATGTTGATGAAGACGATCATCATGGCGATGATTCCTCTCAATGGCACTCCGGTGCCACCAAGAGAGAGGAGGAGAGGTTCTTCCCTCGTGCTTCCTCCTCCATGGCCTCCACCCTCCGGGTCCTTGGCCTTCATGGTGATGATGGCCCCTCCGGATACTCCTCCATGGCCACCGGTGATGATGGCCCCTCCCAAGCAGGTGCCAGAGAGGGCCTAGATTGATTTCTCGTGGCTACAGAGGCTTGCGGAGGCGGAACTCCCGATCTAGGTTAATTTTCCAAGGTTTCTGTATTTATAGGATTTTTTGGCGTCGGTCTCACGTCAAAGAGGTGCCCGAGCTGTCCACGAGGCAGGCCCACGCGCCCGTACCAGGTGAGCGCGCCCCCCACCCTCGTGGGCAGCTCGGGACTCTTCTGGCCCAACTTCGATGCTCCGTGGTCTTCTTTTGGTCCATAAGAAATCATCAAAAATTGGCCCGTCAATTGGACTCCGTTTGGTATTCCTTTTCTGCAAAACTCAAAAACAAGGAGAAAACAGAAACTGGCACTGGGCTCTAGGTTAATAGATTAGTCCCAAAAATCATATAAAATATCATATAAATTCATATCAAACATCCTAGAAGGATAATATAATAGCATGAATACTTCATAAATTATAGATACATTGGAGACGTATCAGCATCCCCAAGCTTAATTCATGCTCGTCCTCGAGTAGGTAAATGATAAAAGATATAAGTTATGAAGTGTGAATGCTAGCAAGTTCTTAAGTTTGATCAATGATAATTCCAATCACTTTTTCTAGCATCATTATATGTCATAACAATAGCTCATCTCATAAAACTTTTCATGATCAAGTAACAATCTATTCACAATGTCAAGTATGGTTCGTAAACTTCATTGAGAACTAACAAACTATAATCTCAGTCATTGAAGCAATTGCAATTTATCATAACATCGAAAAGAGTCATCAATAGAGCTTTTCAGCAAGTTCACATACTCAACTATCTTGTAGTCTTCTATAATTGCTAACACTCACGAAATACTTGTGGTTATGGAGTTTTAGCCGGACACTGAGAAAGATAGGGGCTTATTGTATTGCCTCCCAACGTATTCACCTTTAGGTGATGTCAACAATAATAGCCCATGCTAACTTACATCCAATTGGATATAATGATCTTTCAAACACAAAGAGCTTGCCAAAGCATAAAATGAAAAAGGGAAAGGTGAAGATCACCTTGACTCAAGCATAAAGTAAAAGATAGGCCCTTCGCAGAGGGAAGCAGAGGTTGTCATGCGCTTTTAGGGTTGGATGCACAAAATCTTAATGCGAAAGATCGTCACTTTATATTGCCCCTTGTGATATGAACCTTTATTATGCAAATGTCGCTTTTATTTCTTCCACATCACAAGATCGTATAAAGCTTATTTCCTCCACACCAATCAATCATACATATTTAGAGAGCAATTTTTATTGCTTGCACCTATGACAACTTACTTGAAGGATCTTACTCAATCCATAGGTAGATATGATGGACTCTCATGGCAAAACTGGTTTAAGGGTTTTGGGAAGCACAAGTAGTATCTCTACTTGGTGCAAAGAATTTGGCTAGCATGAGGGGGAAAGGCAAGCTCAACATGTTCGTAAGGTCAACGATAATATTCTTTAACTGAGATGTGAGAAAACATAAACCATTACGTTGTCTTCCTTGTCCAACGTCAACTCTTTTAGCATGTCATACTTAATGAGTGCTCCCAATCATAAAAGGTGTCCAAGATAATATATTTATATGTGAACCTCTCTTTCCTTATTACTTCCTATTAATTGCAACGATGACCAAAACTATGTTTGTCAACTCTCAACAACTTTATGCCTCATACTCTTTATATGTGAAGTCATTACTATCCAAGTTATAAGCATATGAAACATATATAAATTCAGATTTATGACATTCAATTCATTCAACCATTTACTCATAGGATAGACATGAAGCATGTGAGCAAATGACAAACTACTCCAAAAGATATGAGTGAAGAACACTGAGTAGTAAAATTATTAACTAGCCATGGGAGGATTATTTTTCATTCAATATTTCAGGTCCAATGATTTTATTCAAACAGCAAGAAAAACAAAATAAAATGACATTGCAAGGATAGCACAACTCATGTGAAGAAGCAAAAACTTAGGTTCAACCGATACTAACCGATAGTTGTTGAAGAGAAAAGGTGGGATGCCTACCGGGGCATCCCCAAGCTTAGATGCTTGAGACTTCTTGAAATAATATCTTGGGGTGCCTTGGGCATCCCCAATCTTGAGCTTTTGTGTCTTCTTAATTCCTTTTATACGTCGGTTTCCTAAATCTCAAAAGCTTCATACACACCAAACTCAACAAGAACTCGTGAGATAGGTTAGTATAAACCAATGCAAAACCTTATCATTTTCTAATGTAACAAATTACTAAAATTATTATTCAACATTGCATACTAAATGCCTCTGCATATTTAACACTCCTATCCTCAAATATAATCATTAAACAAGCAAACATATGCAAACAATGCAACCATAACAGCAATCTGCCAAAACAGTATAGTCTGTAAAGAATGCAAGATTCATCATACTTCCCTAACTCCAAAAATTATGAAAGAAAATTCCCACTGTAGTAAATTTATCATATCTTATTATGCAAAAGGTTTCAACATTTTAGCATATTCTTAATTTTCTAAGGAATTTTTGCAACAGCGGTAAACTTTCTGTTTTCAAACAGCAACATGTATACTTGCAAAATAAGCATGGTAAAAGGCTATCCTTGACATTTTTATTGAAAATAAAGATGAAAAACATTATTATACATAACATAAAGCAAATACTAGCAAAATAAATTGACTCTCCAAGCAAAACGCATATCATGTGACGAATAAAAATATAGCTCCGAGTAAGGTATACCGATAGTTTTGAAGACGAAAGAGGGGATGCCTTCCGGGGCATCCCCAAGCTTAGGAGCTTGAGTATTCCTTGAATATTGCCTTGGGGTGCCTTGGTCATCCCCAAGCTTAGGGTCTTTTCACTTCTTATTCTCCTCATATCGAATCTCACCCAAAACTTGAAAACTTCAATCACACAAAACTTAACCAAACTTCGTGATATAGATTAGTATGATAAAGAGCAAACCATTCACTTTGGTAATGTCAAAGACAAGGTTCATAATTGTTCTCACACAATTCCTACTGCACCATATCATTTCTACAATTTATATTGAGGAATATAAGTCATAGAAACTAGAAAACATGCAAACTATGCAATGAAAACAGAATCTGTCAGAAACAGAACAGTCTGTAATGATTTGAACAATAACCATACTTATGCTACTCCAAAAATTATGAAATAAATTGGTGGACGTGAGGAATTTGTATATTAATCTTATTCAAAAATAATCAACTCAAGAGCACTCTTCTGTAAAAAATTACATATATTCTCGTGAGCGCGAAGTTTCTGTTTTTTACAGCAAGATCACATTAACTATCACCCAAGTCTTTCCAAAGGTCTTACTTGGCACTTTATTGAAACAAAAGCTATAAAACATGATTAATACAGTAGATTAATAATGTAAACACACAAAAACAGTAAGGGTAAATATTGGGTTGTCTCCCAACAAGCGCTTTTCTTTAATGCCTTTTTGCTAGGCATGAGGATTTCAATGATGCTCACATAATAGACAAGAATTGAAGCACAAAGAGAGCATCTTGAAGAATATGACTAGCACATTTAAATATAACCTACTTACTGTGCCTAGGGATTTTGTGATCATACAATTTATAAGAACAACAATCAACTAGCATAGGAAGGCAAAACAAGTATAACTTCAAAACTTTAAACACATAGAGAGGAAACTTGATATTATTGCAACTCCTACAAGCATGTATTCCTCCCTCATAATAATTTTCAGTACCATCATAGATATAAACTTTGTTCTCATACTCAATTGGAACCTCTTCCGAAATAGTGGAATCATTACTAGCTAAAGTTGACACTCTTCCAAATCCACTTTCATAAATATCACACTAAGATTCAACACCTCCAAAATAGTGGAATCACTAATTCCTAAAGTTGACACTCTTCCAAACCCACTTTTAAGTGGTAGTATTACTCATACTCCAAAGGTTATAAGTGAAGTTCATGGAGCATTCTACAACTGACCAATATCCAAGCTCAAAATGTATAAGTGAAGCACATGAAGCATTCTATAAAACCATACTCAAAAGATTTAAGTGAAGCGCAAAGAGCAATTCTATAAGATCACACTTAAAAGATTTAAGTGAAGCACAAGAAGTATTCTATAAATTGATGAAGGGACATCTCATACTATCATGGTTCTTAAAGGAAAAACAAAAACACAAAGGACACAAATCATGTGAACAAAGCAAAAAACCGAGGTATACCGATAATTGTTGAAGAAGAAAGATGGGATGCCAACCGGGGCATCCCCAAGCTTAGATGCTTGAGTATCCTTTGAAATATTTACTTGGGGTGCCTTGGGAATCCCCAAGCTTGAACTCTTGCATCTATTTATTCTTCTCACATCGGTAACTCCTCGTTCTTCGAACACTTCATCCACAAAAACTTAACAAAAACTTTGTGAGATCCGTTAGTATAACAAAGCAAATCACTACTATTAGGTACTGTAATGAACTCATTCTTTATTTATATTGGTGTTAAACCTACTGTATTCCAACTTCTCTATGGTTCATACCCCCCGATACTACCCATAGATTCATTGAAATAAGCAAACAACACACGCAAAACAGAATCTGTTAAAAACGGAACAGTCTGTAGTAATCTGGAAGTTTGGCAAACTTCTGTAACTCCTAAAATTATGAAATAAATATGACAATTTGAAAAATTTGTACAGAAGTAATGTGCAAAAATATTCAGACCCATTTGACTTTCCAGTAAAAAAGGTAAATTCACGCACTACAGCCAAAGTTTCTGTATTTGTACTACACATAGTAAACAAGCAATCTAATCATCCTAAAACCAAGGCTTGGCACATTATTTTTTATAATACAATAAATATATACAAGGGGATAATTATTTATAGAGAAACTTCCATTAAAAATTCTACATTGTTTCCGTGAGCATGAACACAAGTGCTCAAGGTCGACCCTCACTTCTTCAATGCAAAACCTTCCAATCACTTCTCTTTTCGAAAAACTTTTTAGGCATGAAAGGCAAGTAACTTTTTTTTGTATTTTCATTATTTTAAATATTTTTTTGTATGTTTCACCCACAACTAAAAAGAAACAAAAATGAAAAACAAAATCTACTTAGTGAAGAAAGCAAACAAGCACACACGAGAATATCAACCCCATGCTATTGCTCCCTAAGAACGGGCGCCAGAAAAGAGCTTGATAATCCCCAAGTGCAAGGAATCATCGTAGCACTTTCCAAAGGTGGAAGTGATAAGTATGGTCTGTCGAACCCACAAGGAGCTACAGGTAAGATCAATATTCTCTCAAGCCCTATCTGCCATCGACACGACTCTCACGCGGCAATCGAACGCTTACTTCCAACTAGAAACGAGAAATAAAACTACGTTGTGGGTATGAAGAGGATAACTTTGCATGATATCGGAGAGCTAATATATAAAAGTAGGTGCTGTTATCATAAAGTTAGAATATATTACTAAATAATATAAATAGCGAGTGTAGAATAATGGTGGATCGTTGTGCGGAATTGTCCTAGGAAATTGTTAACAAGACCGGTAATCACTATTGCAGTTTCATATGAGGGAGAGGCATAAGCTAAAATACTTTCTCTACTTGGATCATATGCACTTATGATTGAAACTCTTGCAAGCATCCGCAACTACTAAAGATCATTAAGGTAAAACCCAACCATAGCATTAAAGCATCAAGTCCTCTTTATTCCCATACGCAACAATCCCTCTTACTCGGGTTTGTGTTTCAGTCACTCACCAACCCACTATAAGCTTAATCATGAACGATTGCAACACCCTACAGCTGAATCCTCACGCCAGCGACACGAAGGGCACCATAGGACAGCACCAAAGTAAAACATACAACTCATACCAATCTAGATCATCAATCAACCCAAACACAAAAGATATCTACTCAAAACATCATAGGATGGCAACACATCATTGGATCATAATATGTAGCATAAAGCACCATGTTCAAGTAGGGATTACAGCAGGGTGCGGGAGAGTGGACCGTGTAAAAGAGATGAGGATGGTGATGATGATGGTGATGATGATGGTGATGTTGATGAAGACGATCACCGCGGCGATGATTCCCCTCTCAATGGCACTCTGGTGCCACCAAGAGAGAGGAGGAGAGGTTCTCCCCCTTGTGCTTCCTCCTCCATGGCCTCCACCCTCTGGTCCTTGGCCTTCATGGTGATGATGGCCCCTCCGGGATACTCCTCCATGGCCACCGATGATGATGGCCCTCCGGCAGGTGCCGAGAGGGCCTAGATTGATTTCTCGTGGCTAGAGAGGCTTGCGGGCGCGGAACTCCCGATCAGGTTAATTTTCCGAGGTTTCAGATTTATAGGAATTTTTGGCATCGGTCTCACGACAAGGAGGTGCCCGAGCTGTCCATTTAGGCAGGCCCACGCTACCTGCATTGTGTGTGCATGCCCCCCACCCTCATGGGCAGCTCGGGACTCTTCTGGCCCAACTCCGATGCTCCGTGGTCTTCTTTAGGTCCATCAAAAATCATCAAAAATTGGCCCGTCTATTGGACTCCGTTTGGTATTCCTTTTCTGCAAAACTCAAAAACAAGGAGAAAACAGAAACTGGCACTGGGCTCTAGGTTAATAGGTTAGTCCCAAAAATCATATAAAATATAATATAAATGCATATCAAACATCCTAGAAGGATAATATAATAGCATGAATACTTCATAAATTATAGATACGTTGGAGACGTATCTAATGGCAATGGGAATGGATGCTCTAGGAAGAAGCCCAACCTTTTCAACAGGGGACAAGTGCCCATGTGAACGTGGAGGAGGTTGAAGAGCAACCAGATGCAGTGATCGGTAAGTTTTTGGTTAAGTCATTTACCGCTCTCGTTCTTTTTGATACTGGTGCGTCGCATTCATACATTTCAAGGGGATTTGTGGACAAGTTTAAGTTACCCACCTTAGCCCTTAGGATACCCTTGCTAGTAAGCTCACCCGGTGCAGAGTATATGGCCAGCCGATGGTGCGATTGGATACCCCTAACCATCGGTAGCCATGTTTTCCCCTCAGACCTAATAATTTTGGAGTCACAAGGATTGGATGTGATACTAGGAATGGATTGGCTATCGAAGTGTGGAGGGAACATTGACTACGCTAGTAGGTCAATTCTACTCACCACCCCGGAGGAAAAAGGATCAAGTATATATCCAGGCATGCGCCTAGGAGGACCCAAGTAAATTCTCTCACAGGAGTTGTTCAGGAGGAAGTGCCTGTAGTGAAGGATTACCCAGATGTATTTCCAGAAGAGGTACCAGGCATGCCGCTGGATCGAGACATTGAGTTTCTGATAGAGCTATTGACAGGCACCGGCCCGATATCGAAGAGACCATACCAGATGCCTGCAAATGATCTGAAAGAGATCAAGAAGCAGATTAAGGAGTTATTGGAGAAAGGTTACATTCGACGAAGTTCATCACCATGGGGAGCCCAAGTGCTCTTGCTTGAGAAGAAGGATGGATCCTTGAGAATGGTTGTCAATTATCATGCGTTGAATGAAGTGACAATCAAGAACAAGTACCCGCTGCCGATGATCAATGATTTGTTTGACCAACTAAAAGGAGCTAAAGTGTTTTCAAAGATCGATCTGCGATCAGGATATCACGAGCTGAAGATCCGAGAACAGGATATACCAAAGATAGCCTGCACCACAAGGTACGGGCTATATGAGTACACAGTTATGTCATTTGGATTGACTAACGCCCCGCCTATTTCATGAGTATGATGAATAAGGTGTTCATGGAGTTCTTGGATAAGTTTGTTGTGGTGTTCATTGATGATATTTTGGTATACTCGAAGAATGAAGAGGAACACAAGGAACACTTGCTTTAGTTCTTGAGAAGCTCAGGGAACATCAGTTGTATGCCAAGTTTAGCAAATGCGAGTTTTGGTTGAAGGAAGTTGGATTCCTTGGACATGTTATATCAGGAGAAGGAATAGTAGTAAGCCCCACCAAGGTTAAGTCAGTCACTGATTAGCTATCACCCACCTCAGTTGGAGAGATCCGCAGTTTTCTGGGACTCGTCGGATATTATCGGAGATTCATTGAGAATTTCTCAAAGATTGCAAAGCCCATGACGGAGTTGTTGAAGAAGGACACCAAGTTCAAATGGACAGATGAATGTGAGGCAAGTTTTCAGGAGCTGAAGAAACGTTGGATTACAGCCCCAGTGCTGATTCTGCCGGATATGCGCAAGGATTTCCAAGTGTATTGCGACGCCTCTCGCTTAGGACTTGGAGGTGTGCTTATGCAAGACGGAAGAGTTGTTTCATATGCCTCACGTTAACTTCGACCGCATGAGTTGAATTATGCCACGCATGATTTGGAGTAAGTAGCTGTAGTGCATGCACTCAAGACCTGGAGACATTTCCTTATTGGAAATCGATGTGATGTGTACACGTATCATAAGAGTTTGAAGTAAATTTTTACGCAGAAGGAGCTGAATCTCAGGCAGAGGAGGTGGTTGGAACTTATAAAGGATTATGACATGAAGCTGCACTATCGCCCAGGAAAGGCCAATGTCATAGCAGATGCTTTGAGCCGGAAGAGTTATGCCAATACCCTCGTATGCGAAGGATTGCCAAAGGATTTAGTCGAGGATCTCAGGGAGCTTTGTTTGGAGATAGTTCCTAGAGGTTTTGTTGCAGCATTGGAAGTTCAGTCGACATTATTGGGAAAGATTCGAGAAGCTCAGAAGGATGACAAGGAAATTGCCGAGATAAAGGAGAGAATGAGCAAAGGAAAGGCCAAAGGTTTTTGTGAGGATGAGCACGACACCTTGTGGTTTGAGGACCGTGTTTATGTGCCCAATAATGCAGAGATCAGGAAGTAGATACTTCAGGAAGCTCATGACTCGCCATACTCGATACACCCCGGGAAAACCAAGATGTATTTGGATTTGAAGGAGCATTTCTGGTGGACTGGTATGAAGAAGGATATTGCCGAGTATGTAGCCGTATGTGATGTATGTCAGAGTGAAGGCGTAACATCGGTTAGCAGGATTATCGCAACCTATGCCGAGACCCGAATGGAAGTAGGACAAGCTTGGCATGGATTTCATCACCGGATTACCCAGGACCCGATCGGGATATGATTCTATTTGGGTAGTAGTGGATCGTTTGACCAAAGTGACTCACTTTATCGCAGTGAAAACCACTTATACAAGTGCGAAGTTGGACAAGATATATATGACCAGGATCGTATGTCTGCATGGAGTTCCGAGGACCATTGTATCAGATAGAGGAACACAGTTCACTTCAAAGTTTTGGCATCAGCTGCACCAGACTTTGGGAACCAGGCTAGAGTTCAGTACAGATTTTCATCCGCAGACAGATGGACCGACAGAGAGAGTCAATCAGATTCTGGAGGACATGCTGAGAGCATGTGCGCTAGATTATGGATCTAGTTGGGATGACAATTTGCCCTATGCAGAGTTCTCATACAACAACAGCTACCAGGCCAGTTTGAAGATGGCACCTTTTGAAGCCTTGTATGGAAGGAGGTGCAGGACACCGTTGATGTGGGATGAAGTTGGAGACCGTCAGTTGTTTGGACCAGAATTTGATCAAAGAGTCAGAAGAGAAGGTTAAGCTAATACAAGATAGACTGAAGGTAGCTCGGTCCAGGCAGAAGAGTTATGCAGACTCGAAACGCAAGGAGATAGTCTATGAAATCGGACACAGAGTATATCTTCATGTATCCCCTCTGCGAGGAGTTAAAAATTTTGGATTCAAGGGAAAGTTAGCCCCGAGATTTGTAGGACCATACTGAGTTTCGGAACGTATGGGAGAAGTCGCCTGCAAGTTGGAGTTACCCGAAAGTCTGTCAGGAGTTCATGATGTGTTTCACATTTCCCAGTTGAAGAAGTGTCACGCTGAGATGGCCGATATTCCTCTGCGAGATACAGTGCCCCTGGAAGCAATTCAGTTGGATAGTGATCCGACCTATGAGGAGAAGCCGGTCAAGATTCTCGAGTTTGCCAGCTGAGTTACACGCAGCAAGGTTATCAAGTTTTGCAAAGTTCAATGGAGCCACCATACCGAGGATGAAGCCACCTGGTAACGAGAGGAAGAACTGCACAAAGACCACCCACACCTATTTTCTAGCCAACCCGGATCTCGAGGATGAGATTCATCTTAAGGGGGGGGGGGGGGGTAGGTTTATAACATCCCAAATTTTGAATTTGCAATGTTATACATAGGTCATTCATGCATATTATATTTTATTTCATTTTTGTTTTGCGACCCTCGAAATTCTAAGCAACTCAAGGACCCGCGGAGAGAGTTGGGGATTTCACTGTTTTCATATTTGATTTTTTTTCAAATATCGAGAACAAGGATCATTTTGATTTTATTATTTTTCTCTCCAAAAATATTTCTAATTAAAATATATGAGAGGAGATAATATGACTTCTCCAAAATAAATGAAATATTGGAGGAAAAGTGTTAAAATCAAATAAATAATCTTATTTGAATTTTATTGCTATTTTATTTATATTAGAAAATATGCATTTTTAAATTGCATTTTAGGCCAAAAAAATGTTCATCATGTTCTAAATTTTTTATTTAGACGGTGAAAATTTGTTTTGGCATATTTAGATTTTATTTTTATTTTATTAGGATTTTTCTACGAATCGCTTTAATAAAGCTTACACACCGATCGGGCTAACGGCCAAGCCGAGCCGGGCCGACTCGCCGCCTCGCCCTGAACGACCCTGACCGGGAGTCCGGCCGGCGCACGCCGCCGCCGATTCCGAGGAGGACTCCTCCTCCTCGACTCCCTCCCCAAGCACCTCGCCCCCCCAGGGCCTTTAAATACCGCCGCCGCCAACCCCCGCCACCACCACCTGGACTGGAGCCGCCGCCCGTTTGCCGGATCAAGCCGCCGTTCGCCAGATCTCGCCCGCTGTTTTTTTTCAGGTAAAAACCTCGGTTTTCTTAAAAACCATAGATCGGTTTTTTATCGGTTCGGTTCGTTTCAACAGTTTATTTGTTTAGCGGACGTTCGTTCATTTTAACGAACGCTGCTCACCGGTTCGGTTCAGACAGCGAACGTTCGTTCGTTAGTCTTTTCTTTTTATTTTATTTTCGGCCAGGGACCTATCCGCGATTATTTTTATCGCAGATTAGCCCCTGATCTTCAAACCGTCGCCGTTTCTCAACCGTCTGTCCAAATCCAGTGAAACCAACGCCAAAAGCTTCGTGTGGAGCCCCTCTTTCAGTTTCATCAACTTGATCACGGTTTTGAAAATTTAAAATTTGGTTTCAAGAAGATTTGGTTTCGAAGTTCTTTTGACCGTAGTTTCAGTTCCGTAGCTCCGATTCGATTGATTCTTTTTGCAGATCGAATCTCTTTAGTTGGGATTTCAGATTCGATATTATTATTTTAGTTTTACCCGTGCATCTATGCTTGAGTGCTTATGTATGTTATTGGTTGTTTGCGATAGAATTCCCGGAGTGCGAAGCGTGCTACTACGAGTCACTAGGTTTTGCGAATCGTCAGCAAGGCAAGTAACACATTGATCATACTCTTTTCATACCTAGTTTGTATGCATTAGTTACAACCCTCAAACACTGCATGATTAGGATGTGATTAATGATAACCCATAAGTGTAGGGGATTAATGGTAGCCTCTTTCGATAAGTAAGAGTGTCGAACCCAACGAGGAGCTAAAGTTAGAACAAATATTCCCTTAAGTTCTATAGACCACCGATACAACTCTACGCACGCTTAACGTTCGCTTTACCTAGGACAAGTATGCAACTAGAAGGACTTTGTAGGTGTGATAGGATAGGTTTGCAAGATAATAAAGAGCACGTAAATAAAAAGTAGGGGCTTTTTAAATAAAGAAGCAATAAAGTAAATATAACGAGTGTGGAAAAGTGGTGGTAGGAGTTGTGAAATTGTCCCTAAGCAATTGACTGTGCTACTAGACCGATAGCAAGTTTTATGTGGGAGAGGCATAAGCTAACATACTTTATATTCTTGGATCATATGCACTTATGATTGGAACTCTAGCAAGCATCCGCAACTACTAAAGATCATTAAGGTAAAACCCAACCATAGCATTAACATATCAAGTCCCCTTTTATCCCATACGCCATAACCCCCTTACTCGGGTTTATGCTTTTGTCACTCAAGCAACCCACTATAAGCGAATCATGAACGTATTGCAACACCCTACAGCGGGAATCCCTCACGCTTGCGCGACACGGAGGGCACAATCGGACAGCAACATAACCACAAGCAAATTAAACCAATCATAGCAATTCAACAATCACCGGTAGGACAATGAAAATCTACTCAGACATCATAGGATGGCAACACATCATTGGATAATAATATGAAGCATAAAGCACCATGTTCAAGTAGAGGGTACAATGGGTTATGGAGAGCGGACCGCTGAATTTAGATGGGGAAGGTGATGGAGATGTTGGTGGAGATGGCGGAGGTGTTGGTGTAGATCATGTAATGATGATGGCCCCGGCTGCTCCTGCCACGGAAGCAAGGGGGAGAGAGCCCCCCCCCCCCTTCTTCTTCTTCTTCCTTGACCTCCCCCCTAGATGGGAGAAGGGTTTCCCCTCTGGTCCATGGTCTCCATGGCGTGGGAGGGGCGAGAGCCCCTCCGAGATTGGATATGTCTCTCTGTCTCTCTATGTTTCTGCCTCTGTTTCACCGTTTCTTATATATCCGGAGATCCGTAACTCTGATTGGATTGAAACCTTTGCCCAGATATTTTTTTGAAAATTAACTTTCTTGTGGCCAAAGAAGAGCAGTAACCACCTTACGGGGTGTCCACGAGGGTCAGGGGCGTGCCCCCCTGCCTCGTGGCCCCCTCAGGCACCGTCTCGCGTTGATTCTTCTTCCCCGATGTCACAAATATTCCAAAAATATTCTCCGTCCGTTTTTATCCCATTTGGACTCCGTTTGATATGGGGTTTCTGCGAAACATAAAACATGCAACAAACAGGAACTGGCACTGGGCACTGGATCAATATGTTAGTCCCAAAAATAATATAAAAAGTTGCCAAAAGTATATGAAAGTTGTAGAGTATTGGCATGAAACAATCAAAAATTATAGATACGACGGAGACGACAAGATCCCAAGCTTAATTCCTGCTCGTCCTCGAGTAGGTAAATGATAAAAGATAATTTTTGATGTGGAATGCTACCTATCATAATCTTGATCATGTAATCTAATCATGGCATGAATATTAAGACACGAGTGATTCAAGGCAATAGTCTATCATTTGACATAAAAACAATAATACTTCAAGCACACTAATAAAGCAATCATGTCTTTTCAAAATAACATGGCCAAAGAAAGTTATCCCTACAAAATGATATAGTCTGGCTATGCTCCATCTTCACCACACAAAATATTCACATCATGCACAACCCCAATGACAAGCCAAGCAATTGGTTCATACTTTTTAACACGCTTCAGCCTTTTCAACCCTCACGCAATACATGAGCGCAAGCCATGGACATAGCACTATGGGTGGAATAGAATATGATGATGGGGGTTATGTGGAGAAGACAAAAAAAAGAAAGTCTCACATTGACGCGGCTAATCAACGGGCTATGGAGATGCCCATCAATTGATGTCAATGCGAGGAGTAGGGATTGCCATGCAACGGATGCACTAGATCTATAAGTGTATGAAAGCTCAAACTAAAACTAAGTGGGTGTGCATCCAACTTGCTTGCTCATGAAGACCTCGGGCATTTGAGGAAGCCCATCATTGGAATATACAAGCCAAGTTCTATAATGAAAAACTCCCACTAGTATATGAAAGTGATAACTCAAGAGACTCTCTATATGAAGAACATGGTGCTACTCTAAAGCACAAGTGTGGTAAAAGGTTATTAACATTGCCCCCCCCCCCTTTTTCTTTTTTTCTTTTTTTCTTTTCTCTTTTTTTTTTGCGGGCTTCTTTGGCCCCCCTTTTTATTTAGGCTTCTTTGGCCTCTCTTTTTTTTCTTGGGGCAATGCTCCAATAATGATGATCATCACACTTTTATTTACTTAGAACTCAATATTACAACTCGATACTAGAACAAAGATATGACTCCATATGAATGCCTCCGGCGGTGTACCGGGATGTGTAATGATCTAGCGTAGCAATGACATCAAAAAACGGACAAGCCATGAAAACATCATGCTAGCTATCTTACGATCATGCAAAGCAATATGACAATAAATGCTCAAGTCATGTATATGATGATGATGGAAGTTGCATGGCAATATATCTCGGAATGGCTATGGAAATGCCATGATAGGTAGGTATGGTGGCTGTTTTGAGGAAGATAGAAGGAGGCTTATGTGTGATAGAGCGTATCGTATCACGGGGTTTGGATGCACCGTGAAGTTTGCACCAACTCTCGAGGTGAGAAAGGGCAATGCACTGCATCAAGAGGCTAGCAATGATGGAAGGGTGAGAGTGCGTATAATCCATGGACTCACATTAGTCATAAAGAACTCATATACTTATTGCAAAAGTTTATTAGCCCTCAAAGCAAAGTACTACTACGCATGCTCCTAGGGGGATAGATTGGTAGGAACGGACCATCGCTCGTCCCCGACCGCCACTCATAAGGAAGACAATCAATAAATACCTCATTCTCCAACTTCGTTACATAACGGTTCACCATACGTGCATGCTACGGGAATCACAAACTCCAACACAAGTATTTCTACAATCCACAACTACCCACTAGCATGACTCTAATATCACCATCTTTATATCGCAAAACTATTGCAAGGAATCAAACATATCGTATTCAGTGATCTACAAGTTTTATGTAGGATTTTATGACTAACCATGTGAATGACCAATTCCTGTCATCTCTCTAAATAGATATAAGTGAAGCAAGAGAGTTTAATTATTTCTAAAAAAGATATGCCCACGCTCTAAAAAATATAAGTGAAGCAAAAGAGCATTCTACAAATGGCGGTTTTCTATGTGAAGAGAAACAGGCAATCCAAACTTCAAATGATATAAGTGAAGCACATGAAGCATTCTATAAAGCCATACTCAAAAGATATAAGTGAAGTGCAATGAGCATTCTATAAATGGACTATCTCATACCAGCATGGTTCATAAAAGAAAAGTGAAAACTAAATGCAAAAGACGCTCCAAGACTTGCATATATCGCATGAATGAAACGAATCCGAAAACATACCGATACTTGTTGAAGAAAGAGGGGATGCCTTCCGGGGCATCCCCAAGCTTAGACGCTTGAGCCTCCTTGAATATTTACTTGGGTTGCCTTGGGCATCCCCAAGATTGAGCTCTTGCCTCTCTTCCTTTTCCTCATATCGAGACCTCCTCGATCAAACACTTCATCCACACAAAACTTCAACAGAAAACTCGGTAAGATCCGTTAGTATAATAAAGAAAATCACTACTCTAAGTACTGTTGAAAACCAATTCATATTTTGTTTTGCATTATAGCTACTGTAATATAACTTTTCCATGTCTTAATCCACTGATAAAATTCATAGTTTCATCAAAACAAGCAAACTATGCATCAAAAACAGAATCTGTCAAAAAATGTAATTGCAGAGCAATCTGAACATTCACCATACTTATGGTACCCCAAAAATTAGGAAAAATAAACAATTTGTATAGAAAGACAGTACAAAAATAATCAGAACCGTTTGACGTTCACAGTAAAAAATGCAAAATCGCGCACTACAGCCAAAGTTTCTGTCCTACACCGCACAAACCAACAAGCAATCTAAACATCCTAAAGGCAAACCTTGGCACATTATTTTTATAATAAAATGGAATTGTACAAGGGTATAATTATTTTTGATGAAAAGTTTCTGTAATTAAGATTCACAAAGTTTCCGTGAGCATGAGCAAATTTCAAGGAGCTCTCCCACTTTAACAATGCTTGTCTCTCTCACTTTCACTTTCCTTTTTGAAAACTTTTGGGTTCCCCTCTTTGTTTTTGTTTTTGTTTTTTTATACTATATGAAAGCACACAATAGAAATAAATGACTCTCTAAAACTTCCAGGTTGTATCCCTGGCAGCGCTTTCTTTAAAGCCATTAAGCTAGGCATATAGTGCTCAAGTAATGGTTCCACCCGGATCCCAAGGTATATCAAAGCCAATTTTAATTTAACAATGATTTGTGATTTAGTAGTGAGCACAAAGTAAAATATATCATGTAATGACGAAGTCTAACTCTCTTCCTATGCATCGGCATGTCATAAAAGAACAATTCATGCACACCAAGTAAAGGCCAATGCATAGTATAAGCAGTTTCTTGCAATTTTATCATGTTGGAAACATAGAGAGGTGAAGATATAGTTCCTCTCTCATAATAACTGCAAGTAGGAGCAGCAAGCACATGCATATTATATCTATAAAAATCATCATGTGTAGTAGTAAAACTCAAGCCATCAATATAATCCTTAATAAGCACAAACTTCTCCGATATAGTGTAGTAGGGAGAATTCAAGAAGATAATAGGACTATCATGCGTGGGTGGAATAGCAACAATTTCATGTTTAACATAAGGAACTATAGCAAGTTCATCTCCATAAGCATAATTCATATTGGCATCTTGGCCACAAGCATAACAAGCATCATCAAAAAGGGATATTTCAAAAGAATCAACGGGATCATGACAATCATCATAGCAATCATCCTTCGGTAAGCACGGAGGGAAATTAAACAATGTATGAGTTGAAGAGTTACTCTCATTGGAAGGTGGGCACGGGTAGCTAATCCTCTCTTCCTCCTTTTGTTCTTCGCTCTCCTCATCATCTTTTTCATCCAATGAGCTCACAGTTTCATCAATTTCTTCTTCCATAGACTCTTGCAAAATGTTAGTCTCTTCTTGGATGGCGGAGACTCTCTCAATAAAATCATCAATATCGGAATTGAATTCATAATTCTCATAGCAATATTTAAGTATAGCAAAATTTTCAGGTCTATAAACTGAATCATCAAAATCTTCAAACTCTTTAAACAAAGATTCAATTTCATAAGCACCCATAAAAGCAACGAACTCTTCTATTCGTTCCACATCATAGTAATCATATATACCATTAGCATAAGAAGCTAAGGTTTCATTATCATTAAATTTGCAAGAAAAGGGAAGGTGTGGAGCCTTCATCCTAGAGCAACAAGTATAATCATATCTCAAGCATAGTTCCCGAGCATACCAATGCAACATATGAATTTGATCCCATAATAGTTTCCCTTTCTGAGTCAAGCGATAATCCCTAAAGTATTCACGTTGATCCAACGTGTCTCCCATAACATAATTGAATGGGGTTTTCTCAGGATTATCAAAGTAGTACATAATATTTTTCACATAACCAGCATCGAGGGTTTTAGGAGGTTCCCCATCTCCATGAGTAGCAAGTAAACCTAATTTTTTTTGGTATTTTGTGTTCCATATCCATAATTAAAGATAGAGAACAACTTAGAACAGCAAATAAAAATTACTTAGTGATAAAGCAAACAAGCACACACGAGAATATTCACCCCACGCTATGACTCCCCGGCAACAGCGCCAGAAAAAGGTCTTGATAACCCACAAGTGTAGGGGATCAATTGTAGCCTCTTTCGATAAGCAAGAGTGTCGAACCCAACGAAGAGGTAAAGGTAGAGCAAATATTCCCTTAAGTTCTATCGACCACCTATACAACTCTATGCACGCTTAATGTTCGCTTTACCTAGGACAAGTATGAAACTAGGAGGACTTTGTAGGTGTGATAGGATAGGTTTGCAAGATAATAAAGAGCACGTAAATAAAAAGTAGGGGCTGCTTAAATAAAGAAGCAATAAAGTAAATATAGCGAGTGTGGAAAAGTGGTGGTAGGAGTTGTGAAATTGTCCCTCAGCAATTGACTACGCTACTAGACCGATAGCAAGTTTTATGTGGGAGAGGCATAAGCTAACATACTTTATCTTCTTGGATCATATGCACTTATGGTTGGAACTCTACCAAGCATCCACAACTACTAAAGATCATTAAGGTAAAACCCAACCATAGCATTAAAATACCAAGTCCCCTTTTATCCCATATGCCATAACCCCCTTACTCGGGTTTATGCTTCTGTCACTCAAGCAACCCACTATAAGCAAATCATGAACGTATTGCAACACCCTACAGCGGGAATCCCTCACGCTTGCGCGACACAAAGGGCAGAATAGGACAACAACATAACCACAAGCAAATTAAACCAATCATAGCAATTCATCAATCACCGGTAGGACAACGAAAATCTACTCAGACATCATAGGATGGCAACACATCATTGGATAATAATATGAAGCATAAAGCACCATGTTCAAGTAGAGGGTACAGCGGGTTGCGGGAGAGTGGACCGTTGAATATAGATGGGGAAGGTGATGGAGATGTTGGTGGAGATGGCGGAGGTGTTGGTGTAGACCGCGGTGATGATGGTGGCCCCCGGCGGTGTTGCGGCGCCACCGGAAACAAGGGGAGAGAGCCCCCCTTCTTCTTCTTCTTCCTTGACCTCCTCCCTAGATGGAAGAAGGGTTTCCCCTCTGGTCCATGCTCTACATGGCGTGGGAGGGGCGAGATCCCCTCCGAGATTGGATCTGTCTCTCTATCTCTCTCTGTTTCTGCCTCTGTTTCATCGTTTCTTATATATCCGGAGATCTGTAACTCCGATTGGATTGAAACCTTCGCCCAGATTTTTTCCTGAAAATTAGCTTTCTTGCGGCTAAATAAGAGCAGTAACCGCCTTACGGGGTGTCCACGAGGGTCAGGGGTGCGCCCCCTGCCTCGTGGCCCCCTCGGACACCGTCTCGCGTTGATTCTTCTTCCCCGATGTCACAAATATTCCGAAAATATTCTCCGTCCATTTTTATCCCGTTTGGACTCCGTTTGATATGGGGTTTCTGCGAAACATGAAGCATGCAACAAACAGGAACTAGCACTGGGCACTGGATCAATATGTTAGTCCCAAAAATAATATAAAAAGTTGCCAAAAGTATATGAAAGTTGTAGAATATTGGCATGGAACAACCAAAAATTATAGATACAATGGAGACGTATCAATTAACATGTGGGTATTGGGAAGTAGATGATGAGGTAGAACCTATTACCTGTTTTATTATCAAACCCTTGGGAGTTACTTCTGCTTATGCTTATATTGCCATGCTATGCCGATGAGCGTGGATCGGGTTTGAGTGTATCCATGACAGATGTGAGATTGTTAATTAATGGTTCAACTTAAGGTGGCTACTTTAATACACATCTGGGTGGATTGTTGGTTTGGGCACCTGGGGTTATACCAGTGTTGTCTTAGGAGATCCCAGGGTTATACCATGTGATCCTCCTATGGTCCGCCGCCCAGGCTCAAAGGGATCATAAGATTGTTCATGCTAGAAACTTTCGTGTGCAGCCACAAGCTATTATGGGCTCTAGCATAATTGAGTATGTTGCATGACCTCTTCCAGTGGTAGGCTAGCAGATGTAGGGGATGTAGGTTGGTACTGTCTACCCGGGGTTAGAGTTAATGCTTCTGAAAGACTGTGTCTTGGTCATCCGTCTCTCAAACACCATGTAGTGCGGGAAATCCAACAGAGGAGATCGAGTCTTGTGGGGAAAAGTGCACAAACCTCTGCAGAGTGTACAAACTAATCATGGTTAGCCGTGTCCCCGGTTATGGACATCTTGAGTATCTGGTTCTTGGATTATCATATTGATCTCATCTGTCTAATTTAATTTGTTGTGATGATAATTGCTTTTAATTGGGATTGAGATGGGGGACCATTCTCAATGTTTCAACTACCATGATAGTTAAATAAAATATATTCCTTTGTTGTAGGGAAAATCAGCTTTTCGCAAAACATTATAACCGTAGAGCCTCCACCAGCCATATATGCATGTAGTGATAGCATTTATTTTGTTCATTGCTCTACTGTGTTATATTGCCAGCATATTCCATGTGCTGACCCGTTTCGGGCTGCAACATATCATGATGCAGACTTTTTAGACGAAGAGTAAGGTGCGCTAGGTCGTTTTCGTGCACTCAGCTATGCCATTGGAGTTGATGGACTCACTTTATCTTCCAAGTCTTCCACTGTTATCCTATTTAGATGGCCTTAAGCCATATTTATTGTAATAAGCTCTCTCTTGAGACATTTGATGTAATAAGTGTGTGATTGCTACTCTGTTATAAATCCATTCGAGTACTATGTGTGTCAGCATTACCGATCTAGGGATGACACTTATGCACAGAGATTTGACCGCCTAAGGTCGGATTGCTACACTTGCACATTTAAATCTAGCCCACTTCCTATGCCTAGGGATTTTGTGAGCACATAATTTATAAAAACAAGAATCAACTAGCACAGGAAGGCAAAACAAGTATAACTCCAAAACTTTAAGCACATAGAGAGGAAACTTGATATTATTGCAACTCTACAAGCATATATATTCCTCCCTCATAATAATTTTCAGTAGAATCATGAATGAATTCAATAATATAACCCTCACATAAAGCATTCTTTTCATGATCTACAAGCATATAAATTTTTCTACTCTCCACATAAGCAAAATTCTTCTCATTCGGAATAGTGGGATCACTAATTCCTAAAGTTGGCAGTCTTCCAAACCCGCTTTAGATGATATTATTATTAATACTCCAAAAGATATAAGTGAAGTTCATGGAGCATTCTACAATTAATATAGACTAACCAATATCCAGGCTCAAAATATATAAGTGAAGCACACGAAGCATTCTATAAAACCATACTCAAAAGATTTAAGTGAAGCACAAAGAGCAATTCTATAAGATCATACTTAAAAGATATAAGTGAAGCACATGAAGCATTCTATAAATCAATGACGGGCTATCTCATATTAGCATGGTTCTTAAAGAAAAAATAAAAAACACAAGGGACACAAATCATGTGAACAAAACAAAAACCGAGGTATACCGATAATTGTTGAAGAAGAAAGATGGGATGCCAACCGGGGCATCCCCAAGCTTTGATGCTTGAGTATCCTTGAAATATTTACTTGGGGTGCCTCGGGCATCCCCAAGCTTGAACTCTTGCCTCTCTTTATTCTTCTCATATTGATAGCTCCTCGATCTTTGAACACTTCATCCACACAAAACTTTAACAAAAACTTTGTGAGATCCGTTAGTATAATAAAGCAAATCACTACCTTTAGGTACTGTTGCAAACTTATTACAACTTCATATTAGAACTATATCTATTGTATTCTAACTTCACCATGGTTCATACCCCCCAAAACTACCCATAGATTCATCAAAATAAGCGAACAACACGTAGAAAACAGAATCTGTCAAAAACATGACAGTCTGTAATAATCTGGAAGTTTAGTATACTTCTGTAACTCCAAAAATTCTAAACCAAATATGAAAATTTAAAAAAATTGTACAGAACTAATGTGCAAAAAGTTTCAGACTCATTCGACTTTCCAGTAAAAAATGTAAATTCACGCGCTACAGCCAAAGTTTCTGTTTTTGTATTGCACAAAGTAAACAAGCAATCTAATCATCCTAAAACCAAAGCTTGGCACATTATTTTTATAATACAATGGATATATCTCTGTTGGAAAAGGCAGTGACTAGGAGGTGCTTAGGCACGCCTAGGCGCTAGGCAATGGCCAAACGCCTCGCCTAGGGCATAAATGGAGGTCTAGGCAGAGTAAGCAAAGAATTGCCTACCTAAGCAAGAAATCATGCCACATACTGCACTGATACGCCAAATGGGTTATATTCCAATGGCAGTAGACGGTAATTAACTTATTTATAAACCCTAAACTAATATCAACACCCATATAATAATCATAAATACACTACGAGTAAAAACTATATCACCGCCTAGACCGCACCTAGGGCGCTTAGGCACCGCCTAGGCACTAGGCGAAGGCCAACCGCCTCGCTTACGCCTACCGCTTTTTCCATCCTTGGGATATATACAAGGGGATAATTATTTATATAGAAACTTCCATGAAAAATTCTACATTTTTTCCATGAGCGAACATGAACACAAGTGCTCAAGGTCGACCCTCACTTCTTCAATGCATAAGTTTCCAATCACTTCTCTTTTTGAAAAACCTTTTAGGCATGAGAGGCAAGTAAATTTTTTTGTATTTTCATTCTTTTAATATTTTTTTGTATGTTTCACCTACAACTAAACAGAAACAAAAATGAAAAACAAAACCTACTTAGTGAAGAAAGCAAACAAGCACACATGAGAATATCAACCCCACACTATTGCTCCCCAAGAACGGCGCCAGAAAAGAGCTTGATAATCCCCAAGTGCAGGGAATCATCGTAGCAATTCCCAATGGTGGAAGTGATAAGTATGGAGTGTCGAGCCCACAAGGAGCTAAAGGTAAGATCAATATTCTCTCAAGTCCTATCTGCCACTGATACGACTCTACGCACACCAAGCGTTTGCTTCAAACTAGAAACGAGAAATAAAACTATGTTGTGGGTATGAAGAGGATAACTTTGCATGATATTGGAGAGCTAAAATATAAAAGTAGGTGCTGTTATCATAAAGTTAGAATATATTACTAAATATTATAAATAGTGAGTGTGGAATAATGATGGATCGATGTGCGGAATTTTCCTAGGCAATTGTTAACAAGACCGATAGTCGTCATTGCAATTTCATATGAGGGAGAGGCATAAGCTAACATACTTTCTCTTCTTGGATCGTATGCACTTATGATTGTAACTCTAGCAAGCATCTGCAACTACTAAAGATCATTAAGGTAAAACCCAACCATAGCATTAAAGCATCAAGTCCCCTTTATCCCATACGCAACAACCCCCTTACTTGGGTCTATACTTCTATCACTCAAGCAACCCACTAAATTGAATCATGAATGTATTGCAACACCCTACAGCGGGAATCCCTCACGCTTGCGCGACACGGAGGGCACAATAGGACAGCACCAAAATAAAACATACAACTCGTACCAATCTAGATCATCAATCAACCCAAAGACAAAGGATATCTACTCAAAACATCATAGGATGGCAACACATCATTGGATCATAATATGTGGCATAAAGCACCATGTTCAAGTAGGGACTACAGCGGGGTGCGGGAGAGTGGACCGCGTAAAAGAGATGAGGATGGTGATGATGATGGTGATGTTGATGAAGACGATCACTGTGGCAATGATTCCCCTCCCGATGGCACTCCGGTGCCACCGAAAGAGAGGAGGAGAGGCTCTCCCCCTTGTGCTTCCTCCTCCATGGCCTCCACCCTAGATGGGGACAGTTTCTCCCTCTGGTCTTTGGCCTTCATGGCGATGATGCCCCCCCCCCGGGATCCTCCTCCATGGCCTCCGACGATGATGGCCCTCTCCAGGAGGGTGCCAGAGAGGGCCTAGATTGATTTCTCGTGGCTACAGAGGCTTGCGGCGGTGGAACTTCCGATCTAGGTTAATTTCTGGAGGTTTGGGTATTTATAGGAGAGGTTGGCGTTGAGAACAAGTCAGGGGGGCCCCACGGGTAGTCCACGAGGCACAGGGGCGCGCCCAGGGGGTGGGTGCACCCCCACCCTCGTGGGGCCCACGGGACTCCCTCCGGTAGATTTTTGTTCCAGTGTTTTTTATATTTTCCAGAAAAAATCTCCGTTGATTTTCAGCGCATTCCGAGAACTTTTATTTCTGTACAAAAACAACACCACGGTAGTTCTGCTGAAAACAACATCAGTCCGGGTTAGGTCTAATCAAATCATACCAAAATCATATAAAACAATAGTAAACATGGTATGAATACTTCATAAATTATCGATACGTTGGAGACGTATCAATTTTCTCAATGAATTAAATAATAAGAAAAATGATAATGCTATTAGAGTTATGACTAGAGGGGTTAAAATGACTAAGGAACCTTTGTATCCTGAGGGCCACCTTAAGAGAATTGAGCAAGATTCTCAGAGAACTAATGTTGATGCACCTAGTCCTTCTAAGTGGAAGAAAAAGAAAAATGATAGGACTTTGCATTCTTCTAGTGAACCTGTTGTTGACACACCTGAGTATCCCAATGGTATTTCTATTTCTAATGTTGAAACGCAATCTAGTAATGAACATGAACCTAGTGATAATATTAATGATGATGTTCATGTTGATGCTCAACCTAGTAATGACAATGATGTAGAGATTGAACCCGCTGTTGATCTTGATAGCCCACAATCAAAGAATCAACGTTATGGTAAGAGAGACTTCGTTGCTAGGAAGCACGGTAAAGAAAGAGAACCATGGGTTCAGAAACCCATGCCTTTTCCTCCTAAACCATCCATGAAAAAGGATGATGAGGATTTTGAGCGCTTTGCTGAAATGATTAGACCTATCTTTTCGTGTATGCATTTGACTGATATGCTTAAAATGAATCCTTATGCTAAGTACATGAAAGATATTGTTACAAATAAAAGAAAGATACCGGAAGCTGAAATTTCCACCATGCTTGCTAATTACACTTTTAGAGGTGGAATACCAAAGAAACTTGGAGATCCAGGAGTACCAACTATACCATGCTCCATTAAAAGAAACTATGTTAAAACTGCTTTATGTGATCTTGGAGCCGGTGTTAGTGTTATGCCTCTCTCTTTATATCGTAGACTTGATCTGAATAAGTTGACACCTATTGAAATATCTTTGCAAATGGCTGATAAATCAACTGCTATACCTGTCGGTATTTGTGAGGATGTGCCTGTTGTGGTTGCAAACGTTACTATTTTAACGGACTTTGTTATTCTTGATATTCCCAAGGACGATAGTATGTCGATTATCCTTGGTAGACCCTTTTTGAATACTGCAGGGGCTACTATTGATTGCAACAAAGGCAATGTCACTTTTCATGTTAATGGTAATGAGCATACGGTACACTTTCCGAGGAAACAAGCTCAAGTCCACAGTATCAACTCTATTGGAAAAATTTCATCGATTATTATTGGAGGTTTTGAATTTCCCTTCCTACTGTCAAGAAGAAATATGATATTCTTATTATTGGGGACGTGCATATCCCCGTTGAGGTAACCTAGTGTTATTCAAAAATTCTCCGGTTTCATGCGATTCGGAATGAGTTTGTTAACAAGACTTGATCAACCTTGTTAGTGGATTCCCATTTGATGAGCATGAGATGGATGAAGTTAGAAAGCACAACTCTCTGTACCCTCCTTTTACTTTCTGTTATTTAGATTAAACAAAGCAAAATAGTATTTTCTGTCTGTTTCATGAATTAACCTTGCAATAGAAAATACCCCGAAAATAAAAGTTATCCAAATGCCCTGAAATTGAAATATGATTTTTTGTAGAATATTTAAGAATATCTGGCGCTGAGAACACACCAATGAGGCAACCACCTGGCCACGGGTGTGCAGGTCGCGCCCTACCCCCCTGGGCAGGCCCCCTGCCTCATGGGCCCCACGTGGGCCCCCTCCACTTATTCCTACACCCAAACACTTCGTCTTCCTCTAGAAAAAATCATCACACAGCTCAAACTCGTGTTCTAGCTCATCTTGCTGCAATTTTTTATGTCCTTGCTCAAAGCACCATTCACAAAACTGCTTCAGGGGATTGTTCTTCGACATGTGACTCCTCCAATGGTCCAATTAGTTTTTGTTCTAGTGCTTTATTTATTGCAAATTTTTGCTGCTTAGGCGACCCTGTTCTTGAGCTTGCATGTCAAATATATATGGTCGCAAGTAGTTCTAATGCATGATATAGTCTCTAGGCACTTGTGGGATTAGTTGCTATCAATTTTGTTGAGTTTGGTTCACTTTTATTTCGAGTTACCTAAAAATTTCAGAAAAAGAAAATGATGAAGAGATTGTTGAGAGGCTCTTCGAGCCGAAGCTCGAAGGATAAGCAAAGTGAGGAGGATAAGAAGACCAAATATAATATTCCTCGCACCGCGGAAGTTCGTTCGTGTGAATGGCCTTGTGATGAGTTCTTGAAGGCAGCCGGGATTCATGATGATTTTTATTATTTGGCTGAGAATGCAGGCCTCACCGACTTCCTCCACGACCAACGCGAACAGTATCTCCTACTCACTAATATTTTTGTGCAAAAAATTCATTTCCATGCTAGGAGATCACCACGTTCAGTGGAGTTTCATTTATATGATGAATTTAAGGAGATGACCTTATATGATTTTTGTCGGGTATGCAAGATACCCTTTGAGGGCATCATAGAGGAACCACACCATAATGATGTGGAGGGATTTATTAATGAAATTGTTGTAGGGGAAACGAGGAAAGTTTATGGTGCAAGAATTACTAGCATACATTTTCCTGTTCTATGTTACTTTGCAATATTTGCTAGTAGATGCTTGATTGGTCACGGGAACAGTGGAAATCTTAGTGCTCATGACATTGTTATTTTGCGCCATGCTTTGTTTCATGATACAACTTTCAGTCTAGGCGCTATTATTGCTAAACGATTTAAGCCTGAACCGTACAAAGGGCCCCATCCTCGGTGGCATATTTGCCTCGCGCCCTGCTGCACACTTTAATATACCCATTAGGCATTATGAGAAAGAAGAAAAGTTGTTGCCTCCTTTCTTTCTAGATTATAAGAGTATGGTAGCACATGACTTTATTGTTAAAGATAAGAAGAAGATGCTTAAGTATAAACTGATATTTGATAAACATTATTGTGAGATTATTACCTTGCATGCGCCCTCTTTGTTTAACATATTTTCAGGCACGTACCTCATCCTGCCGGAGGCCATTTATGCTTGTCTGAGGCGACACCAGTTCCAGAGCTTGAGCCGGAGCCACCCCTGGACCCTTATCGACAGTTTGTTTATCAGTGGGATCTGGAGGAGCTCGGTAACCAGTGGCACCCCGAGGATCCTCCTCAGTACACTGGAGAGGACCACTTTGATCCATGGGCATAGACCAACTTAGGCCAAAAGCCTAAGCTTGGGGGAGTATGTATTTCTCACCTACATTACATTCATGTTCACACACTCATGGCAGTTGTCGGTGCTCATACTTTTTCATTGTACTATCAAAGCAAGTTTATTTTCCTTTTTCTTGCTTTCTTCTTTCTTCTTGTGTGTTTGAAAAACCTTAAGAAAAAACAAAAAAATTAGTTGTAGCTTTCAGCTAGCTTACTTTCCATGCCTGTAGTAGCAGTAATTAAAAGAAAACCCAAAAAGATTTCTCGTTCTTCTTTTGCTTGTTGGGAGCTTTCCCATGTAAATAGTTTTATTTCTTTTCTTTTCTTTGGGGGTCGAGAGGAGAAGACCATGATGAAAATGTTGAAGTGGCTCTTATATGCATTATTGTTGATTTAACAAAGAGCCTCTTATATGCATTATTGTTGATTTAACAAAGAGCCCATATTACCATGTCTTCTCCTTTGTATTAAATGCTTGCAGATTCCAGCTTAGTCCATTGCACGTGCACTATTATTATTATCCACACCGTTTGGTCGTGCAAGTGAAAGGCAATAATGACGATATATGATGGCCTGATTGAGATGAGAGAAGCTGGTATGAACTCGACCTCTCTTGTTTTTGTAAATATGATTATTTCATCGTTCCTGATTCATCTTATTATGAATGAAACATGTTTACAATGACAATTAGAGATTATAGTTGCTCATGCCATGCTTAATTAGCTAGGAGTTTATAATGGTTTACCTTGCGTGCCAACATGCTATTAAAATGGTTGTGATGTGGTATGATAGGGTGGTATCCTCCTTTGAATGATTCAAGTGGCTTGACTTGGCACATGTTCATGCATGTAGTTGAAACAAAATCAACATAGCCTCCACGATATTTATGTTCATGGTGAATTATATCCTACTCATGCTTGCACTCAATGTTTATTAATTTTAATGCATGTTCATTAGTGTTGTCGCTCTCTAGTTGGTCGCTTCCCAGTCTCTTTCTAGCCTACACTTGTACTAAGTGGGAATACTGTTTGTGCATCCACTTCCATAAACCCCAAAGTTATTCCATATGAGTCCACCATACCTTCCTATATGCAGTATCTACCTGCCGTTCCAAGTAAATTTGTATGTGCCAAACTCTATACCTTCAAATGAAATTCTGTTTTGTATGCTCGAATAGCTCATGTATCAAGGATGTCTGTATCTTCCATGCTAGGCGGGTTATTCTCAAGAGGAGTGGACTCCGCTCCTCACTCATGAGAAAATGGCTGGTCACCGGGATGCCGAGTCCCATGCTCAAACCAAATCAAAATAATTGCAAACAAAATTCCCCCATGACTGTTGTTAGTTGGAGGCACCCGTTGTTTCGGGCAAGCCATGGATTGATGCTTGTTGGTGGTGGGGAGTATAAAGTTTACCATTCTGCTCGGGAACCGCCTATAGTGTGTGTAGCATGGAAGATATCGAGATCTCTCGGTTGTTATGTTGACAATGAAAGTATGCCGCTCAAAATATTATTTATCTCTATTTCAAAATCGAGCTCTGGCACCTCTACAAATCCCTGCTTCCCTCTGCGAAGGGCCTATCTATTTACTTTTATGTTGAGTCATCACCCTCTTATTAAAAAAGCACCAGCTGGAGAGCACCACTGTCATTTGCATGCATTACTATTAATTTATATTGAGTATGACTATGACTGGATCTCTTTTACCATGAATTACAATGTTTAGTCAGTCCTTGATCTTCAGAGGTGCTCTGCATTTATATTTTGTGGTCTCAGAAAGGGCTAGCAAGATACCATCTTGTTATATCATATTATGATTGTTTTGAGAAAGTGTTGTCATCCGAGATTTGCTATTATTGCTCGCTAGTTGATTATGCCATTGATATGAGTAAACATGAGACCTAAGTGTTATTGTGAATATGGTTAGTTCATAATCTTTGCTGAAAACTTGAATGTTGGCTTTACATATTTACAGCAACAAGAGCAAACAGAGTTTGTAAAAGTTTTTCTTTATCACTTTCAGTTTGTCAACTGAATTTCTTGAGGACAAGCAAAGGTTTAAGCTTGGGGAGTTGATACGTCTCCAACGTATCTACTTTTCCAAACACTTTTTGCCCTTGTTTTGAACTCTAACTTGCATGATTTGAATGGAACTAACCCAGACTGACGCTGTTTTCAGCAGAATTGCCTTGGTGTTATTTTTGTGCAGAAATAAAAGTTCTCGGAATGACCTGAAACTTCACGGAGAATATTTTTGGAATATATAAAAAATACTAGCGAAAGAATCAAGACCAGGGGGCCCACACCCTGTCCACGAGGGTGGGGGCGCGCCTACCCCCTGGGCGCGCCCCCTGTCTCGTGGGCCCCCCCTGAGGCTCCACCGACCTCAACTCCAACTCCATATATTCACGTTTGGGGAGAAAAAAATCAGAGAGAAGAATTCATCGCGTTTTACCATATGGTGCCACCGCCAATCCCTAATCTCTCTCGAGAGGGCTGATCTGGAGTCTGTTCGGGGCTCCGGAAAGGGGAATCCGTCGTCGTCATCATCAACCTTCCTCCACCACCAATTTCATGATGATCACCGCCGTGCATGAGTAATTGCATCGTAGGCTTGCTGGACGGTGATGGGTTGGATGATATTTATCATGTAATCGAGTTAGTTTTGTTAGGGTCTGATCCCTAGTATCCATTATGTTCTGAGATTGATGTTGCTATGAATTTGCTATGCTTAATGCTTGTCACTAGGGCCTGAGAGCCATGATTTCAGATCTGAACCTATTATGTTTTCATGAATATATGTGAGTTCTTGATCCTATCTTGCAATTCAATAGTCACCTACTATGTGTTATGATCCGGCAACCCCGAAGTGACAATAATCGGGACCACTCCCGGTGATGACCGTAGTTTGAGGAGTTCATGTATTCACTAAGTGTTAATGATTTGGTCCAGTACTCTATTAAAAGGAGGCCTTAATATCCCTTAGTTTCCCATAGGACCCAGCTGCCACGGGAGGGTAGGACAAAAGATGTCATGCAAGTTCTTTTCCATAAGCATGTATGACTATATTCGGAATACATGCCTACATTACATTGATGAACTGGAGCTAGTTCTGTGTCACCCTATGTTATAACTATTGCATGAGGAATCGCATCCGACATAATTATCCATCATTGATCCAATGCCTACGAGCTTTTCACATATTGATCTTCGCTTAGTTAATTTTCCGTTGCCACTATTACAATTACTATAAAACTACTACTGTTATTTTTGCCACTTTATCCTTTATTACTTCCATACTACTTTGCTACTAAATACTTTTACTCTGAGATATTAAGTTTACTGTGTGGTTGAATTGACAACTCAACTGCTAATACTTGAGAATATTCTTTGGCTCCCCTTGTGTCGAATCAATAAATTTGGGTTGAATACTCTACCCTCGAAAACTGTTGCGATCCCCTATAGTTGTGGGTTATCAGGGAGCAATCTACTAGTCTTCACCAAGCCAATGCAATCAAGAAAGGTGGTCCAACTCGAGGAAGTCAAGATCGTCTACATCTAGCTCAAGTGGACTTTGTGCAAGGCAAAGGTTTGCCCTTGATGGGTTTTCTATTTTACCGGTCTCATGGTGGTAGTTGGGAGACCGGGTTATAGGATCGATTGCCATACTATCAAAGGAGCCTCTTGATGAGTATCTTGATTGTATCGTTCACAGAGAGCTCAAACCATTGCATCCTTGCATCATCTTTCTTGGTTCTTGTTTGGTTCTTTTTGTGAGTCTTAGAGCTTATGGTCATCTTGATGACAAGCTTGAGTTCATCGAAAACGGAGTTCACATGCTTCTTCTATTGCGTTTTCGGTGTTGGAGGTTTTACCGGTCTTATTCGAGGAAGGGTTCTCATCATTTTCTTTTGGGCCTTTTATAATTTCCTTCTTATTGTTATTTCTATCAAGATTGTGTTAGCCCTTGTCTCTAGCTTTCCAACAAACTTGGTTTCGTTGAATTCGGAGTCCGTTTGCAGAAGTTGTGTCAGTTTTGGTGTCCTCAAAAAAGCTGCAGTGGTACTACCGCTCATGGGAGCGGTACTACCGCCTGGAGGGGATGTAATTTTTTAGTACCGCTCCCTGTGAGCTGTAGTACCGTGCCGGATTTTTTGCACTGACCGAAACTCAGCGTAAGTAGCCACGGATGTATTTTTTCAGTACCGTTCGCAAGCAATAGTACCGCTACCTCTAGCGGTAGTACTGTGAGGACGAGTGGTAGTACCGCTCCGGTGGTTCTACTGGCCTTTTGCCTCCTTGCTGTTGTTTTTCAAAGGGCTTCCATCGCCCTAGCGGTAGTACCGCTCCCTTGAGCGGTAGTAGCGCTCTGTGCGGGCTGTGAGCATAACGGTTGGTTTTTTCCCCACCTATAAAAGAAGGTCTTCTTCCCCAATGAACCTTATCCTTTGATCTCGTGTTCTTCCCCCATTGTTGACCTTCTTCGAGCTTGCTAACTCTCAATCCCTCCATGGATTCTTGCTAGTTTTGGGGGAAAAGAGAGAGGAGATCTAGATCCACATTTCCACCAATCACTTTCTCCTCTATGTGAGGGGAACCCCTTGGATCCAGATCTTGGAGTTCTTGGTGTTCTCCTTCTTGTTCTTGCTCTCATTTTCGTCCCTAGCATTAGTTACTTTGGTGGGATTTGGGAGAGAAGGACTTGGGCACTCCGTGTGCCCTTGCCATTGCATTTGATGCATCGGTTTGAGTTCTCCACGGTGATACGTGGAAGTGGAGTTGAGTAGCTTATTACTCTTGGGTGCTTGGTACCCTTGAGCTTGTTCCTCTTGGGTGCTTGGGCGCCCTAGACGGTTGGTGGTGTTTGGAGCTCAATCATTGTGGAGATCACCCCGAGCAATTTGACGGGTACCGGTGACCGCCCCAAGGGTTGCCAAAGTTTACGGGTTCGATGACCGCCCCCAAGGGTTGCCATTTGTACGGGTTCGGTGACCGCCCTCAAGGGTCCCTTAGTGGAATCACTGCATCTTGCATTGTGCGAGGGCATGAGGAGATTACGGTGGCCCTAGTGGCTTCTTGGGGAGCAGTGCCTCCACACCGCTTCAAAAGGAGATTAGCATCCGCAAGGGTGTGAACTTCAGGATACATCATTGTCTCCGCGCGCCTCGGTTATCTCTTACCCGAGCCCTTTACCTATGCACTTTACTTTGTGATAGCCATATTGTTTCTTGTCATATATCTTGCTATCACCTAATAGTTTATCTTTCTTAGCATAAGTTGTTGGTGCACATAGGTGAGCCTAGTTATTGTAGGTTTGTGCTTGACAAATTAACCACTAGGTTTATTCCGCATTTGTTCAATCCTAAATCGTAATTATTTTAAAGCGCCTATTCACCCCCTCTAGGCGACGTCCACGATCTTTCAACACCGGAGCCCAGCCGTGCTAATTTGGATGTTAACAAGATTCACTATTAAACAACCTAATCTTAACATGATCAGTTAGCATGGGAGGGATCGGGGTTTACCGTAATCATAACAGAGAAGCAATCAGGCATGAATTTAGTTGACTAAAAACAAACATGATCATCTCATCATAACTGAAAGCCATCGACACTAAACATGGCCATTAGCTTAGACATATATTGTTTTATCTTAAACAAGAAGAATAATGGGCATTTAGTCGTAAGCATGGCATGTTACTTAAACTCGATACATCATCTAGGCCTAATGAAAGGTTCTAAACAGAGATCGATTATGGCTCTGATACCAATGTTAAAAAATAAACTTTAGGGTTAAAATCTTGATCTCAATATTAGAACATTATAGAGACAAAAGGAAGCGTTAGTGACCTGAGATGGCCTTGGCCATCGTTGGCAAAAGGTGCAGCCCTCTGCCTGCTAGATGTAGGCAGGGTGAAGAGCAGCAGGAGTCCAGTAGCGCCACTGGCATTACCCTCGTGGATCCGTTGAAGATGCAACATCTAGTCGGAGTAGACATGCCGCCGGCACGGCCCTGGAGGTGGCCGGCGATGGTAGTCGGTCTTCGGCTCCTTTAGCACCTCATTAGGATCGGTTGTTAGAGAGAGGACATGACCTACCTTTGTGAGATCGTTAGTTTTCCATGGAAGGGGTCCTTTTCCTTCTGTATTATGTGCTAGGGAGGCAGGATCGAGACCAAGTCGTTGGTTTGATGCTCCCGATCAGGGCATGTACGTGAGAGGTTTAGCTGCCCTTATCTCTTAGTTTGTTACAACTAAAGATTAATTCCAACACTACAGTTGTCATAATAGCGGTTATCATGATGATGAATCCATATAATTACCCCGCTAGAGTTGGTCTTTGTACCTATCTCTTTGGTCGATTTCACCGCGAAACTATGTGGTAAATAGCGTTCCAGACTCGTTCGCACTAGTCAAGCGTTCTAGACTCGTTCGTGCCACCCGAGTGAGGTTTCCAGGCAATGTACTCACGTCAAAGATTCAACAAGGACCAGTTACACGTCCAGGCTCTGGTCCTAGTAGTAGATCAACATCAGAGTACTACTGTCTACTATACATATATGGCTAATTGAACTGATGGCCTCGGGGTAGATACGAAAATGGAGTTCGCGCACGCCGTCTCTTTGCTCGTTATACTCTCGCTCCGGACCGTACCGGCCGCCACGACAGCGGCTGTGCCGGTGCAAGCCGGCGTCCAGGATCCGGCAGACGGCGCTAGCACGGGGGGCCGCGGAGGCATATCAGTGGCGCCGGGGGCCTACCACCTGGACCGGCTTCCCGGTGGCTCACCCGAAGATGCTACACCGGCTGGTAAATAAAACTAGCTTAAAATTCTGGTTTTTTTAACATCCCTACGAATCGTGGTTAGCCGCCCGATCACAGGCCGTGCATGTGCGCGCGGGACCTTGGCTAAGTGTGCCCATGAGGTTTCCCTAAAAAAATGTGCCCATGAGGAATGTATCCCCATAGTTTGATTTATTTCACAGGTCTTGAAAATTATGGAAAGCACTAATAAAAAAACACTCCCGTTTTAGAACCAAAATTATCATAATTTTGATATGAAGTATCTATCATATCATAAATTTTCGGAACCAAAATAAATGCATAGTACGAGAGAAAAAAGAATAAGGGAAATTTGAGTTCATAGCTAGGTTTGCATTTTTCTTCACGAGTTTTGGATATCATATTTTTTATATGATTAATACATGTTGTCTCTATATAGTGATTTTTTGTGTGACTAGAACAATGCCCGTGCGTTGCAATGGGATATAAATATTTTATTACATTAGCTTGTGATTTACCTGTCAATGATAATGCTATTGTGTAAATAAATGTTCATCCAATTCTAACAATGAATTAGCTTATATTCTGATTAGAAGTTTGATAAGTGAACTAAAATGAAATTGGTTCAGAAGATAAGTAAATTAAGGTGATTGATTATCATATACATGAAAGGTTGGACCAATGGGTGGTAGGAAGAAATGTGAAATGGGACCATACGTTCTTTTTAAGTAGTAGAGATTTTTACGGTGAAATTTTCGAACATTTGGGTATCAGGAGTACCTCATGCGTGAGAGCATATTGATTGCAAATTTTTGTTGATAGCTTACCAAGCTGACCGCTTGGTATGTGTGGGAGCACATGATGTGTCATCGTGTGTCCATTTCCTCTACGCGTGTTCAGAGGAGGTATTTTTGGGGTCAAGTTTCGTTACACAGAAAATGTTGGACTTAAACACTAGAACCTTGGGAAGAAATACTATTATTCTCCAAAACAATCTTAACTGAAAATTGTGCGAATGATTTGATTTTATCTCCGGAGACTAACAAAAATCGCTAGTTAAGGGGTAACCTTTGCGAGGTTAAGATTACCCCAAAACGTCGTCAACGATGACAAGTGGCACGTCACATGTGTGCCACTTGTCGCCACCAAAGTGTCCGTGTGCTCCAAGCAAGAGCACAATTGTGATATTTTTTCTATTTTTCTTCTTTATCATTTTCCTTTTATGTTTATGTCTTTTTACCATTCCTTGTTTTCATCTCATTTGTATTTTTTGTTATTTTTATATTTTTACATTTTCTCTTTGTTTTATTTATTTATTTACATTTATACTTTCAATTTTCCTCTTTAACCTTTTCCCCCCTTCTTAAGTTCTTCAATATTATTTTTATTTATCACCTTATTTTAATAATTTGATTTTGTTTTGTTATACTTAGCAAAGAAATGAACATTTATATACTATATTTTTTTGGGAAGTCGATTTTGCACATCTACATGTATATGTGAATACTTTACCAATCCATTAACATTTATTTTCAAATTTCTGAACATTTTTTATAATACATAAATGTCTTTTGTAAAATATATGGACATGTTTTTGATAGCCACCAATTTAAATGCATGGATACTTTCATATTATAGTAATAATTAGAGTTACTTTAACATTTTTTTACATAAAGTACTTTTTTTAGTTGGTAAATACTTCTCACTACTAGCACAAGGTTTTATGTATTTATTCATAAACAAACCTCCCAAGCCATATGAACAAGATAAGAAACGTGTCACTTTTCCTTGGTCTATTACTTTTCAAATATATCTTTCAAATTTCATTTTTTTCTATTTTACATATTTAATTTGCATTCTTCTTTTGTCTTTTTATTATTTTATTTTTATTTTGAGGTTTATTTATTTTCCTACTTATTGCAAATATTATATTTTTCTTCAACATAATTATGAAGAAAAAATAACTCATGGATATATTGTTACATAGGTATGAACATTGTGTTCTCTAAATATGTAAATATCAATTAGTATGTGATATGGTGGCATTTATTTATTTTGAAAAGTAGTAAGTGAAAACTTTTTTGCGCATAACACAAAGGAATATACAAAAATGTGTGATTCTACAAAACCTTTGTTTGGACCCAAAGCCAAACAAACATGGCTACGAAGTCGTCGCAATGCCTGAAGTTCTAGGCTTCTAGCCCTCTGTTTCGGATCCCCACCTCCTCCCTCGCCCCGGCGGCTGCGAGCGGCGTAGGGGTAGCGACAGGTCGTCGTTGCCTATGGGGCTGATGCGGAGGTGGGCTTGCCCTCGCGGCTCGCGCTATGACTCCCATCTTCGAAGTAGAGGCGTCACTGGTGCAGGCCCCTCGCCGCACCTACGGCCGGCTACCTCCCAAACTAGGTGAGGAGCTCCAAACCAATTCCGATAACGAGTAAGCTGGAATGCTGGATGGTCTACGCTGTGCCTTCGTCTCATAAGTACCCTCTCTTGTGTAAACTAATATAAGACTTTTAGATCTTCGTCCCAAAATATAAGAGCGTTTTTGACACTAGGGGTGGAGGGAGTAGTACTTAATTATATGCAAGGAATTTCTGTAACTGCCACTTTGCTGGTACAAAACAAAGGGATCGATGGGACGAGACCGAATATTATTGTAGTACAAACTGACTGTGAAGTATTTATTGGTGTACTAAACTTGTATTAATTCAGAAATCGAGAGAAGGAATACCAGAATATTATCGAGGAGAGACATAGGAGGTTCGACCGGAGGCTATTCGAAGAAACTCAAGATTGCTGTGCCTTACAAACCGGGCTTTAACGTATTTGTGAATGCAACTACTGAAAAAGTCACTGGCTTCTGCATTGACGTCTTTGAGGCTGCCGCAAAGAACCTACCACATGTTCTTGATTACGACTTCGTTGTAGTCGACGGTTTGTATGACCAACTAGTACGCAATGTGTCTTCAGGGGTGAGCCATGCTCGTTTCACTTGCATGCTATTTCTGCATTTCATGAGAATCACATACTCACATTGTACATGTTGGTTTCAATGACCAGATCTTCGATGCAGCAGTGGGTGACATAACCATAACTGCCGAGCGAGCTGTTCATGTGGACTTCACGATGCCATACATTGAGTCGGGCGTATCATTGCTTGTGCTCAACGAGGATGACTCCAAGCCAACAATTGAATGGGTCTTCTTAAAGCCACTGACAATGGAACTTTGGTTAGCAATTGTGGGTGGCTTCTTTCTCACTGGAATAGTTGTGTGGATGATTGAGCGGCCTAAAACCTGGAGTACCAAGGATCGAGTTCGAGACAGTTCAGCACCGCTCTCTACTTTTCTTTCTCTACTTTGACATTTTCTCATGGTTAGCACTTTGGGCCTGATTTTGCTCACAATGCTTTTCTTTCTCTACTTTGACATTTTCTCACTTTCCACAACTTATATTGTGTCCATAATACTCCAATTTCTTGATTATCATAATATCTGCGCAGGTCAAATTATTAGAAGTCCTCTGTCAAAAATTGTTGTGGTGATTTGGTGCTTTGTCGTGCTGGTTATAGTGCAGAGCTACACAGCTAGCTTATCATCCATTCTGACTGCAAAGAGGCTCCGGCCTTCTGTGACAAATCTTGGCCAGCTCCTGTCAGATGGTGATTATATTGGATACCCATCTGGATCATTTGTATATTCTGTCTTGAAAAAACAAGGCTTCGCCGAAAATAGGTTAAAGGCCTATGCGATGGAAGAGGAATATGCTAATGCTTTGAGAAAGGGCTCAAAGAATGGAGGTGTCGCGGCTATAGTTGATGAGATCCCCTATTTAACCTCTTTTCTCTCTGACCCTCAATATCATAACGAGTTCCAGATGGTTAACGTCTTATATAAGACACCTGGATTTGGTTTTGTAAGCTTCTCATTCCAGCGCCTTCAGTAGATTCACTTTCCATCCTTACAAGAGTTACACTGCGTTCTGGACAAAACCATGTGGTCTAACTAGCATGATGTTTATGCTTTCAGGTGTTTCCACAAGATTCTCCACTCGTACATAATCTTTCAGTTGCCATCTTGGGCCTGATAGGTGGGGATGAGGGATCACGAATTGAAGCAAAATGGTTAGGCACAACGACACCATTGCCGAGTTATGGCATCCCCAACACTGACGCCACACCTCTCACTTTGCGAAGTTTCTCTGGTCTCTTCATCATCACTGTATGTATCTCAGCTCTCATGCTGTTGATAAGGATTGCCAAGTTGGTTCATGCCAAATACAGCAAAGTGAGGCATTCTGATATGCACAGTGCCGATGGGGATGGTGGAAGTGAAGGCCACGGAGGATCTGTTCCGCTGCAGAACGACATGGGTGACGGGCCTACGGCTGATCAACCCCACCATGAAGCCAGAAATGAGGATCCCCAGGGTGTCAGCAGGATCGGAGAAAGTCCTGGCGATGTAGAGCCCAATGGCTCTGTGCCCGAACACACCATCCTAATCGAGATGAGCACTCAATGAGATGACGACAACTGTTCTGCATAGTGCGCATCAGAAGAAATGAAAAAAAATACTTCTGTTCCATCTTATGTGGATATTCACCAATGTCCCAAGGAAATGAGTGTAAGAAGGGTTGATGGGCCCAAATCATAGCCTAGCTAGGAATAGCAGTTTCTGTGACTGATACCCACATTAGTTTATTTTATGAATTGGTTGTTGTTGGTCTTATTGTCGAAGAGTGTATAGATGATCACTGACAGGCGAGTGCCAAGGAAATCCTACTATCTGCCCGATTATTCTGGGAATTAACCATATTTGTCTGATTTATAACTTGCGACAGTAGGCACACACTGTAGCCCGGAGTTGTACATGTTGAAATAAAGTTGGTTCACATTTTTGTTACTTTTGCACACTGCAAGATACTTGCCGTTCTTGTATCTGGAATTCAAACATTTCTTAGTCGAGAGAAAATATAGAGACCAATTGATTGCTGAATGTGATTCTAAGATAGTCTGAATGCATATCCAGTTACTGAGGAAATATTACATGCGCATCATAGCTGTACCTATTTGTTTGCATGCGCGCACATATTTAAAATAAATTCTAGACTCTACTATGGCATGTTAAATTGCTTTTCACACTTTATCATATTCTCGTGTCTGTAGTATTTCAATTCACATGTTCTGTGGAAAAAATTGCCACACACTTATATTATATAACAAAAGGTGGCGACAAACGAGTCTATGTCAAATGGTGAGAGACTAGAAAAGTGTAAAGTACATTTGGCCCGATTTGAATGAAGTTTAGCTTTTAATAGCATCGGCTAAATACCCATGTGTTGTAACGAAAGAAAAGGAAGAAATGTTATACTTTGGAACCACATGTGCTGAGCATGACCCTCATGTGACTTCCAACATGCTGTAACAACCGGCATCTTCCCCGTCTCCTTCTCCATAACAATAACGAAAGCAAACTTTGAAAAATAAAAAAATCATAACCCGACCAAATCATAATAGTTATCTACCCTAACTTTAATGAACATAAAGTATTTGATGGTATGAGGGCGGACCCTTCATTATAGTGTTGGGCTTCGATGGTTCTCAATTACATTCGCCGGTTGTGTCAATCGCAGGAAGAGAAGGCTAGTATGATTCAATGTAATTTTATATTTGTATTGGTTGTTTTGTGTCTAGTTGTCTCTCTGTTATGCTAGCTATTGTTTTCCTTCATAATTATCATATTTAAGATGTCATTTGGATGTCTTTTCTTAAGATGCCCTTTTGTCTCTATGTTGTCTCTATGTTGCCTCTCCATTGACCAAGTTGGAAACTCAGTTTCTGGACAAGACGATACCCAACAAATTGTATCCGAAACAACAATTATTTGAGCTCATGATGCAGGAGGCGTCAAACCTTACTGAGCACATCAATGTTTTCAACCAAGTGATTGCTGATCTAGCTCGACTAGATGACATTACTTCTATTGTCTTCATTACCACGGTCCTATGAGAACTTGATCACTACTCTCACATATGGTAAGACTACTGTCACTGCAAGCGAGATTAGCGCAACCTATTATCATTCGATCAACGCTAGAAGAAAAGTGGTGCCAATGTAACCTTGGCCTAATATATAAAGGCACCGCCCAGTAGTCAAAAGAGAGTAGACGAAGTTGGCTAGACATGAGATACAAATGGAATGGTTCGGGTACCAGTGGTCGGGTGTCAGTACTGGCCGCGGCGTAAGGCCGAGATATGTCTGGTTGCCTCTATGGACTTGTCATCGACCTATACTAATGGATCTATTACAAATAAAGGAATGCACATAGTCATGTCTCGGAGATGTAACCATGATGATAAATCTCGTTAAGAAATATAGTCTCTCTAGTCTACCTTTCATAATCATCTATTCACATGTTTTCTGAGCATCTATAACTGGAGTTGGCTACTCCGAACCCCTATACGTCCGCGGAAGCGCCTGGATGTGCCTGCCGACAGCACCGTGCGGGTCCTCATTCGCCCTCATGACACTCTCCATATGTGAACACCCATATCCATGGAAATCCATGCACGTCCATCATATAGCATAAATTTATCATCAATTCAACAATCCGACGATACAAAATAAATGACAACTCAACTATTCATTACATGCCAAAATAAAATTCAGCAATACATACATAGATAGAAGATACACGAATGAGTCAAAAGCCTGAATTGTTCCACTCGTTGATCCTCTTCTTTATCTTGGCTTCGTCATCCAAGAGGCTGGTGTCCTGCAACATGATCCTCGTATCCTCCGTCTCTCCAACAAGTCTCAATCTCTCTGTCTCGAGTTCAATTCCTTCTAATCTCGTCGTCTTTTCAAGCTCCCAATTTGCCTTCTTCTCTTGCCTCTCCAGTTCTTTCGTGTTCTTCTCCATGCTCAACCTTGCAGCTACCTTTCCTGCTGCTTCACACTCGCGCTGCTTCCGGCAGCGCTCCCTACGGGCAACGTTCTCCGCCTTGCAACTGATCGCCATGGTCGGAATCCCCACCGAATATGCCGAGGCATCATCCATGCCAATGGTGGCCGATAGGGTAGTCGGCGGCAATATCAATGACGGCGAACTAGGATGGCGGCGCGGACGGTGAGCAAGGAAGGAGGTGGGCGGTTCCGTGGAGGCAGAAAATGGAGGACAGACGCGGGAGGAGTGCAGTCGGAGTGGCGATTCTGAGAGGATTTGTGATGGGTTCAGCTTGTTAGAACCGACATGACGAAAGCGTCCGGCGTCCCCATATCGACCCCGGATATGGGCCGGATATAAAAAGTACTAGTTGGCCTAGACGTTTGTGCCGGGTTTTCCAGGTCTAGTTGGATGGCACTTTTTTGTTGTGCAGTGACCGGACAGCCGTACGGACGTTTAGTGCGGATAAGGGGCTCCGGGTGTAGATGCTAGACAGGGGTGCGTTAAGTGGTTGTGTACGTGCTTATTGTTTAGGTAGAGTGGTATTAAGATGGCAATGTTGCAGAAAGTACCAGCGTAAGCGTTCTACTTTACTTCTTTTTGCGGAAATTGATCTTATTTTAGTTGGGTAGCACTTGATCTCAAAGCAACTTGAAATAATTTATAGGAGTACCAAATTATTGTGTGCAACATGCTCTTGTAAATTACTAATTCTCTTTGGCCAATCATCATACTAAAACAATCTAAATCCTTGCTCATAAGCTGCTGCATCCCTGGACTAATTCAGTTCACATCAATCACCGAGGAGGGAGGAGCGAAATGGAGGCCGGAACGAGGAGCCAAAAAACGGCCACGGACGAGAGCCCGCGCTCCGCGCCGCCGGTGCTGCCTTGGACGTTGCGGCTTCGGCTGTTCGCGTCCACCACCGGCCTCGACCTTGCGGAGCGCCGCGACGGCACTGTCAACCGCTTCCTCCTCTCCCTGGCCGACAGGCAGTCGCCGGCCAGTCCGCGCCCGGACGCGCTCGGCGTCCGCTCCGCCGACGTCACCGTCGACCCGTCCCGCGGCCTCTGGGCACGTGTCTTCTCCCCAGCAACGGAGGCGGCGGCCACGTCGACCCCGCTCCCCGTCGTCGTCTACGTCCACGGCGGCGGCTTCACGTTCCTCTCCGCCGCGTCCACGTCCGTCGACGCCATGTGCCGCCGCTTCTGCCGCGGGCTGGGCGCCGTCGTCGTCTCCGTCACCTACCGCCTCGCGCCCGAGCACCGCTACCCCGCCGCCTACGACGACTGCGCGGACGTGCTCCGCTACCTCGGCTCCACCGGCCTCCCCGCCAACGTCGCGGCCCCGGTCGACCTCTCCCGCTGCTTCCTCGCCGGGGACAGCGCCGGCGGCAACATCGCCCACCACGTCGCCCACCGCTGGACGTCCTCCTCCAACAGCCCCATCCGCCTCGCCGGCGTCATCCTGCTGCAGCCGTACTTCGGCGGCGAGGAGCGCACGGGGCGGAGCTGAGGCTGGAGGGCTTGGCGCCGCTCGTGAACATGCGCCGCTCGGACTGGTCGTGGAGGGCATTCTTGCCGGAGGGGGCCGACCGGAACCACCCGGCGGCGCACGTGACGGGGGAGGCGGGCCCGGAGCCCGAGCTGGCGGAGGCGTTCCCGCCGGCGATGGTGGTGGTCGGCGGGGTCGACCCACTGCAGGACTGGCAGCGGCGGTACGCCGCCATGCTGCGGCGCAAGGGGAAGGCGGTGCGCCTGGTGGAGTTCCCGGACGCCTTCCACGCCTTCTACGGCTTCCCGGAGCTCCCCGACGCTGGCAGGGTCGTGGAGGAAATTAAGGCGTTCATTCAGAGCAATTCTTCCATTCAGTGCGACCCGGCTGCCTGAGACGAACTCGCATTCCTACAACGTCGTAAGTGGTCTGCGTGTGCATCGAATAATTATACCGGTGAGATTCAGATGAGCAGCCGTGCATGTGAACTGTGAGCTGCGTGTTAAGAGTTGGGAGCGACTACCTGTAAGTTGACTGTTTTTTGTTTTCTGGTCAGTTGACTGAATGAAATTTGTGATCATTCGATTTGCATGTTGCAACACTTTCACAAGAGCACCTTGGTCCCTATATGTTTGAATAATACAGTTGCTAACCAGATTGCTGCCCTCTTCGGTTGCCCCGTCTCTTCGTTTACCTGCACGTACCTAGGCCTTCCTCTCTCTCTGCACAAGATCAGACATGGCATGCTTCTGCCAGTAATCCACAGGGTAGATAAGCGGCTATCTGGTTGGTTGCCTGCCCTTCTATCTTCCGGTTGCCGTCTAACTTTGATCAATTCAGTCCTCGCCAGTATCTCAAGTTACTTTATGACATGTTTTCTATGGCCTAAGGAATCCATTGCTAAACTGGAGAGCCTGTTACGAGCGTTCTTTTGGCAAGGAAAGAATCATGCTAAAGGCGGTCACTGTCCGGTTTGTCTGGTGGCATGGGAACACGCGTCACTTTACCAAAGGAGTCCGGTGGGCTAGGCATGAGAGATCTCTATGCTCATAACAAAGCTATGTTGTGCAAATTTGTGGCCAAGGTCTTGCAACGGTCTGATATCCCTTGCTTTCAGTGGCTTGCGGCTCAATATTGTCAAAATCAGGTGTTTTTTGGTGCCCATTACAAGGATACGCCAATTTGGAAGGGGTTCAAATAGTTTATTCCCCTGGTTATGTCTGCCTCTCATTGCTCCCTGGATACTGGACACCTTATTTCTTTCTGGAAGGACAAATGGTTGCCTGCTGGACGTTTGTGCCATGAATTCCCAGTTCTTTTCTCCTATGCCAAGAGTACCTAGTGCAGTGTTGCTTCACAATTCTCTAACAACTGTTGGGATATCCAACTGCACCCAAATCTGTCCTGAACGGCAACTCGGGAGTTGCATCTTCTTCAAGCTATTTTATTGGGAGTTCAACCCTCCTCTACCAGTCAAGATCACCATCTCTCATCTCTCTACAACAAAGAAGTGACTACTGCCTTTTTTATCACCTCCTTACCTTCAGGGGCGTCAACAGTAGTTTCCAGCAGTGGGTTTGGGATCCTGTTATCCCCTTGAAATACAGGATCTTCCTTTGGTTGGCTTTCTGGGGTCGTCTGAATACCCGAGACAATATGGTAAAGAAGCAGTGGTCTTCTATTGCTACGAATGCCTGCTGTGATATATGCCCAGCTATCGAGTCCATCAGTCATCTAGCTTTGAGATGTATTTGTGCCCCTGCTGTCTGGGAGAGGTTTGATCTGCTTGGTGCTGCTTATAACTCCATGGATTTATTGGATTTTGTTCAACGCGCTCATCTACGCTGGCCTGCATCCCGCAAGCTGCATATTCTGGTTGCTGCTGGTCTTGTCACTCTTTGACATGCCAGAAATGACCGGGTTTTCAACCACAAGCGCTGGTCTCCACTCTATACGAGAATGTACGTAGCTGAACTGTTATCATTATGGAGCCATCATGCTCGGCGCCCTGGAGATAAAACAGCCATCTTGTCTTGGTCGCAAACTCTGTTGGCATAATTTAGTTCGCCTAGCTCATGCTTTCCTTTTCTTTCTCTATCCAGGCTGCTCATGGGCTCATGGCCTTCGCACCACGGTGCAAAATATGAGCCTCATGTACGGAACCTATGATCTTTAGGCTTCGGCCTTTTGAAATATATAAGGTAGAATGTGGTCTACCTTTTCATTTAAAAAAAACACCTGCAGCCGCACCGGCCCATAAGGCGTCCACACAGGTGGATGTGATAAAGCACTCTCGTTAATTTGATTCAAGCTGGACTATGGGCTGCTCAGTCCAGTACGGGCTGCTCTGCGTAATCAATCAACGTGACTACGTGACTGCGAATTGTTGACTACGGGCTACTCCAAAACTGAGCATAGCTTAGCTGGCAAGGCGTGGGAATTCGCAGTTAGCCCATCAGAGTTCAAGTCTTGGCTTGAGCGTTTGATGCTCACGGATTTTTTTCTATAAAAAAATACCAACAGGCTAGTCTAGTCCAGGTTGGTCTCTTTTTTTTTAACTACGGGGCTGCTCTAGCATATTGTTGACCAAGCATTTGTATGTGACTGAAAAATAATTTCTCAAAAAAATGTGACTGAAAAATAGCATTCTCACACATATTTGCATGCAATGATTAGTTACTATATGTGCAACCCCTTAAAAAAGTTACTATATGTGCAATCTCACACATGTATATTTATTTATATAGACATGCAGACAATACACTTATACACACACATGTACATATACATATACATACGTATATATCATTTTGAAGGGAGAGAAGAGGGTATTTAAACTCATATTTATAAGAGAGAATTCCTTATTTGACCCTTTCTTAAAATTTGCTTCCTTATTTGACCTAAAATAAATTTTTTTTCCCTATTTGACACCTAAAGTAAATTTTGTTCCTTATATGACATTTCCATCCATTTTCGGCACTAACGATGTTAAGTGTGAGATAAAAAGACAATTTTATCCCTACATGCAAAGCCAGCCTCAAACAAGCACACAGATAGCTTGATTGATTCTTGTACGCGCTTGACAAATTTTCTAGCAGTGGCACATGCACGTACGTACAAGTGAACGCGTTGTTGGCTGCAGTCACTCCCAGCTACCGGGCCCTGTGAGTGGTGTTTGGTTGCTCGTCGCCAGCAGTACGCGTTCTCATCGTCCTCGACTCCTCGTTTACCTGTCGTGCGCGTGGTGTATAGCTGTCGGTATGCGTAGTGTACTACAATACTTATTTCAACGATTTATTACGAGCATTGTACTAGTTTTAACATTAGTTAGTTAGAAAAATTAGTAGTATGTGTAATACTTTGGAACGTGCGTCCAGCCTTGAAGGCGTCGTGGTTGTAGATGTCAACACTGTGGTATGTCCATGGCCTCACTCGCGCTCAGACGTCGCTGTGCTATGTGACTGCCGCTAGGCCATCTTAAATCGTGACTGTCGCGCACTGCAGGCAATGCCGGCGTCGTGCCCGTGGAGCCATGTCCGCATGGACGCCCAAGGCCGAACCCACCTCAGCGCCGTGGGTCGTCCACTCCACATCCGCACTCGCATGTGATGAAATAACCAAAATATGGTATATGGTATTGTACTTATTCACAAAAAAAGTTACTATACTATCATAGATATGCTAGAACAAGTTCTACAGATGTTTTGTACGTACACACACATACCAGTTTATCGAAGGAACAAAATATTTGAGCATACATATGCATGCACAACATCCATTGACCATCTCTAAAACATGAGTGAACTGATTAATTTTTTACACAATGCACTATGGGTAAAATGGTATTTTCACCTCACACTTAACACCGTTAGTACCTAAAATAGACGGAAGTGTCATATAAGGAACACAATTTATTTTAGATGTCAAAAAGGAAAGAAAAATTATTTTGGGCCAAATAGGGAAGCAAAATTTAAGAAAGGGCCAAATAAGGAATTCTCTCTATTTATAACTCATTTATGTCTAGTAAAATCTTCACACTAGACAACTTAATATTATAATTACTCCGGTAAGTTGCACTGACCATACTGAATATTCAAAATATTCTTAGAAAAGCAATGGAACTTTGGACTCGAATTGGGGATCAATTGCTCTAATAAAGGCGCCGAACAAACATTCTTCACCTTTAAGCTGCTACCGACAAGAACAATAAAATATGTCTCACAAAATATTAGATTAGAGATGAAGAAAATTGCACTATTAGACTAGAAATACGCAAGAATAAGCATATAATAGTGGAATTAACGCAGAAAAGTGAAGTGTCTTAAGAAGAAATGAATTAGTGGCTTTGGTATTACCATTAAAGAATAAAGAAAATAAAAAATAAAACAAAATTAAAATAATAAAGTTTTCTAAGTAAGAATGAATTAGTGGAATTGGTATTACCCTTTCAGAAGAAAGAAAATGAAATAAAACTAAAACCTAAACAAAATAATTATTTTTTTAAGAAAGAATGAATTAGTGGCATTGGTATTACCCTTTCAGAAGAAACAAAATGAAAACAATAAGTAGAACAAAGGCAAAATAATGAAGTTTTCTAAGCAACAATAAATTAGTGGCATTGGCACTACCCTTTCAGAAAGAAAAAATGAAAATAGTAATAAAAATAATCAAGTTTTTTATGAAAGGGTGAACTAGTTGCATTGATATCATCCTTAAAGAAGAAACAAACTGAATAAAAACTAAATCCAAAATGAAAAACCTACACACACTTTAGACAAGAATTGCGCTTTGTTGTAATATGCAAGTATAAACATATAATAGTGGATTGTTTGTACAAAAAATGAAGTTTTCTACAGAAATGTTGAATTAGTGTGATTGGTATTCAATCCATGGCGTCTCTACTTGTTCAAATGAGAATAATGAAGTTTTCTAAGAAAGAATCGATTACTAGTAACGGAACTACCCTTTAAGAAAGAAAAAATGACAAATTTACACACTATTTACCACAAAGTTGTGCTTTTTACAATATGAAAGAATAAGCGGATACTTGTAGAATATTCACAGAAAGGAAGTTTCCTAAAAAAGCATGAATGAATGGCATCACTATTACCCTGGAAGAAAAAAGAAAAGAAAAGAAAAATAAAACAAGATCAAAATAATGAAGTTTTCTATGGAAGATTGAATTAGTTGCATCGGCATTACCATCTAAGAAGAAAGAAAGGCAAAAATACAAATAATGACAACATTTACACACAATTTGCACATAAATTGCACTTTTAAATAACATGAAAAAAGCATATAATAGTCAAATTAAAAAAAGTTTTCTAATTAAAAATGAATTTGTTTTATTGGTATTACCCTTAAAGAATAAATGAAATGAAAAAAGTTAAAAAAATATTGAAGTTCTCAAAGAAAGAATGAATCAGTGTCATTGGTTTACCCTTTACCAAGAAATAAAATAAAAATTATTAAAAAATAATGAAAAAAATTGCGAACAATTAATATAGAAATTGCCTATTTCTATAATATGCAAGAATAAGAATATAATAGTGCAACTTCCACAAAAAGGGAAGTATCCTAAAAGATACTATGAATTTGTGACATTGGTGTTATCATTAAAGAATAAATGAAATAAACTAAAAAAGAATTAAAATACCAAAGTTTCCAAGAAATAATGCATTAGTGTCATTGGTATTATGAATGAGTGACATTGGAATTACCCTTTAAGAAGAAAGGTAATAAAATAAAAACTAAATCTAAATCAAAATAATAAGCTTTTGTAAGGAAGAATGAATTTGTGACGTTGGTATTACCTTTTAAGAAACAATAAACAAAAAATCAAACAATGACAAAATTTGCACATAATATATACAAAAATTGTGGTTTTTTATAATATGCAAAAATAAGTATACGATTGTGGATTTTTCAAAAAAAGGGGCATTGATATTACCCTTAAAATGAAAGAAAATAAAATAATAATAATCAAAATAATGAAGTTTTATAAGTAAAGTAGAATTAGTGGCATTGGCAACACCCTTTAAGAAAAAGAAAAATAAATAAATAAAAATTAGATAATAAAGTTATATTAGAAACAATAAATTAGTATCATTGGTATTTCATTTTATGAATAAATATAATGAAAAAATATATAAAAAGTTATACACAACTTTACACTAAAATTGCACTTTTGTAGTATGCAAACAACAATCATGTAATAGTGTAATTTTCGCACATATTACATAGTATTGTGTGTGTACATTTACTTACACTCACCCAACATCCCAAAAATATGTACAAAAGAAGAAGAAAAATGATGAAAGATAAATAATAGAAGAAGAACACATAAAAACAGAAGAAAAAATAACAAAGGGAAAGAGATATGGGCTGGGTGGTACATGTAGTGGGCTTGGGTTCAACCCAGTAGAATATCAACTGAGCCTAACATGTGGTCAGTCCAAACAAAAACAGCCCAAACAGGTCACAAAACAGTCTAGACAAAAAAATACAAGAATCTCAGAGCAAGAATCAATGGCCAAGAAATTGACTAACCCAAATTCAAATTTCTGGCGACTTACATATAGCTAAAGTGTTAAGAGTTAGTATATTGCTGAGACTGAGACAATGATAACTGTTTATTTTACAGTTAGTTACACTCATGAATTATGTCCCGCTAACTTTAGCTATATGTAAGGGCGGCTGCAAGGTGTCTGCCGGATGATTTTAGGTGGAAATCAGTCGGCTCGCCAGTCATCTGATTCAGTCCCCCACAGTCGTTTGATTGGTCAACTTAAAGACGTGTCGTTCTCAGTTTCACGCAACGCAACTCTGCTTCGTTACCCTCCTTGTCTCGCCCCCACACTGACCCTCCTTTTCCATGCACACGGGGAGCCCCTAATGAGCTACGTCAAGAGGCCATGAAGGTTGCAGCGCAGTGATCCGCCTTGCAACAACGCCTCTCGCGCTCGCCGGAGCGCCACCGTCGGCATGGACGACACCTCGCCGCCGGATGATGGCAGCTCATTTGCAACTGACCACCTCTTCTGTGTAGCTCCGCTTTGGGCGTGACAGCAACTCGTAGCATTGCCAGCTGCAACACAGCTCTGCCGCCGGCCATGGCGGCAGCTTGTACCTCTCTCATGTTGTAACGTAGCTCCGCTGTTGGTGTGCAACAATGTCGTCGTAGCATCGTCTGTTGCAAGGCAACTCTACCACCGACCATGGCAACATGATGAGGACATGATTACCTTGGATACGACCAAAACTATTGCATACATGTATATTTGTGAGGTGATTTCTAATGCAAACTATGCAATAATTTATTTATGTCATCCAGGACAAAAATACTTCACAAACTTTTGTGCCATGTCTAATTGCAGGTGTATGGGACATTTGTACAATCCACATATAAAGATAAGGGAGAAAGAGATGTTTACCTGCTGTTCAAAAAGTTCTCACGTCACTTTTGGCCCAAGAGAAGATAGAGTCCAAGTCTCTCACGTTCTGGACTCAGATTCGGACTGCATGACATATACCTGACTCAAAACGTCAATAACTTTTCATACGGACTCCAAATTGGTTGATTCTTTTTGTTGGAAAATAGATTTCGTGCATTTTCCAACCCAATTGAATCACCTTAAAATCCGTCCGGAGCGTTGAGTTATGGACGAAACAATCTGATGCTGCAGCAGAATCCGAGTCAAACTTACGTCACCTCCACTTGGGCCCATTGGCCTTGTACGACCTAGGGTTAGTTTTAGGCTGCCTTGGGACGTCCTCCCACGTCATTGGCCGCCACCCCTTGCTCCTATATAAGTAGATCCATCTAGTAGCTTTTCCCTAGGGATTTGTTTAGTTAAAAGTTAGCCATTGCAACTTCGTGTACTTCGTTTGTGTCCAACAACCAGACCAAGACCGCCACGGATCCCCACCATTATCAATACTTCATATATATTCGCAATATTCAGATTGCTTTATCATATTCTTGCTCGTTCTTCGATTGCTTGCAGGAATAGACCTTCGTGGTCGGGTTGATCGTGCTCCGCGTGGTCAATAACCTCTCGGAGTTGGTTTAGCGATTGCTAAGGCGCAACGTCGTGCATGTTTGTAGTCGGATCGTCAAAGTCGACTCCACCAAATCGATAGTTATCATCTCATCGAAAGATCGGGACACCCTCGCCTCTATCAAGTGGTATCCGTTTTCAGGTTGCTCGGTGAGAATTTCCAATTATCCCTAGATTAGATTTATTTTCTTACCTATTGTCCAAGAAAAAGCCACAAAAAAAGTTAGATCTATCCATCCTTTGTCCAAGCCAGTCTGAGCCTTTGCAGTTTTCTTTTCATTGTTTGCAGTATTGAATTGTCGGTTGCATCGACATGTCGAGTTGCTGGTCTTAGTGTCTAGTTCGTTTAGAGTTTCGAGTTCTGTTCACATTAGTCACGCCGCCGCTGCATCGTTATCCCTTCCGTTGACCACCATCCATCCATCAATTTCCACCACGTTCTACCCACCGTTCATTGTCATAACCATAGTTGAGATCGTTCACATCTTCACTTGATCCAATCTGCATCTTATCTAGTTTGTTTGGAAAGAGGGAGAGAGAAAAAAAGAGAGAAAAAAAGTAAAAGAAAAAAGTCAGAGAAAAAAAGAGAGAAAGAAAAAGAAAAAATAAGTGTGAGAAAAAAAAGAGAAGAAAAAAAAACAAAGTTCGGATCTATCTAGACTCAATCTCGTAGCTGAATTCGGATTGGAATCTGTTTTGTGCACTGTTCAGTAAAACAGGCATAACTTCCTCATACGAAGTCTGTTTTTGCTCCGCGAGTACTCAAATTAAAGCTAGAGACGAGCCGCATCTAAATAGTTGCAGAAGCTGGTTGAATATTTGGCACCTCAAAATCGGCTCCTAAATAGGTATTTTTGCCCTCTGAAATTCGTGAACACAGCTTATTCCAGTTTTTCAAACCAGTTTTAGAATTTTTTGACTCCTCATATCAACTCGGAATTGAGTGATTCTTTTTGAATTGGAAAGCTTGAGTTAGTAGCATTCTTTTAAAAAAGTTATCAGAAAATTGGCTCAAACTTTTCAAGAGGAAAATTGGAGAGAGAGTTGTTGTATATCCTGCTTGGCAGTTGTTCTTCATCATTATCTTTACTGCCGTTGTGATCTTCACTTATATCTTGCTGTCCAGAGCTACTTATTATCCTTCATTGATGCTAGTTGTGCTACGCCGTGACCTCATTAGTGTTCTAGGCTCGCGTCTCTAGTCTGGTCTAGCCTAGGACCAGCACAAGATCTTTGTCGTTGAGCGTTTATTCAACATTGCATCTATGAATTAATTATTGCTAATTTTTTTGCTACCATATATAGCCAACCCAGCTCCACATATTTCTACATCGTATAATGCATTTTCCCTGGCAATCGCTTTACACAATCTTCAGAGTTACTTGACACCGCTGGTTGCCTGTCACCACCTGCCGCATGGTAAAAACTTGTAAGATATTGATATTTGCTTTACTGTGAGCACTTTACAACCACATCCTAGTAGTTCATAGGAACATTATTCTCGAATTTTGTTTCTTGTTTTTACTAATCATGACAGGTTCCGGAGATAGAAGTTCTTGGACGACGGACACATCTTCATCATCACGAGAGTTGGGACAACACACACAAGCATATGGTCAGGGTATGTCTTTACCATCATTTGTGGGTAGATTTAATCCTGCTATTTATCTAGCTTGGGAGCTTGAATTAGAAGAAGTTTTTAGTCACCATGATTTTTGTGAACTTGAGAGAGTACGAGCTACCACTAGAGCATTTACTGGTTTTGCTTCTGTTTGGTGGAGTGTACATTGTAAGAAAAACATTGATAACCAACCCACAACTTGGAAAGTTTTGAAAGCTGTAATGAGACAACAATTTTTTCCTCCTTACTATCGTCGTGAATTGCTTCGCAAATTTGAACAATTAAAACAAGGCAGTAACACTGTTCATGCTTACTACAAAGAGTTCAAATCTTATATGCATCATTGTGACATAGAAGAATCTGAGGATGATACAATGAATAGATTTTTGGTGGTTTGAACCATGATATCCGTGCAAGATTTCACTATATTCCTCGTTCCATTATTGGTATGTATGTTCGCGCTTGTACCTTTGAGAGACAGCTACAGGAGGATGCATTGGGTGACTACACCAACTACTATTCCAGTTCATGCTCACCATCGTCAGTTGGTTCCTCCATCGTTGCACCTACTAGAGCAGCCCCACCCCAGATTGTGAGCGCGACATCATCTCAAGTGTATGGTGCATTATCAAGGCCCGTACCTACATCAGCTACGTCTTTGCGATAAGGTAACAGTAAAGGTATTAATGATATAACTTCAAATGAGAATGATGCATCCCTAGTTAACTTGAATGCATCATGTGTTGAGTTAACTGGTGATTTGAGCACATCACCTATTTTAGAGAATCTTGATACTATCATGAATGCGTCATGTGATCAAACAACTGAAATACCAACAATTTTGAGTGCACTCATTGAATTAACTATTGATGCAAAAGAATCAATGTTTAATCATTTTGATATGACCTCTAATCTTGGTGATGATTCTGTGTCGAATGACTTATTGCATGTTTGCTTATTTAAGCATGTTGTAGCATGTAAACTTGATGCAAGTAAGGTTTATTCACCAATGTTGGGATGGTTTAATGATGTCAATCTTTTGAAATGAATAAGAGCTTCACTTATATGTGCAAACTGAGTTGTAATATTTTCATGCCTTCTACTTCTTGTGATAATGTTTTGGCTTTAGATTTTATGAACTATGCAAGTTACTCATCTATTCATGTGTCATATGTGCAAAAATCAAGGGAAGTAAAAATGGATGACATATACATATACAACATGTACACCTTGTCTCTTTTGTTAGCCATATTTCAGACTAAGCAACGCCGAGGACGGCTTTGTTTTCAAGAAGGGGAGGATGATGAGGACATGATTACCTTGGATACGACCAAAAATATTGCATACATGTATATTTTTGAGGTGATTTCTAATGCAAACTATGCAATAATTTATTTATGTCATCCAGGACAAAAATACTTCACAAACTTTTGTGCCATGTCTAATTGCAGGTGTATGGGACATTTGTACAATCCACATATAAAGATAAGGGAGAAAGAGATGTTTACCTGCTGTTCAAAAAGTTCTCACGTCACTTTTGGCCCAAGAGAAGATAGAGTCCAAGTCTCTCACGTTCTGGACTCAGATTCGGACTGCACAGACATACCTGACTCAAAACGTCAATAACTTTTTCATACGGACTCCAAATTGGTTGATTCTTTTTTTGTTGGAAAATAGATTTTGTGCATTTTCCAACCCAATTGGAATCACCTTAAAATCCGTCCGGAGCGTTGAGTTATGGACGAAACAATCTGATGCTGCAGCAGAATCCGAGTCAAACTTACGTCACCTCCACTTGGGCCCATTGGCCTTGTACGACCTAGGGTTAGTTTTAGGCTGCCTTTGGACGTCCTCCCACCTCATTGGCCGCCACCCCTTGCTTCTATATAAGTAGATCCATCTAGTAGCTTTTCCCTTGGGATTTATTTAGTTAAAAGTTAGCCATTGCAACTTCGTGTACTTCGTTTGTGTCCAACGACCAGACCAAGACCGCCACGGATCCCCACCTTTATCAATACTTCATATATACTCGCAATATTCAGATTGCTTTATCATATTCTTGCTTGTTCTTCGATTGCTTGCAGAAATAGACCTTCGTGGTCAGGTTGATTGTGCTCCGGCGTGGTCAATAACCTCTTGGAGTTGGTTTACCGATTGGTAAGGCGCAACGTCGTGCACGTTTGTAGTCGGATCGTCAAAGTCGTCTCCACCAAATCGATAGTTATCATCTCATCGAAAGATCGGGACACCCTCGCCTCTATCACAACAACTCATAGCTCTCGCCTGCTTTAATGTAGCTCCATCGTCAGTGTGGAGCAGCATTGTTGTAGCACTGCTTGCTGCAACACAGCTTTGCCGCCGTCCATGGAAGCAACTCGTAGCCTCTCCTACTGTAACGCAGCTTCATCGTCGGTGTGGCAACAACGTCATTGTAGTGTCTGCTGCAACGTAGCTCCGCCGTCGACCATGGCAGTGGCGTCGTCCAAGCCTAGCCTGAAGTAGCGTAATGTGAGCGGCGATTGGGGTTGTAGCAGAGTGTCGTCTCCGAGAAGCCGTCTTCCAGCGAGCGGTGAGAAGAAGGTGGGGGTAATAGCAAAATTTGAGAAGTGAGATAGCCAATTGATGTGCGGCAAGGGAAGATGAAGACAAGGAGAAAAACCTGGACGGGTTCACTAGGGAATGAGGTTGGATGGGGTAAGCGGTTGGTGGCCCATGGGAACATGCATCGAGCGTTCAAGACGACTTATTAGCTGAGAAATCCGTCGGTCAAAAGTTAATGTTTCCCATACGCAAGTCACTTGAAAAATGATTTTGGGCCATTCAATTTTTTACCGTTGATTCCTGCTTTAAGATTCTTACTCTTTTTTACTTGGGCTATTTTGTGAGTTGATTTGGGATGTTTCTTTTTTATTAACCATGTATTTGGGTTAGTGGATTTGCTACTGGGCCGAAGCCCATTAATTATACAACCCAGGCCTCCCTCCTCTTCGATGTTTTTCTGTTTTTATGCATTTGTCTGATCTTTTTAAATTTCTTTCTATTAGTTGGTCTGTATTTTTATTTCCTTTTGTAGGTAATTTTGGGATGCTTGGTGAGTGTAAATGTGTATACACACAAATACTATGAAACATGTGCGAAAATTACACTATTATATGATTGTTTTTTTCATAGTGTAAAAGAAGCAATTATAGTGCAAAGTTGTATGGAAGTTTTAAAAAAATCATTATCTCTCTTCTTAAAAAGTAATACCAATGGCTCTAGATGGAGTAGCTTCCTCTGCGTCCGTGTAAGTGGTAGGAAATTATATTCCAGCGATTGATGTTGTAGAGCAAAAGTTTGGTTTCGAAGAAAGATTTAGTTGAGTTTACCTCAACTCTTTTCCAAAAGGTTTTCTGGCACAGTTTGACATGTACTTAATATCACTACAGTTTTACTATATTTAATTGATAGCTTAGAATTACCTCTTAATATAGATGATACTATACATCCATGCTGGATTTCTACTATTTAATATAGATATTCGAAAATAACTATTTAATATAGATGATATTGTACAACAATGCTGGATTTCAACTATTTAATATAGATCATTCACAAAAATACTGTTTAATGTAGTAGATGATAATGTACATCAATGCTGTATTTCAACTATTTAATAAGATATTTGAAAAAAATATTTAATATATATGATACTGGATTTCAACTACTCCCTCCATCCCAAAATTTATGTCTTGATACATCCGTATCTAGACAAATCTAAGACAAGAATTTTGAGACGGAGAGAGTATTTAATATAGATCATTCACAAAAATTACTATTTAATATAGTAGATGATAATGTACAGCAATGCTGGATTTCAACTCTTTAATACTGATCATTCACAAAAAAAACTATTTAATATGATTCAATCTTTCAGTCTCGAAAAAAATAAAAATAATACTACGAGTCACCCCCAAAACAGAAGTGTACAACGAGTCTACGCAGTTGCGTAAGCTTTCAATATGTTGACTTAGCTGTTGCTTCCGTTCTCGGTCTTCAATAATCATCATAGTCAAATACGATGGTTGTCCGTTGTCGCGGCAGGAACGCAGAAGACAAAAGCTAGAAGATTTTAAATCTTACAAGGCCCATCTTCCAACACCCATGTTCAGAATACAAAACTATGCACGCCCTGATCCTGCCAAGACATGCATCTTCACATGGTGCCAACATGTATTACAAAATAGTCGATTTGCTCGTCCGGTTCGCTCTCATCTGAGTACCACATGCGAATAAAAAAAGGAGCAAAAACGAAAACAAGTACTGTGCCCTACTTTGACCTTGACCTCGGTGCTGGGGATAGCCACTGTGCTATCGTCCAACGAAAGCGTCCAAGATATACCTCACTATCGACTGAGCTGTTACACTCGTTGGCAGCTGTATGCATGGCACCTAGCCAAGAGCCCAAGACGCACTAGTATTTCTCCAAATCTTCCTGAGCAAATGCGGTGAATTAATTCATGGCCCCTCTTGGTGCTGTAGATTCTCGTATCCATGCACACTAATGCTCGTTGTCCCAGAGAAGCCAAGGCGTAATCTTTCTTGCAACCTTTCTTGAACTGCGTAGTTCCCACGGAGTCGTCAACGGTGCACAATTTTGACATCTCCATGTGGCACTGTCACTTCGATCTGCAAGTGTTGCATTTCATTGTCGACGGTGGTGGTGGTGTGCTACCGCCTAGCCGCCTACCATCACCACTGCAGCCTCTCAAACACATGTGCACCACTCCATGGAAGAAGAAGAAGGGGACATCAAACCTCGAGCATCAAACTGATACGCATCGCTGTGACCATCTTGTTCACTCTTTTCTTGGGACATGGCTACAGTGGCGTGCGCATGCGCATGCGCGCTCTGAAACTGCGATCGGTGTGACCTGCCCACTGGCGCTCACGCGGAAGGCGCTGCCTATAAGAGGCGTGCTTATGCGTGCCGATACGCATAAGCCAGAAGCTCCTGATTGATTGTTAAACTAACAAGATAGTAGTTCGTGGTTGTCTCCGACTCTGACTGACAGAGGGTGAGGAGAGGAGGAGAAGACCGCGGTGGGGAAGGAAGCCATGGGGGAGGAGGAGGAGCAGAGGGAGAATGGCGGCGGGAGGAAGAACGGGACCAACAAGTACGCGGTGGCCTGCTCCATCATCGGCTCCATCATCTCCATCCTCATGGGCTACGGTGAGCACGACGGACCATCTTCTCCATCCTCCATCTATTCTGCAGGTGAACGACGAAGTGTGTTAATGGATGTGTGGTGCTGTGGACGCAGACAGCGGCGTGATGAGCGGCGCCATGCTGTTCATCAAGGAGGACCTCAAGACCAACGACACGCAGCTGCAGGTGCTCGCCGGCATCCTCAACGTCTGCGCGCTCGTGGGCTCCCTCACCGCCGGCCGCGTCTCCGACTGGGTCGGGCGGCGCCTCACCATCTCGCTCGCCGCCTGCATCTTCTTCGCGGGCTCCGTCCTCATGGGCCTCGCGCCCAACTTCGCCACGCTCCTGGTCGGCCGCTGCGTCGCCGGCGTCGGCGTCGGCTACGCCCTCATGATCGCGCCGGTGTACGCCGTCGAGATCGCGTCGGCCGAGATCCGTGGCTCGCTCACCTCGCTCCCCGAGATCTGCATCAGCTTCGGCATCCTCATAGGGTACGTGGCCAACTACTTCCTCGCCAAGCTGCCGCTGGTCTACGGCTGGCGCACCATGCTGGGGCTCGGCGCGCTCCCCAGTGCCCTGCTCGCCGTCGGCGTCCTGGCCATGCCGGAGTCGCCCCGGTGGCTCGTCATGCAGGGCCGAGCCGAGGAGGCGCTCGTTGTTCTCCTGAAAGTCTGCAACACGACGGAGGAGGCCGACGTGCGGCTCGCGGACATCAAGAGCGCCGCCGGGTTCGTCGAGGGCGACGCCGCGCCCGCGCCTCGCAGCGGCGGCAAGGGCGTGATGAAGGAGATGTTCCTGCACCCGACGCCGGCCGTCCGTCGCATCCTCGTGGCCGCCCTAGGCGTCCACTTCTTCCAGCATCTGACGGGCATCGAGGCCGTGGTGCTGTACAGCCCGCGGATCTTCAAGGCGGCCGGCATCGCCACCCGCAACCAGATCCTCGCGGCCACCATCGGCGTGGGCGTGACCAAGACGGTGTTCATCATGGTGGCGATCCTGCTCGTGGACCGCGTCGGCCGGCGGCCACTCTACCTGTCCAGCCTCGCCGGCATCATCGCGTCGATGGCCTGCCTCGGGCTGGGCCTCACCGTGATCGAGCGGTCGGCGCCGCACCACGGCGCGCCGTGGGCGGTGGCGCTGGCCATCGCCGCGGTGTTCACCTTCGTGGCGGCCTTCTCCATCGGCGTGGGGCCCATCACGTGGGCCTACAGCTCGGAGGTGTACCCGCTCCGGCTGCGCGCGCAGGGCGCCAGCGTCGGCGTGGCCATCAACCGCATAATGAACGCCGGCGTGTCCATGACCTTCGTCACCCTGTACAAGGCGATCACCATCGGCGGCGCCTTCTTCCTCTTCGCGGGCCTGGCGGTGGTGGCCGCCGCCTTCTTCTACTTCTTCTGCCCGGAGACGCAGGGCAGGGCGCTGGAGGAGATCGAGGAGGTGTTCAGCCGCGGGTGGCGCGCGCGGCAGAGGCAGCAGGCGCCGTCGCCGTCGTCGGTGGAGCTGCCGCCGGTGCCCGACAGCAAGGCGCGGCCATGATCGCTCATGGAATGCTAGTAGTATTATGTAGTAGTGTTTGACGCTACAAACCTTTTACCGGGACGTGTCTGTGCCAGAGTTGGCATGCCCGTATGACATGAACTGTTCAGGAGATGGAGAAGTGAATTGTCCTCGTATGATTTTAGCTTTTATAGTGCTGCACTTTGGGGGGTTTATAAACATATGACAGTAACCTAGCAGTACTGTCTAGTAGCTGTCCTATTCCTAAGCCTTGCCCCCTGACTTATCCAAATCGATCTATCACTCTGAAGAGACACTTGCTCTTATGATAAGTACTACAAGTCCTATAAATAGTATACTCTCAACTGCAAATTAAATTAAATTATAACTTTGTTCTAAATGACACCTTCTTCTTATTTGACCAGGGTTTTCGGATTGTTGGAATAACAAGCAATGCAATTTTTTCAAAATAATTTAATCCAGATTAATAGGATGACTATAGTTCTAACAAAATTAAGCACATAAGGTAGACTCGTCATCTGAGTGCATATAAAACAGAGAACTAACATATCTATGGGATTTTCATGAATACAAACACAATATATCCAATAAAAGGACAACCATGAGTCAGAGACGAGTTCCAGAGGCTACAAACATATGACGCGTGCGCAAGGATGGTAGAGGAGAACGCGTGTATTAGTCATCTTCTCATGCTATAAGCAAGAGTCTTAACTCAATCCAACCCTATATGTCTTAGTTTTTACTACTCTCTCTGTGCCATAATGTAAGACGTGCACTAGTGTCAAAAAACATCTTAATTATGAGACACAGGGACTAGTTTATAAGGCGGCCCGTTTTTATTCAATTAGAACGGTGAGAGATGGTTTGGCATTTTTTTTCCCGCAAAGTTTATATCTTGCTTACATCAAGAGAACCTACATGATCGACGAAGTGGACTGGCCCAATAAGTATGATATGAGCTGTTTTCCGAAGCTTCCAACAGTGGTTCATGGAATCCTACACCCGGTTTTGGCTAGTTTTGAGAAGGTTTCAAGCATTTTTTTCTTTTACTTTTTATATTATTCTATATCAATTTTCAGTACTATTTTTGGGTTTTTTTCGATTTTTCTATTACTTTATTTCCTTTTTATTTTTCAAAATGCATGTTGACACGTTGAACTTTGGTATACATGTTGAACATTCTTTAGATACACTTTGAACATTTTTAAATATATGCTCACCATTCTTTATCAAAATACATGTTGAACTCTTTTGTAAAATGGAAATTGAATATTTTGAAAATGGACCGTGGACTCTTTTAAACACACACTGAGCATTTTTTTTAAAACTATGAGAATAATATTATTGTATGAACATGTTTAAAAAATGTCATACACATATATTTCTAAACGAATGAACATTTCTTCAATGCGATGAACATTTTTTTAGATGCTATGAATATTTTTGAACAATTACAGAATTGTTTTACTTTACATGAACATTTTAATGCGTGGTGATTTAATTTTTTTAAGTATAATAGATGTGGAAATATATATAAATTTACAAGTTATCAAAATATAAACAAAACTAAAGTAATTCTAAAAAATATAACAATATTAATTCATAATCCAAAAGCCGAAGCCAAAAGTCACTATAGGATTTTTTTTGCTTGCCAAATTAGAAAAACTGCAAAAGCTGAGCACAAGCCCAAACAAACAGGCCTAAAAGATTTCTATAGTGCCCTACGCCAAACAACAAGGTGCTCTAAAAACCCTTTGTTGGATCACCGATTTCTGTTCTGTTTGTGCATGGTACCACAGACGTAAGCCTCTTCGATGCCTAAGAATTTTAGAATATTTTGAATATTTTTAGCATTTTTATTCCGAATTTACTATTTATGCGAGTGCATACGAGCTCGTGTGCGGAAAGCAAATTTTGGACAAATATTTCATTTTGCTAAGACAACATTTTGATCAATAACCTCTGTTCATACTACTTATGTTTTGTCTTCATGTAACTTGTACCACGATATATATTTTCATAATAATTTAGTTATTTGTGATTTTGTATGCATAGACATACCTCGTTCATTCATTATTATTAGATGTATTTTTTTTTTGCTGCTGTAGGTGTATTTGCTTTAGGTAGATTCTGGATTATTATGTGTTTTTACTTTTTATCCCAGTAGTTTATAATTAAACCCCCTCCCTCCGAATTGGTAAGACCATTAATTAATTGTCAATAGTTACCTCTCTAATCAATGTTGTTACCAGGGGATAGCCGCAAAAAAAGATGTTGTTACCAGGGGCATTTCTATCATAAAGTACCTTTCTAACAATTTTGACCCTTCGGGCAATGAGGCTTAGGAAAATACACATACAAAAGTGACCCTTGGGACATTGTCACAATCTTCATAACAAAATTTTGACCGCTAATATTTACCACAAAATGAAATGAGCCCTAAATAAGACCATGTTTTCTACTGTAATCTCATAAGTGATGATTTAATCAACATCTAAGTCCATTTTTTACGCAATCATATTAACTTGTTAGAATATTTATGCCCCTGTTGCAATGCATGGAATTTTTTTTTTTGAAGTGGACAAGTGACACGTTTTCCTTCCAACCATCCAACAGCACATTGATTCTCACAGTAATTATTTAAATTTGAATAGATGCTTTTGAAAGAACAGAAAAGCTCAAAAGGTGTGATAAGTAAGCAGACTACATTTCCACTGTTCACACAAGTCCACGCCCAACATTCAAGAAACAAGCATCTAAAAAAACCATGTGGTAAGCAATCGAAAATATCTATAAAAAACAAGCATCTAGAAAACATTCAAAAAACCAGTGAAAGTCCATCTAGTTCAAAGAAAAGCTCCAAGCCCATGAAGTTCGCAAAGAAAGGTCGAAGCCCATCACTGTGTTGACCTCAAGCCCCTCAAGGTGTTCGAGGCTTAGATCCCGCGCCGCCGTGGCCTCCATCTCCGCCGCCGCCGGCGCTGCGAAGGTCCTCGCTCACAAGGTTTCCCCTCTCTTGCCTCTCTGACTCTTCCCGTCAGGTCCTCCGCTTGCCTCCCCCGTCCGTCGCAGAGGGAGCACGCCGCCGACGCAGCAGCAGCAGCAGCACGCACGCCGCCGTCAGGTCCTCCGCCTTTTCAGTGTGGGAGAGTCGAATTTAGGGCTAATATTTCCCCATTACTTTGATGCATTTGCTGCGAAACCTCTGTGCATAATCCAAAAGTTCGACCTATTTCTTAAGCTAATTTTTGGTGCCTGTGATCTTTGCAGCCGATGATCTTATCAATAATGCCCGAGTGCAGGCCATCATCTGGGGTCCTCAAACATCGACAGAAACAGATTTCCTATCCTACCTGGGCCGCCGCCACCGCATTCCGGTTCTCTCCTTCTCCGGCATTTCCCCAACATCCTGCGCCTTCTGGCTAGAAGATCTCGCAACAGCTCCCAGGGGTCACGGCAAGATTGGCTTTACACTTGACAATGGCACTATAACATTTCTTAGTCCAAAAACTGGTAGTAGACGAAATGGCAGGAAATTACAGACAGGAAAAGCAAGGATGAACTGCACAAGCCATAATAAGACGTTGCTCAGGATTGCCGTGCCGCAGAAAGAAGGTTTTGAAGATTTTGTGCATGTTGCCGATCCGAATACCAGTTACCAAAAGGTCACTGGCTACAGCATTGATATCTTCGAAGCCGCTATGAAGCAGCTACGTCGTCCACCACGCTATGAGTTTTATGTCTTCCATGGTTCCTATGATGCACTAGTAGGCAACGTGTCTTCAGGGGTTAGTGAGCTTTACTCATACATACTTGCATGGTTTGACTTGTAAAATTTACCTTTTTGCTACTAGATCCATTTTGACCCCTATTTTCTGGTTGATAACAGGTGTATGATGCAGCAGTTGGTGATGTTAGCATAACTCCTGATCGAGCTGCTGACACAGATTTTACAATGCCATACACACAATCTGGAGTGTTTATGCTTGTGCTCGCTCAGGACGAGCCAGAAACAGTTGAGTGGAAATTTGTGAAGCCACTGAGTTCGGCACTTTGGTTTACAACTGTGGGCTTCTTCTTCTATACTGGCTTTGTTGTGTGGATGATTGAGCGCTCCAGAAATCAAGAGTACCAGGGATCAAATTTGAGACAGTTCAGCACCGCTTCTTACTTCGCTTTCTCTACTTTGACATTTTCACAAGGTTAGCACTTCATACTTAAACTTCTTCGCAATATTTGATGTCTGATAAGAGATTCAATTAGTTTACTACAGTAGTCATGTACTAAGTTTCTTGGTTATTCCATGCGCAGCTCAGACTATTAGAAGCCCCTTGTCAAAAATTGTTGTGGTGGTATGGTGCTTTGTGGTTCTGATTGTAGTGCAGAGTTACACAGCAAGCTTGTCAGCCATACTAACCGCAAAGAGCCGCCGGCATTCAGTGACAGATCTGAACCAGCTCCAGCTCAGGAATGGCTCTGTTGGACACCAAGAGGGGTCATTTCTGCGGTCCATCTTGATAAAAAATTATTATTTCGACAAAGATAGGTTACAGAGCTACATAAAGAAAGAGGACTATGCTGATGCTTTGCGAAATGGATCGGTATCAGCTATCGTTGATGAGCTTCCCTTCTTGACATCATTCCTCTCTGATCCTCGGAATAAGGAAGACTTTAGGATGGTTAATCTCATGTACATGACTCCTGGATTTGGTTTTGTAAGCTTCTCAATCTAAAGCTTAGTATATTCAGAGTTTCGTCCTTTTAAGTGCTATGTTGCATCCCTTCTTGTACACACTGGCATGTACAACCACTTGTTCATTTATGTCATGCTTTTTTTACCTCGATCACGCCTGTCATTTTGTCTCAAAATGTAATACTATCATGATTGTTTTTCGACTATGTACATCTCCATGCCACTAAATTATATCCAAGTTCCGGGTTTATCTACAGCCATGCTTACCTTTTATCTGCAGGCATTCTGTCTAGGTTCACCGCTGGTGCATGATCTTTCTACTGCCATCTTGAAAATAACTGGAGGCGATGAGGGATTGAGGATTCAAAGAAAATGGTTAGGCGCAGATCCACTGTCGTCGTCGGCCAGTGACGGCAGCCCCGAACCGAGTTCCACACAAATCAATTTGCCAAGCGTAGCTGGTGCCTTCGTCAGCACCGGAGTTATCTCAACTCTCATGTTGCTGGTAAGCATTGGGAGGCTGATTCATGCCAGCCGCACCAGCGGGAGAATATCCGATGTGGAAAGTGTCAATTGTCATGGTGGTGACGGCGTCGGCCAAGCTTCGGTTCACTTGGAGAATGGCAGCATAGGTCAAAGTTCTGCTGCCTCTGATCAACCCCTCTGTGAGGCCGTGAATAGCGAGTCCCATGGGCGTTTTGAGAATGCTGGCGGACACGAGGCTTGTCCAGTGCGGCAGAATGGCATGCATAGGGGCTCTGCAACTGCAGAGTCCATCCAGATTGAGATGAGAACTGTCTGAGATAAAGTTGATAGGGAAGTGCAGTATCCTCAAGGTGTGTTGTGAACATGTGATCCTTATTTTCGAGTACCTGTTATGTTGCCTTGAATTTGTGATGAATACTTATAGTAGTGTTTAGCAGAGTGTAAGGTTTTGCCACAGTCAGCTAGTTTTGTAAAGTAGTAGTAGTAGTACTACTACTACTACTACTACTACTACTATACTACTATTACTATTGTTTCGTGTAGTGAGTCGCTCACTCGGTTGTTATTATCGAGGGTTTTCGCATGAGGGATATAATTAACTAGTATGAACTGGTGATTTCCTTTCAAGTTTTTATCCAGTACTTATTGATCTTCTGGCATCTGCAGGCGGATGCACACATCCATCCTCAGTATGATTTGCTTCTTGTTTTTGTTGTCCCTCTTCCTCTTCTTTGCTTTTTCCCATTTGTGATCTTCACGTTGCAGTTTGTCAATCTCACCCCTCTTCCAGTTCCCAAGGACTCCTAGGATATGATAACTATGGACTTCATTGACAGGCTCCCGCAATCCAGCAAGTTGGATTGCATGCTAGTTATAGTGGACAATCACATCAAGTTCGTCCACTTCCTGTCGTTGGCTCACCCATATACAACTTCCAAGGTAGCCCTCTGCATGAACCAAATCTACAAGCTTCCTGGATTTCGAGGCGCTATGTCTCTGACCGCGACATAGCCTTCACGAGCCAATTTTGACAAGAGCTGTCCAAGTACATTGGCATTGAGCCAGTACAGGCTACAACCAGTACTTGCTCTATCTGCATTCCTGGATTGAGGAACGCGTGGTGATCCACAATCCCTTTCAGCAGCACCTAAACCATATCCAACAGTTCCTTCGCCGTTGTGGACCTAAGATCATCTACAGCGGCAATCATCTAATTTGGCCCGCTAAACGCCCGCGGACGCGCCCGGTCAGTGTCCAGGCGCGTCCGCTTTGAGCCCTCATTTGCCCGCCCGCATATCCACGCGCCTCAAATTGGCCTCCTCACTTTTAGGCATTTCGACAAACAGGTTATGTGCGGTACGGCTAGAGCGCGCGAAAGACGGACACGTCGACGGCCGGCCCTCCAGTATGAAACCAGCAGCGGCAGTGGTTAATATCAACCAGCAGTGACAGTAGTTCATATCTTTAAACACTGTGACTTTCTTAAATCCTTTACTTCAATGAAGTGATTCATATCAACCAAAGCAAACAAATATTTAACATGAAAATCCTTCTCAGCTTCAAGAATTTTATTTTGGCAACTACTTTTATCAAATTGTTTCTTCCTCAAAGCATGAAGTTTTACTTGAAATTATAGGGAATAGTAATTGTTTTGTGGGGAGTAGGCACTAGTACCGGAGGGGCCCCTAGATCTTCCCCGCCTGGTCCCACTGCCAGGCCGCACAAACTGCAAAAACGCGAATCGCAATGCAAAGAACACCCAACGGCATATGCCAAACTAAAACTCAGCTAGCTGAGTTTTAGCAGAACCTTATAAATTATGTTTAGAAAAACTTGATATGTAGAGTGAGAGCTAAATTACACGAAACCACTCTTACATGGACACCACGCGTGCCGGTTCGTCGACCGACTGCCCAATCGAATGGCCCCCAACAGGTACTACGATTTCCTCCGAAGCAGCGGCAGGAACAACGCTCTCCTCCGAATCTTTGGAATCGACGGTATCTTTTTTTTCGAAACGGAGGCAAAAGCTTTGCCTCATCGATTAATTAAGAAGAAGAGAATTGCCCAGTTAATTAACGGAAAACCGGGCGAAAACCGATACATATCGACCACATGCGAACTACTCACTAAGGAACAAACTCCATGACCCAACGGTCAACCCGACAAACAGGCATAACATGTAACAAAACAAACCCTCACACTTCGATGTCTCAAAGAGACACCCAACGGAACCAAGGTTGAATACATCGGACGTCACCAAATCCACGAAGATGCCAGACGGAGATGGAGGATGGCGGGATTGAGTATCTTCCATTAAGCAGCCGCTGACGCCTTACCAATGACGCCACACTTCTTGCCTATGGCCCTGAGAGCCTTCTTCACCTTCTTTACTTTGCCCGTAGAACCCTCTTCCACTAGGAGGCAAGCAACCGCCTTGACAGACCCAGGACAAGCTGCATCCAAGGAGGCGAGCAAGCGGCCAAGCTTTTTCACAAAGACCACCTCGTCAATACATGCCAAAATAGCATCACGGTCAAAGATGGGCGGCCGGATGAGTTTCAGCGCCTCAGGATTAGGTGCCAGAGGACCTACCTCATCATCCTTGGCACCCACAGACGCCACCTAGCCAACAACCTCAGGTGAGAGAGCAATAGCAGCATCCAAACCTCACACTGTCCATAAAGTCGAGCGACTGAATGGGCTCCATCGACGATGGTGAGGTCGCAGTTGGCAACACTAAGCACCCTACAAGCGACCCCATCTCCTTAGGAAGCACCATCGAAATAGGCGAAGTAGGCTCCCCACAAATTTTCTGCAGCTCAGGCATAATCTGCAGCACCGGAGCCACGACCTTGACAATAGCTTCACCCTCAGAAGCAATTGGCACAACAGGCAACGACAACCGACAGGATGTAGCACGAGGGGAGAGATCTCCATACATGCATGCTTCCCCATCGGCAGAACCAACTTGGATCTCAGGTAGTAGGGACACATCAGGCACAACCCAAATCTAAAGCTCAGGCAGCGAAGACACATCCGGCACCACCTCTAGTTTGGCGAGAGCGGCCTTCGCCCTCCCCAAAACACTCCCGACTCGTGCAAGGCAGTCATAAAGCTCGGTGCGAAGCAGCTCTGTCTCCTCCGCCAACCCGACTTGCTCAGTCGAGATAGACTGGAACTGCACATTTGTCTTGGAGATGTCACTGGTGGATGCAGGTGATGGAGTAGGACATTGGAGCGGCGAAGCTTGGTGAACATGCTTCTTAGCACGGCAGAAGTGGGCGATATGGCTGGATCGAAGACAATCCATGCATCGAATTGGATCCCTACAGGAGTATGCCCGATGACCTCGGCACAAGCATCGGAAACACCTATCTCTCAGCCACGCCGGAGGGGGACGTCGCACATTGACAGCACCAGCAGGGTGTTGACACCAGATTTTGGCATGGTTAAGAACTTAATTAATATGGCCTCAAATGGTGAAGTGATCTACATAAAAAAGTTTCGTATTGTCGATATGAACATCTTTGAAGTTTGGGCCATCGCCATCCGATCTCATCTCGAAGGCAGAAGTTGTGTTCGAAATACTGAGATTTTGTATTCAGAACACTATTCGGCTCATTACGCCCCCAAGACCATCTCTTATGGAAAAATGATCTACACGGGTTGTCTTCGCCTCGTCGAAACTATCGATTTTGATATAAAAATCGTGCCAATCCGAGTTCGTATGCAAAAGTTAGAGCCATCGGAATACAACTCTGTCAAGAGTTGGAAAATGCCGCGCCCCACAAGACGCCATGTCTGATGGGTAGCGTGAGTATCGCCTGTTTTGCGCGAGGTAGCGCGAATAATAGCCTGCTTTGCACGAGCGATTTGACCCTCAGAAATGACTTCTGATCAAAAAACGTTCAACATGAAAGTTTTTTGTCTCGTCGAAGCGGTCAAGATTGCTTTTGGACTCGTTTCCATCCTAGGTCGTTTACCACCACAAAATGACCCGCAAGGTGCAGCCAGTTTAAACTGAACAATTTTGAAAAGTTCGGATAAAACCAATCCAAATTTGACTAGGGTTTTGGACGTGAATCCAAGCCTTTTCCTTGCACGGGAAGTCCAGCCGCCTCTTATATACCTAAGTGGTGACGGCCGATTGAACGAACAACACACAATCGATCAATTCATCTACCACTTTTTACCCTTTACCTTTTCTCCTTAACCCTAGTTCTTCTTCTTCTTCTCGTTCTTCGTTTCCAGGGCGGCGAACCTCGAGACCCTAGGGACGGTCAGGCCGACCTAGGGCAGCCCATAGCCGCCGCTACCGACGGGTCCCTCCCGGCGCAGGGGTTTCGGTGTACAAAAGCGCCCTTGATTGTCTTATGCATCGCACTTCCGGCCGGGTCTCCTTCGACGTGAGCTGCGGTGCATCACCCCCGACATCGAGGGTACACGGTGACGTGTTCGTGGGCGAACACACTTTTTGGCGACTCCTGGGATTTAAGCTTTGAACGGTCTCCAGCCCGTTCTTGCTACGAAGAGATCGTCATCAAGTTGCTGCAATCTACAAAGATAATATGAATACCCAATTCCCCTTTATAGATGCAAATAATCCATATGTTGTTGTTGGACCACCTAATGATCATAATGTATCGGCTAGCCCTAGTTTTATCAATCATGCATCTAATTATGCGCATGGGCCGATGCAAAACAATCTTCATGCTTCAAATTCTTATGATTTTAGCAACATACAACATATGTATCCAAACTTTCATGCATCGGCAACCCCACAAATCCATATGCCGATAACAACATGATGGGTTTGGTTAATCAATTTTAAACACCTCACGTTAAAATTTCCAATAGCATATAAGAAAGTGTTTCACCTTTTTATTCATCGGCAACTAATTTGCAATATGTGAATCCAACCTTGCCGATGGATGGGAGAATTGGTAATGCTACTACTAGCTATTCAGCCAGTTACTCTTAACCAGCAAATGTTACACCTCATGTTAGTAATTTTTTAGCACCGTATGCAACTGTAGATGTTCATAATTCGGCCCCGCATCTTCATGGTCATAGCCGAATAAGTGAAAATTTTACAAGAATACATGTGCCGTCTGAAGGAAATATGCCCTAGAGGCAACAATAAAGTCATTATTTATATTTCCTTATATCATGATAAATGTTTATTATTCATGCTAGAATTGTATTAACCGAAAACTTAGTACATGTGTGAATACATAGACAAACAAAGTGTCACTAGTATGCCTCTACTTGACTAGCTCATTGAATCAAAGATGGTTAAGTTTCCTAGCCATAGACATGAATTGTCATTTGATTAACGGGATCACATCATTAGAGAATGATGTGATTTGACCCATTCCGTTAGCTTAGCACTTGATCGTTTAGTATGTTGCTATTTCTTTCTTCATGACTTATACATGTTCATATGACTATGAGAGTATGCAACTCCCGAATACCAGAGGAACACTTTGTGTGCTACCAAACGTCACAACGTAACTGGGTGATTATAAAGGTGCTCTACAGGTGTCTCCGATGGTAATTGTTGAGTTGGCATAGATCGAGATTAGGATTTGTCACTTCGATTGTTGTAGAGGTATCTCTGGGCCCTCACGGTAATGCACATCACTATAAGCCTTGCAAGCAATGTGACTAATGAGTTAGTTGCGGGATGATGCATTAAGTAACGAGTAAAGAGACTTGCCGGTAACGAGATTGAACTAGGTATTGAGATACCGATGATCGAATCTCGGGCAAGTAACATACCGATGACAAAGGGAACAACATATGTTGTTATGCGGTTTGACCGATAAAGATCTTCGTAGAATATGTAGGAACCAATATGAGCATCCAGTTTCCACTATTGGTTATTGACCGGAGACGTGTCTCGGTCATGTCTACATAGTTCTCGAACCCGTAGGGTCCGCACGCTTAACGTTCGGTGACGATCAGTATTATGAGTTTATGTGTTTTGATGTACCGAAGGTAGTTCAGAGTCCCGGATATGATCACAGACATGACGAGGAGTCTCGAAATGGTCGAGACATAAAGATTGATATATTGGACGGCTATATTCGGACACCGGAAGTGTTCCGGATGGTTTCGGAGAAAACAGGAGTGCCGGAGCGTTACCGGAACCCCCCAGGAGAACTAATGGGCCACATGGGACCTAGAGGAGAGAGAGAGAGAGGGCCGGCCAGGGCAGGCCGAGCGCCCCCTCCCCCTCTGGTCCGAATTGGACTAGGGAAGCCTAAAGGAAATATGCCCTAGAGGCAATAATAAAGTTGTTATTTATATTTCCTATATCATGATAAATGTTTATTATTCATGCTAGAATTGTATTAACCGGAAACTTAGTACATGTGTGAATACATAGACAAACAGAGTGTCACTAGTATGCCTCTACTTGACTAGCTCGTTGAATCAAAGATGGTTAAGTTTCCTAGCCATAGCCATGAGTTGTCATTTGATTAACGGGATCACATCATTAGTGAATGATGTGATTGACTTGACCCATTCCGTTAGCTTAGCACTTGATCGTTTAGTATGTTGCTATTGCTTTCTTCATGACTTATACATGTTCCTATGACTATGAGATTATGCAATTCCCGAATACCAGAGGAACACTTTGTGTGCTACCAAACGTCACAACGTAACTGGTTGATTATAAAGGTGCTCTACAGGTGTCTCCGATGTTACTTGTTGAGTTGGCATAGATCAAGATTAGGATTTGTCACTTCGATTGTCGAAGAGGTATCTCTAGGCCCTCTCGGTAATGCACATCACTATAAGCCTTGCAAGCAATGTGATTAATGAGTTAGTTGCGGGATGATGCATTACGAAATGAGTGAAGAGACTTGCCGATAACGAGATTGAACTAGGTATTGAGATACTGACGATCGAATCTCGGGCAAGTAACATGCCGATGACAAAGGGAACAACGTATGTTGTTATGCGGTTTGACCGATAAATATCTTCATAGAATATGTAGGAACCAATATGAGCATCCACGTTCCACTATTGGTTATTGACCGGAGACGTGTCTCGGTCATGTCTACATAGTTCTCGAACCCGTAGGGTCCGCACGCTTAACGTTCGCGGTGTGATCGGTATTATGAGTTTATGTGTTTTGATGTACCGAATGTAGTTCAGAGTCCCGGATATGATCACGGACATGACGAGGAGTCTCGAAATGGTCGAGACATAAAGATTGATATATTGGACGGCTATATACGGAGACCGGAAGTCTTCGAGATGGTTTTGGAGAAAACCGGAGTGCCGGAGGGTTACCGGAACCCCCCCGGGAGAGCTAATGGGCCACATGGGCCTTAGAGGAGAGAGGGAGGGCCGGCCAGGGCAGGCAGAGCGCCCCCTCCCCCTCTAGTCCGAATTGGACTAGGGAAGGGTGAAGGAACTATGCCCTGGAGGCAATAATAAAGTTGTTATTTATACTTCCTTATATCATGATAAATGTTTATTGTTCATTCTAGAATTGTATTAACCGAAAACTTAGTACATGTGTGAATACATAGACAAAAAGAGTGTCACTAGTATGCCTCTACTTGACTAGCTCGTTGAATCAAAGATGGTTAAGTTTCCTAGCCATAGACATGAGTTGTCATTTGATTAACGGGATCACATCATTAGAGAATGATGTGATTGACTTGACCCATTCCGTTAGCTTAGCATTTGACCGTTTAGTATGTTGCTATTGCTTTCTTCATGACTTATACATGTTCCTATGACTATGAGATTATGCAACTCACGAATACCAGAGGAACACTTTGTGTGCTACCAAACGTCACAACGTAACTGGGTGATTATAAAGGTGCTCTACAGGTGTCTCCGATGGTACTTGTTGAGTTGGCACAGATCGAGATTAGGATTTGTCACTTCGATTGTCGGAGAGGTATCTCTGGGCCCTCTCGGTAAGGCACTTCAGTATAATCCTTGCAAGAAATGTGACTAATGAGTTAGTTGTGGGATGATGCATTACGGAACGAGTAAAGAGACTTGCCGGTAACGAGATTGAACTAGGTATTGAGATACCGACGATCGAATCTCGGGCAAGTAACATACCGATGACAAAGGGAACAACGTATGTTGTTATGCGTTTTGACCGATAAAGATCTTCGTAGAATATTTAGGAACCAATATGAGCATCCAGGTTCCGCTATTGGTTATTGACCAGAGACGTGGCTCGGTCATGTCTACATAGTTCTCGAACCCGTAGGGTCCGCACGCTTAACGTTCGGTGACGATCGATATTATGAGTTTATGTGTTTTTATGTACCCAAGGTAGTTCGGAGTCTCGGATATGATCACAGACATGACGAGGAGTCTCGAAATGGTTGAGACATAAAGATTGATATATTGGACGGCTATATTCGGACACCGGAAGTGTTCCGGATGGTTTCGGAGAAAACCGGAGTGCCGGAGGGTTACCGGAACCCGCCGGGAGAACTAATGGGCCACATGGGCCTTAGAGGAGAGAGAGAGGGCCGGCCAGGGCAGGCCGAGCGCCCCCTCCCCCTCTGGTCCGAATTGGACTAGGGAAGGGTGAAGGAAATATGCCCTAGAGGCAATAATAAAGTTGTTATTTATATTTCCTTATATCATGATAAATGTTTATTATTCATGCTAGAATTGTATTAACCGGAAACTTAGTACATGTGTGAATACATAGACAAACAGAGTGTCACTAGTATGCCTCTACTTGACTAGCTCGTTGAATCGAAGATGGTTAAGTTTCCTAGCCATAGACATGAGTTGTCATTTGATTAACGGGATCACATCATTAGGGAATGATGTGATTGCCTTTACCCATTCCGTTAGCTTAGCACTTGATCGTTTAGTATGTTGCTATTGATTTCTTCATGACTTATACATGTTCCTTTAACTATGAGATTATGCAACTCCCGAATACCATAGGAACACTTTGTGTGCTACCAAACGTCACAACGTAACTGGGTGATTATAAAGGTGCTCTACAGGTGTCTCCGATGGTAATTGTTGAGTTGGCATAGATCGAGATTAGGATTTGTCACTTCAATTGTCGGAGAGGTATCTCAGGGCCCTCTCGGTAATGCACATCACTATAAGCCTTGCAAGCAATGTGATTAATGAGTTAGTTGCGGGATGATGCATTACGAAACGAGTAAAGAGAATTGCTGATAACGAGATTGAACTTGGTATTGAGATACCGACGATCGAATCTCGGGCAAGTAACATACCGATGACCAAGGGAACAACGTATGTTGTTATGCAGTTTGACCGACAAAGATCTTCGTAGAATATGTAGGAACCAATATGAGCATCCAGGTTCCGCTATTGGTTATTGACCGGAGACGTGTCTCGGTCATGTCTACATAGTTCTAGAACCCGTAGGGTCGGCACGCTTAACGTTCAGTGACGATCGGTATTATGAGTTTATGTGTTTTGATGTACCAAAGGTAATTTGGAGTCCCGGATATGACCACGGACATGACGAGGAGTCTCGAAATAGTCGGGACATAAAGATTGATATATTGGACGGCTATATTCGGACACCGGAAGTGTTCCGGATGGTTTCGGAGAAAACCGGAGTGCCGGAGGGTTACCGGAACCCCCCGGGAGAACTAATGGGCCACATGGGCCTTAGAGGAGAGAGAGAGGGCCGGCCAGGGCAGGCCGACCGCCCCCTCCCCTTCTAGTCCGAATTGGACTAGGGAAGGGTGAAGGAAATATGCCCTGGAGGCAATAATAAAGTTGTTATTTATATTTCCTTATATCATGATAAATGTTTATTGTTCATGCTAGAATTGTATTAACCGGAAACTTAGTACATGTGTGAATACATAGACAAACAGAGTGTCACTAGTATGCCTCTACTTGACTAGCTCGTTGAATCAAATATGGTTAAGTTTCCTAGCCATAGACATGAGGTGTCATTTGATTAATGGGATCACATCATTAGAGAATGATGTGATTGACTTTACTCATTCTGTTAGCTTAGCACTTGATCGTTTAGTATGTTGCTATTGCTTTCTTCATGACTTATACATGTTCCTATGACTATGAGATTATGCAACTCCCGAATACCAGAGGAACACTTTGTGTGCTACCAACTGTCACAACGTAACTAGGTGATTATAAAGATGCTCTACAGGTGTCTCCGATGGTACTTGTTGAGTTGGCATAGATCGAGATTAGGATTTGTCACTTTAATTGTCGGAGAGGTATCTCTGGGCCCTCTCGGTAATGCACATCACTATAAGCCTTGCAAGCATTGTGACTAATGAGTTAGTTGCGGGGTGATGCATTACGGAACGAGTAAAGAGACTTGCCGATAATGAGATTGAACTAGGTATTGAGATACCGACGATTGAATCTCAGGCAAGTAACATACCGATGACAAAGGGAACAACGTATGTTGTTATGCGGTTTGACCGATAAAGATCTTCATAGAATATGTAGGAACCAATTGAGCATCCAGCTTCCGCTATTGGTTATTGACCGGAGACGTGTCTCGTTCATGTCTACATAGTTCTCGAACCCGTAGGGTCCGCACGCTTAACGTTTGGTGACAATCAGTATTATGAGTTTATGTGTTTTGATGTACCGAATGTAGTTCAGAGTCCCGGATATGATCACGGACATGACGAGGAGTCTCGAAATTGTCGAGACTTAAAGATTGATATATTGGACGGCTATATTCAGACACCGAAAGTGTTCCGGATGGTTTCGGAGAAAACCGGAGTGCCAGAGGGTCACCGGAACCCCCCGGGAGAGCTAATGGGCCACATAGGCCTTAGAGGAGAGAGAGAGAGAGAGAGAGAGGGCTGACCAGGGCAGGCAGAGCGCCCCCTCCCCCTCTAGTCCGAATTGGACTAGGGAAGGGTGAAGGAAATATGCCATGGAGGCAATAATAAAGTTGTTATTTATATTTCCTTATATCATGATAAATGTTTATTATTCATCCTAGAATTGTATTAACTGGAAACTTAGTACATGTGTGAATACATAGACAAATAGAGTGTCACTAGTATGCCTCTACTTAACTAGCTCGTTGAATCAAAGATGGTTAAGTTTCCTAGCCATAGACATGAGTTGTCATTTGATTAACGGGATCACATCATGAGAGAATGATGTGATTGACTTGACCCATTCCGTTAGCTTCGCACCGGATGGTTTAGTATGTTGCTATTGCTGTCTTCATGACTTATACATGTTCCTATGACTATGAGATTATGCAACTCCCGAATCTGAGAGGAACACTTTGTGTGCTACCAAACGTCACAACGTAATCGGGTGATTATAAAGGTGCTCTACAGGTGTCTCTGATGGTACTTGTTGAGTTGGCATAGATCGAGATTAGGATTTGTCACTTCGATTGTCGGAGAGGTATCTCTAGGCCCTCTCGGTAATGCAGATCACTATAAGTCTTGCAAGCAATGTGACTAATGAGTTAGTTGCGGGATGATGCATTACAGAACGAGTAAAGAGACTTGCCGGTAACGAGATTGAACTAGTTATTGAGATACCGACGATTGAATCTCGGGCAACTAACATATCGATGACAAAGGGAACAACGTATGTTGTTATGCGGTTCGACCGATAAAGATCTTTGTGGAATATGTAGGAACCAATATGAGCATCCAGGTTCCGCTATTGGTTATTGACTGGAGATGTGTCTCGGTCATGTCTACATAGTTCTCGAACCCGTAGGGTCCGCACGCTTAACATTCGGTGACGATCGGTATTATGAGTTTATGTGTTTTGATGTACCGAAGGTAGTTCGGTGTCCCGGATATGATCACGGACATGACGAGGAGTCTCGAAATGGTCGATACATAAAGATTGATATATTGGACGGCTATATTCGGACACCGGAAGTGTTTCGGATGGTTTCGGAGAAAACCGGACTGCCAGAGGGTTACCGGAACCCCCCGGGAGAACTAGTGGGCCACATGGGCCTTAGTGGAGAGAGAGAGGGCTGGCCAGGGCAGGCCGCGCGCCCCCTCCCCTTCTGGTGTGACTTGGACTAGGGAGGGGGGGGGGGCGCCCCCCTTTCCTTCTCCCTCTCCTCCTTCCTTTCCTCCTCCTAGTAGGAGTAGGAAAGGAGAGTCCTACTCCTACTAGGAGGAGGACTCCTCCTCTCCTGGCGCGCCCCAAGGGCCGGCTGGCCTCCCCCTTGCTCCTTTATATATGGGGGCAGGGGGGCACCCTAGGACACACAAGTTGATTGTTCCAAGCCGTGTGCGGTGGCCCTCCACCATAGTCCATCTCGGTCATATCGTAGCGGTGCTTAGGCGAAACTCTGCATCGGTAACTTCATCATCACCGTCATCACGCTGTCGTGCTGACGAAGCTCTCCGTCGAAGCTCTACTGGATCGTGAGTTCGTGGGACGTCGCCGAGCTGAACGTCTGCAGTCCGCGGAGGTGCCGTACCTTCGGCGCTAGGATCGGTCGATCGTGAAGACGTACGACTACATCAACCGCGTTGTCATAACGCTTCCGCTTACGGTCTACGAGGGTACGTAGACAACACTCTCCCCTCTCTTTACTATGCGTCACCATGATCTTGCGTGAGCGTAGGAATTTTTTTGAAATTACTAAGTTCCCCAACAAGGGGGGGGGGCGCCCCCCTTTCCTTCTCCCTCTCCTCCTTCCTTTCCCCTCCTAGTAGGAGTAGGAGAAGGGGGAGTCCTACTCCAACTAGGAGGAGGACTCCTCCTCTCCTGGTGCGCCCCAAGGGCCGGCCGGCCTCCCCCTTGCTCCTTTATATACGGGGGCAGGGGGGCACCCTAGGACACACAAGTTGATTGTTCCAAGCCGTGTGCGGTGCCCCCTCCACCATAATCCACCTCGCTCATATCATAGCGGTGCTTAGGCGAAGCTCTGCGTCAGTAACTTCATCATCACCGTGATCACGCCGTCGTGCTGACGAAGCTCTCCCTCGAAGCTCTACTGGATCGTGAGTTCGTGGGACGTCGCCGAGCTGAACGTGTGCAGTCCACGGAGGTGCCGTACCTTCTGTGCTAGGATCGGTCGATCGTGAAGACGTACGACTACATCAACCACGTTGTCATAACGCTTCCGCTTATGGTCTACGAGGGTACGTAGACAAAACTCTCCCCTCTCTTTGCTATGCATCACCACGATCTTGCGTGTGCGTAGGAATTTTTTTGAAATTACTACGTTCCCCAACAGTGGCATCCGAGCCAGGTTTATGCGTAGATGTTATATGCACGAGTAGAACACAAGTGAGTTGTGGGCGATACAAGTCATACTGCTTACCAACATGTCATACTTTGATTCGGCGGTATTGTTGTGCGAAGCGGCCCGGACCGACATTACGCGTACGCTTACGCGAGACTGGTTCTACCGACGTGTTTCGCACACAGGTGGCTGGCGGGTGTTAGTTTCTCCAACTTTAGTTGAATCGAGTGTGGCTACGCCCGGTCCTTGTGAAGGTTAAAACATCACTAACTTGACAAAATATCGTTGTGGTTTTGATGCGTAGGTAAGAACGGTTCTTGCTCAGCCCGTAGCAGCCACGTAAAACTTGCAACAACAAAGTAGAGGACGTCTAACTTGTTTTTGTAGGGCATGCTGTGATGTGATATGGTCTAGACATGATGCTAAATTTTATTGTATGAGATGATCATGTTTTGTAACGAAGTTATCGGCAACTGGCAGGAGCCATATGGTTGTCGCTTTATTGTATGCAATGCAATCGCCCTGTAATTGCTTTACTTTATCACTAAGCGGTAGTGATAGTCGTCATAGTAGCAATAGTTGGCGAGACGACAACGATGCTTCGATGGAGATCAAGGTGTCAAGCCGGTGATGATGGTGATCATGATGGTGCTTTGGAGATGGAGATCAAAGGCACAAGATGATGATGGCCATATCATATCACTTATATTGATTTCATGTGATGTTTATCTTTTATGCATCTTATTTTGCTTTGCTTGACGGTAGCATTATAAGATGATCTCTCACTAAATTTCAAGGTACAAGTGTTCTCCCTGAGTATGCACCATTGCGAAAGTTCGTCGTGCCGAGACACCACGTGATGATCGGGTGTGATAAGCTCTACGTTCACATACAACGGGTGCAAGCCAGTTTTGCACACGTAGAAATACTCGGGTTAAACTTGACGAGCCTAGCATATGCAGATATGGCCTCGGAACATTGGAGACCGAAAGGTCGAGCGTGAATCATATAGAAGATATGATCAACATAGTGATGTTCACCATTGAAAACTACTCCATCTCACGTGATGACCGGACATGGTTTAGTTGATATGGATCACGTGATCACTTAGATGATTAGAGGGATGTCTATCTAAGTGGGAGTTCTTAAGTAATATGATTAATTTGTCGGTGTTCTGGGAACGGGGGTCCCCAGACTTGCCTGCCTGCGGCCTGCGGCGTGGCTCAAGTGGTGGCCCAGTACGGCCCATCGTCATCAGCACAAGACTCAAGACCCTCGCGAGGGGACAAGCCTCGCGGGGCGGACGACACAAGACTTCCTCAGGAGCGGCCTCACCAGGCAGGCTTGCGAGGAGGCGGAGAGATCAAGGCAGGGTACCTCGTGAGGTGCTCGTGACGCAAGCCATGAAGATCGAGACCAGGCGGGCGCCAGGCGGGCGCCGGCCTGCACTGTCCTTGCTTCCTCTTTGGTGCAAAGGGGGCAAGCACAGACGTGGAGTACCGAGGCATCAGGCAAAGGTTGCCATTTCAGTGCAACGAGACCAAGACCAGCAGAGCGGCAGGATGGAGGTCACCGTGGAGCCCAAGGCGGCATCATCGCCGGTGCTTTTGGCAGCCGAAGACCAACTTTAGTCAGGATAACCTGTACTAGATGTTCCCCTTCAAAATGGCCGTTGTTGGTGCCCTTCCCGCTCAATATTTGGGAAGAGGACCAGGGCCTCTATAAATAGAGCTAGCCACCACCGTAGACAGAGAGATCGGAGAGAGCCCTAGCCAGAAAGAGAGAGGCGATCAAACTCACCCAAGCAGTTCATCGCACCAGCTCAAGAACACCTCTCGCGAGGCTGTTCGTCCTTTGTACTGTTCATCATCAGCCCCTGAGGCAATCCACCACACCACACACTGGAGTAAGGTATTACATCACAACGGTGGCCCGAACCAGTATAAATCTTGTGTCCCTTGTGTTGTTCATCGTTTTCAGCTTAGATCTCACGAGGCGATCGGATGTAGATCGATAGGGGAGAGATCTTCGTGCGCACCCCAGAGTTCGAACCTTAAGGGTCTGCCGGAACCCGACATTCGACATTTGGCGCGCTAGGTAGGGGTGCGCCGGAATCTTTCTTCCGCTGCTCCGCGTTCGATCTTCCATCGTGCCCATGGCTGACACTCGCCGGGCTCGCGCCGAGCGTCGGGCTGGTCTCGCCGCCCATCGCGTCGCCCAGACGGCTCCCGTCGCTGGGTGTCCCCGTCGTTCCCCGTCGCCTGCCGCCAACGCCGCCATCGGCCCGGCGGGGAACGAGCAGCAGGCCTCGTCTCTGCATCCTTTGGTGCGGCGGGAAGGCCGCACCGCCACCCCATCGCTGACCCTGGCCGGTTCGTCGTCCGCACCTGGCTCCTGAACCTGGCCCCTGGCACGATCTCTTCCTCGGATGAGATGCACACCCGCTTCATCGCCAACTTCCAGGGCACTCGTGACCGTCCGCCGGCCGTGGGTGACCTACGCCGCATCATGCAACAGCCTGGAGAGACCTTGCAGAAGTACATCCAGCGCTTCAACAACGCTCACCTCAAGATTCCGAGGGTGACCAAGGAAGCCATCATTTCGGCGTTCTCTGATGGCGTCCGCGACGTCAAGATGAAGGAGGATCTGGCGATCCATGAAGATCTGTGTATGTCACTGGAGTTGTTCAACCTGGCGACCAAGTGCGCAAGGGCTGAGGAGGGACACCTTTCCCTTCTCGAGCTCCCGGCGGCAGACCCAGAGGAGAAGAAAGCCAAGGCCAAGGATGTGAAGCGCAAAGGAGCAGCTGTGCTCGCAGCAGAGCCGGACACGAAGCGCGGCAGGGACCAGCCGGAGTCGTCCAAGGGTAGCCGGTACTGTGTGTACCACGATCTTCACACCCACAACACCAACGAATGTCAAGAGCTCAGGGCCGTGCGAGAAGGCCGTGTTGGTCGACGCCTCGAGCGCAATGATCGGGGCTACGACCGCGGTGGAGCAAGAGGCGGAGGACGCTGGGACCACCATGGCCCTCGCCAAGGGTGGCGTGACCGGCCTCGCGAGGACCGCCGACAGGACCAGCCTCGCGAGGGAGCTTGGAGAGACCAGCCTCGTGAGGATCGCCCGCAAGGCAACACAGGCCGCAAGGCAACACAGGCCTTCCTCCTCTGCCACCACCACCAAGAAGGAATGAAGACCATCATTAGGACAAGGGGGCTGGGGGCTTCTAGGAGCAACGTGCAATCGACTTGCATCTCGGGCGGCGCTCAGGCCCCAGCCTCACAGCGCATCTTCAAGCAGTTTGCTCGCGAGGTGAATGCAGTCCTCCCCAAGCTTGAGGCTACGCGCCTTCTCAGGTGGTCTGCATGCGCCATCACGTTCAGTTCAGCTAATTAGCTCAAGTGCGCGGCGACGGCCGGTGTCCTCCCAATGTTCTGTTCCCCAGTCATCAGCAATGTGCAAGTCACCAGGACCCTCATCGATGGCGGAACAAGACTCAACGTTCTGTCCGTCGAGACGTTCAACAATCTTCAAGTGCCATATGATCAGCTTCAGCCAACCAAGCCTTTCTCAGGAGTCACTGATGGTTCCACTGTCCCGATAGGGCAGGTCCGCCTTCCTGTCACCTTTGGACAACGCAACAACTACCGCACCGAGCTCATTGACTTCGACGTCGCTCACATTCGCCTGCCATATGATGCCATCCTCGGGTATCCGGCCCTGGCCAAGTTCATGGCAGCGACTCACCATGGCTACAATGTCCTCAAGATGCCAGGAAGTGGCGGGGTCATCACGGTCCCCAGTGAAGAGAAGGATGCGGTGTGCTCTCTCGAGCGCACCTTCCGAGCCGCGTCAATCGAGGACCCGGACATCAAGAGTGGAAACCTCCCTGGAGCAGCTCCCGAGAAGAAGAAGACGTCACCTGGCTCAAAGCCTCAGGAGGCAGGCACCTCCGGAGGTGCCACATCTGGACATGCGCCCGTCCAAGGGGAGCTACCCTCCATCACATAGGAAGGCACGCCCGGCGCCCTCCTCGGGCAGGGCTCGGGGGCTCTCTCCTGGGGAGCCACCGACGTTGCCAAGATCACGAGGGAGGCGCTTGGGCACCACTTGGAGGCGTGAGCCATGCACGCTTCCCTCAGGAAGGCGCAAGGAAAGGAGGACCCAACCCTCGGGAGTTCATCACCAAGGTCGCTCAGGAGTTACAAGAATTGAGAGTCATGCGCGGCAACCGCCGCCTGCCCAGCGTAGCTCCCCATCCAGGCGAGGATGGCGGGCTGCGCGTCTACATTGACTACCCAGGGCTCAATCGAGTCGCGTCTTAGGAGTGCTTCTGGCCCTCGCGCGTGGGGCGTTGCGCGGGTCCACCACATAGCTAAGTTCGCATGCCCTTCGGCTTGCCAAACGCGGCTGCTGCCCACCAGCGCCTGATGAGGAGCATCCCGGAAGTTCAGGTGGCCAAGCATCGCGCGTTCCTGGAGGAGATGGAGATGGACCACAGCGAGCCGCCCGGACCTCCTGAGCCTCCCGAGGCTCGGAGTCTCGAGGGCTCGTGTGGATCGGCTTCTTCACCCCGCACCGCCAGCTACTCCGACACTCGTTCTGCAATGGTATCAGGTGACTTATTTCAAGTTTCGTTTCAGCTGGGAACGCCCCCAGGGCCGCATCATTCCTGTGTCGCGTGGTCCGTCCTCGCGGCATGTATCCGTTTGCTTATGTCTTCGCTTACCTCGTTAGCGCCTCGGGCTGCATCACCCCAAGCCGCTGGCCTGACCCAAAGGGCGTTTGCTTTCTCCATCTATCTAAGTTGCTTTGTTTCTTCGCGACTAACCTGCTTGAGATAATCGCCGCCGATTGACACCTACCTTTGGAGCCGCCGCTCGGCACGGCGCTTGCGCATGGGTCCGTCCATGCAACACCGACAAATCTGAGTGGTCGAGCTCTGGCCGCGGCAGCCCCGCATAGCGCTACCTCGCCAGGCCCTCAGTGCCTCAATCACCCCCTCGGAGCAACCAACGGCTGGCTGGCAACCGTAACGACAGACCTTTTTCCCCTCGTGATTGGTGTGCAGGATCTGCGTAAGGAATAGCGTGGGGGCGTCATGAGCCCTCTCTCCCTCTCCCCCGTACGATCCGCTCACACGTTAAAAGGGGGGTGCCTGAGCATTGCGACTCATGGGCTCTTACGGGCTCTCCAGCCCTCACCCCCTGGCCTTGACCCACGGCATCGCGACCTGTCATACCAGCGGCGGCTGAGCTCGCTCGAGGGCTGGGACCTGAGGACGTAGAGCATGAAGGAAAGTGCGGGGAAGAGGGGAGAAGCTCACGAGGGCCTGACCCAGCTGCTGGCACGCAGGCTCGGTACCTCACCGAAGAACTACTCCAAACTTATGAGATAAGTTGCGCAAAAGCTAAATCAACTCAACGCCAAACCCTCGCCTAGTGTAGCTCTGTCACGGCGACGTTGCCTACCTTTCTCGCCCAGTGGAGGCTGCTTGAGCGCTAAAGGGGACCTCCTAAGCATCGCGACTCAGGGGCTCTTACTGGACCTTGGGCCGCTCACCTCCTGGCCTTGACCACGGCATCGCGACCTGGCATACCAGCTACAGCTAAAGCCTGCCTGGGGACCGGGACCTGTCAGCGTAGAGCACCAAGCCCTCGTGAGGAAAGAAATGGGGAGCCAAGCCGGGACTGGGCACGCATCTCGCATTGATTCATAATAAGGATATATAATTCACAAAAGGCATGGTAGACGCCTTACATACCTCCGCGGGGTGCTACTCTGATTCCTCGCAGAGAACAAAAGGTGACAATCCTAAGGAGCGTTAACTACGCGTGTCTCCGCAGGAGACGCCATCATCAACAGTGGGCCGTCAGGCGCCGGCGCCAACCCCATCCAGATCAGTGGCACCGACGACCTGATGTAGCTGCCCTGCTCCGAGCGCGACACGAGCTCGGGGGCTCGTAGCTATCGCCGCTCGTCTCCGGAGTCACATGAAGCTCGGGGGAGTCGCTGGATTCTCCGGTTCCTCCGCTGCTACCTGAGGAGCTGCTGGGGAGGCGATTGGCCGGCCTAGCCCTCGCTACATCGGTACCCCAGCCGCTTTCCTTGGGGCAGCACTCCAGCCGGCGTCCTTCCGCGTCGAAGACCTTGAAGAACATCAAGGAGGCACCATCGTATTCTAGATACATTACGAGGGCACCTCTTGTCCGGCAGACCCGGGCGATCTTGCCCCAGCCCCGGGTCATGAAGACCTTGCCCAGAGCGACGACCGCAACCTCCGCTCCGGTCGCAAGGGCGCTGCAGTCAGCGTGCTGCAGCCAGAGCTCCAGAGACCCACTCGGCGGCATCTCAAAGGCGAAGGAGGGAGGAAGGCGAATCCAAGAGCGCGGAGGCATAGCAGCGTGAAGCACGAACTCGCGGGAAGAGCCCCCGGCGTGGATGCCAGGGGTGACGATGCGCACCACCGTGACTCGCCGGCATCGCCGCCGGCGTCGTCGGTGTTGCTCGGCGTCTTCTCCTCCAGGGCCCTCGATTCGGTCGTACAAGGGCAGCAGAAACCCAGGCGGCGGCCGCTTGTACCAGGGCCGCGACGTCTCCTGCCATGCGATCGCGCAGCCGGGACAGGCGCTTCAAGGAGAGGATCGGGACCTTTCGGGGCCTTCCCTTCTCCTCCAGAAAACCGGCGGATCGACGCCATTGGCGTAAGGTGCAGCAAGGGCGAGGAAGAAGAAGAAGGAGAAGCGGGAAGAGATGGACTACGGGGCTCTCGCCTATCCGCATTTTATAGTCCGGAGGAGGCCAACCGTTGGCCTCCACGATCACAGCAATCATGACCCATTCCAAAGATGCAGGACTTGTCAAGTCGGCGATTCTTTGAGGCAGCATGGGGAAGCGGAGGCGCCCACCTCCAAACAACCGCCACATGACGCCCAAAGCCGCAGGCTGATGGGGCCCAAGCGCTCCGCACTTGCCCTTCGCTTCTTCTTGAGCCAAGTCCGAGCGCCTTTGGGCCTGTGGCTACTACTGCCGGCGTTCTAGGAGTGGGGGTCCCAGACTTGCTCGCCTGCTGCCCTCTGGCGTGGCTCAAGTGGTGGTGGCCCAAGACGCCCATCTTCATCAACAAGAAGACTCAAGACCCTCGCGAGGCCAAGCCTCATGAGTGCATTTACACAAGACTTCCTCAGGAGAGGCCTCGCCAGGCAGGCTCGTGAGGAGGCGGAGAGATCAAGGCAGGGTACCTCGCGAGGTGCTCGTGACGCAAGCCATGAAGATCGAGACCAGGAGGGCGCCGGCCTGCACTGTGTCCTTGCTTCCTCTTTGGTGCAAAGGGGGCAAGCACAGACGTGGAGTACCGAGGCATCAGGCAAAGGTTGCCATTTCAGTGCAACGAGACCAAGACCAGCGGAGCGGCAGGATGGAGGTCACCGTGGAGCCCAAGAAGGCGTTATCGCCAGTGCTTTTGGCAGCCGAACACCAACTTTAGTCAGGATAACCTGTACTAGATGTTCCCCTTCAAAATGGCCGTTGTTGGCGCCCTTCCCTCTCAATATTTGGGAAGAGGACCAGGGCCTCTATAAATAGAGCTAGCCACCACCATAGACAGAGAGATCGGAGAGAGCCCTAGCCAGAGAGAGGGAGGCGATCAAACTCACCCAAGCAGTTCATCGCACCAGCTCAAGAACACCTCTTGCGAGGCTGTTCGTCCTTTGTACTGTTCATCATTAGCCCCTGAGGCAATCCACCACACTACACACTGGAATAGGGTATTACACCACAACGGTGGCCCGAACCAGTATAAATCTTGTGTCCCTTATGTTGTTCATCGTTTTCAGCTTAGATCTCACGAGGCGATCGGACGTAGATCGGTAGGGGAGAGATCTTCGTGCGCACCCCAGAGTTCGAACCTTAAGGGTCTGCCGGAACCCGACATCCGACATAATTGAACTTTAATTTATCATGAACTTAGTCCTGATAGTATTAGCATATCTATGTTGTAGATCAATAGCTCGCGTTTAGCTCTCCTGTTTTATTTTAATATGTTCCTAGAGAAAACTAAGTTGAAAGATGTCAGTAGCAATGATGCAGATTGGATCCGTGATCTAAGGATTATCCTCATTGCTGCACAAAAGAATTATGTCCTTGATGCACCGCTAGGTGACAGACCGATAGCAGGAGCAAATGCAGACGTTATGAACATTTGGCAAGCTCGATATGATGACTACTTGATAGTTTAGTGCTCCATGCTTTACTGCTTAGAATCGAGGCTTCAAAGACGTTTTTGAAACGCCACGGAGCATATGAGATGTTCCAAGAGTTGAAATTAGTATTTCAGACTCATGCCATGTCGAAAGGTATGAGACCTTTGACAAGTGCTTTGCCTACAAGATGGCGGAGAATAGCTCAGCTAGTGAGCATGTGCTCAGAATGTCTGAGTACTACAATCACTTGAATCAAGTGGGAGTTAATCTTCCAGATAAGATAGTCATTGACAGAGTTCTCTACTCACTATCACCAAGTTACTAGAACTTCGTGATGAACTACAATATGCAAGGGATAACGAAAACGATTCCCAAGCTCTTCGTGATGCTGAAATCGATGAAGGTAGAAATCAAGAAAAGCATCAAGTGTTGATGGTTGACAAGACCACTAGTTTCAAGAAAAGGGCAAAGGGAAGAAGGGGAACTTCAAAAAAAAAACGGCAAGCAAGTTGCTGCTCCCATGAAGAAGCCCAAAGCTAGACCCAAGCCTGAAACTGAGTGCTTCTACTGCAAAGGATATGGTCACTGGAAGTGGAACTGCCCTAGATACTTGGCGGATAAGAAGGATGGCAAGGTGAACAAAGGTATATTGGATATACATGTTATTGATGTGTACTTTACTAGTGTTTATAGCAACCCCTCGACATTTGATACTGGTTCAGTTGCTAAGAGTAGTAACTCGAAACGGGAGTTGCAAAATGAACAGAAACTAGTTAAGGGCGAGGTGACGATGTGTGTTGGAAGTAGTTCCAAGATTGGTATGATCATCATCGCACACTCCCTATACTTTCGGGATTAGTGTTGAACCTAAATAAGTGTTATTTGGTGTTTGTGTTGAGCATGAATATGATTTGATCATGTTTATTGCAATGCGGTTATTCATTTAAGTTAGAGAATAATTGTTGTTCTGTTTACATGGATAAAACCTTCTATGGTCATACACCCAATGAAAATGTTTTGTTGGATCTTGATCGTAGTGATACACATATTCATAATATTGAAGCCAAAGGATGCAAAGTTAAAAAATGATAGTGCAACTTATTTGTGGTAATCGCTGCTTAGGTCATATTATGTAAAGCGCATGAAGAAACTCCATGCTGATGGAATTTTGGAATCACATGATTATGAATCACTTGATGCTTGCGAACCATGCCTTATGGGCATGATGACTAAGACTCCGTTCTCCGGAACAATGGAGCGAGCAACTGACTTATTGTAAATAATACATACTGATGTATGTGATCCGATGAGTGTTGAGGCTCGCGGCGGGTATCGTTACTTTCTGACCTTCACAGATGATTTGAGCAGATATGGGTCTATCTACTTGATGAAACATAAGTCTCAAACATTTGAAAAGTTCATATAATTTCAGAGTGAAGTGGAAAATCATCATAACAAGAAAATAAAATTTCTACGATCTGATCATGGAGGAAAATATTTGAGTTACGAGTTTGGTCTTCATTTGAAACAATGCGGAATAGTTTTGCAACTCATGCCACCTGGATCACCATAGCATAATGGTGTGTCCGAACATCATAACAGTACTTTATTAGATATGGTGCAATCTATGATGTCTCTTACCGATTTACCACTATTGTTTTGGGATTATGCATTAGGGACAGCTGCATTCATGTTAAATAGGGCATCATTTAAATCCGTTGAGACGACACCATATAAACTGTTGTTTGTCAAGAAACCAAAGTTGTCGTTTCTTAAAGTTTGGGGTTGCGATGCTTATGTGAAAAAGTTTCATCCTGATAAGCTCAAACCCAAATCGGAGAGATGTGTCTTCATAGGATACCCAAAGGAGACAGTTGGGTACACCTTCTATCATAGATCCGAAGGCAAGACATTCGTTGCTAAGAATGGATCCTTTCTAGAGAAGGAGTTTCTCTCGAAAGAAGTGAGTGGGAGGAAAGTAGAACTTGATGAGGTAGCTGTACCTGCTCCCTTATTGGAAAGTAATTCGTCACATAAATCTGTTCCTGTGACTCCTACACCAATTAGTGAGGAAGCTAATGATGATGATCATGTAACTTCAGATCAAGTTACTACTGAACCTCGTAGGTCAAACAAAGTGAGATCCGCACCAGAGCGGTACAGTAATCCTGTTCGGGAGGTCATGTTACTTGAACATGATGAACCTACGAACTATGAGGAAGCGATTATGAGCCCAGATTCCGCGAAATGGCTTGAGGCCATGAAATCTGAGATGGGATCCATGTATGAGAACAAAGTGTGGACTTTGGTTGACTTTCCTGATGATCGCTAAACCATAGAAAATAAATGGATCTTCAAGAGGAAGACGAACGCTGACAGTAGTGTTACTATCTACAAAGCTAGACTTGTCAAAAAAGGTTTTGACATAGTTCAAGGTGTTGACTACGATGAGATTTTCTCACTCGTAGCGATGCTTAAGTCTGTCCGAATCATGTTAGCAAGTTGCCACATTTTATGAAATCTGGCAAATGGATGTCAAAACTACATTCCTTAATGGATTTCTTAAAGAAGAGTTGTATATGATGTAACCAGAAGGTTTTGTCGGTCCTAAAGGTGCTAACAAAATGTGCAAGCTCCAGCCTTTGATGAGTTGATCAAAGCATATAGTTTTATACAAACTTGCGGTGAAGCCAGTATTTACAAGAAAGTGAGTGGGAGCACTACAACATTTCTGATAAATATATGTGAATGACATATTGTTGATCGGAAATAATGTAGAATTTTCTGGAAAGCATAAAGGAGTATTCGAAAGGAGTTTTTTCAAAGAAAGACCTCGGTGTCGAGGAAATGACACCTATGGGATGACTGGGATCCCTTCTACGGTTGGCGGGCGCGGGGTTGTGAGAAGAGCAGGTTTAGGAGCTAGCACAAAGATCGTTTACCCAGGTTCGGGCCACGAGGATGCGTAATACCCTAGTCTTGCTTTGGTGTGTATTTCAGAGTGTTCTTGAGCTCTTGAACTAGCTACGGTGGCTGCGTAGTTCCAAAGAGCCGAATCCTTCTCCAGTATGCCTCGGGACTCCTTTTATAGTCGAAAGGGGCTGCCACAGTGGCACACAGGAGGTGGAAAGGTCTATAGTATTGTGAGCTTATCACCCATATTACAGGACAAGACGCATTTAATGCATCGCTTAGGTGTCCCGTTGCTTTATCGGGGACGGGAATGGGGCCCGTCCCGTCCGTCACCGCCCCGCCTTGCTTCGACACGCGCCCGGGCCGGTGATGCGTGCGGGGCCATGTAGGAAGGCAAGCTGCTGAGGTGGCGCGGTGGTAGGGTCTTTACGAAGATCTGCATGCCACCACGCAGGTGCTTGCTGAGTTGGCTTGGAAGCCGTATGTCGCCACGCAGGCGCTTGCTCAACTGGTTGGGCTGGCAGCTGCATGAGAACGGCGGTGGAGTCTTGGTAGGCACGGGCCTGGCTGCGGCCCCGCCAATGTCCTCGGCGAGGGTCTTGCCGGGGCCCTGGCAAGGGCCTTGCCGTGGCGTCGCGGTCGTCCCCGACAATGATCTTGCCGAGGGTCTTGTGGATTTCCTCGGCAAGGATCTTGCCGAGGATCGTCGTCTTCTAGCCCTCATCTGATCTTGTGTATCTATGATCTTGACAAAGATCTGCATGCCACCATGGAGGCGCTTCCCGAGCCTTTGTCCCAACGAGGTTGGTTACGTTGGAAGCCGTGGGCTCAAGGGTGGCACGCTTCGCTGGTGTGGGGCGAGCTGCCTCCGCAAGGTTCTTGCCAGGGCTGCTGAGGCCGCCCCGGCAAGGGCCTTGCTGGGGGAACCCGCTTCGTCCCTCTGCTCTTTGTGTTCTTAGTCTTGGCATTGTTTTTGTTGGCCTTGTGCTTCGGCCTCCCTCCCTTGCGATGTTAGGTGTGGTTGCAGGCGCGGCTCTGACTGCCCGTGCACAAGTAAGGGGTACAAAGGAGAGCCCCTATCTTCGTACACCGACAGGAGCCCCCGGGCCCGGGCCACACATAAGCGCGACATGTTGTTGGGCTGGGCCCAGAACGGTGCGCGGGTAGGCGGGGCTGAATCCTTCTTACTGTAGTAGCTTTTTCGCTCTCTGTTTTTCCCCACATCCTATGTTGAATGTGTGACGTGGGGGTCGTGCGTAGGGTGATCGTGGCCTGCTCGCGTTATCGCACGGGCCAAACAGTAAAGAGGCGGTCCGTGTTTTCCTCCTAAAATAGAGGAAACCGCAGAGGCGCGGCTCATTTACTAAGTGGACCTGGGGCATGGTCATTATGATTCTCACGCCCTCCCGATCACGGGACGTGAAACGGCCGCTCCACTTGCCACTCGGGCCCTGACTCATTCGCCACGTGTCCCCCATGCGTCGGAAGGGCAGGCGGTGGACGAGGGACGCGCGGGTTTCTACGCCGGGGCGGGGGGGGGGGCATCGCTGATTGGGGCCGCGGGTCGGTCCGGATTCCTTGCGCCCCCAGCCCAGATGGCCGGATTGGTTGAGCTGGGCGGCTGAGTCCCGACCCTGCCGCTTTATAAGAAGGGGAGGGGGAGGGCGGCATCCCTCAATCCTTCATCATCCATCTCTTTCCATCTTGGCTCCTTTCTTTCCTCTGCTATGGCGGGAGGGTGCGGTGGTGCTTCCACTGTGGTGTCGAGGGTTTCCGCTCGACAGCGTACCCCTCCTCCTTAAGAGCTCGTGGTGGCAGAGCCGGCCACGAGAGGAAGGGGAGGGGGCGAGGGCGAGGTCGTCGTGGCGCTCGGGGAAGAGGAGTACGGGGCGACGCATCAGCCTCGCCTCCACCAGCAGCCCCTCCTCCGATGGAGGGCCACGTCGGGGATCAGCCTCGTGAGTTCTTCATCAGGCTGCACCGGCCGGTGGGCCGCCGTCTTCGTCTTCCCACCCCATTTGCTCGGGAGATGGAGCCCGACCCGCCGCAGACCCTGAGGTTGCACATGAGGGGATGCGGAAACAGCGGCGCGCGGGTCGACGTCGACTTCCCCACCCCTCACGTCATGTATCTTCGTTGCGGATAGAAGACCTTGATAACCCACAAGTATAGGGGATCAATTGTAGCCTATTTCGATAAGTAAGAGTGTCGAACCCAACGAGGAGCTAAAGGTAGAACAAATATTCCCTCAAGTTCTATCGACCACCGATACAACTCTACGCACGCTTGACTTTCGCTTTACCTAGAATAAGTATGAAACTAGAAGTACTTTGTAGGTGTTTTTTGGATAGGTTTGCAAGAAGATAAAGAACGCGTAAATAAAAAGTAGGGGCTGTTTAGGTAAAGACACAACTAAATTAGTTTTAGTAGAGAGCTTTTCTTTAGGAGAAAGTTATTTGTCCCTAGGCAATCGATAACTAGACCGGTAATCATTATTGCAATTTTATTTGAGGGAGAGGCATAAGCCAACATACTTTCTCTACTTGGATCATATGCACTTATGATTGGAACTCTAGCAAGCGTCCGCAACTACTAAAATCATTAAGGTAAAACCTAACCGTAGCATTAAAGCATCAAGTCCTCTTTATCCCATACGCAAACAACCTACTTACTCGGTCTCAGGCTTCACACTCACGCCGCCCACCATAAGCAACTCATGAACATATTGCAAACCCTACAGCGGGGATCCCTCACGCTTGCGCGACACCGAGAGCACCATAGGATAGCACCAATAATAAAACATGCAACTCAAACCAATCTTGATCATCAAATAACCAATAGGACAAAACGGATCTACTTAAACATCATAGGATAGCCATACATCATTGGGAAATAATATATAGCGTTGAGCACCATGTTTAAGTAGAGATTACAGCGGGTAAGAGAGATGTTACACCGCTGCATAGAGGGGGGAAGAGTTGGTGATGATGGTGGTGAAGTTGTTGGTGAAGATTACGGTGATGATGATGGCCACGTCGGTGTTCCGGCGCCACCGGAAGAGAAGGGGAGAGGGGGCCCCTTCATCTTCTTTTTCCTTGACCTCCTCCCCAGATGGGAGAAGGGTTTCCCCTCTGGTCCTTGGCCTCCATGGCATGGGACGGGCGAGAGCCCCTCCGAGATTGGATCTGTCTCTCTGTCTCTCTCTGTTTCTGCGTTCCTCTCTAGCTGCCCTTTCAACTTTTCGTATATATATGGAGATCCGTAACTCCGATTGGACTGAAATCTTCACCGTGATTTTTTCCTAAAAAATAGCTTTCTTGCGGCCGAAGAAGGGCATCAACCGCCTTACGGGTGGCCCACGAGGGTCAGGGGCGCGCCCGAGGGGGCAGGCGCCCCCCCTGCCTCGTGCCCCCTCGGGCACCGTCTCACATTGATTCTTCTTCCCATATTCTCCAAATATTCCAAAAATATTCTCCGTCCGTTTTTATCCCGTTTGGATTCTGTTTGATATGGGGTTTCTGCGAAACATAAAACATGCAACAAACAAGAACTGGGCACTGGAAAACTATGTTAGTCCCAAAAATAGTATAGAAAGTTGCCAAAAGTGTATGAAAGTGGTAGAATATTGGGATGGAACAATAAAAAATTATAGATACGACGGAGACATATCAGCATCCCCAAGCTTAATTCCTGCTAGTCCTTGAGTAGGTAAATGATAAAAAATATAATTTTTGATGTAGAATTCTACCTAGCATAATCTTGATCACATATCTAATCATGGCATGAATATTAAGACACGAGTGATTCAAAGCAATAGTCTATCATTTGACATAAAAACAATAATACTTCAAGCCTACTAATAAAGCAATCATGTCTTTTCAAAATAACATGGCCAAAGAAAGTTATCCCTACAAAATCATATAGTCTGGCTATGCTCCATCTTCACCACACAAAATATTCACATCATGCACAACCCCGATGACAAGCCGAGCAATTGGTTCATACTTTTAACGTGTTTCAAATTTTTTCAACCCTCACGCAATACATGAGTGCAAGCCATGGATATTGCACTATAGGTGGAATAGAATATGATGATGGGGGTTATGTGGAGAAGACAAAAAAGGAGAAAGTATCACATTGACGCGGCTAATCAACGTGCTATGGAGATACCCATCAATTGATGTAAATGTGAGGAGTAAGGATTGCCATGCAACGGATGCACTAAGAGCTATAAGTATATGAAAGCTCAAACTGAAACTAGGTGGGTGTGCATACAACTTGCTTGCTCATGAAGACCTAGGGTATCTGAGGAAGCCCATCGTTGGAATATACAAGCCAAGTTCTATAATGAAAATTCCCACTAGTATATGAAAGTGATAACTCAAGAGACTCTCTATATGAAGAACATGGTGCTACTTTGAAGCACAAGTGTGGTAAAATGATAGTAACATTGCCCCTTCTCTCTTTTTCTCTCATTCATTTTTTTTCTTTTTTTCTTTTTTGGGCCCTCTCTTTTTTGGCCTTTCTTTTTATTTTATTTTATTTTTTCATCCGGAGTCTCATCCCGACTTGTGGGGGGAATCATAGTCTCCATCATCCTTTCCTCACTGGGGCAATGCTCTAATAATGATGATCATCACACTTTTATTTACTACAACTCAATATTGCAACTCGATATCTAGAACAAAGATATGACTCTATATGAATGCCTCCGGCAATGTACCAGGATGTGCAATGATCTAGCATAGCAATGACATCAAAAAACGGACAAGCCATGAAAACATCATGCTAGCTAACTTACGATCATGCAAAGCAATATGACAATAAATGCTCAAGTCATGTATATGATGATGATGGAATTTGCATGGCAATATATCTCGGAATGGCTATGGAAATGCCATGATAGGTAGGTATGGTGGCTGTTTTGAGGAAGATATAAGGAGGCTTATGTGTGATAGAGCGTATCGTATCACGGGGTTTGGATGCACCGGCGAAGTTTGCACCAACTCTCGAGGTGAGAATGGGCAATGCACGGTACTGAAGAGGCTAGCAATAATGGAAGGGTGAGAGTGCGTATAATTGATGGACTCACATTAGTCATAAAGAACTCATATACTTATTGCAAAAGTTTATTAGCCCTCGAAGCAAAGTACTACTATGCATGCCCCTAGGGGGATAGATTGGTAGGAAAAGACCATCACACGTCCCTGACCACCACTCATAAGGAAGACAATCAATAAATAAATCATGCTCCGACTTCGTTACATAACGGTTCACCATACGTGCATGCTACGGGAATCACAAACTTCAACACAAGTATTTCTACAATCCACAACTACCCACTAGCATGACTCTAATATCACCATCTTTATATCTCAAAACTATTGCAAGGAATTAAACATATCATATTCAGTGATCTACAAGTTTCATGTAGGATTTTATGACTAACCATGTGAATGACCAGTTCCTGTCATCTCTCTAAATATATATAAGTGAAGGAAGAGATTCTAATTCTTTCTACAAAAGATATGCTCACGCTCTAACAAATATAAGTGAAGCAAAAGAGCATTCTACAAATGGCGGTTTTCTATGTGAAGAGAAACAGGCAATCCAAACTTCAAATGATATAAGTGAAGTACATGAAGCATTCTATAAAGCCATACTCAAAAGATATAAGTGAAGTGCAATGAGCATTGTATAAATCAACCAAGGACTATCTCATACCAGCATGGTGCATAAAATAAAAAAGAAAACTAAATGCAAAAGACGCTCCAAGATTTGCACATATCGCATGAACGAAACGAATCCGAAAACATACCGATACTTGTTGAAGAAAGAGGGGATGCCTTCCGGGGCATCCCCAAGCTAAGACGCTTGAGTCTCCTTGAATATTTACTTGGGGTGCCTCAGGCATCCCCAAGCTTGAGCTCTTGCCTCTCTTCCTTCTTCTCACATCGAGACCTTCTCGATCATCGAACACTTCATCCACACAAAACTTCAACAGAAAACTCGGTAAGATCCGTTAGTATAATAAAGAAAATCACTACTCTAAGTACTGTTGCAAACCAATTCATATTTTGTTTTGGCATTTTATCTACTGTAATTTAGCTTTTTCATGGCTTAATCCACTGATATAAATTGATAGTTTTATCAAAACAAGCAAACTATGCATCAAAAACAGAATCTGTAAAACAGAACAGTCTGTAATAATCTGAACATTCACCATAATTCTGACACTTGAAAAATTCTGACAAAATTAGGAAACATAAACAATTTGTATAGAAATACATTGCAAAAAGAATCAGAACCATCTTACGTTCCAGTAAAAAATGAAAAATCGAGCACTACAGCCAAAGTTTCTGTCCTGCACCGTACAAACCAACAAACATTGTAAACATCCTAAAGGCAAACCTTAGCACATTATTTTTATAATACAATGGAATTGCACAAGGGGATAATTATTTTTGCTGAAAAGTTTCTGTAATCAAGATTCACAAAGTTTCCCTGAGCATGAACAAAGTTCAAGGCTAGCTCCCACTTCAACAATGCTTGTCTCCCTCACTTTCACTTTCCTTTTTGAAAAAGTTTTGGGTTCCCCTCTTTATTTTTGTTGTTTTTAAACTATATGAAAGCACTCAACAGAAATAAATGACTCTCTAAAACTTCCGGGTTGTCTCCCTGTCAGCGCTTTCTTTAAAGCCATTAAGCTACGCATATAGTGCTCAAGTAGTGAATCCACCCGGATCCCAAGGTATATCAAAGCCAATTTTAATTAGAAATGATTTGTAATTTAGTAGTGAGCACAAAGCAACATATATCATGTAATGACGAAGTCTAACTCTCTTCCTATGCATCGGCATGTCATAAAAGAACAATTCATGCACACATAGTAAAGGCCAATGCATAGTATAAACAGTTTCTTGCAATTTTACCATGTTGGAAACACAGAGAGGTGGAGATATAGTTCCTCTCTCATAATAATTGCAAGTAGGAGCAAGCACATGCATATTATATCTATCAAAATGATCATGTGCAACGGTAAAAGGCAACCCATCAATATAATCCTTAATAAGGGCAAACTTCTCCAATATAGTGTAGTTTGGAGAATTCAAAAAGATAATAGGACTATCATGTGTGGGTGCAATAGAAACAATTTCATGTTTAACATAAGGAACTATAGCAAGTTCATCTCCATAAGCATAATTCATATTGGCATCTTGGCCACAAGCATAGCAAGCATCATCAAAAAGGGATATTTCAAAAGAATCAACGGGATCATAGCAATTATCATAGCATTCATCCTTCGGTAAGCATGGAGGGAAATTAAACAATGTATGAGTTGAAGAGTTACTCTCATTAGAAGGTGGGCACGGGTGATCAATCCGCTCTTCCTCCTTTTGTTCTTCGCTCTCCTCCTCATCTTTTTCATCCAATGAGCTCACAGTTTCATCAATTTCTTCTTCCATAGATTCCTGCAAAATATTAGTCTCTTCTGGGACAGCGGAGACTTTCACAATAAACGCATCAATATCGGAATTGTATTCATAATTCTCATAACAATATTTAAGGATAGCTAAATTTTCAGGTCTATAAACAACATCATAAAGATTTTCATACTCTCTGAATACCGATTCAATTTCATAAGTACCCATAAAAGCAACGAATTCTTCTATTTGTTCCACATCATAGTAATCATATATACCTCTAGCATAAGAAGCCAATGTTTCATTATCATTAAATTTGCATGAAAAGGGAAGGTGTGGAGCCTTCATCCTAGAGCAACAAGTATAATCATATCTCAAGCATAGTTTCCTAGCATAGCACTTCAACATATAAATTTGATCCCATAATAGTTTCCCGTTTTGAGTCAAGCGATAATCCTTAAAGTATTCACGTTGATCCAACATGTCTCCCATTACCAAATTGAATGGGGTTTTCTCTGGATTATCAAAGTAGTACATAATATTTGTCACATAACGAGCATCGAGGGTTTTAGGAGGTTCCCCATCTCCATGAGCAGCAAGTACACCTAATTTTTTGGTATTTCATGTTCCATACCCATAACTAAAGATAGACAACAACTAAGAACAACAAATAAAAATTACTTAGTGATAAAGCAAACAAGCACACACGAGAATATTCACCCCACGCTATTGCTCCCAAGAACGGCGCCTAAAAAGGTCTTGATAACCCACAAGTATAGGGGATCAATTGTAGCCTCTTTCGATAAGTAAGAGTGTCGAACCCAACGAGGAGCTAAAGGTAGAACAAATATTCCCTCAAGTTCTATCGACAACCGATACAACTCTACGCACGCTTGACGTTTGCTTTATCTAGAACAAGTATGGAACTAGAAGTACTTTGTAGGTGTTTTTTGGATAGGTTTGCAAGAAGATAAAGAGCGCGTAAATAAAAAGTAGGGGCTGTTTAGGTAAAGACACAATTAAATTAGTTTTAGTAGATAGCTTTTTGTTAGGAGAAAGTTATTTGTCCCTAGGCAATCGATAACTAGACCGGTAATCATTATTGCATTTTTATTTGAGGGAGAGGCATAAGCTAATATACTTTCTCTACTTGGATCATATGCACTTATGATTGGAACTCTAGCAAGCGTCCGCAACTACTAAAGATCATTAAGGTAAAACCCAACCATAGCATTAAAGCATCAAGTCCTCTTTATCCCATACGCAAACAACCTACTTACTCGGGTCTGTGCTTCTGTCACTCACGCCACCCACCATAAGCAAATCATGATCTTATTGCAAACCCTACAGCGGGGATCTCTCATGCTTGTGCGAAACGGAGAGCACCATAGGACATCACCAATAATAAAACATGCAACTCAAACCAATCTTGATCATCAAATAACCCATAGGACAAAACGGATCTACTCAAACATCATAGGATAGCCATACATCATTGGGAAATAATATATAGCGTTGAGCACCTTGTTTGAGTAGACATTACAGCGGGTAAGAGAGAGGTTACACCGCAGCATAAAGGGGGGAAGAGTTGGTGATGATGGCGGTGAAGTTGTTGGTGAAGATTGCGGTGATGATGATGTCCATGACGGTGTTCCGGCGCCACCGGAAGAGAAGGGGAGAGGGGGCCCCTTCGTCTTCTTCTTCCTTGACCTCCTCCCTAGATGGGAGAAGGGTTTCCCCTCTGGTCCTCGGCCTCCATGGCGTGGGAGGCGTGAGAGCCCCTCCGAGATTGGATCTGTCTCTCTGTCTCTCTCTGTTTCTGCGTTCCTCTCTGGCTGCCCTTTCACCTTTTCATATATATATATGGAGATCCGTAACTCCAATTGGGCTGAAATCTTCGTCGTGATTTTTTCCTAAAAAATAGCTTTCTTGCGGACGATGAAAGACATCAACCGCCTTACGGGTGGCCCACGAGGGTCAGGGGCGCGCCCCCTGCCTTGTGCCCCCCTTGGGCACCGTCTCGCGTTGATTCTTCTTCCATATTCTCCAAATATTCCAAAAATATTCTCCGCCGTTTTTATCCCGTTTGGATTCCGTTTGATATGGGTTTCTGCGAAACATAAAACATGCAACAATCAGGAACTCGCACTGGGCACTGGATCAATATGTTAGTCCCAAAAATAGTATAAAAATTTGCCAAAAGTGTATGAAAGTTGTAGAATATTGGCATGGAACAATAAAAAATTATAGATACGACGGAGATGTATCAGACCTTCGCTCGCGTCCACAGCCTGACGGAGGGGCTCGTTCTCTACTTCAAATTAATGGAGAACGGCCTGCTCTTCGTCAACGTTTTTGGGGACATGGGAACTCGCCTAAAGTGCTATGTGGAGAGCTCCTCCGATGATGAAGATTCTTCCTCGAGCGAGAGTGACGAGGAGGACAACGACAACGGCGATGAGGGTAGAAGGCGGGAGGACGACGGGTCCAACTAGGTGTTGGACGCGCCATCCAAGGCGACGCCGGCAGCACCTCCATCTGCATCACCAGCTCCTTGAACTTCTCGGGGTCGCCCCCTTGGGCGGCTGGCTTGGGAGGCCGGAGAAGACGAAGAAGGCGGCTGGTGGGCCATCAAGTCGGAGTACACGGGCACCGAGGCCTTCATCGCGTATTACTGGCCCGCTGCCTCGTCTTCCAGCTCTTCTCCCGCCATCATCATCACCAGCCTCTTTGGGGCGGCTGCCGGGATGTTCTCCTGGCGCCTTCTGCTGCTCGTGCCTCGCCTAGGCGTTCTTTTTGCCCTCCCGTTATCTTGTTCGTTTCCTGAGGAGAGGGACAAGAAAGGGATTACAGGCACCTTATCTCTTTTTAGTCTTTAAGCCTATGGGCCTTTGTAAAATTTAAATCTTGTAATCCCCTGGCTCATGCCTGCATCCTGTATGAACTGTACCTGTTTGGAACGTATTAATGAAAAAGGGGGCTTGCCGGGTTCTTTGTGCGTGAGCGAGGCCTGTGCCAAGGAGCCAATCGTTGTTATTTTCAAGATAAACATCGACGCCCGGCAATAGGCCTTGCCGTTTCCCTACTTCAATCATGACCACACTCACGCTTTTGGCGGAGGCAGGAGTGAAATAGGTCTAGGCCTCTCGTTTACTTCCTCGCTACCGCACTACAACCAAGTTCTGGCCCAGGGAATAATTCTTGGGTATAGGAAAAGGGGAGCACGGTGGTCTAGGAATAAACGAGGTTTCATACGTCCCAATTACGTACTAGAACGCATACTAGGGGATAAAAGACTTATCTGGTTCAGCAGCCCCCGACGACCTTGGTTTGTTGCGGTCGGACCTTTGGGTCTGCAGCCCCCGGCAACCTTGGCTTGCCGGGGTCGGGACGTCGGCCTGTCCTCTTTCCTCCAAACAGCCTAGCAGAGATGTTTTATGCATCCTGTGAACCTAAAAAGGACGGGAAAGAATAGAAAGACACATACTCGACCTCATATGCTAGGGGTTAGTCGCTGCTAAGCACTATCAACCCTAACCGAGGGAGGAACTCAATCTAGCATGCATGCTAAAACTTAGGGCGCATGCGCTTCATTTATTTATACACAGGGTCTGCGCCTGGTTTTGTACAAAGGGTTACATGCCTTGTCGGCAAGGCTTGTACAAAAGGTTGGTTTGTCGGGAGGCTCGGCAGCCGCGCCTTATGGGTAAAACTTGCGAAGATGTTCGATGTTCCAGGAGTTGCTCACTGGAACACCGTCTTCGGTCTCCAGCGGATCGCGCCAGTTCGGTGACTCAGATACCCGATCAGGGCCTTCCCACTTCAGCGTCAACTTGTTGGAATTCTTGGCCGACTGAACGCGCGGAAGAACAAGGCCGCCTTCCTCAAAGCTTCGGGCATTGTCGGGGGTTGGGTGCGACATATGCCAAAGGATGGCTTATCATGGAGGGGGCGAGTAGAACATCGCCGGTGCCTGGAAACGGGATGAGGCAAAGACATGCACGCCGCGAATCTTACCCAACGTGGCTCTCCGAGGAGATAACACCCCTACTGCTGCTCTGTGGGGTCTCCGCATGATCACTATGGCAAAGTGGGTACAAGGTTGCTCCTTGAGCTGTTTGGGCTGAGGAAGGAGAAGGGCACGGCTAGCTCTTCCCTTCCCTCTATGTGTGTCTAAAACTATTGGGGTCCAACCCTTTGCATGGGTGCCCCGGGGGATTTATATAGGCCTACCCCCCGGGGGTACAATGGTAATCCGGCCGGCGCAGTCCCAGCCGTCGATCTCTTAAGTCGCCGTCTTCTCCGACTCACGGGGCCCGCCGACTAGTGGGCCCTGCTGACGGTCCAAGCATGGCGCCGACAGCCCTCGTCCGCTGGCGGTCTTGCCGGCTGCAGGTTATCAGAGCCGCGCTTCTAATGACGCCGAAGCTTGTCGTGGGGTCATGGCAACAGCAGCCGCCACCTGGCGATCACTGTTGCCATTCCCTGTCTCGTCTGGTTAATGGCGCTTGGGGCCCGTGGGAGGGGCCGGCCGACTCTCGGAGGCCGACTCCAACGGGTCCGTCTTTGGGGCGCTCTCGCCGTCTTCTGCACTCCCGCCGACGGCCGGGTCCCGCCGTCTTCGGGTCGTGACAGACAGCCATCGTGGGGTACAGAATCTGCCCACACGGATCGACGCCGAGGCCGACGCTACAGTGCCGCGCCGGACGGAGATCTCTGTCGGTACGGCGCCCTGTGGCCATGCCAGCTCTTTATGAGCGGGGCAGGGACGGGCCGCAAGGCGGCTTTATCCCGCCCCGCCAGTGGTCGCCAGCAGGAGGCGGATGGAGTCATGGCCGACTCTCTGTAGCCGGGCTTCATCGAAGTCGCTTGTCTTGGAGTCGGCTTGTCTTGAGGCCGCCTCTCGACTCGGCTGGGAGGCGATCGGCAACTCCGTCGCCGACTCTCGTAAGGCGGCTCGTCGTCTTGGGATCTCGAGGGCGCATCTGCCTCGATATTTTGAAAGGTCACTGGGCTCGGGTTTTACGTGCGTGGCCCATTACTCGACGATGAGTCCCCGAACTGGTGAGGCGCCGAGGGCGACACATCGAGGAGCCTCAATAGTTTCATCCCTCTAGTGGAAGAATCTGGGCTTGGTCTTGCTGCCTTTATCTTGAGCCGATTAGCCGAGTCGGCCTTGCAGAGGCCGCCTTGCTCCTCTCGAGGTTTCAAGGTCGCGGCGGGTCCGGCGGTGTGCTGATAAGCTTCGTGCAGCTGCCCGTTCGGGCCCGCCACGTGACGCCAGCGGCGGGCGGTCTGCCAGCCCACGCTTTCGACCTAGACGGGCCCGTCAGGCGGGGCCCGCCACTACCGCGCCTTGGCGCACGGGCAAATCCGTTGCAGTCGTGCAGGCGGTTGGGCTCCCCACGCCGTTACTGCGCGCAGTAACGTCGTGGGTTAAATCGTGGGGGCGTGGGGACGTGGGCGCAGTTAATCCCACGCCCGCCCCCTCGGCTTCGCAGCCTAGGCGCCTATAAGTAGGCGGGGGGAGGGGGGCAGCGACGCACGCACACCCACTCTTCCCCACACCCTATCGCTCCTTGCTTCATCTCCTTTCTTGCTTCATCTTCTCCTTCGCTCCGCCGCGCCAAACCTCGCCGCGCCGCGAAGATGAGCTCCTCCTCCACCACGGCGCCTCCCACCGCGCGCTTCGGCGTGTGGGATGGCTCCATCATCGACGACGACATCATCGAGTTTCTCCGCCAAACGCGCCGCATCCCCGGCAGCCACCTAGTGCGGACCCGCGCCGCGCCGGAGGGCGAAATTACGCCGGCGCCGGAGGAGGGCGAGCGGGTCATATTCCGCTCGCACCTCATGCGCGGGCTGGGGCTGCCGGTGAGCGGCTTCTTCCGCGCGTTCCTGGAGTTCTTCGGGCTCCAGCCGCACCACCTCACCCCCAACACGGTGGTGCTGCTGGCCGCCTTCGCATCCTTATGCGAGGGCTTTCTTGGCGTTCTCCCCACCATCGAGCTGTGGGGGGAATTCTTCCAAGCCAAGCTCGGGACCCATGTCACCGCGTCTGGCTCTCAGGCGGCACGCTCATCGCCATGAGGAGGCCGGTGCGAGAACCCTTTCCCTGCCATCCCCCTCATCAAGTCGGTGAAGATGTGGCAGCGCACATACTTCTACGTCAAGAACGTCGCCACCGAGGGCGACTGGGTCAACTTGCCGCCTTACGTGGCCGGCGAGTTGGCGGGCTGACCTCCCAGCTGGTCCCATCGGGCCCGAACGCTGACTCACGCAGGCAATGCCGCCGTCGCGCGACTCCGCGTGATGACGCAGTCAGAGGGCCTGACTGGGGCGGACTTGTCGGCCGCCTTCGTGGCGCGCCGAGTCCTTCCTCTTCAAGGCCGACCTCATCCGATCTGCCGATGAGCGCCGGACCCCAGCCGGCTGTGCTCCAAAGACATGCTCCACGTGGAGGTGGTGGACACGGTGAACTTCTTGGCGAACTGCAGCCTCACGGAGGAATGGCAGTTCGGCAAGGATCCATACTCGCGCGCCAACCCCCCGCCATTGGTAAGTCGTCTCTTGCTTCTCTGTTTCCTTCTTCAGCCGAATCCGGCTCTAATTTTCCTTGGTCTTCTCCGATTCAGAATCCCCTCATGCAGCCCTCGGCCGGCGCCGCGGGGCCGGCTCGTGAATTCGTCCCCGACCGGGCGGAGAGCGACGCCGACGACCCCGACTTGGGCGTGGCGGCGATGGAGACCGACGCCGAGGGAGGAGGAGGGGCCGACGACCAGCCTTCGCCACCTTCGCCGACCGGGCCCGACGACGACGGCGAGAAGGAAGTCATCCCCGCCGCCAGCAGAAGTCGCCATCCAGCGCGAGTTCCTCCGCCGCCTTTGGTGGTCGAGGCGCGCCAAGAAGCGCTGGCCGGGCCGAGTCTTCCAGGCGGCCGGGCCAAGAAATTCAGGGGAGCGGCCGCCGCGACTCAGCGTGAAGAGGCGGTCGCGAAGGCTAACCGCTTCCGCAAGGAAGTGAAGAAGCCACCGCTGGTCTCCGCGTAAGTACTTTTTATTTTGTCTTGCTTTCTTCTGGTCCGTCTTGTCCAAGTCTTCACATGTCTCTTTCTCATCAGGGCTCCTCTCACCCTGGAGAGGGTCGCCACCCCTCCGTCATGGGGTCGGCGGAGACGTCCGCCAATAGTCGGCGGGTTGACCCTGCGGCCGCCCTCCGGGAGGCAACGGAGTGGAATGCGCAGGAGAAGCGCGACGAGGAGGAAGCCGCCCGTCTGGAGAAAGCGGAGGCTGAGAAGGCGGCGGCTTCCGCCCAGAAGAATCTGGAGGAGGTCGAAGCCGCCACTGCAGCCAAGAGGCGAGCCGAGGAGGCCGCGCGCCTCCAGTCGGCGCTGCTCGTCACCCCGTTGAGCTCTGCGCCACCGCCGCCGGAGTTCACGGGGCAGTCGGAGGGAGTCGGCGGTGAGGTCCCCGTCGCAGAGAAGGAAGGCGGCGAGGCCTCCCTATCGGGCACGGCCGCGCCACCTCCACCGCCTCCACCGCAGTCCGAGAGCGCGCGAGGCAAACAGCCGGCGGACCTACCTGTGCCGCCGACCGACGACGAGGCCGTGGCGCAATGCTTCGCAAGTCGCCTCACCAGCGCGACGCCGTCTTGAGAAGGCGACTTCGGCGCCGCGCCCCTTTGAGACCGGCGCCGCCAGCTCGGACATTCCTGACGTCGAGGCGACAAGCGCCACGCCCATTGGGTGGGTGCGAGGAGGCGACACGGGCCCGCTGAACACGGCGCTTCTGGACGTCTAGGCGAAGCTGCGAGCTGAGGGCGACGCCATCCAGAACCTCACCAAGGCGCACCTGGCATCGCGATCCGCCGTGCGGGTATGTTTCTTTTTCGAACTTTTTCTTGCTCTTCTTCGTGGCGCGCCAACAAGACTCCACTGGGTGTAGTCCTCGAGTTTCGGGCTGGCTGCTGAGCAGGCGGCTCGGAACTCTATTTGCTTACTTCCAAGTTTTTACCTTTGTCTGGAATTCTTGTCGCAGGAATATCACAACATCCGCGCCACTGCCTTCAACCGCAACGTTGAGGAGCTGGGCAAGCGGACTGCCGACTTGGTGAGGAGCTGAGGTGAGTTTTCTTCTTTGCGGGGGCGCGCTGGCGCACCCGCGGGCTGTAGTCCCCAAGATTCGGGCTGACTACTGCGCAGCCGGGCCGGATCTTCCTAGCGACCTTCTTAGCTGATGACTCCGCGTCCTTCTTCTTTTTATTCTTCAGAGGCCAGCGACACTCTTCGGCGGCAGCTGGGCACGGCCAACACCGCTTTGCGCGCCAAAGAGGAGGAGTGTGGCAAGCTCGTCGCAGAGCGCGACCTACTAGCTACGCAGCTGACAGAGCAGAGGGAGCTGCTCAAGGCGGCGCAGGACAAGGCGGAGAAGAAAGAGGCCGCTCTCCTAGCCGAATTTGAGAGCGAGAGCTCTTCCTGGACCGACAGGGAAGCGCAGCTGACCTCCGGCTTCCACGAAATCGAGGATATCGTCGATGGCGAGTTTGCTTTTACTTCTTCTTTTGGGTCGCCGACTAGTCAGGCCGACTCCTATTTTTCTGACTTGCTTTTTCTTCTTCTTGGTAGACTTCTTCCCCGGTCACACGCAGGCGGCCAATCAAGCCATCGAGGCTGATCGCGAGGCGCGAAGGGCGGGTGGTGCTGAGATCGCAGCCAACGCGCCCCGGACCCTTGATGAGCAGCTCCTGAGCATTGAGGCTCGTCTCGCGCCGCCCATCGGATGCCACTACCGGCTTCAGCGGTGTCGGCGCCAGCGATCGCTGCTCTGTGGGCCGGACATGCCGGTTCTGCGACTCCCAGCCGGACCGCCGACCGGGCCGAGGTTGCGGCTGGCCGCCTTGAGGCCTGGAAGGGTTCCGCGGCTCGGCCGGAGCTCGCCGAGCCCTAGAGTTCGCCAAGGCGCGGTATCCGGGGCTGGATCTCGACCGCTGGCCGTGTTCCGGCCAGAGGCCCAGCGGAGTTGCTCGGTCATGGAGGACGCCTGCCGAAAGCATGCGGTGGCGATTGCCGACTACACGGACACCAGCGTCTTCGTCCCTGAGCGGTCCGAGGACGGTGGGGAGGCACCGCCGGAGTGGTTCGGGATGAACCCGCACTACGACGAGGATTCGGCGGAGATGATCGACTCCAGCGCCGAGGAGGAAGACGAGGCGGAGGAAGGAGACGACATGGAGGCGCCAGAAGACGGAGCGGGCGACTAGCCTCAGCTCGACCGCGCCTCCAGCAACGAGCCGCACCCGTCTGGGCCGACTGCCGCGGGAGACGATCAAACCAAGACCGCCCAGCTTGCCGCTTCGGGCGCCGACGCCGCCTCCGCCTTCCAACCCCATCTGCCGCTTCTTAGGCCGCTGCCTGATTTATTTTATCTGTCTTGCTAGTCTTTGAAAAGAACTTGTTAATTCGCACAATTCCACCCGCGGGGTGTATTCTGAACCTCTGTCCGAAGATCCGGCCAAGGGCCTAAGCTTGTGTAAATATTATTCTAATTTATCCTTCCTTGCTTATTGCTCTTGTGGCTTTTTCCTTTGCCGCCTTCCCTTGGTTGCCGCCTTGCCCATCGGGCAACCGCTCTGCGGACTGCCGTCTAGGTCAAGTGCTTGGCTATCTTTGAGAAGGCGAGTACTTGGCCATTTTTTTAGAGTCGTTAAGCAAATTGGGTAGAAAGCGGCAAGACGACTACTTAAAAGTCGGTTTGACGAAACAGGCTGGAAGCCGATTTAAACTATGTTTATGCTTTGGGTACTTAGCCATTTTTTCGTGGGCGCTGTTTCTTCCTTACTCCCGCCCACCAAAACAGCCGCTCATGAAGCTGCGGCTTTTGACAGAGACGGCTTAGGCAATCGCGACGTTACTTGTCCTGACCGCAGGGAGCATTTCATAGCCCAAGGCGGCGAGTCCCCGGGCCGACTAGTCGAGCCCAGTGCCAAATATCATAACAAAGAGTAACATACTCAAAGGCATAATTCTTATCATACAGATAACAAAAGAGCGCAGTCCCCGAGCTCGTCTCCGGGGGCCCGAAGTCTTGGTACTTTAAACACAAAGGGTAGTGTGGTACATACTGCATCAACTGTAAAATCTTCGGAGGAGATTCGCATTCCATGGCCGTTCCGTCTCTTTGCCGGAGTCGTCCCTCTTGCGTGCTCGGGCTTCGAAAGGCCGATCAGTAGTAGGAGTCGCTGCTCAAAGACTTTGTCGATGATGAATGGGCCTTCCCAAAGGCGCCGATAGCTTGTGCTGGCCGGTGTTCATTTGGATCAGCCGGAGCACAAGGTCGCCCTCTAGGAATGATCTTGGCTTGACCTTCTTGTTGTAGTAGCGGTGCAGGCTCTGCTGGTAGATGCTGGACCGGCTGAGTGCCAACAGCCGACCCTCTTCCAGCAGATCGACGCCGTCTTGACGTGCTTCTTCTGCTTCCTCTTTGGTGTACATGGTGACTCGCAGGGAGTCGAACTCTATATCCGTTGGGATGACAGCTTCGGCACCGTAGACGAGGAAGAGAGGTGTGAAGCCAGTTGACTTGTTTGGAGTCGTGCACAGACTCCAGAGGATGGCTGGCAGTTCCTCAAGCCAGCAGCCGGCCGAACGCTCCAATGTTTCGACCAGTCGAGGCTTGATGCCAGACAGGATGAGGCCGTTCGCTCGCTCCACCTGGCCGTTTGACTGCGGATGGGCAACGGACGCTAAGTCCAGTCGGATGCCTTGCGTCGCCGCAGAAACGGGCCAGGGCGCCTTTGGCAAAATTTGTGTCGTTGTTAGTGATGATGCTGTGTGGTACGCCGTACCGAGTCGTGATGTCAGCGATGAAAGTCACTGCCGTAGGACCATTCAACTTCTTGATGGGTTTTGCTTCTATCCACTTGGTGAACTTGTCCACCGCGACAAGCAAGTGAGTTAGGCCACCTCGTGTCGTTTTGAATGGTCCCACCATGTCCAGGCCCCAAACAACAAAGGGCCATGCGATGGGGATAGTCTTGAGCGCCGAAGCCGGCTGAAGCGGCTTGGAGCGGAACACCTGGCACCCCTTGCGTTTTTGAACTAATTCCTTGGCCTCTTCTAGGGCAGTCGGCCAGAAGAAACCATGTCGCAAGGCTTTGGCGACGAGTGCTCTTGAAGCTGCATGATGGCCGCACTCGCCCTGATGGATGTCTTCGAGAATTTCTTGGCCTTGCTCTGACTCGACGCAACGCTGGTAGACACCGGTGACGCTGCGCCTGACCAGCTCTCTATTGACTATAGTGTAGGCTGCTGCTCGGCGTTGCACTTGCCGAGCCAAGGTCTCGTCGGTTGGTAGCTCTCCGCTTACTAAAAACTTCGTGGATGGGCTGGGCCCCTGAGGGTGCTGCTATTTCTTCGTCTGCCAGTACTGCTACTTGGACGAGGACGGCTAGGCTGGGAGGCGGCGGGTTGGAGTCCGCAGCAGCTTGCTGGGTTGAAGAAGTCCCTGGCCGACCGGGCGCAGTCCCCGGCCGAGTAATCGAGTCTTCGCAATGGTCGCCAGCCCCGAGCCGGTTCTCAAGTCCCCGGGCCGGCTTCGACTGCCAGCGTTCTTGGGGCGTCTGCAAGGATTCTTGTGCCGTCTCACGAGGCTTTGAGTCAGATCCGACTTTCTTTCAGGGGAGCCGGCACAAAATGGAGTATGACTGGTGACGGCTTGATGATGGCTTGAGGAGGCGCTCAAGGGCGACGCCGGATGGTATTGCTGGCAGTAGAGCCGATTCTTGCTGTGGCATCTGCTTCGACGTTGTCGTTTCTTGGCACGTGGAGAAATTCGCATCCCTCAAAATATCCACAAAGCTGCTGTACCAGAAAACCGTAGCTCGCCATATTTGCATCTTTGGTGTCCCAAATACGGATGACTGTTGGACCACCAAGTCGGAGTCGCCATAGCACGTGATCCGCGAATGCCAAGCTCTTTGGCAAGCCGGAGTTCGCGTGAATGAGCGCCTCGTGATTCGGGCGACGTTGTTGGAGGCGGTGAAATGGATCTGCAGCTGCATTTGAGCTTGTCACCTTTGGGGAAAGTGAGGACCACGCCGCTCCCAAGCCGGTGCGCATCTTGGAGCCATCAAAGTGCATCCGCCAATGGGTGGAGTCGGGCGTCAGCGGCAGTAATCGGGTTTCGCCCGGTCGATGAGGAAGTCGGCCGATCTGGTCACTTGATAGCGGTGCGGGGCTGGTAATAGATGGTGTAGGGGGCCAACTCTATGGCCCATTTGGCCACTCAGCCAGAAGCATCTCGGCTTCCGATGATCTCTGCTAGTGGGGCCGTGCAAACCACGGTGATTGGATGCTCTTGAAAGTAAGGCTTCAACTTCTTGGCGGCAAAGTGCACGCCGTAACACATCTTTTGGTAGTGGGGGTAGTTACGCTTGGAGGTCGACAAGACTCGCCTGTAATACACTGGTCTCTGGACAGGTAGCGCCTTGCCTTCCTCCTTGCGTTCAACTACGATGACTGTGCTGACTACCCTGCTGGTGGCGGCAATATACATGAGCATGGGCTCCTTTGGAGTCGGAGCCGCCAACACTGGGGGAGTAGTCAGCATTTTCTTCAACTGGAGAAAAGCCATTCCGCTTTGAGTTTCATTCAAGAAGGTGGTCTTCTTCATGAGCTGGTACAGAGGAAGAGCTTTTCGCCCAGCCGATCGATGAATCGGCCGATAGACGCCAAACAGCCGTGAACTTTTGCACATCTAGCGCCGGCGGGTACTTCCATCCTTTCGATCGCTTTGATCTTCACGGGTTGCACTCTATGCCGCTGCTCAGAGACCAGGAAGCCAAGGAGCTGGCCGGCCGGTACTCAAGACGATTTCTGGGTTGATCTTGATCCGAATCGGTGCAGATTTTCAAAGGTCTCCTTGAGATCTTCCAACAACGCTCCTCGCTTCTCCGCCTTCACCACAACGCCGCCCACGTAAACGCATGCGTTCGCCAAGCTGCTTGAGGAGGCACTTCGCATGCAACGCTGAAAGGTGGCGCCGGCATTCCTCAAGCCGAACGTCATGGTCGCAGCGTATAGGCTCCAAACGGCGTGATGAAGGCGGTCTTCAATCTGTCGGCCGGGTTCAGCTTGATCTGGTGATATCCTGAATATGCATCTAAGAAGCTCAACAGCTCGCATCCGGCTGTGGAGTCTATCACCTGATCAATCCTTGGCAAAGAAAACGGGTCCTTGGGGAAGGCTTTGTTGAGGCTCGTGTAGTCAATACACATCCGCCACTGCTTGTTCTTCTTTAGTACCAAGACCGGGTTCGCGAACCACTCTGGAAAGAACACTTCCATGATGAAACCGGCTGCGAGCAGCCGGGCTATCTCTTCTCCAACAACTCTTCTTTTCTCTTCTGACAGGCGGCACAAGGGCTGCCTGACGGGCTTCACATCAGATCGGACATGTAACTTGTGCTCGGCGAATTCCGTCGGTACACCTGGCATGTCTTTGGGGGACCATGCGAAAATGTCCCGGTTCTCACGGAGGAAATCGAAGAGCTCCCTTTCCTATTTGCTGTCGAGGTTTGCACCTACGACAACAGATTCTCCGGTGCTCCAGTCCAAGGGTATCTTCTTGGTCTCTTTGGCCGGGCTTGAACGAGCCCTCACCTTCGACTCCTTGGGGTCGGGCGACATCTCCGCTGCTTGCTGCCATCGCCACAACCCGATCAAGGAGCCGCTTCACCGCGATCATCGTGGACTCGCCACCGATCGCTTTCAGCTACCTGCAGCGGATGACTTTCAGAGTCGCCGGCTATGGTCGTAATCCCTTGTTACCGGCATCTTCATCTTGAGGTAGGCTTAGTGGGGATCGCCATGAACTTGGCTGCAGCAGGTCGGCCAAGTAGAGCATGGCAGGGCTTTCGAGGTCTACCACTTCAACCGCATCGCTCTCGGCGAAAGTGATCTTTGTGCCCAAAGAGGACGCCTATCGTAATCTTGCCAATCGGTGAGCGTGAAAGGCTGCATACAATTCCGCGGAACACAAATCCGACCGTGTCAAGCTCTCTTTGCTTGATCCCTAACTTCTCCATTGTATCCTTGTACACGATGTTGATGCTGCTGCCTCCGTCTATCAGCACTCGCGAGAAGTGAGAGGCCCGCCTATCCGCGGCAAGGGTGGCTCCCAAGACCAAGGCGCAGGAGCCCGGATTCGGCATCACCTCTGGGTGATCAGCTCGGCTCCAACTGATGGGCTTCTCGGACCAAAGGCATGAATTTCGAGTATCCGATGCTACTGCATTCACTTCTTGTTATTCTGTTGCCGCTGCGGTGATCGCCAGCCACACCGTAAACACTACATAGGCACCATGCTCTTCCGGTACTGCCTCTTGTCTTCGACCGGCTCGACAGCCGCTGTCAAGGCGGCGGCCCAAAGAAAGCGGAGGAGGGCGAGGCCGTCTCCCTTGGCGACCTGGTGAGCCAAAGTGGCACTTCCGGTGGTGTGATTCGACGGCTTCGCCGCTATGGAACTTGCGGTGGTCCGGCCCGTAGTCTGCCAGAAGAGAAGGCTGGCAACAAGTTGGACTTGCCGCTTTTCGCCGCTTGTGAGGCTGCCCTTCCGTCAGCCGGTTCGATCGCCGCCACCGCCGGCTGTTGGAAGCCGCTGCGGGCCTTGCGCCAGGATCATTCTGCTGTTGCCGCTGATCAATGCCGCCAGCCGGAGTTCTGGGAGCCTGAGGAGCCACCTTGCCAGTCGCACTGACTTTGATCTCCGACTTCATGGAGGAGTCGGCTGTGGCGTACTTGTCTGCTATGATCAGCAGCTCGTCGAGGGTCTCCGGCTCGTCGCAAAGGAGCTTGTGCTTGAGGAGGGTGCCTTCTCTGCACCCGGCGGTGAAGTACTCGATTGCACCTCATGCACTCCCTCGCAGGAGTTCCGGAGCTCAGCCCAACAAGGTGAGGTAGTCGCGAGTAGACTCGTTGGGGCCTTGCACACATAAGGAAAGCTGGCAAGGCTTGGGAGGTCGCTTGTATGTGCTCGTGAAGTTGCGGACGAAGGCCTCGGTGAAGTCGACCCAGCTGTTGATGCCGCGGGGCTTCAAACTGTTCAACCAGGTCCGGGCCGTGCCCTGGAGCATGAGGGGAACATACTTTATGGCAACGCGCTTGTTGCCGTCATTATGCCGACGGCCGTGGAGTAATCCACTAGCGATCCTCCGGCTTCACGGAGCCGTGTACTTGGGTGTGTCTCGGGGAGTGTGAATCCTCCGGGAAGGGCTCGTCTCGGATGCGTGGTTCAAACAGGCGGGCCCAACTCGTCTTCTTCTTCCAGCCAGGATCGGTGGAGTCGCCGATCCGTGGCGGGCGCTGCTTTTCCGACTCCTCTCGCTGCCCAGGCGGTCGCCGAGAGTCGGATGCTCGACGGGTGGCGGGGAGACTCGCCTTTCCCTACGGGGGGGAGGAGGCAGAATGTCGTCCCGCCGCTCCACTGCTCTCGGGTGGCCGTCTTCGTCGCGCTCGATGGAGATGTGAGTCCGGCTATGGCTGACAGCCGGATCCTTGTTCTTTCTTCCACGGACGCCGCCAGTCGGCGTCCGAGACGTCCCGCCTTGATCTCGGCGGGGAGGAAAGTCGCCGTGTAGTCGTCGCGGCGCCTCCGTGCGGCAGCCGGCTTCGTCTTGCGCGGCAGCCGCGTCGAGGAGCTCCTGGACTCGCTCCGTCATCAGGCGACGCTCCTCGCCCTCGAAGTTATCCAGCTCGTTTGCCGCCGCCTGGGCGGTGCGGATTTTCTCCGCGGGCATGGCGTACACATGGCGATTGGCCCCAAACAGACTGGCGATGGCTATGCCGCGCTGCTGGACCGCCGCCAGGCGGTTAGGCCTGGGCCGGAGCCGGGCGAAGCCGCCCAGCGCGATCCATCTCAAGGCCGGTAGGCTTCGACAAGCGCCTCATGCTTGCCGGCTTGCGCCCACGAGGAGCCGGAGGCGGCGCGCTTCAGCGCCCCAGCGTCGGCGTCTTCGTGAATGGGGCGGTCGTCTTGCAAAACTGCGTCGAGAGGGTCACGAGCTCGCCGGAAGGCTCCTTGTGACCGATGACGAGCACCTCTGTGACGGTGCTTCCGCCGCTCTCCGCGCGAGGGAGCGGCTCGTCGTAGACCACCACGTTGGTGGGGAACGCGTCGAGCGACGCGGTGTCGGAGTCGACCAACATCGGGTCGGTGGAGCCTACGGATTCCAGGTCGGTGGCGGGCTCGCCGGCGACGTGGAGCTGCTCGAGGAGGCCCGCGAGGAGGCTTTCGGGGCCGTCCGTGCCTGCGTCGGATGCAGGCTCGTCGGAGAGGCGAACCTCGCCGACAAGTTCGGCGAGGCAGCTCGCCGCGCAGGCGACCTCAGCGCCATGCAGCGCGTCGGCGCAGACTCCGTCTGGCGCTGGCTGCGCTTCGCCAGGAGGAAGAGGGTTCCCGTCTGAGCAGGTCTCTCGACGACGATGCACCTAGCCCCATGGTGGGCGCCAAATCTCGGGGCTTGGGTGCGACATATGCCAAAGGAAGGCTAATCATGGAGGGGGCGAGTAGAACGTCGCCGGTGCTCGAAACAGGATCAGCGAAGACATGCACGCCGCGAATCTTACCCAGCTTCGTGGCTCTCCGAGGAGATAACACCCCATCGCTGCTCAAGGGGTCTCCGCATGATCACTATGGCAAAGTGGGTACAAGGTTGCTCCTTGAGCTATTCGGGGTGAGGAAGGAGAAGGGCACGGCTAGCTCTTCCCTTCCCTCTATGTGTGTCTAAAACTATTGGCGTCCAACCCTTTGCATGGGTGCCCGGGGTTGTTTATATAGGCCTACCCCCCGGGGGTACAATTGTAATCCGGCTGGGCACAGGTCCCAGCCGTCAGTCTCTTAAGTCGCCGTCTTCTCCGCCGACTCCTGGGGCCCGCCGACTAGTGGGCCCTGCCGACGGTCTAGCATGGGGCCGACAGCCCTCGTCCGCCGCGATCGGGTCTTGCTTGCAGTTATCAGTAGCAGCTTCTAATGACACGAAGCTTATCGTAGTCATGGCAACAGTGCCGCTGCTCGGGCGGGCGATCACCGCTGCCATTCCTCGTCTCTGCCCGTTAATGGCGCTTATGCCCGTGGGAGGCCGCCGACTCTCGGAGGCTGATTCCAACGGGTCCGCTTTTGGGGCGCCTCGCCGTCTTCGCACTCCGCCGACGGGCGGGTCCTGCGTCTTCGGTCGTCAGACAGACAGCCATCGTGGGTACAGGAATCGCCCACGGATCGACGTCGAGGGCCGGCGTATACGATGCCGCCACGGACGGAGATCTCCGTCGCACGGGCGCCTCGTGGCCATGCGGCTCTTTATGAGCGGGGCAGGGACGGGCCGCAAGGCGGTTTTATCCCGTCCCGCTCGTGGTCGCTCAGGCAGGAGGCGGATGGAGTCGTGGGCCGACTCTCTGTAGCCGGCTTCATCGGAAGTCGCTAGTCTTGGAGTCGGCTTTTCTTGAGGCCGTATCTGGGACTCGGCTGGGAGAAGGCGGCTCGTCGTCTTGGGGTCTCGAGGGGCGCAGTCTGCCCCGATATTTTGAAAGGTCCTGGGGCTCAGGTTTACCTACCCGTGGCCCATTACTCCGACAGGCATGAACCTTGCGGCTATGATAGCGGCGCAAGCCTTGCTGGTAGCGCGCTGCTCGCACAGCCGCCCGAAGACGATCTTCCTCAAGGAGCATTGCGTCATCTTGCCACAATTGTTGTTGCTCAAGCTCATCATAAGCGAGCACTCGTGGTGACCCGTATGTGAGTTCCATGGGGAGAACTGCTTCTGCCCCATAAACGATGGAGAAGGGTGTCTGGCTGGTGGCTCGATTTGGTGTCGTTCTGATTGACCAAAGAACCGCCGGGAATTCGTCAATCCAGCGTCTTCCGCACTTGTGCAACCTGTCAAAAATCTTCGTTCAGAGGCCTCGCAACACTGCCGCATTGGCCCTCTCATCTTGACCGTTGCTCCATGGATGTGCAACAGAGGCAAAACAAACCTTGCTGCCGAGGTCTTGGATGTATTGCATGAAGGTGCGGCTCGTGAACTGCATGTCGTTGTCGGTGATGACTCTGTTTGGTACGCTAAAACGACAGACTAGCCCCTTGAAGAACTTTACGGCTGATTGTGCTGTCACCTTTCTCACTGCTTCCACCTCCGACCACTTTGTGAACTTGTCGATTGTGACGTACAAGTACTCAATGCCCCCGACAGCACGGGGAAAGGGGCCCAGTATGTCGAGTCCCCAGACTGAAAATGGCCAGGAAAGAGGGATTGTTTGGAGAGCTTGGGCTGGTTGATGAAGCTTCTTCGAATGGAACTGGCACGCTTCACACTTGGTTACTAGTGCAGTCGCATCCTGGAGGGCTGTGGGCCAGAAGGAACCTTGCCGGAATGCTTTGCCAGCAAGGGCTCTCGACCCTATGTGGGAGCCACATATGCCTCCATGTATCTCCGCCAACAGCTCCAGTCCTTCCTCCCGGGAAATGCACTTTAATTTCGCACTATTCGGACTTTTTCTGTACAGAACGTCATCGACAAACTGATACATGGCAGACCAACGGGCTACTTTCTCCGCTTCTTCCTGCTCCTCAGGAAGCTCCCCTGTTTGGAGAAAATGTACGGTATGCTGCGCCCATGCCGGAGCCTGAGGTTCGACGGCAAGGACCAAAGGCGTTTCTTCTGTCGTGGGAACGGTTGCCTCTATGGCCAGGGCTTGACGCCATGCTGGAGTCTGTTGTCCCATGGCAGGCTCAGTGTCTCCGGCAATATCCTTGCCGGCGGCTCCGGGGAGCTCGGCGGGAAAGTACTTGCCGGGTCCTGATTTCCTTCGCTTGTTCTTCTCTATCGATGGCTCAACGGATGGATGAGTTAATCGAAGCACAAAAGTACATGGTTCCACAGGTAGTTTGAGGGAAACACGTTTTGACAAGTAGTCGGCGATGCCTTTCTTCAACCGGGGAACATGCTCCGCTTGTATACCATCAAAACGCTCCTCTAGCTTCCTCACTTCGTCCACGTAGGCCTCCATCAACGGACTTTTATAATCCTTATTAACTTGCTTGACGACAAGCTGTGAATCACCCCTGACGATGAGTTTCTTGATTCCGAGGTCTGCCGCGATCCTGAGACCAGCAAGCAGCCCCTCGTACTCGGTAGTGTTGTTCGTTGACATCTCCCTAGGGAAGTGCATCTGGACCACATACTTGAGGTGCTCTCCGTTGGGTGCGATGAGTAGCACACTGGCACCGGCACCTTGCAGCGAGAAAGCCCCATCAAAGTACATAATCCAGTCACGAGTTGTTTCCTTGCCGGGGAGTGTGGTCTCCTGGATCTCTTCATCAGGCGTTGAGGTCCATTCTGCAATGAACTCCGCCAAGACTCTACTCTGGATTGTTGAAGTGCTCTCAAACTTCAAACCACAACTTGATAGCTCCAAGGCCCACTCCACAATCCTCCCGGTCGCGTCTGGGTTATATAATATCCGTTGCAACGGGAGGTGAGTGACGACGGTGATCTCGTGTGCTTGGAAGTAATGACGCAGCTTCCTCGAGGCCATAAGGAGGCCGAAGAGCAGTTTCTGCACACCGGAGTACCTTGATCTAGCCCCCTGCAAGAGGGAGCTAACAAAGTAGACCGGGTGCTGCATCATCTTCTTCTTCGACACCACTTCAGTTGGTTGCGTCACCCCTGCCCCAGTGGTGTCAGGCTCTGTTGTCGCTATCACTTCCTCGTCGACCTTTCTCTGCGCCACTAGCGCATCACTAACCACTTGATTCGTTGCTGCTAGATACAGTAGCAACGGCTCTTGTGGTTTAGGCGCAACTAGTATTGGTGTAGAGGAGAGGTATATTTTTAAATCCTGTAGCACTGCTTCAGCTTCTAGGGTCCATTACTTTGGGCCCGCCTTTTTCAATACCTTGAAAAAGGGAAGGGCGCGCTCGACAGACTTGGAGATGAATCTACTCATGGCAGCAACGCAGCCAGCAAGCCGACAGACATCCTTGATCCGCCTGGGCGCCTCAATCTGCTCAATGGCCTTGATCTTGTCCGGGTTCGCCTTGATCCCACGCTGCGACACAAAGAACCCGAGAAGCTTGCCAGACGGAACGCCGAAGACACACTTCTCAGGATTCAGTTTGAGGTTGATTTTGCGCAGGTTCGCAAACATCTCTTCTAAATCTGATATGCGTGTTTCTTTGTCCTTGGTTTTGACCACTGTGTCATCCATATAAGCGTCAAGGAATGATAACAGGTCACACCCAGCCGTAGAATCTACAATCTGGTCGATGCGCGGCAACGGGAAAGGATCTTTTGGGAAAGCCTTATTGATGTCTGTGTAGTCAATACACAACCTCCACTTTCCATTCGCCTTGCGCACTACCACCGGATTGGCCAGCCACGTTGGGTGGAGCAATCCTCTCACCAAGCCTGCCGCTTCCAGTTTCTTGATCTCCTCTGTGATGAACTCTTGCCGTTCCAAAGCTTGCTTTCTAACCTTCTGCTTGACGGGTCGTGCATGAGGGCACACAGCAAGGTGGTGCTCAATCACCTCCCTGGGAACGCTGGAGATGTCGGATGCTTGCCACGCAAACACATCGACATTCGCCTGTAGGAAGGTGACGAGCGCGCCTTCCTATTTGCTGTCAAGGGTGGATCTTATGGTGAAAGCCCCCCCCCCATGCCATCCTCTTTGACGGACACCTTCTTGGTCTCTGGTGGTGTAGCTCTGGACTTCTTGCTCTTGCCGGTGGAGCTCTCTGGCACGTCCTCGATGGGAGCACTACACTCCAAAGAGGTGCACTTGCCGGAGTGGGTGCGGGAGGTCTTGCCGGTCTTCTTCCCTCATGGGGCTTCAGCGGCAGGAGCAAGTGCCTTGGCGGCAGTCCTGGCAACTACCTCCCGGTAGAGCTGGTCGGTGCATATCATCGCGTCTTTCTTGTCGGAGGGGATGGTGATGATAGTCATCGGCCCTGGCATCTTCAATGTGTTATAGGCGTAATGTGATGCTGCCATAAACTTGGCCAGCGCTGGGCGGCCAAGGATCCCGTTGTAAGGCAAGGGGATCTTGGCAACATCAAAGACAATCCTTTCTGTCCTGTAGTTCAAATCGCTTCCAAATGTCACGGGCAACGTGACCTTTCCCTTTGGCTAACTCCTTCCCAGATTAACCCCTGAAACATGCCCGTTTCTTCGAGGTCCCCGTCGGGAATCTGCAGCTTCTCGATCACAGCAGGTGAGATCAGGTTCAGGCCGGCCCCGCCATCAACTAGCATCTTTGTCACCTTGAGGTTGCATATCGTTGGTGAGACCAACAACGGCAAACACCCGACCGCAGTTGTGCGATCAGGGTGATCCTCGGTGTCAAAAATGATAGGCGTGCTGGACCACTTCAGTGGCTTCTGGGCATCGAACGATGGTTCTACTGATGTAATCTCACGCGCCCATTGCTTGAGCTGGCGGTGAGAGGTATGCAGAGAAGCACCACCGTCGACGCACATGGCCTCCGTAGCCTTCTGGAACTCTTGCTCACCAGACTCGCCATCCTCATCGTGATCATCATCTTCTTGCTTCTTATCGCGGCCCCGGGCGGGCCTCTCTTGTTGGTTATCTTTGCCGTGGCGACCTCCTTGGCCGCCACGCCTCTTGCCGGATCCCTCGCCACCATCCTGACCCTTCTCCTTGTCCCGCCTTGCTTCTCGGCAAGCAGCTCGACTTGTCGGCAGTTCTGGAGGTCGTGGCCTTTGGTGCGATGGATCTTGTTGTATTTCTTGTCGGAGCTTCTTGGCTTGTCGGCAGCCGCCAAGGTCCGGCAGGCGGCACACCCGACAATCTCCTTGCCGAGGTCATCTGCCTTGGTCTTCTTGGCGGCGCCGGCGTTGTCGGATCCCTCAATGGCAAGCACGATTTTACCCTTACGCTTCCTGTTGCGGCGCCGACCCTTATTTGCCGGGGCGGCAACGTCTTCGTCTGAGGGGTCGGTTTCCATGCCGGCATCTTCGCCGGGGTACTTCCTCCCCTCTTCAGCTCGAGCACACCTGTCGGCCAGAACGTAGAGTTCTTCCACATCCTTCACCTTGTTCATCGCCAGCTCTTCACGCATCTTGCGGTTTCGAACATTCCGATGGAATGCGCTGATGACGGAGGAGGGGTGAACGTCCGGGATGTTGTACTGCACTCGGCTGAACCTCTGTATGTTCTTGCGCAGGCTTTCGCCTTCTTTCTGGGGGATGACATGCAAGTCGCTCGCCTGGCCATGAGCTTGGTGGCCTCCTGTAAAGGCGCCAACAAACTCATGGCACAAATCCGACCAGGAAGAGATAGAATCTACTGGCAAGTGCATCAACCATGACATAACGTTGGGCTTGAGTGCCAACGGAAAGTAATTGGCAAGCACCTTGTCGTGGCGAGCTCCTGCAGCTTGCATCGCGATGGTGTATATGCTGAGGAATTCTGACGGGTGAGTCTTGCTGTTATACTTTTCGCCAACGTCAGGCTTGAACGTGTGGTGAATAGGACACTGGAACTGCCGCAGCTCACGGGTAAAGGCCGGACAGCCTACCTCATAGGGTCAGCCCCCAGGGCCTCCCGGTGCTGGGTGGTCCATAGTGGGTCCTGCTCGCCAGTCCGACTGGTGGCGCGCTTCGTGCCGGTGCTCAGTGGTGGTTCGAGCGTCTTCATGGGTTCGCTCCCGAAGAACTTGGCGTTGGTCGTGGTGGGTCCGTGGGTCGGACGATGCTATGGAAATGTTATCACACGCATCGTCGCGACGGACCGGTGCCTGCGGCACCTGGCGAGGAGGAGGAGAATGCACTGTGGCTGCAGCGCCGCCGGTCCCTCCGCCACTGGTGCGTGGTACTTCAATGGAGCGCCGGCCCGAGGGCCCTGCTGGTCGCGACTTGTCCTTGTTGGCGATGCCGACAAGGCTCCGAATGGTGGCCCTCCACTCGTCGAGCTTCCCCGCAGTAGGAGGGAAGTCAAGGAGCAACTATGCGCACGCTAAGGCCTCTGACGGCGTCGGCGGCGGCGAGACCGGCGTGGATCGTGACGCTCTCCGACTTCTAACCACATTAGAAGGAGATCTATCACGGTCCTGCGGCTGCATGCTTTCTTTGCTAGCGCCTCGGCGAGCGTGCTGGTCTTCTGCACCCCATGAATGATGCACGTGACTCTCCCCGTGGTGGCGCCCGGGGTCATCAGCGTGGCGATGCCATTCATCATGCGCAGCCAGAGAGGAGCGTGCTGTTGGCGCCGGCGTGGGCGTCTTGGAGGTCGCCGCGCTGCCCTTGGAGGGCCCCGCGCCGCCTGCGGGGGGTCTGTCTCCGTCTTTGGACTTGGTGGCGTGCGGCTCGTCGTTCTGTGCACGAACGACGCCGCTCGCCATGCTTCGACTGCTAGAGCGACGTGGGGGTCGTGGGCCGCGCTTCGGCTTCCATCCGCAATCACCCCGTTGCCAGCCCGCATTGGCACGGGCCGTTCGGCTCTAGATGAACCGACCACTGTGATCGTTTTCTTCTTGGGAGCCATGGCGATGGAGAACTGCTGAATCGGCTGCTAAACTAGATTATCACAACTGCGACCCCCTACCTGGTGCGCCAAAGATGTCGGGGAAACGAAATCTATGGGATCACTGGGATCCCTTCTACGGTTGGCGGGCGCGGGGTTGTGAGAAGAGCAGGTTTAGGAGCTAGCACAAAGATCGTTAGGTTCGGGCCGCAAGGATGCGTAATACCTTAGTCCTGCTTTGGTGTGTATTTCAGAGTGTTCTTGAGCTCTTGTACTAGCTACGGTGGCTGCGTAGTTCCAGAGAGCCGAATCCTTCTCCAGTATGCCTCGGGCCACCTTTTATAGTCGAAAGGGGCTGCCACAGTGGCACACAGGAGGTGGAAAGGTGTACAATATTGTGAGCTTATCGCCTGTATTATAGGACAAGTCACATTTAATGCATCGCTTAGGTGTCCCCTTGCTTTATCGGGGCGGGAATGGGGCCCGTCCCGTCCGTCGCTGCCCCACCTTGCTTCGACACGTGCCCGGGCTAGCGATGCACGCGGTGCCATGTAGGCAGGTAGGCAGCTGAGGTGGCGCGGTGGTAGGGTCTTCACGAAGATCTGCATGCCACCACGCAGGTGGTTGCTGAGTTGTCTTGGAAGCCGTATGTCGCCATGCAGGCACTTGCTCAACTGGTTGGGCTGGCAGCTGCATGAGAACGGTGGTGGAGTCTTGGTAGGCGCGGACCTGGCTGCGGCCCCGCCAATATCCTCGGCAAGGGTCTTGCCGGGGCCCCGGCAAGGGCCTTGCCGGGGCGTCGCGGTCGTCCCCGGCAATGATCTTGCCAGGGGTCTTGTGGATTTCCTTGGCAAGGATCTTGCCGAGGTTCGTCGTCTTCTAGCCTTCATCTGATCTTGTGTAGCTATGATCTTGACAAAGATCTGCATGCCACCATGGAGGCGCTTCCTGAGCCTTTGTCCCAACGTGGTTGGTTACGTTGGAAGCCGTGGGCTCAAGGGTGGTGCGCTTCGCTGGTGTTGGGCGAGCTGCCTCGGCAAGGCTCTTGTCGGGGCTGCTGAGGCCGCCCCGGCAAGGGCCTTGCCGGGGGAACCCGCTTCGTCCCTCTGCTCTTTGTGTTCTTAGTCTTGGCATTGTTTTTGTTGGCCTTGTGCTTCGGCCTCCCTCGCTTGCGATGTTAGGTGTGGTTGCAGGCGCGGCTCTGACTGCCCGTGCACAAGTAAGGGGTACAAAGGAGAGCCCCTATCTTTGTACACCGACACTCGGTGAAGCTGCTTACATATTGAGCATCAAGATCTATAGATATAGATCAAGGCGCTTGATAAGTTTTTTCAAATGAGTACATACCTTGACAAGATTTTGAAGTAGTTCAAAAGGGAACAGTCAAAGAAAGAGTTCTTGCCTGTGTTACAAGGTGTGAAATTGAGTAAGACTCAAAGCCCCACCACGGCAGAAGATAGAAATAGAATGAAAGTCATTCCCTATGCCTCAGCCATAGGTTCTATAAAGTACGCCATGCTGTGTACCAGATCTATTGTATACCCTACACTGAGTTTGGCAAGGGAGTACAATAGTTATCTAGGAGTAGATCACTGAACAACGGTCAAAATTATCCTTAGTGGAATAAGGATATGTTTCTCGATTATGGAGGTGACAAAAGGTTCGTCGTAAAGGGTTATGTCGATGCAAGTTTTGACACTGATCCACATGACTCTAAGTCTCAATCTGGATACATATTGAAAGTGGGAGAAATTAGCGAAAGTAGCTCCGTGCAGAGCATTGTAGACATATAAATTTGGAAAATACATACGGATCTGAATTTGGCAGACCCATTGACTAAACTTCTCTCACAAGCAAAACATGATCACACCTTAGTACTCTTTGGGTGTTAATCACATGGCGATGTGAACTAGATTACTGACTCTAGTAAACCCTTTGAGTGTTGGCCACATGGCATGTGAACTAGATTATTGACTCTAGTGCAAGTGGGAGACTGAAGGAAATATGCCCTAGAGGCAATAATAAAGTTGTTATTTATATTTCCTTATATCATGATAAATGTTTATTATTCATGCTAGAATTGTATTAATCGGAAACTTAGTACATGTGTGAATACATAGACAAACAGAGTGTCACTAGTATGCCTCTACTTGACTAGCTCGTTGAATCAAAGATGGTTAAGTTTCATAGCCATAGACATGAGTTGTCATTTTATTAACGGGATCACATCATTAGAGAATGATGTGATTGACTTGACCCATTCCGTTAGCTTAGCACTTGATCGTTTAGTATGTTGCTATTGCTTTCTTCATGACTTATACATGTTCCTATGACTATGAGGTTATGCAACTCCCGAATACCAGAGGAACACTTTGTGTGCTACCAAACGTCACAACGTAACAAGGTGATTATAAAGGTTCTCTACAGGTGTCTCCGATGGTACTTGTTGAGTTGGCATAGATCGAGATTAGTATTTGTCACTTCGATTGTCGGAGAGGTATCTCTGGGCCCTCTCGGTAATGCACATCACTATAATCCTTGCAAGCAATGTGACTAATGAGTTAGTTGCGGGATGATGCATTATGGAATGTGTAAAGAGACTTTCTGGTAACGAGATTGAACTAGGTATTGAGATACGGACGATCGAATCTCGGGCAAGTAACATACCGATGACAAAGGGAACAACGTATGTTGTTATGCGGGTTGACCGATAAAGATCTTCGTAGAATATGTAGGAACCAATATGAGCATCTAGGTTCCGCTATTGGTTATTGACCGGAGACGTGTCTCGGTCATGTGTACATAGTTCTCAAACCCGTAGGGTCCGCATGCTTAACGTTCGGTGACGATCGGTATTATGAGTATATGTGTTTTGATGTACCAAAGGTAGTTCGGAGTCCCGGATATGATCACGGACATGACGAGGAGTCTCTAAATGGTCGAGACATAAAGATTGATATATTGGACGGCTATATTGGCACACCGGAAGTGTTCCAGATGGTTTCGGAGAAAACCGGAGTGCCGGAGGGTTACTGGAACCCCCCGGGAGAACTAATGGGCCACATGGGCCTTAGTGGAGAGAGAGAGGGCCGTCCAGGGCAGGCCGCGTGCCCCCTCCACTTCTAGTCTAAATTGGACTAGGGAAGGGGGGCGGCGCCCCCTTTCCTTCTCCCTCGCATCTCACCCCTTGCTCCTTTATATACAGGGGCAAGGGGCACCCTAGGACACACAAGTTGATTGTTCCAAGCCGTGTGCGGTGCCCCCCTCCACCATAATCCACCTCGGTCATATCATAGCGGTGCTTAGGCAAAGCTCTGCGTCGGTAACTTCATCATCACCGTCATCACGCCGTCGTGCTGGCGAAGCTCTCCCTCAAAGCTCTACTGGATCGTGAGTTCGTGGGACGGCGCCGAGCTGAATGTGTGCAGTCCGCGGAGGTGCCGTACCTTCTGTGCTAGGATCGGTCGATCGTGAAGACGTACGACTACATCAACTGTGTTGTCATAATGCTTCCGCTTACGGTCTACGAGGGTACGTAGACAACACTCTCCCCTCTTGTTGCTATGCATCACCATGATCTTGCATGTGCGTAGGATTTTTTTTGAAATTACTACGTTCCCCAACACCATCATGAAATACTGTAGCATATAATGCATACTCTACGCAATTCAAGAATTTCAGCAACACTCACAAATCATTGCCGAAAGAATCTGAAAGTATTGCGGAGCAATCCCTTCCAGAAGCGGTTGTGGCTGCATTAAAAAAGAGCTTTGCACAAAACAAGAGATTTAGTGCTCTTTGCCTTGAACAATATGAAAATGGGTTTTTTTCCTGATTATGCAATAAAGGCTAGAGTTTTGCAGGAAGATGAAACTTCATCAAATGATAGTATTGGTGAGAGAGCATATGGTTATACAGCAGTGCATACACCTCCACCTAGTACCGCAGCATATTATACACCCCCTACACAATTGCAAAATTTTGGCAACACTAACACTTCATTGCCGAAAGATCCTAAAAGCATTGGGGGGGGGGGAACTAATCTAGAGCGGGCTGAAATTGAGAGGGGAGTTAAAGCTTTGTGCGATAGGTTGCAAGTACTTCGCCAAGAGAGAATTGATAGGGAATTAGCTCAAAGAAAAGAAGCCTTGCCAATTGATATAACCGGTGAAAAGAATGATGATTCAGAAACTAAAAGATCTTCGGTTGAAAAAGCCGAATCAAGTAGTATATATTCCGGATCCATCAAATCCAAAGAGGCAAACATTGTTGAGAAAGGGCATGGAAAGTATAGCAAGACAGCCATACTTGATTTTTCTGAAGTTAATGGAACCTACTTCCTGCCCTATGAGTTTCGTGCCATAGAAATTGACGAGCTTCAAGAACAAGAACAATTTAGCCGAAGAAAGTTTGGTGGACAAAGATCTTCAAACTAATGATGCACGAAATCAAGAAGAAGATGATGACAAGGAATTGGGGAGCTATTCGAAGGCGGAGCAAGATATTCTTCAAGTCACACCACCATCATGCTCTTCCAACATATTTGAAGAGGTATGTCTAGCAATTAATTTACCTGTTTTCAGATTTGGTCATGACTTAGTTATTGATGCATATATTAGAAAAATCTTCATAAGAAATATTGAGAGACCAATGAAGAAGGGTAATTTATTTGTTAGCAATCAGATTGTCACAAAGCATATCGGTCAACACATTGCACCATTCAGAAAGACCGATAGCAAAAAATTATTGCAGCCAGGGCATTCCCCATTGCTTTATCTAAAGTTCATATCTAATTGGGTAGCTTTGCTTATTTATTACTTGGCTTGCATTTGGTCTCGATTGAGACATTTATGCTCTAACTATTTTCGTTTCAGAAATTTGAAGCCAAGGTTAAATTCTTTTGAGAAAATCGATGCTATTATGATATCTTACCGAAAGACATCGGATATAGAGTGCAAAACCCATTGCATAGCCGAATGGGGAGATTTCAAATCTGAACCATTCGTTTGCTTACCTCCAAAGTCGTTCTGACAGCAAGACCGGCTAAACAATAAGAAGTATACCTTCAATTCAAGCATGTGCGATCAAATATTTGATTTGTTGCTGAAAAATAATTACATCAGAATTCTTGATCACCATGTCAAGCCATCAATCCAGGGATGAATGTATTGTAAGTTGCATGATTCGTCCAAGCATAATTTTGAGGATTGCAACATGTTTCGTCAAATAGTTAAATCGGCAATTGAAAAAGGACCATTGAAATTTGTTGAAACACCAAGAGATGACCAGTCTATTCTGATTGGTCCTAATGGCAAAAAGTTTTTGCATCGGCTACTTCATGTCGATCCATTTAAAGAGAAGGCAAAAACTGCAGGTGATGGGATCAACCTTTCAAGTAAAGAAGTTGTTGAAGAGCATAATAAACATAATCTTGAGGGAGAGAGTTCCATCGAAGCTACAATGGAGACGCCAAGGACTGGGGGCAGCAAGCAAATCCAATGATCGACGAAAGCAAACCAAAAGAAAACAAAGGCCGAAATAAGCGCAAGTGTAAGAGATCAAAAATCACCTTCACTGAACTATTGGAAAAATATAAAAAGAAGAGTGAAGAGAAGAATGCTTATCAGCCAAATCATGCAAAGAAACCAAGATCACCCCCAAGGCGCAAATATGAGGATCGGTATTGGCAAAGTGAGAATTTTAATGCAACATATTCTTATCCTTATTTTTGGCCGCCAATGCCAATGTCGTGGATGCCTCCCTATGCTCATATAGATCCATATCGATCATGGGACATGTATGATACAAGGGCACATTCTCCATCTTATTTTAGACCATCTCACCAATATTATGCAGCTCCGAGAAGATCAACATTTGAACAATCACATCTTAAAGACCATTTCAATCATAAGGAATCGGTCTAGAGCTCAAGGAAGAAGAAAGAGGTGGTAAAGCAAGTTTACCGCGTGAAAAAAGATGGTCGAAAGTGTGCTACTTCAGATTTGATCTCAAATAACAAAGAGCCAATTAAAGTGTTGACATTGGCTACAAAAGGCAAAGAAGTGAATCAATCAATTGATAAAAATCAGAGTGCCAAATCTAAAGAAAAGAAGTTGAGGATGCACAAGGCCAAAAAGGAATTGCCATTGGTCAAAACAGAATCACAGCCGAGATGCCCGCTCGGCTTATCGTATTGGCGTAAGAAGAAATTACAAAAAATTAGTGCACAAGAACTTGGAGAAAGGAACATGGCAAATAAGAATTATGTGCAAGCTTCCGTTACAAGAAGTGCGGCAAAGGTGAAGAAGGAAAAGAGTGAAAACTATGAAGGACCAAGCCGAAGGTTTCAACATCTTTGGTCTATACATTATCCATATTCTTCAACTATGCCATTAATGCCTATGCCATGGAATTCATCATCAGGTATGATTGGTAACCCTCAATGGGCTTATTTTAATCCATGGATGCAATATAATTTCTTACATCATGAAAGGGTATTACCAAGTCACTATACATTTGATTAGCTACAAGTTTGTTGCTGATCCAAAGGGCCGAAATACTTGATTTGTCACTTCATTTATTTATTTCGGCTATATGTGCTTTGAATAAAATTTACCTGGTAATGGCCGATATTTATTTATCGTCCTAAGATTATGTCAATGCATGGCCGGTTTAGTATTCTAAGATCGCCCTTAGTTCGATTGGAGAGCGAGACAAGGTACGTGCTCATGGAAATTTATATGTATGCTTATATTATGATTGAATGGAGTTGAGACATCATGACCGATGTCATTGAATATATGCTGCATAGACCAATTCATAGCTGCAGAATTGGTTAGTGGGCTTATACTTTGTTTGGATATGATTTGACTTATGCATCTTTGAGATCTATAAGAGGCCAAATCATAGCTGATTTTATTACTGAACATCGGATTAATGTCATGCATAATATTAATATTAGCCTTGTCTCTCTAGTACTATGGAGATTATTTTTTGATGGTTCAATTCATAGCAATGGCCAAAGTGTTGGTGTTGTTTATATATCTGTTTATGGTACTAGTTTTGAAGACTCATGCCGCTTAGAATATTTTTATGCACGATTAATCAAGGCCGAATATGCATTGTTATTTGGATTGACTCTTTTGCTTGCTATATGTGCTATACATATTGAGGCTTTCGATGATTCGTTATGAGTAGTGCAACAAATATCCAAGGGTTATCAATGTTTTGATGATTCACTTATAGTTTATCTTGGAGTATGTCTAGATGCAAAATTTACCTTGGGTTGCATTAAAATTGTTCATATATTTAGACCTGACAATTGGAGAGAGTTGGCATAGCAAGCATCTGGCTACCATGTCCGTCATGGTGTATTACACATCTATCAATAGCCGATGCTTATTCTTGCCAACATAGGTAAGGCCGAATTAGAGCTCACCACCTCGGCCACTAATGAAACTTTTATGCAGGAAAAGCAAGGATTGGAGGAAGTTCATTCTTCATTATCTACCAAATCCTAGCAAAAGGGTGAATAATATGGTTTGGAGGATGGCTTTGAGATACATATAGAACCTTATCATCGGATTGTTATATAAGTTGAGAAGTTTTCACCCATGTTGCATCAAGAGGTTCAAATAAACAACGACCGATATATGACTATCGTCCTAAGCAAAGACATGGCCGATAAATAACTATCGCCCTTAGCATAAACATGGCCGATACATAATTATCGCCCTGAGAAATATAAATGGCCGACGGAGTGTTGACATCGTCCTTAGAACAAATACATTGCAAATTATCTTTCGGCACGCAAGTTTTGCCGAAAAGCAGGGGGACATGTGTTGACACCAGATTTTGGCACGGTCAAGAACTTAATTAATATGGCCTCAAATGGAGAAGTGATCTGCACAAAAAAGTTTCGTATTGTCGATATGAACATCTTTGGAGTTTGGGCCATCGCCATCCAATATCATCTCGAAGGCCGAAGTTGTGTTCGAAATACTGAGATTTTGTATTCAGAACACTATTCGGCTCATTACGCCCCCAAGACCGTCTCGTATGGAAAAATGATCTACACGGATTGTCTTCGCCTCGTCGAAACGACTGATTTTGATATAAAATCATTCCAATCCGGGTTCTTATGCAAAAGTTAGAGCCATTGGAATGCAGCTTTGTCAAGAGGCAGAAAATGACGCACCCCACAAGACGCCATGTCTTATGGGTAGAGCGAGTATAGCCTGTTTTGCGCGAGGTAGCGCGAATAATAGCCCGTTTTGCACAAGCTATTCGACCCTGAAGATGACCTCTGATCAAAAACTTTCAACATGAAAGTTGTTTGTCTCGTCGAAGTGGTCAAGACTTCTTTTGGAATCGTTTCCATCCGAGGTCGTTTACGACCACAAAAAGGACCCGCAAGGTGCAGCCAGTTTAAACCGAACAGTTTTGAAAAGTTCGGATAAAACCAATCCGAATTTGACTAGGGTTTTCGACACGAATCCAAGCCTTTTCCTTGCACGGGAAGTCCAGCCGCCTCTTATATACCTAAGGGGCGACGGCCAATTGAACAACACACAATCAATCAATTTTCATCTACCACTTTTTACCCTTTACCTTTTCTCCTTAACCCTAGTTCTTCTTCTTCTCGTTCTTCGTTTGCAGGGCGGCGAACCTCGAGGCTGAAAGGATTGATATAGTTGACTAGAGTGTTGGTGAATAGGCAACTAACAATTTTTAGCTTTTCTTTACCAATTTAAACTTTGCATCAAAGTAGGTTGTCTAGATATGCAACTAGGTGTCCAACCTATATGATGCAACAACAACAAGCACACAAGCAAGCAAGGGATATAACACAAAAAGCTTGCACAAGTAAAGGCACGAGATAACCAAGAGTGGAGCCGGTGAAGACGAGGATGTGTTACCGAAGTTCCTTCAGTACGTCTCCATTGGAGCGGTGTGGAGGCACAATGCTCCCCAAGAAGCCACTAGGGCCACCGTATTCTCCTCACGCCCTGACACAATGCGAGATGTCGTGATTCCACTATTGGTGCCCTTGGAGGCGGCGACCGGACCTTTATAAACAAGGTTGGGGCAATCTCCACAACTTAATTGGAGGCTCCCAACGACACCACGAAGCTTCACCATAATGGAATATGGCTCCGCGGTGACCTCAACCGTCTAGGGTGCTCAAACACCCAAGAGTAACAAAATCTGCAAGGGATTAGTGGGGGGAATCAAATTTCTCCTGGTGGAAGTGTAGATCGGGGCCTTCTCAACCAATCCCTAGAAAATCAACAAGTTTGATTGGCTAGGGAGAGAGATCGGGCGAAAATGGAGCTTGGAGCAATAATGGAGTTTAGGGGTGGAAGAGGTGGTCAACTCATAGAATAACACACCCCTTATATAGTGGAAGAACAACTCCAACCGTTATCCACCAACTCAGCCCGCGTAGCACGTTACTATCGTGCCAGGGACGCGATACTACCGCAAGGGCACACGGTACTACCGCAGGGCCCCGCGGTACTACCACTCGTGCAACAGAAACCAGAACAGCCCAGATGTAATGAAGCAGAGGGCGGTAGAACCGCTGGCGCGGTACTACCGCGCCCCCTTGCGGTACTACCGCAAGGCAGGGATAGTCAAGATTCTGAGAAGGCACGGACATATAAAAATGCATCCATGGCAACTTCCGCTGAGTTGGGATCTATGAAAAAATCTGACACGGTACTACTGCAAGCCAAGAGCGGTACAACCGCTCCTAGGAGCAGTACTATCGCATGCCTCAATTCAGCAATCACGACCTTTTGCATAGGCAAGAAAAGACGGCAGATGCTCCAAAGTGCCAAAGGAAAGGCGGTCAAAGGAGTAGACGTGTACGTGATGATTCCACCCAAACCTTTCCAAAGCGGACCCCCTCTTAATAGTACGGCTTTCCTACGACTCAAATCCATCAAAAAGAAACATAGAGAAACACTGTCTTCAATAGTCTTCGAGGGGCACCAAATCATCTTGTGCCTAGTAATGAAATGTCTGAAATACTCAATGCACATGATTAGTCCACAAAAGCATTGTCATCAATCACCAAAACAACTAAGGAATAAAAATGCCCTTACAATCTCCCCCTTTTGGTGGATTAATGACAATACGGGATTTGCACAAAGGGAGATAACATAGAACATGAGCAAACCCCACATCTCTAAAATATAGACGAGCTCCCCCTAGATGTGTGCTTTCTAGATAAGTGCTTTGGACTGCACGGCACACATACTAGGATCAACACCCCCCTATATTTTATAGACAAGGCATATCTTGCAACAATAAGGCTAATACTAAGCAAGATAGTAAATATGAGCATAATGTAAATAGCACAAGATAGCATAAGCTCAATACGGTACGATAGAGTGCATATGTCTTACACCATATGTTAGAGAGGTCTCACAAGCGCAAACCAAACCAAATCAAACGAGGTTCAATGGAACGAAAGCAAGCGAAACAAACACGACACAAGACTCACAAATCCTACACTCTCTCCCCCTTTGGCATCGAGACGCCAAAAAGGCAGAGAGGACACCTACAACACAAGTGGTGGCTCAAGCGGAGTAGTCACTCGCACGCTCTTCGTCGGACTCGGCAGCGGGCATGGGCTCCTTCGTAGAATCAGTCCACTTGTAGCCTTGTTTGCCATCCACTCAGCCTCTGGAGTGATGTGCTTCTCGGATCCGCTGGAAATGTCCTCTCCAAAAACCTTCATGATCTTCTTTTCACGGCGGTGACTCTCCTTGGAGGCAACGTGATTCCGGTACTGCCCCTTTGCCTACATGCAGAACAAGGCCTTCATCTTGGCCTTCAGATTTTTAGCCCATGAGGGCTCAGTAGAGGGAGGAGCATACCCAGCAGAGCTGTCCTCATCTGCGTCCTCCTCCTCAATCTCCTCCTCATCAACATCCATCCTAGCAGCCTCAGCCTCAGCACGAGTAGTAGTGTTGGCCCACTGCGTCTTGACACAGAGCTTGATGGGCTCATGATGAGTCTAGTCAGGAGCAAGAAACTCATCACCGGGAAACAGCTTCTCCCAAGTCTTCGAGATCAACAGAAACAGGTAAGGTCCATAGATGGGAATCTTGCGGTTGAACACCGCTAACCGAAGCTCGCACCACATGATATGTGAGATATCAAGTGGTTGCGTCTGAGAAATGCGCGCCTCCTCACAAAGGAGCATAATATCCACAAGATAGGCATGCACCTTGTCCTTGTCACCAATGCGGGGAAAGAGGGAGTTGCGGAAGATGTGATCCATGATGTCCAGGAATGAGTTCGGCACCCACGTCTTCTTGCCACCGGGAAGCAACTTCTCAACATAATACTACTGGAGCTTGTTCTTGTTAGCTGACTCGGAGTTGGCATGAGGGCGAACACCAACGGGCGTGTTGAGCCCTCATCAGGTACGTGGAGCAAATCCATGAAGTCCTTCCATGTAGCAGTCATCTGACGTCCATTGGTCATCCAGGTCATCCTCCGTTCCTCATCAGTATGAAAGTGAACCGAAGCAAAGAACTGGGCCACAAGCTCGGGATCAAAGTCCAGGTGGAAAGAAATCACATCCTCAATGGCAAGCTTCTCCATGAGATCCAAGGCGTCACCAAAGTAGGCACGGTGCTTATCATCCCTCATGTGATTCATGTCAATCCAGCGCACGTCCACATATATGTTCTGCTTGGCCTTGATCACATCTAGATAAATGAGATTCTGCTGCTTGGTCCAGAACAGATCATTCCCTCTGAAGTCGGCACGAGGATTCACATAAGGGTTGATCCTCCTTCGAGAGACAAACTCAGCCAGTGGGATCTCATCCATGCCCATGGAGGGCTCCTTGTTCTTGGTGGCGGTGGTCATGGTCCTTTGTTGGGGGGCATTGGAGCCCTCTGGAGCTTCATCTTGGTTGCGCAGACGCTTGGAGCCCGTGTCATGGCTGGGATTGGAACGGCGAGCAGGAGCACCGGAGCCACCACCTAAGACACAAAACACAAAAATACACACGAGAAGAGAGAAGGATCAATGCAAAGACCACAGCAAAACAGGTGAAACAAGTAGGACTCGCACTTGAGAATTGCCACAAGAGAGATTTGACAACAATGGTAGTACCGCCTAGCTGCGCGGTACTAAAATTTTAGTGTTGCTCCTAGTCACGATAGTACCGTGCCAAGGTGGCACGGTAGTACCGTGTCTTGGAGCGGCAGTAAAATTTTAGTGCCGCGCCACACGTGGTAGTACCGCTCTGGAGGAGCGGTAGTACCGTACGAGCGGTAGTATCAAGACTGCAGATGCGGTAGTACCAAGACGGTGTCAGATCTGAATCCACAACTGGATCAGAGAACAACCGTGACAATGAAGCGATACTACGGTTGATCAAATCTACCACGGGGCAACATACCAAGTACAATCTCTACGCATTACTACTCTCCTACATCCTACTCTTGCAAAGATTTGGCCTAAAATCTCAAGAAGAACATGTGTCTCCCCAAAAACCTAGAAGCAAAAGAAAGAACCAAAGAGAGAGGGATTTGGGGAGAAACCTTGTTCCATGGCAAGAGGAAGTGGTGGGGAATGATCCCACCGATCAGAATCCGAGGAGAGCGGCCGGAGAAGGAGATCCGCGAGAGTCTCCTGCGCCGTTCTTGGGCAGGACAGAGAGAAATGGCGTGGGGAGAAAGAGTGAATGGGTATGGGGGAGTTGGAACTCCCCCTGCCCGCTCTTAACCCCCACGCGCTCTCAACTGCACGGTAGTACCGCGTGTCATCGCGGTAGTACCGCCTGGGCGGAAGTACCGCACCGAGGGCGGTAGTACTGCTCCCCTAGGCAGCAGTAAAAAATTACTGCTCTGTTGGGTGCGGCAGTACCGAGCGCAGCTCCTGCGGTAGTACCATGGCAAGCCGCGGTAGTACCGTGTGCCCAAGAAAATGCAAGTTCCAAAATAGGGAAGACCAAAGAGCCTTTGCACAACAACCTTCAAGCGAACGGACGCAACAAAACGCTGACGCATGATACAACACACACAAGCTCGGCACGAAGAAAGAGAGGCAAGAGACAGCGAGAACTAAACACACAACCCAACCTCTCCAAAAAGAGGGCGGTGGCTGAAGCCACCTATGTTTGAGTCAATTGGTATGGCACCGAAGAATTATCCTTGGGCCCATGACCAAAACTCGTCTTTGAAGCACAAGTACCATCAAAATGGCTAATGTGAAAGAGTTGATCAATTTATGCATAATGGGGGGAGGGATAGTTCATTGAGAGAACAACACTCCCCCTATGTCCATGCCTACAACTAAACAAGATAACAAGTTGAGTATGGTGGGGTGTGCAAGGGTTCAAGCAACATTGCTCGAATTAATGATATTTAGCTCATGCCTTAACTCGCGAAATCTTGCTTCATCCAAGGGCTTCGTGAAAATATTTGAAAGGTTATCATGAGTGTTGACGTAGTTGAGCTCGATCTCCTCTCGCCTAATGTGATCCCGGATGAAGTGATACCGAATCTCAATATGCTTCGTCTTGAAGTGTTGCACCGGGTTGAGAGAAATCTTGATGGCACTTTCATTGTCACAGCAAAGAGGCACTTTGTCACAAATGATACCGTAATCCTTTAGAGTTTCCCTCATCCATAGAAGTTGTGCACAACAACTACCGGCCGCCACATAGTCCACTTTGGTGGACGAGAGAGACACACAACTTTGCTTCTTAGAAGACCAACTTACCAAAGAGCAACCAAGGAATTGGCACCTTTCGGAAGTGGACTTCCTATCCACTTTGTCTCCCGCCCAATCCGAGTCCGAATATCCTGCAAGCTTGAAGTTTGCTCCTCTTGGGTACCATAAGCCAAAGTTTGGGGTATGAGCCAAATATCGAAAGATTCGTTTGACCGCCACAAAGTGGCTTTCTTTAGGTGCGGCTTGAAACCATGCACAAATTCCCAGACTCAACATGATATCCGGTCTAGATGCACAAAGGTAAAGCAAGGAGCCAATCATGGAGCGATATACCTTTTGATCCACCGCTTTACCATTGGGATCTATGTTAAGTTGGCATTTGAAGGGCATTGGAGTGGAACCCGGCTTGACATCACTTAGCTTGAATCTCTTGAGCATGTCTTGAGTATATTTGGCTTGGTTGATGAAGGTTCCTTATCTTCTTTTCTTGACTTCGAACCCGAGAAAGAACTTCAATTATCCCATCGAAGACATCTTGAACTTTGAGGTCATGAGAGCGGCAAATTACTCATTGAAAGCTTTGTTAGGGGAACCAAAGATAGTATCATCATCATATAGTTGGCACACAAACAACTCCCCTTTGACCTTCTCAGTAAAAAGAGTGGGGTCGATTTTGCCAAATTCAAAACCACGATCTTGCAACAACTTGGTAAGGTGGTCATACCATGCACGTGGGGCTTGTTTAAGGACATAGAGTGCCTTATCGAGTTGATACACATGATCGGGGAAGTAGGGATCCTCGAAACTGGGGGGCTGCTTGACATACCCAACTCATTAATAGGACCATTAAGAAAAGCACTCTTCACATCCATTTGTTGCAACTTAAAGTTATGATGAGAAGCATAAGCAATCAACAAACAAATGGATTCAAGGCTAGCAACGGGAGCAAAAGTTTCACCATAATCGATACCCTCGACTTGGGAGCAGCCTTGTTGCGAACGATGGTCCCATGAGCATCTTGCCTGTTCTTGAATGTCCACTTGGTTCCAATGACATTATGGTTCCCCATTGGCCTTGGCACCAATCTCCACACCTTGTTGTACTCGAAGTTGTTGAGCTCTTAATGCATGGCATTGAGCCAATCTGGATCTTCAAGCACCTCATAGACCTTTTGGGGTTCAACACAAGAGACAAATGCGTGATGTTCACAATAGTTTGCCAATTGTCTACGAGTGCTTACCCCCTTTTGAATGCTTCCAAGCACATTCTTAATGAGGTGACCCTTGGTAGAGAGCTTGGATACAATCTTGGCAGCACGACGCTCCAATTCCTCCTCGGGGGTGAGATGAGGAGCGGTCACTTGATCATCTTGAGCGCCGTCTTGAGCTTGTTCTTGATCTTGAGCTTGCTCTTGATCTTGAACATGCTCAGAGGAGAGAACTTGACCTTGGGCATCACTTGGTGATTCAACACCGTCTTGAGATTGATCTTGCCCTTGGTCTTGTTCATGATGTTGAGGGCCTTCACTTTGTTCTTCGGAAGCATGTGGGCCTTGGGTTGGTGATGGCTCCACTTGAGTGGAGCATTGTCCTTCTCCTTCGGCCACAAGGGGTTCCTCAATGGGTAGGATAAAACCAACTCCCATTCTTCTTATGGCTTGAGGAGGAATTTCATCACCTACATCACAAGTGCCACTTTGCTCCACTTGGGAGCCGTTATTCTCATCAAACTCCATGTTACACGTCTCCTCAATAAGTCCCATGGACTTATTGAGGACACGGTAAGCATGAGAGTGTGTAGCATAACCAACAAATATGCCCTCATAAGCTCTAGCCTCAAATTTAGACAAACGAACACCTTTCTTGAGAATGAAACACTTACACCCGAACACCCGAAAGTACTTGAGGTTGGGCTTGTTACCGGTGAGTATCTCATATGGAGTCTTGTTCAAGACTTTGCGGAGATAGAGCCGATTTGAAGCACGACACGTGGTGTTGATGGCTTCGGACCAAAATTTGTATGGAGACTTGAATTCCGCCATCATGGTCCTTGCCGCATCCATCAATGTCCCGTTCTTCCTCTCCGCAACACCATTTTGTTGAGGGGTGTATGGTGCGGAATATTGATGCTTGATCCCCTCATCACTAAGAAACTCATCCAAGGTGTAGTTCTTGAACTCGGTGCCATTGTCACTTCTTATTGTCAAGATCTTTGAATTGTGTTGACGTTGGGCTTCATTTTCAAAGTCAATGACGGTTTGTTGGGTCTCGCTCTTCCTCTTGAAGAAATATACCCAAGTGTATCTTGAATAATCATCCACAATCACCAAGTAATACTTTCTACCCCCAAGGCTATCAAAAGATGGAGGCCCAAAGAGATCCAAGTGAAGGAGATCCAAAGGCCTCTTCGAGTAAATGATAGTCATGGGAGGGTGAGCTTTTTCATGTAGCTTTACTTCGATACAAGCACTGCAAGCACAATCTTTAGCAAAACTAACATTTGTTAGTCCACGGACATGGTCCCCCTTGATAAGAATTTGCAAAGATCTCATATTGACATGGGCTAAACGGTGATGCCAAAGCCATCCCACGTCAACTTTAGCCATTAGGCATGTCGCGGTCTTAGTGGGTCGCTCCGAAAAGTTAATTACATAGAGACCGTTCTCGACATGCCCAACAAAGGCTACTTTAAGAGTCTTGCTCCACAAGAGGGCCACGGTATCAACATCAAAGCAAGTGGCAAAGCCCATGAGTGCAACTTGACGGACGGAAAGTAAATTTTATGCAAGGGACTCAACAAACATGACCTTCTCGATCGTGAGATCATGAGAAATGACAACCTTGCCAAATCCCAATACCTTGAAGGACGAGGCATCACCCCATTTGACATTGGTGGGCATATATGGAATCTTGTGCACGTCCACCACCAAGTCCTTGCTTCCAGTCATATGATTTGTAGCTCCACTATCGAGCAACCATGATCCCCCAACGGAAGCAAACACCTACAAGAGATCAATGCTTGGTTTTAGGTACCCATTTTGTAATGGGTCCTTTGATGTTAGTGACAAGGGTCTTAAGAACCCAAATAGACCATTCAATGTACTCATAAGGAGAACCAAACCTTTTGGTATAAACATGCCCATCACTAGCACGGTACAACACATAAGAAGGGTTAAAGTCGCCAGCTTTGTTGGAAGGGGTGGCATTGCCCTTCTTGACACCACCACCCTTCACATTGTTCTTCTTTTCCTTGGAAGCACCCTCTCCCTCCTTCACAAAAGTTTGCTTGAGAGGGGGAGGTCGTTTGGTCTTGTCATTCTTCTTCTTGTTCTTGGACACGGGTGCGAACCCAATCCCTTCCTTGGCCACAACTTCCTTTTGATTGCTCAAAAGGTTGTTGAGGTTCTTCTCACCTTGTATGCACGACACAAGGCCTTTCTCAAGTTGCTTCTTCAACTTTGCATTCTCCTCAACAAGATGCACATGCTCACAACATGGGTTAGTAGCATTAGCATTATCAATTAAAACCATGTGAGGAAACGTGGATTTCTCATTGGTTAGCTTCACTTGGAGTTGATCATGAGACTCCTTGAGGCTAGCATGAACACCTTTCAAGGCCTTGTGAGACTTGTCAAGTATATCAAAATCCTCCTTGAGTCTAGCAAGATCAACCCCAAGCTTGGCCTTCTCAGAGTTTAGCACACGAGAAACAACAAGTGCATGATCAAGATCTTTCTTTAATTTAGCGTGGTCATCGTTGTATGACTCCTCAAGATCCAAACGAAGACCTCGCTCTTCCTCAAGAGCATTGGAAAGATCCGAAATCTCATCGGCATAGTCACAACTATGCCCTTCCATCTTAGAGATGGTATCTTCATGAGCCTCGATCATGTCATTGGCTTCACCAAGTTGTTCCAAGAGAGCAATGAAGTGCTTCTTGGATTTACCCTTGAGCTTACTCATAAAAGACTCAAATTCACTATCCTCCACACAAGACCCCTCATGTTCATCAATGCAATCCATCAAAGAAGGATTATTAATGATGGTAGTTTTGATGTTGGGGGTTACCTTGTTGGTGGCTTTAGCCATGAGGCACTTGGCGGTGATGTTCTCATTGGGTCAGTCGAAGAGAGACACCCGTGGAGTTGTCGCAATGGCAATGGAGGCCACGGCAACTGACTCACCGTCTTCATCATCATCATCATCCTCATTGTACTCTTCTTGTGCCACCAACCCCTGGGAGGAGTCTTCTTGGTGAAGTTGTTCTTGTTGGGGAAAGACTTGGCCTTGTCCTTTCGGATGAGCTTGCCACCATTGTCTTCCCTCTTCTCATAAGGACATTCCGCAACAAAATGGCTCACATTGCCACAATTATAGCAAGTCCTCACTCATTGCTTGACCTTCGCGCCACTTGAGTTGTTCTTCTTGAAGTTGGTGAAGGAAATATGCCCTAGAGGCAATAATAAAGTTATTATTTTATTTCCTTATATCATGATAAATGTTTATCATTCATGCTAGAATTGTATTAACCGGAAACTTGATACATGTGTGAATACATAGACAAAACAAAGTTTCCCTAGTATGCCTCTACTTGACTAGCTCGTTAATCAAAGATGGTTAAGTTTCCTAGCCATAGACATGTGTTGTCATTTGATGAACGGGATCACATCATTAGAGAATGATGTGATGGACAAGACCCATCAGTTAGCTTAGCATAAATGATCGTTTAGTTTTATTGCTATTGCTTTCTTCATGACTTATACATGCTCCTCTGACTATGAGATTATGCAACTCCCCAATACTGGAGGAACACCTTGTGTCGTAGAATTGTCACGGCATATGTCCTTAGTGTGAGGACTTAGTCGCGAGGCCAACGCATCTATGCAGTAGCTTGAGAGGGGTTGATCGGGACGAGAGACGCAACACACAAGACGATGATTTAGACAGCTTCAGGCCCCGGGAAACATCATCCGGTAATAACCCTACATGCTGTTTGTGGCTAGGTCTCATTATGATCATGAGAGAGTCACCGGTAAGCCGGCTCTTCGTGTCTAGCCCTAGAGATTGTTCTTGTTCCTTGTCCCTCTTAGTGCCCTGCCCCTCCTTATATAAGTTAGAGGGGCGGATTACATGTGGAGTCCTAGTAGGACTAGAACTAATCTATCTTCTCTTACAAGTTTGAATACAAGTCCGGGTCTTACTTCCTCGTAAAGGAAATATTCGTCAGCCCTTTCCTCTTAAGCCGGTCCATCATAACGCGAGCCGGCCTTCTGGGCTTTGGGCCTTGTTGTCCATCTGACCCTCCCGCCGGGTTACTAATGAGTCGCCAAGATCGGCGGGTTATCTGTGAATCGCCAAGCTCCAGGCGGGTCACCAGTGAGTCGCCACGCTCCAGCCGGGTCATACCGTGGGGTATATCCCCGACATTAGCCCCCAGTTTAATTTGGATTTATCCATGTTAAATTGATCCTGTAAAACAAACACAAGAACAAACTTTGATAGGTTGTGCTCCGGGTTAAATATTTTCCTGAACCAGCACCCTGATCATCTTTAAGTCCTTGTCATTTCCTCCTGGATGCATACTCAAGATCTTATAGCAGATCTCTTTTAACAGATATGTTCAAATTTTGCCAATGCAAAAAATCCAGATACTTCCTTTGAAAAATCCGGGTCAACATGCCAGCTTCAGAGTCAATTTGCTGACATTGGTCTCTTGTTAAGAAATATTGTAAGAGATAATCCACTTGAGTAGGCTTTCAATGCTCTGACTTGACAAAAATATTGGTCTTCAAATATTCAACTTATATTCAGCCGGCTTGAAGATATAAAACTTGCCGGTTTATGATTACCAAAATTGCCGGGTTATAAATAGATGATGCCGAGTCATAATTGTCGTCGATGCCGGTTTATGATTTTTGCAGACACCGGGTCAATCTGATTTACTCAAACTGAGAATTTGAAGATATTCCTCCCTTATATCCATATTACATGTAGCCCCCAAGGGCCGGTTTAATCAGCATGAATAAGCCGGGACTTATCACCATGGCTTTAAATAAAATCCAGTTGTGTAGCCCCCATGAGTCGGCTATAGTCATAGTAGTGTAGCCGGGTCATCATAGAATTGTCTTCAGCAAAGAACAATATACATTAGCCCCCAAGTGTCGGGTCATTATGTAATGATGAGCAGGGACTTTGTAAATATGATGATGTAAATTTGAGCAGTAACGTGTAGCCCCCAAGGGTCGGCTTAGTAAGATAATACTGAGCTGGGACTTTTCATTAAAAATAATATCATATGATGTAACCCCCATCCTGGGGCTTGAACCCACGTCCACAAGGTTAAGAGCTTTGTGCTTTACCAATCGGCAAAGGATCCTTCAATATAATGGAATAAGGCTTGTGTACCTTGAATGTTAACAAGAGCAATTGGTAGCCCCTAAGGGCCGGCTCATTACAATGGGATGAGTCGGGTCTTCAATAAGGCCAATAAAAATGACTTTGCATTAGCCCCCAAGTGCCATGGTGCATGCTGGCAGTGACATGGGACTTGTATATTCGATGTAATCTCGATTTGAACAATGTAGCCCCCAAGTGCCGGGTCGTAAGCCTGCAGCAACTCGGGACTATTTCCTCCATTGTAAAATAAATCATGCCCATTGATAAAAATAATAGCCGTTGCGCTTAAAGCGACTTTGAAAACCTCAATCATAACACTGGTTATTGATAATCACAATAGAAATCCAGCCATGTTGGCTATTCAAGATTTGAATAATATAATCCGGTATGAAAACCTCAATCATTCAATATCATCATGAAAATCCAACCAGTTTTGGCTATTAAAGATTTGAATACCTTATCGGTTGACAAGTAAATCCGAAGTTTAAATACTCGGCGGCTCTTGGCCGATGGCGACTTAATGCGCATTCATTGTAAGCCGGAATTTTTATAACCCGGCGGCTTATAGCCTTTGAGAAAAATCCAGAACGGATAATCATTTTGAAGCATCAACTTTGGTAATGAGCTTGAACTTAATCATTTATATGTCATAGTTCTGCAAATCCTGCACAGAGTTTAAACAAACATATGCCCTGGCGACTTAACGTCAAAAGCCGTATGGGTAACCACCCAAATGTAGTCTTACCTGCACACAAGTAGATCACAAGAACCCTTGGCGGTTTGTCGCGGTATGGTCATATAAAAACCGAAAAGAATCATAAATAGACAAGCCGGTTATCAATCATGATGTTAAGACACAATTGATGTTATTATACTTATGATCCTTTGGATGATACCACCGGTTTACGTGACCCAAAGGGTGAAGTTGATAACTCAACCCTGTAAAAGCCGGCACATATGATATTTGTGACAACTCAAATACTTGTGATTGTATAAAAACAGATAAATTTTTTTGAGGCTTCTGATTCGAATAGGATCAGTAAACCATTCCAAAGGGGTTAAGCTAAGATTCGAATACGATCATATAGCCCCCAGTGGCGTTGGCGTTGCCGATCAAAGTGGGCACCGACAGCTATGTTCTCTTTGGTTCGAATACGACCTATGTTTGAACAGGAAGCCCCCAAATGACCTTAAGAGTTGTTTAGCGACGCTGTTTTGAATACGATCCACGTCGATTCCCAAAGGGGTTGAGCTATGATTCGGATACGATCAAGAAGCCCCCAAATAGGTTCAGCAGTTTGCTAATCAAAAGGGTATCGACAGCTATGTTCTCTTTGGTTCGAATACGACCTATGTTTGAATAGGAAGCCCCCAAGTGACCATAAATTTGGCATTACACCGATCAAGAGGGTACCTACAGCTATGCTCGATGAGCAGGAAGCCCTCAAGTGACCATATTAAGATAAGCTGTAAGGCAGGATACCCATGTTTGAACCGCGCATCATGGCAGCAAGTTCTTTTTGGCAACCTTTACTTTGTCTGAGAACTCGAACTTGCGAGAGATTAATTCTTTTTGAACCGGAACTTTAAACCGGATTTGAAAGCTTCAAAAATTTGTGAGGGACAAATTTACCTTGAGCCGGATTTTGAACCGGATTTGAGAGCTTCAAAATTTTGTGAGGGAAAAATTTACCTTGAGCCGGATTTTGTGCCGGATTTGAGAGCTTTAGTGCCTTGTGGGAGAAAGATGTCTCTTGAACCGGATTTTAAACCAGAGTCCTTATTTTGAGCCGGAAATGTTTTGATGGCTTTTAAATTTTCATCGATCTAGCCCCCGAGTCATACCATTGTAGTCCCCGATCTCAAGACGACTCAAGGAGTTGGCTTGAGATTCTCCATATTTGACCATAGCAGAAGGTATACATCATTGGCGTTGATAGCGCGATGTGAATCCACAAAAGGTTGAGGTGACTGCGGCGGGTTATAAATGATCCCGTTTGAGTCGTGTCAGCAACTCGGCCAATGGTTCCTTCCAACTGGCTGTTTGAAGTTTTAACCAAACTGTAGTAGCGGCGACTTGTGCACCTGCCCATTGAACCATCCAGTGCAGACGGCGGCTGATAATATATGATAATTTTTCCTCTAACTTGTTGAAAGAAAAACCGGGCTTCCCAAGTAGTGACTTGGTCATACTCAATAAACAGCTCATCAGACAAGTGCGGCCCGGTGTGTCGATGTAGACCAGGCCGCGAGAGACGGATGGTAAGACGACCGTAACATCAGAGGCGGCATAGACAGATGAACCGGTCATGGCGTTGTAAGCCGGTACGGACGGGCAAGTTGTCCTCCTTGTTGTAAGCCGACGTGGTCGCGAGAGACGGCCACGGCGTTGTAAGCCGGCACGGTCGCGAGAGACGACCACTGCCTTCTAAGCCGACGCGGTCGCGAGAGACGGCCACGACCTTGTAAGCCGGTGCGGGAGTCCGTTGAGTAACCACGACCACCTATGCCCAAAGATGTTTGGCATGCCTCCATCTCCGTGGTATAATATGTCATAAATAATTGCTCTGTATAAACAATATTGCAGACCAAGGCAAAGACAAACTTGTTTTTTAACAAAAACAACATGTGCTAATAAAAAAAACTCGGATGGATATCACCTGATTTGTTTGGACGAGGATGACCCGTTTACCGTGACAGAGGTAGCTCAGACAGACCAGCGAGTCAATATAGTCACGACGGCTCAGGTAGACCGGTGACTTAATATAACCCCGGCGGCTCAAAGCGGCAAGGGCAGCTCAACGCGGCTCTGACGGGTTGATGTAGATTAAGCTGCACGGGTGGCGACTTACGCACACCTGTTCCATCAGTAAGTGGACGCAGACGTCGGTGCGTGATGGTGCTGACGTACACTTCAGAGGCACAACACGGCACCACCTTTGCTGCACATAAAAATATACAGACCAAAGTAATTGTTCTCAAACAAAATATGTGCTGATAAAATAGACTCAGATGGGTATCACCTGATTTATTCAGATGTAGGGATCAAAGCAAGAAGCAAAATCCCTCATGCAGTTTTAATGGGCCTTCACGTCCACCCACGCATCCATGAAGCTTGGGAGGATATGCCCAAATAGTACCTTTTTGGACATCAATGCGTGATTGCTTTGGCTTTAGCTAATCATGTTTAGCTTTGGCTGATTCCTGTACGCATCGTCCAAACTGTTTTGTTTCTGGACTTTGAGATAGCAGCGATACGGCACACCTGAAACGGAGTCACGGTCAGCAATGGCGTTTCAACCAGGCCATGGAGACAACGGCTCGTCGGCGAGGTGCGGCGGAAGCAGGGGCGCGCCCGCAGGGTCAACAAGGTGGCTGCCCTTTTGCTGTAGCGGTTGTAGATGGCGGTGACCCGCCAGCAGCAGCAGAGGCGGGCAACCGGCTTGACGCAGCCCCGCGGAGCCGGCGCAAGGTGACTTGAGAGGCGCCGGCGGCGACTGTGGCAGAGGCACATCAGCCAAGCGGGTCACCCGGTGGCGAACGGCGGGTCGTAGTGGAGATGTCCCACAAGGCGGAGGTGAGCACGACCGCAGCTCGCAGGTGGCTCACCCCGGCAGGTCAGAGCGAGCAGCAGTGGTGACTCCGCAGGTGATGCACGAGGCAGAGGCTGATTGACGAGGCGGAGACAAGGACGCGGCGGCACAGTTCGGCTGTGAAGGCAGACCAGGGCGGCGGCTGGCCAGTGGCTCTCTGGCGGCGCTCGGAGACCGGCGGAGAGGCGGCTTGGCCACTTTGACGGAGGCGACTCGCGGCGCGGCCGGAGTTGCAGCAGGGGCGAGGCGGCGGACCCGCCACGGTGGTTTGGAGAGGTGATGACTCCGCGGAGGTGGCCAAGTGTGGTTGAGCCGGTGATGGGTTTGGAAAGTGTCGGTTCAGCAGGGGCGCACGGAGCACGGCCGAGCGGCAGTCGGAGGCGCGCCCGATGATGGCGACTCAGAGACGAAAACAGTGGCCGTGTCCAAGTCCGTGGCTTCGTCCACTTCCGTCTATGGCCGCTCAGAAACAACACGTATTGACCCAGGCGTGTAAGACATGCGGTGATAGCTTACCCCTGATGGATCTTCTTGTCCTCACATGCGAGACCTGTGAACTTACGTAGTAGTATCTTTTCCTTCCATAATTCTTGAATTATCCTCCCAATAGCTTCCTCGTGCGCGTGTACCAATCGGTGTTTTTTGATTTGATGCATGATCTCCGCCCCTTTTGTTTGCCTCAACCTTGTGCTTGTACGCAGCAGCGGCGGCTCGACCAATGAGACAGAAAACGATCGCAACTTAATGATTTTGGTGTGTATGGATGGGACTCCCCTTGCAGTTGTCTTCTTGTGGTAGTGCGGCAGACATTAATCCGGATTAGATGGATCACCTAGCCATGTGATTATGTCAGTCTCAGCGATACACGGTAGCAGTAGTGGAGATTTTGTCTCCTCTCGGATCCGACTTGCAAAAGTGGCGGCTCACGACGCAGCCCTAAGTTTTTGTTTAACCTTTAAATCTCTCCGTTCATAAATATAATCCAATGAACTTGAAGCTGACGCAGGCCTTTTCAAACTGGCTCTTCTTCATCCGGAAAAATTATGAGTCCCTCGAACCCTAAAAAAGATCCCTTCAAGAACACAACACCACCGTGCGCGAGCCCCACGGTGGGCGCCAACTGTCGTAGAATTGTCACGACAGATGTCCTTAGTGTCAGGACTTAGTCGCGAGGCCAACGCATCTATGCAATAGCTTGAGAAGGGTTGATCGGGACGAGAGATGCAACACACAAGATGAGGATTTAGACAGCTTCAGGCCCCGGGAAACATCATCCGGTAATAACCCTACATGCTGTTTGTGGCTAGGTCTCATTATGATCATGAGAGAGTCGCCAATAAGCCGGCTCTTCGTGTCTAGCCCTAGAGATTGTTCTTGTTCCTTGTCCCCTCTTGGGGTGCCCTGCCCCTCCTTATATAAGTTAGAGGGGCGGATTACATGTGGAGTCCTAGTAGGACTAGAACTAATCTATCTTCTCTTACAAGTTTGAATACAAGTCCGGTTCTTACTTCCTCGTAAAGGAAATATTCGTCGGCCCTTTCCTCTTAAGCCGGTCCATCATAACGCGAGCCGGCCTTCTGGGCTTTGGGCCTCGTTGTCCATCTGACCCTCCCGCCGGGTTACTAATGAGTCGCCAAGATCGGGGGGGGGGGGGGGGGGGTTATATATGAATCGCCAAGCTCAAGGCGGGTCACCAGTGAGTCGCCACGCTCCAGCCGGGTCATACCTCTGGCCGGGTCATACTGTGGGGTATATCCCCGACACCTTGTGTGCTATCAATCGTCACAACGCAACTGGGTGATTATAAAGATGCTCTACAGGTGTCTCCGAAGGTGTTTGTTGGGTTGGCATAGATCGAGATTAGGATTTGTCACTCCGAGCATCGGAGAGGTATCTCTGGGCCCTCTCGGTAATGCACATCACTATAAGCCTTGCAAGCAATATGATTAAAGAGTTAGTTGCAGGATGATGCATTACGGAACGAGTAAAGAGACTTGTCGGTAACAATATTGAACTAGGTATGAGGATAACAACGATAAAATCTCGGGCAAGTAACATACCGATGACAAAGGGAACAACGTATGTTGTTATGCCGTTTGACTGATAAAGATCTTCGTATAATATGTGGGAGCCAATATGAGCATCCAGGTTCCGCTATTGGTTATTGACTGGAAAGGTGTCTCGGTCATGTCTACATAGTTCTCGAACCCTGAGGATCCGCACGCTTAACGTTCGGTGACGATCGGTATTATGAGTTTATGTGTTTTGATGTACCGAACATAGTTCGGAGTCCCGGATGTGACCACGGACATGACGAGGAGTCTCGAAATGGCCGAGACATAAAGATTGATATATTGGACGGCTATATTCGGACACTGGAATTGTTCCGGGTGATTTCGGAGAAAACCGGAGTGCTGGAGGGTTACCGGAACCCTCCCGGGAGAACTAATGGGCCTCATGGGCCTTAGTGGAGAGAGAGAGGGCCGGCTAGGGCAGGTCGCGCGCCCACCCCTTGGGAGTCCGAATTGGACAAGGAGGGGGCGGCGCCCCCCTTTTCCTTCTCCCTCTCCTCCTTCCTTTCCCCTTCCTAGTAGGAGTAGGAAAGGGGAGTCCTACTCCTAGGGGGTGGCCTCCTCCTCTCCTGGCGTGCCACAAGGTCCGGCCGGCCTCCCCCCTTGCTCCTTTATATACGGGGGCAGGGGGCACCCTAGAACACAACAAGTTGATTGTTTCTAGCCGTGTGCGGTGCCCCCCTCCACCATAATCCACCTCGGTCATATCATTGGAGTGGTTAGGCGAAGCCCTGGGCCGGCAGCTTCATCATCACCGTCATCACGCTGTTGTCCTGACGAAACTCTCCCTCGACACTCTGCTGGACCGTGAGTTCGTGGGACGTCATCGAGCTGAACGTGTGCAGAACTCGGAGGTGCCGTGCATTCGGTACTTGGATCGGTCGGATCGTGAAGACGTACGACTACATCAACCGCGTTGATAAAACGCTTCTGCTTACGGTCTACGAGAGTACATGGACAACACTCTCCTGCTCGTTGCTATGCATCACCATGATCTTGTGTGTGCGTAGGAATTTTTTTGAAATTACTACGTTCCCCAACAGTGGTTTCAGAGCCAGGTTTATGCGTAGATGTTATATGCATGAGTAGAACACAAAGAGTTGTCGGCGATACTAGTCATGCTGCTTACCAGCATGTCATACTTTGATTCAGCGGTATTGTTGGATGAAGCGGCCCAGACCGACATTACGCGTACGCTTACGCGAGACTGGTTCTACCGACGTGCTTTGCACCACAATTGGGTGGCGGTGTCAGTTTCTCCAACTTTAGTTGAATCGAGTGTGGCTGCGCCTGGTCCTTGTTGAAGGTTAAAACAACACATACTTGACAAAATATCGTTGTGGTTTTGATGCGTAGGTAAGAACAGTTCTTGCTCATCCCGTAGGAGCCACGTAAAACTTGCAACAACAAAGTAGAGGATGTCTAACTTGTTTTTGCAGGGCATGTTGTGATGTGATATGGTCAAGACATGATGCTAAATTTTATTGTATGAGATGATCATGTTTTGTAACGGAGTTATGGGCAACTGGCAGGAGCCATATGGTTGTCGCTTTATTGTATGCAATGCAAATCGCCCAGTAATTGTTTTTACTTTATCACTAAGTGGTAGCGATAGTCGTAGAAACAATAGTTGGTGAGACGTCAACGATGCTACGATGGAGATCAAGGTGTCACGCCGGTGACGATGGTGATCATGACGGTGCTTTGAAGATGGAGATCAAAGGCACAAGTTGATGATGGCCATATCATATCACTTATATTGATTGCATATGATGTTTATCTTTTATGCATCTTATTTTGCTTTGATTGACGGTAGCATTATAAGATGATCTCTCACTAAATTTCAAGGTATAAGTGTTCTCCCCGAGTATGCACTGTTGCAAAAGTTCGTCGTGCTGAGACACCACGTGATTATCGGGTGTGATAAGCTCTACGTTCACATACAACGGGTGCAAGCCAGTTTTGTACTCGGGTTAAACTTGACGAGCCTAGCATATGCAGATATGGACTCGGAACACTGAGACCGAAATGTCGAGCGTGAATCATATAGTAGATATGATCAACATAGTGATGTTCACCATTGAAAACTACTCCATCTCACGTGATGATCGGACATGGTTTAGTTTATTTGGATCACGTGATCACTTAGATGATTAGAGGGATGTCTATCTAAGTGGGAGTTCTTAAGTAATATGATTAATTGAACTTTAATTTATCATGAATTTAGTCCTGATAGTATTTGCATATGTATGTTGTAGATCAATAGCTCGCGTATAGCTCCCATGTTTTATTTTTGATATGTTTCTAGAGAAAACTAAGTTGAAAGATGATAGTAGCAATGATGCCAACTAGGTCCGTGATCTGAGGATTATCCTCATTGCTGCACAGAAAAATTATGTCCTTGATGCACCGCTAGGTGATAGACCTATTGCATGAGTATATGCAAACGTTATGAACGGTTGGCAAGCTCGATATGATGACTACTTGATAGTTTAGTGCACCATGCTTTACGGCTTAAAACCGGGACTTCAAAAACCGTTTTGAATGTCATGGAGCATATGAGATGTTCCAAGAGTTGAAATTAGTATTTTAGACTCATGCCCGTGTCGAGAGGTATGAGACCTCTGACAGTACTTTGCCTACAAGATGGAGGAGACTAGCTCAACCAGTGAGCATGTGCTCAGAATGTCTGAGTACTCCAATCGCTTGAAGGAGTTAATCTTCCTGATAAGATAGTGATTGACAGAGTTCTCTAGACACTATCACCAAGTTACTGGAACTTCGTGATGAACTATAATATGCAAGGGATGACGAAAACGATTCCTGAGCTCTTTGTGATGTTAAAATCGGCGGAGGTAGAAATCAAGAAAAAACATCAATTGTTGATGGTTAACAAGACCACTAGTTTCAAGAAAAGGGCAAAGGGATAGAAAGGGAACTTCAAGAAGAATGACAAGCAAGTTGTCACTCCCATGAAGAAGCCCAAAGCTAGACCCAAGCCTGAAACTGAGTGTTTCTACTGCAAAGGAAATGGTCACTGGAAGTGGAACTGCCCTAGATACTTGGCAGATAATAAGGATGGCAAAGTGAACAAAGGTATATTTGACATACATGTTATTGATGTGTATTTTGCTAGTGTTTATAGCAACCCGGCACTACACCAAGAACCCCCCTTCAGCAACGCATCAATGTGTTGTCGTATGTTCATATTAGCGTTGCTAAGGTCTACACCAACGGATTTATATGCGTTGTCGTTGGTGGCGTTGCAAAGGTCTACAACAACATATATAAATGCGTTGGTAACCAGCATGAATATGTGTTGTAAGGCAACAACATATAGAGCTAGAGCCTAACAACACTTCGTATGTGTTGGTGGCTGCCCAAAAAAAGATCCTTATAATTCCTAGAAGCATTGTCACATAGCTTGGACAACTAATGCATTTTGTACATCAAAATTCTAAATTATTATGTCAATGTTGATAGTGCATAAGAGACACAAACATAATAATTAGAAAGGTCACATATATTAAATCAACTCGGTTGCTTTACAAAGAACGTGATACAAAGATTACAGTATGTGAAACTATCTAGTAGTAGTCTGATTCTCAACCTTGCAATCAACATGTCAGCCATCTAAAACATAACGTTTGAAACATTGACCTAAATGACATTCTAATAACATAATCTAAAACTATCTATTAGTAGCCACCTTCTCGATCTTGCAGTCAACTTCCGAGCCATGGATCATCAATATATCTTGGCAATCTACAACAACAAAGAAATGAGAAAAATAAGGTGGCATCAAATAAAATCAAGTTAATAGGGCAGTAAAATTCAAACAAAGAGCAACATACGAAGCTTGAAGGCCATATGATAGTTCATCTTGCTATATGGCCTATAGTTTTGTTTTAGTGGTCGTATCAACCAAGAATCACTTACCAAGTTCAACACCCTTAATTTTTGTCTTATATTCTAGGTCGGTACTTTGGAGTGTAGCAAGAGCAACATTCTTGTTTAGATTTCCCAAGCAAAGCAGGAACAACAATGAGCATTCATATTGCAAAAAGAATGATCAATAATAAATTGTTGCTCAACCATGTTGAATTCCAAACAGTAGAGAAATCAGCATACCTTATCTTAGATGGATGTTAGTTTGATGCTCACATCTCCGTATCAAAGAGAAAGTTTCACTTCAGATACAATATGTTGCTTCACTAAACACGTTAGTTGAAGTTTTACTTCTCTGAACAACCAAGTCAAAGCAAGCACCGGAACAGAATAATCATTCCATCATCCAACATACATGATCACCTATGAAGGGCTTTGATATATCATAATTTGAACAACTTTTTACAGTCCCAGCCATAGCACTCAACTCTGTAGATAGAGAAAAGAGAGCCTTATGAACAGACCATTCATATGTTAATTGAGTTAATAAACACTTTACAAAGAATATAATGAAGATACAGTGAGGTAAATGCCCAAAAAATGTGTGCGCCGACAAATAGAGCATGCTTCATTGCAAACACAGATCTAATAAAGGTATATATAAATGCAGAAATTCAAAAATTTCCAGAAATACTTGAAGTTGATAGAAAATAATTCGCACAAAGCTACATCAGGTGGCTGTATTAAATGTTAACAAGTGTGTTTTCTAGTGATTTTGATTTATATATATGATTGACAACAATAGTAATCTGAGTGAATACAAAATCTTTTTCAACATGATTTTATGAATTACACTGCAGATGATGTCACTTAAATCACCTACAGCTTTACAAGCGAACATTATTCATGCGGTCGTACCTCCTACAGAAGTAGCCTGTTCTATATGCCCTGAACTTTCTCCCAAAGCTGAATATGTAAAAAAATATTGTCCTGTAAAGAATAAGGGATTCATTTCATAAGCACTTGCAAGCACATTTAAGTAGATTGAACAAAAGCATAATAACACTTCCAAGCACATTTAAGTAGATCGAACAAAAACACTGACGAGCAATCTTTAAAAGTTCTAACAACAATCTTAATTTGTAATGATATAAATTAAGTTTAAGGTTACCTCACATGAGTTCTGCGCCAGGTTAAAAGACTCCAAGGATCAATGCATCGTGGAAGACGGCGCGCAACAAACACACTGTTGTAAAGACGAATACTGCGGCACTGCACCAAGTGCTCAAGCATTAGGCTGCTAGGCTGCTACTATGCTCTAGGATGACGGTGACAATCAAATCTGAACCGAAGTTATTATATCCAGCCAATGAAAGTGTAGAATATGCACATACACAGGTCACGTTCTGATCGATTCATCGATCAAAATAAGCCAGCCACGATCGTACATGGGCTATTGCCTGCTGACTTTGGGATTCTCTAATTTCGTGCTAGTTCATTAACATATTGACTAATGAGTAATTAGCTACGGCCAGCTGGCCGTTAGCGTGTACATACACAACGGTGGATCAGGAATACTATAATACTTGAAGGAAATTGCTAGATGATTGGTAATTTTTTCTACAAGGCAGACACCTTAATCTTTACTGAAAGTCGGTCATCAGCAGAACATATAAAAACAGAAATGTACATACAGCATACGTATTTTCCAGTCACAGACCTTCAGGTATAAGATGAATTCCACCATATTCCTAAGCAAAAGTAGAATCTCTATTCCAAAGGATTGGAATATACAGTTCCATCAACCAGCCACAAATCGTAAAGTAGTACCGCATACCTACAAAAACTAGAATTGGAAGTCTCCATATTAATAGCCATCATGAGTGTACGCCTGTCTGGCAAATACCAACAACCTGGACCGATCGAGTGAACCGGCAGGAAGCAAAGAGAGGGGAGAAAAATACAAAATACCATGGCGTTGAGGTTGGAGTCCTTCGCGAGGATGTGATACAAGCGGAATCGGTGGACAAGCACGAACAAGTGGACGGTGGCTACGAGGATGGAGTTGAAGGAGCTGGATGTGGTCTTGCCTCCGAGAAGACTCTCCTGCTCCAGAAGGTTCCGCAACATCTGGTCCAGCAAGTCGCCACCTCGCTGGCTTGCACCGTCGCGGCGGTCGACATCGTCATGCTCCTTCGATGCCGCGGAGGGCGTATCCTAGATTGGTCTGGGTGGGAGGGGAGGTGCTGGAGAGATGGGGAAGTCCTCGACATCGGGATCACGGGGCGTAGTTGAGGCGGCCAAGTGTGGAGGACGGAGATGAACTGGATAAATCCGGATCAGGGATCACACGATAGAACAAAGGTAGGCAGCGATGACGTGTGGGGTGTGCCTACGTATCGGGAGGAAGTGGGTTGTTTCCTTTATTTTTTATTTTGGAAAAAATGATATTTCCTTAATTGTCGTAGGGAGTGGTTAATAGTCGTGGGAAGTGGGGGCTGCAATAACAGCAACACATAGCTATTTCGTTGGAAGGGATGCGTAGCTATAGAGGGGTTCGTGGTGTAGTGTCCTCGGTATTTGATATTGGTTCAGTTGCTAAGAGTAGTAACTCGAAACAGGAGTTGCAAAATAAACAAAGACTAGTTAAAGGCGAGGTGATGATGTGTGTTGGAAGTGACTCCAAGGTTGATAAGATCACCACCGCACACTCCCTTTACCTTTGGGATTAGTGTTGAACCTAAAATAAATGTTATTTGGTGTTTGCGTTGAGCATGAATATGATTGGATCATGTTTATTGCAATACGGTTATTCATTTAAGTCAAAGAATAATTGTTGTTCTATTTACATGAATAAAACCTTCAATGGTCATACACTTAATATAAATGGTTTATTGAATCTCGATCGTATTATACACATATTCATAATATTGATGCCAAAAGATGTAAAGTTGATAATGATAGTGCAACATACTAGTGGAACTGCCGTTTAGGTCATATTGGTGTAAAGCGCATGAAGAAATTCCATGCTGATGGGCTTTTGGAATCACTTGATGTTTGTGAACCATGCCTCATCGGCAAGATGACTAAAACTCCGTTCTCCGGAACAATGGAGCGAGCAACTGACTTATTGGAAATAATACATACTGATGTATGCGGTCCGATGAGTGTTGAGGCTCGCGGCGGGTATCATTATTTTCTGACCTTCATAGATGATTTGAGAAGATATGGGTTTATCTACTTGACGAAACATAAGTTTGAAACATTTGAAAAGTTCAAAGAATTTCAGAGTGAAGTGGAAAATCATCGTAACAAGAAAATAAAGTTTCTATGATCTGATCACGGAGGCGAATATTTGAGTTACGAGTTTCGCCTTCATTTAAAAACAATGTGAAATAGTTTCACAACTCACGCTACTTGGAACACCACAGCGTAATGGTGTGTCCGAACGTCATAACTGTACTTTATTAGATATGGTGCGATCTATGATGTCTCTTACCGAATTACCACTATCATTTTGGGGTTATGCATTAGAGACAGCTGCATTCACGTTAAATAGGGCACCATCTAAATCCGTTGAGACGACACCATATGAATTGTGGTTTGGCAAGAAACTTAAGCTGTCTATTCTTAAAGTTTGGGGTGGTGATGCTTATGTGAAAATGTTTCAGCCTGATAAGCTTGAACCCAAATCAGAAGTGTGTCTTCATAGGATTCCCAAAAGAAACTGTTGGCTACACTTTCTATCACTGATCCGAAGGCAAGATCTTTGTTGCTAAGAATGGATCCTTTCTAGAGAAGGAGTTTCTCTCGAAAGAAGTGAGCGGGAGGAAAGTAGAACTTGATGAGGTAATTGTACCTTCTCCCCAATTGAAAAGTAGTTCATCACATAAATCAGTTCTAGTGATGCCTACACCAATTAGTGAGGAAGCTAATGATGATGATCATGAAACTTCAGATCAAGTTACCACAGAACCTCGTAGGTCAGCCGGAGTACGATCCACACCAGAGTGGTACGGTAATCCTGTTCTGGAAGTCATGTTACTAGACCATGACGAACCTACAAACTATGAGGAAGCGATGATGAGCCCAGATTCCCCAAAATGGCTTGAGGCCATGAAATATGAGATGGGATCCATGTATGAGAACAAAGTGTGGACTTTGATTGACTTGCCCGATGATCGGTGAGCCATTGAGAATAAATGGATCTTCAAGAGGAAGACGGACGCTGATAGTAGTGTTACTCTACAAAGCTCGAATTGTCGCAAAAGGTTTTGGACAAGTTCAAGGTGTTGACTACGATGAGAGTTTCTCACTCGTATCAATGCTTAAGTCTGTCCGAATCATGTTAGCAATTGCCACATTTTATGAAATCTGGTAGATGGATAACAAAACTGCATTCCTTAATGGATTTATTAAATAAGAGTTGTATATGATGCAACAAAAAGGTTTTGTCAATCCTAAGGGTGCTAACAAAATATGCAAGCTCCAGCGATCCATCTATGGACTGGTGCAAGCATCTCGGAGTTGGAATATATGCTTTGATGAGTTGATCAAAGCATATAGTTTTACACAGACTTGTGGTGAAGCCTGTATTTACAAGAAAGTGAGTGGGAGCACTACAGCCTTTCTGATAAGTATATGTGAATGACATATTGATGATCGGAAACGATGTAGAATTTTTTGGAAAGCATAAAGGAGAGTTTGAAAGGAGTTTTTTCACGGAAAGGCCTTGGTAAAGCTGCTTACATATTGAGCATCAAGATATATAGAGATAGATCAAAACGCTTGATAAGTTTTTCAATGAGTACATACCTTGACAAGATTTTGAAGTAGTTCAAAATGGAACAATCAAAGAAGGAGTTCTTGCCTGTATTGCAAGGTGTGAAATTGAGTAAAGACTCAAAACCCGACCACGGTAGAAAATAGAAAGAGAATGAAAAGTCATTCCCTATGCCTCAGTCATAGATTCTATAAAGTATGCTATGTTGTTTACCAGACCTATTGTGTACCTCACCATGAGTTTGGCAAGAGGGTAGAATAGTGATCCAGGAGTGGATCACTGGACAACGGTCAAAATTGTCCTGAGTGGAATAAGGATATGTTTCTCGATTATGGAAGTGACAAAAACGTCTGTCATAAAGGGTTACGTTGATGCAAGCTTTGACACCGATCCAGATGACTCTAAGTCTCAATCTAGATACTTATTGAAAGTGGGAGCAATTAGCTAGAGTAGCTCTGTGCAGAGCATTGTAGACATAGAAATTTGCAAAATACATACTGATCTGAATATGGCAGACCCGTTGACTATACGTCTCTCACAAGCAAAACATGATCACACCATAGTGCTCTTGGGTGTTAATCACATAGCGATGTGAACTAGATTATTGACTCTAGTAAACCCTTTGAGTGTTGGTCACATGGCGATGTGAACTATGGGTGTTAATCACATAATGATGTGAACTAGATTATTGACTCTAGTGCAAGTGGGAGACTGAAGGAAATATACCCTAGAGGCAATAATAAAGTTATTATTTTATTTACTTATATCATGATAAATGTTTATTATTCATGCTAGAATTGTATTAACCGGAAAACTTGATACATCTATGAATACATAGACAAAAGAAAATGTCCCTAGTATGCCTCTACTTGACTAGCTCGTTAATCAAAGATGGTTAAGTTTCCTAGCCATAGACATGTGTTGTCATTTGATGAACGGGATCGCATCATTAGAGAATGATGTGATGGACAAGACCCATCCATTAGCTTAGCATAAATGATCGTTTAGTTTTATTGCTATTGCTTTCTTCATGACTTATACATGTTCCTCTGACTATGAGATTATGCAACTCCTAAATACCGAAGGAACACCTTGTGTGCTATCAAACATCGCAACGTAACTGGGTTATTATAAAGATGCTCTATAGTTGTCTCCGAAGGTGTTTGTTGGGTTGGCATAGATCGAGATTAGGATTTGTCACTCCGAGCATCGGAGAGGTATCTCTGGGCCCTCTCGGTAATGCACATCACTATAAGCCTTGCAAGCAATGTGACTAATGAGTTAGTTGCAGGATGATGCATTACGGAACGAGTAAAGAGACTTGCCGGTAACAAGATTTAACTAGGTATGAGGATACCGACGATCGAATCTCGGGCAAATAACATACCGATGACAAAGGGAACAACCTATGTTGTTATGTATTGACCGATAAAGATCTTCGTAGAATATGTGGGAGCCAATATGAGCATCCAGGTTCCGCTATTGGTTATTGACCGGAAACGTGCCTCGGTCATGTCTACATAGTTCTCGAACCTGTAGGATCCGCACGCTTAACATTCAGTGATGATCTGTATTATGAGTTTATGTGTTTTGATGTACCGTAGATAGTTCAGAGTCCCGGATGTGACCACGGACATGACGAGGAGTCTCGAAATGGTCGAGACATAAAGATTGATACATTGGACGGCCATATTCGGACACCGGAATTGTTCCAGGTGATTTCGGAGAAAACCAGAGTGCCGGAGGGTTACCGGAACCCCCCCCCCCCGGGTGAACTAATGGGCCTCATGGGCCTTAGTGGAGAGAGAGAGAGGGCCAGCCAGGGCAGGCCGCGCCCCCCCTTGGGAGTCCGAATTGGACAAGGAGGGGGGCGGCGCCCCCCTTTCCCTTCTCCCTCTCCTCCTTCCTTTCCCCCTCCTAGTAGGAGTAGGAAAGGGGAGTCCTACTCCTACTAGGAGGAGGACTCCTCCTCTCCTGGCGCGCCACAAGGGCTGGCCGTCCTCCCCCTTGCTCCTTTATATATAGGGGCAGGGGGCACCCTAGAACACAACAAGTTGATTGTTTCTAGCCGTGTGCGGTGCCCCCCTCCACCATAATCCACCTCGATCATATCGTTGCAGTGCTTAGACGAAGCCCTGCACCGGTAGCTTCATCATCACCGTCATCACACCGCCGTGCTGACGAAACTCTCCCGCGACACTCTACTGGATCGTGAGTTCGTGGGACGTCACGAGTTGAACGTGTGCTGAACTCGGACGTGCCATGTGTTCGGTACTTGGATCGGTCGGATCGTGAAGACGTACGACTACATCAACCGCGTTGATAAAACGCTTCCGCTTACGGTCTACGAGGGTACGTGGACAACACTCTCCCGCTCATTGCTATGCATCACCATGATCTTGTGTGTGCATAGGATTTTTTTTTTGAAATTACTACGTTCCCCAACAGTTGGGCCTTGTGTTCTTCTTACTCGAAAATTGCCTTGAAGCAAGAGCCATGTGTTCATGATAAGCATACTTTGTATCTTCGGGATTGCTCTCCTCTTCTTCATCTTCATCCTCTTCTTCCACTCTAACCTTGGCCTTCAAAGCAAGGTTGGGCTTATTTGCTCTTTGAGAATGTAGCACCGCATTGTCGGCGGTCTTGTCCAAGATGCTCATAGCCACAAACTCATCCAACACTTCACTTGAGGACAAGGTGCGGCAATCCGGCCTTTGACGAACGACGGAGTACATGTCCTTGTGGTAAGGCATCATGGTGTAGGATCAAAAGTATGTCTAGCGGGTGGGGTGATTAGACTACTTGACCAAATAAAAATCTAGCCTTTTCCAATTTTAAGTCTTGGCAGATTTTTAGCAACTTAGCACAAATTAAGTAATCAACCTACACATGCAATTCTAAGAGTATAGCAGCGGAATGTAAAACAATTGCATATGCAGGTAAAGGGAGGAGTTTGGAGGGAGAAAACGCAATGTAGACACGGAGATTTTTTTATCCGTGGTTCTGATAGGTGGTGTTATCGTACATCCACGTTGATGGAGACTGAGGGAGTCTTGGATTAGGGGGTCTCCGGACAGCCCGACTATATCCTTTGGCCAGACTGTTGGACTATGAAGATACAAGATTGAAGACTTCGTCCCGTGTCTGGACGGGACTCTCCTTGGCGTGGAAGGCAAGCTTGGCAATACGGATATGTAGATCTCCTCCCTTGTAACCGACTCTGTGTAACCGTAGCCAATATAAACCGGAGGGTTTAGTCCGTAGGACAACAACAATCATACCATAGGCTAGCTTCTAGGGTTTAGCCTCTACGATCTCGTGGTAGATCAACTCTTGTAATACTCATATTCATCAAGATCAATCAAGCAGGAAGTAGGGTATTACCTGCATCGAGAGGGCCCGAACCTGGGTAAACATCGTGTCCCCCGCCTCCTGTTACCATCCGCCTTAGACGCATAGTTCGGGACCCCCTACCCGAGATCCGCCGGTTTTGATACCGACATTGGTGCTTTCATTGAGAGTTCCACTGTGCCGTCACCGTAAGGCTTGATGGCTCCTTCAATCATCGGTAACAATGCGGTCCAGGGTGAGGCTTTCCTCCTCGGACAGGTCTTTGTATTCGGCAGCTTCGCACTGCGGGCCAACTCGCTTGGCCATCTGGAGCAGATCGAGAGCTACGCCCCTGGCCACCAGGTCAGGTTCGAAAACTTGAACTACACTGCCGACATCCGCGGAGACTCGATCTCCGACAGATTCGAGCCCATGCCAGGTGCGCCGCACGATCACGACAAGCATGATTTAGCTCTGCCGCCGGACAGTGTTCGGGAGATCACACCTGCAACAACTCCGGCCATCAATCCGGAGCAAATTGCGCCATCTGAGGACGGGTGGATAGACCCTGCCATGGAGGCCGCACTCTCAGTGGCGATAGAGCCGGATACTGACTTCACCCCTTACGAGAGCCGTGTTGCCAAACCACTGGATTCGTCCCCGGCCACAGGCTCCGAGCCGCCCGCGTTCGTGCATATCGAATCTGATTGGGCACCAACCATGGAGTTTACCTCCACGGATATCTTTCAGCACTCGCCTTTCAGCGATGTGCTAAATTCATTAAGGTCCCTCTCTTTGTCAGGGGAACCTTGGCTGAACTATGTCCGGCTAGGATGGGATGCAGACGATGAAGAAATTCGCTACCCACCCTCCACCCACTTAGTAGCCACTGTCGACGATTTAAACGACATGCTCGATTTCGACTCCGAAGACATCGACGGCATGGACGATGATGCAGGAGAAGAACAGGAACCATATCGCCACGTATTTGGACAGCCACTTCATCACATGACATATACATGGTGGATACACCCAAAGAAAACAATGACGAGGAACGGAAGGATGCAGCAAAGAACAGCTCCATCGAGAAGCAAACAAAGCGTCGGCATAGGCGCTGCTCCAAATCCCGCCTCGACAGAAACATCGATAATAGTGAAAGAGAAAACAACACCCCAGTCGACTCCAGAGGAAACGACGACCACACCGACCCAGCGGCGGAGCAGGATGAACCAGCAAACGGAGAACTTAGTACGGACCCGCTGTCCAAACACGGCGACGCCGAGGATAAATCTCATCAACCCTCCTCCGGAGAGGAAAATAGTCCGGACAAAGATGCAAACATCATCCCGGAAGAGCACTTGGAACAAGAGAACCTCCGCAGCTTATTGCCACAACGAGGAGTCTGAAAAAGCATAAGCAAAGGCTTAAGGCCACACAAAATACGCTCAATAGCAGATGGAACAAAGTGCTCGACAACGAAGAAAAGTATGGTGGAAGTTACCACACAAAGAGCTATCCAAAGCGCAAGCTATTGCCTGAATTCGAGGATGAGGCCTTAGAGCCCACACAGCCGGAAAAAAAACGGCCAACCGGTCGAATCAACCACCTTGTGGCCGCGATAGAGCGGCGAACAAGGCCGCACATAAGTCAACACACGATCTACGTGAGGACTTGCGCCACAGATCCAGTATGACCAGATCCATTTATGGATCTAGGAAGCGCGCTTCGGCACAAAAGGAAAACCGAATACTACAACCGTCCGAACGCCATGATACATCAAAATACAGGGCGCCACACCCCTATGTTTCACCGATGAGGTGCTGGACCATGAATTTCGGAAGGATTCAAACCAAAGGAACATAGAAGCGTGACGATGGGACCACAGGACCACAGGGTGCGGATCGAGGACTTCATCCTCCATATCCATATGTCTCGCGGAGATGATCTCCACGCCATCAAGTACTTGCCACTCAAGCTTAAAGGACCAGCTCGGCACTGGCTGAAAAGCCTCCCCGAAAACTCAATTGGAAGTTGGGAGGAGCTCGAGGATGCTTTTCGGGCTAATTTTCAAGGGACTTATGTCCGACCTCCGGATGCAGACGATTTAAGTCATATAATTCAACAACCCGGAGAGTCCGCCCAAAAGCTTTGGAACAGGTTTCTCACTGAGAAGAACCAAATCGTCGACTGCCCGGACGCAGAAGCCTTAGCAGCTTTTGAACACAGCGTCCGAGACGAATGGCTCGCCAGACACCTCGGCCAAGAAAAACCTAGAACAATGGCATTCCTAACGAACCTTATGACCCGCTTTTGCGCGGGAGAAGATAGCTGGTTAGCCCGCAGTAGCACCAGCGACCCAAGCACATCCGAAGTCAGGGATGGCAATGGAAAACCACGACGCAGTAAAAGCAAGCGTCGAAATACAGAAGACAACTCAGATAATACGGCGGTAAATGCCGGATTCAGGGGCTCTCGACCAGGTTAGCGGAAAAAGCCTTTCAAAGGCAACAGAGATGGACCATCCATCCTAAACAAGATTCTAGACAAAATATGTCAGATTCATGGCACCCCCGATAAACCTGCAAATCACACCCACAGAGAATGCTGGGTCTTCAAGCAGGCCGGTAAGCTAAACGCCGAACACAAGGGGAGGGAGACACCAAGCAAAGACGAGGATGAACCTCGCCAACAAAGCACTGGGGGACAGAAAAAATTCCCACCAGAGGTTAAAACAGTAAACATGATCCACGTGACGAAGGGGAGAGGCAAACATGCACTCCGAGACACACGCGTCGTAGAGCCCGTCACCCCTAAGTTCAACCCCTGGTTGGCCTGCCCGATCACTTGTGTTCGCAGGGATCACCCGCCAAGCATCCGGCACGAAGGATTGGCTGCCTTGGTGTTAGACCCAAATAATAAATGGATACCATCTCACAAGAGTCCTTATGGACGGTGGCGATGTCTAAATCGATATATCGGGACACAAACAAAATGGGGATAGACCCGACAAAAATCAGCCACAGTAATACTACCTTCAAGGGAGTAGTACCAGGCCCAGAGGCCCACTGCACGTGCTCTCTATTACTAGAGGTTGTATTCGGTTCTCCCGACAACTTCCGAAGCGAAAAGTTAACCTTCGACATAGCTCCATTCCGAAGTGGCTATCAAACACTACTCGGAAGAGCGGCTTTCGCTCGTTTTAATGCAGTACCGCATTACGCTTCTCTCAAGATTAAGATGTCCAGTCCATGTGGCATCATCACCATTAGCGGAAACATTGAACATTACTTACGAGCGGGCGAATGTGCGGCGGCATTAACAGCCGAACACTAAATGGCCCCTCCAACCAGAATAAAGGGTCGGTCGTCAAGACTGCGGACATGGCTAGACGAGTTCATGACATTACTAGCTATAACAGCTTAGATAAACCCGAGAACGGTTCGATGGTTATACCACTATAGACGGCACCAGGGGCTTCCCGCGTGTAATTAGGGCTAGTTCGGCTCAACTTGACTTATCTTGAATTTTAATGGTTTATTGAGAATAACCAATTTTTTGGTACGACAACTTTCACCTAAGTTCTTCTCTTTTACAGATGACAATCATGCCACACCCGTCCAGGATATGGCACAACGGAGACACATGCGCAGACGTGCAGCAGGGACCCGCTCAAAGGTTTCTTTTTAGATTAAGACCCTGCGTAAACCTTTTTTACTGCCTTTTGTTGTTCACATTCTCTGGGTACTTAGTATAACCGAGAAGGATGCTGATGTTATTGGCATTTCGCCACGTCAGAGTATTGCACGTACATGGACACTTGGGATTCATCATCAAGGGCATTGCTCATCCCGGCATATGTTATAAAGACCAAATACCTTAGGGAGTGTTCGGCGTCGCGAGTTTGGCCTTATATGCATCAGCTCCGAATCATGTCTTTGGTTAAATGTTGGGTTTTCCCGGCTCCCGTGTTTTGCTACCTTACGTTCCGCTCTATCGGCTAAGGTGGCACCGGGAGAACTACTGCGATTGTGCCTTGGTTCATCTGGATGAGCACCTCAGTAGAGAAAGTCGAAAACTGGGTGTCATGATATAGCACGAGACTGGTCAACCACTCGATGACTTAGCGGAATCTTCAGGATTCCTCCGCATTAACGAAGGGCCGTTTCCAGGTCATGTACGTACGCGCCCCGTATTCGGACAAGCGCGGAGGTACCAGGGGCTATATAGTAGTCCCGCCGTCAAACTCCTATGGCTAAGTGAAAGTGTTAAAGCAATATAGTCCGATTGCCTTGTTCGCTGCGCTACCACCTCCTTAATGGACCAAGACATTGGATCAAGTGTGAATACATGTTTTTTGCAAACACCCCCGCATTATATGCGTGGGGGCTGAAGCCGACGATTGCAAACTTTCAGGTTATATACACATATACATTAACGGCCGCACAGGAGGCATCACAATACTTTCAGGCAAAAGTATAAACATAGCCTTTATAATTCAATCAAACATTGTTTTTACAATGGGAATACATGTCACTAGAACATAATATTCTTCGAGCACTGAGCTTCTATTGAACGAGCGCCTTCAAGGACTTCTTCAAAGTAGTGCTCGGCAGATACTCGGCCCACGGCCGAACTCGGGGTTGCAATAGCGGTGGCCTCCACCTCTGCCCAGTATGTCTTGACACAGGCAAGTGCCATCCGCGCACCCTCTATGCATGATGACCTCTTCATAGCGTCGATGTGCGGCACAGCGCCAAGGAACTGTTGCACTAAACTAAAATAACTATCCGGCCTTGGCCCTTCCGGCCACAGATGATCCACAACATACCTCATGGCAAGCCCGAACAACCTATGGAGCTCGGCCCACTCGGACATTTGCTCATTCAACAGCGGCGACGCCTTTGGACCATCGAATCGTGACTGTAACAGCTTTTCCACTTCACGATCTTTTGATCCTTGAAGTACTCGGCCGCATTAGCAAGATCGGCTGCCAAATCCACGTATGCGTCTGCAGAACTCCATAGTTGATCAAGAGGGGCATACTTCGGATCTCTGAACTTCGTCCGCAACAAAAAGGGCTTCCCAGCCGCGATATCTCTAGCTTGACGCAGCTGCTCATTCGCCGCTCTGATTTTAGAGCGGGCTTCCTTGGCTGCTACCATGGCCTTCTCCAGGTCCGCCGCCTTCGCTTGGGTTTCTTTTTCAAGGAGCTGGTAACGGTCGGCGGCATCTTTCAACTCAACGGCCATCTTGGCTATTTTTTCCTTGCTTTGGCAATGCACAGCCTGTTCGGCTCTCGGCTCTTCGGCCGCCTTTAGAGCAGCCGCATCACTATTCCTGGCTTGTTCTTTGGCTCGGGCAAGTACCTCCCAAAGGGTCTCCACGGCGGCAGCTCCATCTGCAGTCACAACATATTAAAGATACTAGCATCATGCTTCTCTTACTATGTGTAGCTCGCCGGAGAAATCACATACCCTGTGCCTCGTCGAGCCGCTTGTTGACAAGTACGACGTCGGCATCTGCCGCATCAAGTTGCCGCTTTAGCTCGGCAAACTCACCAGTCCGGCTAGCCACCGGACCCGCCGCCACCTGCACATGAAGGCGGACTGATTATCACCTGGGACTATGATCCTCTATTTGCCGCCGTTCTCGACGGCAACCAGAGTCTCAGGGGCTACTATCTGCATAGGGCACACCTAACATGTGCGATCACAACAACATACACTATTTCACGTACCTCAAAGCCTTTCAGCAGACTCATAAAAGCTTCATGCAACCCGCTTTCGGCGGATGAAATCCTCTGAATCACCATACCCATTAGTGTACGATGAGCTTCTGAGATAGCCGCTTGCTCCAGAAGATCCTTCAGTGCGTCCGATCACACACCGGACGGTTCCAGACTCTTCCTGTTGCTCTCCTTAGGAGCCGCATGCTGAGGACTTCGGGTGGCCGAGGGATTACCCTCTGGCCTTGGCGGATCAGGAGAAACCCTTCGCGACGACACTTCAGCGTCACCCGCCTCACGAGGTGGGGTGGCATGGGGAGGTGTTTCGCTCTCCATCATCTCCGGAAGAAGATCCCCCGAAGACGAACTCTGTCGAGAAGGGCTACGATCCAAGCTGCAAGATATATGCTTCGGTTATCGTCCTCAGAGGTAAAGCAGGATATTTTTACTATTAAGTACTTTTTGTTTACTTACAGCTCGGTGGAGGGCGGATCCCCTTGCAGACACTGTGCGGCTAGGGTACCCCACGAGGCAGGACCCTTTGGCGAAGATTTCTTCCCCCGTTTGGAAACCTTTGTTTCCGGGTCTTCAGAGGTGGTCCTCTTCCTTCCTTGGGGAGAGGGAATTTCAAATTCTTCTCCCCGGTTATCCTCCTTCGCGGAGGCGCTAATTTCCCCGGTTTGGATGAATAATGAGTGAGGCCCGCATTCAGCCTCTTTATTCCTCCTTTATCTTGCCCTGAGGGCGCCTGATAAGGCGCCGGCTCGAGCATTCTGGCCAGTACTGGATCTGCTGAGCCTTCGGGAAGGGGAGCCGAACACCTGATCATCTTCGCCTTTGTTACCCAGTCCTGGTCAAAGAGCGACTTTTCATAATGATGTTGTGATAAATAAAAAGACAGCGTATTCGGCCACGGGATTACTTACTTGGGTATCTGGGCGATTGCAGCTCAGACCCGCATCCTCGGTGAGGTCCGGACACCATATTTGTGGTCCAAAGAACAATTTGTACATCTCTTCAGGCGTCATGCCAAGGGAGTGTTGAATAGCTCGCGGTCCTTCCGGGTTGAACTCCCACATTCGGAGGGGTCGACGTTTGCAAGGCAGGACTCGACGAACTAGCATGCCTTGCATTACCGTTACCAGGCCGACATCTCTCTCGAGGAGATCTCGGATGCGACTCTGCAATATCGGCACGTCGTTTACTGGCCCCCAGTCCAGCCCCATGCTGATCCATGACGTCAGTTGTGGAGGGGGGCCCGAGCGAAAGGCAGGGGCGGCCACCCACTTGGTACCCCGGGGAGCTGTGATATAAAACCACTCCCGTTGCCATAAACTGGACACCTCCGGGAAGGAACCCTCTGGCCATGGAACATCGGCGCCTTTCCTTATTGCGGCACCTCCGCACTCTGCGTGACACCCCTCAATCATCTTCGGCTTCACATTGAAGGTCTTGAGCCATAAGACGAAGTGTGGGGTAATGCGGAGGAAGGCTTCACACACGACGATGAACGACGAGATGTGAAGGATGGAATCCAGGGCCAGGTCATGGAAATCCAGCCCATAATAGAACATGAGCCCCCTAACAAAGGGATCTAGAGCAAAGCCTAGCCCTCGGAGGAAGTGAGAGATGGATACAACGCTCTCGCCGGGTTCGGGAGTGGGAATGATCTGCCCTCGAGCAGGCAACCTGTGTGAGATTTCGCCGGTCAAATACCTGGCCTCTCTTAGCTTCTTGATGTCTTCCTCTATGACCGAGGAGGGCATCCACCGCCCTTGAAGGTTGGATCCGGACATGGTTGAAGGTCCGAAGCGCCTGACCTGAGCCTTGGGTGTTGGAACTCGAGGTGGGGGGGGATTCGATTGAGTGCAAGAAGAAAAAGGACAGGCCTTGGCCTCTTTATAAAGGGGATGAATATCAAGCGTCCTCCGCGTGGCCGTTTGGGACTTGCCTAAAATCGGGGAGTCATGCCAACGGGCACGATTGGGTTAACCACATCCGTACTGATGAGAATCCCGTAATAAGGGGGACACGATCTCTGCTTCGACAAGACGTGCCAATGAGATCGCCTTGCAAAACATGCAGTGGCAGACTGAGTGAGAAAGACGGTTCGTCAGAGCCAGACCACGGCAATACATCACATTATGAAAAACGGTCGACAGATTGGATTTGTGGAAATATTATTCTCTCTACGATGGTATGTGGAATTTGTTTTGCAGAGTCAGACACTATCCTTGTGTTCAAAATCTTCTATGGAGTATTCGGAGGAAGAACGCGCCTTGCAATGCCGAAGACAAATCTGTGTGCTAGACTCATCGTCATTGAAGCCTGGTTCAGGGGCTACTGAGGGAGTCCTGGATTAGAGGGTCTCCGGACAGCCGGACTATATCCTTTGGCCGGACTGTTGGACTATGAAGATACAAGATTGAAGACTTCGTCCTGTGTCCGGACGGGACTCTCCTTGGCGTGGAAGGCAAGCTTGGCAATACGGATATGTAGATCTCCTGCCTTGTAACCGACTACATGTAACCCTAGCCCCTCCGGTGTCTATATAAACTGGAGGGTTTAGTCCGTAGGACAAGAACAATCAAACCAAAGGCTAGCTTCTAGGGTTTAGCCTCTATGATCTCGTGGTATATCAACTCTTGTACTACTCACATTCATCAACATCAAACAAGCAGGAAGTAGGGTATTACCTCCATCGAGAGGGCCCGAACCTGGGTAAACATCGTCTCCCCCGCCTCCTGTTACCATCTGCCTTAGACGCACAGTTCGGGACCCCCTACCCGAGATCCGCCGGTTTTGACACCGACAGAGACATCAACCCACAAAGGGTAACGATTGCGTGAGTCCACAGAGGGCTCCACCCACGAAGGGTCCACGAAGAAGCAATCTTGTCTATCCCACCATGGTCATCACCCACGAAGCACTTGCCTCTCTAGGGTGGATCTTCATGAAGTACGCAATCTCCTTACCCGTACAAACTCCTTGGTTCAACTCCACAATCTTGACGGAGGCTCCCAAGTGACATCTAGCCAATCTAGGAGACACCACTCTCCAAAAGGTAATAGATGGTGTGTTGATGATGAACTCCTTGCTCTTGTGCTTCAAATGATAGTCTCCCCAACACTCAACTCTCTCTCATAGGATTGGATTTGGTAGAAAGATGATTTGAGTGGAAAGCATCTTGGCGAAGGCTAGAGATCAAGATTTATGTGGTTGGAACGGAATATCTTGAGCTCAACACAAGTGTAGGTGGTTCTCTCTCAGAAAATGTATGTTGGAAGTGTAGGCATGTTCTGATGGCGCTCTCCATGAATGAAGAGTGGGTGGAGGGGTATATATAGCCTCCACAAAAAATCTAACTGTTACACACAAATCACCAAACTCGGTGGGACCAAATTATAAAACTCGGTCAGACCGATTTAGTTCAAAATGTGAACGTTAGGATTTTCGATGGGACCGACATGTCAACTCGGTGGAAAAGATGTCGTTAGGGTTAGGGCATAACGTAATCTCAGTGAGACCAATTACACAAACTCGGTGGGACCGATTTTGGTAATAGACAAACAGAGAGTTGGTCAGGCAAACTCGGTGGGGACCGATTCGCTCATCTCGGTTAGACCGAAACGTTACGAAGGGAAAACAGAGAGTTTGCATTGCAATCTCGGTGGGACCGATTGCTCATCTCTGATGGACCAAAACGTTACGAAGGGAAACAGAGAGGTTGCAATCCCATCTCGGTGAGACCGAAGTGACTAGGGTTTGTGGCAATGGCTATGTCAAGTGAACTCGATGGCGCCAGATAGATGATTTCGGTGGGGCCGTGTTTGACTTTTGGTTTGGGACATATGTGGATATGAGAAAGTAGTTGAGGGTTTTTGGAGCATATCACTAAGCATTTTGAGCAAGTAACTCATTAAGCAACACCTCACCCCCTTTTAATAGTATTGGCTTTTCCTATGGACTCAATGTGATCTTGGATCACTAAAAGTAAAATGTAGATTCTTGTGCTTTGAGCTTGAGCCAATCTTTTGTCCTTAGCATTTTGAGGGTCCACTTTCTAATCCATGCCATGCCAATCATTGAGCTTTCCTGAAATATTTATCTTAAAATAGCATTAGCTCAGTGAGCTATATGTTGTTAGGAATTACCAAAACCACCCAAGGATAGTTGCACTTTCAATCTCCCCCTTTTTGGTAATTGATGACAACATATAGATTAAAGCTTCGACAAATGATCATAAGATTGAAAAACATCGTCGCTTTGAGAAGTATGTGATAAGTAAGAGCTCCCCCTAAATTTGTGCATTATTTAAAATTTGCTTTTGAATGCAAATGCACAATGGATTAGGATCATGGGTTACTCGTCCATGTCAAATACATCTTGGTGGAGCGCTCGAAATGATAGAAATTAAAAGCATGCACTCATCACCAAGCAAGTGAATGATCATATATGAGATATAAAAGATAGTATCATCCAAACAAGCATTAAGGTAGCAAATGATCAACCACATGATCATACAAGTATCTCACACAAGCACACAATCAAAAAGTTCAACCAAAGGCAAAGAAGCAAAACACTCTCTAAAGCCTATGATCTATACATATTTCTCCCCCTTTGGCAACAAGTTACCAAAAAGTTCAAATATGCATAGTGTTATGCGTCTCTCAGGCTTGGTCTTCAGGAGGTGGTGTAGAGAGAACTCCAAGGATGAAGGCATCTGTTGATGTAGCTGGAGCTGGTGGAGTGGCTGCTCGAGGTGGCACTGGAGCTGTAGCTGCTGGTGCTAATGTTGTAGCTCTAGAATCTCTCACTGGCACTACAGCAGACCTTTGTCCTCTAGGCACTCGCTCAAATGCATCAGTAGTTGCCTTGCCTCTCTTCTCTTCTAATTCCTCCTGAAGCTGCTCAACTGTTGTTTGAATATCAGTTACCTTCAAATCAAGATCATAAAATTTGGTTTCTATGATCCTCTCCAAGCTCTCCTGGTTTTGAGTCAGGGTGGGCAAACCCTTCTCAATCATCAGTGTCGACTGGATCAGATATGCAAGTTGATCTTGCTTGCTCTTCAGGAAAACTTGAGATGCCTCTTCAACACTGGGCATCTTGGCAGCTTTCGTAGCCTTTGCTTTGGCTCTCTTCTCCTATGCTTGAACTGATGATGGTTCCTCCTCATTCATCACTACAGTGTTGTCTTCAAAATCAGGATGTAAGGGTAGATGCTCCTTATCCAATAGATATGTTCCTGTGCCCATCTTGAAGTTGATAAGCTCCTGAATGTGTGGAGCATACCCACAGCTTCTCTTCTGATCAGCAGCTGTCCTTTTGATTGTCTCTACAATCAAACTCATAACCTTGAACTTCTGAGGGACATCAAAAAGATGGAGCAGGTTGATAGAATGCCCTATGATCATCTTGTGATCTCCTGACTTGGGTAGCAGAGCGTGCCTAAGGATTGTGTTGATTGTAGGCAGAGCAGACAACAAGAAATGTATAGATCCAAGCTTGTGAGTCTCCAAAGCCTTATCTGGGATCTCCTTGTACATGTTTTCCATTGTGTTGTGGTCCTTCTTCTTGGTGGCATACACATCCAAGTCATCTTCATGTTCCTCAGGGGCATTTATCAGCTTGGCCCACTCCTCAACTGTGGATTGATACCTTGTACCCTCAGACATCCATACTATCCTTCCATCTGGATAGAAGTGGGCAGTGGAGTAAAACTGCATGATCAGCTCATTATTCCATTTGGTGAGCTTCTGCCCAACAAATTTGTCAACTCCACATGCCTTGAAGCTGTCATAAACACCTGGATAGTGATCTTCTTCTTCCTTGATGTATTCCCAATCCACTCATTTCATGTCACATATAATGGGCTTCTTGTCAAACAAAATAGTCTCATAGAAGTCTTGTTGTTCCTTTGTGTGAAACCTGTAATCAACTGCTGTCCTTCTCCTTACAGCATAAGGATCAGACTGTCTCCACAATCTCAGTCCAGCATCCTTTTTAATATGCATGTCTTCAGCTACTGGATGAGCATCATTATGGTGAGGAATCTTGGGCTTCAACTTCCTCAAAACAAGTGAATCATCTTCCTCTTCTTCAGCTTGAGGCACTGGGGCCTTGTTCTTTTCCTCAGCAGGTATACTTCTGGTGTTCCTCTTGGGTTTTGGGGGCTTCTGAGCTGGAGCTTTGGGAGCAGACTTGGGCTTAGATGGAGCAGGCCCTACCTTTATAGCATCTCCCATAAGCTTCTAAGCTTTGGGTGCTGGTGCAGCATCCTCTTCCTCTTCCTCTTCTTCTTCAGATAGATCTCTCATCATGGAGGGCTTGCCAATGACTCTGGCAATGGTCTTCTTGACCCTTTCCTTCCTCTTCTTGCCATCACCACCTTCTTTGGGTTCAAGAGTGAACTCCATTGTCTCTTGAGTAGAGGCTCTGGCCTTAGACATAGGAATTCTTCTTGATGGTGCCTTCTTGTTCAGCCACGCTTATTTGGCAAAGAATGTGCCATACTCCTTTTTCAGCACCTTATTCTTGGAGCTTACTTCCTCCTCAGTGGCAACATAATCCTCATCCTCAGATTCTGAGGTTCTCTTCTTCCTAGATCTGGTGGCTGCCTTTGGCAAGTTGCTTGGAGTGCTCCTACTACCATCATCAGAAGTGCTTGAGGAATCTGAACCCTCACTCATTTGCACCTATTCTGACTGTCACTTTGATCAGACATCTCTGCAAACTTACTGACAGCAGACCCTGTGAATAGATATAGATGAGGTAGAGTGGATGAGCATCACAAAGTGTAGAGTTTTTACAAAACAGATGACTAAAAAACGTAGTTTTAGTTCTTCACAGAAAGCATTTCGTATCTACCGATTTGTAAACTCGGTGATACCGAAGCAGCTTTTGGAACCTAAACTAGTGAACTCGGTCAGACCGAGTCACAGTTTGGTGGCACCGAGACTGCTAGGGTTTCACGGAGAATCGAACTCGGTCACACCGATTTGCAGTTTTCGGATAAATCGAAAGTGCAAGTGCAATGGCCTAAGACAAATCGGTGAGACCGATTTCTACAACTCGGTCGGTCCGAGATGAGTTCTACGGAGACCTAACCCTGAATTCTCAAATCAAAACTAACCTAAGGGATGTTTTCAGTGGATAGAGTGTTTGCATACGTGGTGATGATCATGGAAGAACAATGTGCTACGAATCAGAGGTAAAAGAATAGCACAAAGGATCGAACTCGTACCCTAGTTTGGCAGAGTTCGCTACGGCGGCAACAGAGGGGTAGAATTACATTGACGGCAATGGAAACCAGCAGTGGGAGGTCGCTGGCGGCAAGAAGACGATTCGGAGACCCGAGACGGCAGAGCAGGATACGCACGGGCTGAGACGTTTCAAAGAAATTTCCAAAATCTCACCCGTGGGTTTATATATCCCGACCCTGTCGGTGTGACCGAGTGGAACAACTCGGTGGCACCGAGATGCAAAATCGCAAGACGTTACTGCAACTCGGTGTGACCAAAAAGTTCAAATCGGTTGCACCGAGATTTAAAACCTAGATCAACTTAGTGGTCTCGGTGTGACCGAAATGGATGACTCGGTCATACCGAAATGCACAAAGAGGTTTTGGAAGTTTAATTCTATGACGAATCGGGGACACCGAGTGCTCCTCACACAGAGTGGTTCGAATCTGACTTGATCAAACTTTGTGATGTAGCATGAATAGAGTTTGAGACAAGAAAAGCATAGATAGCTAGAGGGAGTTCTTAGGCATTCTTGTCCATCCATTTGGCAAAAGAGAAAAGGCCAAACAATCAAAGCAACAAATGGATGTCCTCGAATGAGTAAAATCAACATGCTCACACAATAAAATGACAAATGAAATATGTGACAAAGCATGCACAAACACTCTAGCATCTATCAAGCAATTTGGCGATGACTAGGTCATCTATATATGAGTATATTGACTTAGGAGTCAAATGAGAACATTTGATCATAGGTCATACTCATCGTTTAAGCACAAGTGGGGTTGCCACTTTTACATAAAGAATTGTTGTGCTCACATCATTAGAGTTGCTTTAGCTCAATTGATTAGAGTAAAGCTCCCCCTAGATGTGATATCCCCCCTAAGAGGGATGAACTAACCTTGGGTTTTGTCGATGATGACTTCATGTAGGTGTTGAAGATGTGGGTGCTCAATGTTGATGTAGATCATTCGGAGCAATCCTTTGGAGTGAGTTGCACTTTGAATACCTACACGGGTTAGTCCCACAAGGAACAAACAAGGATATCCATAGACATAGAGTGATGTTCACATAGGATGATGTCCATGAAAGCATTAGGTTACCTTGTCCCTTGTCTTACCAACAAGAGGGTTTGTGACTCCTTGAACTAGTGCAAGATATGGAAGTTGTTTGCACTTGTCCTTGCCAAGATGATAAGAGTGAAGTATGTTGGCAGAGTCGCCCTCAAGAACTCTCTAGTTCTTCTTCTTCGAGATCCACACCATCTTGATGGGAATCCATGGAGTTGTAGTCGTACTTGATGAAGTGGAACTTGATGTAGTCTTGGGAACCCACTTGACCAAGGCCTTAGGTGCTTCTTCAAATGCATCAATCTCCTCTTGAAGCTTGTCCTTGCCTTTTAGCTTGTGGTCTTGTGGTGGAAGATCATCTTGAGCTTGTGTTCCTTGGAAAGAAGTAGAATCATACTTCTCTTGTTGAGGAACAAACTTCGTCTTGGGGTATTGATCTTCTTCCCACTCAACTCCATTGGCATTGAACTTTCGTTCAAAACCAACACATTGATTCTTCCGGTGTCTTCCTTGCTTGCGTACAATTTCCTCCAATTGCTTACTTCCGGCAAGACTCTTGTAAACACCTTTCTCTATAATTCCCTTCAATAAGCTATTTTCTTGCTCAACTGTGGCAGTTTTTGCCCTAGGTCATTCCCAAAATTCCCAAAAAAATCTCATAAATTCTTTGGGTCATATCTTCGTCAAATATGTACAAAACCTTCCTTGCCTAGTTCAAAAATAATTCAAAAATATTCATTTTCCTATTCTGTTCAGAAAAACACTGTGAAGAAAGTACCACTTTGGCATGTCCAAATGGTATCCATTTTCTACGGTGCTTTCATATGCCCAAATAACCATCCTCCACCAAATGACACCTCAATCCATTCATTATTTTGAGCCCAGCTTCAACATTCGTATTTATGTCCAGTGTGGTACTTTGCAACGCAAGTACCCCTAGGCTCCTCCTGTTGAGCTGAAAATTTGTGAAGACGGTCTTCTTAGTAACTGATCATCCTCAGCCAAAACTTACGCCCATTGGCTATGTGCATTTCCCGTACCGCTAATCAAACACTTGGCTGCTTATTCATGTTTGAGCATCGATCGGTCTCCTCGTGAGAATCTTATGTTGTGATTTTATTCCTAGCACCTACCTGGGGAGTGCCCAACCCACTAGACATGCCTAGGCCTCCCAGAACACATGGCAACACCATGGTCACGCGGTGACCACGCTTGGCCGAACATCTTGAGTTCTGGCAGCTCTAGAGTTGGGGCCTGGGCCACCGTCCAAACCTCGACGATCGCCACCAAACCATGTATTTATGATTAAATATGTACTTATATAACTAGAAATGATTTTTGGAAAAATAAATAGCAAACTATGAGGCATTGCAGTTCAAATTTGATCCGGTTCCTCACCGAATCGGTGGAATTTGTCTTTTTCACCAGAGGTGGATCAAAACTTTGACACCCAACCATTTTGTCAATTGTGCATTAAATATGGCCTAGTATTTTAGAAAATTGATTTGGTCCAATTTTGCAACAAATATATGGGAGGTCCTTCACAAAAACCTCCTTTCAGGCACTCGGAAAATGGAAAATGGTTTTTTCGTCCAAAGAAAATGAAAACTTCCTTAGGCAACATTGTTTGGAATTCCAAGATGCACCCTTGTGCACAATATGAGATCATTTGAACAAACTATGCCATGAATGTGGCCATAAGATTGATCATTTGGCTTGAAAGCCATGAATCTTCACACTTGATAGCTCGTTTCTGAGAACACTTTTTAAAAATAATTTCTGTATTACAAGTTTATTATTTTTCCTGGAAACCTGGTCATATATAATGATAAAATGTGAAGGTTTTCCAAATTTTTTGATTTTTTTTATTTTTTATGACTATTTCAAAATGCGGTCAAAACGGCGGGCTTGGCAGCTCCTAGCTAGTGGTTGAATCTTGGAAAACTTTTGATGTTTCTCTTATTAAATAGATACTTATGTACCTAGAAATGATTTTTGGAAAAAATAAATAGCAAACTATGAGGCAGCTGCAGTTCAAATTTGACCCGCTTCCTGCTGAATCGGCGGGAATTTGTCTTTTTCACCAGAGGTGGATCAAAACTTTTGACACCCAACCATTTTGTAAATTGTGCATTAAATATGGCCTAGTATTTTATAAAATTGACTTGGTCCAATTTTGCAATAAATATATGGTAGGTCCTTCACAAAAAAACCTCATTTCGGGCACTCGAAAAATGGAAAATGAATTTTTCGTCCAAAGAAAATGAAAACTCCCTTAGGCAACATTGTTTGGAACTCCAAGATGCACCTTTTTGCACAATATGAGATCATTTGAACAAACTATGCCATGAATGTGGACATAAGATTGATCATTTGGCTTGAAAGCCATGAATCTTCACGCATGATAGCTCGTTTATGAGAACACTTTTTTAAAATAATTATCGTAGTGCATGTTTATTATTTTTCCTGGTAACTTGGTCATATATAATGACGCAATGCGAAGGTTTTCCAATTTTTTGATTTTTTTTGAATTTTTTATGCCCGTTTCAAAATGCGGTCAAAACGGCGGGCATGACCGTTCCTAGCTAGTGGTTGAATGTTGGAATTTTTTTGGTGTTTCTCTGATTAAATAGATACTTATGTACCTATAAATGATTTTTGGAAAAAATAAAGAGCAAACTATGAGGCAGCTGCAGTTCAAATTTGACCCGCTTCTGTTGAATCGGCAGAATTTGTCTTTTTCACCAGAGGTGAGTAAAAGCTTTTGACACCCAACTGTTTGGTCAATTATACATTAAATATGGACTAATATTTTATAAAAATGATTTAGTGCCATTTTGCAAAAAATGTATGGCAGTTCCGTCATAAAAAAACACATTTTGGTCACTCAGAAAATGAAAAATGAAATTTCGGTAGTTAGGCATTGAATCTTACAAACATTTCAGAGTATCTCTGATGAAATATATACTTTAGTATCTATAAATTAGTTTTAGAAAAATTAAATAGGTACTTTAGTACCTATTAATGTGAAAAGTAGAAGAAAACAAAATGTAAACACAATTTGTTTTACTTTATTCTCATTGGTGGAACTAGCTCTCACCCGGATCGATGACGTGGCGGCCATCCATCCATCCATCCAACCCTTGCCCTAAAAAATCTATCCATCCCCTGCCCTCGTCTCCCACCCACCCACCCACCCCGACCCCTTCCCTCCCTCGCCGCCATCCCGCCCCTCGCCGCCATCCCGCCGCCATCCACATCCATCCCCTGGCCGCTCTCCCCGTTCCAAGCACTTGACGGCGTCGGCCCGGCCCCCAAAACCCCCGCGGGCGGCCACCGCATCCCTCCACCGTTCGCCGTTGCCGCCGCCGCCGCGAGATGCACTTGGGGATCTGCTTCGTGCGACCCCAAGCGGCCCCTCCTCTCTCTCCCCCGCACACCCCAGCGCTCCCCGCAGCAAACCCCAGCGCTCCCTGATCCAGATCCCTCTCCTCCCCACGCCGCCACCCACCCCTCCCCCGCCGCCACCCACCTCCAACACCCACCCCTCCCCTCGCTGCCACCCACCTCCGCCACACCTCCCCTCCCCACCTCAGATCCTCTCCCCACTCCCAGATCCAACTTGCCACCGGAGAACGAGGAGGTCGCGGCCAGGATCTTCGAGACGCGGTGGTCGTCAATGCGGGGTCATGACGCGGGGCCGACCATGGAGGCGGTGGTCGTCCACGTGGTGTCCAAGCTGCTGAAGGCCGGCATCGCGCTGTCCGAGATCTCCTCTGCTCCCTGGGCTGGTGAGTCGCCAGATCTCCTCTGCTCTTGTTTGATTCGCTTGAGATTTCGCATATGCGTGACCCTCCCTGTTTGATGTGTGTCCGCGGTCAGGTGATGCCCTCGAAGGTGAAGACGGGATGAGATGGCAGGCTGCTAGTTGCCTCGGCCCCGAAGATGAAGATGAAGGTGGAGGAGAGCGAGCGTGGGTGAGATGGCCTCTCGCAGCATGTCCGACCGCCCCTACTCCTCGGGGCGCATGCTGCAGCTCCTAGGCGAGGTATGCATCTCCATCTGTCCTTTCCCCTCCCCTTCCCCTACTACTGCTGCTCTCCCCGGTCTCACTCCTCATCTTGTCTCTTGTGCAGGGTACACTAACTCCACTTCTTCCACCAGCCACCCTCCCCTCTGCTTACTGTGTGTTCTTAATGGTGTGTGGAACCTCGACAGATCCTTGCCCCGCTACCAATCGGGTTCGCCGTGTTCCTGGTCCACCTGGCCACCATCCCCATCACTGGCACCGGCATCAACCTAGCGAGGAGCCTCGGCGCGGCCATCCTGCAAACAAGCAGCCTCTGCAAATGCCCATTGGTATAGGCAATTAAAATCCTTGCTGTTTTCATGCTGTTCTTAGCTCTGTACTTTCCAGCTTGTGCAAATTTTAGGACTTGTTGGGTGAATTTAGATGCCGGGAAGTGGGATCCTGAATGCACTTTGTGTTTGCTATCGCTAGATATTCAGATTATGCATACAAATGTGAAATTGCACACAAATGTCTGCAGATTTGCACATAGCACAAATCTTCGTAGATTTGAGCATACTCCTACCAAATCTTGTACTATATGGCATATCATTAATGTAGGTTTAATATAGTTCTAGCATATTTAGGCAAGTAGTAGTATATCTTATCTAACTGAATTGGGTGCTCTCTTTTATATATGGAATGATATCAATGTCGGTTCAATTGGGTTATCTGTAGATTTTGGTACTTTGGAAATGCGATATGATTCGTGCAATTTTAGTTCTTGTTGCAGTCCGGCAGGTATTGCTTGTCGTTGGATACTCTTAATTAAGAGAGAGCGGTGTATGCTCTTTGATTATTTGTCTAGTGATTGCCTGAAGCATCTATCTTCCCATCTTTCGGAGTGGAGAAACTCTGTCATTTCATATACGATCTGAATGAAATGTTTAGGACTTGTGGAAGTGGATTTCTCTGATAATGTATACTGTACTAAAGAAACAACATATGCGCTCCTGAAACATACTACATTCTTCTCTGCTCCATGTTCCCATTTAAGCTAAACAGAGATGCACATAGCTGGCTAATTTAAATTTCAACAATGGTTTCTTTGTGTATGCTTACCTGTTTAATAAACCTGGTGCCATGCTTCTTTCATGTAACTGATAGTAACTTGCAAAAAAGTGATTCCCAAGGATGATTAATTCTGCTTGCCTGCTTCAAAGTTTTCAAATAACTAGTTAATTAGTAGCATGGAGACTGGATTATTATTTAGTCAACATTCTTGAGTAGTTTGCTTATAAAGTTTCCTAGTTATTCGTAACCAACTGCAATGACATGTGTGTGCATCTTTCTTTAAATGTCGGTGACATGGAAAAAGCTATGGAACAAGGGGTACCAGAAGGTGGAGAACCAAAGAATGTTGCCGTTGTTGTTCTTTGACATTCTCACTCCAGAATGTCCCTCCAGCACATTCCTTCAAAATGTTGGCCTTGAGTCAAGCTCCAAGAAGTTCAACAGATCTGCAGCTGCTTTGGATGCTCATGTACAAGAACTAGAGTACAGGCTTGAGAAGGAGAGGCGAGTCGCTGAGTTGATGCGAGAGGAGCTTGTTGAGGTCAAGAAGAAATCAGAGGAAACCGAAGCTGCACGCACCGCAGAGTACCAGTTATTGTTACTGCAAAGAGTTGAGGCCACCGATGCTAGATTTGCGCGTCTCATGGATCTGCTCAAGGTAAAATAGTTTAGTACCGTGGTTGATGTTGGCTTTGGGACTTTTGATGTTGAGTTGTTTCGACACAGGGTTGATGAGTTTCTTTGATCGACATGTGAACCACAATATGGACCAGAGATTGGCTGTGGTTTGATGAGGTTGTGTTTTGGTTGGTGCATCTTAATCTTATGAACATGGTGTCTTGATACTAAGCTACTGGCTATGTTATTTTGATTGGTGCATCTTATGAACTTGTGGTGTAATAATACTGTTGGGCCTAAGTTAATGAAATCTTGGGAGAATTGTATTGGTTGACTGCCAAACTGTTGGTTATTGGCTGGACCGAAAATACTAAATTATATGAGTGGGCTGGCTCATCTTAAGGCCCAATATAGATTTTTTTTTGATAGAAAAAGATTCATATATTTTTTGTTGGTTAGAGAGAAGGGCTGGCCCAATTAATGATAGACTGAATAAATGGACTGCACATTGCCTGAGCCCAAGAACTAACATTAAAAGGCCGTGGCCCAAAAATAAATGTAAAAATGGGCTAGATTATTGGGCTCAGCCCATTAAAACAACTGATTTGGACTGATCCTACGTGGCATCCACGTCATCATTTTTTCCACGCCAGCGCCACGTTGGTTCAGCCACATCAGATCCTACGTGGCCTAGGCTCATTAGTAATGACCATAATTTTGGTCAAAGATTTAATGACGAAAATTTTGGTCAAGGGCGGTCATGACTAAAATTCCACAAAAGGTCACGTTTGTTCGTTCTTGACGGTCAACTGTTGACTTCCGAATTTGGTCAAAAAAAGGTCAATAAATGAAAGCAATGACGAATTAACGACCAAAATGGGGAGTCATAATTGACCGTATTTCTTGTAGTGAGAGTGAACTCCATTGTCTCTTGAGTAGAGGCTCTGGCCTTAGACATAGGAATTCTTCTTGATGGTGCCTTCTTGTTCAGCCCTGGCTTATTTGCAGCAGCTGTGCCATACTCCTTTTTCAGCACCTTCTTCTTCGAGCTTACTTCCTCCTCAGTGGCAACATAATCCTCATCCTCAGATTCTGAGGTTCTCTTCTTCCTAGATCCGGTGGCTGCCTTTGGCAAGTTGCTTGGAGTGCTCCTGCTACCATCATCAGAAGTGCTTGAGGAATCTGAACCCTCACTCATCTGCACCTGTTCCTCTGACCTGTTCTGACTGTCGCTTTGATCAGACATCTCTGCAAACTTACTGACAGCAGACCCTGTGAATAGATATAGATGAGGTAGAGTGGATGAGCATCACAAAGTGTAGAGTTTTTACAAAACAGATGACTTAAAAACTTAGTTTTAGTTCTTCACATAAAGCATTTCGTATCTACTGATTTGTAAACTCGGTGATACCGAAGCAGCTTTTGAACCTAAACTAGTGAACTCGGTCAGACCGAGTCACAGTTTGGTGGCACCGAGACTGCTAGGGTTTCACAGAGAATCGAACTCGGTCACACCGATTTGCAGTTTTCGGACAGACCGAAAGTGCAAGTGCAATGGCCTAAGCCAAATCAGTGAGACCGATTTCTACAACTCGATCGGTCCGAGATGAGTTCTACGGAGACCTAACCCTGAATTTTCAAATCAAAACTAACCTAAGGGATGTTTTCAGTGGATAGAGTGTTTGCATACGTGGTGATGATCATGGAAGAACAATGTGCTACGAATCAGAGGTAAAAGAATAGCACAAAGGATCGAACTCGTACCCTAGTTTGGCAGAGTTCGCTACAGCAGCAACAGAGGGGCAGAATTACGTTGACAGCAATGGAAACCAGCAGTGGGAGGTTGCTGGCGGCAAGAAGACGATCCAGAGACCCGAGACGACAGAGCAGAATACGCACGGGCTGAGACGTTTCGAAGAAATTTCCAAAATATCACCCGTGGGTTTATATATCCCGACCCTGTCGGTGTGACCGAGTGGAACAACTCGGTGGCACCGAGATGCAGAATCGCAAGCGGTTACTACAACTCGGTGTGACAAAAAGTTCAAATCGGTTGCACCGAGATTTAAAACCTAGATCAACTTAGTGGCCTCGATGAGACTGAAATGGATGACTCGGTCATACCGAAATGCACAAAGAGGTTTTGGAAGTTTAATTCTATGACGAATCGGGGACTCCGAGTGCTCCTCACACAGAGTGGTTCGAATCTGACTTGATCAAACTTTCTGATGTAGCATGAATAGAGTTTGAGACGAGAAAAGCATAGATAGCTAGAGGGAGTTCTTAGGCATTCTTGTCCATCCATTTGGCAAAAGAGAAAAGGCCAAACAATCAAAGCAACAAATGGATGTCCTCGAATGAGTAAAATCAACATGCTCACACAATAAAATGACAAATGAAATATGTGACAAAGCATGCACATACACTCTAGCATCTATCAAGCAATTTGGCGATGACTAGGTCATCTATATATGAGTATATTGACTTAGGAGTCAAATGAGAACATTTGATCATAGGTCATACTCATCGTTTAAGTACAAGTGGGGTTGCCACTTTTACATAAAGAATTGTTGTGCTCACATCATTAGAGTTGCTTTAGCTCAATTGATTAGAGTAAAGCTCCACCTAGATGTGATATCCCCCCTAAGAGGGATGAACTAACCTTGGGTTTTGTCGATGATGACTTCATGTAGGTGTTGAAGATGTGGGTGCTCAATGTTGATGTAGATCATTCGGAGCAATCCTTTGGAGTGAGTTGCACTTTCAATACCTACACTGGTTAGTACCACAAGGAACAAACAAGGATATCCATAGACATAGAGTGATGTTCACATAGGATGATGTCCATGAAAGCATTAGGTTACCTTGTCCCTTGTCTTACCAACAAGAGGGTTTGTGACTCCTTGAACTAGTGCAAGATATGGAAGTTGTTTGCACTTGTCCTTGCCAAGATGATAAGAGTGAAGTATGTTGGCAGAGTCGCCCTCAAGAACTCTCTAGTTCTTCTTCTTCGAGATCCACACCATCTTGATGGGAATCCTTGGAGTTGTAGTCGTACTTGATGAAGTGGAACTTGATGTAGTCTTGGGAACCCACTTGACCAAGGCCTTAGGTGCTTCTTCAAATGCATCAATCTCCTCTTGAAGCTTGTCCTTGCCTTTTAGCTTGTGGTCTTGTGGTGGAAGATCATCTTGAGCTTGTGTTCCTTGGAAAGAAGTAGAATCATACTTGTCATGTTGAGGAACAAACTTTGTCTTGGGGTATTGATCTTCTTCCCACTCAACTCAATTGGCATTGAACTTTTGATCAAAACCAACACCTTGATTCTTCCGGTGTCTTCCTTGCTTGCGTACAGTTTCCTCCAATTGCTTACTTCCGGCAAGACTCTTGTAAACACCTTTCTCTATAATTCCCTTCAATAAGCTATTTTCTTGCTCAAGTGTAACTTGGCTAAGAGAATCATTCGTGGAATCAAGAGAACTACTAGAAGCAACAACATTGGATTTAGCATGATTGTTGTTACTACTAGAGGAAGAATCTTTCTTGTTCTTGTTGCTAGATTTAACTTGTGGCATGTAAATAGACAAGAGTATACGCTTGGCAATGTAAGAAGAACTTTTCTTGCGAAGATCATCATTGATTGCTTTTAAGAACTCATGCTCTTGCTCAAGGTTGAGCTTTTCAAAGCGTAGCTTCTCATGAGTCTTTAAAAGTTCTCGATGATCTTCCAAGGTAGTTTCATGAGATAACTTAAGAGTGTTTAGTTCTCTAGTTAGACACTCAATCTCCTTCTTATGATCGTCATTTGTTTTATCTTGATTATCATGATTAATAGCAAGTTCATCATAGTTTTCATAACTAGAGTTGTCAACAAGTAAATCATCATCTCCTAGCAAATCATCTTCATCACTATTAAAATCAATATACTCGGGATGTGTTACCTTTGGACCTTTAGCCATGAAGCATCTTCCAATTCCTTCATTTGGTGAGTCAAATATGTCGTAGGAGTTGGTTGACACAAGTGCTAGACCGGCAACACCTCATCTTGAGTATATTCGGAGTCGGAGTGATAACTTCTTTCGGAGTGATGGTCGGAGTCGGAGCCGGATACCCATTCACCAACATGAGCTTGATGCCTTCTTTTTGTGTAGCTCTTTGATGATTTGTCCTTCTTCTCCGAATCCTTGCTTCTCTGAGAGGGTCTTCATTCATAACGATCATCTCTACTCCTTCTCTCTCTTGGCGGTGATTCTTCTCTTCTACTTATTCTTTTGGGAGAATCTTCTCTTCTTTTGTAGAGAGCCGTACATTGGAGTAGTGTCCGGGTCTTCCACAATTGTAGCAATTTAGTTCACGACTTGAAGATCTCTTGTCATTGTAGGACCTTGACTTGGAGCTTCTTTCCTTGCTTCTACTCTTGTAGAATTTGTTGAAGTTCTTCACCATTAGGCTCAATTCTTCATTGAAGGTTTGCTTCTCACTTGATGATGTGGGAGCTTCACATGAGGCTTTGTAAGCACCACTTGACTTGTTGTGGAGCTCTTCCTTATCCTTGAGTGACATCTCATGAGCAACAATTCTTTCAATGACTTCCGTTGGCTTGAGATCTTTGTAATTGGGCATCATTTGGATCAATGTGCACATGGTATCATATTTTCCATCTAAGGCTCTTAGGACCTTCTTGATGATGAATCTATCGGTCATCTCTTCACTTCCTAAGCCGGCAATCTCATTTGTGATGAGAGCAAGCCTAGAGTACATTTCAGCGACACCTTCACCATCCTTCATTTTGAACTTGTCAAGTTGACTTTGAAGCACATCCAATTTGGATTCCTTGACGGAGTCGGTACCTTCATGCATATCAACCAAAGTATCCCAAATTTCCTTTGCATTCTCAAGATGGCTGATTTTGTTGAATTCTTCGGGGCACAATCCGTTGAAGAGAATATCACAAGCTTGAGCATTGTATTGCATCATCTTCAACTCTTCCGCGGTAGCTTCACGGTTCGGTTCTCTCCCGTCAAAGAATTCACCTTGCAAGCCAATACACACAATAGCCCAAACTGTGAGGTTATGTCCAAGAATATGCATTTTCATCTTATGCTTCCAACTAGCAAAATTAGTACCATCAAAGTAAGGACCTCTATGGTGGTAATTTCCCTCGCTAGATGCCATACTCTCCTAGGTTGTGAAACCAATGCTATGATCACCAAAAGCTATGGAAATCAAAGCAAATGGAGACCAAAGCTCTGATACCACTTGTAGGATCAAAAGTATGTCGGGAGGGGGGGGTGATTAGACTACTTGACCAAATAAAAATCTAGCCTTTTCCCAATTTTAAGTCTTGGCGGATTTTTAGCAACTTAGCACAAATCAAGTAATCAACCTACACATGCAATTCTAAGAGTATAGCAGCGGAATGTAAAACAATTGCATATGAAGGTAAAGGGAGGAGTTTGGAGGGAGCAAACGCAATGTAGACACAGAGATTTTTTTATTCGTGGTTCCGATAGGTGGTGCTATCGTACATCCATGTTGATGGAGACTTCAACCCACGAAGGGTAATGGTTGCGCGAGTCCACGGAGGGCTCCACCCGCGAAGGGTCCACGAAGAAGCAACCTTGTCTATCCCACCATGGCCATCGCCCATGAAGGACTTGCCTCACTAGGGTAGATCTTCACGAAGTAGGTGATCTCCTTGCCCGTACAAACTCCTTGGTACAACTCCACAATCTTGACAGAGGCTCCCAAGTGACACCTAGCCAATCTAGGAGACACCACTCTCCAAAGTGTAATAGATGGTGTGTTGATGATGAACTCCTTGCTCTTGTGCTTCAAATGATAGTCTCCCCAACACTCAACTCTCTCTCATAGGATTGGATTTGGTAGAAAGATGATTTGAGTGGAAAGCAACTTGAGGAAGGCTAGAGATCAAGATTTATGTGGTTGGAATGGAATATCTTGACCTCAACACAAGTGTAGGTGGTTCTCTCTCAGAAAATGTATGTTGGAAGTGTAGGCATGTTCTGATGGCTCTCTCCACGAATGAAGAGTGGGTGGAGGGGTATATATAGCCTCCACACAAAATCTAACCGTTACACACAAATCACCAAACTCGGTGGGACCGAATTATAAAACTCGGTCAGACCGATTTAGTTCAAAATGTGAACGTTAGGATTTTTGGTGGAACCGACATGTCAACTCGGTGGGACCGATGTCGTTAGGGTTAGGGCATAACGTAATCTCGGTGAGACCGATTACACAAACTCGGTGGGTCCGATTTTGGTAATAGACAAACAGAGAGTTGGTCAGGCAAACTCGGTGGGAGTGATTCGCTCATCTCGGTTAGACTGAAACATTATGAAGGGGAAATAGAGAGTTTGCATTGCAATATCGGTGGGACCGATCGCTCATCTCGGTTGGGCCGAAACATTATGAAGGGAAACAGAGAGGTTGCAATCCCATCTCGGTGAGACCGAGATCCCTATCGGTGAGACCGAAGTGACTAGGGTTTGTGGCAGTGGCTATGTCGAGTGAACTCGGTGGGGCCGAGTTTGACTTTTGGTTTGGGTCATATGTGGATGTGAGAAAGTAGTTGAGGGTTTTTGGAACATATCACTAAGAATTTTGAGCAAGTAACTCATTAAGCAACACCTCACCCCCTTTTAATAGTATTGGCTTTTCCTATGGACTCAATGTGATCTTGGATCAATAAAAGTAAAATGTATAGTCTTGTGCTTTGAGCTTGAGCCAATCTTTTGTCCTTAGCATTTTGTGGGATCCACGTTCTAATCCATGCCATGCCAATAATTGAGCTTTCCTGAAATATTTATCTTAAAATAGCATTAGCTCAATGAGCTATATGTTGTTAGGAATTACCAAAACCACCCAGGGATAGTTGCACTTTCACATGGCCTTGAGGAATTTGCGCTTGATCCAATTGTCATCCGTATCCTTGCTCCCATTAGACCGCGAGAGTAGTTAATCTCCGATAAAGCTCATGAGGTTCTTCATCCTCTTTCATTGCAAACTCATCGGCTTCATCTTGCACCACTTCATAGTTGGAGCGTTGAATTCTGGCGCTTCCCCTATAGAGCGAGGCAACATGGTGCCATGCATCCTTGGCCATGGTGAAGGGCCGGAGATGAGCAAGATCTTCGGGTGGAATTGCATCTTGGATGATGAAGAGAGCATTCTCATTGAATTTATTATCCGCGGCTTCTCTAGGGGTGATGTTGCTTCGGTCATGCGGATAAAAACCTTCTTAAATGATTCTCCAAATATTAGTATTAACATGGTTTAAGTGACGCTTAAAGCGATAAACCCAAGAATCAAAGTCCTCATTTTTCACAATCTTAGGGGGAGGACCGACATGATTTAAATGAGTGGAAGGAATTGGTCCACCAAATAAGTAAGTGGAGGTTCCACATGGGCAAAGATGCCGGTGTCATTTTTACCACTAGAAGAAGGAGCCTTTTCACTAGTAGCTTCCCCCTTGTCGGAGTTAGCATCCGTCACCTTGTTAGTGGGATCACCCACTTTCATCGATCTTGATGAAAGTTAAAGCCCTTCTAAGAATTTATTAAACATGCTTTCAACCTCAGTCGTTATGGAGGTTTTCAATGTGTCCAAAGCCACATTGAATTCCTCACGAGAGACCGTGGTTCCCCCATCGGCCGTAGACGAGACCAGATTCACACCGGAGTGCTCCTCCACACCGTCTACGGTGTCAACCATACTCTTCGGACAGCAAAGTCCTTAATAAAGAGACGAGGCTCTGATGCCAATTGAAAGGATAGATATAGTTGACTAGAGGGGAGGGGGGAATAGGCAACTAACTATTTTTAGCTTTTCTTTACCAATTTAAACTTTGCATCAAAGTAGGTTGTCTAGATATGCAACTAGGTGTGCAACCTATATGATGCAACAACAACAAGCACACAAGCAAGCAAGGGATATAACACAAAAGGCTTGCACAAGTAAAGGCACGAGATAACCAAGAGTGGAGCCGATGAAGACGAGGATGTGTTACCGAAGTTCCTTCCTTTTGAGGGGAAGTACGTCTCCGTTGGAGCGGTGTGGAGGCACAATGCTCCCCAAGAAGCCACTAGGGCCACCAGATTCTCCTCACGCCTCACACAATGCGAGATGCCGTGATTCCACTATTGGTGCCCTTGGAGGCGGCATGACCTTTACAAACAAGGTTGGGGCAATCTCCACAACTTAATTGGAGGCTCCCAATGACACCACGAAGTTTCACTACAATGGAATATGGCTCTGTGGTGACCTCAACCATCTAGGGTGCTCAAACACCCAAGAGTAACAAGATCCGCAAGGGATTAGTGGGGGGAATCAAATTTCTCTTGGTGGAAGTGTAGATCGGGGCCATCTCAACCAATCCCTAGAAAATCAACAAGTTTGATTGGCTAGGGAGAGAAATCGGGCGAAAATGGAGCTTGGAGCAATAATGGAGCTTAGGGTGGAACAGGTGGTCAACTCGGAGAAGAAGACACCCCTTATATAGTGGAAGAACAAATCCAACCATTATCCACCAACTCAACTGCGTATGCAGTACTACCTGGCGCCCGAGGCAGCGGTACTACCAAGGGCACGCAGTACTACCACAGGCCCCTTGGTACTACTACCGCCCGTCAGTGAAACCAAAACAGCCCAGATGCAATGAAGCGGAGGCGGTAGAACCGGGCGCCAGTACTACCACTCCCCTTGCAGTACTACCGCAAAGGCGAGAATAGTCCAGATTCGAGAAGGCACGGACATATAAAAATACATCCATGGCAATTCCGAGTTGGGATCTATGCAAAAATCCGACACGGTAATCTGCAAGCCGAGGCGGTACTACCACGGACGCGGATGTAAAAATTATATCCGCCCCTCTTGCCAAGATGCAATGAAGCTGGCGAAGGCAGGTACTACCGCGCCGTGAGGCATCGGTACTACCGCCAGAGGGCGCGGATATAAAAATTACGTCCGCCCTACTACCAAGAATAGCGGCGCTGGCACGAGACCACGGTACTACCGCTCCGAGGAAGCGGTACTACCACGCCAGAGGCCAGTACTACCTCAAGGGCCTGCGATACTACCGCTTCTAGGAGCAGTACTACCGCATTGCCCCAGTTTAGCAATCACGACCTTTTGCATAGACAAGAAAAGACGGCGGATGCTCCAAAGTGCCGGCGGTGCAAAGGAGTAGACGTGTACGTGATGATTCCACCCAAACCTTTTCAAAGCGGACCCCCTCTTAATAGTACGGCTTTCCTACGACTCCAATCCACCGAAAAGAAACGTATAGAAACGCCGTCTTCAATAGTCTTTGAGGGGCACCAAATCGTCTTTTGCCTAGTAATGAAATGTCTGAAATACTCAATGCACACGATTAGTCCGCAAAAGCATTGTCATCAATCACCAAAACAACTAAGAAATAAAAATGCCCTTACAGAGGCCCTAGGGGCAGTCAGGCCGACCTAGAGCAGCCCATAGCCGCCGCGCGCCCTGACGGGGTCCCTCCCGGGCGTGTGGGGTTTCGGGTGTACAAAAGCGCCTGTCGGATTGTCTTGCATACCGCGCTTCCGGCCGGATCTCCTTCGACGTGAGCTACGGTGCATCACCCCCGGCATCGAGGTACACGGTGACGTGTTCGTGTGCGAACACATGGCAATGGAAAGCAGCAGGAGCGGCGCCCTCTCGAGACGAGCTGCCAGTCCCCCCAACGCATTCTGGCATGGAGCCACAGGAACTGTCGACGCCACCACCCGGTCGAAACATCCTCCCCAGTCTCCACGGCCCGGGCGCACCGGAGGCACGACGAGCCCGTCGCCCGCAACAGCGGCTTGCGGAGCTGAAGCGGTAGGTGCTGCATCCAGAGAAGCCGCCACTCCCCCCTCGCCATCGATGAAGGAGCAACGGGGGACATGCCTCGAGCTGAGCACAGCCGGAGCCGGCCGAGAGACAGGACCCAGATCCGCCTGATCTGGATCGAGCGGTGGGGTACCGATGGGGCTCGTCGCCGGTGGCTTCAGCAGCTGGACGAAGGCGGCGCCGGCAAGGCTGGCGGGGGCGACGGGCGGCTGACCCAGAGAGCTCATCAGTGCAGCCGGAGTAGAAGCCGCTGCAGGCTGCAGCCTTCGGGGAGCGCGGGCGGGAGACCTGTCGACCGCCGTTCTCCACCCGGAGCCGACAGACTGGAGGCAGTGGCCGCGGGCGAGGGGTCGGAGGCGCTGGCAGGGTGGCCGGTGGGACCGAGGTGGCCGCTGCCAGCGGGGGCTGGAGAAGGGGCGCAGGGTCAGGGTCGCGAGAGCTCATCCTCTCGGCAGGCGGCGGAGGTTGGCTGGTCGGCGCGGAGACGAGGCGCCCCTGGACGGCCGGTCCAGCCTTGCGGCCGGCGAGGAAGGCCGCGGCGAGTGCGGCGGCCAGAGCAGGGGCGGTGAGCGGCTGGGCTGGAGCGGCCGACAATGACGGCACAGCCGCCGCGGACATGGGGGCCCGTCGCGGACGCGGGATCCTACAGCTTCCTCACGGGCTACCCGAGCACGGCGAGGAGCAAAGCTGGGATGGGCGGCGAGCGGACGGGGCGGAGCTTCCGGATCCGGGGCCACCGGAGGCAGGGGAGGCTGGAGGAAGGAGATTAGCCCGGCGTCGGCACCGCGGGGTCGCCCGTCGCGGGCATGTTCACGCGTCGCAGCTCACAGAGCTTGGCAATTCGACCTGGCTCACAGTTTGTTGAGCTCCTGCACATAATCGACGGTATTAGAGTCTCTCAAGGCTCCTTGCTGATATGTAGCTCCAACAGCCAGCTCCTGTTCCTGATGATTTGCCTCCTCGGTGCTAGCCCCGTTGCTCACGGGCACGGCTCGCGGGTCATGGAAGGCGTCGAAGCGCCGGAGCCACGCGCGTAGCCACGGCAGCGCTCCGGCGCCCGCGGGCTCTGGATGGTCGAGCTCGCCGCGTGCGCGCTCTTGGAAGGCAAAGGTGCAAAGGTGGATAATGAAGGCGAGGCACGCGACGATGGCGTTGGTGAGGAATAGCCCACCCAATCTCTGTAGCCCGAGCCTAGCGTAGGCAGTGTCGCTCCTGCCCACACATGACCCGGGGCGGTTAAACCACCTGTCCTCGATATGCGCCAGCTTCTCTTCGCCTGCCAGCTCAAGGATGGTGCGCGACACGTCCAGCGCCAGAGTGGATCCCATTGGGAAGGCCTGAAAATCATCAAGGTAGCGTCATAGACGACCATTGTTCCATGTATATATATGTAGTGGATCGAGAGAGCCAGAGCTTGAAATCTTCTCTAGATGGAGAAACTGAAAATGGAAACACACGTACGAATCCAAACCCGCCGCTCTTGTAGACTGGACCGACCATGGAGTAGCCATATTGCAGTAGCGTGACAGGAAGAGCCTCAGGTAGGGAACCTCGTCGAAGACTGCAGTCACGCCTCCATTGCCCGACCCTTTGTTGAGGGCATCCGCGTACTGATCTATGGAGGAGTACCTCCTGAACCTCTTCTCGTCGAAGCCCATGTCCCTCAGGGTTCCCTCCAGGAATGAACCTTGCTGAACCCCGACGTAGTCTTCCTCTCTCAAGTCACTAATCTTCAGGATAAGCACGACAAATACCCACATGATAACCACCAGCTTCGACAGGTTACTCTCCAGCTTCTCCTCTGAAAGAAGTGTGTAAATTACTAGTTTTAGCCTACATACATATATACATAAGTTGACGAATAGAAAACCCTTATATAAAGATAAAAGATGTGACGGCCGGGGTGAAAGTTTACTGTGGGAGAAGACCATGGTTGAGAATGCAAAGTAAAAGAGGACGCCAAACTGCTTCCAGGGTGTGCCGCGGAACCTTTTTTTTTCGAAAAAGGGACTCCCCGGCCTTTGCATCAGAACGATGCATACGGCCACATTTATTAAAAAGTAAATAAGATTCAACAAAATCTTAAAGTCTGCAAGCAAAATAAACGGCTAGCTCACACAGAGCCTCAACGCCAAACAAAAAGCCCAACAAGCCACAACCGGCAGGCAAAATAAAAGATAGGTAAATTAATTGCCTATCCTATTACATGATCGCCATTCAAACCGGTTGAAGATATCCCGTGCTACCATCTTCCACCGCAGATCCAAAGAACCAAACGCTCCCGGCCTCCGTCGGAGTGAGTAAGGACCACATACGGATCGGTCATTAGTCTGAATAAAATCTGCAAAAAATGAATAGTTGTTGTTCTGTTAAAAGCCAAATCATTTCTACAATTCCAAATTGCCCATAACAACGCACATACTCCTACACGAATGTGTCTAGCTGTTTCGGACTCTATCCCAACAAGCCACGCCCCAAATAACGTGTTGACCGAAGTCGGAGCAGTAATGTTAAAGGCAATTTGCACAGAGCGCCACAACCCTCGTGCCAACGGACAGTCAAAAAAGAGAAGCTTGATAGTCTCGTCCCGATCACAGAAACTACACCTAGTAGAACATGTCCAGTTACGCTTAACTAAATTGTCCTTTGTTAAAATTACTTGTTTATGCACAAACCACATAAACATTTTAATCTTCAAAGGGACCTTAACTTTCCAAACATCTTTGAAACTAGGAATCATACTAGAGTTAATAATATCGATATACATTGATTTAACTATGAACTCCCTAGATTCACTAGGTGCCGCGGAACCTAGGGTTTATCCTGTGCTCAATCATCCACACAACGAAGCCGGTGAAGAATAAGAATGCAAGGCTAGTGATCCAGAGCTCCAACGTCAGAGGCCTCACAAAGATCCACATGCTGCTGTTGTTGTCCTCCGCCACGATCATTGACCACCCTGGGTCAGCGAACGGCATAGTGAAGGCAACCAACTTCATCTTGCTCGCGGTGATCGTCACGTCTCCAACCAACGCGTCGACCTTCTGCATACGATAACAACATAAAGTTGAACTAATTAATCTAACCCGCACAAGTACGAATAGAGCATGTATCAGAAAATGACTTTCAATGTGGGCATGCATGAGCAGTATAGTTGAGCACTGACCCTTTCGTACACCAGGTTCACAAGTTCGTCGTACGTCTCGAAGGTGTCAAACTCGTACTTGTAGTCCAGTGTATAGTTTAGTTTCGCCATGACTGCTTGGAACACATCTATGCAGTAGCCTGTCACTCTCTGGGTGTTGTCATTTGGATCCTCAGAACTCCTCAAAAATTGAAGAAAACCGTTATTTTCCACGGGCAGACCGACGCGAAGCGGGAATCTGTTTGGCGGCTCGCTCCACCCGAACCCGATCGGGACGGTCGCCGTTTCACCTGGCCAGATGATCTGCTTCAGTTCTTTTCCTGCACTCTTGGGGTACAAGCTCCTCGAGATTCCTAGCTCCGGCATCCAGAAACCGACCGTCCATGTGCCTTTGCCGATGATATTCACGATCTCGTACGCTGACACCTGCCATTGCCCGTCGACCAGCCCAAACCTTCCTGCGAGGCCGTCGAACTTGGTGAGGAGCAGAGCATCGAGAAATGTCTTGCTTTGCGTCGTTTGGAAGGAGACCTCCGCTGCTGCCGCAGCTGCCCATGCCGTTGTTGGTTTTTGATCGCCGGATCAAATCACCACCAGGACCTCTGCACACTCACGTACAAATCAACCAAGCTAGTTGCCTAGTAGGTTGATGGATCTTCAGTGCATGCACACGTCTAGCCAGTACTTCTCGTACGAGACGTGAGCACCTGGTAGAGGCTAGCTCTTGATCGATCGGAACGAATTGATCTAGACAGAACTTCTGCGTAAGTCGTAACTTGGCAAACGGAAAAACTGACCGATAGACCTTGTTGATGGCTACAGGCTCGTGTCGAGTCTTTTTATTTTTCTTTATTGCTTCTGATTGTTTATACGGGGTATACGCCTATATATACTACTAGAGCCAGCAACCTTGGCTAAACCTACTCGGGTATGAACTCTAGTACTACACGGACAATGACATAGGTACAACATCAGAGCCGTACACCATGTCATGCTTACCTAACATTCACCCCCTAAGCATGACGTGGTCGTTACTATCGACCTGGATCCCAAATACGTCTACGAGTACGCTTTACCTTTGGGATTTCTTTCGCCGTTTCTCGTAGCATCCCAGCTACCGACTTTGCTAGGGTTGGCTCATCCGTAGCTTGACGCCAACGCTTCTTCTTGATGGCGTCTTCAACCTTCACCTGTTCTTCGGTGCTTGGTAGACAGTTTTTCGGATTCTCGTGAAGACATCTTTTGAATCTGAGCGACACCAATCTTCGATCTAACTTTGAGTTCCAAACTCTTGGCGCTTGCCTCAGCCCGTAAAGTGCCTTCTTAAGCTTGTAAACTTTCCCTTCTTCGCCTTTCTTCTCGTAGCCGAGGGGTTGTTCCACGTACACTTCTTCTGTGAGGTCACCGTTGAGGAAAGCGGATTTAACATCCATATGATGAACCTTCCAATCCTCTTGTGCTGCCAAAGCTAGGAGCATCCTCACTGTCTCGAGTCGAGCAACCGGTGCAAACACCTCCTCATAGTCAACTCCTTGACGTTGTACGTAGCCCTTTGCAACGGGTCTTGATTTGTACTTCACAATGGCACCCTTCGTGTCCTTCTTTAACTTGTAAACCCACTTCAAACCTATCGCCTTTTGGTTCGGAGGTCGGGTTACCAAAGTCCACGTGCCATTGCTCTCAATCGCCTTCATCTCCTCATCTATGGCGTGCATCCAACTTGAACTTTTGCTCGCCTCTATGAAGTTCGCCGGCTCCTCAACTCCGAGCAAACATAGTCCGGAGTACTCGAGCGTAACTGGCTTTGCGTACTTGTAGACTTTCTTGAGGGTCTTGTAGCAACGAGGCCCGGAAGAATCCGTCGTGGCTTGCGAAGGGGGAGACACAAATTGTATCGGCGTCGATGCACTTGAGGAAGACCGTCGAGTCTCGGGCGTGATAGATGCCGGATCGTTGGCATCCTCGTCGTCGGCGTAGTCGTCGTGATCGTGACCATCATCTTGATTGTCATCATCATTATGCGCCTCGTTGTCGAGATCTCAACCCGTGTCGTGCGCGTCATTGTCGCTATCACCTTGCGACCCATGCACGTCGTCGTTGGTGTCGGCACCATGATGATCACTACCATTGTGGTCACCTTGGTTGGGCGTCCTGCCAACCACCTGGACCTCCTCCCCTGCATTATCATCAGTTGGAAATTCAACTATGAATATGTTACCGTTTGGAGCATCGCCGGCTGCTGTGCTCCAATTCCACGCTTGGTTTTCTTCAAACACGACGTCGCGTGAAATCCGTAGGCACTTGGTTCATGGATTGTAGAAGCGGTATGCCTTGGTGCCGGAACTCCTCTCGTACCCGATGAACACCATCTTGGTGCTACGATCGGCGAGCTTTGAGAGATGCGGCTCCGCCGTCTTCACATGCGCCACACATCCAAGCGTCCGTTGATGAGACACATTCGGCTTCCGTCCGTAAATTGCTTCATACGGAGTCTTGCCGATCACTGCCTTCGTTGGAGCCCGATTGAGAAGATAGACCGCCGTCGAGATAGCTTCTCCCCAAAAAGTCCCCGGCAAGTTCTTGCTCTTGAGTAAACTTCTCGCCATGTCAACGACGGTTCGATTGCGCCTTTTAACAACCCCGTTCTGCTGCGGCGCATAAGGTGCCGTGAGGAACCTCTTTATGCCAATCTTCTCGCAGTAGTCGTTGAACTCGTTTGACGTAAACTCTCCGCCGCGATCTGTCCTTAGAGCGTGAACCTTCAGCTTGTGTTCCATCTCCATTGCAGCCTTCAGCTTCTTACACGCTTCAAACGCCTCATATTTAGATCGTAGGAGAACGACCCACATATATCTCGAGTAGTCATCTACCACTAGGAAGAAATACTTCTTTCCTCCGTGAGTTGCTGGGGTGATAGGGCCACATAGATCACCATGGAGCAGCTCGAGTGCATCACTTGCACGATAGGTAGACTGAGCAGGGAATGGCATGCGATGCTGTTTTCCAACCAAGCACCCATCACAAACTCGATCAACATGGTCGATAAATGGCATCCCAGATACCATCTCCATCTTCGACATCTTCTTCAAGGCATAAAAGTTAACGTGTCCAAATCTAGCATGACATAACCATGAATCATCATCACTCTTGGCGAGCCAACGCTCCTGTTGAGATTGATCAAGGTTAAGGATATAGAGCCTGTTCCGTGTGCGATTAACACGGGCTAGCACGTTTTGGAGGTTGTCGAAGATCGTCATCACTCCTTCTCAATATCCACCTTGCATCCATTCTCGAGTCTTGCCGAACATTGCCTTCGTTGGAGCCCGGTTGTGAAGATAGACCGCCGTCGAGACGGCTTCTCCCCAAAAAGTCCCCGGCAAGTTCTTGCTCTTGAGTAAACTTCTCGCCATGTCAACGACGGTTCGATTGCACCTTTCAACAACCCCGTTCTGCTGCGGCGTATAAGGTGCCGTGAGGAACCTCTTTATGCCAATCTTCTCGCAGTAGTCGTTGAACTGGTTTGACGTAAACTCTCCGCCGCGATCTGTCCTTAGAGCGCGAACCTTCAGCTTGTGTTCCATCTCCGTTGCAGCCTTCAGCTTCTTAAACGCTTCAAACGCCTCATCTTTAGATCGTAGGAGAATGACCCACATATATCTCGAGTAGTCATCTACCACTAGGAAGAAATACTTCTTTCCTCCGTGAGTTGCTGGGATGATAGGGCCACATAGATCACCATGGAGCAGCTCGAGTGCATCACTTGCACGATAGGTAGACTGAGCAGGGAATGGCATGCGGTGCTGTTTTCCAACCAAGCACCCATCACAAACTCGATCAACATGGTTGATAAATGGCATCCCAGATACCATCTCCATCTTCGACATCTTCTTCAAGGCGTAGAAGTTAACGTGTCCAAATCTAGCATGCCATAACCATGAATCATCATCACTCTTGGCGAGCCAACACTACGGTTGAGATTGATCAAGGTTGAAGATATAGAGCATGTTTCGTGTGCGATTAACACGGGCTAGCACGTTTCGGAGGTTGTCGAAGATCGTCATCACTCTGTTCTCAATATCCACCTTGCATCCATTCTCGTCAAGTTTCCCGACAGAGATGATGTTGTTGCGAAGCCTTGGGATGTAGTATACTCCGGTGAGTATGCGATGTTCTCCTGTGAGACCCTCGAAGAGGACAGAACCTTGCCATAAATCTCCACATTTGAACCATCACCGAACTTGACCGAGCCTTGAACATCATATTCTAGCTCGAGGAACTTCTCCTTGCACCCCGTCATATGGTTACTGGCACCTGTGTCTAGATACCACGACACGTTCTGGTTAATGGATAATTTCATTATTACTTTCTTCTCATGAAGTAGCACCTTCCGGCTTGGTTTCGCAACCGCTGTTTGGACGAGATCACAAACTTCGGCCATCAGAAGACCTCGACGTTCGTCTTCCTTCTTCGCCAAATTTGCCTTGATCTCCCGCTTGTTAGGCTCTGGACAATCCTTCGCAAAGTGACCCATCTCGTTGCAGTTATAGCACTTGACCTCGGACATATCCAAGTTCCTTGGCTTCCGCTCTTTAGATCGGTCCGCCTTACCACGACCTTGTGTCTTGCCTTTTCCTTTGCCTTCTTCGGTTTGTCCACCGCGCTTTGCGTTGCTTGAGCCTTCGCCAATGTTGCGCATTTCTTTGGTATTTGGGGACTCCCAATCTGCAAGCGAGTACATGAGTTGGTCACTACCTCCTCCGTTGCCTTTCCGACAACCACGAGCATTCTCTTCCCATGTCCGCAAGCGTCCGATCGCCTCCGTTATGGTCATGTCGTCGATGTCGTAAATCTGCTCGAGCGTACTGATGATGTACGTGAATTTATCAGTCACCGAACTGAAAAACTTCTCCACAACCTCGGTCTCCTCGAGCTTTGCACCAAGCGCGCGGATCTCTCCCACCAAAGTAGTTAGACACATGGCATAGTCGTTCACCGATTCAGTTTCCTCCATCTGGAACTTGTGAAATTGGCGCTTCCGCACTTGTGCCCGATCCTTCGTGACGCGATCTTCTCCAATCCTCATCTCTTTGAGTGCGTTCCACGCCTCTCTTGCTGTCTCGAACTCCGCCAATGTCATCAGCACGGAATCCGGCACAGACTGGGCTATGGCGGCTATGGCACCTTCGTCGCACTCCTCGTCGACGTCGTCGTCCGTGATGGCCTCCCACACTCGAAGGGCTCGGAGAATGATCTTCATCTTCACCGCCCACGCGTCGTAGTTGGCGTCGGTGAGCATCGGGTACTGGATGGGGATGTTGCGATGCGCCAGTACGTTGGCGCTGCCCGTTTCGCCACCACTAGTCGCTTACTTGCCGCCCTTCTTCACCTTGTCGCCGTTCTTGTTCGCCTTGGAACCGCCGTTGCCGGACTTGTTCCCCTTGGAACCGCCGTTGCCGGACTTGACTGACTCAGCATCGCTGTCCGTCATCGTAGATCGTCGAGGCTCTGATACCAATTGTTGGTTTTTGATCGCCGGATCAAATCACCATCAGGACCTCTGCACACTCACGTACAAAGCAACCAAGCTAGCTGCCTAGTAGGTTGATAGATCTTCAGTGCACGCACACGTCTAGCCAGTACTTCACGTACGAGACGTGAGCACCTGGTAGAGGCTAGCTCTTGATCAGTCGGAACGAATCGATCTAGACGGAACTTCTGCGTAAGTCGTAACTTGGCGAACGGAAAAACTGATCGATAGACTTTGTTGATGGCTACAGGCTCGTGTCGAGCCTTTTTATTTCTCTATATTGCTTCTGATTGTTTACACGGGGGTATGCGCCTATATATACTACTAGAGCCAGCAACCTTGGCTAAACCTACTCGGGTATGAACTCTAGTACTACACGGACAATGACACAGGTACAATATCGGAGCCGTACATCATGTCGTGCTTACCTAACATTCATCCCCTAAGCATGACGTGGTCGTTACTATCGACCTGGATCCCAAATACGTCTACGCGTACGCTTAACCTTTGGGATTTCTTTCGTCGTTTCTCGTAGCATCCCAGCTACCGACTTTGCTAGCGTTGGCTCATCCGTAGCTTGACGCCAACGCTCCTTTTTGATGGCGTCTTCAACCTTCACCTGTTCTTTGGTGCTTGGTAGACAGTTTTTCAGATTCTCATGGAGACATCTTTTGAATCTGAGCGAGACCAATCTTCGATCTAACTTTGAGTTCCAAACTCTTGGCGCTTGCTTCAGCCCATAAAGTGCCTTCTTGAGTTTGTAAAATTTCCCTTGTTCGCCTTTCTTCTCGTAGCCGAGGGGTTGTTTCACGTACACTTCTACTGTGAGGTCACCATTGAGGAAAGCGGATTTAACATCCATACGATGAACCTTTCAATCCTCTTGTGCTGCCAAAGCTAGGAGCATCCTCACTGTCTCAAGTCGAGCAACCGGTGCAAACACCTCCTCATAGTCAACTCCTTGACGTTGTACGTAGCCCTTTGCAACGAGTCTTGCTTTGTACTTCACAATGGCACCCTTCGTGTCCTTCTTTAACTTGTAAACCCACTTCAAACCTATCGCCTTTTGGATCGGAGGTCAGGTTACCAAAGTCCACGTGCCATTGCTCTCAATCGCCTTCATCTCCTCATCCATGGCGTGCATACAACTTGAACTTTTGCTCGCCTCTACGAAGTTCGTCGGCTCCTCAACTCCAAGCAAACATAGTCCGGAGTACTCGAGCGTAACTGGCTTTGCGTACTTGTAGACTTTCTTGAGGGTCTTGTAGCGACGAGGCCCGGAAGAATCCGTCGTGGCTTGCGAAGGGGGCGACACAAATTGTTTCGGCGTCGATGCACTTGACGAAGACCGTCGAGTCTTGGGCGTGGTAGATGCCGGATCGTTGGCATCCTCGTCCTCGGTGTAGTCGTCGTGATCGTGACCATCATCTTGATTGTCATCATCATTATGCGCCTCGTTGTCGAGATCTCAACCCGTGTCGTGCGCGTCATTGTCGCTATCACCTTGCGACCCATGCACGTCGTCGTCAGTGTCGGCACCATGATGATCACTACCATTGTGGCCACCTTGGTTGGGCGTCTTGCCAACCACCTGGACGTCCTCCCCTGCATCATCATCAGTTGGAAATTCAACTGTGAATATGTTACCGTTTGAAGCATCGCCGGCTGCTGTGCTCCAATTCCACGCTTGGTTTTCTTCAAACACGATGTCGCGTGAAATCCGTAGGCGCTTGGTTCGTGGATCGTAGAAGCGGTATGACTTGGTGCCGGAACTCCTCTCGTACCCGATGAACACCATCTTGGTGCTACGATCGGCGAGCTTTGTGAGATGCGGCTCCGCCGTCTTCACATGCGCCACACACCCAAACGTTAAATAGATGAGACACATTCGCTTCCGTCCGTAAATTGCTTCATCGAGTCCTGCCGATCACTGCCTTCGTTGGAGCCCGGTTGAGAAGATAGACCGCCGTCGAGACAGCTTCTCCCCAAAAAGTCCCCGGCAAGTTCTTGCTCTTGAGTAAACTTCTCGCCATGTCAACGACGGTTCGATTGCGCCTTTCAACAACCCCATTCTGCTGTGGCGTACAAGGTGCCATGAGGAACCTCTTTATGCCAATCTTCTTGCAGTAGTCGTTGAACTCGTTTGACGTAAACTCTCCGCCGCGATCTGTCCTAAGAGCGCGAACCTTCAGCTTGTGTTCCATCTCCGTTGCAGCCTTCAGCTTCTTAAACGCTTCAAACGCCTCATCTTTAGATCGTAGGAGAACGACCCACATATATGTCAAGTAGTCATCTACCACTAGGAAGAAATACTTCTTTCCTCCATGAGTTGCTGGGGTGATAGGGCCACATAGATCACCGTGGAGCAGCTCGAGTGCATCACTTGCACGATAGGTAGACTGAGCAGGGAATGGCAGGCGGTGTTGTTTTCCAACCAAGCACCCATCACAAACTCGATCAACATGGCCGATAAATGGCATCCCGGATACCATCTCCATCTTCGACATCTTCTTCAAGGCGTAGAAGTTAACGTGTCCAAATCTAGCATGCCATAACCATGAATCATCATCACTCTTGGCGAGCCAACACTCCGGTTGAGATTGATCAAGGTTGAGGATATAGAGCCTGTTCCGTGTGCGATTAACATGGGCTAGCACGTTTCGGAGGTTGTCGAAGATTGTCATCACTCCGTTCTCAATATCCACCTTGCATCCATTCTCGTCAAGTTTCCCGACAGCGATTATATTGTTGCGAAGCCTTGGGATGTAGTATACTCCGGTGAGTATGCGATGTTCTCTTGTGAGGCCCTCGAAGAGGACAAAACCTTGCCCGCAAATCTCCACATTTGAACCATCACCGAACTTGACCGAGCGTTGAACATCATATTCTAGCTCGAGGAACTTCTTCTTGCACCCCGTCATGTGGTTACTGGCACCTGTGTCTAGATACCACGACACGTTCTGGTTAACGGATAATTTCGGTATTACTTTCTTCTCATGAAGTAGCACCTTCCGGCTTGGTTTCGCGACCTCTGTTTGGACGAGATCACAAACTTCGGCCATCGGAAGACCTGGACGTTCATCTTCCTGCTTCACCAAACTTGCCTTGATCTCCCGCTTGTTAGGCTCCGGACAATCCTTCGCAAAGTGACCCATCTCGTTGCAGTTATAGCACTTGACCTCGGACATATCCAAGTTCCTTGGCTTCCACTCTTTAGATCGGTCCGCCTTACCATGACCTTGTGGCTTGCCTTTTCCTTTGCCTTCTTTGGTTTGTCCACCGCGCTTCGCGTTGCCTGAGCCTTCGCCAACGTTGCGCCTTCCTTTGGTACTTGGGGACTCCCAATCTGCGCGCAAGTACATGAGTTGGTCACTACCTCCTCCGTTGCCTTTCCGACTACCACGAGCATTCTCTTCCCATGTCCGCAAGCGTCCGATCGCCTCCGTTATGGTCATTTCATCGATGTCGTAAAGCTGCTCGAGCGTGCCGATGATGTACGTGAATTTATCAGTCACCAAACTGAAAAACTTCTCCACAATCTCGGTCTCCTCGAGCTTTGCACCAAGCGCGCGGATCTCTACCACCAAAGTAGTCAGACACATAGCATAGTCGTTCACCGATTCAGTTTCCTCCATCTGCAACTTGTGAAATTGGCGCTTCAGCACTTGTGCCGATCCTTCGTGACGCGATCTTCTCCAATCCTCATCTCTTTCAGTGCGTTCCACGCCTCTCTTGCTGTCTCGAACTCCGCCAATGTCATCAGCACGGAATCCGGCACGGACTGGGCTATGGCGGCCATGGCACCTTCGTTGCACTCCTCGTCGACGTCGTCGTCCGTGATGGCCTCCCACACTCGAAGGGTTCGGAGAATGATCTTCATTTTCACCGCCCACACGCCGTAGTTGGCGTCGGTGAGCATCGGGTACTGGATGGGGATGTTGCGATGCGTCAGTACGCTGGCGCCGCCCGTTCCGCCACCACTAGTCGCTGACTTGCCGCCCTTCTTCACCTTGTCGACGTTCTTGTTCGCCTTGGAACCGCCGTTGCCGGACTTGTTCCCCTTAGAACCGCCGTTGCCGGACTTGACTGACTCAGCTTGCTGTCCGTCATCGTAGATCGTCGAGGCTCTAATACCAATTATTGGTTTTTGATCGCCGGATCAAATCACCACCAGAACCTCTGCACACTCACGTACAAAGCAACCAAGCTAGCTGCCTAGTAGGTTGATGGATCTTCAGTGCACGCACACGTCTAGCCAGTACTTCACGTACGAGACGTGAGCACCTGGTAGAGGCTAGCTCTTGATCGATCGGAATGAATCGATCTAGACGGAACTTCTGCGTAAGTCGTAACTTGGCGAACGGAAAAACTGATCGGTAGACTTTATTCATGGCTACAGGCTCGTGTCGAGCCTTTTTATTTCTCTTTATTGCTTCTGATTGTTTACACGGGGGTATGCGCCTATATATACTACTAGAGCCAGCAACCTTGGCTAAACCTATTCGGGTATGAACTCTAGTACTATACAGACAATGACATAAGTACAACATCGGAGCCGTACACCATGTCATGCTTACCTAACAGCCGTCTCATACAACCAGAGCAACGACACCGGCGCGCTGTGGTCATCATGCACGGCGTCGTTGTTTGCTGTGCTCTGTTGCCGATGCAAATCCAAGCGCCTTGAGAAGTTCCGGGCTTGGTCTGTTGCATGCACATGAGGCATAAGGCTGACAACCCCCTGCATGTTGTCAATGATGCCGGGGTTGAGGTTGTCCGCCGCATTGACACTGGTGGTGATCCATACATAGCCCTCCGACATCATGCCGGCGGCCATGGCCCGGTGGAAGAGGCGCGCGGCCAGAGCGGGAAGCATGTGCACTATGTATACCTGCGTCAGGCTGTTCTTCACGGCAAAAAGGGCCGCGTGGATGTGGTCGTCCGTGGCACCGCTGGGCATGGCCACGCTATCTGTTAGACTGCGTGACCCCCGGAATGCGTGGACTAGCGACGAGAGAATGGCGATGCCATACGGCGAGTCCTCGTGTAGTAGGATGGCAGCGGGCCATGCGAATGCCTCGAGGATAGCAGCAATGGGAGCGACCTGGGAGTTGATGTTGGGTGCAGTGCGCACAAAGAAACGTGACTCTGGTGGACTCGATGACGGCGCATCGCTGGATGAAGAAAGGATCGGGATGCTGTATCGCTCTGCAATGCTGGCGAATAACTCCACTTCGACTGATGTTTGAGGGAAGATTATTGCTTTGACCTGTGCATTCTTGTCCATGAGCTCCTCCGCTGCACAGCATGCAAATGAAATAGCACAGAAATGGGTTGTCTACCCATCAGTTCCATGGAATATTCATAAATATATCAGTCACATTTCAAAGAAATAAAATAGCAACATCCAATTAACGATCTTCATCTCTAAGTTACTTCATCTATAACCTATGAACAAAATAATCATATCAAAATTTCATCAAAGTTGCACATATTATACGATTTTAAGTGGATTAGATTTTTGAATATTTCAGACAACCGAAAATTGGCTAGTGAAAGGGGCAGACAAAGAAAACCCTAACCCAACACATAGGTAACTCTCGTGGCTCACAGTAATAGGGCGACTCCTCGCTCCCACCACAACAAGGATTGTTCTAGCGCCCCTCTCCCGCCACGCTAGCAACTTGGCTGGTCTGCGGTGGCAGCGGGGCGTCCCTTTTGTGGCAGGGAGGTGTGGTTGGGTCTTGCTAAGCCCCGTCGCGCCGACAACTCTAGGGTGCTGTGTTTGTGTCCGTCCTGCATGCATAGATGGGCCCAACCCGTGTGCGCACTTTGGGCTGGCCCAAGTGTGGGGCGGGGCACTCAAGTTTTTATCTTTTCTTTTTCTTTTTGTTTTGCTTTTTTAACTTTGAAAAATGTTCACAAACCTAAATTTGAAAAAAAAATTCCCGACATTTCAGAAAATGTTCACAAATACAAAATATGTTCGTCAATATTTTTTGGCAACCGTGCGAAATTATTCACGAATTCAAAAAAAATTTTTGAAAAAAATCGCAATATTAGAAAAATGGTCGCGAATTCATAAAATTCTCATGAATTCATAAAATGCTTGAGACTCCAAATTTTGTTCATGCATTCATGAACTGTTCATGAATTCATCAAAATTCTTCATGAATTTAGAAAACTTAGATGAATTTGAAAAATGTTAGATTTTTGAAAACCAAGCATAATTGTAAAATTGTTCATGATTTTGAAAAAGTTTGCAAAATATAAAAAATGTCCCTGAATCGAAAACATGTTTTGGATTTCAAAAAATGATCGCAAACATTTCATGAATTTTAAAAATGTTCTCAAATATCAAAAGGTGTTCACATATTTAAAAATTGTTTGCAAATTTTAAAATCTGCATGATTTTATAAAATTTCATAAATATGGGAAACAAATTTGCGGATTTAGAAAAACTTTACGAGTTTGAAAATAGTTCACATATTTGAAAACAGAAAAAAAGGAAAATAAAACATAGGAAAAAAAGGAAAATCTAATAAGTAACACAAAATGGAAGAAAAAAAAGAAAAAAAACGGTTCCGCGAGTTTATAGAACCTAGCGAAAACAGGTAGAAAACTAAAATGGGCGGACCCAGTGGTGCTGCTATACCCTCATAATAAAAAAAACATTGTTCCCAACTGCAAGCTTGTTATATAACATTCAAAATTTTGTTATTGTAGAAACTTGTTCATGAATTTTTAAGAAATACAAATTTAGAAATGTTCACTAAATTATAAAAAAACTTAAAAATTGGAATGAATATTCATTTATTAAAAAAGAGAAGAAGGGTAAAAAATGAAACTGAAAAATTAAGAAAATGAAAATAATAATAATAAATAAATAAATGGAAAATGGGAAGAAAACAGGGAAAACTAATAGAAAACTAGCTATTAGTCGTGCAGTGAAAATAGGCCGATCACACTAGGTCCATGCATTTTAGGACGTGTACAATTGTACTATCCTATAAGTGCCACGTAAGGTAAATGGTGAAATCAAGGAGAGAGATGCTAGAAAATGGGCTTGCCTTTGTTTAGTTAAAAGATGTTCTCTTAGCAACGATATATCTTACCACATTACTAAAAGTAGGATTAAAACAGAATTCATTATGCTTATATTTTAGATTTTGCTAGAAATCGAACCTCTGATTTCTGAGCTTGGCAAATCAAAGGTTTTTAGGGAAATTATGTTGTCACGGGGATGACAAATTTCTCTAGCAAGCACGGCCCTTGCCATGTTCATTTTTTGCGAGGAATTGCCATGTTTGCTAAACATAATTTTCATCCTCGCGACAACATATTTTACCGTAAAAAAAGTTAGATTTACCATGCCTAATAGTCTAACATAGGATTTTTAGCATTTTTATTTTTTATTACATCTCAAAATTAAGATAAGGCATCTTCATCAACCACTATAGATGCTCTTAATACTATTATAAGCTTTTCACCCACTTGGCCGCTCGAGTACCTCGTAGGAGGGCGCATGGATAATTGCCCCTTCACAATTTCGTCCGGTCACAATATTATTTTGTGGTTTCTTGTTTCTTTCTGTATTGTGAGGTACAAAGAGGGTGTCAATATAACAATTCCAGAAAACGTCAGGGTAGAAACAACAGAACATCATAACATCATATGCTCTCCAAGAAACAGAGGAGCATCGACGACCAACACACTAGGGAAGTAAGCGGCGCACCATTGAATCCCGTTTAAACTCACCTATCGGTCTAACAGTTTATGGAAGCTTATTTTTCTGAAAAAATAAACTATCAAGCTAAGAAAACAAAGGGGGCTTTACGGCTCCGTTTATCCCTTCGTTTACATCCCTACATCACCAACATCGAATACCCAACCCACATTCTTAGCGACTCCGTCATATGGGCTATTTTTTTAAAAAATAATACATTTTTTCATAAATTCTAGAAATAATACGGGGTTTCGAAATTTTACAAAAGTAATATAGTATCGGCTTATGCGAAGCTGATTGAGACTAATTGGCCAGCGAAACCAATTGGATTCCAATCGGCTTTGGCAAAGCCGTCTGGAACAAGTCGGTGTTGGTAAAGCCGACTGGAACTAATTGGTTTCGCCCAAACCAATTAGTGGCTGTCGGTGTTGGCAAACTTGACAGCTGCATGTGCCCGTATTTTTGCTATATTTTGCACTGTAATTTTACCCCGCAACCGTTTTCACCATTTTTCTATTGTTTTAAATATTCTTGTTTTTAGAAAATACAGTTTATATATATTCGTGCTTTTTAAAATGCTCAAACTTCCTATAAAATGTTACTTTTTTTTAATAAAAATCCTAAATTTTAATTTTTTCAAAAAAAATATAAAATCATGAAAAACCACGTGTTCAAAAAATGATCGGCGTCGAAACATGTTCAATTCTAATTTTGTTTTTTTGAAAATGTTCAAGTTTTTTAAAAATAAAAAAATATTCATGTTTTTCAAAAAGCAAAAAATAAAAGCGATTAACAAAGTATTACAAGCACCACTACTCTTCCATGAGATGAATGACATTACAGTGGCTTCTTCAGGTCCACACTTCATGCTCCCAAAAGCGACAACATTGTAACCTTATTACCAATGTTTCTTAAAAATGGATATAAGAAATGACGCATAATGACACACGAAGCAGGTTTTGCAATTGTGTTTCGCCTATTGCAATGCACGGGAATTTGTACTAGTATACCAAAAAGAGCCAGCTTTTTCTAGCGGACCATGTACCGGGTAAACATCTGCCTTTCATTAGCTTCAAGATCCTTGCTTTTTGGACTCATATGATTGTGGTATTATGTGTATTTGCTTTGCCTTTTACATGGTATAGAAAATCAATATCACATAAGAGGAGGCTCTCCCATCACCTTTTGTGCCAGAGACTGCCATTCTCCATCCCTCTCCCATGGAAAATTGTAGCATTAATTTTCTTTGTGTTTTCCATATCTTTTAAACCAGAATTTGGTCTTGGATTTTTTTATATATTTGGAATCTGGAACTGTAGATATATTGCGGGACCGAAATATGAAATTGAAATGCAACTGTATATATAATGTGGGCACATGCAGCTGTCAAGTTTGTCAACACTGACAGCCACTCATTGGTTTCTGCGAACCCAATTAGTTCCAGTCGGCTTTACCAAAGACGATTGGAATCCAATTGGTTTCCCCGTGGCCAATTAGCCCCAGGGACGGAGCCAGGATTTCGACATGGGGGGGGGGGGGGGGCGGGGGCGGGCGAGGTTTCATAATAAGTCTCATACGCGAAGGCTATGTTGTAAAAAAAATCTTAGGTTCTAGTCTAATGGAGATGCCATGGTGCAAACTTATCTTTTTCTAATCTATTCAACGCATTCTTATGAACAAAACTTGAAAGAAAATTGACATCTGACAAAAAAAATTCACAACACTAGAAACACAGGATAATCTTATGAACTAATAATTTGTAGTAATGCAATGTAGGTGAATAATACATTACCTAATCTCATTATTTGTTTGAATTGGCGAGATGGACCTCACTGATTCAACTCAATCCCAAAATCAGAATCGGCAAAAGCATGCAATTTTGTTGAAGCTATCAAAGAAGAGTGGTACAAAGGGAACAATGATTAGTTTGGAAATGATAAACCAGGACTAATCTAGGTCTCAAAATAAACTATCTTTTTCCTCATTTCGTTGCCGTTCATCGGCAATATCCCCGTGTATCAGGCACTCGCCGGCGGTTGTCTCCTACCCTTCTCCGCTGCTCTTGATTGCGATGCAATGGATCGCACAAGTACAAGATTTATAATTGATTCTAAATCCGTATGATCATACTTCTATGATTTTAAAAGAAACAAACTAATCTGATGTGAAAATCAACTATCTTTTCCCTTGTGTTGTTGATGTTCATCCGTGCTTCCGGTCTGCTGGGAACCGGCAAGATGTGCGTACATGTGCGTGGATCGACACCCGCCTACCTGGAGCCGCCTTCCCTTCTCCGCTTCTCGATGGCGGCCCAACGGAGAGATCTGATCGCAGCAGCTAGCGGGCGTTAGTCTCGATCGCAGCGGCGGCTTGGAGAGAGTAGCGATATGTGCGTTCATAATCAGGTCGTGGCTGCGTTTTAACAGGCCTATTTGCCTTCCAAGATGGCCTGCTAGGCAATTCTCCTTTATGATTTTATTGCTTTTAGCCTGCAATGGGCTGTACATGGGCTGACCCGTTCACGTTAATGAGAAAAGGCGTGAAAAAAGAATAGGGGGGGGGGGGGGGGGGCAAAGCAAGCACGGAACAGGCGGGCAGGGGAAAAATTAGCGATTAGTTGATCGCTACCGAGGGACGAGACGATCGTTAGGGGGGGTGTCTCGCCCCCCCTCGTCCCCCCTTAGATCCGTCCCTGATTAGCCCCAATCGGCTTCGCATAAGCCGATGCTGTATTATTTTTATAAAATTTCGAAACCGTGTATTAGTTTTCGAATTTATGGAAAAACTGTATTATTTTAAAAAAATAGCGTCATATGGCGGAGCAGCATCCACCAGCGGGCCTGCATTTCCTAGAGGGTCCGCCATATGGCGGAGCAGTATCCACCAGCGGCTCTCATGCTGAGATGCATGTAGACTTTTGGGGTATAATTTGAGAAATCTTTATTCCGTGCAATACAGAGAGACAAAGAGGAAATTCGATATATAGCTTTGTCAACTTTATGCCAGGAAAGAGAGTGAGAGGGTAGAGAGAAGGACGGCCACATTAAACATATGCATGCATCCTCTCACACATCTTTCTAGATAAATGGGAAGCATTTTATTTCGTAATGATATTTTAAATCATTCAAATATTCTAAACTAAGATTTTGTTTTTGATTTTTTTGTATATTTAAATCCTGACGATAAGCCATTAGAAGAAGATCAATCTTGGAAACATTTCATACTCGTTAAGGCTGCGTTTGGCAACTTAGTATTTTTGAAGTTTTACAAGGATACCATGGTTTTGAGAAAAAACACTGGTTTTAAATATTTTGACGTGTTTGACATGAATTAATACTTTAGTTTTATAAACTTTAGTATATCTAATAATGTGGTATTTGAAAAAGAGGTCATGACCTCTTTTTTTTAACTGAGAAACGCTTTGTCGACTTCTTCTTCTAGTCGTCACTAGCATAGCCCGCGCGGCGGCACGCCGCGCCTGATGATGCATTATATTTATACGGATCGTAAAGGCCATTCTTATATTTTTAATGACAGAATCGCATAACTAAAACCCAGAAAGAGTTCTAAAAGGTGGAAAATGAGTACATTTATTGCAGCCATGTATGATAAATACTGATGAATGGAAGTGTACACGCTACTAATAAGGTCTACTTATTGGCACATTATAGAGACCGTTATATGGAACATACCATATACAATGATGCCACTGCATGAAAGTAAATGATTGCGGATGGCCTTGAGTTAAATCATCCTAGTGTAGCCCCTGTAAGATAGTTTGTAATGAAGTAGTCGAGAACTTTTGCAAATTCCTCTTACATGTTCAACGGGTGTCTTAACTCCTTTGTATGTAATGACGGGATCATCTCTCTGAGGACGTTGGGGTACATGCGAAGAAGTGCCACGTCGGAGAAATCATTGCATATTATCGCCAAGATCATTGTTTGTCTTGCAAATTCATTTTGTTGGGTACTTACTTGCTAGCGAGCCATGTTGAATTTTCATGCCCGTGCGGTGGCACGCCGCACCTATTGATACTTTATGTGAGAAATTCTATGTACAATAATATTAAACTTCATATACCAATTATTTAATTATTTTATTTACTTTTTACGTGTTCACTTCAAATTTTATATTATGGTGTATGTAAAAAAATTATATTGGTACAAATGCTATAATCTTTCATAAAGAAAAATTTTATTGAATGAAAAGAGTCAGTACATTAATTGTACATAAAGAGAATACATATTGATATTGCATGATAAAATTTTGATTCCTTGGTAATTCAAGGCATCCTTGTTTGACCGCCCATTGGTTTTGTGTTCGTAATGAAATGATAGCTGAGGAAGTTCACATCAGTAGTTAACATGATAGAGCTTGTATATGGGGTAGTTGTTCAGCTTCAGTAAGAAAAACAGATTGTTAATGCCTTGCAATTGCTTCCGGCTTTTCACCCCGTAAGGGTCTTATTATGTAAGTTAATAGTATGTCATCCAAATTCATCATAGCTTGATGCATCCATACAATAAATATGAGAAGGGATCGTTCAAAAAATAAATATGAGAAGGGGTTAAAACCATATCTCTAGTATTGATGCCTACATACAACAAATATGATAAGGGGGTAAACCCATATTATTTAGTCTTGATGCTTGCATAGAACAAATAATAGAAGGGAGTAAATCATGGTCATCCCAAAAACCGTATCATCAAATTAACAGCAGATGCAACAAATGACACGGGACCATGAAGAATATATCCCACACCGGAACCGCCGTGGGTTTAACGGTTGCAAATTCCTGCACCAAGGACAGATAGTAAATGTTTGCAGCAATGATGGAAGGGATACTATACCTTAAGAGCACAAAAATGAACCTGAAGCTATATAACACCAATCAGTTAGTGGCCATCTCTGAACCTTTAGTCTACAAGAAAAGGCTTCAAAATAATCGACAGAAGCAATCCCTATATGGATTATTAAGAAGAAAGAGGATCAGGAGAAACCTTGTCTTATTACATAGCAATGATAGCACCAGAATTTTGACCACTTGCAAATCTCCCTCGCTGTTGAGCTGCACAAAAAATATGAGAGAGAGAGAGAGAGAGAGAGAGAGAGAGAGAGAGAGAGAGAGAGAGAGAGATATGATCACACGAACCTGGACGTACGGGAAACCTCGTCGGACCATGCAAGGGGATACAACGCGGATGGCATGCATCGCGGTTTGAGTGCACTTCATGTTCAACAGCATCACATAGTAGTGCAGTGCGCAACGCTAGGCAGCTTGCTGATGGATGTTTCACGTTGAGATCCATCGTACTCATCCACATGCCCGCAACATCATCAGCAACAGCCGATCCTGGCTAACAACGGACCACTCCGGCTCCAGTCGCTCCTGCGCAGTGTGGCCGCCTTCGAGACCATCCTACTGTCTGCTGCACCGCCTCCCCTCCGCCCCGACGCTGCAACCTAACCCCTTGTCGGCGCCACAGAGCAACCTGCTGTCTGCTGCACCAGGAGCATCCGCCCTCGCCACTGTCACACCGCTTGCACTGGCAAGTGATCGTTATCCGGCGGTGGTGATGCCGTCGTCGTTGTCGTAGAGGTTGTTGCCGCAGGATCTATGCTCCCCGAACAGGGCGTCCTACTACGTCCGAGCGGAGACCATGGCCCCGCCAAGGGGATACGCAAGCGCCGGCCGCCGGGACACCCGGTTTCCGCGCAGCCCGTAACCAATCGACAACATCTTCGACGTAGTCACCGTCGGCCGCGGACGGCCGGTTGGACGGACTCAGGGCGATGCCGGAGCCGAAGCTGTGGCTGATCCTCACCAGGCCCGCCAGCACCGCAAAGAAGGTCAAGGGAGATTAGGAGGCCCGGGGCAGCAGCAGCGAGTTGCCGACAGCCAGGGCGCGGCGGCGGCAACGGCCGATCATCAGAGGACGAAGCATGCTCCATACATACGGGCCGAGCCGAGACAACGGCCGACGCAGCAAGACAACCCGAACCACCACACCGGCCAACCAGAGCTCCCCGCGACGGAGGAGGCCGAGCAGGACGCCGCGGTCCATTACGACAGGAAGAAGGATATACCATAGAAACAGTATATGCTAACCCAAAGAAAACCTAGCACAATGATATGAGAAGAAGGACGATCTATTTATAACCCCCAGGACGTAAGCGATGGTGGTATGTGGCGAGGTTTCGAGATCAAACGACTACAGCTGCGCAAATCAGAAACAAAAACCAGACTCTAGATCAAAACATGAAAGCGGCACCGATCAAAAAACGCAAGAACCCTCCAGATCAGGTGATGAAAGCGGCACCGTTTTTCACCATAGAGCGGCAAAATCGCTAACCGCATCCAACCGCACCCAAGAATTCAACACACAAGTTTAGAAAATTTGAAACTAAACACCGAATCGACAAAGCGTTTGTACACAACCATTTACCAAAATAATACCACGTGCCAAGCCCAAAATTCACCATGTGTCACTTTCGTCCAAATGGATGAATGTTGGGGCAAAAACCTTGCCTGGAATAGAGGCTGGGTATTTATCCTCCATTGCTCCGTCTTCTCTGCAGCCAACCTGGTAAGATAGGTACATCCTCTTCTACATTGACTACTCTGCCATTCCTACGAGCGACCTCCACTTGACAGCATTGACTATTCCGCCGTTGATTTATTTAATCTGTTACCTATTGTGCCATTGCAAAAGGGGCAGCCTGTAGATCGACTAGAATGGGGAGTTGATTGATTGATCCTGACTTCCTGAGACACCGTTGGCATACGAGCATATCCAACAGGCGCCGAACGCGCCGTGTACAAAAAAACAGCTTTAGCGCGCGCCCGTCGCCTGGTTTGGCGCGGCGCGCAACGCTGGCTCCAGCAGCCGCATTAAAATGCAGCGCGCGCACGCCGCTCTAGCAGCGCGCAAAAAATGCAGCGCGCACGACTCTCGCACAAACAACATATGCATTCAAAAACAGAAGCAAAAAGATCAAAACAAACAAAAATAAATAGTTCAATTGTGGAAATCAAGTTCTTTCTTACCTTCTGGCTTTTTGGCTTGACAAAGGTTTGCCACTTTGGATAGATGCCATCCGCTAGATAATAGCCATAGTTGTATGTACGGCAATTTGCTACAAACTGCACCGGTGGCAACTCCCCATTTGCAATCTTATTCATCAGTGGTGACCGGTTGACAACATTGATGTCATTCAAAGATCCAGGCATTCCAAAGAATGCATGCCAAATCCAAGTCTCTTGATCGGCCACCGCTTCAAGGATTATAGTGGAACCCTTTTTTTGGCCGTGGAATTTCCCATGCCAAGCCTTTGGACAATTCTTCCAACTCCAATGCATGCAATCTATTGAACCAAGCATGCCAGGAAAGCCGCGAGCTTTGTTCATCGCCAAAAGCCTTGCGACGTCTTCAGCGTTGGGAGATCTCAAATACTCCTCGCCAAACACTTGCACAATTCCGACTGCGAAGCGCTTGACACACATGATGGCTTGGCTCTCACCCATAGCCAAGTGATCGTCAACCAGATCAGCCGGTATACCGTATGCCAACATATGCAAAGCGGTTGTCACCTTCTGAAAGGTGCTATGCCCGAGCTCTCCGGCGGCATTCATCCTAAACCGGTTCGCTAGTTTCTCTGCAATGTGCCTGAACAACTCGGTGCTCATCCTAAACCGGCGACGAAAATACGACTCTGGGTATGTGGGATTCTCCGCAAAATAATGCCTGATCAATCTGTTGTGGGCATCGATCCTATCCCTCCAAATTTTCTGCCGACCCATAACCGAACCACCGTGCTTCGGTTTTTTATTGATGTGCATAGCTAGGATCATTGCAAGATCCTCCTCCTCTTCCATATCAAATTCTTCTTCGGAAGAATCATACGACGAACTCATCTACAATGTTGAATACTATGCTATAAATAAAAAACTACAATCAACATGCACGAAATTCATGGCTTTTGAGCAATACATACCTTCTAGGCGTTTTGTCGAACACCTTGCGGGCGCCGAGCGGCAGCGAGCGCGCGGGCGCTGTTCGTCGGAGGACCAGCGCGCGCGAGGGGCGGCGGGACTAGAGGGGGGGCCGAAGAAAGCGCGCGCGGGGCGGGGATAGGCCGGGGAAGCGCCTGAACGGTCGCCGGGTGACGCGGTCGGCGGCGGCGGCACAACTGGATGGGGGTGGAAGGTGCGAGCGAGCGCGCGAGAGTCCAGCGCGCGGGAGCAGGCGCATCAAATAAGCGGCGCACGATTGAGTTTCGGCCCGCGCGCTGGACTGCGTATGCCGCGCGAGCTGTTTTCACGCGCCCCTGGAGCAAGTATTCCGGTTGCGCGCGCGCTAAGACGAAGAATTTTGCGACGCGGCGCTAGTTTGGCGCGGCTGCTGGAGATGCTCTAAGCTAGCTAGTCGGTTGATTGTGTGAAGGTCCTACACACAGCCCAATTGATTGTGTGAGGTGGAAACACGCGCAAGCCGAGGGTTAGATCAATCGATCATTGGAGCATAACTCTACTATAAATCCTAGCATCTAGGAGTCGCAAGGCTACACATGCACGCGGCAGCCATTTGCATGCACAAGCTGATTAGATCGTTGTAACTCCTTGTCCTTCAGTGCAGCTGAGTTCAGTTTTGCTATGACCAGGAAAAGTGAGGAATACTGCATCTGCCAAACACCTCCATAGTTTTGCTATGACCGAGAAAATACTGTAGTATCCATTGCCCACGCATTTAAATACTGAGGTTTTCACTTACTATGGTTTTGAAAAAACTGTGTTGCCAAACTAAATTTCACTGTTTCAGTCATATTTCAATTAACCAGGATATATGTTAAAAAGTTCCAAAATGAGTGAAACAATTGAAGTACAGTAATGCATTTTGGAATTATTGAAATTCATTCCAAATACCTGAAATGTGTTTCAAATTAATTCATTTCAAAATTACAAAGTTACGTGAAATCCATTTCAAAATTATTGAAATCCACTTCAGTCAAGCAGTCAATTTTAGATTTTTAACAGACATTTCAGCTAATTATTGAAACAATGTAATTTATACGAGTTTGAAATAATTCTGATATAACAGAAAAAAAAGTCAGCTCAAAATCCAAAACCTAATCTTTGAGCATCTACAACCGGATCCATCATACCCTTTCCAAACTTCCGGTCAGCCTATCCGGTCAGTGTCCGGACACAAAAACAGCACCCAACCGGCCTCTTCATAGCCCGCCCAAACACCCGGACTTACCTGCACTCCCCATATCTAACCAATATATGGGACGGATGGGACACCTGGACGCGCCCGTCACGTAGGCTTTGCCCACGCCGCCCCCACCCGTCCCCACAAAAACCCTGGCCGACGAATCGTAGCCTCACTCCTCTACCGCGCTCCGCTCATCTTCAGTCCGTTCCCCTCCTCACCCGCCCCGCTCCTCTTCGGCCCGTTCCCTTTCTTGCCCGCTCCGCTCCTCTCTTCCCACCATGGATTCGTCGACCTCATTAGGCGAGGAGGAGCTCGCACTCTGCATTTCTCTCCAATGGACATGGGTGGGGGCTCCTCCTCGTTCACAACAGACTCCTCATCCACTGCACCACGAACGTGGCTGACGCGCTCCCTACCGGCTCCGGACAGGCATCACGGCGGGCAGTGCTACCCGGCACCGCCATCAGTTGCCCCTCCTGGGAGCCGATGGGTGTTGGTGCCGGCACCGCCCAGCCTACAGCCGCCATAACGGTAGCCCGAGACAGACGGTCGAGCTTATCGGTTGGCAATGAAGGCGGCCACACCGGAGGCGCTGCCGCTGTGACGCCCCTGATTCAACCGTACACTAATCATACACGCAAACATGTACGATCAAGATCAGGGACTCACGGGAAGATATCACAACACAACTCTAAAAATAAAATAAGTCATACAAGCATCATAATACAAGCCAGGGGCCTCGAGGGCTCGAATACAGGTGCTTGATCATAGACAAGTCAGCGGAAGCAACAATATCTGAGTACAGACATAAGTTAAACAAGTTGCCATAAGATGGCTAGCACAAAATGGGATACAGATCGAAAGAGGCGCATTCCTCCTGCCTGGGATCCTCCTAAACTACTCCTGGACGTCGTCAGCGGCCTGCACGTAGCAGTAGGCACCTCTGGTGTAGTATGAGTCATCGTCGATGGTGGCGTCTGGCTCCTGGGCTCCAACATCTGGTTGCAACAACCAGTAAGAAAGGAAAGGGGGAAAAAGGGGGAGAAAAGCAACCGTGAGTACTCATCCAAAGTACTCGCAAGCAAGGATCTACACTACATATGCAGGGGTATCTGTGTAAAGGGGCAATATCGGTGGACTGAACTGCAGAATGCCAGAATAAGAAGAGGATAGCTAGTCCTGTCGAAGACTACGCTTCTGGCAGCCTCCATCTTGCAGCATGTAGAAGAGAGTAGATGGTAAGTTCACCAAGTAGCATCGCATAGCATAATCCTACCCGGCGATCCTCCCCTCGTCGCCCTATGTGAGAGCGATCACGGGGTTATATTTGGCACTTGGAAAGGTGTGTTTTATTAAGTATCAGGTTCTAGTTGTCATAAGGTCAAGGTACAACTCCGGGTCGCCTGTTACCGTGGACACGGCTATTCGAATAGATCAACTTCCCTGCAGGGGTGCACCACATTACCCGACACGCTCGATCCCTCTGGTCGGGCACACTTTCCTGGGTCATGTCCGGCCTCGGGAGATCAACACGTCGCAGCCCTACCTAGGCTCAACAGAGAGGTCGGCACGCCAGTCTAAATCCTATGCGCGCGCAGTGCAGGCCCATCGCCCATTGCACACCAGACGCTATGTGACGCGCCGAAGCAGACCTAGCCCCTTAATACAAGCGCGAGCTTACGGTCCAATGCGGCCTTGGCAGCGCTAACGTCAAGAAGAGCTTCGGCTGATACCACGACGCCGGTTGCCCATATCTTGTCCCACGTGGTGGTTAGTGCGTATAAGGTCAACGACCTAACTCAGATCAAATACCAAGATCTCGTTAAGCGTGTTATTATGAAGTAACCACGGACGCCGACCAGGGCTCGGCCGACCTCTCTCCTAGGTGGTCTCAACCTGCCCTGTCGCTCCGCCACAAAGTAACAGTCGGGGGCCGTCAGGAACCCAGGCCCACCTCTACCGGGATGGAGCCACCTGTCCTTTCAGCCCCCATCTCCTAACAACGATTATCATAAGTAATGTAACAAGATAAAGTATATAGCATATGCCCATGATCACCTCCCGAAGTGATCACGGCCCAGTAGTATAGCATGGCAGACGGACAAGAGTGTAGGGCCACTGATGGAATACTAGCATCCTATACTAAGCATTTAGGATTGCAGGTAAGGGTAACAAGTGTAGCAACAATGACAAGCTATGCAGCAGAATAGGATTAACCGAAAGCAATAACATGCTGCACTACTCTAATGCAAGTAGTAGAGAGAAGGAATACGAGATATCCGGTGATCAAGGGGGGGGGGGCTTGCCTGGAAGCTCAGCCGAGAAGGAGGGGCCGTCAACACCGTAGTCGTACTGGGTAGCAGCGGCGTCGGTCTCGGTGTCTAGCGAGAGAAGAGGGGGAAGAAACAATAAATATAATGCAAACATATGCATGATGATGCATGACATGACAATGAGCGTTGCTAGGTGTGCCCTAACGCGGTAGTAGGTAATACCGGCGAAGGGGGGGAAACATCCGGGAAAGTATTCCCGGTGTTTTGCGTTTTCGGACATATGAACCGAAGGGGGAAAGTTGCGAGTTTGCTATGCCAGGGATGTGTGGCGAACGAACGGGCTGTGTATTCTGATTCGTCTCGTCGTTCTGAGCAACTTTCATGTAGAAAATATTTTCATCTGAGCTACGGTTTATTTTCTATGTTTTTCTAAAGTTTTAATTATTTTCTGAACTTATTTATCTATTTAATTCTAACATTATCCAGAGTAGTGTCTGCTGATGTCATCATGATGTCAGCAGTCAATAGGGTGTTGACTGGGTCAATCTGACGTGTGGGTCCCGCATGTCATGCTCTGTTTAGGTTAATCAGGATTTAGCTAATCTAATTACCGTTTAATTAAACTAACTAGTTAATTAGATTAATTAACTTAACTAATTCACTAATTAGTTAATTAATTAATTATTAATTTATTAATTCATTTTTAATTTTCTTTTCTTTTGTTTTATAAAAAACGTTTTGGGGCGGGGCCCGTTTGCCATAGGCCCACAGGGGCCATAGCGGGTTCGGGCGTTCGGGTGTGGGCGTGCGCCCGTGGCTACCAGAGGAGCGGACTCCGGCCAGGGGGGAAAGGGCGCAGCCCCGGGAGGGGACGGCGGCCACGGCGCCGGCAAGGGATAGGCGCGGCCATGGCAGATATGTGCAGTAGGCAGCGGGGTGCGCGGCGGCCGAAGTGGTGGCGCGGTCGGGCCCATGCGGTCAAGCAGCGGAACGACGACGAGTGAAAGCAGCGGGGAGCAGGGGAGCAACGACGGTCGCCATGGCGCGCGGTGGCGACAATGACGGCGAAAGAGCGCAGCAGCGGGAGTGCACAAGGGCGACCTGGTAAGGCGAAGGCCAGCGAGGTCACGAAGCGGCAAGAGCAGCAAGGAGGAGGGCCGGTAAGCGCGCATAAGGCGGGCGAAGCGAGGCGGTGCCGGCGCGTCTGTGGGATGCAACAGAGGAAAGCGGCAGGGGCGTGGCGATGGGGGGCAAGGGTGAGCGGGCGGCGCGTCACGCGGAGGAGGGCATGGTGGCCGCGGCTGGGCGTGAACGAGGAGCCAGTGCGGGCGGCGGAGCACGGCGATGGGTGTGCAGCGCGTGCGGTGAGCGCGGTGAGAGTGAGGCGCAGACGGGCACGGAGTAGGGGAAGAGAGGAGGAGAGGCCGGGCCTCACTTGCGGTGCGGGGGAACGGGGCGGCGAGGCTCAATGACGCGAGTTGGGGAGGAGGACGAGGAAGGCGTGCGGTCGGGCGGGGGAGGTCCGGCGAGGTCCAGGCGGCGGCGCGCGTTTCGGGTGGCGTCGGCGAGGCGACGAGGCGATGGGGTCGGGGCATCGTTTTCCCCGATCCAGATCGTGGGGCAGAGGAGGTCCTGGGAGGGGGAGTGGACCGACAGGGGGGAGTGGGGAAGGGGCCGGTCTAGGGTTTCGGGTGTGCACGGGTTATACAGCCGCGATGGGCCGGCTGGGTCGCGTGGGTGGTCAGCTGGCCTGTTGGCCCAGTTGGCCAGGGGGTCCTCTTTGTTTTTTTTGTTTTTGTAATGTTTTCCTTTTATTAATTTTCTTTAACTTCTAATCTGTTTTATTTTAGTATCAATAAAAATACAAAAGTGGCACCTAAAATAGTGTTACAATTTATGCCAGTGCCACAAACAGTTTAGCAATGAAATAAAATAGTTTTGAAATTGTTTATTATTTTTAAAAGCATTTGAATAACTGTTTTACCATAGTTTATTTATTATAGTGCATTTTAACACATCATAAAAGTGTGGTTTCTCCATCGATATTACATATGATTTATTTGTCATATTTAGAACATTTTAGTTTTGACATTTGAAAACTTTTAATGTTTTCTTGATTTCGAATCTTGAATTTGAAATGATTTCAAACTAACGCGAGATTAGCAACAGAAATCGAAGTGACGTGGCATCCTTAACAGAGGGTTACTGTAGCATAATTATCCGGGCGTCACAATTCTCCTCCACTACAAGAAATCTCGTCCCGAGACTTAAGAGGGGAAGTAAAGGGAAGGGATTTGGTTACGAACTTCTAACAAGTCTTCTTGGTCTTAGTTGCTTTTCTCGAAGAGTTGGACACTTTCATTGACATCTTCATCTCTCTGCTTCAGGTCATCATGATGATGTCGGCATCCTTTCTTCGGGAACTCCATCGTACTTACGTATAGGAAAGGGGCAGCTTGACAATGATAGAACGCTACAAGGGGTAATCATCGGGGGTTATCCCACGAATGAACACATGAGTATCTCTCGAGCTGAACGAATAAAACACACCGAGAGCAAAGTAATATGCTAAAATTAGAAGTTTCAAATGGATAGATAGTTGCTCGAAGTCTGAACCAGAGTGAGAAAGGGGTTCCGAGCAGCGAGAGTAAGTATTGCGTCTGATACCAGAATAGAGCACTAGGAAGGTGGCCCGTGAATTAAATACGAAGCCAAGCGTGGGGAATAACCATTAGAAATAGGGTTGTACAGGAGAGTCAGGTTTCAATCCTGCGGAACTGTGGGTTATGGGCCCACCATGTGGGTTAAAAGTTGGAAGGGTGGAGACATCTTGCGTGATCATGCAAGCAAGGCATGTTAGAGGGTAGCCTGTCGATTATGTCGGCAACAACATCGGTACCAAGGGCGAGGGACGAAGAGAACCATTTTCCTGTTCGTTGAACAAGGCGGACCAATAGGCGATGTTCTCGTCCATCGGTGGCTACCGGAATGTCATCAACAATAGTAACAGGGTCTTACTGATAGTAACAGGGTTTTACTGATAGAGTCGTACACCGAGGTCTTTACATAAGTAGGAGAATATTACTGCTTAGATCATATAGATCACAAGAAACGTTAAACCAACCAATGGAAAGGAAAATACGATTATCAGATTAAACAGAACAATGGAAAGGAAAATGTGTTTAAACACATATTTCAAGGGTATATCCTTCCCAAGGACAAGCAGAGCATGATATCCATGATGGGATATAATGTAGAAAACTCTTTAGGTACGGGAGATAATTTTCATGATATTACCCATACAGCGGTGTTTGGATAATTGAGCAGGAAACATTTAACATTGGGCTTCAAATGTTCCTGTTGAAAATCGGAGTACCATAGACATGCTTCGAGATAGCATTGACATGGTCAACAGGTGAAGATCAGACTTTGGAAACAAAAAGGATCCATCAGGAACAACTTATAGAATAAGTCTTACAATTTCCTCACGGAAGAATGACTAACCTTGCCAAAAAGGAAACTATAACAATAGGTCCTCCGGCCAGGTGTGCTAGGCATGACATCACCTTACCGGGTAATATAAAGACCAATGTTATAACTCTTGGAAATATGTTCCAACCATCATACCTGACCGAGATACAGATCTGATTTGTATCAGGATACCTCAGACTCAGGATCCTGAGATAAAAATGTGCGACACGAATTGATGAGAAGTCGTCATAAGATTCTCGGGAAATGAACTATGGAAGTGAGTTCCGAAACAAGAGTTCATCAGTAAACCAAGGAGAGGACGAGGAGGTGGTTGATGGACTCAGCGACAAATCATCGAGATTTCCAAAGGATGGATTTCCACAACTATGTGAACAAGGAGATAACATTTGTCGGATCAAATGATATAATGATGTATGCTTGAGGAAAACATACACAATTTAAACATTGGTTGAAAGGTGCGCCCGAAATATGGGCTTAGGTAACATGATCAATGTTCAGAATGGTGATCCAATAACCAATACCCAAAGAATGAAATTGTCGTTCATTATCTTACAAGCAATAAGGTTGCTAGTAAATTTGAATTTTACACCTCACAGTTCAATCGTCGGTATTCCGGTTGGAAACAACACGGGGACCAAGAGATGAATGTAGATGGCAGGATGTATCACTTGTACCAAGAATTCTTTAAGAGGTGGAGCAGTCATCACAACATCCTTGACATAAAAGACAGTAATACTTCAAGGTAGAACATAATACAAGTTAGATAGCAAGTTGCATCCATAACATGAACAAGTTTGTGACAAAAGAAGGTAAGGCTGTTGTCAATGGTAACTCAGATTACCAAGGGACGAGGTTGGTACTTATCATCATGAACTCGATTGATATCCCGGAAAGAGTCCAATTGTTAAAGAAGATCACGAGAATTTTGTCGAGAGGCTCCACGAAGATGTAATCGATCGGTGATGACATCAAGTCAAAGGAATGATGGAGCGAAAGGTTAATGGATCCAAGGGTACGCCACAAACTCCAAACCAAGCTTGTTGTCCAAAGTGAAATGATATGATGAGGAAGATCAACGTAAGCTTAGCTCATCGTCAAAAAAAAATTGTGCTCCGGGAAGAAGGACCAGGTAGCACAGTTAAAATTTAACATGGTAATGATATAGCCGATCAGGCTAGGAATGGCGTGATCGGGTACAAAATCGTACTTAAATAAGATTACTAAAAGTTGTTGAACCGTAGCGCGGACTCGGTTCAGTTATCGATGTCTTTGAGTGTTTAATAACTCAGAGTCCATGAAAAATTGTAATCAGTGAGAATGTAGTACTTGATGAAGAACTCATAAGAAGTTATGCAGTTCCAAGATAATCTCGAGATACCAGGGGGGTAATACTCGACGAAAGATCAAAGTAAAGGTTGGAATGGTGTATTGATCCACAGAAGACAAGTGCTTAAACTTGACCGAGAAATGGGATCTAAGAAGAACATATGGTCGAAACCACGATTGCAAAGGATCAATTCACCGATACCAAAGGATATTATATCAAGGAAATAGTTATTACTACAAGAAGCTTCCATGATAAGTTCCACATCGGGTCCATGGGCATGAACACAAAGTTCAAGGTCGACTCCCACTTCTTTAACGCATAACCTTTCATTCACTTCTCGTCTTCGAAGAAGTTGCAGTGTTGAAATTTTATCTGGCGAAGCACCAAAAGAGTATGACTCGTGAAAGCTTTCGGGTTCACACGGTTTTGGAGAAGGTATAGGTTCAACCCATCGGGGCATCTTAGAAACATATACCACAAGCTTCAAGAGTAAATATCACCAGCTCGAAAGCAGAGCAAGGTTGAGAAAGTAGAGGATACAATTTACCAAAGGCATTATGTATCCGAGGGAAGGCTCACAAGGTTATTGAATATGAAGGACGCTGTCGGATAAAATCCATTAAAGGATCTGCCGGTCCATAACAGAGCTGATGTGAGCATCGGCACACAACCAGAGGAAGTAACAATGCAAAGGCTTTGGATTATAGAAACAAGCCCGACTAATCCTGAGCTCAAATGCAAAGGAATTATGATTTTCAAATCAAGGGATCAGAAGCAATGTTCTGATTAGGGATGGATAAGTTGAATAGCCTTAGGGGTACAATCGACGGCAATTGGATTGGTTGAGAACCAACTCAGTTTAAAATGATGTCTGAGCCGGAAAGATAATTTAAAAGGATCAACTGATGATTGCGTGCTTTCGCACTCATGTTGAATCAATAGGATCAAATTGACGGTGCCTAAGGATACTAACGAATATTGCAAGACATATGGAAAGCATCCATAATGCAAGCAGGCAAGTATTGCAGGGCAATAAGCTACTAAGGATTTTTTTGGAGGATCGAATAGTATTTCGAAGACCATTGTGAAACACATGAACAACCGGGGATGAGCGGATAGTCGATAAGGGCGAGAAATTATCCGTAGGGGTATTCATGTGGCAAAGAACTGCAAGGCAGTAGGCACAAAATATTCTCGAAACAATAGAGAGGATTTCAGGGTATCTTGTAATAACAAGATCAACTGAGAATAAAGAAAATGGCAAGTGTATGTATTTATCCATAGCGATATTTCGGTGGTAGGGAATTGCAAAAGCAACGGGCACAAAGTCTGAAAAGAGTATTGGAGAGTAACTTCGAAATCTTCTGGTGCAGCCGGCGATCATCTGGACTGAACGGGCTCTCCGGGAGAAAGTGTTTTCGAGTACCTAAAGTCTATGCCCCTAATTTGCGCCCACTCTCAGATTTACCCCTAATTTCAAAGCCTGCTCAAATTTGCCCCTCCGCCGTTAGGTGCACTTACAGAAATGCCCTTATGTGTCGTTACCGTCCGGTCAAAGCAGGTCAAAGCCGGTCAAAGGGCATTGACCGTCCTCAAAAAATAGCAAAAAAATCTAAAAAATTTGAAAATTTGTGAGATCAAAGATACTCAGGTTCGCAAGGTGCTTGCAAATTTTCGTGCTGTTTGGGCATTCTAGGAGCTCGTGTCCAAGGAAAAACAATAAATATGTAAGCCTGTGAACAGTAAATTCAGAAAAATAGCAAGAAAATTCAGAAAAAAAATGAAATTTTTTGGCATCAAAGAGGCTATGGTCTACAAGCTGCGTGCAAATTTTTGTTGTGTTTAGACATTGGAGGGGCTTGTGGAGAAAAAAAAACAAAATTTAGCTCAGGAAAATACTTGGGAAAAAATGAATATTTTGTTTTTTCTTGCTAGAGCTCCTCGCATGTCATTTGATCACAAAAACTTGCAAGCACCTTGTGCACCCAAGCCTCTTTGATGCCAAAAAATTTCATAATTTTTTAAATTCTCTTGCTATTTTATTTCAAATTTACTGTTCACAAGCGTGCATATTAACTATTTTTCCTCACCACGAGCTCCTGGGATGTCCAAATAGCACGAAAATTTGCACGCACCTTGCGCACATGAGTATCTTCGATCTCACAAAATTTTAATTTTTTTAAAATAAAGTTTGCTATTTTTTTTCAGGACGGTCAAAGTTGTTTGACCGGACGGTAACGACGCAGAAGGGCTTTTCTGTAAGGGCACCTAACGGCGGAGGGGCAAATTTGAGCAGGCTTTCGAATTAGGGGTATATCTGATCAGGTGGTTCGAGTTAGGGACAGAAATGCAAATGGCCCTTTAGAAAATCATTTAACCTGTATAGAAGAGAGATTAGAATCCCAGAGTATAGACGAGGAATAAAATATCCTAATACCATCCAATGACGACGTGAGCCCATGGGCCGCACATCCATGTTAGTAAAATTTTTGTAAAGTCTAGACTCGGCTTCGACCAAGAAGTGTGAAAGGGTGATTCCACCCACAGTGACGACAAGACGCTCCGTCTTGCAATCCATCGTTCCTACACGTCGGTCGAGATGGACGCCCGCCATCGGCGTCACAAGAACGCTGCTGCCCTCCGTCAGGCGTTGGAGAAGTTAGAGAAGCTCGCTCGGAAGAAGTCCGAGGTGGCGAACAGAGCCGCCCGATGTATGACGGGCAATGTGAACTTCACCTCCGACGATGATGAGGGCACGACAACGGGCGATGACACCCCGCCTGCCGGCAACATGTACATGAAGGACCACAACCGAGAACGTATGTTCAAGTACTTCTTTTATGTTATTTTAATTTAAGTTTGATGAAGTCGGCCCTTTTGGTGAACTAAGCTATGTCCGATGTCGGCTTTCGTATGTTTTATGCTTTCTTATATGGATCTACGTGCGCTGCATGGCTAGTATAAATTTGGATGACAAATTTAGGCAATCATTGTTGTGGAGTGACCGACAGCGGACGCGACCCGACGCCCCTATAGGCATATAGGTCAGCATATTAGCTATCCGTGGTTGTAGATGCTCCTATTGCAAACACAAAACAGAATGGACAAGAGATTTACACGATCGTGGATATCGAATGGGTATTAAGATCGAGCGCACGAAATATAGCACTTAAGCAGTTTCCAACTTACGGTACATCAGTGGTCGACCGTACTTACCAGCATACGCCGCTGCGACGAGGTTTCCACGCGAATCACTCACCCGCAGCTCGACCCGCGTGGTGTAGCTTGGGTGCTTCAGGTAGAAGTCGTCGAGGGCTATGGAAATACAGGTGAGGCTCCTCCTGTCCATGGCGTTCGCCAGGTTCAGCACCACGCCCACCGGCACCGGCACCGGCACCGCTGCCAGCGCTGGTGCTACCGGTGATGATCCATCTATGCTCCAAACCAGGAGCAAAGAGAGGAGGCCTGCAGGCCCAGAAAAGGCGGAGCGCCTCGTTTTTTTTTCGAGAGTAGCGCCTCGTTTTTTTTTACCACACCATATGAGATACGGCTGGATCTTCACTTTGGAGTACTTTTAATTACTTGCTGCCGCGTGTGTACCTGTATGAATTTACCGTTATTTATAGTGAACGACCGACGCGGGATGGGACATTTGGTGGTGTCCCCGCAAGCGGTCCGGCCGGCCGGTGGTAAATTTCTACTAGCAATGCCCGCGCGGCGTGCCGCCGCGCCCCATCGATATATGATGTTTGCACATATTGTCTTTGTTATATGCAGTGAGTTTTAATTTGAAGTGAAAGAACTACATGGATAAGGCTGCAATCATAAAAAGGAAACCATGTTTAGAAGCAAACTGAAAAGGATACATTATTATTACCATGTGTGGTGCATATTCGATCAGGAACACGAAGCACATGTTGATACATTTCTATTAAGAATAAACACAATGCGTTTTCTTCTAGTCCACATCATTCTGGTGGAGCTCACTGCATGATTGCTGCCCGTGAGGAAGTGGTAAAGAGCCTTTGCAAATTGTTGCATGTGAACAATGGCCATGGGTGGCTTGCGCCGGTATAGATGATGATTGGATCTTCTGTACATGTATGCTTATGTACACGTATAGCAAAAAAATTACCATCGAAGAAATTGTCTCATATGTTTGGGTCTGCCTTGTAAACTCATTTGGTCGGACGGTTAATTACCTGCTTGCGGGCCATGTTGAACTGGCATTTCTTGATGTGTGCCTTCTCTTGCGGTGAAAGCAGAATATTTGGTCACTTCAAGTACTCCCTTCAGAAGAAATATAAGAGCATTTAGTTCACTAAAGTAGTGATCTAAACGCTCTTATATTTCTTTACGGAGGAAGTACATCATAGTTATAATCATTGATGGTGGTGTTTGATCCACTCAACTACCTATAATCTTGTCTATTTTAGACTCAATGAACATGGTCTATTCTGTACTACAATGCCGGTCCAAGATATGCATGAGAGAATGGGCAGCCATACCAAAATATGACATGCTCTCTGTCAAGAGTGAACTGATTAAATAAGAACACTTACTATTTTCTAGGGAAAATTTAACAGTTACTAAAAGGTATCCATTACCACAATAAGACATGCCCTCTGTGGATTCAATATGAAACCTTTCTATTTATTAGAGAAAATTGAACAGTTACTAAGAGGTGCCGCTCTTCTGAAATGAACCCCCATCTCAAATCCATGTGAGTGTGTTGTGTAAATGTGATACATGATTAGTTTTATTGAAAACAAACAAAGAAAGCATATCAAGCAATTGGAAATTGAATTATAATTACTCAATCTATAATAAAAAATTGTACTCCCTCCATTCCTAAGTATAACAGTACTGTGCCACTGACGTGTAGTTAGAACCTCAGTTATTTTGTCTGCCATATACGCATTTTCTTGGTAACAAACAAAGAAATAAATGTGTATCAACAAAAATTGCAAAAGACACAAACGCATATTAGTAGTTTGGCACCTTGCTGAAATCCTAACAATCACACATCACAAAAAGAGAGACTTCACTGATGACTTCAAGGTCATGCTACTTAGCATATTCTCAGGATTGCCTAATCAGTAGCATATTGTACTGCAGTCCAAAATTCAGACCATATTTTATATCAAATCTAACCAACAAATTTTAAAATGCTCACCTCCATCAAAGTGACAACACTTTGGTATATGATTTTGGTAAAAGTTGCATGATTAAGTGACTGCATAAATACCTATACCATGAAAGCAAAATCTGAATAATCATACTCCCTAGTAGTATTTCCCTAGGGCAACATTAGCTTGAAAATTCAACATTAAATCTTCCATGTGTACCCAAGGAGCGTTAAAGACTCCTTACCATACCACCCAGTTTGATAAATAATATCCCAGGATGAATCGCCATGTCCACCCAAGGAGCGTACCACTCAATGACCCAAGAATTACAAATAGCAAGCCCATAGAACTCGCTAGTAAATCCCAGAAAATCTCCACAAAAACAGAAGGAAATCCTTTACGTATGTGAATAGAGGAGTTATACTAATACCTTAAGAAAGGATGTCCAAAAAAGAATACCTTAACAAAAAAAATGAATTGTTTAAGGACTATACGTGTTGGTGTATCCAATAAAATTAATTAGTTTTAAAGTTGTACATGTTGGTGTACCCGTGTATGCATGTTCTCCCCAACTTTGGACTATGTTAAAATAATCAGAAGTAGTAGCATCGAGCTTAACTAAAGTATGGCCGTTAAAGACTTTCCTTAGTTGTTAACTACTACTCCAATGATCATCCAATGTACAGACCTTGAAATGGAAAGCATCAAACTAAGGGCTAAAAGAGCAGCTACCACAAAAGTTTGCGGCTAACAATAGACCAGGCTGCTACTGCTACCACCATTATTCTGCATGGCAAAGAGAGAAAAAGGGACTACGTCAGCACGCACCAGTAGAACAGCGTGTCGGGGATGTCCGTCGCGACCGCCACCTCGGAGTCAGGGTAGGCACACCCTGGCGCTGCCGCTGATGTCGATGCGGAGGGCGAGGTGGGCGAGTCTTGCGACGACGGTGACGGCGACGACGGAACCACCGGAGCAGCCAGCAAAGATGCGACCGGGATCGCATGCGCATTCTCGCTTAAGGCCATCTCACCCATCACCTACTGCCCACGACCTTCGCGTCGGCAGCGAGCACGGCGGCTGCCATGGCGTCGCCCGGCTGGTGCTTGCAAGACCAGTCCGGGTATCAAACCCGGCGACGTAGCTGGTGACGTCGAAGCTGCAATCGACGAACATACCGATTAGTAAGTAAGCGAGAGTGCACCTGGGGCGAGGCCGGCAATCCGAGAAGGAGAGAGCAGCAGCAGCTCGTTTTCGTGCAAGGGAACCTCCATGCGGCCTGATAATGTGAGCAGTAGCAGTTCATCTGCCTCGTCTTCGGCCCCCGCGCATCCCTCCATGTAACTACCGGATGGTGACGGCCAAACCGCACAGTGAGCCAGGCCGCAGACAACAACAACACGACGCCCCGCAGTGCGTAGCGTGGTGTGATGCTTGTCGCAGAGCGCTCGATCTGGGGAGGAAGAGGAAGCACCCACCTCAGATTCCCGCGCTCATACAATATTGGGCAAACTCAAAGGAGCTCGTGGTAGTTCGCTCTAAGGCCAGGTCTCTCCGGTCGTCCCTCTCGGGCTACGGCCTCCGCCGGTGCAAGGACATGATCACCATCTTGGAAACCGCCATGAGAGAAACCGCAATAGCCGCAACAGTTCTCCTCGATGGCCGAGGGCATCGATCCCAGCAACGAAGGCGGCGGCGACATCCGCCATCAATGCAGAACGGCCCAGCACAACACCGCGGTCACCACGACGCCCAATAACAGCACCACGTATAGCAGGAGGCCGACCTGGACGGTGGGGACTGCTCCGGCAGCAGCACGACGACCAACCATAGCCCCACGCACCCGAAGAGGCTGGCCTGGACGCCACGGACCATTACAGGTAGAAGAAGAACGAGCCATGTAATTCGATCAATGTAGATGGAAGAGAAGAAACAAAGCCCACGTAACACCAGGAGATCACAGGAGGCAAAGCCTATTTATAACTCACGAAAAGACAAGAGGAGAAAACGAGAACTCACGAAAAGACAAGAGGAGAAAACGAGAAGGAACATGAAAGAGCCAGCCGCATCGTTTCTAGACGAACGAATAGAGCGGCACCGTTCAAAGCATCGATTGCAACGTGGACCCTGGCGAGATGCACAAGCGAGGGAGCAATCACGGCGCAGCGACAGCGAAGCCCATCTGATGTCGGCTCATACATGTAGTCATCCACGCCCAGAAAATAGCTAAGGGCACAAAGCGCGCACACGGGAATACAAACCGCGTTAACAAAACTTTCATGAAAAGCCTGTAGTCACAGCCGATTTCTACCCCCTGGCCTCCCAAAATAATAGCACGTGTCACACTACAATTTACTATGGGTCATTTTCACCAAGTGGATGAATCTTAGAGTGAAAACTTTGCCTGGAATAGAGGCTTGGGTATGGCCAAAGTCCCGTTGAGTCCAGCATTATTGCATTATTTCTCTGCTTGAACCATAGGGTTGCCCACCTCGCACAGCAGTTCTTTGACGCATGGGTATGGTGGCAGAGGCGATGGTTTGCCGAGCTCATCCATGGACACGTCCGCCTCCGCCTCGACAAACACGACACCTTCCCCGGTGCAGTCGACGACTAGCTTGCCCCCAGGAGCCTCCCAGAGACGGCCTGCCAGAGGGTAGTAGTGCACCAACGCCTCCGCGAGGGCGGCCTTGATTGCCTTGGCGGCAATGGCAGGCCGCCCTTGCCCGTGGTCACCAATGTCGACCGCACGAAAGAACTCGATGGAGGGCTGCAGAAACCGCAGGCCTATTATGTCGTCAAGGTCGGAGAGAGGCAGAGTCTCCCGCGGTGTTGCTCGTGCCGGTAGCACGAGCTCGGGTTTTTTCCGACGTGCCACAAAGGACCGCATGTTGCAAAATAATGCACTGCAAGGTAGTGTAGTGTGCAGCTACTGGCTGTGCTTGCGTAATGGATACTGCCCGTTGAGTCCAGCATTATTGCATTATTTCTCTGCTTGCATTAGTCGCAAACTCGCAATCAAGGAACCAGCCACGCAGTTCGGACACTCACATGCGCCGGCTGAGAATCGGAGTATGACATAGTATTTGAACTTGTTTTCTCTTTCTTTCTATATACATCTCTATTAATAAAGAGATACTCCCTTCATTTTTATTTACTCCGCATATTAAAATTGACTGAAGTCAAACTTTGTAAAGTTTGATAAAATTTATAGAAAAATATAAATATTTAGCATAACAAATCTATATGATGTGAAAGTACATTCAACAACAAATCTAATGGTATTGATTTGTTATTGTATATGTTAATATTTCTGTTTATAAACTTTATTAAAGTTTGTAAAGCTTGACTTTGACCAAAACTAATAATAAAAACGGAGGGAGTAATAAAGAGGAGTTTTTTTTACAGAAAAATCTTCCGATCTATTCATCTTCAATCATGGCAGTACAACGAACACCAGAAATAATAAAAATTACATCCAGATCCGTAGGCCACCTAGCGAGGACTACAAGCACTAAAGCGAGCCGAAGGCACGCCACCGTCATCGCCCCTCCATCGTCGGAGTCGGGTATAACTTGTTGTAGTAGACAGTGTCGGCGTCCTGGGAACGGGGGTCCCCAGACTTGCCTGCCTGCGGCCTGCGGCGTGGCTCAAGTGGTGGCCCAGTACGGCCCATCTTCATCAGCGCAAGACTCAAGACCCTCGCGAGGGGCCAAGCCTCGCGGGGCGGACGACACAAGACTTCCTCAGGAGCGGCCTCGCCAGGAGGCGGAGAGATCAAGGCAGGGTACCTCGCGAGGTGCTCATGATGCAAGCCATGACGATCGAGACCAGGCGGGCGCCGGCCTGCGTTGTGTCCTTGTTTCCTCTTTGGTGCAAAGGGGGCAAGCACAGACGTGGAGTACCGAGGCATCAGGCAAAGGTTGCCATTTCAGTGCAACGAGACCAAGACCAGCGGAGCGGCAGGATGGAGGTCACCGTGGAGCCCAAGACGGCGTCATCACCAGTGCTTTTGGCAGCCGAAGACCAACTTTAGTCAGGATAACTTGTACTAGATATTCACCTTCAAAATGGCCGTTGTTGGCGCCCTTCCCGCTCAATATTTGGGAAGAGAACCAGGGCCTCTATAAATAGAGCTAGCCACCACCGTAGACGGACAGATCTGATAAAGCCCTAGCCGGAAAGAGAGAGGCGATCGAACTCACCCAAGCAGTTCATCGCACCAGCTCAAGAACACCTCTCGCGAGGCTGTTCTTCCCTGTACTGTTCATCATCAGCCCCTGAGGCAATCCACCACACCACACACTGGAGTAGGGTATTACACCACAACGGTGGCCCGAACCAGTATAAATCTTGTGTCCCTTATCTTGTTCATCGTTTTCAGCTTAGATCTCACGAGGCGATCGGACGTAGACCGGTAGGGGAGAGATCTTCGTGCGCACCCCAGAGTTCGAACATTAAGGGTCTGCTGGAACCCAACATCCGACATTTGGCGCGCCAGGTAGGGGTGCACCTGAATCTTGCTTCCGCTGCTTCCCGTTCGATCTTCCGTCGTGTCCATGGCTGACGCTCGCCGGGCTCGCGCCGAGCGTCGGGCTGCTCTCGCCGCCCGGGTCGCCCAGACGGCTCGGTGGGTGTCCCCATCGTTCCCCATCGCCTGCCGCCAACGCCGCCACTGGCCCAGCGGGGAACGAGCAGCAGGCCTCGTCTCTGCATCCTTCGGTGCGGCGGGAAGGCCGCACCGCCACCCCGTCGTTGACCTCAGCTGGTTCATCGTCCCACGCCCGTCGCGCCCCCACGGACGCGCACGCCGCGTTGCTCCTGGCGCGTGAGGTCCTGCACTACCGTCCCGTCGACGACCTCTACGAGGACTGGCTCGCCCGCATCACCGAGCTCGTCAGCGCCGCAGGGGGCTCTCCTATGCCGTCCCTCTCGCTGCCACGCCCTCCGTCCTGCGCAGGAGGCACAGATCAGGAGGTGCCTCCGCCACCTCCTCCCCAAGAAGGCGCCCTGGCTCCAAGGCGCGCGGCCCCAGGACGAGATCCACCGCGTCCGGCACCCGCGCGACAAGAAAGAAGCTACCAAGAAATCCCTCATCGCCAAGAAGGTGCACGCGTGCTCCCGGCACCGGTGCGCCACGACCGCATCCCTGTGCCACCACGTCAAGACCCCGCGCTGGTCCAGGCAGCAGCGCGCGGGAATCCCCAGGAGCAAGCCCCGCATCAGCAGAGAGCTCCGGTGGCCACCACAGGCTACCGCGCCTTCACCCCCGAGCTACGCAGTGTCGCCTGGCCAGGCAAGTTCAAGCCTGACCTGCCTCCTCGCTACGACGGTACTGCAGATCCCGCGGTGTTCCTACAACTCTACGAGCTGGGCAGCGAAGCCGCCAACGGGGATGAAAAGGTCATGGCGAACTGGTTTCCCATGGCACTCAAGGATGGCGTCCGCACCTGGTTCCTGAACCTGGCCCCTGGCACGATCTCCTCCTGGGATGAGATGTGCACCCGCTTCTTCGCCAACTTCTAGGGCACTCGCAAACCGTCCGTCGGCCGTGGGTGACCTACGCCGCATCAAGCAGCAGCCTGGAGAGACCTTGCAGAAGTACATCCAGCGCTTCAACAACGCTCGCCTAAAGATTCCTAGGGTGACCGAGGAGGCCATCATTTCGGCGTTCTCTGATGGCGTCCGCGACGTCAAGATGAAGGAGGAGCTGGCGATCCATGAAGATCTGTGTACGTCACTGGAGTTGTTCAACCTGGCGACCAAGTGCGCAAGGGCTGAGGAGGGACGCCTTTCCCTTCTCGAGCTCCCGGCGGCAGACCCAGAGGAGAAGAAAGCCAAGGCCAAGGATGTGAAGCGCAAGGGAGCAGCTGTGCTCGCAGCAGAGCCGGACACAAAGCACGGAAGGGACCAGCAGGAGTCGTCCAAGGGCAGCCGGTACTGTGTGTACCACGATCTCCATACTCACAACACTAACGAATGCCAAGAGCTCAGGGCCGTGCGAGAAGGCCGTGTCGGTCGACGTCCCGAGCGCAACGATCGGGCTACGGCCGAGGCGGAGCAAGAGGTTGATGGGACGACCATGGCCCTCGCCAAGGATAGCGTGACCGACCTCGCGAGGACCGCTGGCAGGACCAGCCTCGCGAGGGAGCTTGGAAAGATCAGCCTCGTGAGGATCGCCCGCAAGGCAACGCAGGCCTTCCTCCTTTGCCACCACCACCACCAAGAAGGAATGAATACCATCATCAGGACGAGGGGGCTGGGGGCTTCCAGGAGCCACGTGCAATCGCTTGCATCTTGGGCGGCGTTCAGGCCCCAGCCTCACAACGCATCTTCAAGCAGTTTGCTCGCGAGGTGAATGCAATCCTCCCCAAGCTTGAGGCCACGCGCCCTCTTAGGTGCTCTGCGTGCGCCATCACGTTCAGTTCAGCTGATCAGCTCAAGTGTGCGGCGACGGCCGGTGTCCTCCCAATGCTCGCTCCCCGCCATCAAGAATGTGCAAGTCACCAGACCCTCATCGATGGCGGAGCAGGACTCAACGTTCTGTCCGTCGAGACGTTCAACAATCTCCAAGTGCCATATGATCAGCTTCAGCCAACCAAGCCTTTCTCAGGAGTCACTGATGGTTCCACTGTCCCGATAGGGCAGGCCCTGTCAGGACCCGGATTCCAAGTCACATCGATCTAGCCGGTAACACCTCATATCACTTTGCGGCCTCACGCACGGTATTCCCACGGGCGTCGCCTTACCATGGCCCGGGACCGTTTGCGCCTTTTGGCTCACGTATATGATAGTGTCGCTAGCATCCATATGACAGAGAACCCGGGCCGACATGGCTAGTCGTGAACCCAAAGCGGCACTAACCCATGGGGACAGGCATACATGAATCAACTTCGAGCATGTGGGTCAGCGTGTGAATCCGGGCTGTTGCCTTTGGGCTAACAGGACTCCGGGAACACAGGCTGTAGCAGGCTAGGCAGGACTCGAGTCGGCGCGCATGACATTTCCCGAAGGACAGACCACGAACGAAGTGAAACACATGTCGGCGATCAAGCATCCCGAAAGCGGTAGTCTTTGGGCTAGCAGGACTCCGGCGAACCGGGCTGTAGCGGACTACTATGGCTCAAGGAAGCACTAGATTACATTTCCCCATAAGAGAGGCTGCCAAGGATAAACAACTAGATTGTCGGATCCCACACATACCAAGCATTTCAATAACATACACACAATATGCTCGATATGTGCAAATACAACATGGCATCACAACATGACTCTACAACTCAAGTATTTATACAATAGGCTCCGAGGAGCGAGATATTACAAACATGGGTCTCATGACCCAACATTCGGAGCATCCAAGAAAAAGCACAAGCGGAAGCCTAACATGTCTGAGTACAGACATCTACAAATGAAAAAGGCTTAGAAGCCTGACTATCTACCAGATCCTGCCGAGGGCACAAGATCGTAGCTGAGGTATCAAGCTAAACGTCGAAGTCCACACAGAACTACTAGTGAGACTGAAGTCTCTCTACAAAAACATAAAATACGCAAACGTGAGTACAAATGTACCCAGGAAGACTTACATCAGAACTAGCTAGATATGCATCAGTATCAACAAAGGGGGTGGTGGGGTTTGACTGCAGCAAGCCAGCTTTGACTCAGTGGCTATCCTAAACTATGACTGCAAATAACTCTTTTGAGGTGGTGCACACGAGTCCACATATTCACCATATCAATACACCACTATGGATCCGCTCCCGTCTTCCTACGAGAACGCCATCCATAGCACTCACGCTTATCTTGTGCATTTCAGAGTATCCACTTTCACTTGTCTATGAACTGTACAGGCAACCCAGAAGTCCTTTACCGCGGACACGGCTATTTGAATAGATCATATTAACCCTGCAGGGGTGTGCTTCTTCACACACGCTCTCGCCACTTACCACCATGTAAACGTCGTGTATCTAGGCAACCTTCAAGCGAAAGCCTGGCGAGGGAGTCGGCCATGACCTGACTAACCACACAAGTCTCTCGTCCAGGTTTATCGCCTATTCGGGTTCCACCCGCAAGGAGATCCGGCCGGGGTGTCGCTCACGGCCCCAAACGATGTGTACAGGGTTCCAAGCCCACCAAACAGGCAACGCTTGGCATACCCGGCCACGGTGCCTAGTCTGTCCCAAGACCACCTGTACCGGGTGCCACTTGGTAGACTACTAACACAACCTACAAACACCAGAAACTAGTTGCAACTCCTGGACAGAGATCGAGTTGATTAATAAGTCGAGAGGGGTCGAGTTACCGGAACCCAATGTGTGGTAGTAACTGTTCATGGATCACAAACACAGAACTCAGTTCCTGAGGACGGCTGCAATGAGACAACCCACCATATACTCGTACATGGCCTCTCACCGCTACCTTTACCAAATCGTGTTCACACACTTAGCTCTCACACAGCAGGATATGTTCACCACATTCAAATTCATCCCCGATGAATCAGACCTGACTCAACTCTAAGCAGTAGCAGGCATGACAACAAGCATGAATGAGTAGGCACATCAGGGCTCAAACAACTCCTACTCATGCTAGTGGGTTTCATCTATTTACTGTGGCAATGACAGGTCATGCTGAGGAAAGGGGGTTTAGGTACCGCAGCATGTAAAAGTTGAAACGTTGTTGTCCTAATGCAGTAAAAGAGAGCAGGAGCAAGAGATTGGGATTGTATCGGAATGAACAAGGGGGTTTTGCTTGCCTGGCACTTCTAAAGATATTATAGCTCTTCATCGGTGTCATCGAACTCATCGTCGGAACCTCGTCTACTGAGAGGGGACAAATACCGGCAAACAAGGAAGAACAAAATCAATGCAATGCACAATATGATGCATGCTATGACATGGCAATATGAATGTGTTTTGGGCTAATGCAAGCTAGAACAGATTGAGATGAGTCCATTTGAACCAAAGATTCAAATGCAAACCCATTTTAAGAGGTCATATTAGTGCATTAACTTGTTGCACCTAAACAGCAAGGTTAAAGTACTTTAATATGCATGAAAATGGTACATATGGATAGATTACATTTTTCTGATCATTTTTCATATATAACTTATTTCATTTGGATTTACGGTTGAATTTCTATGATTTTTAGAAGTTTTGGCTATTTTCTGGAATTTCCTGAATAAGAATAAATCCAGAAAATAATTAACTGCGTCAGCACTGCGTCACTGTGACGTCAGCGGTCAACTGGGTCGGCCAGGTCAAACCTGACCTGTGGGACCCACGTGTCAGTGGTTAGTTAACTAACTAAACAGAGTTAGTTAGTGTTAGGTTAAGCACTAATCTAGGTTAATTAGCGCTAAACTAACCTAACTAATAATTAATAAGGGTGGCCTACACGTCAGTGACCCAGGGGTCAAACTAGGCCACTCAGTCAACGGTCAGCGGGGTCAAACCTACCGGCGACATGACGCCGGCGAGGCCAGACGCGGCGGCGAGCTGCGGAAACGCTGCTCAGGGCGCCATTCGCCGCGCGGTTTGCTCCTACGCGCTCCTGGGAGTGAGCCGCATCGTCTGGTGGCGGTGGCTGAGCTCGAGATGGCCGGGAACGGCGCCGGCGATGACCACCGCGGCGGCCGGAGTTCAAACGTCGACGGATTCGACGCCACAGCGCGCGGGAGAACAAACGGTTTGCACCTATGGACTCTACGCGTGCTCAAGAACCCAACGGGAACACCCACGGGACCAATAGGTCACCGGAGCTTCGTCGGCGACGAGGTCGTGCGGCCGCGCACTCTTGGCCTTGATGGAAACAACGGCTACGGCGAGAACTAGGCCACAAAATTAGGGGGGAACGGTGCAGGGGCTCACGGGGATCACGATGAGACGGTCGGCATGCTCGGGGAAGGCCTGGGGCGACAGGACGGCGACGGTGATCTCCGGTGACCGAAGCTTGAAGACGGAGTCGAGGCGGTCGAGTTGGGGCGTCCGAGCGCTCGGGGCTTGCTCGAGGCGGCGTAATGGGCGGTGGCGGAGCTTGCAAACTACAAGGTGGGGCGAGAGGAGCATGGTGGGCATGGTGGCAACGAACAGCGGCGGCGAACGTGTTCGGGTCCAGGGTGCGGAGGCGAGGGAGAGAGCAGGGGGAGAGTGAGAGAGGCGGGCGGATCGGGACGGCGCCAGGGCGTTCACCCACACGTCCAGAGGCTCGGCGGCAAGCAGGAGGAGGTGTGGCGCCTGCAGCAGCGTCTGTCTCTCCCTCCTCGCCTCTTGGCAGCGGTAGGTGATGACTGGCACGGCCAGGTGGGCCGGCCCAGCCAGGTGAGGCCCAGGTGGGCGCCAGGTTAGTTCCTTTCTCTCTCTCTTTTCTGTTTTCTATTTATTCTGTTCTGTTTTGATTTAGTAAAATACTAAACCATTTTATAAAATCCTGGAAATAATTAGGGGTGCTGTCTGAATTATTCCAGTGACCCATAACAACTTCCAACATTTTTGGAGCATCTAATATATATATATATAGCATTTAAATAGCTCCAATTCAAATATGTTTGAGTTAATTCAAGCCCAAATATGTCCTGCAAAAATGTAAACCATTTTTGGTAGATGCTTCCACCTCAATCTAGAAATGTTGAACATTTTCGGAGGGCATTTTGAGTTCAATGAAAAAGATTTTATTTTTTTTGACCTTAGTTGAATTCATTTCGTGCTAGGGTTTAAGCATCCCCATTTCAAGACTAATAGAAATTAAAAATGATGCATGAATGCAATGCCACTAACTACAAGAAGATTTCTAGAGTTGTGACAACTCACCCCCACTAAACAAGAATCTCGTCCCGAGATTCGAGACGTGAGGTAAGAAGACAGAGGGGGCACAAGACAAACACAATCTTCACGATCCAGGTTGCACCTCATAAGGTTGTTGATTTGTTGCATACGTTGATCTTGACATCCTCGCTTTTGAGATCTTCATCCACGCGATGACGACGGAAAAGAACTCTACTAGGATTGATCTTCTCAATGATCAAGCTATACAATCTCAACTCGCGGAAAGAGATGTTGAAACATCTTGAGTTGAGACACAAAACACATCGAGAGGGATGGAAGAACAAACGACGGGGTTTGATTTGGTGGGCAACAATTCCACGCTTAGGAAGATGGTGGATGGTGTCAGGGTGGTGAGGAAATAATTTCCATGATTCAATAACGGGGCACCTTGGGGGAGGTGACTCGTAGAGTTATTACCTTAAATGGCAAAAAGAATTACTTTTGATATCTAGATCATTGAAACTCTTTATACCAGCCTAAGGCAATCACAATCGATCGTTTAAAGGACTTTGAGAGAATGACATACTCGGACTAGAATGGATGATGTGAACTACCTTGTTGAAGACAACGCAAGGGATGATTTGCTTATCACCGGAAATGGATGGGACCCATGGTAAGTCCACCTTTGAAGATGAACCTGGACAGCAACTGTTGAGAAGGGCATCCCATGGAAAATTGGCACGATGGGGTGCAACTGGGAACAAAATGCAGATGTTGGGAGTGTTCCAACCATCATATCTGCCTGAGATTCAGATCCGATTGGTGATAGGATACTTCAGACTCAACATGTCTGAAAAGAAAGTTTGCAACACAAATCGACGAAATGACATTGCGAGATTCTCGGGAGATGGACTACGGTAGTAAGCTCCAAAACATGAGCACGTTCCACTACAAACATGTGAACACGCTGTCCCAGAAAAGCATGACCACATGGCAGTCTTACAATGAAACACTACCGAGTTCTGGTTGGGAACCATCAACGAGGATACCGAAGTCCTTGCATAAGGCATGCTCTTAAGAAGGAACTTCTTATCCTTGAACAAATCAATCAGTGGCTTGGTGTGCTAGGGAATATGAATGGAGTGGAGGTAATTAATCTACCAAACCATAGAATACCTCGCACGAATGCATGACGGACTTGGGATGATTCCAAAGGAAGCAAAACAAACCTTTCTCAAATTCATGGCGGCAACTTACACCTAAAGCACATGAATTCGAGGAAGTCACTTCTTCCATCCAAACATAAGCTTCATGAATGGAACACGAAGGCATTGCTTACAAAGTTTCCAACACTAGGTTGATGTTCAACATGAATCATGGGGGAGACAAAATGCTGCTGTTGGGCTCAACAACAACTCATCGAAAGTTCCATATCATTGGACTTCCACCATCACGTGAACACGGTGATAGCATTGGTCAGAACAAAAGATGTAATGGTGTATGCTCGAGGGATCAACCACGAGTAAGACAACATTACGAACATCGTTGGTTCTGATTTAATTTGACGATAGCCCACACTCAAATCAAAGTTTTGACAAGGCAATAGACCCAACAACTGATCACAGGGACCAATCGATGAAGATATCATCTTTCTTCAACACACACACACACACACACCAGGATATCCCTTGGAGATGAACTAAGTTAAGCAAAGCTTTATCTTCCAACTCCCCAAGTTGTTGTTTAGCTTAACCAACTAGCTCAGGGTATCTGGCACAGATTCTTGGAGAAAGGGTGGTTACAAGAAAACCAACTTGATCACGAACTCAACATAGCAGTCAGGTGACAACCTGGTAATACTTCCGAGAAGATATTCGGAAAATCACGAACCACCAATATGCTACTAAGATCGAGAATAATCTTGCTTTTCAGGGAAAGACGATATGATCAAAAGACCGAGGGATTGGCACAATCCTAACTCATTGATCGAAGAGTGCACCGGAAATAAGGACTAGGTAGCACGATCAATCTTAGGATGATGATTTAATACCCAACACGCTAAGAATGAGAATATTGTCCATTAACTACCAAGCAAAAGGGTTGCTAGGAGTATTGATTTCACACATCATAGTTCACGTGTCGGCATTCCGGTTACAACAACTCGGGACCAAGGAATGAATAATGATGGTGAGAAGTATCACTGCATCAAGAATTCATAAGAGGTGGTGCAATTCTCATGACATTCTTGACATAAAGATGGTAACACTCCAGGTGGAACAGAATCAAAAGCTGGATGGGCACTTTGATCTGCGGAATACAACTGCTTTGACCCAATCCTAGAAATGGACAAGGTACTGGAGTTTGTTTCTCCTAGTCATTCTGAAATAGAATGGCTTAACGGACCACAAGAATATTAGGCATCGATAACACGAATGCACAATTACTCCTGACTGTCAATTGATAGACGAAGGTCGGAATACAACTGAAGAGGGACAACTCAAAGGAACATATAACTTTTCGAGTTGTGGAGGCATGGATTAGTATGCCGAACAAATTCAACATATTTCTTCCGGATAACCCATGCAGAGAGGTAGGATTGGCAGAGTCACAATATAGAATGGGGAACTCATCAAGAGCACTCTTGTTGTGACCTTTTGGTTCAATGAGGAACTTCTGCCAAGGATGGTTCATGGTATTTGGAAGAATGATATACCACGGACCTCGAAGACTATCACAAGGTCACTATATCCTAAAGGAACGAGCAAACACTATCAATAGGAGGTAAGTAGGGTGAATCTCGGGCTCAAAACCCAGCAGTAGAATACCTACTACTAACTGGCATCACGGGATGCTTTCGAGAATGGTGGCCAGAATCATCACACCGGGAACACAAAACATGGCTAGATTACTAGGTGACTCCCTAAAACACCTAGGTTCATAATAATAGCTCCAACATATATGCCGAGGAAGCGGAGTACCTCAACACACTAATTGGTGTGATTAATCTGGCCCAAGTGGACATCATGAACGGAAGGAAAGGATTTGCAATGCATCAGACTATTTAGAAACCTGGGATGACTCGGACAGCCTAACAGCTGTAAATGCTCAAAAACATTTGAGACAGCCTGCAAAAGGGTGGCATAACCACTCAACATCACAATATCAAGGTTCTGAGACCAGCTATGAACATACGGAAGTAGTAAAAGCTGAACTGAGATTTGAAACTATCAATACTATAAGTCTATGGATTAGTAACACGTCATCCTGATAGATAGATGAGAAGGCCTAGTTCTTAATTCCCGTAGAAGAGGAGAGGATGACTCAGATCAGAAGGCCATAGGGTAAAGGAGTAAAAAGAGTCTTACGTTCCCTCCCATAATCAATTCCCTTATATAACTAAAGAATTTCTAGACACAACTTCGACCGGTTTGGCTTGGTAATCCTCTGCGATCGAGCTCGATACCAAAGCTGTCGGGACCCGATTCACAGTCACATCGATCTAGCGGTAACACCTCATATCACTTTGCGGCCTCACGCACGGTATTCCCACCGGGTGTCGCGTTACCATGGCCCGGGACCGTTTAGCCTTTTGGCTCACGTATATGATAGTGTCGCTAGCATCCATATGACAGAGAACCCGGGCCAACATGGCTAGTCGTGAATCCAAAGCGGCACTAACCCATGGGGACAGGCATACATGAATCAACTTCGAGCATGTCGGTCAGCATCATGAGAATCCGGGCTGTAGCACTGGCTAAGAGGACTCCGGGAACCCGGGCTGTAGCAGGCTAGGCAGGACTCCGGAGTCACCGCGTGACATTTCCCCGAAGGGACAGACATAGGAACGAAGTGAAACACATGCCGACCAGTCAAGCGTCCTGAGCAGTAGTGCTGGGCTAGCAGGACTACGGTGAACCAGGCTGTAGCGGACTACTATGGCTCAAGGAAGCACTAGACTACATTTCCCCATAAGAGAGGCTGCCAAGGATAAACAACTAGATTGTCGGATCCCACACATACCAAGAATTTCAAAAACATACACACAATATGCTCGATATGTGCAAATACAACATGGCATCACAACATGACTCTACAACTCAAGTATTTATACAATAGGCTCCGAGGAGCGAGATATTACAAACATGGGTCTCATGACCCAACATTCAGAGCATACAAGACAAAGCACAAGCGGAAGCCTAACATGTCTGAGTACAGACATCTACAAATGAAAAAGGCTTAGAAGCGACTATCTACCGAGATCTGCCGAGGCACAAGATCGTAGCTGAGGTATCAAGCTAAACGTCGAAGTCCACACGGAACTACTAGTGAGACTGAAGTCTCTCTGCAAAAACATAAAATAGGCAAACGTGAGTACAAATGTACCCAGCAAGACTTACATCATAACTAGCTACATATGCATCAGTATCAACAAAGGGGGTGGTGGGGTTTGACTGCAGTAAGCCAGCTTTGACTCAGTGTCTATCCTAAGCTATGAATGCAAATAACTTTTTTGAGGTGGCGCACACGAGTCCACATATTCACCATATCAATACACCACTATGGATCCGCTCCCGTCTCCCTACGAGAACGCCATCCATAGCACTCACGCTTATCTTGCGCATTTTAGAGTATCCACTTTCACTTGTCTATGAATTGTACAGGCAACCCAGAAGTCCTTTACCGCGGACACGGCTATTCGAATAGATCATATTAACCCTGCAGGGGTGTACTTCTTCACACACGCTCTCGCCACTTACCACCATGTACACGTCGTGTATCTCGGCAACCTTCAAGCGAAGCTTTGGCGAGGGAGTCGGCCACGACCTGACTAACCACACAAGTCTCTCGTCCAGGTTTATCGCCTATTCGGGTTCCATCCGCAAGGAGATCCGGCCGGGGTGTCGCTCACGGCCCCAAACGATGTGTACAGGGTTCCAAGCCCACCAAACGGGCGACACTTGGCATACTCGGCCACGGTGCCTAGTTTGTCCCAAGCCCACCTTTACCGGGTGCCACTTGGTAGACTATTAACACAACCTACAAACACCAGAAACTAGTTGCAACTCCTGGACAGAGATCGAGTTGATTAATAAGTCGAGAGGGGTCGAGTTACCGGAACCCAATGTGTGGTAGTAACTGTTCATGGATCACAAACACAGAACTCAGTTCCTGAGGACGGCTGCAATGAGACAACCCACCATGTACTCATACATGGCCTCTCACCGCTACCTTTAGCAAATCGTGTTCACACACTTAGCTCTCACACAGCAGGACATGTTCACCACATTCAAATTCATCCCCGATGAATCAGACCTAACTCAACTCTAAGCAGTAGCAGGCATGACAACAAGCATGAATGAGTAGGCACATCAGGGCTCAAACAACTCCTACTCATGCTAGTGGGTTTCATCTATTTACTGTGGCAATGACAGGTCATGCAGAGGAGATGGGGTTCAGGTACCGCAGCATGTAAAAGTTGAAACGTTGTTGTCCTAATGCAGTAAAAGAGAGCAGGAGCGAGAGATTGGGATTGTATCAGAATGAACAAGGGGGTTTTTCTTGCCTCGCACTTCTGAAGATATTATAGCTCTTCATCGGTGTCATCGAACTCATCGTCGGAACCTCGTCTACTAAGAGGGGACAAATACCGACAAACAAGGAAGAACACAATCAATGCAATGCACAACATGATGCATGTTATGACATGGCAATATGAATGTGTTTTGGGCTAATGCAAGCTAGAACAGATTGAGATGAGTCCATTTGAACCAAAGATTCAAATGCAAACCCATTTTAAGACGTCATATTAGTGCATTAACTTGTTTCACCTAAACAACAAGGTTAAAGTGTTCTAACATGCATGAGAATGGTACAGATGGATAGATTACATTTTTATGATCATTTTTCATATATAACTTATTTCATTTGGAGTTACGGTTGAATTTCTATGATTTTTAGAAGTTTTGGCTATTTTCTAGAATTTCCTGAATAAGAATAAATCTAGAAAATAATTAACTGCGTCACTTTGACGTCAGCGGTCAACTGGGTCGGCCAGGTCAAACCTGACCTGTGGGACCCACGTGTCAGTGGTTAGTTAACTAACTAAACAGAGTTAGTTAGTGTTAGGTTAAACACTAATCTAGGTTAATTAGCGCTAAACTAACCTAACTAATAATTAACAAGGGTGGCCTACACGTCAGTGACCCAGGGGTCAAACTGGGCCCACTCAGTCAATGGTCAGCGGGGTCAAACCCACCGGCGACATGACGCCGGCGAGGCCAAACGCGGCGGCGAGCTGCGGAAACGCTGCTCAGGGCGCCATTCGCCGCGCGGTTTGCTCCTATGCGCTCCTGGGAGTGAGCCGCATCGTATGGTGGCGGTGGCTGAGCTCGAGATGGCCGGGAACGGCGCCGGCGATGACCACCGCGGCGGCCGGAGTTCAAACGTCAACGGATTTGACGCCACATACAGCCTTGCCGAGAACAAGCGGTTTGCACCTCACGGACTCTCTGGCGTGCTCAAGAACCCAACGGGAACCCCCACGGGACCAATAGGTCACCGGAGCTTCATCGGCGACGAGGTCGTGCGGCGGCGCACTCTCGGCCTTGACGGAAACAGCGGCTACGGCGAGAACTAGGCCACAAAATTAGGGGGGAACGATGCAGGGGCTCACGGGGATCGCGATGAGACGGTCGGCGTGCTCGGGGAACGCCTGGGGCGATGGGACGGTGACGGTGATCTCCGGCGACCGAAGCTTGAAGACGGAGTCGAGGTGGTCGAGTTGGGGCGTCCGAGCGCTCGGGGCTTGCTCGAGGCGGCGTAACGGGCGGTGGCTGTCAGGACCCCGATTCCAAGTCACATCGATCTAGCCGGTAACACCTCATATCACTTTGCGGCCTCATGCACGGTATTCCCACGGGTGTCGCCTTACCATGGCCCGTGACCCTTTGCGCCTTTTGGCTCACTTATATGATAGTGTCGCTAGCATCCATATGACAGAGAACCCGGCCGACATGGTTAGTCCTGAACCCAAAGCGTCACTAACCCATGGGGACAGGCATACATGAATCACATCGAGCATGTCAGTCATCAACGTGTGAATCCGGGCTGTAGCACTGGGCTAACAGGACTCCAGGAACCCGGGCTGTAGCAGGCTAGGCAGGACTCCGGATGTCACCGCGTGACATTTCCCGAAGGACAGAACACAGAACGGTGCACACATGCCCGGCCAGATCAAGTGTCCCAGCGGTAGTGCTTTGGGCTAGCAGGACTCCGATGAACCGGGCTATAGCGGACTACTATGGCTCAAGGAAGCACTAGACTACATTTCCCCATATGAGAGGCTGCCAAGGATAAACAACTAGATTGTCGGATCCCACACATACCAAGCATTTCAAACATACACACAATATGCTCGATATGTGTAAATACAACATGGCATCACAACATAACTCTACGACTCAAGTATTTATTCATTAGGCTCCGAGGAGCGAGGTATTACAAACATGGGTCTCATGACCCAACATTCAGGGCATACAAATCAAAACACAAACGGAAGCTTAACATGTCTGAGTATAGACATCTACAAATGAAAAAGGCTGAGAAGCCTGACTATCTACTAGATCTTGCCGAGGGCACAAGATCGTAGCTGAGGTATCAAGCTAAACGTCGAAGTCCACACGGAACTACTAGTGAGACTGACTTCTCTCTGCAAAACATAAAATAGGCAAACGTGAGTACAATTGTACTCAGCAAGACTTACGTCAGAACTAACTACATATGCATCATTATCAACAAAGGGGGTGGTGGAGTTTGACTGCAGCAAGCCAGCTTTGACTCGGTGGCTATCCTGAACTACGACTGCAAGTAACTCTTTTGAGGTGGCGCAGACGAGTCCACATATTCACCAATCAATACACCACTATGGATTCGATCCCGTCTTCCTACGAGAACGCCATCCATAGCACTCACGCTTATCTTGCCCATTTTAGAGTATCCACTTTCACTTGTCTATGAACTGTTATAGGCAACCCAAAAGTCCTTTACCGCGGACACGGCTATTTGAATAGATCATTTATAACCCTGCAGGGTTGTACTTCTTCACACACGCTCTCGCCACTTACCACCATATACACGTCATGTATCTCGGCAACCTTCAAGCGGAAGCCTGGCGAGGGTGTCGGCCACGGCCTACCTAAACACTCAAGTCCCTAGTCCAGGTTTATCGCCTATTCGGGTTCCATCCGCAGGGAGTCCGGCGGAGGTTTCCACTAACGGCCCCGAACGATGTGTGCAGGGTTCCCGAGACACCAAACGGGCGAATCGGTACCGTGCCACATGCCTACCGCAACACAGCCCACCCCTAAGGTCAGCGCTACGTGCGGCCCCCAACATGCTACAAACACCAGAAACTACTTTGCAACTCCCGTACAGGGGACAAGGGTGGTTAAGAAGCCGAGAGAGTCAATTAAGGATCCCAATGTGTGGTAGTAACTGTTTCATGGATCAGAAACACAGAACTCAGTTCCTGAGGACGGTTTCAATGAGACAACCCACCATGTACTCCTGCATGGCCTCTCACCGCTACCTTTACCAAATCGTGTTCACACACTTAGCTCTCAACAGTAGGACATGTTTACACACCTCCGATTCATTCCCGATGAATCGGACCTGACTCAACTCTAAGCAGTAGCAGGCATGACAAACAAGCATGAATGAGTAAGCACAACTGTGAGGCTCAAACAACTCCTACTCATGCTAGTGGGTTTCATCTAATTCTTTGTGGAATGACAGGTCATCACGAGGAGGATAAAGGGGTTCAGCTACCGCAGCAAGTAACAGATGAATCGTTGTTGTCCTAATGCAGTAAAAGAGAGCAGGAGCGAGAGAGTGGGATTATATCGGAATGAACAAGGGGGTTTTGCTTGCCTGACACTCCTGAAGATATTATAGCTCTTCATCGGTGTCATCGAACTCATCGTCGGAACCACGTCTATCGAGAGGGGACAAACACCGGCAACTGAGAAAGAACACAATCAATGCAATGCCACAACATGATGCATGATCATGACATGGCAATATGCTGTGATTTGAGCTAATGCATCTAGCTATGATTTAAATGAAGTTGGTTTGAATACATGATTCAAATTCCAACTCCATATATGATTATTTAAATGCCCTTTATTTGTTTTGTCCAAAACAGAGGACAAGCATTGTTCAAACATGCATGAAAATGACACAGATGGATAGATTGGATTTTTCTGATCATTTTTCATATATAATTTGTTTGATTTGGAGCTATTGTTGATTTTCTATGATTTTTAGAAGTTTTGGTTATTTTCAGGAATTTTCTGAATTAAGTTAAATCAAGAATATGAGTTATTATTGCGTCGACATTAAATCCTTGTGACGTCAGCTGGTCAACTGGGCACCACAGGTCAAACCTGACCAGTAGGACCCACTAGTCAGTGACACATAGTCAGCTACAGAGGCTGACATGTGGGACCCGGTCAAAGCTGACGTGGCCAAGTCAAAGTTCACAAGTGGGGCCCACTGGAATTAGTGCTAATCTAACAAAGAGTTAAACTAATTAGTTTTGGAACTGGGGCCCATTTCTCAGTGAGAGCTGGGGGTTAATTAGTGCTAATAGTGGGGTTTAACCGGTGACTAATCGCCGACGCTAAGCAGTGCACGGCGGCGATCATCGGCCGGCCGTTTCTGGCCAGGGCTGCTTGCGCGGCTGGGCGTGTTGGGGAGCTGCTGCTGTGGGGCTTCGGATAGTAGAAGTGGCATGTGCTGGGGCGGCCAGAGATGACCGCGGTGTCGACCACGACGGCGGCCGGAGCTCGGCTGGGTGCGGGCGCGGGGCTGCAGGGCGGTAGGGAAGGAACTGGTGGCCTAGATGGCACGCACGGGCCACCAGAAGCACTCTGGTGCCACGGGTTTGGGCGGAGGGGCTCGGGGCAAGGGAGCTGGGCAGCCACGGCGGGCGGCGGTGCTCGGGCACGCGGACGGGGGGGGGGGGGGGTGCTGTGGCACGGGAACAAGCTAAGCGAAGGAGGGGAAACGAGAAGGAGCTCACAGTGAACTCGATGGCGTAGTCGATGAGGTCGGGGACGCACTGGAGCCAATGAATCCACGGCGAGGTTGCCGGCGGCCGGAGGTTGAAGATGAGGACGGGGACGACGCTGCAGGGCTCTTCTGCTCGCGTGGCTTGGCGGAGACGGCGTAGAGGTCGACGGCGGGGCTTCTTGGCGCGTCGGGGAGGCGTGCGGAGGCCGGTGGGCGCAGCAATGGTGAGCGGCGGCGGCGGCTGCGTTCGATGCGTGCGAGGGAGAGAGCCAGGAAAGGGGATGGGGACGAGAGAGAGCAAGAGAGAGTCGGGGGCAGCATGGCATCTCCAGCAAGCATTTGGACTCGCAGGGGGCCAGCCGAAAGCAGAGGTGGAGGACTCCGGTAGCAGCGTCGTCTTCGCCTCTCGCCCTCTTGAGAGGAAGACGACGAGCGGTGAGGTAGGTGGGCTGGGCTGATCAAGCTGGGCCGGCTACAGGTCAGTGGCCAGGTAGGTTCCGTTATCTCTCTCTCTTTTATTGAAGTTTTTCTATTACTCTGTAATCTTTGTGGCTTTCTAAAAATACTAAATCAATCCCAAAAATCATGCAACTGCTCATGACCACTGTTGGAAATATATCCTACAGTAAACATTTCAGTTTGGGATTATTTGAGCATTTAAAATAATTTATAGTATTTAAATGCCCAAATGCAAATAAGTAATGACTTAATTCAGAAATCCAGAATGGCCTAGGAAAATGTGCACCATTTTTGGGAGAGGTTCTAGACCAATTCAAAAATGATGAACTTTTGTGAAGGGCATTCTGGGTTCATTGAAATGTTTTTTAGTCGAACCTGGTATTTTTCGAAGTCTTTGGGGTTTCTGACATCCCCATTTCAAGTTTATTAAATTTAAACATGATGACATGAATGCTTATGCAGAGTCAGACAAGGACTAAGCTAGGGCTTCGACAGAGTCAGGGGGGGTCCAGGGTGCGGAGGCGAGGGAGAGAGCAGGGGGAGAGTGAGAGAGGTCGGGCGGATCGGGACGGCGCCAGGGCATTCACCCACGCGTCCAGGCTCGGCTGGCAAGGTGAGGAGGCGTGGCGCCTCAGCAGCGTGTCTTGTCTCCCTCCTCTCGCCTCTTGGCGGTAGGTGATGATGGCCTTGCGGCCAGTGGGCCGCCCAGCCAGTGAGGCCTGTGGGCGCCAGGTTAGTTCCTTTCTCTCTCTCTTTTCTGTTTTCTATTTATTCTGTTTTGTTTTGATTTAGTAAAATACTAAACCATTTTATAAAATCCTGGAAATAATTAGGGGTGCTGTCTGAATTATTCCAGTGACCCATAACAACTTCCAACATTTTTGGAGCATCTAATATATATATATATATATGTATATATATATATAGCATTTAAATAGCTCCAATTCAAATATGTTTGAGTTAATTCAAAGCCCAAATATGTCCTGCAAAAATGTAAACCATTTTTGGTAGATGCTTCCACCTCAATCCAGAAATGTTGAACATTTTCAGAGGGCATTTTAAGTTCAATGAAAAAGATTTTATTTTTTTGACCCTAGTTGAATTCATTTGGTGCTAGGTTTTAAGCGTCCCCATTTCAAGATTAATAGAAATTAAAAATGATGCATGAATGCAATGCCACTAACTACAACAAGATTTCTAGGGCTGTGACAGGCCCGCCTTCATGTCACCTTTGGACAACACAACAACTACCGCACCGAGCTCATTGACTTCGACGTCGCTCACATTCGCCTGCTATACAATGCCATCCTCGAGTATCCGGCCCTGGCCAAGTTCATGGCAGTGACTCACCATGGCTGCAACGTCCTCAAGATGCCAGGAAGTGGCGGGGTCATCACGGTCCCCTGTGAAGAGAAGGATGCAGTGTGCTCTCTCGAGCGCGCCTTCCAAGCCGCGTCAATCGAGGACCCAGACAACAAGAGTGGAAACCTCCTCGGAGTAGCTCCCAAGAAGAAGAAGACGTCACCTGGCTCAAAGCCTCAGGAGGCAGGCACCTCCGGAGGCGCCACATTCGGACATGCACCCGTCCAAGGGGCGCCACCCTCCATCGCGTAGGAAGGCGCGCCCAGCGCCCTCCTCGGGCAGGGCTTGGGGGCTCTCTCCTGGGGAGCCACCGACTTTGCCAAGATCACGAGGGAGGCGCTTGGGCACCACTTGGAGGCGTGCTTCACGGCACGCTTCCCTCAGGAAGGCGTAAGGAAAGAAGGACCCAACCCTCAGGAGTTCATCACCAAGGCCGCTCTGGAGTTGCAGGAATCGAGAGTCATGCGCGGCAACCGCCGCCTTCCCAGCGTAGCTCCCCATCCAGGCGAGGATGGTGGGCTGCGCGTCTGCATCGACTACCCAGGGCTCAACCGGGTCGCTTCTAGCCCTCGCGCGTGTGGTGTTGCGTGGGTCCACCGCACAGCTACGTTCGCATGCCCTTCGGCTTGTCGAACGCGGCTGCTGCCCACCAGCGCCTGATGAGGAGCATCCTGGAAGCTCAGGTGGCCAAGCATCGCACGTTCCTGGAGGAGAGGGAGATGGACCTTAGTGAGCCGCCCGGACCTCCTGAGCTTCCCGAGGCTCGTAGTCCCGAGGGTCGGCTTCTTCACCCCGCACCGCCAGCTACTCCGACACTCGTTCTGCAATGGTATCAGGTGACTTCTTTCAAGTTTCGTTTCAGCTGGGAGCGCCCCCAGGGCCACATCATTCCCAGGTTGCGTGGGTCCGTCCCTGCGGCGTGTATCAGTTTTGCTTATGTCTTCTGCTTACCTCATTGGGGGCGCCCCTCGGGCTGCATCATCCCCCAAGCCGCTCGGGCCTGACCCAGTGGCGTTTGCTTTCTCTGCATCTATCTAAGTTGATTTGCTCCTTCATGCTTGACCTAGCCATGATTGTCATCCGCCGCCCACCACGGGTCTATTTTTCCTCATGCGGATCGCTTGCATGTTAAAAGGGGGGCGCCTGAGCATCGCGACTCATGGGCTCTTACTGGCTCTCCAGCCCTCACCCCCTGGCCTTGACCCACGGCATCGCGGCCTGTCATACCAGCGGCGACTGAGCTTGCTCGAGGGCCGGGACCTAAGGACGTAGAGCACGAAGGAAAGTGCGGGGAAGAGGGGAGAAGCTCACGAGGGCCTGACCCAGCAACACCCCAGCTGCCGGCACGCAGGCCCGACACCTCGCCGAAGAACTACTCCAAACTTATGAGATAAGTCGCGCAAAAGCTAAATCAACTCAACGCCAAACCCTCGCTTAGTGCAGCTCCGTCACGACGACGTTGCCTACCTTTCTCGCCCAGCGGAGGCTGCTTGAGCGCTAAAGGGGACCTCCTGAGCATCGCGACTCAGGGGCTCTTACTGGACCTTGGGCCGCTCACCTCCTGGCCTTGACCACGGCACATGACACAGCATACCAGCAATGGCTGAAGCCTGCCTGGGGACCGGGACCTGTCAGCGTAGAGCACCAAGCCCTCGTGAGGAAAGAAAGGGGGAGCCAAGCCGGGACAGGGCACGCATCTCGCATTGATTCATAATAAGGATATATAATTCACAAAAGGCATGGCAGACGCCTTACATACCCCCGCGGGGTGCTACTCTGATTCCTCGCAGGGAACAAAAGGTGACAATCCTAAGGAGCGTTAACTACGCGTGTCTCCGCAAGAGACGCCATCATCAACACTGGGCCGTCAGGTGCCGGCGCCAACCCCATCCAGATCAGTGGTGCCGACGGCCTGATGTAGCTGCCCTGCTCCGAGCGCGACGCGAGCTCGGGGGCTCGTAGCTGTCGTCGCTCGTCTCCGGAGTCACATGAAGCTCGGGGGAGTCGCTGGATTCTCCGGTTCCTCCGCTGCTACCTGAGGAGCTGCTGGGGAGGCGATTGGCCGGCCTAGCCCTCGCCACGTCGGTACCCCGGCCGCTGTCGTTGGGGCAGCACTCTAGCCAGCGTCCTTCCGCATCAAAGACCTTGAAGAACATCAAGGAGGCGCCATCGTATTCCAGATGAATTATGAGGGCACCCCCTATCCGGCAAATCCGGGCGATCTCGCCCCAGCCCCGGGTCATGAAGACCTTGCCCGGAGTGACGACCGTAACCTCTGCTCCGATCGCAAGGGTGCTGCAGTCAGCATGCTGCAGCCAGAGCTCCAGAGACCCACTCGGCGGCATCTCAAAGGAGAAGGAGGGTGGAAGGCGAATCCAAGAGCGCGTCGGCATAGCGGCGTGAAGCACGAACTCGCGAGAAGAACCCTCGGCATGGATGCCAGGGGTGACGATGCGCACAGCCGTGACTCGCTCGCGTCGCTGTCGGCGTCGTCGGTGTTGCTCGGCGTCTTCTCCTCCAGGGCCCTCGATTCGGGCGTACAAGGGCAGTGGAAACCCAGGCAGCGGCCGTTCGTACCAGGGCCGCCACGTCTCCTGCCATGCGATCGCGCCGCAGCGGCCGGGGACAGGGCGCTTCTTCGGCGGGAGAGGATTGGGACACTCTTGGGGGGCCTTCCCCTTCTCCTCCACAGAAAACCGGCGGATCGGTGTCAGGACCGGATTTTCGGGATATCAATTTCCCATAAAATGGCCCTTGTGCTCACCAGCCCCAGGATTACTGTTAGCTGATGAGGCACCAACTTGATACAGAAATTCCAAGGACAATACAAAATGTGTAGTACAAGACCATTCTGGCCTATGAGTACAACAATTGGTTTCTAGTGGCTGATGGCGGAAGCGGCTTGTGGTTCATCTGCGTCTATGGGATTCCATTTCCCACAGGAACAGCTGACCAGGTGTAGGATCTTGAGAAGAGGTGTCTAGATGGGGGGTGATTAGACACTAAGTACCAAAGTTGCAGTTTTTAACTTCTTTTAGGTTTAAGTGGAGTTTAGGCACAAGTTTAACTTTCTCAATACATAACAAGCAAGCATGCAAAGAGTATATAGGCAGCGGAAAATAAAGCATGCAACTTGCAAGAATGTAAAGGGAAGGGTTTGGAGAATTCAAACGCAACTGGAGACACAGATGTTTTTATCGTGGTTCCGATAGGTGGTGCTATCGTACATCCACGTTGATGGAGACTTCAACCCACGTAGGGTAACGGTTGCACGAGTCCACGGAGGGCTCCACCCACGAAGGGTCCATGAAGAAGCAAACTTGTCTATCCCACCATGGCCGTCGCCCACGAAGGACTTGCCTCACTAGCGGTAGATCTTCACGAAGTAGGCAATCTCATTGCCCTTACAAACTCCTTGGTTCAACTCCACAATCTTGTCTGAGGCTCCCAAGTGACACCTAGCCAATCTAGGAGACACCACTCTCCAAGAAGTAACAAATGGTGTGTTGATGATGAACTCCTTGCTCTTGTGCTTCAAATGATAGTCTCCCCAACACTCAACTCTCTCTCATAGGATTTGGATCTGGTGGAAAGAAGATTTGAGCGGAAGGCAACTTGGGGAAGGCTAGAGATCAAGATTCATATGGTTGGAATGGAATATCTTGGCCTCAACACATGAGTAGGTAGTTCTCTATCAGAAATAGGATGCTGGAAGTGTAGGCTTGTTCTGATGGCTCTCTCCACGAATGAAGAGGAGGTGGAGGGGTATATATAGCCTCCACACAAAATCTAATCGTTACACACAATTTACCAAACTCGGTGGGACCGAATCATAAAAATCGGTCAGACCGATTTAGTAAACCTAGTGACCGTTAGGGTTTTCGGTGGGACCAGAATGCAACTCGGTAGGACCGATATGATTAGGGTTAGGGCATAACGTAATCTCGGTGAGACCGATTACACAAACTCGGTGAGACCGATTTTGGTAATTAGCTAACCAGAGAGTTGGTCAGGCAAACTCGGTGAGACCGATTACTCAAACTCGGTGAGACCGATTTTGGTAATTAGCTAACCGGAGAGTTTGCATTGTAATCTCGGTAGTACCGATTACACAAACTCGGTGAGACCGAATCTGGTGATGGACATACACAGAGAGATTACAATCCCATCTCGGTGAGACCGAGATCCCTATCGGTGAAACCGATTTGCCTAGGGTTTGTGGCAGTGGCTATGACATCTGAACTCGGTGGCGCCGGATAGAAAGAATCGGTCGGGCCTAGTTTGACTTTAGGTTTAGGTCATATGTGTGGAAGTGGGAAAGTCGTTGAGGGTGTTGGAGCATATCACTAAGCACATGAAGCAAGAGGCTCATTAAGCAACACCTCATCCCTCCTTGATAGTATTGGCTTTTCCTATAGACTCAATATGATCTTGGATCACTAAAATGTAAAATGAAGAGTCTTGAGCTTGAAGCTTGAGCCAATCCTTTGTCTTTAACATCTTGAAGGAGTTCCCACATCCTTTAGTCCATGCCACTCCATTGTTGAACTTATCTGAAACATACTAGATAAAAGTGTTAGTCCAACAAGAGATATGTTGACATTAATTACCAAAACCACCTAGGGAGCACTTGTGCTTTCAGTCTCTCCTTTTGGTAATTGATGGCAACATACATCAAACTTTAGATAAGGATATAAAGAATAGCAAGTAAAGCTTCAAAAAGACATGTAACAAGCATAGGCTCCCCCTATATGTATGCAATCATGTGAGTATGGAATATAGAAACATGTGAGAGCATAACCATGATAGAGTAGGCAATGTGTTACATGTACCTTGGCCATATGCATCAGAGCAAAGAATATTAAAGAAAGTACCTTCATGCTCATGAGTCCTTCTTGCAAACAGTATGTACATCATCAAGAATTCCTCATACACATGAGTGTGATGCATATACTTACCTTGTAGTCTTGAGTTGGCTTAGGGTGAAATGAACCTGCACAAACAAGGTTAGATAACACAGGTACATCTAGAGAATTCCAAGACAGGGATGACATGTAGAGAGTGAGTACTAAGTACCACGTTGGATTAGACATGTTCCCAAGAGTAAAGATATGCAATGAATTTAAATGATTCCTTTCCCTTAGATGTCTTGCTCCCCCTGAATCTATCATGGGATACTGGGAGAAGATAGGGAACAGAAAATCGGAGCTGAAAAGATATAAAAAAACAGAGCTTAATGCAAATAAGCACACATGAACATGTCTTTCCCCCAAAAAGACATGTGGCATCTCTCCTCTTGAACACCAAGCATCTGGGATCCTTGAGAAATACTTTCCATGTGAGTATTCTCCCCCCTGGAGATCTCTTTCTCCCCCTTAATCCTCTCTCTCTCTCTCTGATGTGATCTCTCTGAGTGATAAGCTTTGATGTGATCTCTCTCTCTCCCTTTGACATCAATTTCAAGAAGGGTCTTCTGGAATTTGTTGTGAATGGGTTTGGTCCTTGAGTCACAACACAAAGTACTGGATAAAATTTGTGATGCTTGTAGAGGACAAGATTCATTGAGTGGAGCTGGATCATAAGAAACACAGAATAAGTGGCAAACTGTTTTTCCTGTTGTGAAATCAGTGGCACCGAGTGGTATGCTTCGGTTGTACCGAAAGGATTCGGTTGGACCGAAAACTACAAATTGGTGAAACCGAGTTCATCACAGAGAAAACTCTTGTCACCTCAGCTCACTAGACTAGAAAGATCTCACAAAGATTTGCAAGGAATTAATAGAATGATTTGCAATGAATTGGATGCAGGAAATGCAGAACAACTGAAAAGAAAAGAAAGAAATCTAGATGAAGTTTTTTTTGAAAGGGGAACCAAATATGCATGAGACAAATGCAAAAACACAGATAAGAACACGAGAGAACTTCATCTAGAGATGGTCGGTGACAAAGTCACCTATGTTGGAGTATATTGACTTAGGAGTCAAGTGAGATCACTTGATCATTGGTCATACTCATCGTTTAAGCTCAAAATGGGGTTCCCATTTTTCGTTTAAGCATCTTGATGTATTCACATCTTGTCGAGTTGCTTTAGCTCATGACTCGGAGTAAAGATTCTCTAAGATGGAATAACATACCTTGGTTGGTGGTGTTGACCATGTAGTTGAACTTGTGTGGATTGCTCATGGTTGATGTAGCTCATCAAGAGTTGGGAGCACCACTTGGAATTTGAGTCCATCTACCTACACGGGTTAGTTCTTGCAAGGAAGAGCACTTGTATATCCAAAAATGATAATCATGAAGCTCAACACAGAGTTTGTCAAAGGATATGTTGGAATGATTCCGTGCTTCCTTGTATTCAGCCACCATAGTGTAGAGACTTGGTCATGTAGAGATTGCTCAAGATGTGAGTAGATTACAATCTCATGGAATTCGATTCCACCAAGTACCTACATGGGTTAGATAACATGCAAGATGCAAATATATCCAAGATAATATTTCATGGATTAGTCATAAGCTGTTGTCTTGCATGTATCCAATGGAGTATCTACTCCAAGTTTGAAGCATCTATGATGTTCAATTCTCCTCTCAACCTGCAAAACACTTTCTCATCAAGAGGTTTAGTAAATATATCAGCTAATTGCTTTTTGGTGTGAACATGCTTAAGATTAATTTCACCCTTAGCAACATGATCTCGAATGAAGTGATGACGAACTTCAATATGCTTAGTTCGAGAATGTTGTACGAGATTATGACGAATTTTGATAGCACTTTCATTGTCACAAAGCAATGGAACATGTTTCACATATATCCCATAATCTTTAAGAGTTTGGGTCATCCAAAGTAATTGAGCACAACATAAACCAGCGGCAATGTACTCCGCTTGATGATAGATAAGGATACCGAAGTTTTGTTTCTTGGAGAACCAAGACACAAGAGATCTACCAAGAAATTGACAAGTACCGAAGTGGACTTTCTATCAACCTTGTCTCCGGCATAGTCCGAGTCGGAGTAGCCAACAAGATCGAAAGGGGCCCTCTTAGGATACCAAATGCCAAAATTTGGTGTATGAATTAAGTATCTCACTATCCTTTTCACAGCCTTAAGATGAAATTCTTTAGGAGCAGCTTGATATCTTGCACACATGCACACACTTCGCATAATATCGGGACGTGAAGCACATAGGTATAACAATGATCCAATCATAGAGCGATAAACCTTTTGATCAACCGGTTTACCATCTTTGGTCAAATCAAGATGTCCACTAGTAGGCATGGGTGTAGACATACCTTTGCACTCTTGCATATTGAACTTCTTGAATAAGTCCTTAGTGTACTTCGTTTGAGAGACAAAAGTACCTTCCTTAGTTTGCTTGATTTTCAACCCAAGAAAGAATTTGAGTTCACTCATCATTGACATCTCAAACTTCTCCGACATTAGCTTCCCAAACTTTTCACTAAAATGAGGGTTAGTTGATCCAAATATAATATCATCAACATAGATTTGGCACACAAATAGTTCTCCATTAACCCTTTTAGTAAAAAGTGTGGAATCAATTTTCCCAATTTCAAAGCCTTTTCAAGAAGGAACTTGGTCAAGATTTATACCAAGCTCTAGGAGCTTGTTTAAGACCATAAAGGGGTTTGTGAAGTTTGTAAACATGGTTTGGTTTCTTAGGATTAACAAAGCCGGAGGTTGTTTAACATAAACTTCCTCCTCTATTTCACCATTTAGAAAAGCACTTTTAATGTCCATTTGGTACAAGGTGATATTATGGTGATTAGCATAGGAAAGTAAGATGCGAATGGACTCAAGTCTAGCAACGGGAGCATAAGTCTCACCATAGTCCATACCTTCGACTTGTGTGTAGCCTTGGGCGACGAGACGTGCTTTGTTGCGTACTTTTCCATCTTCATCTTGCTTGTTGCGAAACACCCATTTGGTACCGATGATGTTGTGGTTGTTGTCGGGCTTCTCAACCAATGTCCAAACTCGGTTTCTCTCAAAGCTGTGTAGCTCTTCATGCATAGCATTTATCCAATCCGGATCTTCCAATGCTTCTTCTACCTTCATAGGTTCAATGCTAGAGATGAAAGAATAGTTTTCACAAAAGTTAGCTAAACGAGTTTTAGAGCGAGTGATTCTCCCGGTTTGAATATCATTGTAGATTTGTTCGACGGTATGGTATTTAGCATATCTTGCTCGAACTTGTGAAAGCTTTTGCTCGGGTCTCGGTTGAACATCTTCTTCATCATCATCTTCTTCTTCTTCTTCTTCTTGACCATCTTCATTGTTGGCGTTGTCATTTTCTTGTCGTGGTGGAGGAGGAGGTTGTTGACGTTCGTGATGTTCTTCCTCGTTTTCTTCATCTTGGTGTGTTCCACTTGTGGATGCTTCCGTATCAACTCTTGGTTCACCTTGTCGTGAAGTAGAAGCTTCCACTTGAACAGACGAGGTACTCTCCTTCACCTCCGTTGGAAGGACCTTGCCAATAGACAAGTCTTGAATTGCTTCCGAAGGGTTTATCTCCTACATCAATTGGCAATTGCTCTACTTGCGAGCCGTTAGATTCATTAAACTTCACATCTACCGTCTCTTCAACCTTTCGGGTGAAATTGTTGTAGACACGGTAAGTGTGAGAGTTTGAGCCATAACCTAGTAGGAAACCTTCATGAGACTTAGGAGCAAACTTTGAACGACGATGCTTATCAAGAATGTAGCACTTTGAGCCGAATACTCGAAAGTATCCAACTTGGGGTTTGTTACCTGTGAGGAGCTCGTATGTCATATTGCCGAGTTGCTTGTGAAGATACAAGCGATTTGTTGCATGACAAGCTGTCTCAACCGCTTTTGCCCAAAATTGCTTCGGCGTCTTGTACTCATCAAGCATCGTTCTCGCCATTTCGATGAAAGTCCGGTTCTTTCTCTCAACAACTCCATTTTGTTGAGGTGTGTACGTAGCCGAGAACTCGTGTGAAATCCCTTCTTCATCAAGAAAGGTGTCCACATTTGCGTTCTTGAACTCCGTTCCATTGTCGCTGCGAACCTTCTTGATCTTCACTTCAAACTGATTTTGGGCCTTCCTAGCGAAGTTTTTGAAGATCTTTTGGACCTGCGATTTATCATCGAGAAAGAATACCCACGTAAATCTTGAAAAATCATCAACTATAACTTGACCAAAACAATTTCCACCGAGGTTTTTGTAAGCGTTGGGACCAAAGAGATCCATATGAAGTAGCTCGAGTGGCCTCCTTGTGGTCATGATGTTCTTCACAGGATGCCTTCCTCCAACCTGTTTACTTGCTTGACAAGCACTGCACAGTCTATCCTTATCAAATATGACATCATTAACTCCAAGGATATGATTTCCTTTAATAAGCTTGTCAAGATTTCTCATGCCAACGTGACCTAGTCGTCTATGCCATAACCAACCTTTTGAGGATTTAGCAATGAAGCAAGTTTTAGGTTGTGCCTTTTTAGAGAAATCAACAATGTAAAGATCACCTCTCATTATCTGGTAAAGACCATTTTGTGATTTTCTCGTGAAACAATTGGCAATCTACTTGATAAATAGGACATTTAAACCAAAATCAGCAAGTCTAGAATCTTTGAAAGTAAGTTGTAGCCAAGAGATTCAACGAGCATGGCATTTTGAATGGAGCTATCATGTGAGATGGCCACCTTACCAAGGCCAACCACCTTACCCTTTGAGTTGTCACCGAAAGTGACATACTTTCGAGGACTATCATTTTCAGCAAGCTCACGAAAGATGTCTTTATCTCCGGTCATGTGATCGGTACATCCACTTTCAAGAACCCATTCCTTTCCTCCTAACACATATCCCCGAAGAATTGCCATAAGACCAAACTGCCTCATTGCATCATCAAGATCGAAGTCACTATCATCATCCTCATCATAGTATCCATGCTCAACATCGTCGTGTGGTGGATCAAGTCCTAGAGAGGGTAATTCGTTAGAGTGAGTTTGACAAAGATCTTGCTTATGAATTCTTATAGCTTTGGAAATAATGTCACCAATAATTCCAACATCTCCTTTGGCACGCATAAGGTCGGTAAGTTCAAATAGACGATCACCAAACATAGGATCACTAGTATTCATCTTACTCAAGGCAATAGACTTATAGAGAATTTCATCTAGATTTTTCAAGGAATAATTTGGAAAGCATTCCTCAAGAAATTTCCATATAGTGTAGGCACATTCAAAAGTAGGCAAGATTCTAATTAAGTTTCTAGGAAAGCCTCTAGTGATAAGATTTACAGTTCTAAGATTTCTAGTCATGTCAATAGATTCATCAAGGGTAGGATGCATAGGATCAACATGAGGTGCACAAGGACTAGCAATGTACTTGTTCAAATGATATTGATTGAAGATTACAAGCATCTCATTTTTCCACTCATGAAATTACTCTCCATCAAGAATAGGCACTCTATGACTAAGACTCCCCGAAGTAGACTCATCAATCTTCCTCCAAATGTGATTAAACCAAAGCAATGGAGACCAATGCTCTGATACCTCTTGTAGGATCTTGAGAAGAGGTGTCTAGAGGGGGTGATTAGACACTAAGTACCAAAGTTGCAGTTTTTAACTTCTCTTAGGTTTAAGTGGAGTTTAGGCACAAGTTTAACTTTCTCAATACATAACAAGAAAGCATGCAAAGAGTATATAGGCAGCGGAAAATAAAGCATGCAACTTGCAAGAATGTAAAGGGAAGGGTTTGGAGAATTCAAACGCAACTAGAGACACGGATGTTTTTGTCGTGGTTCCGGTAGGTGGTGCTATCGTACATCCACGTTGATGGAGACTTCAACGCACGTGGGAGTAACGGTTCTTGTGAGTCCACGGAGGGCTGCACTCACGAAGGGTCCACGAAGAAGCAACCTTGTCTATCCCACCATGGCCGTCGCCCACGACGGACTTGCCTCACTAGCAGTAGATCTTCACGAAGTAGGCGATCTCCTTTCCCTTACAAACTCCTTGGTTCAACTCCAGAATCTTGTCGGAGGCTCCCAAGTGACACCTAGCCAATCTAGGAGACACCACTCTCCAAGAAGTAACAAATGGTGTGTTGATGATGAACTCCTTGCTCTTGTGCTTCAAATGATAGTCTCCCCAACACTCAACTCTCTCTCATAGGATTTGGATCTGGTGGAAAGAAGATTTGAGTGGAAAGCAACTTGGGGAAGGCCAGAGATCAAGATTCATATGGTTGGAATGGAATATCTTGGCCTCAACACATGAGTAGGTAGTTCTCTCTCAGAAATAGGATCTTTGGAAGTGTAGGCTTGTTCTGATGGCTCTCTCCACGAATGAAGAGGAGGTGGAGGGGTATATATAGCCTCCACACAAAATCTAACCGTTACACAAAATTTACCAAACTCGGTGGGACCGAATCATAAAACTCGGTCAGACCGATTTAGTAAACCTAATGACCGTTAGGGTTTTCGGTGGGACCGGAATGCAACTCGGTAGGACCGATATGATTAGGGTTAGGGCATAACGTAATCTCGGTGAGACCGATTACACAAACTCGGTGAGACCGATTTTGGTAATTGGCTAACCAGAGAGTTGGTCAGGCAAACTCGGTAAGACCGATTACTCAAACTCGGTGAGACCGATTTTGGTAATTAGCTAACCAGAGAGTTTGCATTGTAATCTCGGTAGTATCGATTACACAAACTCGGTGAGACCGAATCTGGTGATGGACATACACAGAGAGATTACAATCCCATCTCGGTGAGACCGAGATCCCTATCAGTGAAACCGATTTGCCTAGGGTTTGTGGCAGTGGCTATGACATCTGAACTCGGTGGCGCCGGATAGAAAGAATCGGTAGGTCCGAGTTTGACTTTAGGTTTAGGTCATATGTGTGGAAGTGGGAAAGTCGTTGAGGGTTTTGGAGCATATCACTAAGCACATGAAGCAAGAGGCTCATTAAGCAACACCTCATCCCTCCTTGATAGTATTGGCTTTTCCTATAGACTCAATATGATCTTGGATCACTAAAATGTAAAATGAAGAGTCTTGAGCTTCAAGCTTGAGCCAATCCTTTGTCTTTAGCATCTTGAAGGAGTTCCCACATCCTTTAGTCCATGCCACTCCATTGTTGAACTTATCTGAAACATACTAGATAAAAGTGTTAGTCCAACAAGAGATATGTTGACATTAATTACCAAAACCACCTAGGGAGCACTTGTGCTTTCAATCTCCCCCTTTTTGGTAATTGATGGCAACATACATCAAGGCTTTAGATAAGGATATAAAGAATAGCAAGTAAAGCTTCGAAAAGATATGTAACAGGCAATGTGTTAAATGTATCTTGGCCATATGCATCAGAGCAAAGAACATTAAAGAAAGTACCTTCATGCTCATGAGTCCTTCTTGCAAACAGTATGTACATTAGCAAGAATTCCTCATACACATGAGTGTGATGCATATACTTACCTTGTAGTCTTGAGTTGGCTTAGGGTGAAATGAACCTGCACAAACAAGGTTAGATAACACAGGTACATCTACTAGCCAGAGCAAACAAAAGAAACCACAAGAATACCAAGACTGGGATGACATGTAGAGAGTGAGTACTAAGTACCACATTGGATTAGACATGTCCCCAAGAGTAAAGATATGCAATGAATTTAAATGATTCTTTTCCCTTAGATGTCTTGCTCCCCCTGAATCTAGCATGGGATACTGGGAGAAGATAGGGAACAGAAAATCAGAGCTGAAAAGATATAAAAGAACAGAGCTTAATGCAAATAAGCACACATGAACATGTCTTTCCCCCAAAAATACATGTGGCATCTCTCCTCTTGAACACCAAGCATCTGGGATCCTTGAGAAATACTTTCTATTTGAGTATTCTCTCCCCCTGGAGATCTCTTTCTCCCCCTTAATACTCTCTCTCTCTCTAATGTGATCTCTCTGAGTGATAAGCTTTGATGTGATCTCTCTCTCCCCCTTTGACATCAATTTCCAAGAAGGGTCTTCTGGAATTTGTTGTGAATGGGTTTGGTCCTTGAGTCACAACACAAAGTACTAGATAAAATTTGTGATGCTTGTAGAGGACAAGATTCATTGAGTGGAGCTGGATCAGAAGAATCACAGAATAAGTGGCAAACTGTTTTTCCTGTTGTGAAATCGGTGGCACCGAGTGGTATGCTTCGGTTGTACCGGAAGGATTCGGTTGGACCGAAAACAACAAATCGGTGAAACCGAGTTCATCACAGAGAAAATCTTGTCACCTCAGCTCACTAGACTAGAAAGAGCTCACAAAGATTTGCAAGGAATTAACAGAATGATTTGCAATGAATTGGATGCAGGAAATGCAGAACAACTTAAAAGAAAAGAAAGAAATCTAGATGAAGTTTTTTTTGAAAGGGGAAACAAATATGCATGAGACAAATGCAAAAACACAGATAAGAACACGAGAGAACTTCATCTAGAGATGGTCGGTGACAAAGTCACCTATGTTGGAGTATATTGACTTAGGAGTCAAGTGAGATCACTTGATCATAGGTCATACTCATCGTTTAAGCTCAAAATGGGGTTCCCATTTTTCGTTTAAGCATCTTGATGTATTCACATCTTGTCGAGTTGCTTTAGCTCATGACTCGGAGTAAAGCTTCTCTAAGATGGAATAACATACCTTGGTTGGTGGTGTTGACCATGTAGTTGAACTTGTGTGGATTGCTCAAGGTTGATGTAGCTCATTAAGAGTTGGGAGCACCACTTGGGAAAACCACCTAGGGAGCACTTGTGCTTTCACCAGGGTAACTCCTATCTTCGCGAGGCTGCTGTCACCATTGCGTGGGTTTTGGGGTCTATCATCACAACGCTCCTCTCCATGCAAGAAATCTGGCCAAGACAATAGCCAGGGACAAGCCAGTGAGTACTTTTGAATGTACTCGCAAACATTATGAACACAGGTATAATATAACAAATGATAATCATGCTCTAAAATTGTCTGTGTTTGCAACGTCAGTCACGAAATAACAATCCATGATGCACGCAAGCAGGATTATTTATATACAACATGAATATGCAATAATGGAGTAGAAATAGAATGCACCGATCGAATTATGCAAGCGGCGCCTCGAAAGGATAATAATTTAAAGCATGCCTCGATCGAGGCGTCAGAGCGACACCACATAAAGGGCTTATAAATAATAGAAATAACAAGCATGCCACAGTCGAGCGTTTGAGCGACACCACATAAAGGGCTTATAAATAAAAGAAAGAACAAGCATGCCACAGTCGGGCGTCTGTGCGACACCACATAAAGGGCTTATAAAAGTAACAAGCATGCCGCAGTCGGGCGTCTGTGCGACACCACATAAAGGGCTTATAAGAAAATAATCACAGTGAATATCCAGGAGGTAGAACCGTCCCAGGGATACTCAATAATTCAAATACTGTAAATGCTTAGTCCATAATAACAATAATCATAACCATCGTGAGTCACAAGTCACGATCCATGTTCTGGTTTAGCAATTTTTCCTCCGAAGACCGACACTAAGACCGACACTTGACCCATCCCAGACTGTAGTCCTTAACCATGGACACGACTATTCGAATAGATATAACCTCTGTAGAGGGTGTACTCTTTACCCACAAGTAACAGAATCCTTTAGTCCATCGGGACTAATTCCATTTACGGTCTTTTAGTTGAAAACACACCTGACCGCACACACCAGCCTAACTCACCAGTGTCTGGAATCACCCATGACACCCATTAAGCAAAACTCTAAGTGGGGAGGCTACAACCTCGATTAGCATGGGATCACAAAATTTATAACGCGCGCAAACTAGGGGAGCTACCCCCTCGGCTACAACCGAAAACACCCATGCCCCGGACGGGTGGCATGCCTACCGGATGCAGCGGTATCTTCCACCATGGCCTCTCTCATGCGGTGTGTGCTAGGAAGGGGTTGACAACTTACTGAACCGTACCCTACCTATGGCAGGGACAAGTGGTAGTACGAAACAAGTATGGGGGTTACTGGAACAAGACTCGATCTATGGTCGACCCACGAGGTTTAAGTATTCCCTGCATGATTAGCAGAACAAGTATATTTCAACCGGCAGACAGAATCACCACTCATCATACCTCATCATGCCATTCCGGACACAACCGTCTCGACGAGGAACTAGAGGTGAGCTCGTGTCTACCCAAGACAGAGACTTTCCCGGCTTCCTTCCAGTAGGCATGAAAGGTATACGAGGGTGACTACTATCACAAACATATCAAACTCCAATAGCATGACGTCATCAATATGCACTCATGAGTATGATCATATCATCACATAAAATAAAGGACACTCCGTGTCAAGGTGGTGTTGTAACCGTATCAAACAACACACGACAATATTATGCCAGGGTTCATAATGCTTGCCTTCATGTTGTGGAGAGGCAGGGTGCATTCGAAAACTTTTGAAAGTTTTCTTCTCTCTCCAACAATCCTATTTTGAAAAATTCCAAATAACACATAGTTTCAAAACAGTAAAAAAAGTTGTTTGGAATTTTTTTCAAATAAATATGAAAATAAACTTGACAAACTTTGAGAAACAACAGAAAAAGAATCAAATCATTTGGACTTATATTTAAAAAGTTATAGCCAGTCAAACTTCAGTCAAAATCTGTTTCTAATTAAAACAGAAAAAGAAAAACGGTTCGGAGAGAATACGTTTTCGAGACGGAGGAGACGTACTTCTGGGGTTACGCCTCAACTTAAACCAGCGCGGGCCGGCTCAGGGTCACTGACAGTGGGTCCCTCGGGCCCACTGGTCAGGTTTGACCAGTCGCCCGCGCCCTCTTTCTCCTCTGGCCGAGCCGAGACGGGGCTCCGGCGATCACCGTCGATGAACGGAGGCTCCCCGTGGGGTTCTGAGGGCGGGGATGGATCTGCCAGTCCAGGGCGGTCCTCCCGATGGTCGACAGGCTGGCGGGGACGAAGGGAGTCGCCGTCGGCGAGCTCTGCGGCGGAGGAGGCTTCGGGAGGAATTGGGGGTTTGGGCTACGGTGGCTCCCGGTCGAGGCTGAGGGGTTGTGTGGCTCCGCACGATCAAGGAGAGTCGGGTGGTGGTGCTGGATGGACGGGGGAGGGCCTGCTCGCAACGAACGGAGCCGGAGCGTGGCGGCGGCCGAACTGGCCGGAGGCGAGGAAGACGGCCTCCCTCCGTCGATTGCGGGCTAGGGGAGCTCTAGAGGGATGGCCTGAGGTCGCCTGGGTGCCTGGTCGAGCTCGGGGTGTCCTCTTATAGGTGGTCGAGGTCGGCTCCACGGTGGCCGGGGATAAGATCGGCAAACTGATGTTCTATAGCCAGGGGGCGCGTGGCGATGGCTGGCGGGGTTTGGCAGCGCGAATGGATGAGCTTGAGCTGTTCCAAGGGCAGCTGGCGCGCTGGAGTGGCTCGGGCGGCGCCGTCCATGGCAGAGGCCTGCTGCGGCCGTCGGCGGCTTGCGGTGGTGGCGTTAGGGGCGCCAGAGGGGCCAGGCGGCTTTGGGGCGAGGAGGGTCGGGCGCGTTGGTTGGGAGCGGGAAGCGATCAGAACGAGCGCGGGGAGGCGGCAGTGGGACGCGGCGACTCGGTGCATGCACGTGCAAAACGTGCGCTCTGGGCGCGCCCAGCGCACGCACGCCAGGTGCTCGACGCAATGCCAGCGCGTGCTAGAGGGCTTGGATGAGGCTGGGGATTAACAGGTCTAGGTTAGAGTTTGCAAGGAGATTAGTGGACATGGTGGTTTGGTCAGGGGATCAAGTCCACAATGCAAACTAAAAACCAAGCCAAAACTGGCCATGCACACAAGGTGTTTGGCAGAATGCCATGGTCTTCTAGGTATCTCTTGGGTGGCCAAAATCTCTAGATCCTAGTCTCTTTAGATGATGAAGAGGTTGGCAAGATTAGTTTGTCAAAAACAAAAACTTGTTAGTGCAAGTTTTTGAGAAAACCAATTCTGGACAGAAAGTAAAGGGCATAGTTTCATGGACCAAAAATACTCCAATGGGTCCACTCTCCTGGACTTTTTGTAGGGTGGACTATAAGCAGGAGAAAGATCACGGGCACTAGAGCAAAACAAAATATAGTTGCAGTACAAAACACCAAGCTGGACCAGAATGAAGATGAGGATGATTTGCTCAAATTTTTCAAAGAACATCAATGGGTTTTTGCATAAAGTTGAATTATACACTACTACCAACATCCCCTAATTTTGGTGGGAGTTTTAAAGAAATATCAAATGGTTGTAGTGCAAAAGAGGCTCTAAAAACTTATGAGAACCCATTTTAAAGGAATAAAGCTCAGGAAAAATAATTGCAGAAATAATTCCATTGATAAAAAGAAATGGCCTTAGTAAGATACACAAGTCCCACAATATCTTTGAAAGGTTCCCACCTAGAAGGAAAAACTCAAGGAAAATCATAAGGACAGAGTGATCTGAATTTAAAAGATAAACCAGAAAATAAAAAATTTAATTTCCTGGCGAAATTTTAAATTAATAAATAATGGTTAAAATTTTGGGGTGTTACAACACTACCCCCCTTAAGAAAAATCTCGTCCTCGAGATTTGCTAAAAGTTGTTTTGAACAAATATTACTCTTACCAAAAAAAGATAATCATCCTACTTATGTAATAAAATGTGACTACAGTGAGAGGGCAATAAGTGGTGTAAAACTACAGTGTGGAACACTGGCGCTGCGTGGAAAAAAATCCATGGTTTGGAGAAAACGAGAGATTTCTAAGTTGGATACAGTAAATTTAGAATAAATTCTAAATTTCTAAAATATGCTGGTCGTACCCGAGAGTACAGTGCTCCCTCTGGCTGATAGGTGGACCCCGGTCCACTGTCAGTCTCTTCTTCTACCTCTGGCTCTCTCTTCTTCCTCTCTCCCGCGCGTTTTCCCGTGCTTTCTCCACCGGCGATGTCTAGCGCGTAGGGCATCTAGGCCGTACTGCGCTAGTGCGTGGCATGCTAGCCTGCCGGTGCAGCGTGCACTCACCTCACTGGCCAGTGCGCTGTCGGCACTGCTCGCGGATTCGCCTCTGAACACCGGCGATCAAGCGACGAGCGGCGCTGGTGGACCTCGCCCACCGTACATCGATCTCGAGCTATAAAATGACCGTGGTGCTCCTTTCTTCTTCCTCACACCTGACCTCGCTTCTCCTTCTCCTTCCTTCTCCCCCATTTCTGTTTGCAGGAGCTCGGGACGAGGCGCTAATGGCGGAGGTGATGCTGGACTGGTGCATGATCCTGGTGTGCGGAGGGCTGGCGGCATTGTTGGGGCTCTCCGTGCTCCTGTGCGCGATGATCCTTGATGATCGTCCTGATGCTGCTGTTCGAGTGTTAGCTCTATGCGGTGGCGGCGACCATGAGGATTAAGTTCAGTGTCTGGTGCTAACTGTTGTCAGTGTGCTGGAGGCAACTTACCCCCAAATGATTTTCCACAACTCTCTCCTTCAGAGACTGTGGTGTGCTAGGGAGGTGATCGGTTAGGTGCAACATGTGCATGTGGATTTGCAATTAGTGCACGTGGTCGAGTGGTTATGTTTGTGAGTCTGCTGTTATGGTGCTCCATGAATAAAAATCTATGTCGTGAAGAGATATATGTTGCAACAACTCATGGAAAGAAAATCTCACTTCAAAATTTACTGAGAGTGAAAACAGTTAATCAAAATTAACAGCAGTAGAAACTACTCGCATTAATTGAAACCAAATATTTAATTAATCTCACAATTCTAGGACACAATGCTTAAGTTGCAACACATACATAAATGCCGGAACAATGAACATAGCAGTGACGTCTACAATGAAAACGGTAAATGGACAGGGTCCTGAGAAAACGTCTCTGGTACTGGGGCACACTCTTCTTCTATCGGGGAAAGCGGATTGACTAGTCAATGGATGCGCCTCTCCTGGTCGGGCCTCAGTGGTCTGCCAATGGCGATCTGTGGATTTAAATCAGCGAGGCTCTGGAGATAACCCATTACTCGCTGGGTCAAATGCTCTTGAGCGATGACATACTGGGCAAGGTTGGCCAGTACTGGATCTCTCTCAATTCATCCACCGGGAAAAGATTCTACTTCTCCGGGTGCTGCATGACTCGGAAAGTAATAATACCCTCGTTCGCTGGCATAGGGTACCGCAAATCAAAGGCGAACAAGCGCTTCGTACGCAGCAGCTTCTATGGCTATATGCGGAGTCGGCATAGATTTCCCCACGAAGGAGACTTCCGTTGGGTCTTGGTTTGGGTTTGCGGGAAGGATGTGCACCACTGCCCAATATTTCAAGGTGGAGGGGGTGATCCTCGATTTGAGCAACTCGTATTGGGGAGGATGGATAGCACTCATGGTACTGTAGGTAAAGTCTCATAATACTTTAACAAATCTACCTGGGGTGGCATCCGGGGTTCTTAGATAAATACTAGGGCTTGGCATGGCAAAGAAATGGATGTGAGTGTTGTGCACAAGGTGAGGGGTACTTGGCAAGGTCACGGGGTGGCCTTTTATATAGCATTGGGGCCGGGTTATTTACCGCGGTGAGGGGCAACTAGATTGTCGGTTCTGCTCTATGGGGTCGGGGTCAATGCTACAGATACACATATCCCACAAAAGTGATGTATTACTGTGGGTGCCGTCGGGGTGGTTTTTGGTAGCTATGCCCGGAATTAAAAATGTAACCGCATGCCAACATACTTATGCATGGCTACTATTCAAAACAGAGGCACACAAGCAGGCTGTATTAATTATGGGGATACATGATCACATAATTACAGGGCGTAGAAATACTAAGGCTCGGTACTACTCGAGTGACTTAGTCTACCTCGTTAATATCTAAGCCGGCGTGCCTTGTGGACGTCGAGGCTTCTCCACGGGTTTCACCGTCGGGGTTAGCTGGATGGAGTTGAGGGGCTGCAGGGTCGGGGTAGCGATGATGACCATCGCGGGGGTTGTTGGCCACAATCCCGTTGGAGCGTGTTCCCAAAAGGCGACGAAGCACTTCTGGGGACACCAAAGTATTTTGGTCGATAGCTGGGGCAGATCTCAAGGACTCGGTCGGTTGTCCGAACAGCACGACTGGGTTGTCGGCATCGGGCTTATCTTCTCCTCTTGCCGGGGCTCGGCGAACCAGTTCTCGACGAGCTGCGATCAGATCAAGGGTGATTTGATCGAACAGTTCCTCTAGTGCACTTACATAGCGCACCAGATGCAACAATGCAGGATCCGTCTCGTGATCTCCGTTGGCAATCTGGGGTGGCCTACCATACCCTTCACGACTGGGGTAGTAGTAGAACGAGCGACAGTTAACTCTGGGCGACAAGTGCCGGAGTTGAACTATAGCCTCTCGAGCAGCTAGTTGGATGGCTTGTGGTTCAAAGGAAGTTGTCCTTCCGGTGAACCTGTAGGGGTGTTCTGGTGATAGACCCCTACCATAGACGTGCACAGTGGCCCAGAATTGACGGCTCTCACCGCTCATGGGTCCTTGGTACACAACATATTCTAGGGGCTCTTCTAATGCAAAGGCACGGCGGGTGAGGTTTGCGAGCACGGTCACAAAACTTCCAAGGTTGGTTGCTGTGGTCGCATTGTGCACGATGGGTCCGGGCATTATGTCTCGGTTTGGGAAGAGGCTTTGCTGTGCTGAGTTGAGGCTAGCGTGCCCTTCTTATAGAAAAAAAGGGGACAGAGTCTTCCTTCGCACGCTGGCAAAAGAGACTATTTAGGCGTAGGTCACTGGCGCGTGATCGACATGCTAGGTTAATAGGTTGGGCACCGACTGCCAAAAGGTGCCGGAATCAGTGTGTGGCTATCTTACACGAGAAGCTTGGTCGGGGTTAGGTTACGGTCTGGTGGGTTGGTTAACCTAGGTTTATCGACCTGGCTAAGATAGGATTAGCCAATGGTCAACCTGGCTCTGATACCAAGGTTGTCAGGACCGGATTTTTGGGATATCAATTTCCCAGAAAATGGCCCTTGTGCTCACCAACCCCAGGATTACTATTAGCTAATGAGGCACCAACTTGATACAGAAATTCCAAGCACAATACAAAATGTGTAGTACAAGACCATTCTAGCCTATGAGTACAACAATTGGTTTCTAGTGGCTGATGGCGGAAGCGGCTTGTGGTTCATCTGCGTCTATGGGATTCCATTTCCCACAAAAACAGCTGAACAGGGTAACTCCTATCTTCGCGAGGCTGCTGTCACCATTGCGTGGGTTCCGGGGCTATCACCGCAACACTCCTCTCCATGCAAGAAATCTGGCCAAGACAATAGCCAGGGACAAGCAAGTGAGTACTTTTGAATGTACTCGCAAACATTATGAACACAGGTATAATATAACAAATGATAATCATGCTCTGAAATAGTCTGTGTTCGCAACGTCAGTCACGAAATAACAATCCATGATGCACGCAAGCAGGATTATTTATATACAACATGAATATGCAATAATGGAGTAGAAATAGAATGCACCGATCGGGTGTCTGAAGCGACGCCTCGAAAGGATAATAATTTAAAGCATGCCTCAGTCGGGCGTCTGAGCGACACCACATAAAGGGCTTATAAATAATAGAAATAACAAGCATGCCACAGTCGAGCGTTTGAGCGACACCACATAAAGGGCTTATAAATAAAAGAAAGAACAAGCATGCCATAGTCGGGCGTCTGTGCGGCACCACATAAAGGGCTTATAAAAGTAACAAGCATGCCGCAGTCGGGCGTCTGTGCGACACCACATAAAGGGCTTATAAGAAAATAATCACAGTGAATATCCAGGAGGTAGAACCGTCCCAGGGATACTCAATAATTCAAATAATGTAAATGGTTAGTCCATAATAACAATAATCATAACCATCATGAGTCACACGTCATGATCCATGTTCTGGTTTAGCAATTTTTCCTCCGAAGACCGACACTAAGACTGACACTTGACCTATCCCAGACTGTAGTCCTTAACCATGGACACGGCTATTCGAATAGATATAACCTCTACAGAGGGTGTACTCTTTACCCACAAGTAACAGATTCCTTTAGTCCATCGGGACTATTTCCATTTACGGTCTTTTAGTTGAAAACACACCTGACCGCACACACCAGCCTAACTCACCAGTGTCTGGAATCACCCATGACACCCGTTAAGCAAAACTCTAAGTGGGGAGGCTACAACCTCGATTAGCATGGGATCACAAAATTTATAACGCGCGCAAACTAGGGGAGCTACCCCCTCGGCTACAACCGGAAACACCCATGCCCCCGGACCAGGTAGCATGCCTACCGGATGCAGCCGGTATCTTCCACCATGGCCTCTCTGTACGGTGTGTGCTAGGAAGGGGTTGACAACTTACTGAACCGTACCCTACCTATGGCAGGTGCAAGTGGTAGTACGAAACAAGTATGGGGGTTACTGGAACAAGACTCGATCTATGGTCGACCCAGGAGGTTTAAGTATTCCCTGAATGATTAGCAGAACAAGTATATTTCAACTGACAGATAGAATCACCACTCATCATACCTCATCATGCCATTCCGGACACAACCGTCTCGACGAGGAACTAGAGGTGAGCTCGTGTATACCCAAGACAGAGACTTTCCCGGCTTCCTTCTGGTAGGCATGAAAGGTATACGAGGGTGACTACTATCACAAACATATCAAACTCCAATATGATGAAGTCATCAATATGCACTCATGAGTATGATCATATCATCACATAAAATAACGGACACTCCGTGTCAAGGTGGTGTTGTAACCATATCAAACAACACATGACAATATTATGCCAGGGTTCAGAATGCTTGCCTTCAAGTTGTGGAGAGGCAGGGTGCATTCCAAAACTTTTGAAAGTTTTCTTCTCTCTCCAACAATCCTATTTTGAAAAAATTCCAATTAACACATAGTTTCAAAAGAGTACAAAAAAATTGTTTGGAAAAATTTTCAAATAAATATGAAAATATACTAGACTAAATTTGAGAAACAACAGAAAAAGAATCAAATCATTTGGACTTATATTTAAAAATTTATAGCCAGTCAAAGTTCAGTCAAAATATGTTTTTAATTAAAACAGAAAAAGAAAAACGGTTCGGAGAGAATTCATTTTCGAGACGGAGGAGACGTACTTCTGGGGTTACACCTCCAGTTAAACCAGAGGGCCGGCTCAGGGTCACTGACAGTGGGTCCCTCGGGCCCACTGGTCAGGTTTGACCAGTCGCCCGCGCCCTCTTTCTCCTCTGGCCGAGCCGAGGCGGGGCTCCGGCGATCGCCGTCGACGAACGGCGTCTCCCCGCGGGGTTCTGAGGGCAGGGATGGATCCGCCAGTCCAGGGCGGTCCTCCCGGTGGTCGACGGGCTGGCAGGGACAAAGGGAGTCACCGGCGATGAGCTCTGCGGCGGAGGTGGCTTCGGGAGGAATTGGGGGTTTGGGCTACGGTGGCTCCCGGTCGAGGTTGAGGGGTTGGGTGGCTCCGCACGATCAAGGGGAGTTGGGTGGTGGTGCTGGATGGACGGGGGAAGGCCTGCTCGCGACGAACAGAGCCGGAGCATGGCGGCGGCCGAACTGGCCGGAGGCGAGGAATACGGCCTCCCTCCGTCGATTCCGGGCTATGGGAGCTCTAGAGGGATGGCCTGAGGTCGCCTGGGTGCCTGGTCGAGCTCGGGGTCTCCTCTTATAGGTGGTCGAGGTCGACTCCGCGGCGGCGTGGATAAGAACGGTGAACCACCATTCTGTAGCCAGGGGGTGCGTGGCTATGGCTGGCGGGGTTTGGCAGGGCGAATGGATGAGCTTGAGCTGCTCTAGGGGCAGCTGGCGCACTGGAGTGGCTCGGGCGGCGCCGTCCATGGCAGAGGCCTGCTGCGGCCGTCGGCGGCTTGCGGTGGTGGCGCTGTGGGGCGCCAGGAGGGGGCCAGGGCGGCTCTGCGGCGAGGGAGGGGTCGGGGAGAGTTGGTTGGGAGCGGGAAGGGATCAGAGCGAGCGCGGGGAGGCGGCAGTGGGACGCGGCGACTCGGTGCATGTGCGTGCAAAACGTGCGCTCTGGGCACGCCCAGCGCACGCACGCCAGGTGCATGAGCAATGCCAGCGCGTTCTAGAGGGCTTGAATGAGGCTGGGGATTAACAGGTCTAGGTTAGAGTTTGCAAGGAGATTTGTGGACATGGTGGTTTGGTCAGGGGATCAAGTCCACAATGCAAACTAAAAACCAAGACAAAACTGGCCATGCACTCAAGGTGTTTGGCAGAATGCCATGATCTTCTAGGCATCTCTTGGGGTGGCCAAAATCTCCAGATCCTAGTCTCTTTAGATGATGAAGAGGTTGGCAAGATTAGTTTGTCAAAAACAAAAACTTGTTAGTGCAAGTTTTTGAGAAAACCAATTCTGGACAGAAAGTAAAGGGCATAGTTTCATGGACCAAAAATACTCCAATGGGTCCACTCTCCTGGACTTAAGGGTTTTGTAGGGTGGACTATAAGCAGGAGAAATATCACGGGAACTAGAGCAAAACAAAATATAGTTGCAGTACAAAACACCAAGCTGGACCAGAATGAAGATGAGGATGAATTGCTCAAATTTTTCAAAGAACATCAATGGGTTTTTGCATAAAGTTGAATTATACACTACTACCAACATTCCCTAATTTTGGTGGGAGTTTTAAAGAAATATCAAATGGTTGTAGTGCAAAAGAGGCTCTAAAAGCTTATGAGAACCCATTTTAAAGGAATAAAGCTCAGGAAAAATAATTGCAGAAATAATTCCATTGATAAAAAGAAATGGTCTTAGTAAGATACACAAGTCCCACAATATCTTTGAAAGGTTCCCACCTAGAAGGAAAAACTCAAGGAAAATCATAAGGACAGAGTGATCTGAATTTAAAAGATAAACCAGAAAATAAAAATTTTAATTTCCTGGCAAAATTTTAAATTAAATCATGGTTAAATTTTTGCGGTGTTACAATCGGCGCCATTGGCGTAAGGTGTAGCAAGGGCGAGGAAGCAGAAGAAGGAGAGAAGCGGGAAGAGATGGACTGCGGGGGCTCTCGCCCGTCCGTACTCATAGTCCGGAGGAGGCCAACCGTCGGCCTCCACGATCACAGGTAATAATGACCCATTCCAGCATGCAGGGACTTGTCAAGTCGAGTGGTTGCCGAGGCAGCGTGGGGAAGCGGAGACGCCCACGTCCAATCAACCGCCACGCGGCGCACAAGGCCGCAGGCTGATGGGGCCCGCGGCATTCCGCACTTGCCCCTTCGCTTCTCCGCTAAGCCAAGTCCGAGCGCACCTTGGAGCCGGGGGCTACTGTCGGCGTCCTGGGAACGGGGGTCCCTAGACTTGCCTGCCTGCGGCCTACGGCGTGGCTCAAGTGGTGGCCCAGTACGACCCATCTTCATCAACGCAAGACTCAAGACCCTTGCGAGGGGCCAAGCCTCGCGGGGCGGACGACACAAGACTTCCACAGGAGCGGCCTCGCCAAGCAGGCTCGCGAGGAGGCGGAGAGATCAAGGCAGGGTACCTTGCGAGGTACTCGTGACGCAAGCCATGACGATCGAGACCAGGCGGGCGCCGGCCTGTGCAGTGTCCTTGTTTCCTCTTTGGTGCAAAGGGGGCAAGCACAGACGTGGAGTACCGAGGCATCATGCAAAGGTTGTCATTTCGTTGCAACGAGACCAAGACCAGCGGAGCGGTAGGATGGAGGTCACCGTGGAGCCCAAGACGGCGTCATCACCAGTGCTTTTGGCAGCCGAAGACCAACTTTAGTCAGGATAACTTGTACTAGATGTTCCCCTTCAAAATGGCCGTTGTTGGCGCCCTTCCCGCTCAATATTTGGGAAGAGGACCAGGGCCTCTATAAATAGAGCTAGCCACCACCGTAGACGGACAGATCTAATAGAGCCCTAGCCGGAAAGAGAGAGGCGATCGGACTCATCCAAGCAGTTCATCGCACCAGCTCAAGAACACCTCTCGCGAGGTTGTTCTTCCCATGTACTGTTCATCATCAGCCCCTGAGGCAATCCACCACACCACACACTGGAGTAGGGTATTACACCACAGCGGTGGCCCGAACCAGTATGAATCTTGTGTCCCTTGTGTTGCTCATCGTTTTCAGCTTAGATCTCATGAGGCGATCGGACGTAGATCGATAGGGGAGAGATCTTCGTGCACACCCCAGAGTTTGGACCTTAAGGGTCTGCCGGAACCCAACATCCGACAGACAGTCGGCAAGTCCTCGTGCTAAGGCCCCATAGGACCAGCGCACCAGAATAGCAAACGCCGCGGATGAAGAATAACGTAGATTGGAAGGATCCAATCCGAAGACACACGAACATAGATGAACATCAACAAGATCCGAGCAAATCCATCAAAGATAGATCCACCGGAAACACACCTCCACACGCCCACCAACGATGCTAGACACACAGCTGAAACGGGGGCTGGGCGGGAGACCTTTATTCCATCTTCAGGGAGCCGCCACCGTTTCCTCTTCCTGAGCAGAACATAAACCCTAACAAAACTGAAAGGAACGACTAAAAATGAAGCCCTTCCGCCGGCCCTTGGCAGGATCCACCACGCCTCCATGGTCCTAGGGCCACCGGAGACGAGGCGGACCTGCGTCAGTGCCTAATAATAAAGGGGACTTTGTTGGTTTCAGTTCCATCGCTTCCACCTCTTCCAGCCATATATATTTGTGTTGATATCAGTACAAATTCATGTTTAATTTCAGTAAATAATTCATGACTAGAAAAAAATAGCATGCAACAATCTAGCATAGTAGATGAACAAAAAAAAACATGCACAACAACATCGCACATGCAACAACAATTAGGGACTTGAACAAATCATGATGGACATACTGTTCGTTAGCTGCTGCATGAGCGACGTTGTTTATGGGGATGTTGGCGAAGATCTATTGCCGACAGTGTTGTACACAACGATGAGTGGCACCGTCTGACTTAGAACCCATGGTGACGAATTTTAGGAGTCGCGCAAAGTGCTTCCTAAATACCTAATTCATCATCTCCCGGTGCAGGATCGCAAGGACAAACGGTTCCGAAGACCTGCTCTCCCGCACGCCGTTGCACGCCGACATTTGGGCTGGATTGGACTACGGTGGTGGTGCAAATTGCGAGATGAGGCAAATCCAAGGTGTTTTTGTTATATCTTTGGCCGCTACCAGTGGCAATATATATAATAGGACCAAAGGTGTTATCGTGTCGCAATCACGATCTCAAACTGACTTGATTTCTAAGTTATATACTTTTCGGTCAAGAAATAATTATCATGTCTACCAAGACATCAGAAAATTAAACGGCAAAAGGAAGTTGCGCCCCCGCATGCCGTGCGCGCCACCCCGACCTCGACCCAAGCCAGATAAGGCGAGGCGAGCGAGCGAGCGCGTGTGGTCTTTTATTTCTCTCCTTCACACATCACTAGTGTAGTGTAGAGAACCCACTATATAAAGAAGTCTCACACCTTCTCAACTTTCTGGGGTGGTACTAAACTTTAGAACCATTACTTTCCATTTATTTATGGGCCTAGTTAAGATTTCAGAAAATCTACATGGGCTAGGCCCATTATTTCTAACAACCCCCACCAGATCTTAAATACCCATTTAGAGATTTTTGCTAAAAAACCCATTTAGAGATTTACCTTTTCTCACTGCTTCTTTAATATGCTAGTGTTTCAACAGATACTGTTAAGTTTAATTTTTGTCTAGAGCTTTAAGTTACACACATCCACAACTTGACAATGGACTATACCTTGAATTGCTATTTTTTGTGTGAACAGGTTTTACTCGAAGTCTTCACCATTACCTGGCACCTGGCCGCCAGTAGGCTACCCCGTGGTTTAGAGCGTATACGTCATACTCCCTGGTCTATTTGTGAGCTTATTAGAGATCAGCCAAGTCTCATAGACTTCGGTGTTTACAGTCGAAGCTCATATAGGCGCGTTCTTTCAAGATTGCTTTGTAGGACATCACTTTGCAAGTCATAGCCAACATGAACACATTAAGACATGTTCCAACCTTCCTTACAGCTATGAGGTTTTTATATCTTCACATAGAGACAGTCACATATTACTCTCCTCAGTTAACCAATAGTTTGTTCTTCCTAGGTCGTAATTCATGGAATCTTCGATCACAAAGGTTGGGTTACTACTAAGGTATAACATCTATAAGTCTCATACCTATCTTCCTCGATGCATTATCTACCACATTTCTTGATAGTCCCTTTGAAAAGGGATCTACCATATTTTTGTTTGTTTGAATATACGTAACAGTTATCACTCAGGAGTTTCTCAACTTCGCGACAAACTTCAAACGCCTCTTCACATGTCTTGTTGACTTCGCATTATCCTTAGAATTGTTCACTTTTAGCGATAACAGTTTGGTTGTCACGAATAGTCCGTACAGTTTTTTCAATAAGGTACCCCACTCACACCACTACAAAGAGGGTCTCATCGGTACATCACACACGTGTCATCGTTATCACTCCTCCCCCCTAGAGGTGTCATCGCCATCCCTAAACCCTAAGAAAATGATACATAATGGAGGGGGTGTACACTTTTTGGACGCACAAACAGATTTACCATAATATAAACATTCAGTTTGGTCTTAACAAATCTCTCCGGGCCATTTGCACCTATACATCTGCGATGATGACCCCGGTCTATATCATTGGTCCCGATACCACCGTAGACTTGACCAGGAAGTCGTTCGAAGATTGTTTGACATGCTCAGGAACCATCCTTACTTCCGAAGGTTCAAGAGTCTTGACAAAGTGGGGCATATCGAGGAATATCGTCTGTCTAAACACCGATGCAAGGGTATACAACTTGCAAATGTGTACTTTCTTGTGGTTCTGTAGGGTAACACGAGCATGTCACGGGTTGATTATGTACACCAAACAATGTTGGATCACCTCGCCATTGAGTTCATGTTGGAAAGGTGCTAATCCGGCCTAAGGAGGTACAAGGAATTTGTAGAGATTGACTGCATGAGATGCTACTGACTACTGTTTCTACTAAGCAAGGCCTCCCTTATTCCCCATGTCGCCCATTCCAACTGATTTGGAAGCACATTCTTCATTGGCTTCTATTTCGAGTCTCTGAACTAGTATTCCCCCTTTTCCCATCGAGGAGCAACCTGTTTGATTGTGGCAAAGAAGTGTGGCTAGTATGTACCATCTCCATGTTACTACTTGCATAAGGATGGGACTATATATATATATATGCAGCCACGACAAACAACGTGGTGTGCGCTTGGAGGTTGTTGGGTCAGTACTATCTTGCATTGGTTTCATGTCATAACCTTCCGTAAAGAATGGCCGGACCAAGCACTTCTATTGTTTTATAAGTAGAACAACAGCGTTAAGGTGGATTACCCTAATCCTGATTAATAATTTTTTAGTTTACTATTTGATTAATTATTTCAACTTATTTAGATAAAATAAAATATAGAACAATTAAGCAAGCACCAATTGATCCGAGTGAAGTGCATCGTGCATGTCCTCGAATTATGAAAAGTGCTATCCAGGTCCTCGAAGATCCTCCAAGTGGGACGGAGCGGATCTTCCTCTGACGGTTCTCTAACTCTTTCTTAAAATTTCTTGCGTTCTTGCAGTACTGGTGCCCGTTAGCTAGGCAGCGGGACCGCGACATGCTAGTTACAATGATGTCACCAAAAAATTGAATCATTCTTTAAAAATGTTTTGAAAAAACACCTTTAAATATGTGTTTTTATGAAAAGGAAAAATAAAATAGCTTGAATGATTGTTCCCTGCACAACTACTTTTTCATCGGATGAGACCGTGAATCTGAATTAGGTCCTCACAAATGCCATTGAGGTATAAGAAGTGTTATGTAATGCCATCTGAGCATGTTAAAACATCGCCCGTTGCAACGCACTGGCATTTGTACTAGTCAAAGATAAAATTATCAGGGTGCACCATCCTTCGGATACCTAAGTGTTTACAGCAAAAGAAATCGATATAATAGGAGCCCGCAGGCCCATTGGGTTAATTGTTGTACATTACTTCCTCCGTCAGGAATTATTTGGACCGAGCGGCGGCGCCGGGCTTCCACAGGGTCCCCTGTTGCGCCAGCAAGACCAGGTGGCGACTAGGGTTCCCCCACCCCCGATCGCTCGCAGGAGCGACGCATGAGGGGAGGGGAGGGCGGTATGTAATCTGGTATCTAGTCCATCACGATGAGATTGTGCAAACTACTATTTTCTTTTGTTAGATCAGTTCACTCCTTTTTAGAATTGGTTGACTGCATAATCAAGATCAATTGAAGTGTAACATGTTATGCTTTACAAAATCTGGAGTAAAAGACCAACTTTGGCATGATTGTTGGTCGTAGAGCTACATCTATTTAATATAATATAAATATAGTTATCTTTTCATTGCCAAATAGCAGTCACTAGTTTACAGAGGGAGTACATCTTATGTTTTATCCTTTTGTTATACATTTCATACTTGAGCAGGATGTTGTTTGAAGATTGTTTGACATGCTCACGAACAACCCTTACTTCCGAAGGTTCCGGAGTCTCGACCAAGTGGAACATATTGAGGAGTATCGTCTCTCTAAACACCGACCTTGGCATATACAACTTGCAGCTGTGTACTTTCATCTGGTTCCGTAGGATAACACGAGCATGTCACAAGTTGATTATGTACAACAAATAGTGTTGGATCACCTTGCGATTGAGTTCATGTTGGTAATCTCAATTAATCCCACCTAAGGAGGTTTAAGAAAATTGTAGAGATTGACTGCACGAGAGGCTATTGTGTCTACTGAGCAAGGCCTCCCTTATTTCCCATGTCTCGCATTCCTACTGATTTTGGAAGAACATTCTTCATTGGTTTCTATCTCGAGTCTCCGAACAAGTATTACCCTTTTTTTCCCACCGAAGAGCAACCTATTTGATTGTGGCAAAGAAGTGTGGCTAGTATGTACCATCTTCATGTTACTACTTGCATAAGGATGGGACAAGTAATATATGCAGCCATGGCAAACAACATGGTGTGCACTTGGAGGTTGTTGGGTTAGTACTATCATGCATTGGTTTCATGTCATAACCTTCTGTAAAGAACGGACGGACCAAATGCTTTTATCGTTGTTGCTTTAAGAAGTACAGTACGCTAGTCCTGATTAATAATTTTTTAGTTTTACCATTTGATTAATTATTTCAACTTCTATAGATAAAATAAAATATAGAATAGTTCAACAAGCACCAATTTATCCGAGTGAAGTGCATCGTAGGTCCTCGAATTATTTCAAAGGTGTCACTTAGGTCATTGAATTACGAAAAGTGCCATCCAGGTCCTCGAAGATCGTTCAAGTGCAATAAGTGTGTACATGTCACCTCTGAAATAGTTCGAGAACCTATATGACAGCACTGAAGTAGTTCAAGGACCTAGAAAACACATATTGCACTACGAGAACTTGTATGGCGATTTTCATAGTTTGAAGACCTAGGATCTACTTCACTCAATTGATCCTAATAAGGACAAACAATGAAAGTGAAACAAATTGGAAGAATATAAAGACTCATGATAACCATCCAGAGGCATCATATTCAACTTTTCATTTGTCATCTCAAAAAATATATATATTGAACTTAAATGACATATAGTGTGATATCTTCTTTGGGTCCCTTCTTTCCGTTAGAAAATACTTGTTTTGAAAAGGAGGTGAAACCTTTAAGCTCTGCATCTTAAAATATAAATACAACTAGTTATATTTTCTTTTCGCATTAACATAATGCGTACTTGTGTATACGCCTCTAGGGACATTTATTTTCCGAATTATTTATGCCTACCACATATACATATTGATACAACCGGCACTGTTGTTTGGAAACGTTATGCGGATCATTGAATTGTTGTTGATTCTCCGTAAAAGAAAACTTGTCGTTGATTGTTGCAATTTGATGTAATTTGTGTTACGGAAACAGCAGGCGGACAGACAAGTAGAAGAAAATTAGGGAACATCATTGGGCACCCGGACGACACACATGGTGTCCAGGAACAACGAACAAGTAGGCAAACATGTCGAGGGATGTTGTTGGTGTATCCCTTGTTAAGGAGCTCGTCCGGGGTTGTATATTGGCCGACCCGGTGTACCGTTGATCATGATTCTTGTTGATGTGCTTGCCAGCAATCCACATATCCACGTGATCCATCGCTCACCAAAACCGGCCTTGGGTAGTACTTCTAGTAGGAATGGCCAATGTACCGAGTCGAACGCCTTTGATATATCAAGCTTGAGCATGATGGCCGGGTCTCGCAGGGTGTGTAGCCTCCGTGGCGTGCATTGGACGAGCATGAAGTTGTCGTGAATCGAACGTCCCCGCACGAAAGCGCTCTGGTGGTTCCCCACAATGGAAGGAAGATCCACGGCAAGCCGCGTGGCCAGAGTCTTGTCAAAGATCTTGATCGCACTATGAACCAAGCTCACCGGTCGAAAGTCGCGAATATCCGCTGCTCCATCCTTCTTGGGCAGCAGGGATACAATCGCCTTGTTGATTGCATGCGGACCTCTCATGTTCCCTTGGTGAAAAGCGTGAAGTGCCCTCATTAAGTCCTCCTTGATTATAGACCAGCAAGTTGCAAAAAACCGTCCCGTGAAGCCGTCTGGACCCGGCGCCTTGTCCATGGGCATGTTCTTCACAACCTTCTCGACCTCCTCCATGGTGAAAGGCTGCTCAAGATGCATCAGATCCACTGTTGGCAGGTTTAGGAGGTCAAGATCAATGGTGTGTGCCCTTCCTAGAGTGCCAGCAATCACATTCCTGTAGTAGTCATCCACATCCATTGCAATTTCATCATGCGTGCTGGCTGTGGTGTCCCCGTTTCGGATTGTCGTGATCATGTTCCTTCTTTGTCGATGGCAAGCGTGTTGGTGGAAGAAGCTTGTGTTTGCATCTCCCTCCCGTAGGGAGAGAATTCTGGATCTTTGCCGCGCGATTGATCGTTCCAGAGAGCAAAGGCCGAGTAACTTCAGCTTCAGAGTGCGCCGCAGATCCCGCTCCTGTGGGGATAGTGCTCTTGTATCCATTGCTTTGTCCAGGCGTGTAATTATCTCCATGGCAATGCCAATCTGCAGTTTGATGTTGCCTATCCAGCGGTCGCTCCACTTCTTCAGCCCCTTTGCCATGGCTCGCAGCTTGAGATCGAGCGTAACATAGGGGCTCTCTTCTCTGGGCACGGAGTTCCACAACTCCTCCACCTTTTGCATAAAACCCTCTGATCTTGTCCAGAATGCCTCAAACTTGAAAAGTTTACCCATGCGCAGATCTGCCTCCATGTCCAGCAAGAGAGGACAGTGGTCCGAAATTGAGGAGCCCAGGGCAGTGAGTTGACACATCGGGTATAGTTCCTCCCAAGATGACGTGGTGAAGACTCGGTCAATCTTCTCCATCGTCGATTGCGCCCGTTCGTTGGACCAAGTATACCTCCGCCCATTCAAATATACCTCCTTGAGCTCGAGGCTGTTGAGCTTTGTACGGAAGCGTCCCATCATCCGCCTGTTCACTAAAGTGTTGTTCTTGTCCTCCAGGTTGACCAATAAGTTGAAATCTCCTATCACCGTCCATGGCCCAGCAATCAGTTCACGGATGTCCACCAATTCCTGAATGAACTCCACTTTTTCATGGTCATGTTGTGGGCCGTAGACCCCTGTCATCCACCATTGTGCCCCTCCCGCGTGCGTGACTAGCGCGGTGAGTGCGTTCGTCGTATAGTGCGGGTTGGATAATTTAACCACGGTTGCATCCCAAGCTAGAAGGATGCCTCCCCTCGTTCTTATCGCGGGCAAGCAGTAGAAGTTGTCCATTTTATTCCCAAGACAGTGGGCGACCACCTCTGCCGATACATGCTCCATTTTCGTCTCTTGGAGACAGACAATGCTCGGTGAAACCGAGTAAACCACCTGAGATATTGCACTCCGACGCGCCGGGGTATTAAGACCCCTCACATTCCACACTAGGGTCTTTAGAGATGGCATACTCATTTTGCAAGCCTACCCGGTGAACCACCATGACCGACCCTAAAGTCGGTCCTCCACGACCATCTTCGTGTCGCCAAGCGGCAAAGCAGAGGCCTCCCATACAAACAAGGCTAGGATTGCCTTGATGTGGCCCTCCGAGAGTGGCTGGTCGAATAGCTGCGCATATGCGTCAAGTGCCTCGTCTGTGATGATTTCCGCTTCATTTGCTAGGCATAGTTTCCGGATCAGCACCCCCTGTTGCTTCGTTGCTGTTGAGCCCCGACCAATGCCCCTAGCGATTCTGGCGCTCCTCCGCGGGTTGGAAACCGGAATTCTCCTCTGCCTCGTACGCCTGTGTGAGACGGCATGGGCTTTGGCTGGTGGGGTCGACAGAACTGGTGTCAGGGCCTTCCTCAGTTGGGCACAAAGCTCATCTACTTGGCTCGCCGGGCTCGCACGGGGCGGCGACGTGCATGGGCTGCCCGATCTGCATGGCGGTCCACCATCCCTGAGTGGACAGGTGGGAGCATCTCGTTCGCTGGAGAGGGAGATGCAGAACATGCTCCCCACCGGTCCGCAGCGTTGGGAATACGTGCCTGAGCTAACTCCTGTGCATCCACTGCATGGGAGCGCGTCCTCGAAAACCGTGTCCACCCAGTCCTCCTCTCGCGCCATTTTGTCGTTTTCCGTATCCAGAACATGGTCACTGGCCCTCTCTGAGCGTGCAGGCGCGTGCCCCGCCATAAGTTTGAACCCCACACCCTCGATTAACGCGCATTCTATGGACCCCACCTGAATCTGCCTGTTGCCGTGTCTTGTAGCCATATCCGTCTCGGTCCGCATCGGATCCCCCACCGCCATCCCATTGGTTAAAAGCATGGCAGGACTGGCTTTTCCCGGCCCGTGCTGCTTCCACCTGCTCAGACAGACCGATGGTGGGGAGCCCAGGTTGTCCTCTGAGACGCAGTCGACTGCCTTGGGCGCCTCCCCGTTTGAACCGCAGGACGACGTCGCGCTGGGCTCTGGCACATGCGTGCCCACAGCACTACGGGCCAGGAGAACATACTGCAAAGCAGAGCGAGGGGGAGGGGCCACCTGTGTGCCTTGGACGCAAGCGGCCACGTCAGAGGGCCCACCATCGTTGTCGGCCCCACTGATGAGTGCCAGGCTCGCAACTCCACCTCCATGCCCAGGGGCAACCCTTCTTTGCACCGGCGCCGGCACCGGCTCCGGCGCCGCGCGACTCGCCGGAAGCGTCCAGCCCCCGCTCCGCCGAGCCACCATGCTGATCCTGCTCGTGGTCATCCTCATTCGACGACGGGGAGGGCGGCGGCGGAGGTGGCGGTGGGGGATGAGGCGTGCCCCCTCCCCTGGAGCCGTCACGCACCGGCGGCGCCAGCTTGATGATCTGAACAGGGTACCACAGCGCCTCCGGTGCCCCATCTACCAACTCTGGTTCCGGCACGTAAAGCATGCGGCGTGCCGGAATTCTTGAAGGATCAGTCGTCATGAGCCAGACATGGAACCCGGACATGTCGAATCTCCGCGCCGTGCGCTCCGCCACCTGAACAACGAAACCCAGACCGCACAGGATGGTCTCTGCGGCCCGGCGAGTCCATGCATGCGCCGGCACACCCACCAGCTTGAGCGGCACCAGGTACGGCAAGCTTGCCCCAGTAGCTTGAGCTTGCCGCGTCCACGGTCGCAGGGCCAAGGAGAAACCTTGCCCCGGAGCCCGCCCACGGTCCACCATGATCCGCCAAATCATCTAATGCTTGCACAGGACAAGAAAATCCTCGGGGTGAAAAGGGCGGGTGGACATGTCGCTTGGCCCGATGCCAAACTCGGCATGCAGCGCCTCTGCCGCCGCGGCCAGGTCCACGCACGGCCTCGTGCCCGTGACGGTCACCACGACCGCGCAGGAAAGCTCCGCCTCCATGCGTCGCAGGTCTGCGTCAACCTTGCCAAAATTGCGGTCTTACCCTGTTTGGAGAGGCATCAGGCCTCTGTGTCCACCTTGCCAAAAGTGCGGTCTATCCTATACGCTGCTCTGCCGAGACCATGGAAATAATGGAGCGGGCACTTGGATGCCCGAGAGGTGCCTTCCCGTGCAAGTACCTTGGGTTGCCGCTCACCCTTAGAAAGCAATCCCATGTTCAGTTATCAGGTCTTGTGGATCAACTTGCCACGACATTGCCAAAGTGGAAAGCAACGAAGATGCCTAAGAGTGGAAGAATGCTCCTTGTACAATCTGTGCTGTTTGCGATTCCGCTGCATGCGATGATGGCACTCGACCTCCCGCAGAAGACAGTCTCAGCAATGAACAGAATTTGCCGCAGTTTCCTTTGGTGCGCGGAGGCAAATTCGTCTGGTGGCAGCTGCGCGGTCTCTTGGGATTCGGTATGCACCCCCAAGTGGGCGGGTGGACTAGGCATCCCCAACCTAGGATGGATGAACAAGGCGGTGCAAGCAAAATGGCCCTGGCTACAACGATCAGACGCAACAAGGCCATGGGCAGAGTTTGACATCAAGGTGCCAAAAGCCTCAACACAAATCTTCAACGCGGCTACTCGCTGGACCCTAGGGGATGGAAATACAGCACTCTTTTGGGAAGATAGATGGCTTGAAGGCCACCGGATCAAAGAGATCGCACCCTTGGCATATGGGCGAGTCGGGAAGAAAATAAGAAGAACATGCACTGTCTCCCAGGCGCTTCTGAACGACATTGGGTCACCCAGGTGAGCCTGGAGGTCACTGCTGAATTGTTGTGTGAATACCTGCAATTGTGGACTATGATCCAAAGAGTCGAGCTTCACCCAGCACAAAATGATGCCATCTCTTGGACATGGGAAACAAGCGGATGCTACTCAGCGCGGACCGCCTATGTAGCCAAGTTTTGGGGCCGGCAAGTCGTCCCCACGGCCGAATTCACATGGAAATCAAGGGCACCGACGCCATGTCGCTTCTTCACATGGCTCGCAATCCAGGACAGGTGCTGGACGTCCGATCGGCTAGCAAGGCGTGGACTGGATCATCAAGACTGCTGCCCTATGTGTAGCCAAGAAGAGGAGATCATCAACCACGTTCTACTTCAGTGTGTTGTCGCACGGGAAGTGTGGACGGCGATCTGCCATCTCTTGCGCAAGCCGGAGTGGATACCTACTGTGATGCCTCGGGGCATGGTGTCAAGGCAAGGGAGGAAGAAGGCATGCTGAGAGAGATGCAAATGCAATCATCATTCTAGGGCTATGGCAGATATGGAAGCATTGCAACTCTATCGTTTTTTATGGAGCCACACCTTCGAAGAACAGGATCATTCAAGCAGTCGTCCGTGAGGGCCGTATATGGAAGCAAGCGGGCATACTACGAGGGGACATGGATGCCTTCTTTGCAGAGGTGGAGGAGTGGGCAGTGGAGCGTAGGTAAACATAGGAGAGGGAGGTGGAGGGTGGAGTTAGTGTATAGTGTATATATGTAATCTGTAACGCTAACGTGGACGGGCTCTTTTAACCCGATCCCTTCTTTCTAATATAGTACGCACACTCATGCTTATTCGAGAAAAAAAGGAGCTCGTCCGGAGCGCATTAGACATGCAAAATGAACTTTATAAGATTTGGCTAGTTTGCGTCCTTGCTGATAGACTAGACACTAGAAACAAGTGTTTACAAAATCTTAGACCAAACCTACGACATGTATAATCACAATCTACATGTCATCAATCCCTTTTGCCAACATTTGATAGGCTCAATGGCTCTTGTGCGACATCATTCGTGGGAATTGGACGGAGTGCGACGTTGTTGACGAAAATGGCTCTGGGGCGACACTTTTGAGCGAGAAAATAGCCCAGACACGACATGGCCCTTAAGCTGAACTGATGCCCTCATTAGCTGTTATGGGCTGGACCCACAACTTATCCACGTAAGCGCGGGACCCACCACTTGTCCCGTAAGCGCGGGACACACCTCTTTGCAGCTAGAAGAGACGACCGCCCTTCTACCTTGTCTCGGGGCTGCGGTGCTTCTCTTCCGGCCGTGTCTCCGATGGGGACCTCGCCCTTCCTCACCTTGTACATGCCATGGTGGAGCGGCACTTCATCTCACTCATTGATGGCGGCGAAGATCGGCGGCATGGTGTTGTGGAGGCTCGCTGCCGATGCGCGGAGATCGACTCGCGCAGGAGGAGGTTGTTGTCTGGCGTCATGGTGACGTCGATGGCAGAGTAGCCAGACAAGGTAGAAGCCTCAATATGATCTGAAGACGGACCTGTGGAAGATGGCGGCAACGACACATGAGTGCATCTGACCGGATTGTGCCCCAGACCCGGTATGTGGCTCGGCTGGGGCTTCCGAATATGTTTCGGTTTCCGGCTTTTGATGTTAGGCTTAGGTGAGTGGTTTGGGTAGTGGCCCAACTAGCACCCCTTCATCATTTTGGATAGGAGTAGTGGCATGTGTTGCCAAGATGGTGGATTCAGGCTCATTGTTGTAATACTTTGTAAGGTCCTCGAGAATAATCAATAACGTGGCCGTATGCATCTCCCAGATGCAGAGGCCGGGGGTCATCCTCCTTTTCTAAAAAAAAAAAGAAGAGACGACCGCCTGTGCCCGTCCGCCCGCCGCCGCCCATTGCTTCCCCTTTCCCCATTCTTCCTCTTCTCCGGTGAGCTAGTGCAGATGTCCACCTCCTTCGCCACGCACTCAAAATGGCGTCAGTATGGTTCAGTGCCGCTCACAAGGTGCCCTGACTGCCCAAGCCCAGAGCCTCTGAAACGGTGGGTCAGTAGGACTGATGAGAATGGAAATCTTGGGAGGGAATTTGTGAAATACTTGAGCAAAACAATGACAGGAAGGGATGGCAAGGTTAGATCTCAGTTCTTAGCCCGTTCTTTCACTGCCATTTGCTCTGATTTCTCCGTATTTTGTTTTTTCCCCTCGAATTTGGAATTTAGGGTTCATCTTGTTGTTTTCAGATCCTGAAGAAATGCACACATTTTGAGTGGATGGATAATTATGTTGAGAGGATTCAGTTTGAGGGCTACATTGATTCGAGTGGGGCCGCAACCTGGGAGCTCAATTTGGGGGGTGGGGTGCCGCAGATGGAGAATTTGGGGTCGAGCTCGGACAGAGGGGCGGGCAGAGTCGTGCCGATGGCGAGGTATGTGCAATGCTGAACTGCACTTGGAGTCCGGACTAACCAAGGAACTGAAGAAGATCAAGAAAAATCAAATGGAGATGATCGATTTGCAGAAGCAAGCAAATATCATGGCAGAGGGGTTCTATTGTTGTGTCATTGCTCTGTTTTTGTTTTACTTGATGTTCATCCGTCATTAGAGGGGGCATTTAGGTCTGTCAGGGCAGAGGATGCGATCTGTGCACCATGCCAAGTTCGGGACCAAGTTCATGTAACTGAATCGAAGCAGAAATATTCAGTGTTCAAGTTCTGTTCTTGTTCTTCAGTTAACAGAGTGCACACCCCTCAAATTCAGTTCCTAGTAAAAAAAGCTTACCGCCGAATAGATGTTGGGTCGTGAAGAAATAACGAGGCCCAAATAGAGACAAGTCCACCCGCGTAGGGGCACCAGCCCTGTTTTATAGTATAGAGGCACCCATGTTTAGAAAAAAATGTTGGACTAAAAACTCAAAATAAAATGTTGCTTCGGCAAATAAACCTTTAACAAACATATACTTATTTACATATTTGTTGCTTGTCCACGGTTGCACAAAATATTGGCTAGAGGTAAAATTCAAACCAATATTTTTAGGAGCACAGAAAAATTTCTTTTGTGCATTTGAGTTAATCCAATAATTGTTTGAATGAACTAAATTAGCTGCATGTCCATGGTTGCAAAAAAATTTGCCGTACACCTACTAGCTAGGGTGACCCTATTTGCATGAACTAAATTAGTTGCATGTCCATGGTTGCACAAAAATTTGCACCGTGCACATACTAGCCCGGGCCTAGATACATGCATGCACACATGCAACACATCAATATATGAAAAAAATGCAAAAAAATTGGGTACCCATACACTTGCATGTCCGTAGTGGAATCTATTCCGAGTAAGACATAGATCAAATAGGGACCCGATCAACTAGATAGAACATGGATACCCATAGAGCATCAAGCACGATATATATCAACTAACCAATATCAACTAGATAAAAAATAACAGATAGAACATAGTAGCATAAGTAGTAGCATTGCATAGATAAGGGTAGCACGACATATGTAGTACCATTACAACATAGATAGTTCATACTTGAACCCAACACGACAAAAATAAAACGGATAAAACACCACCGGCTTGCTTGCTTGCTTGCTCCAAGGCTAACTCCTCCATGGCCAACTCCTTCACTCGTCGTCGTCGGTGGGGTACGGGAGGGTGTGCATGCGCTCATCAATGGGGAAGGCGCTATCGAAGATGGTGAAGATGTTGTACATGGTGAATGCAATGAACTCGCATCCACACCAAAAAACATGGCCGAGGAGGTAGTAGGCGTCGAAGGGGTTGGTGAACCTCACGATGAGCCCGATAGGACGGCCATTGTTACTGACCTGTTCCACATGGAACATGGCCGGAGAGCCCCTCGGAAAGTGGCGGTAGCCGGTGGAGAGGAAGAACTCGGTCAGCCCCCTTGCCCCCCTCCACCTCGAGAACGCCCACACCCATAGGGTGTTCTCCACCCGGACTTCGGCAGGGTAGAGCCTCTCGGGGAAGGTGGGCGGCACACGGTAGGTAGCCCCGGTGAACTGCATCTTGCTTGCTGAGTGGATCTTGTGACGGCTTGTGGGGAAGATGGGAGATGAAGGAGAGTGAGAGGAAGATGGGTGTAGAGGAAGATGTAGGATTGGGTGTGCTTAAATAGCCGAGGTGCACTGTTTTAACGTTTTGTTTTCCTCTCCCTCGTAATGGCATGGGAAACGAGCAATGTGGCATCGTCACCCGAGCCAACCCGTGTGTACACGTGCATGAAGTGTGGTAGTAATGCCAACGACCCGCGTAGCACTCTAGCAATTAAAACCGCGTCGAGAGATGAACTCGATGCCATGCATGCAACGGCTAGCGATGGTCGGGCATCTAGACTCATCTAGAATGGGTAAATAGCCATAATGCGACGAGGGTGTCAGCGGGCGTGCTCGCCCTCGATGCCATGCATGCAACGTCGAACGCTGCGAGGGCAGCCGCAGCAGGGCTGCGCGCATGTGCATGCTTTTCAGGCCGAATGTTGCGTCGTGTCCATCGGTCCAACGGGTGGGCCGCTTTAATTAAGCCCAACAACACATGGCAGACCTGCTCAGTCTTATAACATTAAAAAATGGGAAAAAATGACCAGGCAATGAAAGCGCAGCACGCGGATCTGTGACGTGGCTCCTGATCCAGACTGTTGCTTATGTTCAAATCCATCCAATGGCCGAGAATGTTGTGTGTTATAATATTCAGCATCTTCGAATCAGACAATCAGAGTGCAGCCCGCAGATCACCGACGTAGCCCTAGTGCCTGAGCCAGACTGTCCATTCACAGCGATCCAATGGCCCAGAGGAGTGTGGGGTTTCAATGGGGTTTTGAGGGGTTTTGAGAGCTTTTCAACAGATAGGGTTGAGCATAACTAATTAAAAAATCAAAAAATATAAAACTTGTGCCGATTATCATTCTATGAACTACGTATCTAGGAAAAATAAGAAACTTGTACTATGGATATTTTCATGAAAAAACCTTCACAAAATATGGCTATCAAGAATGAGGTTGTAGGGTTTTGAAGAGAAGTGAGCTAGGGTTTAGTGTTAAACATGTCATACTTGATCGAAACGATCCAATATCAGGAAGGACTCTTATATACACACATTATATGTCAAGTTTCCTTTTTGGACTCATTTAGAGAAGGTCGAAAAAAAACTTGCTTACAAATGGGTCTGTTTCCCCTAGCTTTGGAGAGGTTTTGGAGGTCATGTGGAGCACATTTTTCATGTCCAGAGTTTTACATAATGAAAGTGCTCCGATTAATCAACTAACATGCGTAATAGTCCAGAAATTATTGTAACACCAATACCACAAGCAAAATAACTTCAAATTTGAATTTTGGCTCAAATTTGAATTTTGGCTCAAATTTGAATTTTGGCTCAAATTTGAATTTTGTCTCAAATTTGAATTTTTGTCTCAAACTTGAATAGTATTACACAAATACACATCATATCAAAGTAAAAATTCCATTATACAAATTCAGGCAAGGTTTTATTACTACAACATAGTAGCAATACACAAGTTTCAACAAATTTTCACTTCTGCTTCTTCCTACCACTCGATTTCTTCTTCTTCTTATTTTTACCAATGCTTGTTTTTGGTTGTACAACACCCAGTTCACTCAAACTCTTGATTTTGTTCAGTGGACTGCCTGGAACACAAGCTTCATTTCACACCACAACAGTTGCAGTATCATCGGACCCAATGTCAACAGTTGGCAACACAACTTCCAATATAGGCTCAGTTGGCACCACGTCAGTTGGAATATCTTCAGTTGGCAACTCAACTTCCAACATAGGCTCAGCTTGCACAACATCAGCAGGAATATCTTCAGAGGTACCCATATCTTCAGTTGGCACCGGAACATCAAAATCTTGCTCATCTTGCGGCAGCACATCCAAGTCTTGCTCATTTTGCATCACACATCTAAGTCTGGTTGAATGTGTATTGTTTCACCAAAACTTCTCTTTCTTCTAGAGCCATTGCCTCTTGCCTTTTTCTTTGGCCAGCACTCTTCAACAACAAGGGGCTCACCTGCATGCTTCGTCCTTAAAAGATAAAGCATGTCAACTGGTTAGTAATTGGGAAATGCAACAAAATAGTAAACAATGCAAACATATGCCCACATACTTTGGCCTTTCAGGAGTGTAACATAATTTGGGAGATCCAACTTGGTGCCCAAGTTCCTGGCACAACTTGCATCTATTTTTGTTACCTTTTTGGGACCTTTTTGGCTTTGCATCCTTCTTTCCCTTGCCCTTTTTACTACTCCCACCTTTCTCAAACCATGCCTTGAATCTACTCTCTTTAGGCCTGCCAGCCTTTCTTTTTGTTAGGGGAGGACACGTGGAAAATTCAATTTCCACTTTAGACCACTGAGACTGATCTGTAAGTGCTGGAATTGGAGTTGCATATGCAGCCTTGAATCTTGCTATTGAGTAAGATTCGTGCAAATATGGGTGCATGTTTATCTTCGGTCGGGATGCCAAGAAAAGTATGGCATGATCACATGGTTTCCCAGTGTGCTGCCGCTCCAAACAAGTGCAATCATGCATTTCAGTGTTAACAACATACCTTCTACCAGTTTTGGTATCTCTAACTTCAAAGACCCCACGTAAGATTTTTCAACAGATAAATGTGTAACATTTCTGCTCCTGTTGACCACCTGTTGTACCACTGCAGAAAGCTTATCCCCTTGTAGACAATCACCAATCCTTCTTCTCAATTCTGATGAGGACATCAATACCATTGTTACACCCACAGCCCCTACTACTACATATACTGGACCAATTACTAGAGCTCGCGCACGCCAATTAAATTATCAGGTACTTTCGTTTCTTGGTAATGATTCTAATGTTCATGAGAATATGATGATGCCTAAATTGGATACATTTGTTTTGCTTACAAATGAAGGTCCTGGCATGGATAAGAGGGATGAACATTGGAGCAAGAACACGCATGGAGTTGATGGCATGCGCAAGGGGATCAAGAACGGAGTTACAAGTGATGATTTCAGGACTTTGAAGCCACCATAAGGAGTGCATGAAGCCTTGGACGAAATATACAAGATGCCACTTCATAAATTTCGTCTAGAGGCTATTCTAGGTGTTGTGTCACCTTATTATTTGGCCAGACCCATGTATTTTCGAAATACTTAAGTATAGGCTGTTTTTAGAGTCCGTATGTGTGGGGAAACAAGAGTTAGGGTTGGTTTCGGACCCCTCCTCCAAGGGCCACGAAATTCCCCCCTCTTCCTCCATATATACAGCCCTTAGGGCATCGTTTAGACTTTGGGTTTTGTTTAGATTAAAAGTTCGCCATAGCTGCAACTTCGCGTGCATTTCGCTTGTGTTGAACGACCAGACAAAGGAGTCACAGAACCCCACCTTGATCAATAAAGCTTTCCTCTTATATTCGCAATATCCAGATTGCAATCTTAGTTTCTTGCTTGTTCTTCGTTTGCCTGCAGGAAACAGACCTTCGTGGTCAGGTTGATCATGCTCCAGCGTGGTCAATAACCTCTCGGAGTTGGTTTAGCGATTGGTAAGGCGCGACGTCCTCGCATGTTCGTAGTCGGATCGTCAAAGTCGATTTCATCCTAAACGATAGCCACCATCTCATCGAAAGACGGGACACCTTTGCCTCCATCAAGTGGTATCAGATTTCCAGGTTGCTCGGTGTGATTTTCCAGTTTTTCATAGTTTAGATCGAGTCTGTCCTTCATACATACAGTCCACGAAAAAGCCACAAAAAAATTAGGGTTAGTTCATCATATCCGAACCAGTCTGAGCTTTTGCATAGTCTTTTCAGTATTTTGCTTTGTTGAATTTGTGGTTGCATCGTCGTGTCTAGTTGTTGGTCTTAGAGTCTAGTCTTTTAGATTTTCGAGTTCTGGTCATAAGTTGTCGCACCGCCGCCGCACCATCATCATCTACAACCGCCGCTTATTCACCGCTGATCCATATCCATACACCAGCACCGCTGCCATATCCTACAACCATATATCCACCACCAAATCCAAGTTACTTTCATATTAGGTGAGAATATGATGCTTCCTAAATTACATACATTTGTTTTGCTTACAAATGAAGGGGGATGAACATTGGAGCAAGAACACGCATGGAGTTGATGGCATGCGCAAGGGGATCAAGAACGGAGTTACAAGTGATGATTTCAGGACTTTGAAGCCACCATAAGGAATGCATGAAGCCTTGGACAAAATATACAAGATGCCACTTCATAAATTTCGTCTAGAGGCTATTCTAGGTGCTGCGTCACCTTATTATTGGGCCACACTACAAAAAAAAGACACATCCGTGACATTTTGGGCCGAACGAAATTTTTTTCGGTCATACATATGACACTTCTATGACGATAATTGTGACAAAACCCGGTATCATCATAGATGTGGTGGGCTCCTACTTCTATGACAAAAAATCATGACAGAAAATGGGCTTTTCGTCCATGGCGGGCCGGAGACGCAGCTGCGTGACATTCTTGGGGCCGTCCATGACGGAAAAACCGTGGTAGAAGAGAGGGGAGGAAAATTTCGGGAGTTGCCGGTTACGGTGGGAGGTCGGGGCGAGCGATGCGTGTTTCTCTCAGACGACGCTGCAGTGTGCGGCGTTGGCTCTAATCAACCCGAAGCGAGACGTTGGGCTCTAATCGAACCCGGCGACAGACCTGCAGGCTACGCGTTATGAACCCGAGCGATCGATCGATGGCTGTTAATCAACCCGATGGAGCGATTCCTTTGCTACTGCTGCTAATCAAGCCGATCGATTGGATGAACAAAGTGAGCGTTATGGGGTTGGATGAACAGTGGCGGTGGCGTTGCCTCTGGATGATCGAGGACCCGTGGTGTGGAGGGCTGGATGAGCGATGAAGCGGTGGAGGGGTGGCCGTGGAGGGGTGGTTGAACAGGACCCCGTGGTGTGGAGGGCTGGATAAACAGTAGACGGTGGAGGGGTGGTTGAACAGTAGCCGGTGGAGTAGCGCGCGGTGGAGGCTGGATGAACAGGAGCCCGTGGAGGCTGGAGGAGGTCGACGGTAGCCCGTGGAGGCTGGAGGAGGTCGACGGTGGAGATGAACAGATCCGTGGAGTCCAGTTTTATGTACGCCACACCTCCCGATGAACAGGACCCCCGTTTCGACCGTGGCGCTCCAACACAAGTCCGTTTCGTCCGTTTTGCGGTACGCCACACCCCTCCCGATCAACAGGACCCCCGTTTCGACCATAGCACTCCAACACAAGTCCGTTTCGTCCATTTTGCGGTACGCCACACCCCTCCCGATCAACAGGACCCCCGTTTCGACCGTAGGAGGTCTGTTTCCTCGTTGTGCGGTACGCCAAGCCCCTCCCGATCAACAGGATCCCATTTCGAATGTGGCCGGTTGAACACAAGGTTATTTCCTCTGTTGTGCGGTACGCCAGGCCTCGTTTTCATCGCCTGTTCCATCCAAGCCCTCCTGATGAACACGACCACACATTCCGTTCCGACCCAGCCGGTTGGCTCCCTATGAACACGACGACAACGTTGTTTCTCCATTCCGACCCAGCCATGTACATATGCGCGAGTAGGCATTCGAGACCCTGCCCGTATGTACGTACGTGGCCGTATTTTGTTTCTTGCACCCTCGTCGTTGTACATATGTGTACATGCTACATGCGCGCCTCTACTATGATACGTGCGCGCCTCTACAACGGCCAGTATGTACGTACACGTTTCCGACCAGAATGACAACCCTACGTACGCTTCGACCAGGTGGGTCTCGACTGTCAGGCACTTCCTTGCCTGCGAAGATGTAGCTGGTGCGTCCCAGCAGTCAGGGGGGCGAATCATTTTTTTTTGCCCGGACGCACTTCCTTGCGTATAAGATGTAGCTGGTGGGTCCCAGCAGCCGTGGGAAATGTTTTTTCGTGAAATACGGTGGCCCGGCCCAAAGGGTCCCCGCTGTCAGGTGGAGGAATAATTATTTTGCGCGTAATAAGGAGGCACTTCCTTGCTGCGGCCGTGGACCCAGTTGTTAGCCTCTCCACGTACAGTCCACGCCCGATGGAAGCCATTCCTTGACCACGTTGACCATGCCGCGCCGAGAGCACCAGGGCGGTGGACGACGGTGAGGCCTAGGAAGGGGACGACGCGGAGCCGGGGAAGACACGACAGTGGATGCCCATGCGTAGAGGAGTACGAGGGTTCACTGGTTCGCTGCGGTCTGAGGCTGCCGTCGCTGCAGAATAACAGGGGGTGTGGGTGAGTAGAGGTATGGCCTGGCCAGCGGTGGGAGTAGTAGGGGCGGTTTGGCCTGTGCCGCATCGCACCCGGCCACGGGAGGCAGGATCACGAGGCACGACCAGCGCTGGTTTGGGCGGTTGGAGCAAGAAGACCAGAGGTTGAAGAAGCACTACGGCCGTTGGATGGACATCATACGGTCACTGGAGCTAGAATCATGCATATTGACTAAGTTGACAAAGCCCTCCGTCCCCGTCAACTTAGTAGGCCCACAAGTCAGCCTGCCACTATACTGGGTCCCTGCTAACAGGGGGAGTATTCATTTTTTTGTGCGTAATAAGGAGGCACTTCCTTGCGTGCGAAGATATAGCTGGTGGGTCCGAGCTGTCAGCGGCGGTAACGTTTTTTCGTGAAATACTGAGGCCCTTTCGGTGGGTCCCCGATGTCAGGTGGAGGAATCATTATTTTGCGCGTAATAAGGAGGCATTTCCTTGCGTGCGGCCGTGGACCCAGCTGTCGGCCTCTCCACGTACAGTCCACTTCAGATGCATGTCGGTCGTTGACCACGTTGACCATGCCGCGCCGAGAGCACCAGGGCGATGGACGACGGCGAGGCCTAGGAAGGGAACAACACGGAGGCAGGGAAGACTTCGGCAGCTTGTTTCAAGACGGAGGGGAGTACGATCGTACGAGGGTTTATCGTCTGCCCGCCGTCACGGAGAATAACAGCAGGTGTGGGTGAGGAGAGGGATGGCTAGGCCAGCGATGGGAGTACGGTGGGCGGTGAGGCTGTCTTGGCGGCAAATGGCCACGGGAGGAGGGAGCAGCAGTCCCGCCGGTGCTTGTTTGAGCGGCCGGAGCAGAAGAGCAGAGATTGATGAAGACGACGGCCGTTGGATGGACATCCAACGATCCTTTGCTTGTCGTCAACCTATTTTTTAGGAAAGCCTCAAATCTGTGGAAAACAACATACAACCCATCTGCCATTATTTGTAATAATTTACATCCCATTTGCTAATTCTTAAGGTTTTTTTTGGAGCCCATATTCTTTTTGTTAGCATTACAGCCCATATTGTGGCCACGGTTAAAAAATTATACTAAATTTTGCATATTTCGGTGCGGTCCGAACTGTTTTTAATCCCGAAATTTCGACTCACATTCAAACTGATTTTAAAATTAATGTATATCAATATAAAATCCAACAAATTCTCCATGCATAAAAATTAATGTAATATAAAATCTCAAAATAAAAAAAAGATATTTGAAACTAATTGCCGGTTTGATGTGTTTTAAAAATGTACAGCCCATTTCTCATTACCGATAGGCAATTTTCTCGGCCAGCCGAACGAAGCTCTCCTCGTCTTGAAAGATTTGCAGCCCAACAGGCCTGACAAAGCGACTTACTTGGCAAATCACAAAAAAACTGGGCTGTGGCCTTGGACCCAGTATCGGCCTCTCCATCGTGACAAAGACTCTTCCGATAGAAGTCGATCGTTGACCACATTGACCACGCCGCGCCAAGAGCACCAAGGTGGTGGACGACGGCGAGGCCTAGGAAGGGGACGACGCGGAGCCGGGAAGACGCAGCAGTGGATGCCCACGCGGAGAGGAGTACGAGGGTTCACTGGTTCGGCTGGCGTGAGGCGTCGCCGCAGAATAACAGGGGGTGTGGGTGAGTAGAGGGATACCCTGGGCCAGCGGTGGGAGTAGTAGGGGGCGGTGAGGCCTCCGCGGCATCACAGCCGGCCACAAGAGGCAGGAGCACGTGGCACGACTGGCGCTGCTTTGGGCGGCTGGAGCAAGAAGACCAGAGGTTGAAGAAGCACTATGGCTGTTGGATGGACATCGTACGGTCACTGGAGCTAGAATCGTTCATATTGACTAAGTTGACAAAGCCCTCCGTCCTCGTCAACTTAGTAGGCCCTCAAGTCAGCCACCCACTATGGTGGGTTCCAGCTAGCAGGGGGTATTCATTTTTTGGTGCGTAATAAGGAGGCACTTCCTTGCGTGTGAAGATATAGCTGGTGGGTCCGACCTGTCGTGGGGGCGTTTTTCACGAAATACGTAAGCCCTTCCCACGCATGACAAAGGCACGTGACAAAGGCGTAATAAGGAGGAACTTTCCTTGCGTGCGACCATGGACCTCGTGGGTCCCAGCCGTCAGGCTCTCCACGTACAGTTCTCTTTCGATGACTCTCGTATGTTGACCACGCCGCGCCGAGCGCACCGAGGCGGTGGACGATGGCAAGGCCCTAGAGTGGAACGACCCGGAGATGGGGAAGACGCGGCAGTGGAGTCGCAGACGGAGAGAAGTGGGAAACTTGACTGGTTCAGGTGCGGGGTGGGCCTACACTCGGCAGGGAATAACAGGAGGTACAGAGTGGAGGGTTGGCCTGGCCGTCGGCGGGGTAGCGTTTCGCTGAGGAGCGCAAAACAACGCTACCGACGCCAAGGCTGGAGCAAAGTGTTCCGGCAGCGCTGGGAACAAGACGAGAGATTGAAGAAGAATGCCGCCGTTGGATGTAAATCGAACGCCTTCTTAGGCTTCGACCTACTGGCCCACATGTCAGCCAATCCATTTGTTTTTTTAGTCCATTTGGTGGGCTGGGTGAAACAATGATGTAGCATCTATGCAGCCCGTTTAAATCCCATTTGCATCTTTCTCGAAAACCACGGACTTGCTGGGCTGGGTGAAAATATCATGTTGGGCTAGACGGATAAATGTTATAAAAACATAAACACATGATTGCACGTCAGTAAAATCTTTGCAAGCTTATGTACGCAATCACTAGGAGTTAACTTGGCAAGTTATACATAAACAATTATTATTATTATTTTGTAAGAACTTTCAACTTACGAAATAAAATATCATTTTAATTTGATGAGTTAATAGTACGGGGGGTATTATTATTTTTTAGGCTAGACGTGGGACAGTTGAGTTGGTTCTAGGGGAAAGTACTAGGAGAAAACTCAGTTTACATCAAAAAAAAAGTGGGAGAAAATTCAGAGACCTGCTGGGTCCACCTGAGGACAGGAATATGTTGGGAGGAAGGATATTCAAAGCACGACAACCGAGTGAACTAGTTTTCTTTTACGGACAAGTGAACTAGTTTACATACATAAGCAAATAGCCACTAAAAAAAGCAATCAGGTTAATGGGTTCTTAAAAGAAATATTTTAGACAAAACAGATAATTACGACACATAGGCTAATGCATGAAACACTCAGATGATAAAGGTGCTTATAAACAGATAAAGTACAACATCTAGACCTTCCCGCACGCTTGATCATGACGCGTTGCGGCTGTCCGTGTACTGCCGGTTACGGGAAGCGAACACGCCTCATGTCCAAGATCTGCATGTACATGTCATAGCATGCGATGCGCCCCTGGCCGCGTAGGTTATGTAGGCTAGATTCAGAGGTACCTCCCACGTGCCTGTGTCGCCTTCTTTCATGTTGGCGTATCGTGGGTCGATGATGGTCTCAGCCGAGGTCAACCACGGAGTCCTTCTCCGCCTGCTGTCGATGATCTTGTATTGCTTCTGGATGTCGACAAGCTTGTTGCACCAGATGGCCGAATCATTGCGTTCTTCCTTCTCTCCACCGTACCGAAGGTGCAGTCGGCGCTGCCAATGAAACAGGCGAATGCTCCAGAACCTGGTGCAGCCATAGGACTAAGGCGAGGCAGAGCTTCACCGAGTCCGTATCGTTGGTGTACATCACATTCAACTTGGTGCAGCCATAGGACTGAACGGCGAACTAACTCCTTGCTGAAGTCCATATCCAGCAGGCTCACCCCTCAGATCGCCATTGGAGTCTCTTCGAGTGAACGAGTGTGTAGGCGGCGGCAGCAGTTCGTTTTCCAGCTCTTGGGGAACTGGATTCAACAGTAAGATGAGTGTGTACAGGTGACAACAGTTACTACCCCTCCCTTGTCCGCTGCACGCCCGGAAGAAGATGCACCCTCGGCGCATTCAAATGCCTCCATTAAGAAACCTACTCCGGCCACACGTCGGTTCACGAGCGGGTCTGTATTGGTACTGTAATAACAGGAGTTAGAGGTCACTTTACTTAAATTTAATTAGTTTTAATAGAAATTTATACTTAAAACAAGCAATGCATTGGCTCGTTCTATCAGTGCCACGGGATCAACATGCACAACAATTAGAATTATTATTCTCGTGATTTATTACGATCAGCACATTTGTCGACTTTCACAAAGATAATACTAACAAGTTTGAACTGTTTGTTATGGTTGCTGTCCTCTGCATCATCATGCCGTGTTTCCCAAATTTTGCAAGATTCGTAACCAACAAATAAGATCCAAACAATAAGTACAACAAAGATGCCTACACATCTCATTGATTCCCAGCTTGCAAGATTCAGAACCAACAAATAAGATCCAAATAATAAGTACAACAAAGATGCCTACACATCTCATTGATTCCCAGCTTCCAAGATTCAAAACCAACAAATAAGATTCAAATAATAAGTACAACAAAGATGCCTACACATCTCATTGATTCCCAGCTTGCAAGATTCGTAACCAACCCATTAGAGCGCTTTTGATAAAGTGAATATCGGGATTAAATCCATCTTGGCTAGCCATGTCATACAATCGAAGAACTTGGCGAATGCTCTTGACCGTCACAACATCTCGTAGTTGAGTATTGCCGTTTGCACAAAGATGTTTGCACATCACAAACAAGGAGACAGGAGAGCATGATTTCGCTTTAATAGCGACCTCCTTGAACTCAACCTCCAGCTCCACTAGGATGAGGTCTGCCTGGAGTTCCATGATTCAATTCATGCACCTTTTTCTGCGGTTCACCTGAAATGAAGCAAAGATTGCATCATTCACCTAGCAAGAAATAATTGCTCTTGTGAGTCAAGGTGTTCTTCTTTAGTAGTTGCAATCAAATTGAGGAACATTAAGGTCGGCTGTCCGGCTCATGTAAGGTGCAACTATAATTTTCTTATCCTTTTGTGCAGTTCCACTAAAATAAAGTGCCATTGTGGTGATAGTGACGGCTCCATCTTGCAAAGGCTAATAAAATGTTGCACGAGATTACCAACAGAACTTGACGGAGATTTTGGAAAGTCCAATCACCATTTTGTGCAGTTCCACCAAAATTGAGAGATGTTGCCCACGTGACATTTTAGTTGAACTGCACAAGACACTCATTCCAAAAAGTGTTTTGTGCAGTTCACCAAAAGGTCACAATAGCAACAAGGTGAAATGGATATCCCTATCTGCACAAAATGATAGAAAGTAAACAGTTGTTGGTCAATAAGAATATATGAAACATATACAAAATGAAAAGAAGCATCTTAATTATGTTCATGGCAATCACGCAAGCACAGTAGAAATTTTAAAACGTCAAAGAATGCTTCATGTTACCGTAAGCATTACGATCAACAATGAAATTCCTCGGATATGGGATTACTTTAATGGTGGCATTGCTTGTTTACCGCATACGTGAAATCAACAACAGCTAAAGAGTTGGTTTAAGGGCATGGGACCGTGGGGACACCAGGACACTCGGCAGTAAAGGAGCAACTTACTTATCATATCGGGAAAACAGCAGGAGTGCCATTTGTAACACGCTTTAATTGCATCTTATCACCGGAGGCATTAGATTAACAATAACACTGTTAGACATGTCCCTAAGGTAACAGCAGGATCACTTCATTTTACATGCGCCTTACATTAACCAGGCAAAAGGTTGGTATAAGGACATGCGGCGGTGGACGATCAGCACAATGTACCTACAAGGAGGCATAAAGTGGTGATGCCGAGCTTGTTCACGCTATGTGAGGGCAGCAAACCTAATCCTGGAGACCTTGTACTATGTGAGGGCAGCAGATCTAATCCTGGAGACCTTTTACTGTGTGAGGGCAGCAAATCTAATCCTGGAGACCTTTTCCTATGTGAGGGCAGCAAATCTAATTCTGGAGACCTTTTACTAGTGAGGGCAGCAAATCTAATCCCGAGACCTTTTACTATGTGAGGGCAGCAAATCTAATCCTCAGACTTTTTACTATGTGATGGCAGCAAATCTAATCCTCGACATACTGCTGACTTGTCCACCAGCCGCCGCTTTCTATCCTTTTTTCAGCCAATAATAGATCTGTTCCTTATCCAGCTTTGTACTGCATTTTCCCATTATTTCCCTTTTCAACCAAGAGACCGTTGGGTATCCGGTCTCTACTACTTTCACCATATTATTTCCTCTTTGAATCAAGTCCTAGATTCATGCTACAACTTCCCCCTTTCTTCGTTGTTTGAACAAAGCCCTAGATTCGAATGCATGAAGTAGCTTTACCTCTAATAATACTAAAAATTTAGGTGGCTTTGGAAGAGCTGATGGGAGTAGAAAAAGATGCACATGCAGACACGTGGGGAGCTGGGGCAGTAGAGCAAGGCCGCTTTCGAAGAACTTATACCTGAGGGTCGCCGGGATGTCGGCGGTGGCAGGTCGGATCTGCGGACAATACGGCAGGGAGGAAGAAGGGTCGGAGGACCTCCCGAGCCGGCGCTGTGTCGGAGAGAACGGCACGGGCAGAGGATCGGGCCCCTCCGGCAGCTGTGGGTTTCCTCCCTCGGCGGCGATGACCGCGTGAACGCTGCACCTTTTAGTCCTCTACACACACCGGCCGAAGGGATCCGGCCGGATCTGTGACCAGCGGTGAGCAGAGAGAAAATGTCGCCATCTGCTGTCTGTTTATATCTGGAGAGGATGAGAGAATGAAGAGAGCAACCCTAGTAAAGCAAGCACTCAGGCCCTCAAGGCCCATATATAGTGGAGTGATTATCTTTTTCTCTCCACAACAAGCATTTCAATTTGTGTACGTGGCATTAAAGAAAAGAAACTCTCTATTTAAGGTGACTACTCTCGACTCCTACTTACTACTACAAGATTACTACCTCCGTTCTGGTTTATAGGTCCCTTTTATAGTTTGTGCCAAATTTTGACTAAAGATTTAACTAACAAAATGTTGATGCATGTCAAGAAAAAATATCTCATTGGATTCGTATTTGAACATAGTTTTGAAAAATATAATGTTTGGTGACATGCGTGAACATTTTCTTAGTTTAATCTATGGTAAAAATTTGGCACGAAATACAATGGGGACCAATAAACCCGGACAGAGGTAGTATTGTTCACTTGTACTCCCCGCCCCTCCATTCATTGAACAACCCCACGGGTGAATAAACATACAGTAAATACTGTATTTATATAGAACGAACAAGCTCGAACTATTTTCGCGTAGTTAAAAGTTGAGGGCGGGGCTTTTCCCGGGCAGTACGTGCGGCAGTTTTCGGGTAGGCGGTTTGATAGAGAGGCGAGCAGGGTGAGCGAGTGAGGCTGTGCGATTTGACAACGCATTACTGCTGGAAAGACTTGTGATATGACCACTCACTATTGTCATGAATTACTGGCGCTCCGACCGGGGTGATGCCCCCCTTCCATTCCGCGCTCTAATCTGGTGCATGACACGTCGACCCGGATGCTGACTCTCCCACATGTCGGAGTAGTAAGAAGGAGAAAAGAATGATGCGTATATATAGTACTACTCAGGTCTGAGGAATGCGAACCACGGCAGCCCATGAACCAAACCGTAACCACGGAAGCCCAAAGTGAACCAAAGCAGAGAAAACAATGTGGTGATATGGCCATAAAAACAATGTGCTACGGTCCACACTCAGTAGCATGTACAAGAACACTCCTCTTTGTTTGGATCCTCGAGTTAGAGCTAGTTTGGGTTGAAATAGCCTCAAATTATCAAAACAAGAGGGGTTAGTTTGAGCTAGTTTGCTCTAACCCAGCTAAAAACTAGCCCGGTGGAGAGGTTCTAATTGGGTTAGTTATCCTCGGTCCCACTAAAAGAGAACTAAAAATCTCACCTGCCCACACTAGATCGCTCCCCCCTCTCGCACGACTCCTCTCTGTTCCCCATAGGGCCGCCCGCCCAAGCGCCGCTCGCCCTCTCTCTCCTCCGGCCGCCCTCTTCTTCCGGCCTCCGCCGCCCTACTCCGGCCACCCTCTCCTCCGACCTTCAAGGTCGCCTGCTCCCCTTCACCAAGTCGTTTTTCTCCTCCTGTTGGCGCTGGCGGTGGCGCATCTGCCAGGGAGGCCGCGAGAGGGTGAGTTTGTTCGTTCCTTCTACGTCTCACGGCCATATCATTGATCTTGCTTGCTCTAGCGCTAATTCTGATTTGGAAAAGTAGATCCCGATCAAACTTGCTATAGATTTGTGGTGCACGACAGAATTGTTTGATGCTGCTTGAGGAGGTAATAAATCTTTCTAGAGGCCCAATGATTTAGGTCACCTTTCTAGGTATTTCAATTTCAGCTTGCATTATTTGTAGAGGCCCAAAGATTCAGTTCACCTTTCTAGGTATTTCAATTTCAGGCTTGCATTGTTTCTAGAGGCCCAAAGATTCAGTTCACCTTTCTAGGTATTTCAGTTTTAGGCTTGCATTATTTCTAGAGGCCCAAAGATTCAGTTCACCTTTCTAGGTATTTCAGTTTCAGGCTTGCATTATTTCTAGAGGCCCAAAGATTCAGTTCACCTTTCTAGGTATTTCAGTTTCAGGCTTGCATTATTTCTAGAGGCCCAAAGATTCAGTTCACCTTTCTAGGTATTTCAGTTTCAGAGCTTGCATTATTTCTAGAGGCCCAAAGATTCAGTTCACCTTTCTAGGTATTTCAGTTTCAGTGCTTGCATTATTTCTAGAGGCCCAAAGATTCAGTTCACCTTTCTAGGTATTTCAGTTTGTGCTTGCATTATTTCTAGAGGCCCAAAGATTCAGTTCACCTTACTAAGTATTTCAGTTTCAGTTTGCATTATTTCTAGAGGCCCAAAGATTCAGTTCACCTTTCTAGGTATTTAAGTTTGTGCTTGCATTATTTCTAGAGGCCCAAAGATTCAGCTTCACCTTTCTAGGTATTTCAGTTTTAGGGCTTGCATTATTTCTAGAGGCCCAAAGCCTCAGTTCATCTTTCTAGGTATTTTAGTTCTGAGGCTTTCATTATTTCTATAGGCCCAAAGAATAAGTTCCCGATCGTGACAAGCGGCCCTGCTACCCATGCCGGTGTCGACCTCAACTCGCTAGGGCCGCGTCGGGAGGGTTCTCGGCTTGGGCTCTCTGAGCCTTCCTCCAGAAGCGACGATGGCGAGCTCCTCCCTCGGTGCATGAGGGGCTCCGGCTCCTCCCTATCGTGAACGACTTCCGTGATGAGTTAGCTCATTCTTTGTTTCATGAAGTGTTTTTTTTATTTTGTGAAGCTTGATTGACGACTTGTATGTTTAAGTGGGATATATCATTTGTATGGACAAAGTAAAAGTTATCATGTTTTGCATGCTTGATTTGTATAGATGGTTCGTTTATGTCAAGTGTGAGCGGGAGGAGGCCACAGAAGAGCCGGCCACACCAAGAGGGTGCTTGGATCCAAGGGACTTATTTTAGTCTGACTAAAAATAGGGTCCAAAGTAGTCAAATGATTGAGATAGAGCATTTATTGTCAATCTAACCCGCCATCCATACACCTCTTTTGTTTAGAGTTAGTTCAGGGTTAGAATCTAACTCTAACCTCTAACTGAGCTAGAGTTCTCCTCGTCTTGGTTCATCGCCATCATACTTTCCCCATTCCTGTGTTTTCAGTATCCTGCGAATCAAAGAGGCCCTTCTTTTTCAGGAAAAATCAAAGAGGCCCTTAGACTGGTTTAGGTCCGGTCATTTTTTATAAACGTCTTATGTCCAAAATTTAATGAACGTGCTCCGGTTTCCATGAAAATAATCCGGTTTCATGTAGTAATTCATTGATTTATTTATTCTTCTGCGGGGGGTTTACATGTAATTCGTGAGGTCTGAAATGTAAAGTACCCCGGCATATGCTCCGAGTCGTGCATGCACTACGACCAGATGCTCTATGTCCCACATGTCGGCGAATGGGAGCACGTGGAAATAGCCTAGGAGTACATATAGGAGGATAAATGCGTGAAAAAATATGTACTGTGAAGCGTAGCCACGGTTCGAAAAGGAGACCTAAAGTGATGACAGCTATAGGTCGCACACACCCAACTAGTGGTACTAGACATACGACTAATTTTTCCCTCAAAAAAAGAGGCACGAGTGCTCAGTACTCCTATTCTATAAACACGAGTCCCATCTGACAACAGTGTCCGTGCTACAGCTAGCTCTCCTCCCTCATTTCTCTTTTCTAATTCTAAACTCGGCCGACGCCCAGTGGGTGGGGTGGGTTTGCTCAACTGCAGCCCCGCCTCACAGTGAAAACGTTACGACTGGAATAAAAAATGACATATACTCCCTCCGTTCATAAATATAAGCCCTTTTAGATACTAGTTCAAATGGAATACATCATACAGATGTATGAAGACATAGTTTAGAGTGTAGATTCACTCATTTTGCTCCGTATGTAGTAGTCACTTGCTGGAATCTTTAGAAAGACTTATATTTGGGAACGGAGGGAGTACTATACTAATAAAACATTAAGGCCACGAGGCGATGCAAAGGTCTGGTTACAGGAGGCAAGAAGAAGAGATGCATCCATCAACGACGCCCACCTCCTCGACTCAGTATGCGCCGCCCACCGAACGGCGCCTAAGTAGCAGCGGCTTCGTGGCAGTCGACGTGCTTCTGAACAATGGCGTCCAAAGATTCCAGCCACTGGAAGAAGGCCAACGTCTTTCTGTCCTCGCTTGCCTTGTAGTGGCCTATGTAGATGATTTCCTCGTAGACATGGATGTGCAGGTTGACGGTTTCTTGCATGGCGAGGCGCTGCGCGGCGAGCGCGGCCTCCAGGTGCACATTCTTCGTCGCGACCTTCTAAGCACTGCAGGCCACCAGGCTTGAAAGAGTTCGCCACCATGTAGGCCGATGAGGGTGGCGGGCAATGAGGAGCCTGGGCGCGAGCTGGAGCAAGACGGCAAGGTCGTCTGGCGCTTCTTGACGGCAGTGAACTTGTGGATGGAGTTGACCATCATGTCGCCCATGCGAGAGGCGGCCGGCGTCGGCGAGCTACGATACTGCGCCGCCAAAGACCGTCTGAACGTTGTTCGGTGCGGGGCAGCGGGCGCCTTGGATGATTTGGCAGAGCCGACTGCCGCTCGCGTCCATCGCCTCCATAGGTGCTTGTGGCTTCTGGTCACTTGGTCTTGGATTGGAGTGAGCAGTGTTGCGCAGAGACTTGGAAGTACTCCCTCCTTTCCGGTTTATAAGGCTCAATTCAAAATTCTCACCAACCAAGGTAGATGGTGAGTGGTGGAATACTTTTTGTAGTTTACGAAAGCACCCAATTAATGCTCTTGTTTTCCTCAAAAAAGTATGTTTACCAATGCATTAATTGCAATGCATGCATGCATAAATTACATGCATTGGTCAATTTTCTCTTAGTACTTGCATGCAATGATTTAATGCACCTTGGAATCTGAACATGTGATGGAAAAGAACCAAATTGAGCCTTATAAAATGGAAAAACTAAAATTTTGAGATAAGCCTTATAAACCGGAAAGGAGGGAGTAGATGAATTGGAGTGGTGGGGTGCCTCTATTATATGAGAGTCCAAACTCTGTTGCATTCACATCGTGCTAGCTCTAGTCTGCTTCTCCAATTAATTCCCTCTGCATGTAATTGAGGATGCATCATTGACCGTTCAACGCCTCGAACTGCTACCCTCTTCCTCCTTGGCATTCAAGCACCTATGGACCCGTCGGACGACGAGGTGCCTATGGTGACTTCAGAAATTTCAAGATGATAGTGCCGTGCATGTGTCCGCTCATAGGGGTGAGTGTATGCGCGTGTATATGAGCGCTTTAGTCTGTCTTGTGTCAAAAAAACAACATAAATGCGTGTCAAAAGAGACTAGTCAAGATGCTCAATATTGTGCACCTCGGAGAGGAAAACGATAGAACTAATGCGTATTTATTTACGGTGCAGATCACTCATTTTGCTCCATATGTACTCCGTCTCGTGTAGTCTAGTCACTTGTTGAAATCTCTAGAAGGGCAAATACTCCTTTCTGGTTTATGGCTATACTATGAAGTACGATAATGCATTAGTACAATAGTGGGCTCACATAGCAATTTTGTCTCATGCAAGAGCCTGGCTATATGCGTGCTCCAATGTTCGCAACTGCAACGTTCGGTTTGCGCTTGGCTCTTCGCCTCTTCGAGAAGACGAACAATGATGTTACTACTACTGCTTCTACAGTGTCGAATCCACTGCTGCATGTCCGTCCACCGCGAGCGGGACAGATAGCTTGTTGTAGAAGTACTACTAAGCAAAAGCATGTCCTCGTTTGCGAGCAACAGCGCGCATGGGCGAGGGAGAAGGCGTGTAGTAAAATCAAGCTTCTCCTCGTTCTATGAGTTGACGCGACACATCATAGCACTGGCCCCACATGCTTGCCTCTAAACTTGGCTGAAAGACCCGCAGTGTACAATATATTTGCTGCAACCTCAAACATTTACCCACCACAAATTAAAATATATGTGGCCGTATGCATCGCTCGATGCAGAGGCCGAGTCCTTTAAAAATCAAATTAAAATATATATTCCTGTCTTGACCAGATGAGCGTGCAAACTACAATCACCAGGGTGACAGGTAGGGCAAGAAGACTATTTTAATTTAAAAAAACTTCGAGATGGCCACATAGCATGGAGCCGACCCCAACGATTTTAAGCTTACAGGAACGGTACACGCTATCTAGACTACTCTACACATGAAACTGCCACACAAGCGTCCAGGCTGCGCTTGGCTCTTCGCCTCTTCGGGAAGTCGAACAATGATGTTGACTATCACCGAGGAGTACTACAAGATGCTTCTCGCCATCGACACCGATTGAACTGCTGCATGTCCACCGCGGCGGGAGGGAGAGCGTGTAGCAAGCTTCTCCTATTATTGCCAGCCACCACGCTCATGGGCGAGGAGGGACGCTCCTGCCTTATGCGTGTATGACAGTGGGCCCGATAGGTGTGTGGCCAACTCCTGTCATACAGCCAAAGGCAGGTGCTAAGTCCGCGAGGGAGAGGATAATCAAACTTCTCGTTGATGTACGAGTTGACGCGACACATCAAAGCACTACACTCGATATATTTCAATAATTTGCATTTACCGATGCATTAATTACAACACATGCATGCATGTCGTGACTCTTTTGATAGTACTTGCATGTGTTGATTTAATGCACTTTGAAGTAGTACTCCCTCCGTTCCTAAATTATAAGTCTTTGTAGGGATTCCATTATGAATTACATACGGATGTATATAGATGCATTTTAAGTGTGGATTCATTCATTTTGCTCTGTATGTAGTCCACCTAGTGAAATCTCTATAAAGACTTACTCCCTCCGTTCGGAATTAGGCTGGTCATAGTGGGGAGTAACTTAGAGTAATAACATGCATACGTTAATAGTGTAGTGTCAAAAAACGTCTTACATTATGGGACGGATGGAGTACCTCTATAGTGCATAGTATCATAGATTAGTACGGAGTAGTATCATAGATGGTCTCATTTATTGCCATGCATGACACATAGTAGCACCATATTTATTATGTTACGGTATCTACCTATGTTACTATAACCATCTCTCTCTTCTTTAATTGCCTGCCACATAAGCATGTTTGCGAGTCCCAAGCAGGGGCGGCGCTAGGGGTATTCTTGGGTCTTCATGTGAATACCCATGATTTTTACAAAACAGTGTTGATTTTGGCAAAAGAGTGACAATTTTCGAAAAACAGTAATGATTTTGGCAAAATGAATACACATGAATACCCGGTTGCAAATTCCTGGAGCCGCCACTAGTCCCAAGTGCATGATACTACTTATGTTAGGCTGTTCATAGTGGATAGTAACTTAGACTAGTGTCATGCATCTCCATAGTGCAAAGTAACATAGTAGTAGTATCATAGATTGCTTCATTTATTATCCCATAGACTCATTTTGCTTCGTGAAGCGCTATGTTACAGTAACATATTATGTTACCACAAGCACCTCTTTCCTCATTAAATACTTGCCACATAAGCAAAATTGTCTTGGGATGTGTTAAGTTACTACCTAAGTTACCCCCACTATGGCTAGCCTTACTCCCACTATGGCCAGCCTTACTTGTCGCGAAAATGGATGTATCTAGACGTACTCCCTCCGGTCCTTTTTACTGTGCGCCTAAGTGCAAGCCCGAATACCAAGGAGAGCCTCCGTTTGAAAATTTTGGACTAGTTTGCCCCTATGTCGTATGGAGAAAGCTGGATTGCTACAAATCTGCGCATGCAATTGATTACAAGGCGCATCGCCAGTTGATTGGTCGGTCCTTCCTTTTCCTCGTTTCCTCCACCACGTGAGTACACTGTCTCATCTCTGCATGCAAGGCATGGGCGCATGGGACGAGGTGAGCAGTTACTGCTGCTTGCATGCAAAGCGGTAAATCGGTGGTAGGATAGGAAAGAATCGCTCAAAAAGTGGATCGCGCAGACCATTTGGGGAAAAACTAAAAAATCTTATACGCATACTAAATAGGACCGGTGGGAGTATTTTAGTTCTAGATACATTCATTTCCGAGACAAGTAATTCCGAACGGAGGGAGTACATTTAGGAACGGAGGGAGTATAAAATATGTGACGGTAAGCTTTGTAATACCCCAGCCCAAGTAGAGAGATGTTTGTGCACGAGGAGGGGGAGATCATGCAGACCGAACAGGAACAGGACTCGACGATGGAGCTCTCTAAGGTCTCCATGGACCTCACCGTGCTCCACTGCCCCTTGTGCCTCCGCCCCTTGACGCCTCCAGTGTATGAGGTTCGAATACACCTCGTCCGTTCGGCTGATTGAGCAAGGTGCAGATTTCTTGATTGATGTGCTATTGGATTGATTTCTGCAGTGCAAGGGAGGGCACCTGGCCTGCGCGGACTGCCGCGTCGAGCTCCCCGGGAACAAACGGCAGTGCCAGAAGTGCGAGCGCGGCGGTGGCTTCGACGTGCGGAACACGGTGGTGGACTCCGTCCTTTCATCGGTGAGGGTGGAGTGCCCGCACGAAGGCTGTGGGCTCTACGTCACTTACCACAAGCTCGCTGATCACCAGAGCGTGTGTCCGCTCGCGCCCTGCAAATGCCCCTGCGTCTGCTCACGCTAAGGCCGCCACCGCGCTGTACCACCACATCAGCACCGCGCATCCCATGCCCGTGCACAGATCCAAGACGGCAAGGTGCTCCACCGCAAGTGCCAGCCGAGCCACGGCTCTTGCTGTTCGCGGAGGAGGACCGCCGCGCGTTTTTCTTGGTCGGCGGCGTGCTCGACATCGGCGTGCCTATCGCCGTGTCGGTCGTCTGCATCAGAGCGGGGGCGTCCCCACTGCCGCACTACTTGGCCAAGCTGTGGGCGAACGGCCCGCCGGGGGAGCGCAAAGGCCGACCGACCCCGTCAAGGTTGAAATGGAGGTGACAAGCAGCAAGGATCCCGGTGACGTCGACGTGCAGGAGCTGACCTTCTTGACAGTTTCGCCCAAGCTGCTGGCCGGGGCTAAGCTTGTGTCCCTCCACATTCAGATTGACAAGCTCACGTCCTAAATGTTTCAACAGTGCCTTCTGTTTATCTTAGTACTATGCTAATATAGGGATTACCTTGGTCTACTTTAGCTTAAGAAATGGTGGGTTTTGGTGACGATACAGCAATTACTTCGACATCAGATCAGTAATTTCCAACAGTCGAACGGATATTTTGTGTCTATTGAATATAAAGTTCCTTTGGGTAAGAAGTACTACTTGTCATCAAAATGGATAAAAGGAGATGTATGTAGACGTATTTTAGTTCTAGATACGTCCCTTTTTATCCATTTTGATGACAAGCACTCCCTCCGTTCCACAATACATGCCGTCCATTTGTCAAAATATAGATGTATCTAGACATGTTTTAGTATATAGGTACATCCATGATAGAGCAAATCGGATGGTTGAGAACACTATAATTCGTAGTTATAGATGCATGTGTGACTCCCAGATGTAGAGGCCGGGGGTCATCATCCTCCTTTTCGAGAAAAAACAGACGCGTGTGTGAGGACGAGTGCGTGCGTGCACCTCTTCTCTTCCTGTATAACGTACTACTAAACTCAGAGTACAAGTTTTTGTGGGTGGCACGATGGTGCGTGCGAGAAGTCCCGAGAGATAGGTTTAATGCGTCTGAAAAAAGGACTAGCCTAGAGCTCGCCACGCGGCTATTCCTGTCGAACGCCCCATTAACCGTAAGATATGTATACGACGGTGCCAGTTATTGCACGTACACAGCAGTACTCCCTCCTTTCTGGTTTATGGTGAGTGGTGGAATATTTTTTGTAGTTTGCAAAAGCACCTAATTTATGCTCTTGTTTTTCTCAAAAAATTATGTTTATCAATGCGTTAATTGCAATGCATGCATGCATAAAGTATATGCATTGGTTAATTTTCTCTTAATACTTGCATGCAATGATTTAATGCACCTTGGAATCTGAACATGTGTTGGGAAACAACCAAATTGAGCCTTATAAAATGGAAAAACTAAAATTTTGAGATAAGCCCTATAAAACCGGAAAGGAGGGAGTAGAAAAAGAAGTACTCCATCCGGGCATAGTGCCGCACTTCGAAACTAGAACCGTCAACAAATTTTGAGCTTGCGTCTCGTCACATTCCAAATTACTCCACGCTATATTGAATTGCAAACCTGTTCACACCGATCACAACCTAAACGGTTTCCCACTTAGGAGCGTATTAGTACCACGCTATATTGAATTCCAAACATGTTCACACCGATCACAACCTAAACGGTTTCCCACTCAGGAGCGTATTAGTACTCGGTTATAAATACTAGTATGCCAAGATGACTGCACATTCCTCCTCAACTCCTCATCCACAAAAACAAACAAGTCATTCAGCATCCTTCCCTTGCGTCTGCCATGGCCAGCGTGAGTTCTGGGTCGAGAGATTGCCACCAGGGAGAGGCGAGCATGGAAGCGGAAGCACGAGAGATGTCCCGCCTTGCTGCGAGAGCAGCCGACATGTCCCGCCGCACGGAAGTAGCAGCACAGAGGTCCCGCTGCGCCGCTGAAGCAGCAGACTGGTCCAGCCGCGCCGCGGAAGTAGCAGAGATGTCCCGCCGCACCATGAATGCAGCAGAGATGTCCCGCCGCGCCGCGGCGGACTGGGAAAATTTCTCGCAGGCAAAGCGACGATCAACATAAAGCGCATGCATGCGATCATCCATAGCCAGATGGATCAGATCTCCGGCTTGGCGAGGTTGCAGGACGACGTGGAAGCCTCGTTTGAACAGGCTACCGGAATCATCCGGCAACTAAGGGAGGGCAATGAGAGGCTCCGGGCCGAGCGCGACCTGCTGAGGGAGAAGATCGTCCAAGTGCGTACCAAGAGGGAGGAGATCAGGGCCTTGTTGAAGAGGACCGGCGTCATCGTCAAGAAACTTATGGACGAGAATGACATGCTCCGCAACGAGCGCCAAAGGCTGGTGGTGGAATCCGTGGATGTTCTCAAGCAGCGTCTTAAGGACACGAAGGAGCTCATCGTTGCTCGCCGCGGAGACTAGTTCCCGCAGCCTGCAGCAACGCATCAAGAAAGTAGAGATCAGCGAGCCAGATCCTTGTCTTCCTTCTTCTTTTGCCCTTGTTTATTTCGGGCGTAGCCGCATGTGGCTTTTTTAATTATCTTTCTAATTTTGTAAGACAATTAATCGTCCTTATCTTTCTGTGGAAGATCAATGTTGCAAGGCTGGAATGAAGAAAACTCTTGCTGTGGTGACCCTGGCGTTGATGTTCTTCTAGTTGCTGCTGGGCTTCTTTCAGTTTCCTGGTTTCTTTTGATGTAATAATCGGTTTAGGATGTGGATTGTGTCATCGGTTGTGAAATGTTGGGTTCTAGCGCAGATGTTTGGCCTTTGTTGGCCTCGTGGGATGTTGTGATTTCAATCTGGTACGTAGCTTTTAGTCCTTCGTGTTAGGCTGGAGTTGTGCTGAACTTCTTGTGAATTGTGGTGGCTTTCAGTAATGAAAATCGGAAGGGGCAAGACCTTCTTTGATAAAAAAAATAAAAATCATCCTTATATATTCATCAGTCTTGCTATAAGTCGTAGTAGATGCTATATAGGTCCGTCGGATCTTACATCTAGATCTGTGCTTTCAGATTTTCTTTTCTCTCTCTTAAATCTCAGTCGAGTGAGACATAGCCACACCATTAAACAGAGGCTCGGGCACCATTAATGGAGACCTTGGGAGAGAGGTGGATGGCAGATGGAGGTCAAAGGGCTCTCCTCCCGATAAGCACGCGCAGGGGTCTGATCGCACGCCTCTCGTACTCAAAAAGCTACCCTGCATGGCGCCTCCTAGCTAATAAAAAATGGGGACGCGTGGCGGCACGTAAATGGTACTAGTAAGTAGAACGCCCACGGTTTCAATAATACTTGTGTTTCCGATTGTAGCGTGACAGCACTTGTTCCAAGATGACTTTGTTGATTGTTAATGTGTGCGCCTTCGCAAATCGGACTGCAAATTTACCACAGCATGTTGGTGCCATGTCATGGCACCAAGCCAAGTTTCATTATTTTCATGCGTGTTTTGGATTTACAGGAATTAAAAACTAAGTTTCTCAATGTTTCCAACCCAGCCACAACGCCTGTAATTTTGAATTTCATTCCCATTTCTTGCATGGAACCTAGAAATTTACCCAAGGACACACATGTGATTTTTCAACCAACTTTGGTGCACGGAACATGTGCTTGTATTTCAAATTTGAATTATGCACACAAAGGTGACAAGTTCCTCCGAGAACCACGAGCCTTCTTGAGAGAAGCTCCGATTTGCAAGAAGCTTATACCAAAATTTGTTCCTATTCGCCAAATTTTTTACCACGGCATGGTACTACCATGACATGACACCATGCCAAGTTTCATGATTTTAAAACCAAGTTTCACAATGTTCTCGACCGAGCCACGATGCCCGGATGTTTGAATCTTATTCTCATTTTTGCATGGGAGTAGAAATTCACCCGAGGACACAAATGTGATTTTTCAACCAACTTTGGTGCACGGGAGCACGTGCTTGTAGTTCAAATTTGAATTATGCACATTAAATGACCAAAACCTCAATTAATGTGTAAATAAGGCCAAACGAAGCCGAAATAATTCCAAATTTTAACAGTGCACTCATGTAGTTCTATGTTGCCTTTGTAAATAAACTCAAGGGGGACAACGTATATCGTTTCGCACTCAAAGGTGACACGTTCCCTCTCAGAACCACGAGCCTTCTTGAGAGAAGCTTTGTTTGCAAGAAGCTTATACCAAAATCTGTTCCTATCTGGCCATTTTTTTTACCACAACATGGTAGTACCATGACATGACATCCATGCCAAGTTCCATAATTTTCAGACGTGTTTTGGATTTACTAGAATTTCAAAACCAAGTTTCTCAATGTTCTCGGCCGAGCCACGATGCCCAGATGTTTTGATTTTATTCTCATTTCTTGCATGAGACCTAGAAATTCACTTGAGGACACAAATGTGATTTTTCAGCCAACTTTGGTGCACGAGAGCATGTGCTTGTAGTTGAAAAATTTGACTTATGAACATTAAATGACCAGAAACTCAATTAATGTATAAAAAACGACAAACGAACCCGGAATAATTCCAAAATTTAACATGGCACTAATGTAGTTCTATGTTGCCTTTGTTAAGAAACTCAAGGGCAGGGGGGCAGCGTATATCGTTTCACACTCAAAGGTGGCACGTTCCCTCTTAGAACCACGAGCTTCCAAATCGGCCCAATTTTTTACCACAACATGTTAGTGCCATGACATGACACCATGCCAAGTTTCATGATTTCCAGCCGAGTTTTGGATTTACATGAATTTAAAATCTAAGTTTCTCGATGTTCTCGGCAGTCATGACGCCCAGATGTTTGAATTTCATTCTCATTTCTTCCATGGGACCTAGAAATTCAACCAAGGACACGCATGTGATTTTTCAACCCACTTTTGTGCACCGGAGCATGTGCATGCAATTCATATTTAGATTATGCACATTAAAAGTCCAGAAACTCAATTAATGTATAAAAAGGCCAAATGAACCCGAAATAATTCCAAAATTTAACAGGGCACTCATATAGTTCTATGTTGCCTCTGTAAATAAAATCAGGGGGAGGTAGCATATCGTTTCAAGCACACAAAGGTGACACGTTCCCTCTCGGAACCACGAGGCTTGTTGAGAGAATCTCCGGTTTTGCAAGAGGCTTATACCAAAACTTGTCCCAATTCAGCCAAAATTATAACGTATGAAAACAGGGTTTAGATTATCCCGAACATCTCGCTACCTAGACCAATAATGTACTATGATTTGAATTCAACATAAAATGGATACATATATTTGAATTGGAGAGCGTATGGTACATGTAGTTCATAGTGAAATATGATTACTACTATATGCATGTCTTTTTGTTATCAAGATAATATTTAAATTATTGTATAACTTGACAACAATCGTATTCAAATAAGGAAAATTGATTCAAATTTAGTCCATATGGTAGACGACAACATATATGTTCACACGATGGAGTAAAATGTTCATATATGATGGAAGATCAAAATGTACGACTACATAAATTATAAACCGCAAGGTCACCTAATGATATATTCGAATTCAACATAACGTGGATTCAAAAATTGAAATTCGAGATCATGGCATCTCTAATCATATAAAAAGGGACATTACTCTTTCTTTGGTGGGAATTGATTTGTTTTTTGTTGTTGTTGAGGGAAGTGCGAATCGATTTGGTACTGTGCAGGGTAATCTTGTTCTCCTGATTTTTTTTACATTTTTCTTGTAGTTTTTTCAATGGCATCTATAGCAATATAGTAAAAGGGGACATGACTCTCTTGTGTCTTGTATGATTTTTTTTACACGTTAAGTTTGTTCTGCCGAACAAGGAATCCGCACCTTGTTATCCTGAAATTTACAAACTCGAGTATCTTTTGTCTCACCTGCTTTGAAACTCCCGCTTCTTCAACCCGCGCCGCGCCTTGTTATTCTGAAATGGACGCGCGCGAGAACTCCCTCCTCATCTGAAATCGCTCCCGCAGCCCAGACACGCGAAATCCCCCTTCTACCCCTCAACCGGAAATGAAGCTCCACTCCACGGTGTCAAAACCGGTGGGGGTACGCTGGTAACTTACCCTACATTTTGGACAAGCGCATCCCTAAGCTTGGCTCCCCCCTCCCCCTTCGCCCCCCCATTCGTACACTGAGGCCGCCAAAACCCGCAAAACCCCACGCTTCTCCGTCGGGCTCCCGACCGCCGCCCAGCCGGAGACTCTTCCCCGACTACGTCGTCCACCGCAACAGCTCGCCGTCCCTCATCCACCGCACCGGATGAGAATTCGTTGTCGATCTCGTCGTCCCGCCGGATCAGCCGCCCCGTCCTCCACCTCCAAGGAGCTGCCCCGACATTCGCCTCGTCTATCGCGCCACCTCAATCCCCACAGCGCCGTCTTGACCTGCCGCACCAGAATCGCAGCACCCTCACCAATTCCTCCGATGAAGCCGAGGCCAACTCGGCGCCACCAAGGAGGTTCTGCACTCCCTGCTGCATTTTATCTTTTATTCGATCTCACGGGGCTGCCGGTGCTCGATACCGAGCAGACATGGCGTCTCCATCAACGGCGCCGTCGTCGGCCACATCATCCACGGCGTCTCTCCCCCATGTCGTTGCTTCCTCGGCGGCGACTTCCAAAACGGCACTAGATGCAGCCGCTCCGGCTCTCGCTTCGCTGCTCCGTTCTTCTTTGTCATCGCGCCGCACCGCTTCGCTTTCATTCGTCTTTTGCTTTCTGCTCTTGCTCTCGCTTTGCTGCTCTTGCTGCCTTCTTGCCACGACCTCCGGCAGCTACAGGAGTTGCTGCTTTAGCAATCGCTCGCGGTGCTACTGCACGACTTGCTCTCTACTAGTGTGTTCCCTTCTCGAGCGTCTGTTGATTTAGATCACTGCTTCTCTGCTACTAGTGCTTGAACGCCCTAAACATCTATTGCAATGCTCTGTTACTAGTTCAATCAGTTTCGACAGTAAAATTCAATTTCGACTGTGAAGTTCATTTTCTTCGCTTAAGTTCAGAGTGAACAGTACTTACAAAGATCCGCTTGAGCGGCCGTGTCGCGGCTGATGCGTTTTACATCTAGCACTTTTTGGTGATGTATTTTACAGCATCTATTGCAGATGATATTAGGGTCCCACTTCAAATTAAAGTTGTCTGTCTTGTCATGCTTCAGCCTCGTCGTTGTACACCTTAGCGGAGCTGCTCCAATGACGGAACCGTCCATCACAGCAGAGTAGTACCCTCGGCGCCGTTTCTAGAGGCCTCAGATCTTCTTCCCCGCCTGCGACAGTCACACCAGCATCATCACCATCCTCCACATCCAACCCAATGATGCTGAGGTCCACAAGGCTATGCCAAGAGGTTGTACACTGCCGCATCACTTTGTTTCTCCATTCCTCTGTTCTTCCAATTCATGTGAACCAAACACCCAGGTTGACTGAAATCCTATGTTTCCAAATGTTCTGTTTTGCACGTGCATTCCTATCCTATTCCTGTGTTTTCCCTGTCCCTGCGTTTATAGAATACTCCAATTCTAAGGATCCCTTACAGATTTACTTCATTTTCAGATTGGCCTCAAAGAAAACTCTGTGTGTTATGTCCTGCTCACCGTGTCGTGATCCACCCCACCGAGGTGCACCATCGACGAAGCGTTCACCGCAGCGTAGATCCCCCCTGCAGACTTCCTTTCGCCGCCTCGGATCATCTTCCCTGTTGCCGGCAGCCACGCCAACTGCATTACCATCATCGACTGAGAAGATGAACCTAAGGACTAGACAATTCCGGAAAAGAGGTCGCAGTCTTTCGTGTTTGCTTACGTTATACATCGGTTATTATTACCTGCTACTTTATCATTCAATCTTGAGTTTTGAATTGCCCATGGGTCTCATATCGAGCCAGCAACGAATAGTCTGTCTACTATCTGGTTCATCTGGGGTCTTCTATGTGCTTCATGTTGGGTGGGCAACAAACAATAGATGATCCATTGTCTATCTTTTTAAACTGAAGCTATAATCTACCTGCTATCATTAGTTTTGGATCCATCCACTCTTTTGCTACCATCAATCTTGATTTTTGCATGCACCCCTTAGGCCTTACAAAATCTAACTATTTTTTATTATTATGCATGTCATATAGTGTACACAATCGTACTGAACATGTTGAGAAAAAGAGAAGTCCGTTGCGTGCGAATATAATGTCATGCAGACGCTGCTCCATGGTGGGCGAAGTGCCCCCCCCCCTCTCCTGCATTTCCAGAGTGTATTAGGGAGGAAGATAACTGTTCGTATGGAGATTCGTATGATCCGACCATGCTTGTTTATCACCTGAGGTGTTTGCTCTAACCTGGCATGCTGATGTTGGTCATATCATGCACAAGGCGCCTTGCATTGCTTACATTATACATCTTATATGTCATCAGCTTAGTTTAGATTTGCTTTGTGTGAATGCCACTGCTTGGTTTCTATATCATACTCCACCATTCCTAAATATTTGTCTTTTTAGAGATTTCAACAAGTGACTACATACGGAACAAAATGAGTGAATCTACACTCTAAAATATGTCTATATACATCCGTATGTGGTAGTCCATTTGAAATCTCTAAAAGACAAATATTTAGGAAACGAGGGAGTATATGGGAATTATGCAATGCCATCTTCTTTAGCCGTGCATCATATACGTGAATCATGCAATGCTATCCTGTTTAGCCACCATCGTATATGTGAATTGTATCGTGCCATTTTTTTCCATAATGTATTCCATTTGTCAACAATGTTTATACATTCATCTACTCTTCCTGTGCATCAGCCATTTGAGTCGGTCATGGGAAAATCTGGAGTGAAAACAAGGTCTTCTGAGCAGTCAGTGCTACTTGTCGATGCAGATTTCTTGTTGGTTACAGATAGCTCCTCAGAGGAGGATTCAGAGAGAGATGACCAGTCGTATTCCCCCCTGAGGTGCATGCTCTAACTTGGCTGGGTTATATTGCTCATATCATGCATATGGTGTCTTGCAGTGCCATGCCATCTCGCTTAGATTAGACATGCTTTGTGTGAATGCCTCCTGTTTGCTTTCTATATCGATATGTGAATTATGCAATGACATATTTTTCAGCCAGTTATCATATATGTGAATTATGCACCGCCATGGAGCCGTGCATCATATATGTGAATTATCTCATGCCATCTTTTTTTCATTACGTATTCCATTTGTCGACAATCATGTATATTGAACTACTCTTCATGTGTATCAGCCATTTGAGCCGGTTATGAAAAAATGGAGTGAAAACAAGGTCTTGAGCAGTGCAATGGTACTGTTGAAGCATATATCTCGATGGTTTCTGGGAGCTCCTCAGAGGAGGATTCAGAGACAGATGACCAGTCTTATATCCCACCTGAGGTGTATGCTCTAAGTTGCAATGTTTATATTTCTCATATGATGCATATGGTGTCTTGCATTGCTTAGTTTAGACATCATATGCACAATATTGAATTCTATCTGCTTAGTTTAGAGATCATACATGCGAGTGCCAGTTGCTTAGTATATGAATCAATTATGTCAATTATATCATGCCATCATGTATACTTAGACAACATGTATGTGAATTATTACATCCCAACCTATTTTAGAAAGACATCATATAGTTTTGTCATGTCATCCTGTTTAGGTACTCATCATATGTTGAATTATGCCATTATATCATGTTAAGTTATCCATCATATATCTGAAACTGTGTCATGCTATCCTGTTTAGTTAGGCATCATATATGTGAAATTGTGTCATGTCATTCCTGTTTGGTTAGACAACATATATGTGAATTACCACATCATCTATCATACAATGTCTCAGACGCTCAATTTATTTTCTTGTTTATCAGCCATTTGAATTGGAGGGGTGATGGCAGTATCTAAGGGAGCAAAAACCCGTTCTTCACAAAAGAAGTGCTACCCGTCGATGCAGATAGAACCATGGTTGTACTTGGCCCACAAACTAGCCCCACCACACATAATCGAGGCTCTTCCAGATTGCACACTTACACCGTTAAGCGTAGAACCAGCTACAACCCATCTAACCGCAACCCGCGGATACTAACCCACTTATAGTTGACAAAGCACCATGTCCACCACAGAGTACCCCCACACGAAAGCAGTTTGTAAAGCTATGCAGTTCCCAAAGCATCGAAGACCAAAGACAAACTAACCCAAACTCCACGTTTAAAGCGGAAGAGCAAACATTCTCGTGTCGATTCCGTAGCTATGGTCCATACTCCTTTGTTGTTGCATCACTTTATTTACTCATACCAACTACTTTCGAATTTGAAGGATCCAATTGAAACTCCAATGGCGCAACAGGTATGTTTTAAACCTATTTCTTTAACTGGATTGTTGTTCTAACTTCTTGCTCTATGTTGATTTCAGTTTAAGTTGTATAAACAGTTATGTTCTCATGTGATGCACATTACAAGTGCTGCCAATGCTGTGTAGTTTCTCACACTTATATTACATCTATGCTTTCTGTGTCTTAAAAATATATGAGTTGAACTGTGTCTCTATCTTGATTAGGGAACATAAACTAGAACGATATGGACAATACATTGACCATAGTACATAGATATATGTTTGTTTCATGCGTTATCCTGTCCACCTTACTATTGAACGGTTTACCTAAATGAGTTTGGTATACTACAAGCTAAACTCAGATGTGTCTCGCTTGTTTCTCTTGTAGTATGCAAACAGAATATTGGAGAAGAGCACCCCACTATGCAATGCTAGAGAAAGTAATGCAGATAAGGTTCAAGATAGTGAGACAACCTGTTGGTCTCCAAGAAAGGTGATAAAAAGCGATCTTGTAGACAAAGTGAGAAACCCCCACAGTCCAGCGTTGATGTAATGTTCGAAAGTTCATTGGCAAGATCACCGGCACAAGCTCTTCGAACTCGCTACCTGAATCACTTGACTTCTTGATCTCACTACAAGCTGAAAGGCATCGGCCACCGGTGTCTTGCGCAAGAAGTCAAGGACTGAGGAAGTCTCTGTAGAATTCAAATGTGTACTTTCTTGTGCAACAACGAGCGCTGGTGGATTTAAGCGCCAAACAAGAGAAAGTTAATAGGCTTGCTAAGCATCTTGCCAGCATTATGGGTACCCATGATATTGTTTCTTGAACTCTTCTGAAGTGGTTTCAGTTCTGGACTTGTTTTGTCATGCATTTATATGTCAGTGTTCCCTATATTTGCATTGGTGGTGAACTTTGATGCCCAGTGGATGTAATATGTGTAATAGCCGTGATAGCCTAGCATAAGTTGCTTGCTTATTTATTTCCTTGGTGTCTTGTTTATTTGTTTGCTTGTAGTCAGTGCAGTTCTTTTTCCGCGGTTTGCTACTGGCTGCAATAACCTACTTTTTAAAACTAGGCCACAATAACCATGGGCTAATATTTACTTTAGTGACAGTGGGCCTCCTACGGGCCGTAGAAATAGTGGGCCTTCTACGGGCCGTAGAAACAGTAGGCCTTCTACGGGCCGTAGAAACATTGGGCCTTCTACGGGCTTTAGAAACAATGGGCCTTCTATGGGCTGTATCATCAATGGGCCTTATACAGGCCGTATGATCGATTGGCCAAACATGGGCCAATAACAGGCCACATTATGGTCGTAAACGGGCTAGAGTTGGAATCGTCCGTTCATGGGCCGACCATAACGGGCCATCATTAATAGGCTGTATTTGATGACGCTATGAAAACGGTCCAATGTATTAACGGACCACAAACGGGCCGATCAGAAACCACGGGCTGAATTTGGCCCACAAGCGTAAAATGATAGTAACGGGCCGTAAGTAAACGAATGCTCAAATGAGCCGAGAATAAATGGGCTCGAGAAGGCCGAAGATAACATGGGCTGAAACGCCCAATCAATAACGGGCCCTTAATGGGTATAAAGTGATACACCGTTCATTACGGGCCGCTTACCACTGAAGCGATTAATGGGTCTAAAGTGATACCTTTGTTCATTGCGGGCCGCTTTCACCACGGGCCATTAATAGGCCAAGAGTTACATAGGACCTCATATGGGCCGAAGACGCCATGGGCCGTAAGTGAAAACGGGCTGGAATCATATTGGATGGCCCAGATGATGCTACTGGGCCTAATTCGGATAGGGCGTAACGGGCCTTGGGTTAGCGGGCTGTAAATGGGCTATATGCGAACAAGCCGTTAACAGGCTTTCCATGGGCCGGCCCGTCACCTTTTGACCAAATCAAACGGGCCAGCCTTTTCACAGGAATGGGCCTCTGTTGGTCCGTGCCACGTGTCGACGTATCATAGGCGCCTTCTGTCCAATGAGTGGATGACATCTGTCCCAACAATGAGCCGACACGTGTTTCCTCCAGCCAATGATGATTTTACACGTGGAAAATCCACATTGGTCAGGGCTGTTAACCGGTTATCGGATCCAAAACCCGACCCGATAGCTTAACGGTGTTCCGTTATGGTGGATGCCACGTGTCGGTCACCCTTGACGAAAACACTTCTGTGACGCGTGATTTATCGTCATGGAAGTGGACACTTGCGTGATGATAATTTTGGTAATGTCATGGAACACTTCTACGACAACACAGGTATGACTATCTTGATTCTGTCATAAATTTGTCATGGATGTACATGCATGACAAAAAACGTGACTTACTGTGACAAACACGTATCATCACGGACGTGTATTTTTTTGTAGTGCCAGGCCCATGTATTTTCGAAATACTTAAGTATAGGCTGTTTTTAGAGTCCGTATGTGTGGGGAAACAAGAGTTAGGGTTGGTTTTGGACCCCTCCTCCAAGGTCCACGAAATTCCCCCCTCTTCCTCCATATATACAGCCCTTAGGGCATCGTTTAGACTTTGGTTTTTGTTTAGATTAAAAGTTCGCCATAGCTGCAACTTCGTGTACTTCGTTTGTGTTCAACGATCAGACAAAGGCGTCACAGAACCCCACCTTGATCAATAAAGCTTTCCTCTTATGTTCGCAATATCCAGATTGCAATCTTAGTTTCTTACTTGTTCTTCGTTTGCCTGCAGGAAACAGACCTTCGTGGTCAGGTTGATCGTGCTCCGGCGTGGTCGATAACCTCTCGGAGTTGGTTTAGTGATTGCTAAGGCGCGACGTCCTCGCACGTTCGTAGTCGGATCGTCAAAGTCGACTTCATCCTAAACGATAGCCACCATCTCATCGAAAGACGGGACACGTTTGCCTCTATCAAATTCCCACAAGCGCATGATCATGATCCTGATTTGGTCAACCACGTCATGCACAGGCCAATTTTTTAACCGCTTCACCTTGTTGTTAAAACTTTCTGCCAAGTTGTTGTTGATATGATCACACTTGATGACAGTGTTAAATCCTGACCTATACCATAATAGAGAATGGTAGGTGTTCATCCATGGACCAAACTCAGGGCAATGTTGTCATTATCTTACCAAGATGATATGAATGTGTCTGTTTAGTGTAAGATCTTGCTGCTGGCCACATGCGACCAAATTCTTCCCCTCCGAATTTTTTGATCAAATTCATCCACATATGGCCGAAGCACTCCCTCTGCTCACAATGGGGGAAAACATTCTTCACTGCATTTTCTAGCCCTTTGCATGCATCTGTGTGGACTGCCAAAGGTGACACTGGCCCTATGCATTTTTTCAACTGCATTATGAACCATGTCCACGAGACCTCCACTACTGGAAATTAGTTTTTTCCTCATAGGGGTGTGAATTCTTGACAGCTACAACCCCATCGTCAAGAATCATACACTCTTTCCTCTCGGGGAGTCCTAAGTTGACGGTCACGTGCTAATTGTCAAGAAACAACCATCTTTCCTCACGTTGACAGTGTGCACGTCAAGAAAGGACTAACTCATGCGTGACGTCGAACATATCAGCGTCAAGAATCGCTCATGAAACGACACACGCAGGCTGGAAATTTTAGCTATAGCGCGCTTTGCGTAGCACTTTGCCGCGTATAGAATACGAAGTTAGTCGGTGCGGTTTGGCGCGACCGCGTGCGCAGAGGCGAAAACTTAGCGCGCATCTTCTTCTCTACGTGCGCGCGGGGCTGAACAAAAGAAAAGAAAACCACCTACTTCCCCAATCTCTTATTTGCCATCCCCAAATCCCTAGCCGCCATGGTGCCATCCGACCAGCTTCCCCACCTTCTTCCTCCCTCCTAGCCAAGCCCAGACCAGACGGCCGTCCTCTTCGCTCTCCGCCGCCCCACCATCCTCGCTGCCGACCCTGCCTCCCCACTCGCCGCCGACCCCAGCATCTCTGCCGCCCCGCCATCCTCGCCGTCGACCCTGCCTCCCCACTCGACGCCGACCCCAGCATCCTCGCCGCCGACCTGCCTCCGCCATTCCGCCCGGCCGACCCCCGCATCTCCCTCCTTCCTCGCCGACCCCCGCATCTCCCTCCTGCCCCGCCGTCCAGCGCTTCACCGTAGCAGCCGGCCAGCCTCATCCTGCACCCCAGAGGAAGCCGGCCGGCCAACCCCGCCGGCCTACATGAAGCCCTCAACCCTCCTGCCGCAGCCTGCTCTCTCCTTCACTGAGGCACAGGTGCAGTCCGTGCATACCTCTTCTACCCTGTGATGCCATCTTGTTTGATTTTGTTGCCACCCGCATCCTTTGTAGTCAATATGAGTTGGGGGAATTTGAGGATTTGCCCCATCTTTGCTTGCACTTCTAGGATTTGCCCTTCTTTTCATTGACATCGATCTTTTCCCCACACCTTTGCTAAAACTTTGATGATTTTCCCTTTCTACCTGGTTTGAGATTACACTACAAATTTGATGACCCAAATGCCCTTCTTCCTTATATGTTCGTCCCGCAGCCCACTTGCTGTCGTGCTATGCTGCTGCTGCTCCTCTTCCCACACTCCAATGCCAAAGCCACTGCTGCTCCTTCCCGCACGCCATGGTGCGGGCTACGAGCTGATGCTGCTCCTCCTCTCCCCATGTCCTCCTCCCTCCTCTACAACGAACGTGCTCGAGGCGCAGCTCAGGCGTTCGTCCATGGGCAAGATTCTCGGGCGAAGCGCAACACCCGTAGACCAGTCGAGCTCTCGGAGGAAGGCGCCGCACTTCCTGCACCGGTCACCCTGCCTTGACAGCGCGGACCGTGTTGTCCGCCACGAGCACGAATAGACGCGTGTGCATTTCCATGGGCACGTGGCCGCCGCCGCCGCCACGCCGGCCTCGCCGAGCATCTCTAGCGAGCTCCCCACGAAAGGACCAAGGGGTCAAGCCAGATGTGGTTCTACATGGCGAGCTCGGCGACCGGAGCGAGCTCGGACCACGGCGTCCTTCTCCGTGCATGCAGCAGTAGAAGCAGCAACAACCGGGCGCCCAGGTGCTAGAGCGAGCACGCACGCACACAACACACGCACGCCCAGGCACACGCACGCCTAGCAGGCTAGCAACCATCAGGCACGCCCAGGTGCTAGATCACGCACGTATACAACGCACATAAGCACGCCAAGGTAGATATCCGTTGGCTGTCCGCCTCGAGGGGCGCCGCCGCTCCCCAAGCAGGCGCTCCATGAGCAGACCGGTGGCTGTAGGTCGAGCCCGGCCGCCGCGCGCTACCTCGCCGTTTCCTCATCCATTTTCCGCGTCGGGCGAGTAACAAGGCCGACGGGGGCAGAGCCATGGCCACCTCCGCCGGAGCAACAACGGCGGCGGGAGCTCCATCTCCGCCTCATGTTTTCCTGCCCAGAGATGTGCTCGGTCGGGGTGGACTGACTAGGCCAGGGGCAGTTTCGACATTTTACAGTGGGCCCATCCTGTTAGGGGCAAATCATCAAGTTTTTGTCAAAGGTGTGGCAAAAGATCCATGTCAATGAAAAGGAGGGCAAATCCTAGAAGTGCAAGCAATGGTGGGGCAAATCCTCAAATTCCCCGTATGAGTTTATAGCCCTCTTATTCCGCATAATTACTGCAGATTTCGTGTACTTTTTTTATTAGTTATTACTGCTCTTAAGAATTCAGTATTACTGCAGATTCTGTTTTGTGGTTGCTGTGTTGATATCCTCTGGACGCCCACCCGCTCAATTGATGCTGCTATTGTCGACACAACCCACTCACTCTTAAGTCCTTAGCGCTGACAATTAAGGATACTCCTTTCACTCCCTAAAGGCATGCCTTTGGTTTGATCTATCACTCCCTCACACATATAGTATTTTTTTCTTTTTCCAGTTCATCCTCACGATGTATCACTTGGCTGAACCATATATCTTGTCCCTGCTGGTACGCTAATAGCTGGTGAGTTGCTTATCCATAATGACCCACTGTCATGTTTTGTCTATTTTCCTTTACTGTCTGATGCATGTAATGTACTAATATTTAATGCTTTTTGTATGATGCTTTTCTTTTTTATCATGTCAAATTGCTATGTTAAGTGAGTATGATTTGTAAATAGAAATGTTTCACAAGTTTGATTTTTTTATTCTAAAGAAATGTAATTTCTAGTCTTATTTTTGTTGGTTTTATTTTATTTTGGGTGAAGATGCGTTTATTCCTAATTTCATGACTTGTATATATAACAATATGTAGGATATATCATTCATGGCTGAGTGTGAGTGGATGTATATTGGTTGGAAGCGTGGTGCACCATCAAATGAATAGGCTGATAAGACGACTGAATTTTTGGACCGTGCCTTCTCTATACCCACTTTAGTTGAGAATGATAAGATTAAGTGCCCCTGCTCTGTTTGTCGTAATTGTATTAGGCACAAGAGGCAGAAGATAGAGTTACATCTATGTACTGATGGGTTTAAAGAAAATTATTGTACCTGGACAGCACATGGTGAGAGTCGAGTCAACCATTGTGATGACACTCGACCTCAGTTAGATCTTGAGAGGGGTAATGAAACAGACCAGATGGATTCCATGTTAGCTGACTTAGCTAGTAACAAACCACCATCAACTGATGAGCCACCAATTGCATCTGCTCAGGCTTTCTATAGAATGGTTACTAGTGCAGATGAGTTAGTACATGAAAAAACTTTGCACTCAGCTTTGTCAGCTATAGCTCGCCTGCTTACCATAAAGTCACAACTCAATCTATCAGTAGCCTGCTATGATGATATAGTAAAATTAATGAATGAACTCCTACCACCAGATTGTAAGTTTCCCAAAGACTTCTACCGCTCCAAAAAAATGTTAGAGGGCCTTGGTATGCCATATCACAAAATTGATGTCTGCTATAATAATTGCATGTTGTATTATAAAGATAACAGTGAGAAAGAAAAATGTGATGTTTGTGATACCCCCGCTACAAAGATGGTCCAGGAAAAATTCCCAGCAAAGTGCTACGCTACCTACCTATAACTGATAGGTTTCAGAGGTTGTATGCACACGAGAAGACAGCTAAATTGATGCGTTCACATAGTGAAGCTCCCCTCTCGAGCTCTAGCAAAATTCTGCATCCATGTCATGGAGAAGCATGGAAACAATTTGGTGCAGATTACCCAGAATTTGTAGAAGAGCCTAGGCATGTAAGATTTGGTGTAGCAACTGATGGTTTCACTCCATATAGCTTGACTGCTGCCTCTTACTCATGTTGGCCGGTATTCGTGGTTCCCTATAATCTTCCTCCTGGTGTTTGCATGAGGCCAGAATATATATTTTTGTCCCTTGTTATCCCTGGACCTGAACACCCAGGAAAGAAGTTGAGCATCCTCTTGCAGCCACTAGTTGATGAATTGCAAAAGTTATGGATGGGAGTAGATACATGGGATGCTTCGCTCAAGACAAACTTTAAAATGAAGGCAACATACATATGGTCTATTCATGATTTTCCTGCATATGGTATGTTTGCTGGCTGGAGCACCCATGGGATATTGGCATGCGCAGTATGCTTGTCTAACTCGAAGGGTTTTCGACTAAGCAATGGTGGAAAACCCTGCTGGTTTGATTGCCATAGAAAATTTCTTCCCATGGACCATGAGTTTCGTACTCAGGCAAATGCATTCCGAAAGAACACTGTGGTGCTAGATGATCCACCTAGGCGTTTGAGTGGAGAGGAGATTGAAGCCCAAATGTACAGTCAAGTAGCTGATACCAAGAACTATGGCATAACACACAACTAGACACACGTAAGCTGTTTTTGGCAACTTCCTTACTTCAAAAAATTATTGCTTCCACACAACATTGATGTAATGCATAATGAGAAAAATGTTGCTGAATCTATTTGGAACACATGCTTTGATATTCCAAACAAGACTAAGGATAATGTAAAGGCTAGGCAAGACTTGTCTCTGATTTGTAAACGTCCTAAGCTAAATTTGAAAGAAAAGGAAAATGGCAAGTGGGACAAGCCTAGGGCACTTTATTGCATTGAAAAGCAAGACAAGATCACAATGCTGAATTGGTTTAAAATGCACTTGTGTATGCCTTCCAATCTAATTTATATCTTCTTGAAGGATGACTACAATGAAGGCATGTGTGCTCAACATCCAGATGATTGGGAGCAGCAACCTTTTGATGCAAAAGTAATGTATAGCACATCAGGTGGCATGCCCCATGGTCGTCTAGCAATAGCAGATGGCGCTCTTAAGAAGGCTGACACCATGGATGCTGCAAAAGAAAGTAACATAAGACCATCAAACTCCATGGCTTACCAAAAGCTCTATAAAAGATATCTGGATATGGTTAACACCAATCACAACCTAATAAATGAGAGAGCTGTTTTGGCTCGCCGTTTAAATCGTCAAGACCATCTTATTGAGGTAATGTTCTGCTTTGTATACTTTGAAGATTGAGTGACAAGAAATGAACCATGAAGTTCTCATTTCTTTGTATAGGGGCTGTATGGTAAGCTTGAATTTGAAATTACCAGAAGATGGCGATGATGATGATGCCGCTAACGATGTTTCTGTACAAGAGATGAGAGTGTAAGTTTCAATGCTTAGCCTATAAATCTCATTCCAAATGATTGAAACCAACTATTTTCACTGCATGTGTTTTAGTTGCTATGGTACTAACATGTCATTTTAGATATGTATAGATCCAACTGTTTTGTGCTCCTTGTGTTTATAGTAAATAGGAAATGTTAACAAGTAGCATAATGTATACTGGGTTGTAAATGGTTGTTATTCTCTTGTAGGTTGATGTCGCTGCTGTAGGTGAGTGCTCTCATGCTTCAGCACACAATGAAAATATTGACAACTCCACCATTCAAGATGTGGCCTAGCTCTTGTGGATTTATCCATGGTGTGTGATATTTTTCTGACCTAAGTAGGACATGTGGTACATGAAGATGGCTGCTATGGTCTATTTGACTTGGTGACTCACTGAGTCTACTATTCCTTGAATACTTCTTTTGTGGCACGAACATTATAGTACCCCTTGTGGTGAGTAGTTGGGATAATTGTTGCAAGTCATGTTGTGTTTCATGTTTGGCTATACCGAGACGATAAGAAGCTATCTGAACTGTTATGGTTATGGAAAACACATGGAAATCTATTGTTTCTCTAGTATATGTGCCATGTATATATGTATGTTCTTTCTGTGATGAGCTGGAAGCCCACCAAGGAGTGGACATGAAATTATAAATTCATATTTGTATATGTATGTAATGGGAATATCCCAGGAATTATGTATTCTTGACAGCTGGGTTCACTATTTTTTTGACGTTGGGGTAGCAAAATCCAAGTCTGTTGACACTTGACGGCTGTTGTCAAGGATGCACGTCAGGAAAGTCTTCGTGACAGTCACCGTCAAGAACCAACATCAAAAGCTTTCTTGACAGCCATCGTCAAGAACCAACGTCAAAAGCTTTATTGACAACCACCGTCAAGAACCAGTGTTAAAATATTTATTGAGAGCCACCGTCAATAAATCACGTGAAGAAAGCTTTCTTGACAGCCACTGTCAAGAACCAGTGTCAAAAGCTTTATTGACAGCCATCATCAAGAAATCACGTGAAGAAAACAGCTGCCGTCAAGAAAGCACGTCAAGAATGCTTTCGTGACAGTGACCGTCAAGAATCGACGTCAAGAAAGCTTTCTCGACCGTGCCACATCAGGCTTCAACAACCTTTTCCTGACACTCTATTCCTGACGTGGCATTCTTGATGGTCAATGTCAAGAATGGTATTTCTTGATGGTTTTAGTGACGTTCTTGACGTGTGGCAGCTGTGGGGAAAAACCTTATTTCCAGTAGTGCTCTGTCTCTGACTGAAATAAGCCAATAGCAACAGGGAACATCCAGTTGTGTCCATCCAAAGCATTGCAAGCTGCCAATTGACCATTCCACTTGCCAGTCAAAAATGATGAGTCTATGCTCAAATATGGACGACACCCTGCCTTGAAGCCATCAATGCAAGGCTTTAAAGCCATAAAAAACTTAGAGAAAAGGACTCTTTCATGCTCCGTTACCTCAGTATCTATCTCCACAACACTGCCAGGTGACCTCTTCTCTACCTCTGCTTTGAAATTATAAAGCATCCTAAAAGTATTTGCCCAGTCACCATATAATTGTTTCATTGCCCTTTGTTTTGCCTACCACACCGTGTTATACTTCACCTTAATGGGGTATTGTTTTTCCAAGTCTACTTTAAGTATCCTTGCAGTAGTGTTTGGTTTCTTGGCTAGAATAGGAGTGATCTTTTCTACAATCCAAAGCTGTGATGTCATGGTTGATACTCTCTGTGAACTTGTAATACAAGTATGTTGGTGAGGGATTTGATTCACCCTAATGGTACTTCCATTAGGTTGGCGTCTAGCAGATATGTACCACTTGCAAGGCTTGACACTTCCATCAAAACCTCTACGTCTTGCATAAAACTTCTTTCTATCAGTCCACTTAGTCTTGGCATCAAACTCATGTTTGACTGCATAAGTCTTGAAACACATCCTAAACTCATCCATGTTTGGGAACAACTTCCCCACTGCAATAATAGGGTTTTCCTTGTCATACACATTTACCAACTCATCATCATGTGCATCATCTACATCATCTGCAGCATCTTCCATCCGCTGTCCATCCACATCTTCAGTTCTATTTCTGTTAGCATCTTTAAAGCCATACTAGATTCACCATCCTTCTCCTCCTTATCTTCATCGGCTACTGGAATGCCAAAAAAAATTGGCCATCTCAGTGTCATCCATTGGTGCAATGACTAAAGCAGTTGTGTCATTTAATTCTACTGAATTCCAATCAATAGAAACAACCCTTCCAACACCATCAGAGCCCTCTTCTGCATCACCCTCCTCAGGTAATACTGTCACTTCACCTGTACACATGGGCATTATCTGCCTCTCTGAAGCCCAATCATCATCTACCATCTGTGAAGCTAACTTTGAGGGCACATATCCAATCTTAGAATTTGATTTCTGATCAACAAGCTCTGCATGAAACATAGTCTGTTTGGTTGTCCAGCCATCTTGTCAATCGATTTCATCAACCATGTCTTCACCATCCTCAATTCTCACATACTCTCCTTTCCAATTATCAAATCGTAACAATGCTACCTAATCTTGCTCTGGACCCAAAAAAATGCTCTCCCAATTTTTTCCACCACATTCTTCACGGCCTTCTCTTCCATGCTTTGTAGTTCTTGTGGATCAATCTCTGCAAAATCTGTCTCCCACTTCATAATTGTATCTCTCTCTATGTCCCGCATGCTACCATCACCTAGCTTCGCCTTAGAAGGAAGGAATTCGACAGTGAATTCGAACGTCCAAGCAACATCCCCCCTGTTTCAGGGCAGTGTGAGGTGTGCTAGCGGAAGCAGACAAGGCACAAATCGCATAGCTTGGAATGGATGCACATTAAGGGATTACCTAGTCGATGTTGTTGTCTCTGGCGGCTCCATCGCGGTCAGCCCCCCTCCCACCCACCCAAATCTGGATCAAATCGACCAAAAACACCAAAAACAGAGGGAAACAGAGGCGATGCGGTGAGATCTAGCTCGACACGGAGGGGAACGGGACAGGGTTCCGGATACACTCACCACAGCCGCCGCCGTCGCCGAGAACGAAAGCTCCTCCGCGCTGCCATCACCGAGAACAAAATCTTCAGCGCCGGCGCCGGCTCACTGCTGAGAACAAAGAGGAGGGGGTGCGAGGGGTACACGTTCAGACAGGCACGGGACACGTTTTTCACCTGATGCACTGCCAAGTGGGGCCCACAACTAGACGCACTGTCAAGTGGGACCCACATGTTTTAAACATAACCTCACTCCCGTTGACGACCACCGAGTGGGTCTTGGCTATTTGGGCCTCTGAAACGTAGTACTACAGCCATTATCGTCAACTACGTCGCACTCCTTTCATTGCACCTCAAAGATATTGTACAGGAGCTATTGACCCCATTTGATACGTATGATTCACACAATCTCGTGTGCTGCTGCACTTACATGGGCGCCAAAGCTGGCGGAGCAGGTTCGTGGGGGGACTGCCCTGTCGAGCTGCCCCCGACGGGCCCTGAGCTTTCCTCCGGAACAGGGGCAGAAGCTGAGTTTCTGGCGGAGACAGTGTCTCCCACGGGAGTAGGGTCATATATAGTCTCCCATGGCTCCTTCTTGCCGATCTGCGGCTCCGGTGGCCAGGCCCTGTGGAGGACTCACCTCCTCCGTTCCCTGGCCATTGCTCACTGGCTCGCCTCGCGGGCCTTCGAAGGCGTCGAAGCGCCGGAGCCACGCCCGCAGCCAAGGCAGCGCTCCCGCCGTGGGATCCGTGTCGGCTCTTTGCTCGCCGCGCCTTCCCTCCCGGGAGACGAACCTGGCGAGGTGGATCAGGAGCATGAGGCACGAGACGACGACGTTGATGATGAATAGGCCGCGGAATCTCCACAGCCCAAGCCTGGCGTCAGCGCCGCCGTTGCTCCTGCCGACGCACGCCCCGGGGTGGCTGAACCACCTGTTCTCGATGCGCGCGAGCTTGTCCTCCTCCGCCAGCTCCAGTATGGCGCGCGACACGTCCACCGCTAGAGGGGATCCCAGCGGGAACACCTGAACAGATCAAAGATAAACTCATCCTTTATTACACGTGTTATAATTAACGGGAGCATGTCATCGATCTGCATGCATGTAGATGAATGCTGATATATAAACGCATGCACGTAGTTTCCTAAAAAAAAACGCATGCACGTACAAATCCAAACCCGCCGCTCTTGTAGGTCGGGCCGACCATGGAGTAGCCTTCGCAGTAGCGCGACAGGAAGAGCCGTAGGTAGGGCACCTCGTCGAAGATCGCCCTGACGCCTCCGTTGTCAGATCCCTTCTTGAGGGCATCGGCGTATTGATCCATGGTGGTGTACCTCCTAAACCTTGCCTCGTCCAAGCCCATCTCCTTGAGGAAGTCCTCGATGAAGGATCCCTCTTGAAACCCAACGTGTAGCTTGTGGTGAGGATAAGCACCGCAAACACCCACATGATCACCACCAGCTTCGACAGGTTGCTCTCGAGCTTCTCCTCTACAAGCAAACAAGTGTGTCAATTAACCAGTAAGTTCAGAACTGGCTGGATACGAATCATACGATGGCGAGAAGAACGCATACTGTGGGAGAAGACCATGGTTGAGAATGCAAAATAGAAGACAACGCCGAATTGCTTGGAGCGCGTGCCACGGAATCGGGGGTTGATCCTGTGCTCGATGGCCCACACGACGAAGCCGGTGAAGAAGAAGAAAGCGAGGCTAGTGAACCAGAGCTCTGGTGTTAGCGGCTTAACGAAGATCCACATGCTGTTGAGGTTATCTTGCTCTGCCACGATCATCGACCAGCCTGTGTCGGCGAATGGCATCGTGAACGAAACCCGCTTCATCCTGCTCGCTGTGATGGTCACGTCTCCAACCACCACGTCGGCCTTCTGCAGCGATGACTTCAAAAGTTCAACTTATTAATCTTACAGCAGTCAGCAGCGCACAAGTAATAACTACGAAAAAGATAAAAGGAAGGCATGTAATTTCATTTTCTTAAGTCAAGTCAAGTGGTGCAAACTTTGACCAAGTTTGTAGAGAAAAAAGTATCAATAATTACAAGATGATATGAAATTAATATAATATGAAAATGTCTTCTACTCCATATTATATTTATCTGATGGTACTTATTTTGTATTCTATACAAGATGTTCATAATTTTTTCTACAATGCACCGGTTTGACTTAGCTAGAGAGAAAACTTTTAGGGCTTCGTTTTGAAGTGGGAGGGAGTATCATGCAAGACATGAAAAGTACTTTGTTTCGTCATCTGACCTTGTCACGCACCAGGTTCACAAGAGCTTCGTATGACACCGTGCTATCGTTAGCTGGCACGTAAGTGACGTAAGAGTACGCAACTGGATAGTTCAGTTTTGCCATGACCGCGTAGAACACGTCGATGCAGTAGCCTTTCACTCTCTCGGTGGCGGGACTCGGGTTGCCGGAAATCTCCACGAATTGGCTGAATCCGCGCTTCACCGGGACGGCGACGCGAAGCGGTCGTCCGCCCGGCGACTCGCTCCATCCGATCGGAACGGCCGCCGTTTCGCCTGGCCAGAGGACTTGCTTCAGCTTGTTGCCAAACCTGGGGTTCAAGCTGGTGGAGATCCCCAACTCCGGCGTCCAGAAACCAACCGTCCTTTCTCCATTCCCGATGATATTCACGATCTCGTATGCTGAGACCTGCAGCTGTCCGTCGACTAGCCTGAACCTGCCCGCCAGGCCGTCAAACTTTGTGACGAGCAGAGCGTCGAGGAACGTGATTGGTCGTGCCGTTCGGAAGGAGACCTCAGCTGCTGCCGCGGCTGCCCATGCCGTGTCATACAACCAGAGCAGCCACACCGGCGCACTCTGGTCGCCGTGCACGGTGTCGTCGTCGTCGTCGGAAGTCAGGCTCTGCTGCCGAAACCTCACCTTGAGCCGCCTGTAGAAGCTCCTGACTTGGTCCGTTGCCTGCACATAAGGCCGCACGATGACAACCCCCTGCATGCAATCCACGTCCCCGCGGTTGAGGCTGTCCGCCGGGTTGCCAGCAGTGGCGGTGGCAATCCAGACGTACCCTTCCGACATCATACCTGCGACCATGGCTCGGCGGAAGAGGCGCCCTGCCAGAGCGGGAGACATGTGCACGACGTACACCCGCGCCGGCATGTTCCTCAGTGCGAGGAGCGCCGCGTCCAGGTGCATGTCTGCCGCGTCGGCCGGCACGGCCACGCTGTCCGTCACCTCGCGAGCTGGATGCCCGACACGCCCCAGCCGGAGCTCGTGGACCAGCGCCGGGAGGATGCTGATGCCGTAGAGCGAGTCCTCGTGCAGCAGGACGACCGCGCGCCACGTGAATCCCTCGAGGATGGCGGCGATAGGCGTGGCTACGGAGGTGCTGTTGGCAGCCGTGCGCACGAGGGAACGTGCTAGGGATGAACCCGACGCCGGTGTGGTGGTGGACAACGAAATGATCGGGATGTCGGTTCGTCTTGCGATGCTGGCGAATAGCTCGACTTGAGGCGATGTGGTATGAGGCGAGATGATGGCTTGCACCTGTGCACCCTTGTTCATGAGCTCCTCCGCTGAGAAACAAGGATACATCCCAAATTAGAAACCATCTGATGGATCACATTTTCGAGCAGGTTTTTTTTTTTGGAGTTTTCGGAAACCGACCGAAAACCGGAGATTTTGTTGACCACAGAGAAAGTTTGGTACCGGCCAGAAATTCGAACTTATTTGAATTTAAACGTCTGACTAATGTAAAAGAGCACTTGTAGGCATATGTAGACAGAATAAAAATGTCTTGACCTTGTGGTAAGGCGCGAAACGAGCTTCCTGTGGGTCGCGGGATAGGATCATGAGCAATGCTACATCTACGATGCAATAATGCTAGACTTACAAATAAGTCTACGAAACCTTGCTTACTAACTCCCCATTTTCCTCAATCTAATACTGACCCCTCTTGATTTTCAGGGTGGGTGTGCCTAACCCTCCACCTTAATACTCCCTCCATTCCTAGATATAGGGTGTATAGTTTTTGGCACGGAAATTAAAGAACACATATGGAGGGAAAATTTCACAAGTTTTGGGCGATATTATACCTGACTAATTGGCATGAGAAAATAGAGGAAATTGCCTAATATAGGGAAATGTAATCGAATCCCTGAAAAAATTATCCAAACGAGTGGTGCAATGCAATACACCTTATATTTTGGGGTTTTTCTCAAAAATCTATACACCTTATATCGAGGAACGGAGGGAGTATAATAAACATAGCCAAATCAGCCCAGCCCATAAACATACGTAAGTCTTTACGTGAATGTAGCATTACGATGAGCTTCTTACCTATCTAAAGCATGAGATGAGTTGGCAGTGTTTAATTGGACATTAGTGAAGGCTGGGGCCCACCCTGAAATTCAGGGGGGAGATTTGGTTAGAGGGAAAGGAAGATTACCTAGGTTATGTAACAGCCTTACATAACTCTAGCATATAGTACTTCCTCCAGAAATACCACTTGAAATTAATATATATACTTAGCATCTGAAAAAATGGAATTCAAAATTCGTTTGAAATTGTTGGGCAAAAGAAATCCTAAAATATTGAGATTTTCCAAAAACCAGGTTTGTCAGTCCCTCCTGAAAAAAGATCGAATCAAAAAAAAAATCTTGTTGCTGAGTAGCATTATTGCATAGGCAGCTACACCCGAGTGTAAACACCAAGAGCAGAAAATCCACTCTCTACTGAGAAAATACATACTCCGTCCGCCCCTTAATATAAAAGCGTTTTGACGGAGAGAGTATCAAACATGATCCAAAAAATTTGAATTTTTACAACATTGAACATGCAAAATTTCATGCACAAATATCATTTGAGGAGCTCTTGACAAAAAATATCAATTGTCAATGTTTTGTGCACTTTTTTAGCACATGATTTTTTTTAGAGAATCCTCGAATGTTATTTGTGGTTGAAATTTTCCAACAACCTAAAATATTTGATCATGTTTAATGTCGTAAAATTTCAAAATTTTGGATCGCGTTTGATATTGTTTTTTTGTTTGGAAACTTGGGTGTAGTACACCCAAGAGTTGAAAATCCTCTCTCTTACTGGATTTAGTTTTGGTCCGGTTTACGGAAACGAAAGCTTCGAGCGATGCAAGTCAGAGGTGGAAAACTGATGTTGCGGGTTGCATCTGACGTTTTCAGCAGGTAAAAGGCTGCGCTCGGATGGTCCTAAGAAATATTGCTGGATGAACGCAGTCTAGAAGTGGATTTCATGAGGAATTGGCTTCGTTGGAAGTTAGGGAGTGATCAATTCTGTAGCTAGTAGTTTTAGCTTATGTGCTGGAGTTTATTTTATGTGCTTTTTTCCTTCTGTTCACTCTAGAATCTCTACTCCTAGTATAGCAGTTGGTAAATAGTCCGCCGGTTATTTTTCGCTGGTTTTATTTCGCCTCACCACTTTCGTTGGTTTTATTTCGCTGGTTTTATTTCGTCTCCTTCTCACCTGCCTTTTCGCTTCACCACCCACATAAATCCATCAGATTAGTTACCATATAAAAATAAATCACAATCAATCAAGTATTGATGATCAGATTAGTTACCATATAAAAAATAAATCGCAATCAATCAAGTATTGATGGGATATTTCCTTATATTGATGTGATTTTCCCTTTCTTATCACCGCGTCCCGTCTCCCTACATCCGCCCTCGTTGCTCTGCCTCCCGCACGAAAAAACCCCTCTCGTTTGACCTCCTCCAAACCCCGCACGATGGAAAAACCCAGCCGTCTGCTTCACCTCCTCTCGACCGCTCCATACGTCCAGATCGCGGCCCCATCCCCATCCTCCTCTCACGTCACGGCGGCCGATGGACTGCCGCCACCACCCTCCTACTCTCTCGCCGCCGCCGTCCTCCCGCTCGCTCGCCGCCGCCGTCGCCACCAATCCCGGCGAAGGCGCCGTTGCTGCTATGTCGCCTCCTTTCCCCATCCAAGCTTGACCATGGCAACGACGCCCTCTCATGTGTCCCTCGGTGAGGTTTGGGGAGGCGCGACCACAATCCAAAGAGGATCTCACCGCGGACCCGTCTGGCTGGGATGGGTGTTGCCTCCGCTATGTAATGGGATCGAAGGGAGGGACTACTTCGTCGTCAAGGTCGGCGAGGCAGCGGCCGATTGGGAGCCCGGTTGTGAACATGGGAGTTCGTCCCCATGGAGGCGGCGGCCGTGGAGATTGGATGTGAAGCAACCCCACTTGCCGGTGGTGGAGGCTTGCCGTCCATGTGATCCTTTCTTCTCCCGGTATCCCCATTCCTTGACTCCCATTACAAAAGCAAGCATGAATGAGAGGAGGGGCTGATTTTCATCAATTCATTTCTTATATTTTTAGTTGCTTTTTTGAGATTATACAAGATGCTCCCGATCTGTTTTGTCAAATTACTTGGATCGTCTTATGGAATTGACAGCCATCGTATTTTTCACCTCATGTTATTTCTTAATCCTTGTCCCACTAGGCATCCACTACATGTTTCGTAATGACGTGATGTTGAGGCGGCTAGGAGAAGCTCAGCAGCCAGATCAAGGGCTATCGAGATGGATCTGGAAGCCAAGCAGTAGTTCTTCTGTTAAATTTTGGTTATTATCTTTTCTACTGTTACGATTGTGGGATGGTTGATTTTGACTCGGTGTAACATTTGCATTTGTTTCCCCAGCTTGTTGGCGTAGATGCGTGGCACTGCGGCAACTAATCAAGAGCGAGGGCAGTGCACATCAGAGCTACGCTGAATGTAGTGCACATAAGTAGGTCAACATATTTTGTAGCTCTTTCAGATGTAAAAGCATATGTTGCATAAGAAATTATTATCTTCCAAGCATACTCACATTTCACTAACAAACAGGGGGAGGTTCAGACTTGAGCAATGATAAAAAGGTATGTTCCTCACTCTTTTGTTGGAATTTTAGTTCCAAGTTAACATGATTTCTTATCCGCTTCATAAGTCATGCATTTGCTTAATTAGGTGATAAGTAGAGCAAAAAAAATTGATCATGTTATTGTGGGGTTTGTTTAAACTCCAGCATTAGGAATTCTGGTTTAAGAAAAAAGACTTTTGACTTCTTTAATTATAAATTGATTGCAACATCATGTTAGTATGTGATTTCTCACATCTTGTTATAATATTTGTGAAGACGTGCATTGCACGTGCACTTGGAAGCGGGCCCGTGTTGCGCCGGACGGCGCCGACAGCTGACCCGGCCACCTCCTCCGTGTATTCTTGAAGCTGTGGCTGGCCGATTTACATGAAATTAATTCCCTCAGTTCTGGTGGCAAATATAATACACATAATCCATATTGTTATGCACTAGCGCGTGTGTATGAAATAGATGGATTATGGTCCCGTACCCAATAAGATGGATATGTGTGTGTGTTAGAGAGAGGAGAGGGGAGAGAGAGTGAGGAAGAGGGAGGGAGAGTGTGTGTGAGAGGATTTGATGGTAAAAAAGGTCGCCAATGTTGTAATATTGAACTCTTAAAGTTAATGTGGCCCCGTTGCAACGCACGGGCGTTCTTCTAGTATCATATAGGACTAGAAGTTTTGCTGTAATAAGGTAGTTTCAGGTAGTTGCTATGTCTGTTGGAGGTTCAAGTAGTGTCGTTTTTGAGGCCATGAAGCATGTTGCTTGTTGTATTGATTCCCGGGACTGATACAACAGTCCTGTGTATGATTTTATCCGATTCCAGCAATGAAATTGGGCGGGTGGGTGGGGGGGGGCTTAATTCGTAAAAATCTTATACTTCTTCTTCAGTACAACCCCCCCCCCCCCTCCCCCTCAAAATCTTATCGATCACAATCAGTACCAACACATTTTCATCTCCAAACCAGTAAATAGCTAGATTTTCATTTGTCGATTAAGTACAACAAAAACGAAAATTATAAGAGAAAAGAAAAAACAACAAAACTATCCATTTGTTTGCATATTGAGCTGAAGATTACCGCTACAGTGTTGCTTGCATGGATAATGCAAGGGAGCAAATGGCACAATACTTTTAAATGCTATCTTTGAACTTCAAAATGTTTTAGCTTCAGTGTTGACCATCACAAGAGGCTCTTTGGGTGCTGGATCTACAACCACCTTGGCAAGGCCGGAGGCGAGGTAAATGTGAATATGTCCACACTCCGATCGATAGAGAGGCTTGGGAGCTTAGAATGGGAGAGATGCGGTTTTATCATCTCTAGACATTAATTATGTGTCACATAGACAAAAATCTAATGTGACACGCAAGAGATGCTTGATGCGGATATGATCGTTGTTGTAATTTGTTAATCATTGTTTTGATCGCTTCAGCCTTTTTCCTCTTTCCTCGGTAAGGCATAGCTTTATGCTTGTATGACTTTGTTATCTGCCCGTGTGTTTAGTTGTGTATGTGCTTTCATGTTGCCTATGTACATCCCATCTATGCAGAGGTCGGATGTGTGCTCATTGTGTTTGTATCCGCTTGATGCTTCATTTTGAGTCAATAAAATCCACCCTTTGTCGAAAAACAAGACGATGCCATGGTGGAGCATTGGGAGAGACCTAAATCCCGCATAACTTAGATGGTTAGGTTTGTTGTGGTGGAAATGGTGCACCCGGATCTGAGTCCTAACCTTTACGTGGGTGCTCACATATTTTCTGGATATATTTCTGGTTCTCCTCCACTATTATTTTAGCAGTATGAAGTACCCATCAATTACGAGGCATCTATGGAAACTTTGTCAATTTGAATATCCGTTGGTTCAGTTTGTCTGAAGTTCTCGAATGGGTAGGGAGCGTGCGATTGTTCACAAGGGTCAGTGTGCGTGTGTGTATCTGAGCGTCTATGGTTGTACTATATTTGAAAAAAAAAATCTAAGTATAACTAGACGACACCTTATGTGCTGTTGTGGGAATTGCTTGCAATATATCTCAATGAGATCTGGTTATACAGACATTAAACTAATTTAGACATATAATATACTCCATGTGCCATGGTATCATATATATAATTATAAAATATTATTGAATATAAGTAACATAATATGATTAAAATATTTAAGCATCACTCCATTCATGGTTGCATGTTGAGGTGGACCTTTTACCATGTATGGTTGCATACTGATGTGGTATAGTTGCATATTGAGATAAATATATTACTCCCTCCGTTTTAAAATGTAGTCCATATAATGTTTTTGAAAAGTCAAACCTCTGAAACTTTGACCATGTTTTTTGAGAAAAATCTTTATATCTAGGATGCCAAACATACACCATTAGATTCAACATAAGATGCAATATCATATTTTATAAAGTTGGTATTGTAAATATAAATAGTTTTCCCTATAGACTTGGTCAAAGTTTGTAAAGTTTGACTTAAAAAAAATACGCACTACATTATGAAACAGAGGGAGTATTAGAGGTCACCTTCCTTGTTATATAGGATTTACAAGAGAACCTTAATTAACATATTACAGTTTTGTTCTTTAACATATTCAGTTGATCAACATCCTGGTGCAAGTAAATAGACTTGCATAGTGTAACTGTTGTAATAACTAAACCTTTTATTTACTCAATGGAAATATATATCGAAACGGAACTTATGACCATGCATACTTAAACAAATATTCTGAGCCAAGCTACACCCCTATTGAAACAAAGGGAGTATATAACTACTCATTCTTTTCCAAATTATAGTGCATATACACTTTTTAAGAAGTCAAACTTTGATCATTCTTATAGAAAGCAACATTTACCATACACAATTAATACCGTTAGATTCACCTTTACAGAAATCGCGACACCGGCACATGAAGTTTATAACATTAAAGACATGTTAAATTAATTATACCAGTGTGTGTCAAGTTTTAAACTAATTAGTGTGATAGACACAGATACAAAGTTATATAATTTCTTTCCTAAAAATACTTTTACATGTTTGACTCTCGAAATATAGTGCAAGAACCTCATAAAATTGAGGAGGAAATTAGTAATTCAGAGCATGTTCTTCAAGATGTTCAAACACCATATTTTTCTGCCGGAAGGCGAAAGGTGAGTGGGCTGACATCCAAAACTATTTTCGTTTCAACCTCAACTCGGTAGGGAGGGGAATTTTTGGTCTATGGGGACATATGCACCCTATATGGGAAAAAAATTAGTAATTCAACAAAAAGTCAAAAATTCCTGAAAATATTTTTGAAATAAACTTGACCTTCTATTGTACTCGTGAGAAATAAAATCCACAAAAAAAATATCCTTTTGACTTCTTTTCAAAAAAGACAAATTTTTGGCTAAAATAGTGTGAATAGTGACCTATAATAGCAAATAAAATTTGTCTTTTTTGCTGTGAGGTCAACTTTTTTTTCATCGAGATTTATATATCAGTGCAAAAATAAGTCAAGTGTTTTGTCAAAATAGTTCTTACCTATTTTGACTTTTTATTAAAATATTAAAAAAATCCCCATATAGGGTGCATATACAACCAGGAACCAAAGTGTATTTCCCAACTCGATAGACCTATCTCTCAGGAATAAATAGACGGGATACGCCTATTTTGCCACTGTGCGTATCATTGAATCGAGATAGGTTGTGAAAATTTGTTCGACGAGAAAGGGAAATGTGTGGTAGTTCATGAATGGCGACCAATGCGACCATTAGGGCCTCATTTCTTCGCAGGAATTTCAAAACGTAGGAATAAAGAAAACACATGAATGAGATGTCATGTAATCTTGAATACTACAGAGTTGTATGGATGTTTGATTGTGCACAGAAAAACCATATAATTCTTTGCAAGAGGTCGGAGTGAATCCTAAAAAAAAGCACACTACAGATTATAATCCTAAGAATCAAACAATCACATAAGAAAGACCTTTGACAATCCTTTGAATCTAAGAGACCCTTTATCGGCATATTCCTGTCTATTACAAATTTCGTAAGAAAGCCTTACAGGAGACCTACAAAAATCCCGTATTCCTAAAGATACTGTAATCAATTGGATGGTTGTGCTTTTATTGAGATATACGCGCAGTGCTAATTTCGTTGGGAAATCTACTACATCGGGCTGACAAAAAAATCACGTGTAGGGCAAGCATGCATTAAGAGTCACATGATAATTAACCAAGCTAGATACCACACTTACCAGCGTACACCGTCGTGGCGATCTCCCCGCGAGAATCCCTCTGGTGGAGCTCCACCCGCGTGGTGTAGCTCGGGTTCTTCAGGTAGAAGTCGTCCAGGGCCATGGAAATGCACGCGAGGCTCTTCCTCCCCGTCTCGCTCGTCAGGTCTAGCACCACACCGACGGGCACCGGCACCGCCGCGGCGGCGGCAGCCAACGATCCAGCCGTGCTACAAAGCATGAGGAACGATATCAGGCCTCCAGGACAGGCGAGCAAGCGCCAACCTGTTGGCCACTCCATGGATACGTTAGAGTTTTCACTTGGGCGTAATTACGCGGAACTATTCGGTAGGTTGGTAAGAGACCACGACTACGTTATGTATAGAGTGTAGACACAAGTATATACTGCAGCGAACGACCGATGACAGGTGTGGTGAAATTTCCTGGAAAATCCGTTCACCTGTTTGTGGTGCTAGTTGAGCAGTTATACGTGCTGAGAAACTTCTATAGATCGATAGCGTTGACATTCTCTTATCTTTTTTTCCCGACATATATAATGCACTAGTTTTTGTTTTTTTATTCAAGGGAAAGTAGTGGCTGCACCCAAGTTTGGTGCACCCAACAAATGAACAGTAAACTCAAAATAAATAGAAAAAAATAAAAAAAATATGGAACTTGGTGGCATTGATTATGAGCAAATGTTTTACAAGCTTGCAAAGTTTGGTCGCCAAATAACATTGAATGATCTCCATACGAAACAAAGTACAAAGTCTTTCACTGCACCCAAGTTTCAGATTTTATGTTTGAGCACAAACTTTTTTTTTGTACAAAGCTCTTCGGAAGTCATTTGGCCACCAAATTTTGGAAGCATCTAAAACATTTGGTCATAATCAAAGTTGCAAAGTTCAGATTCTTTTGATTGGTTTTGCTAAGTTTTCGATCATGGGTTTAGCACGGGGCTGCAATGTCCCTGGGTGTAGACTGTAGGGAAACGATACACTTTTCTTCAAACATATATGAAGGCACTAGTTATATAGAAGTGTTGTTTACACAAGTCATGTTGCAATCTGCTCGAGACATGTTGTAATCAACTGCTTGAGTTCTTTATATCATGATAATGGTCCAAGCCAGGCAATTAGCTAGGGAACGGCCAGATATATATCTGAACCGACCGATCAGTGTCATTGATGTATATTGTAACATAGCAAATCATATAGACAACACATAATTCTAGGCTTATAGCTGTGATCATGTCACTGCGGGCCAACATCCCAGATTATATTGCGATGGGGTCCATATATGATAACACCGCCCAATTATTTCTTTGGAACGAAACGTCAGTTGCACAAATGACTATACATTTTTATGTTCCTATATCGCCGTCGGCCAATTCCTTAGATCCCTATGGTATGACCTTCGCTATGCAGACCAAATCTGAAGTATAAGCTGCTCATTTGTTTTCAGAATTAGAAATACTCGAGGAAATTTCAGACCAATATGTAATATTCGAATGCCGACCTGGTCAATGCTTTGTCGTGTCAATGGGCCTGATGAAGTAACAACAGCTGGCGATGCTATGACATGCACATAATAAGACTTAATATTTAATGATAATTGTTTCTATAGGTTGCACGTAATGGGTAGTATCATAAGTTAGCTGGTGTACGATAATACCTCCGCAATGCATAGTATCATAGATTAGTAACTTAGATGACTTTATTTATTATTATGCAAACCATAAATTAGTGTAGTATTTATTAAGACAATAGTAGAAAAAGGGCCTAATGTGAAGCACATTAGTCCTGGTTTGTACCGGAACCGGCACTAATGTGACCATTAGTGCCGGTTCAAACAGATAGGCAGGCGGCACTCATTAGTACCGGTTCGTGGCGAACGTTTAGTACCGGTTCATGCCACGAACCGGTACTAAAGAGGATGTGGCAGGCTGTTGGCGGGCTGGGGCCCCACCAACCCCTTTAGTACAAGTTCATGCCACAAACCGGTACTAAAGAGGTTGCGGCAGGCTATTTTCAGCGGTTTTTAGTCCCACCTCGCTCCGCTAATAAGGTTTTTAGCACCTTAAATATGTTACTTCTCAGACTATCACAAGCACTTGGTCTTCATTTGAACTCTATGTGTAGAATTTGTGGCCGCAATATGAGTTATTGACAATTCAGATTGTACACAAAAAGATCATTGATGATCAATGTATTTTTTATGTATATTTTTACATGTTTACACATAGCAGTAGCGCTATTGCTAAGCCATTCTATCAGGGTTTCGGACGAAAACTTATCTGTTACAAAGGCATTTCATTTTTCTAAACTTATCACAACTCTAGACTTTTTGTGCGTTCATTATGCACCATTCAAGGCCACGTCATCAACTTTCAACCCTTTCTGCCTTCATTTTCTATTTTTCATGCATTTTTTGATTTCTTTTGAGCTAAATGACCCTGTGTAGGACCTTGAGAAGAGGTGTCTAGAGGGGGGGTGATTAGACACTAAGTACCAAAGTTGCAGTTTTTAAGTTTCTTTAAAGTTTGAGTGGAGTTTAGGCACAAGTTTAACATTCACAACATATAGCAAGCAAGCATGCAAAGAGTATATGAGCAGCGGAAAATAAAGCATGCAACTTGCAAGAATGTAAAGGGAAGGGATTGGAGGATTCAAACGCAATTGGAGACACGGATGTTTTTGGCGTGGTTCCGATAGGTGGTGCTATCGTACATCCACGTTGATGGAGACTTCAACCCATGAAGGGTAACGGTTGCGCGAGTCCACTGAGGGCTCCACCCACGAAGGGTCCACGAAGAAGCAACCTTGTCTATCCCACCATGACCGTCGCCCACGAAGGACTTGCCTCACTAGCGGTGGATCTTCACAAAGTAGGCGATCTCCTTGCCCTTACAAACTCCTTGGTTCAACTCCACAATCTTGTCGGAGGCTCCCAAGTGACACCTAGCCAATCTAGGAGACACCACTCTCCAAGAAGTAACAAATAGTGTGTTGATGATGAACTCCTTGCTCTTGTGCTTCAAATGATAGTCTCCCCCAACACTCAACTCTCTCTCATAGGATTTGGATCTGGTGGAAAGAGGGTTTGAGTGGAAAGCAACTTGGGGAAGGCTAGAGATCAAGATTCATATGGTAGGAATGGAATATCTTGGCCTCAACACATGAGTAGGTAGTTCTCTCTCGAGAAATAGGATGCTTTGGAAGTGTAGGTTCAGTCTGATGGCTCTCTCCACGAATGAAGAGGAGGTGGAGGGGTATATATAGCCTCCACACAAAATCTAACCGTTACACACAATCTACCAAACTCGGTGGGACCGAATCGTTAAACTCGGTCAGACCGATTTAGCAAATAATGTGACCATTAGGGTTTTCGGTGGGACCAGAATACAACTCGGTGGGACCGATTCGGTTAGGGTTAGGGCATAACGTAATCTCGGTAAGACCGATTACACAAACTCGGTGGGACCGATTTTGGTAATAAGCTTTCCGGAGAGTTGGTCGTGCAAACTCGGTTTTACTGATTATCAAACTTCGGTGGGACCGATTTTGATAATAAGTTAACGGAGAGTTTGCATTGTAATCTTGGTAGTACCGATTGCTCAAACTCGGTGAGACCGATTTTGATAATGGACATACACAGAGAGATTACAATCCCATCTCGGTGAGACTGATTTGCCTAGGGTTTGTGGCAGTGGCTAAGACATCCAAACTCGGTGGCGCCGGATAGAAAGAATCAGTGGGGCCGAGTTTGACTTTAGGTTTAGGACATATGTGTGGAAGTGGGAAAGTAGTTGAGGGTTTTTGAGCATATCACTAAGCACATGAAGCAAGAGGCCCATTAAGCAACACCTCATCCCTCCTTGATAGTATTGGCTTTTCCTATAGACTCAAATGTGATCTTGGATCACTAAAATGTAAAATGAAGAGTCTTGAGCTTGAAGCTTTAGCTAATCCTTTGTCCTTAGCATCTTGAAGGAGTTCCCACATCCTTTAGTCCATGTCACTCCATTGTTGAACTTAGCTGAAACATACTAGATAAAAGTGTTAGTCCAACAAGAGATATGTTGTCATTAATTACCAAAACCACCTAGGGAGCACTTGTGCTTTCAACCTCCCCCTTTTTGGTAATTGATGGCAACATACATCAAAGCTTTAGATAAAGATATAAAGAATAGCAAGTAGAGCTTTGGAAAGACATGTAACAAGCATAGGCTCCCCGTAAATGTATGCAATCATGTGAATATGAAATATAGAAGCATGTGATAGCATAACCATGATAGAGCAGGCAATGTGTTACATGTATCTTGGCTATATGCATCAGAGCAAAATGTATTAAAGAGAATACCTTCATGCCCATGAGTCCTTCTTGCAAACAGTATGTACATCAGCAAGAATTACTCATACACATGATTGTGATGCATATACTTACCTTGTGGTCTTGAGTTGGCTTAGGATGGAATGAACCTGCGTAAACAAGGTTAGATAACACAGATACATCTACTAGCCAGAGCAAATGTAAGAAACCACAAGAATACCAAGACTGGATGACATGTAGAGAGTGAGTACTGAGTACCACATTGGATTAGACATGTCCCCAAGAGTAAAGATATGCAATGAATTTAAATGATCTCTTTCCCTTAGATGTCTTGCTCCCCCTGAATCTAACATGGGCTACTGGGAGAAGATAGGGAACATAAAATCAGAGCTGAAGGAAAACAGAGCTGAAAGATATGACTGATGATCAGAGCTAAAGTTCAGAGCTAATGTATGCTAATGCAAAATTAAGCACAACAGATCATATGAACATGTCTCTTCCCTCAAGAAGACATGTGGCATCTCTCCTCTTGAACACCAAGCATCTGGGATCCTTGAGAAATACTTTCTACTAGTATTCTCTCCCCCTGGAGATCTCTCTCTCTCCCCCTGAAGGATCTCTCTCTCCTTCTCTGATGTGATCTCTCTCTCTAAATGATAAGCTTTGATGTGATCTCTCTCTCCCCCTTTGACATCAATTTCCAAGAAGGGCTTGATAAAGATGTAATCTCTCTCTCCCCCTCTGGAATTTGTCGTGAATGGGTTTGATCCTTGAGTCACAACATAAAGCAATGATAAAAATGTGATGCTTGTAGAGGACAAGATTCATTGAGCGGAGCTAGATCAGAAGAAACACAGAATATGTGGCAAAGAGTTTTTCCTATTATGAAATCGGTGGCACCGAGTGGTATGCTTCGGTCGTACCGAAAAGATTCGGTTGGTCCGAAAATAACACATTGGTGTAACCGAGTTCATGGCAGAGAGAACACTTGTCACCTCAGCTCACTAGACTAGTAAGATCTCACAAAGATTTGCAAGGAATTAACTGAAAGATATGCAAGGAATTAGATGCAGAACATGCAGAGAAAACAGAAAGAAATCTAGATGAAGTTTATTTTTGAAAGGGGAAACACAAATGCATGAGACAAATGCACAAACTCAGAAAAGAAGACATGAGAACTTCACCTAGAGATGGTCGACAACAAAGTCAACTATGTTAGAGTATATTGACTTAGGAGTCAAGTGAGATCACTTGATCATAGGCCATACTCATTGTTTAAGCTCAAAATGGGGTTGCCATTTTTCGTTTAAGCATCTTGATGTATTCACATCTTGTCGAGTTGCTTTAATTCATGACTCGGAATAAAGCTTCTCTAAGATGGAATAACATACCTTGGTTGGTGGTGTTGTCCATGTAGTTGAACTTGCGTGGGTTGCTCAAGGTTGATGTAGCTCATCAAGAATTTGGAGCATCACTTGGAATTTGAGTCCATCTACCTACATTGGTTAGTTCTTGCAAGGAAGAGCACTTGTATATCCAAAAATGACAATCATGAAACTCAACATAGAATTTGTCAAAGGATATGTTTGAATGGTTTCGTGCTTCCTTGTCTTCAACCACCTTGTGTAGAGACTTGGTGATGTAGAGATTGCTCAAGATATGAGTAGGTTTCAACCTCATGGAATTTGATTCAACCAAATACCTACATGGGTTAGATAACATGCAAGATACAAATATATCCAAGACATAAGTTTTTCATCCTAAGAGAAATATCAAGGATTAGTCATAAGCTCATGTCTTGCATGTATCCAATGGAGTTTCTACTCCAGGTTTGAAGCATCAATGATGTTCAATTCTCCTCTTAACCTGCAAAACACTTTCTCATCAAGAGGTTTAGTGAATATATCCGCTAATTGCTTTTCGGTGCGAACATGCTTAAGATCAATGTCACCCTTAGCAACATGAACTCGAATGAAATGATGACGAACTTCAATATGCTTAGTTCGAGAATGTTGCACAGGATTATGACCAATTTTGATAGCACTTTCATCATCACAAAGCAATGGAACATCTCTCACATATATCCCATAATATTTAAGAGTTTGGGTCATCCAAAGTAATTGAGCACAACATGAACCAGCGGCAATATATTCAGCTTCGGCGGTGGATAAGGATACTGAGTTTTGTTTCTTGGAGGACCAAGACACAAGAGATCTACCAAGAAATTGACAAGTACCAAGTGGACTTTCTATCAACCTTGTCTCCGGCATAGTCCGAGTCGGAATAGCCAACAAGATCGAAAGAGGCCCTCTTAGGATACCAAATGCCAAAATTTGGTGTATGGATTAGGTATCTCACTATCCTTTTCACGACCTTAAGATGACATTCTTTAGGGGCAGCTTGATATCGTGCACACATGCACACACTTAGCATAATATAGGGACGTGAAGCACATAGATATAACAATGAACCAATCATAGAGCGATAAACCTTTTGATCAACCGGTTCACCATCTTTGGTTAAGTCAAGATGCCCATTAGTAGGCATGGGTGTAGTCATACCTTTGCATTCTTGCATATTGAACTTCTTGAATAAGTCCTTGGTGTACTTTGTTTGCGAGACAAAAGTACCTTCCTTAGTTTGCTTGATTTGCAAACCAAGAAAGAATTTGAGTTCACTCATCATAGACATCTCAAACTTCTCCGACATTAGCTTCCCAAACTTTTCACTAAAATGAGGGTTAGTTGAACCGAATATAATATCATCAACATAAATTTGGCACAAAAACAGTTCACCATTAACCCTTTTAGTAAAAAGAGTAGAATCAATTTTCCCAATTTCAAAGCCTTTTTCAATAAGGAACTTGGTCAAGCATTTATACCATGCTCTAGGAGCTTGTTTAAGTCCATAAAGAGCTTTGTGAAGTTTGTAAACATGACTGGGTTTCTTAGGATTGACAAAGCCGGGAGGTTGTTTAACATAAACTTCCTCCTCTATTTCACCATTTAGAAACACACTTTTAATGTCCATTTGGTACAAGGTGATATCATGGTGATTAGCATAGGCAAGTAAGATGCAAATGGACTCAAGTCTAGCAACGGGGGCGTAAGTCTCACCATAGTCCATACCTTCGACTTGTGTGTAGCCTTGGGCATTTAGACGTGCTTTGTTGCGAAATACTTGTCCATCTTCATCTTGCTTGTTGCGAAACACCCATTTGGTACCGATGATGTTGTGGTTGTTGTCGGGCTTCTCAACCAATGTCCAAACTTGGTTCCTCTCAAAGTTGTGTAGCTCTTCATGCATAGCATTTATCCAATCCGTATCTTCCAATGCTTCTTCGACCTTCATAGGTTCAATGTTAGAGATGAAAGAATAGTTTTCACAAAAGTTAGCTAAACGAGTTTTAGAGCGAGTGATTCTCCCGGTTTCAATATCATTGTAGATTTGCTCGACGGGATGGTCTTTAGCAATTCTTGCTCGAACTCGTGAAAGCTTTTGCTTGGGTCTTCGTTGAACATCTTCTTCATCTTGTTCTTCTTCTTGGCCTTCTTCATTGTTGGCGTTGTCGTTCTCTTGTCGTGGTGGAGAAGGAGGTTGTTGACGTTCATCTTGATGCACTTCCTCGTTTTCTTCATCTTGGTGTGTCCCACTTGTGGATGCTTCTATCAACTCTTGGTTCACCTTGTCGTGAAGTAGAAGCTTCCACTTGGACGGACGAGGTACTCTCCTTCACCTCCGTTGGACGGACCTTGCCAATAGACAAGTCTTGGATTGCTTCCACGGATCTTTGTCTCCTACATCAATTGGCAATTGCTCTACTTGCGAGCCGTTAGATTCATCAAACTTCACATCTACTGTCTCTTCAACCTTTCGGGTGAAATTGTTGTAGACACGGTAAGTGTGAGAGTTTGAGCCATAACCTAGTAGGAAACCTTCATGAGACTTAGGAGCAAATTTAGAACGACGATGCTTATCAAGAATGTAGCACTTTGAGCCGAATACTCGAAAGTATCCAACTTGGGGTTTGTTACCGTGAGTAGCTCGTATGTTGCCTTGCCGAGTAGCTTGTGAAGATACAAGCGATTTGTTGCATGACAAGCTGTCTCAACCGCTTCTGCCTAAAAAGTGCTTCGCGTCTTGTACTCATCAAGCATCGTTCTCGCCATTTCGATGAGCGTTCGGTTCTTCCTCTCAACAACTCCATTTTGTTGAGGTGTGTACGTAGCCGAGAACTCGTGTGTAATCCCTTCTTCGTCAAGAAAGGTGTCCACATTTGTGTTCTTGAACTCCGTTCCATTGTCGCTGCGAACCTTCTTGATCTTCACTTCAAATTGGTTTTGGGCCTTCCTAGCGAAGTTTTTGAAGATCTTTTGGACCTGCGATTTATCATCGAGAAAGAACACCCACGTAAATCTGGAAAAATCATCAACTATAACTAGACCAAAAGAATTTCCACCGAGACTCTTGTAAGAGTTGGGACCAAAGAGATCCATGTGAAGTAGCTCGAGTGGCCTCTTCGTGGTCATGATGTTCTTCACGGGATGCCTTCCTCCAACCTGTTTACACCTTGACAAGCACCTTTGCAAAAGTCTATCCTTATCAAATATGACATCATTAACTCCAAGGATATGATTCCCCTTAATAAGCTTGTCAAGGTTTCGCATACCAACATGACCTAATCGTCTATGCCATAACCAGCCTTTTGAGGATTTAGCAATGAAGCAATTTTTAGGTTGAGCCTTTTTAGTGAAATCAACAATGTATAGATCACCTCTACGCACATCAGTAAAGACCATTTTATGATTATCTCGACGAAACACTTGGCAATCTACTTCAGTAAATAGAACATTGAAACCGAAATCAGCAAGTCTAGATACTGAAAGTAAGTTGTAACCAAGAGATTCAACAAGCATAACATTTTGTATGGAGCTATCATGTGATATGGCCACCTTACAGAGGCCAACCACCTTACCCTTTGAGTTGTCACCGAAAGTGACATACTTTCGAGGACTGTCATTTTCAGCAAGCTCACGAAACATGTCTTTATCTCCGGTCATGTGATCGGTACATCCACTATCAAGAACCCATTCCTTTCCTCCTGACATATATCCCCGAAGATTTGCCATAGGACCAAAATGTCTCATTGCATCATCAAGATCGAAGTCACTATCATCATCCTCATCATAGTATCCATGTTCAACATCGTCATGTGGTGGATCAAATCCTAGAGAGGGTGATTCATTAGAATGAGTTTGACAATAATCTTGTCTATGAATTCTTATAGCTTCGGAAATAATGTCACTAATAATACCAACATTTCCTTTGGCACGCATAAGGTTTGTAAGCTCAGATAGACGATCACCAAACGTAGGATCACTAGTATTCATTTTACTCAAGACAATAGACATATGGAGAATTTCATCTAGATTTTTCAAGGAATAATCTGGAAATCGTTCCTCAAGAAATTTCCATATAGTGTAGGCACACTTAAAAGTAGGAAAGATTCTAATCAAGTTTCTAGGCAAGCCTCTAGTGATAAGTTCGGCAGTTCTAAGATTTCTAGTCATGTCAATAGCTTCATCAAGGGTAGGATGCATAGGATCAACATAAGGTGCACAAGGGCTAGCAATGTACTTGTTAAAATGATATTGATTGAAAATAACAAGCATCTCATTTTTCCACTCCCGAAAATACTCTCCATCAAGAATAGGCACTCTATGTCTAAGACTCCCAAAAGTAGACTCATCCATCTTCCTCCAATGGTGATTAAACCAAGGAAATGGAGACCAAAGCTCTGATACCACTTGTAGGACCTTGAGAAGAGGTGTCTAGAGGGGGGGGGGGTGATTAGACACTAAGTACCAAAGTTGTAGTTTTTAAGTTTCTTTAAAGTTTGAGTGGAGTTTTGGCACAAGTTTAACATTCACAACATATAGCAAGCAAGCATGCAAAGAGTATATGAGCAGCGGAAAATAAAGCATGCAACTTGCAAGAATGTAAAGGGAAGGGATTGGAGGATTCAAACGCAATTGGAGACACGAATGTTTTTGGCGTGGTTCCGATAGGTGGTGCTATCGTACATCCACGTTGATGGAGACTTCAACCCACGAAGGGTAACGGTTGCGCGAGTCCACGGAGGGCTCCACCCACGAAGGGTCCACGAAGAAGCAACCTTGTCTATCCCACCATGGCCGTCGCCCACGAAGGACTTGCCTAACTAGCGGTAGATCTTCACGAAGTAGGCGATCTCCTTGCCCTTACAAACTCCTTGGTTCAACTCCACAATCTTGTCGGAGGCTCCCAAGTGACACCTAGCAAATCTAGGAGACACCACTCTCCAAGAAGTAACAAATGGTGCGTTGATGATGAAATCCTTGCTCTTGTGCTTCAAATGATAGTCTCCCCAACACTCAACTCTCTCTCATAGGATTTGGATCTGGTGGAAAGAGGGTTTGAGTGGAAAGCAACAGGGAAGGCTAGAGATCAAGATTCATATGGTAGGAATGGAATATCTTGGCCTCAACACATGAGTAGGTAGTTCTCTCTCGTAAATAGGATCTTTGGAAGTGTAGGTTCGGTCGATGGCTCTCTCCACGAATGAGGAGGAGGTGGAGGGTATATATAGCCTCCACACAAAATCTAACTGTTACACACAATCTACCAAACTCGGTGGGACCGAATCGTTAAACTTCAGTCGGACCGATTTAGCAAATAATGTGACCATTAGGGTTTTCGGTGGGACCGGAATGCAACTCGGTGGGACCGATTCGGTTAGGATTAGGGCATAACGTAATCTCGGTAAGACCGATTACACAAACTAGGTGGGACCAATTTTGGTAATAAGATTTCCAGAGAGTTGGTCAGGCAAACTCGGTTTGACCGATTATCAAACTCGGTGGGACCGATTTTGATAATAAGTTAACCAGAGAGTTTGCATTGTAATCTCGGTAGTACCGATTGCTCAAACTTCGGTGAGACCGATTTTGATAATGGACATACGCAGAGAGATTACAATCCCATCTCGGTGAGACCGAGATCCCTATCGGTGAGACCGATTTGCCGAGGGTTTGTGGCAGTGGCTAAGACATCAAAATTCGGTGGCGCCGGATAGACAGAAAGAATCGATGGGGCAAAGTTTTACTTTAGGTTTAGGACATATGTGTGGAAGTGGGAAAGTAGTTGAGGGTTTTTGAGCATATCACTAAGCACATGAAGCAAGAGGCTCATTAAGCAACACCTCATCACTCCTTGATAGTATTGGCTTTTCCTATAGACTCAAATGTGATCTTGGATCACTAAAATGTAAAATGAAGAGTCTTGAGCTTGAAGCTTTAGCCAATCCTTTGTCCTTAGCATCTTGAAGGAGTTCCCACATCCTTTAGTCCATGCCACTCCATTGTTTAACTTATCTGAAACATACTAGATAAAAGTGTTAGTCCAACAAGAGATATGTTGTCATTAATTACCAAAACCACCTAGGGAGCACTTGTGCTTTCACCCTGAAATTGAAAAGCACAATAAATGAACTCTTAAAAGGCTGAAACTTGGCATGGTACCATCATTTGACCCACATAGCATGTGCAAAAAAGTAGAGAGGGTTATGGCAAAAACTGGATGCACGTCGTGTACAAACTGGACAATCTCTTTCGAAGTATCACGGGTTGGGACGAAAACTCATCTGTTACAAAGGAATTTCATTTTTCTAAACTTATCAAAACTCTAGACTTTTTGTGCATTCATTATGCACCATTCAAGGCCACGTCATCAACTTTCAACCCTTTCTGCTTTCATTTTCTATTTTTCATGCATTTATTGATTTCTTTTGAGCTAAATGACCTGAAATTGAAAAGCACAACAAATGAACTCTTAAAAGGCTGAAACTTGGCATGGTGCCATCATTTCACCCACATAGCATGTGCAAAAAAGTAGAGAGGGTTATGGCAAAAACTGGATGCACGTCGTGTACAAACTGGATAATCTCTTTCGAAGTATCACGGGTTGGGACGAAAACTCATCTGTTACAAAGGAATTACATTTTTCTAAACTTATCAAAACTCTAGACTTTTTGTGCATTCATTATGCACCATTCAAGGCCACGTCATCAACTTTCAACCCTTTCTGCTTTCATTTTCTATTTTTCATGCATTTATTGATTTCTTTTGAGCTAAATGACCCTGAAATTGAAAAGCACAACAAATGAACTCTTAAAAGGCTGAAACTTGGCATGGTGCCATCATTTCACCCACATAGCATGTGCAAAAAAGTAGAGAGGGTTATGGAAAAAACTGGATGCACTTTGTGTACAAACTGGACAATCTCTTTCGAAGTATCAGGGTTTCGGACTAAAACTCATCTGTTACAAAGGCATTTCATTTTTCTAAACTTATCACAAGTCTAGACTTTTTCTGCGTTCATTATGCACCATTCAAGGCCACGCCATCAACTTTCAACCCTTTCTGCCTTCATTTTCTATTTTTCGTGCAGTTGGTGATTTCTTTTGAGCTAAATGACCCTTATATTGAAAAGCACAACAAATAAACTCTTAAAAGGATGAAACTTGGCATGGCACCATCATTTCACCCCCATAACATGTGCAAAAAAAGTAGAGAGGGTTACGGCAAAAACTAGATGCACTTCGTGTACAAACTGGACAATCTCTTTCGAAGTATCAGGGTTTCAGACGAAAACTCATGTGTTACAAAGGCATTTCATTTTTCTAAACTTATCACAACTCTAGACTTTTTGTGCGTTCATTATGCACCATTCAAGGCTAGGTCATCAACTTTCAGCCTTTCTGCCTTCATTTTCTATTTTCATGCATTTATTGATTTCTTTTAAGACTTTCAACCATTTCAAATCTATTTTTAAAGTTAAGTTATTCACAAACTAGTGATTCACATAAATTTCAAATAATTCAAATTTAAAAACTACTGGCACTAACAGAAAGTTTGTAATTTTTTGTACCTAAAGCAAAAATATTGACAAAGAAACTCTAAATACAGCAAAAAAACTACTCAAAAATAAATTAAATAAAAAACTATTTAAAAAGAAATATTTGCGCCCTGCCCAGTGGGCCTACTCAGCCTTGGGCGTGGATATGCAGGCCCATAAGGCCCAGCAGGCTCACAGGGCAGCGCGACAAAGTTAGGCCCAGAAGCCTGCTTTAGAGCATCCCCAACAGTCGCCCAACGCGCCGCGGGCAAAAAACTACTTTGCCACGCGCCCTTCGCCTGGTTTTTCACGACCGGCAGCGCTGGCTCCAACAGCCGTGCTAAAATGCAGTGCGCGCGCGCCCCTCCAGCAGCGCGGAAAAAATGCAGCGTGCGCGACTCGTCGGGGCATTGCATATATTGCATTTTGGACACAAAATGGATTTCAAACATTCAAAATGCAATGAACATGACATACAAATTTCACACAAACAAGTTGATGAATAAAAGTTCATGCCCACAAGTTCAAAATCATGCCTACAAGTTCATCGAACCAAGTTCAAAATGCAAACCAAGTTCATGACACAAACGAAGGAGACATCAAGCCTCGTCCTCGTCTTCGTCCTCATCTTCGGAAGACGATTCTTCCTCCTCCGAAGATGATTCTTCCTCCTCATCATCATCATTTTTGCACACTGCATCACGTGAAGCTCGGACGGTGTTGGCATGATCTTCAACGACATCTTCATGGGAAGGTGTGTGAGGCACACCGGAAGACATTCAGCCCATGGCGGCTAGAGGTGGACCCATGCCTCCCATGAGAGAAGCAAAACTCATGCCTCCCATGGCGGCCATAGCGCCGAGGGGTGCTCCAAAGCAACCCATGCCTCCCATGGTCTCCATGGTAGCTCCGAAGCCACCCATGGCACCTAAGCCACCCACGGTACCTCCTAAGCCATCCATGCCTCCCATGGCGCCAAGGCCACCGCCACCCGTTGCGCCAAGGCCAGCGCCACCCATTGCATGAATCATGGCTCTTTTTTGGATCAAGACTTCTTCACGGGCAAGATTGACATACTCCTTTTGCGCCTCATTGAGGATAGATGTGTCCAAGAAGAACAAGTGCTTCTCCCATTCCAACAATCTAGTTCGCTCCTCATTGCTCACCTTCCTTTCCTCCAAAGCCACCTTCCTCTCCTCGGCCGCCACCCTCCTCTCCTCGTCCGCCAACCTCCTCTCCTCGGCCGCGACATCTTGGTTCGTTGCCATTTTTCTCACCTTGTTGGCTTCTTTTCTTGCCTTCACAATAGCTTCCATAGCATTTTTGAGCTCATCATCTCCTTTCCTATTCTTCTTTTCTTTTGCGTCTTTCTTGCACCCATCCGGTCGTTTTGGCTTCGAGTATGAAACCGAGTTGGGAGTGGGGCTTCTGTTGCCGTCATCACTTGATGCATCCTCCTCCTCCTCCTCCTCCTCATCATCATCCAACTCAATTGTTCGCTTGCGTTTGTTTCTCAATCCAAATCACCCAAATCATCATGCTTCTTCCATTTCTCATCATCCTTCAACACTTCATAGCAATGAGGCAAGGTAAATATCCTTCCTTTCTTGATCTTCCCGTTCTTGGTTCTCTTCTCCTCCTTTGAACAAGTTTTGTGCAATGTTGTACTACATGAAAACAAAGCAAGTTAGCACTTCAAACACCAACAACAAGTATGATGAACATGGATGAAATGCCACTTACTCTATCGTCCTCATTGGTGCCACTTGGGTTCAACTTGTCAACCGCCTTTTGTGCGGCCGCCCACTTTTGACAATCCTTGATGATTGTCGACCACCGGGACCGAAGTGATTTCTCAGAGCGGTCAATTCCACTCATGTTGCGAACATCAAAGTGTTCTTTCATCCGCCCCCAATAAGCATCTCTACTTTGATCACCTCCAACGGATGGATCCCTCGACACTTGCAACCAAGTATTGCATAGTAAGATGTCTTTGGCGTTGGTGTAATTGCCCGCTCTTCCTTTCGGTGCATCGACAATGCCCACACCGTCCTCGTCCACCTTGAACTCATGGTCTTCGAAATGCATGTCATTGGTTTGATACCAATGCGAATTGTTGGAGCCAACACCCGTAGTTGACATGTATGCATCATCGTTGAGACTACAAAATATAAAGAAAAATGCAAATAAGCTATCTATATGAATGCATTCAAAAAATAACAAGAAAAGAAATGTTGGAAAAATTTCTACCTTTGGGGCATATCGTCGAACACGTTGTCTTGGCGTCGGCCGGCTCAACGAGTGAGCTCGCCGGCGCTTCGGTAGCCGCCGCGACCGTCACACGCCCTGCAAGCTTCTTTCTCCTCGCCTTCGAGGTGCCGGAGCCATCCACCGCCTTGTTCTTCTTCAGGGATGTCTTTCCCTTCTTCAGCCGTGCCGCATTGGGGAGCTTCGGGGGGGGGGGGGGGTGGCGGCATGGGGCGGCGCCGGCGCGACGCCACCCACCGCCGAGGTCATCTGCGGCAGCATGAAGAGGCCGCGCGCGAGGCCGACGCTTGGAAGAGCTCCAGCGGTGGCATGGCCAACGCTCCCCGTGCTAGGGTTTGCGGCGGCGGCGGCAGCGGCGGTGGAGGGGTCGCGGCTGTAGGATGGGGTGAGCGGGGGTGCCGGCACTTGCGTCCATCGGGTCAAGTTCGCCGGCGCCGATGCGCGCGGGACGATGGTGGCGGGGAGGAGAGAGTGCGGCGCGAGCGCTTGTGTGTGCCGCGCGTGGAAGTGGGCGCCCCAACTACACAACATGAGTTGGCGATTCGGACCGCGCGCCCAACTCCATATGTCGCGCGCGCGGTTATTGTGCACCTGCTGGAGCTTGTCTACCGGTTGCGCGCCCGCTAAAATGACAAAATTTGTGGCGCGACACTTGTTTAGCACGGCTGTTGGAGATGCTCTCAGAGAGGAGCTCGAAGGAGCAGCCACGACTGGGTTTATTAACTAGTGCGGCTGTCGTTCGCTCAGCGAGGTGGGACTAAACTTTGTGCATCGCGGATGGGAGTGCCCCCCTTTTAGTACCGGTTCGTGATACCAACCGGTACTAAAGGGGGGGGGGGTCTTTAGTGCCAGTTGGAGCCATCAACCGGGACTAAAGGGGGTCGCTTTCCGCCGCTTGGCCTGGCCAAATTTGATCTTTAGTACCGGTTGGTGGCTCCAACTGGTACTAAAGGCGACTCCTATATAAACAACACTTACGAAAATTTCAGTTAGTTTCTTCTTCATCTTCATTGTAGCGCCCTCCGGCCCCGTGGCCGCCCGTCATTGCCGTCCCGTCCCGTCGGCGTCGCCGCCCCGTGTCGCGCGCCCGTCCCGCCCTCGTCGCCCTCCTTCCGTCCCCTGGCCCGTTCCACAGCCGCCCTCGTCGCCACTTGAACAGCCGTTCCACCGTCGTCACCGCCCCGTTGCCTCGCATCACCGGCCACGTTGCCCCGCTGTAAGAGATCGACACCCGGCCGGCCTTGCCGCGCCATGGATGGCCAGCGGCCTCACACACACACACAACATGTACACACACACAAACAGAAATATTGTGTGTCAATTATTGTTAGATGTTTTCTTAATGATTTTTCTTAATGATTTTTTCTGTTTTCTGTTTTTTTAGTTTTTTATACTTTTATTTCATATATATGTTATATAAATTTCAATTGTTAGATTATTATATATATATATATATATATATATATATATATATATATAATATATAGAAATATTAGATATATTAATGTCAAATGTTAGATGAATTAGATAGAAATATATGTTAGATATATTAACGTCAAATGTTAGATGAATTAGCTAGAGATATTATTGCATGTTTGATGAGTTAGTTTATACTTTTAGTCATAGATGAATCAGATATATTAATGTTAGATGAATTAGATATATTATATTTAGGTGTATGAGATTTGACTATATATAGAACTAGCTACTTTATTTTGAGTAACAAAATTAATAGAACTAGTTTATTTTTACTAAGTGCTTATTAGTTGAACTAGTTGAATTAATAAAACTAGTAAGCGTTTATCAATTAATGTTCCAACTATCACTACTAGGGAAAAGCCTAGCAGCAGCGCGGGTTTTGGGCCTATTAGTAGCGCGGGGGCCGGCGCTACTAATAAGGCGCTAATTTAACGTGATAGCAAGAGCTGGTGCCACCCAAGACTACTACTATGTCCTTTAGTAGTAGCCGTAGAAAATCCGCTACTACTACTACCAAGGGTTTTTTTTTGAATTTTTCAAAAAATATTTTGATTTTTCCCTAATTTTCAAATTTATGAATTATTTTAACCTCAAATCTCTAATCACCCCTCATCGCTGCTCAATGTAATCTCTAATCACCCCTCATCATTCGTAATCATCTAACTTCCTGACGGTCACCCATCCTCTCACTACTCCACTGAGCACGCTTAACTTCCGGGTTCTATTCTCCCTCGTTTCCAAGTCTGCACTTGTTGTTTTCCTGACAATAGTAAGATGTCAATCCTATTAACCTCAGGAATTTAGCTTGAGTATGAAGTCACACATTTCACTATTTGAGTTTGAAACTATTGTTTTAAAAAATTAGTAACACTAATATTTCTTGAATAATTAGTTTGACCACAGTTTGGCCATAGTTTGACCAGATTTGACCAAAATTCAAAAAAAAAATCAAAAATAATAATTTAGTAACACTAATATTCTAGAATAATTAGTTTGACCACACAGTTTGAAAAATTTTCGATTGTTTCCACTGTAGATCTTAAAAGCCCCGTAACTTTTTTTGTGTTTGGTTTTTGAGGATTTTGAAAATGTTTAACGAGGTTCCCCCGGTTAAATTTGGATGTAACTCTTCGAGTAGATGATTTTTCATATAAAAAACTTTTTCATCCGAGTTAGTATGCAAAAGTTATGCCCATTTTTACAAATTCTCGAGAGATTTTGCAAATAAAGTTGAAATTCATATTTGCAAATTTTCCCAATAACTAGACCACGTATCACATGGGGAACTTATTTTCTTTTATTTTTTGACATTTTCATCATTTTCTTTTATTTTTTTTAAACTGAAAAGGCGATCCACGGGGGGTTGGTAGAGTTTGAAAATGGGACCTTTAGTAGTAGCGGTTTTTACCCCTCGCTAGTACTATGGCACCACTTAGTAGTAGTGAGGGCTAAAACCAACGCTATCACTATCAAACTTAGTAGTAGCGAGGTTTTAAAACCCGCTACTACTATGGCATGTCCCGGGGCACGGTAGAGACCGCTTAGTAGTAGCGAGGGTTAAAACCCGCTATCGCTATCAACTTAGTAGTAGCGAGGTTTAAAACCTGCGCTCTTGGTAGAAATAGCGATGGCGAGGTTTTTAACCCTCGCTACTAGTAACTTTCTGTGTATAGGCTTTTCCCTAGTAGTGTATGAACATAGGAAATGTCGTCTGACGACGAAAACGATTTTGTTATGTGCGAATACTGCGAAGGCGAGCGCAGCCTGTGCGACAGAAATTTCCTAGTTGATTATAGGCGCTTCAGCATCAAGCTGGATGAGACCTTCGAAGTGGGTACAGTAAGTCACAACGACAAGTCTTTTTTCGTAATTGAGCATATGACTTATGCTTCATTAATTTGCTTCAACTTATAATTTTCATTTTTTACTATTCTACTAGCGTATTCCCTGTCAAGCAAGAATTTTTTTCTTGGATAAGATAGGTTTCAGTCGTATGAATACTATGGAGGTAAAGAGAGTTTACTTGAAGACCCAGCATGGTTATACTTTCGACGTCAAATTATACAATGCAGACACCTACACCTATTTGGAATGCAAAACTTGGCAAGCACTATGCAATGCTTATGCATTTGAGCCTGACATGGTTATCACCTTTGATATTCGTCCGGAAGATGATATTGAGGGTAATAGAGACATCTGGGTCGATGTGCAGTCGCCTCCAGTTCTACCATTATGTGAGTTCCTCAACCATATTTATGTCTTCGATATTGTTTATTCAAAAATAGTTGACAAATAATTTTTATTGATGACAGCTTATTTCCATTCAAGCAAACATGTTCGGCGCTTGGTAGACAGGATCGTCTACTGTCTCGGGGCTGAACTAAACTGCGAGGAGATAAATCATTATGTTTCATGGCTTGAGGATCTTGATGCTGTCAAGAGAAATTATTTTCCTGAATTTGAAAATCTTAGTACTCAAAACGTGCGACCAATAGTGTTCGTATTGAACTACGATCACATCTATTTAGGCAAGATTGTAAGATTTTTAATATTTGTCCTCAGTGCAACTTTTGCATACATTATTTTTCAAGCTAAACTTCATTGCTAAGTATGTTACTACACGATGTTTTTCAACAAGGACTCCCGATGACAGTTGTGCATCAGTGGATCGGTACTAAAGGTCGCATGTCAATGGTTAGTTTACAACCAAAACATCCTACATTGCACTTTAGTGCATTCAGGATTTCTAACGCCGAGGAATGCTTAATAGTCAAAAACTGGAGCAAAATTGTGAAGGACCGCAAAGAAGTACTAGGGGGAAGCAATCAGAAGCGCAACCCACAATTAGGAGACATGTTCGTCTGCATGCTCCAATATGATGAATCAGGAGAGCTACACATGTTCTATGCTATTTTACCTGAGAGAGAGAGAGCAGCAGGAGTGATTAGCTAGTTCAGACTCTTAGTACTTGTCCTCTCATGTCCGTGTTCTTCGTCCTGAACTTAATCTCAAAGTGATTTGCTTTTGTAGTCCTATGAACGCTTTATAATCTCATGACCATGTTGAACTCGATGATATCTTTGCTTTAGTACAAGTGAATGTTTCATCTTTAAGCTAGTGTTGGTGGTGATTAGATAGTGGTAATGACTATGATGATTAAACAGTGGTAATGACGACTATGATGATTATTAGCTAGCTAGTACTGTTGTTGGTGATGATATGATGCAAGAGTTTTTATATTAATATGATGATGATGATGAGTTATTATATCAGTTATGAAAGAAATCACGGATTAGTTAATTTCAACTGGATGGATCCTAACTAAGTGATCAAGTATATGCCATATCCATATATTACTTGATCACTTAGCTAGGACGATCCATGCATATATATCCACTTCAAACTAATCCGCGATACTTTCACCTAGTGATTTAACAACTCATTATCATGTAAAAACAATCTCTAAATTAAATTGAAAACAAAAAATTAAAGGAAAAAAAATTAAAACCAAAACCCCCCAAACCTTTAGTACCGGTTGATGTTACCAACCGGTACTAAAGGTCTCCCCGCCCCAGGTCCTAGCTCGTGCCACGTGGTGGCACTTTAGTAACGGTTCGTGCTAAACCGGTACTAAAGAGGGGACCTTTAGTCCCCACCCTTTAGTGCCGGTTTCATAATCGGCACTAAAGGCACTACAAGAAATATGTCAACTTGTGACCACCACTATTGGTCACTGAATGGTCACAGTTTTCCATTTGTGACCTTTTTGTGACCGAAAACATAAGGTCAAAAGCTGGCCGTCGTAAACTGACATTAGCGACCTTTCTTCTGGAATGGTCGTAGACGTTTCTGACCAAAAAAAGGTCGTAGATTTAACGACCAATTATTTTGGTCAGTAGCAATCCGACCACACCACGTCAGATCCACCGTGGCAAGCGGACTTGGCCGAATTACGACCAAATGAAAAGGTCGTAAAATAGAATTAGCCCGGTCCATTTCAGCCGTCTACATGGCCAAGCCCAATAATTCAGCCCATTTAATTTTTTTTCTCTTTATTTTGCTTATCTGCATGGGCCTGGCCCAATAATTTGGCCTTTTGTTTTCTGGGAATGGAGCCTTTTTCTGATGAATTGTTTTATAGTCCACTATTGTTTTGGGCCACAACCTTTTTAGTCTAGTTCGAATTTGGGCCTTGGCCTTTTTATTTTCTATTATGCAGCCTTTCATATATTTTTTCTTACATTCATTTGTTTTTTAGGCCCAAGCCTTTTTAGTCTAATTCTTGTTTGGGCCTCGGCCTTTTTAGAGCCCAGGTTCTTATTTTGCACAAGCCCAGGTGCACAAGTGATCCACAAGCCCAGGTTCAAACAGCAAGGCCCAGGTGCATAAGTGATCCACATAACTTCACATAAAATAAACACAGGTTCACAAGATCATAACTTCACAGGTTCACATAACTTCACAGGTTCATAAGATCACATAACTTCATAGGTTCACATAACTTCATAGGTTCAAACTAGGCAGCAATGCAACAAAATGCTCAAAGACAAACTGCACAAGAGGTTCACAGCCATCAAACAGCCATCAAACTAGGCAGCAATGCAACTACCTGCTCAAACTGCACAACCATCAAACTGCCTTAGCTCCAAAGAGAGCCATCAAGTGGGCTAACTTCTCTTCCTGCTCTTGAGACTTCTTGCGCAGCAGCTCAAGTTCCTTGTCGCGTGCAGCTTCAGATTCTTCCGCCTTCATCTTGATTGCCGCCAATTCTTCTTGCATCACTTCAGCTTGAAGCTCAGACCTCTCCAGCTTCTGCTCAAGGTCACGAACATGAGCAACCACTTCAGCAGTTGCTTTGTCGGAGTTGTTCCTAGATGACCGGAGCCCAACATTCCTGAGGAATGTGCTTTGCTTGACTTCGGTCTTGAGCACTTCTTCGACAATTTCAACAACAGACTTTGGCTCTTCACCTTCTCGGTACTGCGCGTCCTTCATTTTTTCCATCTCAAGTTAGCATATGGAGGAAAATGATAGGCATTAGTGGGAGATCTATTTCACATTTTGCAAACCAAACCAAGCAAGATAAACCAAACCAGCACACAAATCGATTATTTGAAGTAACCAAACCAGCACACAAAATCTATACAAGAAGATGATGACTAGTGACACAGAGACATGCAATTGGAACAATATGATCGCTTCATTAAGCCTAGAATGGTGGTTCTATATAAGATGGCTTCCCGAGTGAGCCGCTCATCAAACTAACATTCAGATCAAATTTCATCATATCATAAAAAATGCAACAAATAGCTACAACAAGTTTTGATATCTTTGTTGAACTATCAAATAGCATCGAAGCATGGAACATAGTGTGTGTTCTTGACTAGCTCCGAATCAAATAGCATCAAATCATCAAAGCATCAAAGCTGGTTGTGAATCAAACAGGGCAAAGCATGGAGTGACTTACTATAGCAGTCTTGACTGGCTCCGAAAACCCGTGCTTCTTCTTTGTTGTGGGTGGCCTTAAACAAGTCAATCGCAGACCTCCTCACCCTTACGCTCTTCTTTTACGAAATGTTTTCAACAAAAAATCAAAATGTTATTCAGCAAGAATCGAAATGTTATTCAATGAGGATCAAAGCGGTAAGGTCTCTAGAGAAAAGTTCTCACAAGGCAAAAATGTGTCTTTGTGTAGTGCACGGAACCGAGTTCTCTCGATTGTACATGACTTTTCCTCGATTCATCTTGTTCGACACAAGTTTCCTACAAAAAGCATACTGTCAGCATGATCTAGCACTAGCATATCATGTGCAGAACATAAAGCATCAAACAAAGCAGAGACAAACCTTGTGTCTTGGGGTAGACCACATCTCCACCAGAGCTTGCCATTCACCATCCGTCAGATCAGGCACTTGAGACTTAATGCTGACTTTATTTGCGGCTACGGTATCAAAATACTTCTTCTTGATCTGATGGCATCTATTATTTGAATTTTTCTGCAGAATATCTTTGCACGCGGTCTTGATGGTCTCCTAGTCCGTGTTCATCTCAAAATTTTCCTACCAAGACAGCAAACAAGGTAGGAACAATATTAGTGATCATGCATAGGTGTAACAGAAAATAGATAGCACATTAACTATGAAACAAGTAGCTTACAAAGAACTTTCCCAATGTAGTTCTCCAATAGACTAGCATTTTTCTTGTATAGCTTGAAGTGAGGAAGACCCGGAAGATGGCTTCTTGCAACGAGTCCACACTCAGAAGCAAGCTTTGCTGCGTGCAGAGGCTTCTCTGGACGCTTCATCCCTTCGGCAATTTGGATAGGCACCTTGCTACCAAGCGACTTGGTGATCGTCTCTAGCCCTTTGCCCTTTCTAAGTCTAGTCTTGGTAGTTATTGCATCTGAAATTGAAATTGAAATCATAAATTAGAATAGAAATCGACAAATGCAGGAATCGACAAAAGCATACATGATCATTCCATTTGGAAAATGCACTAGTAAAAGATAGCATTGCAAAGGTCAACTTGCCTGATTGAAGCACAAGCTGCTGTTCTTCTTCATTGATGACAGCATTCCTGTCAATAGAAGGTGCAACAGGGCTGAGGTCTATGTGGACAGTGTCTGCTTCATCAATGCAGATGGTTGCTACTTCATCTAGACAGACAGTGCCACTTCCATCCATGCTGAGAGTGGTTCCTTCATCCATGGGCGGCAACTCATCACCCATTTGCACTGAGGTCTCAGAGTCCATGCGCAGCAGACTTTCCTGATGGTCTCATCACGCCGCCATCTTTGCTTTACGCCTTGTGACTCTATCAAGGGCAGGTTCATCAGTTCCGTGATCCTCTTTTTTTGTCCTGGAGCTGGGGCCATCACCCTTCCTGGAGGCATTGAAGCAGATGTTTCTGAGCTCTTCTTCTTCTTGCTGACTGTCTTCTTAACACCAGGCCTCTTCGTCCTAGATTCCTTCAGTGCCTCGTATAAACAGCATGGAAAAAAGCATTAGATCACAAGAGAAATATGTGAGCACAAGGAATAACATAGCATAAAAGAACCCAACCCTCCAAGCAAGACAGAGTTTGCACCTTAACAGTCTTGTTCACTACAACATCATCCACTTCCTCTCCATCAATAACTTCATCCTCCTTAGGATTGTACTCTGGGTCATCATTGATAACACCACTACCTTCTTGAACCTCATCACTTCTACCTTCTTGTACACCATTTGTTTTCCTGATCATCGATGCTATTACACCGATGCCAAGGGACTGGAACACCCGATTGTTCCTCATGATATTTCTAGCCCTAACCTTCTCGTACTCGGTGAGAGGCTCTTCTTTGCATGATAAAGGAAACGTAACTATTAGGTGAATGTTTGGAATGCATGGACAGACAGCCAAACATATCTTATGAAATTTTATTATCATTTAATCCTAGTTATTCAGGTATGGAAGACTAACAGCACACAGGCACAATTAAGCCAGCTTATTCAGATTGCAGCAATACATTTCACTTAGCATATTAAGACACAAATTTTATGAAATTGACATTATAACCACAAGGAGCAAGTTGCATACCAACGGTTGGCCTCATGTTTGACCTTGTCATCATTGCCATGGATGATCTTGAGGTGGTGCTTGCAAAATAGAATAAACAACAATCAGATACAACAGGGATAAAGTAAAATGATGCACTTGTATCAATAAAGGAAATCATTTGGACCATCATGCACATACATGTAATACATGTGAAACAAACTTGATGGATCAACAATACAGTGATCTAGTGTTTTTAGTTAAGGAAACATGTAAGTGCACTAAACAAGCATGCATGTACACTAGTAGCAAGTAAGCAAAGTGCATAAGTGCTACTAATACAAGCAAGCAAGCAAGCAAAGTGCTACTGATAGAAACAAGCAATGGCAGATGGACTTAATCATTCAGTAATGAACACCATGAATTAACTAGACCAACCCAGAGAGCATATATCACACCTACATGAATTACTCTAGTAGTACAGTGAGTAGAAAGCTTTCTATATGTAAACCAAAGCATGGCAGGAGCTCACAGGATAGAAACCAAACATGAATGGGAACCTACAAACCCTAGATAGCATGGGAACAACAACTACAGAGCTTTAGATTTAGTGGTGACCATGATCAAGAACAAATAACAGAGTGCCACAGCAAGCAAAACAAATCGAACACCCAAAAAGAATAACATCCTTGTTCTAGCAAATACAAAACAGAGAGAAGGCTTCAAAGGAAGATTTCTCAAAGAACATGTAGCCATTTCTGCGAAGATGCAAATGGATATCAATACTTCACACAATGGCACAACAATTACAACACAATAGCTTACTCCAGGTTCTTATTTAACTTAAGAGGTGGCACTAAACTAGCCAAGTAAATTTAAAAGGAACATGTAATCCAAAACTTTAGTACTTGCTAGGGATTCCAAAGATAAAACTACTACATCATGTTAACTATTAGTATGGATACAAACAACCTCTTACAGACATCAACTTCAATGTCATCAAGCAAGCAAATCGCTATGACTACAGATTAACAAAGCATAACAAGGATTAATAAAGCAAATGGATCTGAAGTAATACACTATGACAAGTAAAGATTAACAAAGCATAACAAGGATTGGCAGGAGAGGGAGAGGGAGATGGAGATGGACAAAAACCTGCTTTTGTGGTAGCCGTGCTTGAGCTCCTCCTCCCGATGCTGCTCAATGACCTGCATGACAAACAAGGCCATGGATGAGCTGCCATAGGGCATCCACATGACAACACAAAACATCAAGCAATGACATTGACAGGGATGCAAAATCAAAATAGAGCATACAAAATCTATATTAAAGAACCACCTCCCCACAAAACCCTAACCCCATGAATCCATCCCCATCTGAAAATCACATTAGCAACGACATGAACCCTAACCCCATGAACAAGAAGGATATCATCCCATGAATCCAAATCCATCCCCATCCCCAACCCCATGAAGAAGAACCCTAACCACCAGGAGATCCTAACCCTAACCATCAGGAGATCCTAACCCTAGAAGATGCAGATCCATCGAACCACCAGAAAATCCTAACCCTAACCATAAGGAGATCCTAACCCTAGAACATCGAGGGGAGTACCCGTCGTCGTGTTGTAGATGATGCAGCGGTGGCACTGTCGCAGTCGTCGCTCGCGTCTACCCTCTTGTCGCCACCGTCGTCGATGTAGAGGAGCGGAGCGGCGATTCGTCGTCGGGGAGCAGAGCGAGGCGGGGCGGAGCAGAGGAGGAGGGGCTAGGGTTGCGGGGGGGGGAGAGGGGAGGGGGATTCGTCGGGGCTGGGAGGTGGGGAATGGAGGGGCGGAGCAAAGGACGGGCGGGACGGCCTTGAGCGAGGAGGGAGTGGTCATCATGGGCGGCCTGTGGAGGGAGAAGCTAGGGTTCGTTGGGCGCGGGGAGGGGAATGGGGAAATTTGGGGAGTGGAGAGGAGAGGTGGCGGCGCGGCCCGGAGCGGGGCAGCGTGAAGCAGGGGAGGGGCGGCGGGGCGGCCCGGAGCAGGGGATGGGCGGCGGCACGGAGCTGGGTTCGTCGGCGCGGAGGTGGGTTCAGCGGCAGAGCAGAGGAGGGAGGGTTGCAGGATGGGGAATGGGGAGTGTGATAGGGTTACGAGCGGGGAGGGAAGATTTTGGGAGGGGAGGGGAGGGGATCCCGTGTGTTAGTGGGAGAGGGAGTGGTGGGACCCGCCTGGTAGTGGGAGAGGGAGTGGAGGGAGTGGAGGGAAATTTTAGGAGAGGGAAATTTTAGTGGAGGGAAAATTTTGGTGTGGGAGGGAAATTCTTTTGGGTTTTGAGGCAGGAAAAATAGGTTTTTTTGTAAGCTTTGTAAAAATCATGGTTAAAATCATATCAAGTAGCACAAGAAAACATCCATATTGAAAGTTTAGTATTTTTGCTAGTTGGTAGGCCACATTTGATGATGTGACGCGGTGGTCTCCCATTTTCTTGATTTTTTTGAATTTTTGACGGTGTTTTCAGAAACCGACCGATTTCATCGAGGCGGCCGTCCGTGGCTAGGGTTTGAGCCGTGCCAATCTGTTGTCGATTCTGTGATGAAATGCCTACATGTGAAGCTAAAAATGATTTTAGTGAAAATAACGGGCAAGCTATGGAGGACCCGCAGTTCAAATTCCAGCCGGTTCAATTTGAATCGGCCAAGGTGGTCTGAATGGCGGAGTAGCTACGAGGGTCGGAAATGCATGCTTTTTGGCGACCGTCCGTAAAATAGGGTCTACTTTGATATAGACATGGAATGGCGCCGTTTGGGGTGACCCTCCTTGTAGCCGCTTCACAAAAAACGCATGTCTTTAGCATTCAAAAAATGAAAAGCGGTTTTTCATGTTAAACAAGTTGGAACCTCGCTTTGGCAACATTGTTTGCCATCACAAGACGGAGGCATGCGCCAAATTTGGGCATATTATCAGAAACTATTCATCAGATGCGGCCATATCATTGCTAGTTTGGCTTGAAAGCCATGAATCTTCGTTCATGGTAGGTCGTTTTTTAGAGCACTTTTTCAAGAAAATGCCGGTATTGCAAGTTTAGTATTTTTGCTAGTTGGTAGGCCACATTTGATGATGTGACGCGGTGGTCTCCCATTTTTTTTGTTTTTTTGATTTTTTTACGATGTTTTAAAAAACCGGCCGATTTCGTCGCGACGGCCGTCCGTGCCTAGGGTTTGTGCCGTGCCAATCTATTGTCGATTCTGTGATGAAATGCCTACCTGTGAAGCTAAAAATGATTTTTAGTGAAAATAACGGACAAGCTATGGAGGACCCGCAGTTCAAATTCCAGCCGGTTCCAGCTGAATCGGACGAAGGTGGTCTGAATGGCCGGGAGTAGCTACGAGGGTCGGAAATGCATGCTTTTTGGCGACTGTCCATAAAATAGGGTCTACTTTGAGATAGACATGGAATGGCGCCGTTTGGGGTGACCCTCCTTGTAGCCGCTTCACGAAAAACGCATGTCTTGACATTCAAAAATGAAAAACGGTTTTTTTGTTAAACAAGTTGGAACCTCGCTTTGGCAACATTGTTTGCCATCACAAGACGGATGCATGCTCCAAATTTGGGCATATTATCATAAACTATTCATCGGATGCGGCCATATCATTGCTAGTTTGGCTTGAAAGCCATGAATCTTAGTTCATGGTAGGTTGTTTTTTAGAACACTTTTTCAAGAAAACGCCGGTATTGCAAGTTTAGTATTTTTGCTAGTTGGTAGGCCAAATTTGATGATGTGACGCGGTGGTCTCCCATTTTTTTGATTTTTTTTGAATTTTTTACGGTGTTTTCAAAAACCGACCGATTTCGTCACGGCGGCCGTCCATGGCTAGGGTTTGATCCGTGCCAATCTGTTGTCGATTCTGTGATGAAATGCCTATCTGTGAAGCTAAAAATGATTTTAGTGAAAATAACGGGCAAGCTATGGAGGACCCGCAGTTCAAAGTCCAGCCGGTTCCAGCTGAATCGGCCGAAGGTGGTCTGAATGGCCGGGAGTAGCTACGAGGGTCAGAAATGCGTGCTTTTTGGCGACCGTCCGTAAAATAGGGTCTACTTTGAGATAGACATGGAATGGCGCCGTTTGGGGCGACCCTCCTTGTAGCCGCTTCACGAAAAATGCATGTCTTTAGCATTCAAAAAATGAAAAATGGTTTTTTGTTAAACAAGCTGGAACCTCGCTTTTGCCACATTGTTTGCCATCACAAGACGGAGGCATGCGCCAAATTTGGGCATATTATCAGAAACTATTCATCGGATGCGGCCATATCATTGCTAGTTTGGCTTGAAAGCCATGAATCTTCGTTCATGGTAGGTCGTTTTTTAGAACACTTTTTCAAAAAAACGCCGGTATTGCAAGGTTAGTATTTTTGCTAGTTGGTAGGACACATTTGATGATGTGACACGGTGGTCTCCCATTTTTTTGATTTTTTTTGAATTTTTTACGATGTATTAAAAACCGGCCCGATTTAAATTCATGGCCGTCCGTCAACTAGGGTTTGAGCCATGCCAATCTGTTGTCGATTCTGTGATGAAATGCCTACCTATGAAGCTAAAAATGATTTTTAGTGAAAATAATGGGCAAGCTATGGAGGACCCACAGTTGAAATTCCAGCCGGTTCCAGCTGAATCGGCCGAAGGTGGTCTGAATGGCTGGGAGTAGCTACGAGGGTCGGAAATGCATGTTTTTTGGCGACTGTCCGTAAAATAGGGTCTACTTTGAGATAGACATAGAATGGCGCTGTTTGGGGTGACCCTCCTTATAGCCGCTTCATGAAAAACGCTTTTTTTCAGCATTCAAAATATGAAAAATGGTTTTTTTGTTAAACAAGTTGGAACCTCGCTTTGGCAACATTGTTTGCCATCACAAGACGGAGGCATGCGCCAAATTTTGGCATATTATCAGAAACTATTCATCGGATGCAGCCATATCATTGCTAGTTTCGCTTGAAAGCCATGAATCTTCGTTCATGGTAGGTCGTTTTTTAGAACACTTTTTCAAGAAAACGCCGGTATTGCAAGTTTAGTATTTTTGCTAGTTGGTAGGCCACATTTGATGATGTGACGCGGTGGTCTCCCATTTTTTTTGATTTTTTCTGAATTTTTTACGGTGTTCTAAAAAACCGGCCGATTTCGTCGCGGCGGCCGTCCGTGGCTATGGTTTGAGCCATGCCAATATGTTGTCGATTCTGTGATGAAATGCCTACTTGTGAAGCTAAAAATGATTTCTAGTGAAAATAACGGGCAAGCCATGGAGGACCTGTAGTTTAAATTCCAGCTGTTTCCAGCTGAATCGGCCGAAGGTGGTCTGAATGGCCGGGAGTAGCTACGAGGGTCGGAAATGCGTGCTTTTTGGCGGTCGTCCGTAAAATAGGGTCTACTTTGAGATAGACATGGAATGGCGCCGTTTGGGGTGACCTTCCTTGTAGCCGCTTCACGAAAAACGCATGTCTTCAGCATTCAAAAAATGAAAAACGGTTTTTTTTGTTAAACAAGTTGGAACCTCGCTTTGGAAACATTGTTTGCCATCACAAGACGGAGGCACGTTGCTAGTTTGGCTTGAAAGCCATGAATCTTCGTTCATGGTTGGTTGTTTTTTAGAACACCTTTTCTAGAAAACGCCGGTGTTGCAAGTTTAGTATTTTTGCTAGTTGGTAGGCCACATTTGATGATGTGACACGGTGGTCTCCCATTTTTTTGATTTTTTTTGAATTCTTTACGGTGTTTTCAAAAACCGGCCGATTTCGTCGCGGCGGCCGTCCGTGGCTAGGGTTTGAGCCGTGCCAATCTTTTGTCGATTCTGTGATGAAATGCCTACCTGTGAAGCTAAAAATGATTTTTAGTGAAAATAACGGGCAAGCTATGGAGGACCCGCAGTTGAAATCCTAGCCGGTTCCAGCTGAATCGGCCGAAGGTGGTCTGAATGGCCGGGAGTAGCTACGAGGGTCGGAAATGCATGCTTTTTGGCGACCGTCTGTAAAATAGGGTCTACTTTCAGATAGACATGGAATGGCGCCGTTTGGGGTGACCCTCCTTGTAGCCGCTTCACGAAAAACGCATGTCTTCAGCATTCAAAAAATGAAAAACGGTCATTGTTAAGAAATTGACATGTTTAGATGACACTGTCATACAACATTCATGAGCATGCACAAAATTAAACCTGACATACTTAAGACTGACATGTTTGACATTGCCACTTCATTTTCTTAACATCTTCACTCCTCCTTCTTCTCCTTCATCAACCTGATGCGCTCAGAGTGGCGAATCCCAACGCGGATGTACTCCTCTACCACAATTGGCATGGTCCTGTCGCCAAGCTATGGGATTGCAGGCGCCACCACCATCGCGAGGTCGTCGTCCGCCACCACCATAGCAAGGTCGCCGTCCGCCACCACCATCGCGAGGTCGTCGTCCGCCACCACCATAGCAAGGTCGTCGTCCGCCACCACCATAGCAAGGTCGTGATCCTCCACCACCATAGCAGGGTCGTCGTCAGCCACCATCATAGCATGGTCATCGTCAGCCAGAATAGGCTGCTCCTCATCATCCCCGCTCTGCTCCTCATCATCCCCGCTGCTGCTCCCATTGCCTGGCCAAATGCAACAAAGTGTGAACATGGTGTTGTCGTCGTGTGATGTCTACTACACAACCTTCTTCTTGTAGACGTTGTTGGGCCTCCAAGTGCAGAGGTTTGTAGGACAGTAGCAATTTTCCCTCAAGAGGATGACGTAAGGTTTATCAATCCGTGGGAGGCGTAGGATGAAGATGGTCTCTCTCAAGCAACCCTGCAACCAAATAACAAAGAGTCTCTTGTGTCCCCAACACACCCAATACAATGGTAAATTGTATAGGTGCACTAGTTTGGCGAAGAGATGGTGATACAAGTGCAATATGGATGGTAGATATAGGTTTTGGTAATCTGAAAAATATAAAAACAGCAAGGTAACAAGTGGTAAAGTGAGCGTAAACGGTATTGCAATGGTAGGAAACAAGGCCTAGGGTTCATACTTTCACTAGTGCAAGTCCTCTCAACAATAATAACATAATTGGATCATATAACTATCCCTCAACATGCAACAAAGAGTCACTCCAAAGTCACTAATAGTGGAGAACAAACAGAAGAGATTATGGTAGGGTACGAAACCACCTCAAAGTTATTCTTTCCAATCAATCCGTTGGGCTATTCCTATAAGTGTCACAAACAACCCTAGAGTTCGTACTAGAATAACACCTTAAGATACAAATCAACCAAAACCCTAATGTCACCTAGATACTCCAATGTCACCTCAAGTATCCGTGGGCATGATTATACGATATGCATCACACAATCTCAATTCATATATTCAACCAACACATAGAACCTCAAAGAGTGCCCAAAGTTTCTACCGGAGAATCATGACGAAAACGTGTGCCAACCCCTATGCATAGGTTCATGGGCGGAACCCGCAAGTTGATCACCAAGACCATCGCTCGTCCCCGACCGCCACTCATAAGGAAGACAATCAATAAATAAATCATGCTCCGACTTCATCACATAATGGTTCACCATACGTGCATGCTACAGGAATCACAAACTTTAACACAAGTATCTCTCAAATTCACAACTACTCAACTAGCATGACTCTAATATCACCATCTTCATATCTCAAAACAATTATCAAGCATCAAACTTTTCTTAGTATTCAACACACCCATAAGAATTCTTACAAATCTTGTATGCTTAGCATATTAGGATTATTTAAGCAAATTACAATGCTATTTAGGACTCTCAAAGTAATCTAAGTGAAGCATGAGAGTTCATATATTTTTCCAAAATAAAACTACCACCATGCTCTAAAAGATATAAGTGAAGTACTAGAGCAATAAGAAAAACTACTCCGAAAGATATAAGTGAAGATCAATGAGTAGTTAAATAATTATACAACTATGTGAAGACTCTCCCATTTAATAATTTCAGATCTTGGTATTTTATTCAAACATCAAGCAAAGCTAAATAAAACGACAATTCAAGGATATCACACATCATGTGAAGAAGCAAAAACTTAGGTTCAACCGATACTAACCGATAATTGTTGGAGAAGAAAGGTGGGATGCCTACTGGGGCATCCCCAAGCTTAGATGCTTGAGACTTCTTGAAATATTGGGCACCCCCAAGCTTGAACTTTTGTGTCTCCTTAATTCCTCCCATATCATGGTTTATCTTTTTATCAAAAGCTTCATCCACAACAAACTCAACAAGAACTCGCGAGATAGGTTAGTATAAACCAATGCAAAACCTTATCATTTTCTACTGTAACAAATCACTAACATTATTATTCAACATTGCATACTAAATGCCTCTGCATATTTAATACTCCTATCCTCAAGTAGAATCATTAAACAAGCAAACATATGCAAACAATGCAAACATAACAGCAATCTGCCAAAACAGTACAGTCCGTAAAGAATGCAAGATTCATCATACTTCCCTAACTCCAAAAATTATGAACTAAAATTCCCAATGTAATAAATTTATCAGAGCTCAATATGAGAAAATATTCAACATTATACCACTCTCTGAATTTTCTAAGGAATTTTTGCAACAGCGGTAAACTTTCTGTTTTCAAACAGCAACATGCATACTTGCAAAATAAGCATGTCAAAGGCTATCCTTGACATTTTTATTGAAACTAGAGATGCAAAACACTAAGCTAAATAACTGAAATCAAATACTAACAAAAGGAAATGACGCTCCAAGCAAAACACATATCATGTGGTGAATAAAAATATAGCTCCAAGTAAAGTTACCGATGAACGAAGACGCAAGAGGGGATGCCTTCCGGGGCATCCTCAAGCTTAGGCTCTTGGTTGTCCTTGAATATTACCTTAGGGTGCCTTGGGAATCACCAAGCTTAGGCTCTTGCCACTCCTTATTCCATAGTCCATCAAATCTTTACCCAAAACTTGAAAACTTCACAACACAAAACTTAACAGAAAACTCGTAAGCTCCGTTAGCGAAAGAAAACAAAACACCACTTCAAGGTACTGTAATGAACTCATTATTTATTTATATTGGTATTAAACCTACTGTATTCCAACTTCTCTATGGTTTATAAACTATTTTACTAGCCATAGATTCATCAAAATAAACAAACAACACAATGAAAACAGAATCTGTCAAAAACAGAACAGTCTGTAGTAATCTGTATCAGACGTATACTTCTGGAACTCCAAAAATCCTAAAATAAATTGGTGGACCTGAGGAATTTGTCTAGTAATCATTTGCAAAAATAATCAACTAAATAGCACTCTCCAGTAAAAATTTCTAGCTAATCTCGTGAGCGCTAAAGTTTTTGTTTTTTACAGCATGATCATAAAGACTTTACCCAAGACTTCCCACAGGTTCTACTTGGCGCAAACACTAACTAAAACACAAAACCTCATCTAACCAGAGGCTATATAGATTATTTATTGCTAAACAGAACCAAAAAGCAATAAAATAAAATAAAGTCGGGTTGCCTCCCAACAAGCGCTATCGTTTAACGCCCCTAGCTAGGCATGATGATTTCAATGATACTCACATAAAAGATAAGAATTGAAACATAAAGAGAGCATCATGAAGAATATGACTAGCACATTTAAGTCTAACCCATTTCCTATGCATAGGGATTTTGTGAGCAAACAACTTATGGGAACAATAATTAGCTAGCATAGGAAGGCAAAACAAGCATAACTTCAAAACTTTAAGCACATAGAGAGAAAATTTGATATTATTGCAATTCCTATAAGCATATATTCCTCCCTCATAATAATTTTCAGTAGCATCATGAATGAATTCAACAATATAACCAGCACCTAAAGCATTCTTTTCATGATCTACAAGCATAGAATTTTTATTACTCTCCACATAAGCAAAATTCTTCTCATTCGGGAAAGTAGTGGGAGCAAACTCAACAAGATAACTATCATATGATTGAGAATTAAGATCAAGATGACAAGTTTCATGGTTATCATTATTTTTTAAAGCATACGTGTCATCACAATAATCATCATAGATAGGAAGCATGATTTCATCATAGTAAATTTTCTCAGCAAAGCTTGGGGGACAAAAAATATCATCTTCATCAAACATAGCTTCCCCAAGCTTGTGGCTTTGCATATCATTAGCATCATGGATGTTCAAAGAATTCATACTAACAACATTGCAATCATGCTCATCATTCAAAGATTTAGTGCCAAACATTTTAATGCATTCTTCTTCTAACACTTTGGCACAATTTTCTTTTCCATCATCCTCACGAAAGATATTAAAAAGATGAAGCGTATGAGGCAAAATCAATTCCATTTTTTTGTAGTTTTCTTTTATAAACTAGACTAGTGCTAAAACAAGAAACAAAAATATTCGATTGCAAGATCTAAAGATACACCTTCACTTACCTAGCCTCCCGGCAGCGGCGCCGGAAAAGAGCTTGATGTCTACTACACAACCTTCTTCTTGTAGACGTTGTTGGGCCTCAATCTTGAAGTTTGTAGTGCAGTAGCAAATTTCCCTCAAGTGGATGACCTAAGGTTTATCAATCCGTGGGAGGCATAGGATGAAGATGGTCTCTCTCAAGCAACCCTGCAAACAAATAACAAAGAGTCTCTTGTGTCCCCAACACACCCAATACAATGGTAAATTTTATAGGTGCACTAGTTCGGCGAAGAGATGGTGATACAAGTGCAATATGGATGGTAGATATAGGTTTTTTTAATCTGAAAATATAAAAACAGCAAGGTAACAAGTGGTAAAAGTGAGCGTAAACGGTATTGCTATTGTAGGAAACAAGGCCTAGGGTTCATACTTTCACTAGTGCAAGTCCTCTCAACAATAATAACATAATTGGATCATATAACTATCCCTCAACATGCAACAAAGAGTCACTCCAAAGTCACTAATAGTAGAGAACAAACGAAGAGATTATGGTAGGGTGCGAAACCACCTCAAAGTTATTCTTTCCAATCAATCCGTTGGGCTATTCCTATAAGTGTCACAAACAGCCCTAGAGTTCGTACTAGAATAACACCTTAAGATACAAATCAACAAAAACCCTAATGTCACCTAGATACTCCAATGTCACCTCAAGTATCCGTGGGCATGATTATACGATATGCATCACACAATCTCAATTCATCTATTCAACCAACACATAGAACCTCAAAGAGTGCCCAAAAGTTTCTACCGGAGAATCACGACGAAAACGTGTGCCAACCCCTATGCATAGGTTCATGGGCGGAACCCGCAAGTTGATCACCAAAACATACATCAAGTGAATCACGTGATATCCCATTGTCACCACAGATACGCACAATAAGTCATACATCAAGTGTTCTCAAATCTTTAAAGACTCAATCCGATAAAATTACTTCAAGGGGAAAAATCAATTCATTACAATAGAGAAGAGGGGGAGAAAAAACAAAAGATCCAACTATAATAGCAAAGCTCGCGATACATCAAGATCGTGCCAAATCAAGAACACGAGAGAGAGAGAGAGAGAGAGAGAGAGAGAGATCAAACACATACCCTCTTTGGTACATACCCTCAGCCCGAGGGTGAACTACTCCCTCCTCTTCATGGAGAGCGTCGGGATGATGAAGATGGCCACAAGTGAGGGTTCCCCCCCTCGTGAGTCTTTGGAACAGGTCCCGATTGGTTTTTGGTGGCTCTGGAGGTTTTGCGGCGGTGGAACTCCCGATCTAATCTCTGCTCTGGAAGTTTACGATACATAGGTATATATGGGTGCAAGGGGTACGTCGGTGGAGCTTCGGGGGCCCCACGATGCAGGGGGGCGCGCCCTAGGGGGGTGGGTGCGCCCCCACCCTCATGAACACCTCTTGTATCTTCTGACATGGAGTCCAAGTCCATCAGGTGGGTTTCCTTCCAAAAATAACTTCTCCAGTTGATTTCGTTCCGTTTTGACTCCGTCTGATATTCCTTTTCCTCGAAACACTGAAATAGGCATAAAACAACAAATCTGGGCTGGGCCTCCGGTTAATAGGTTAGTCCCAAAAATAATATAAAAGTGGATAATAAAGCCCAGTATTGCCCAAAACAGTAGATAATATAGGAGCAATCAAAAATTATAGATACGTTGGAGACGTATCATCGTGCAGGTAGAGGAAGCCAAAAGGACAGGAAGAAGAGAGGCAGAGAGCTTACTGGCATCGTCGTCGTGCTGGTAGTACATGCGGCACATGGTGTTGTCGAACATCTTCACGATGAACATGGCGTCGCCGTCATAGCGGAAGACAAGGAAGTACCCGAGCTGTAGCTCATGGGCGCGGGCGAAATGCTCCCAGCCGGGCCCTAGGTACATGTGGCCTTCACCATCGAGCACCACCAACACATCCCACAGCCTGTGAAGCCCGCTGCCGGCCTCCCACAGCTTCACTTTGTGGGGCTCATGGCCGGCGAGCATCTTCGCAAACTTGTCAGGTAGCCTCTGCAGCGAGGGTCAACCAGTGGTTAATTGTGGCAATCAAGCACTAGACAGCAGAGTGATGATAAAGAAATGAGTGATGATAAATATACCTACCTACTGCAAGATTTCTCAATTACGATCTCGAAGAACTCAAAACCTTCCAAGCCAGCCATCTCACTTCTCTGAAAAGCAGCATTGTAAATTAAACAACAGGATTGGACAGAAATAGGAAACAAGCACTTCAAAACAGTAGAATAATTACTACATGTGTTTTCCAAGGCCTCAATTTGGAATACTACTATAAATGGCAATGGCCTCAATTTTCTCTTACTCTATCTTGGAAAAGGGGCAATGAGTAGAAGAAAAACATCAACATCAATAGCACCCATCAATATTTCTGATGGCAAAAAGATCAACAGACACACAGACTTGAGCATGTGCACTCATGAATGTAATGTTTCTTGGCCACTAAGCTGGAGAAGAATGTAATGTTTCCATACTTGAGCATGTTCAGTTTAAAAGAATATAAACAAGCAAGAATGCACGCATGCATATCAAAAGTTGGCATCTACTACTGCTACTACTCTGCCCATATTCATGCAGGTCACTACACCTGCTTATGCATGAATCCCGCTGCAGCACACGACTTGCCAACAAGAATAACCAAAACTAGCAACAAAAGAAACACTCCTCATCAGTTACATTCAGTTAATTACACAGCAACATCAACAGAATTCCTGTCAGCACTCCTCATTAGTTATGTTCAGTTAATTACACAGCAACAACAACAGGATTGCTGTATGCATGCCATGTTAATTGTTGTCAGCAGTCTGGCAACAGTAACAACATGTTCTGTGACACCCCAAAATTTTCACCTTGTTTTATTAATTAAAATTTTGCCAGGAAACTTAAACTTTTATTCTGTGGATTCTCTTTTGATTTCAGAACCTCCCTGTTCTTTATTTTATGAAGTTTTTACCCCAAGTGAGAACCTGTCAATTATTTTATTAGACTTATTTACCCTCTCAATAAAAACACCTCCATTATCAGTGGATTTATTTGTATAAATTTTTGCTCTCTGAGCTTTATTCCATAAAGTGATTTTTATTAGTTGAAGCCCTATTTTGAACTACAACCATTTGATAAATTTATTTAAAATTCCAACCAAAATTTGGAGGTGTCATGAGGAGTTTTTAAATCACTTTTATGCAAAAATATCTTCTGTTCATTTGGGATTTTGAGCTCTACACCAAATTTCAAATCTGGCCCAATGGGCAAATTTGCACTACAACCTATTTAAATATTTCTTTAAAACTTCCACCAAAATTATGGGATGTTAATAGGAGTATATTATTCAACTTTATGCAAAAACCCAGTTAGGTTATTTGAAAAATTTGAGTGAATCAACCTCATTTCCATTCTGGTCCAACTTGTTGATTTGTACAGCAACCACTTCTTATGTCGCTCTGTTGCCCATGATTCTTCCTCATGCTTATAGTCCATCCTGCAAAACCCTTAAGTCCAAGGGCATGAACCCATTGGCATATTTTTAGTCCATGTAATGACAGACCTTAGTTTCTGACCAGATTTGGTTTTCTCAAATCTTTGCACTAGCAAGTTTCTGTGTTTGGCAAACAAAACCTCCCACCATCACCTACACCCAAGGGGACTAGGATCTGGAGGTCTTGGCCACTCCAAGAGCTGCCTGGGTGCCTCTAGCATTTTGCCAAACACCTGGTGTGCATGGCCAGATCTGGCATGGATTTTAGTTTGCAATATGGACTTGATCCACTGACCCAACAACCTTGTCCACAAAGCTCCTAGCTGCTCATAACCTAGGTCTGCTAATTGCCAGCCTCACCCAAGTCCTGTGGCATGCACTGGCATTTCGCCGAGCACCTGGTGCACGTGCTCTGGGCATGCCCAGAGCGCACGTTTTGCACGCGCGTGCACCGAGCCGCCGCGTCTCGCTGCCACCCACCCCGCGCCTGTTCTGGCCCTTGGCCCCTCGTAGCCAGCACGGCCGCCTCCTCCCTCACCGCAGAGCCGCCCCTGGCGCCCTCTGGCCGCCGTCAAGTCGACCACGGCGGCTAGCGGCCGGCCACGAGGCTCTGCCACGGACGGCGCCGCCCGAATATGCTCTGGCCAGCTCGCCCCTTGAACAGTATGGAGCTCGTCGGGGTGCGCCGGCCAACTCCACGTTGCCCTATCCACTACAGAGACGCGGTTCGCCGGCGACCTTATCCACCGCCGTGGGAACCGACCTCGGTCGCCTATTTAAGGAGCCCCGCACCTCTCCGAGCCCTCAGGGAACCTCAAGCCAACCCATTAGAGCTCCCGTAGCCAGCAATCGACCCGGGAAGGACATCTTCCCCGTCTCCGGCCTGCTCGGCCACCGCCGCCTCCCGGCCCCGTCCATCACGACCAAGCCCCCTCCCGTCCATCCAACACCACCAACCGACTCCCCTTCGTCTTGCGGAGTCACCCAAACCCTCGACCGCGACGGAGAGCCACCGTAGCCCCAAACCCACTTTGCTACTGAAGCCGCCGGCCGCCGCGAAGCTCGTCGACGGCGACTCCCTCCACCCCCAACGACCCAACCACCACCGGGAGGACCGCCCCGGTCTGGCGGATCCATCCCCGCCCTCGGAACCCCGCAAGGAGCCGCCAATCGCCGGCGGCGATCGCCGGAGTCCCGCCCCTCGCTCGGGCAGAGGAAGAGGAGGGAAGGACGACTGGTCAAACCTGACCAGTGGGTCCCCTGGACCCACTATCAGCGACCCACGCGCCATCCACGCTGGATAAGTGGAGGCGTAAACACCAGAACACGCCTTCGACGTGGTTAGTTCGAAACGTTTTTTTTCTTTTCTCTGTTTTATTTAAAAAAACAGATTTGACCAAAACTTTGACTGGTTCAAACTTTTTAAATATAACTCCAAATGAGTTGATTCTTTTTCCTACCTCTCTCAAATATTGCCTAGTTTATTTTCAGATTTATTTGAAAAAAAGTCAGACAACTTTTTCGTACCACTTTTAAACTATGTGTTAATTTAAGTATTTTTCAAAAATAGGATTGTCGGAGAGAGAAGAAAACTTTCAAAGTTTTGGAACACACCCTGCCTCCCCACAACTTGAAGGAAAGCATTCTGAACCCTGGCATAATATTGTGTGTGTCATTTGACACGGTTACAACACCGTTTCGACACGAAGTATCCGTTATTTTATATGATGATAGGTTCCTACTCCTGAGTGTATATCGATGATTTCATACTGTTGGAGTTTGATATGTTTGTGATAGTGGTCACCATCATATGCCTCACATGCATACCGGAAGGAAATCCGGGGAAAGCCGCTGTCTTGGGTAGACACGGGTTTTTCCCTAGTCCTCCGTCGAGACGGTTGTGTCCGGTACGACATGATGAGGTATGTCGAGTGGTGATTCTGTCTGTTGGCTGAAGTATATATTGTTATACTAATTATGCAGGAAATACTTAAGCCTCCTGAGTCGACCATAGATCGAGTCTTGTTCCGGTAACACCCATACTTGTTTTGTACTACCACTTGTCCCTGTCATAGGTAGATGCAGTTCGATGAAGTTGTCAACCCCTTTCCTAGCACACACCGTCTGAGAGAGACCATGGTGGAAGATACCGAGGCATCTGGTAGGCATGGCACCTGGCCGGGGCATGGGTGTTTTCGGTTGTAGCCAGAAGGAAGCTCCCCTAGTTTCTTGTGGTATAAATTTTGTGATCCCATGGTAAGTCGAGGTTGTAGCCTCCCCACTTAGAGTTTCGCTGAACAGGTGTCGTGGGTGATTCCATACACCGGTAAGTTAGGCTGGTGTGTGCGGACATGTGTGTTTTCAATTAAAAGGCCGTGGACGGAATTAGTCCAGATGGACTGAAGGAATCCGTTACTCGTGGGTAAAGAGTACACCCTCTGCAGAGGTTAAATATATTCGAATAGGCGTGTCCATGGTTAAGGACTACAGTCTGGTATGGGTCAAGTGTCGGTCTTAGTGTCGGTCTTCGGAGGAGAAACTGTTAAACCAGAACTTGGATCATGACTTGTTACTTGTGATGATCGTGATTATTATTTTGTCATGGACTAACCCGTTTTATTTTTTGAATTATCGAGTATCAGTGGGATGGTTCTACCTCCTGGATATTCACTGTGATTTATTTTATAAGCCCTTTATGTGGTGTCGCTCAGACGCCCGACTGTGGCATGCTTGTTATATATTTACCTTATAAGCCCTTTATGTGGTGTCGCTCAGACGCCCGATCGTAACATGCTTGTTATATATTTACCTTATAAGCCCTTTATGTGGTGTCGCTCAGACGCCCGACTGAGGCATGCTCGTTATTTGCTAACCTTTCGAGGCATCGCTTCAGACACCCGATCGGTGCATTTTATTACTACACTGTTATTGCACATGCATGTATATAAATAACCTGCTTGCATGCATCAGAGATTTTATTTTATGACAGACGTTGTGATCATAGAATGTTTCATAGCGCATTTATCATTTATTATATTATACCCGTGTTCATAATGTTTGCGAGTACATTCAAAGTACTCACTGGCTTGTCCCTGGCTATTGTCTTGGCCAGATCTCTTGCGTGGAGAGGAGCGTTGCGAAGACAGCCCCGGGACCTAAGCCATGGTGATAGCAGCCTCGTGAAGATAGGAGTTATCCTGGTCAGTTGTTCCTGTGGAAAATGGAGTCCCATAGACGCCGATGATCCTCAACCCGCTTCCGCCATCAACCAGTAAAAACCATTTGTTGTACTCATAGGCCAGAATGGTCTTGTACTACATATTTTGCTTTTTGCTTGGAATTTCTGTATCAAGTTGGTGCCTCATCATTAACGGTAATCACAGGGCTGGTGAGCACAAGGGCCATTTTCTGGAAATTAATATCCCGAAAATCCGGTCCTGACAAACTTGGTACCAGAGCCAGGCTGACCATTGGCTAATCCTATCTTAGCCAGGTCGAAAAAGCTAGGTTAACCAACCCACCAGACCTTAACCTAAACCCAACCGAGCTTCTCGTGCAAGATAGCCACACAGTGAGCCTGACACCTTTTGACAGTCGGTGCCCGACCTATCAATCTAGCCTGTTGATCACGCGCTAGTGACCGACGCCCATAGCGTCTCGTTCGCAAGCGTGAGAAGGAAGACTTCGTCCCCTTTTTCTATAAAAAGGGCACGCTAGCCTCAACCCAGCACAGCACAGCCTCTACCCCAAACCGAGCCATAATGCCTGGCCCCGTCGTGCACAATGAGACCACAGCAACCAACCTTGGAGGTTTTGTGACCATACTCGCAAACCTCACCCGTCGTGCCTATGCGTTAGAAGAGCCCCCAGAATATGTTGTGTACCAAGGACCCATGAGCGGTGAGAGCCGTAAATTCTGGGCCACTGTACACATCTACGGTAGGGGTCTATCGCCAGAACGCCCCTACTGAGTTCACCGGAAGGACAACTTCCTTTGAGCCACAAGCCATCCAACTAGCGGTAGCGAGGCTATAGTTCAACTCCGGCACTTGTCGCCCAGAGTTAACTGTCGCTCGTTCTACTACTACCCCAGACGTGAAGGGTATGGAAGACCACCCCAAGTTGCCAACGGAGATCACAAGACGGATCATGCATTGTTGCACCTAGTGCGCTATGTAGGTGCACTAGAGGAACTGTTCGATCAAATCACCATTGATCTGATCGCAGCTCGTGGAGAGCTGGTTCGCCGAGCCCCGGCGAGAGGAGAGGACGAGCCCGACGCCGACAACCCAGTCGTGCTGTTCGGACACCCGATCGAGTCCCTGAGGTCCGCCCCAGCCCTCGACCAAGGTGCTTTGATGACCCCAGAAGAGCTTCGTCGCCTTTTGGGAAACCGCTCCAACGGGATTGTGGCCAACAATCCCCGAGATGGTCATCATCGCTACCCCGAACCTGCAGTTCCTCAACCATCTCCAGCTAATCCCGACGGTGAAACCCGTGGAGAAGCCTCGACATCCACAAGGCATGCCCGCTGGATATAAATGAGGTAGACTAAGTCACTCGAGTAGTGCCGAGTCTCAGTGTATCCACACCTTAAAATTGTGCGACCTTGTAAATAAGCACAGCCTGTTGTTGTGCCTCTATTTTAAACAGTAACCTTGCATAAATTATGTCAGCACGCAGTTGCATATTTTTATTCCGGGCACAGCTACCAAAACCAACCCCGACGACACCCACAGTAACACGTCGCCTTTGTGAGATATGTGTATCTGTGGCTTTGACCCCAACCCCATGAGAGCAAAACCGACAAACTAGTGCCCCTCACCGCGGCATATAACCCAGCCCGGATGCTATATAAAAAGGCCACCTCGTGACCTTACCAAGCACTCCTCACCTTGTGCACCATCCTCACAACCCTTCCTTGCCATGCCGAGCCCTAGTATTTATCTGAGAACCCCAGATGCAACCCCGGGTAGCTTTGTTAAAATATTGTGGGACTTTACCTGCAGTACCATGGGTTCTACCCAGCCACCCCAGTACGAGCTGCTCAAATCGAGAATCACCCCATCCACCTCGAAATATTGGGCAGTAGTACACATCCCTCCCGTAAACTCAAACCAAGACCCAACGGAAGTTTCCTTCATGGGGAAATCTATGCCAGCTCCACAAATGGCCATAGAAGCGGCTGTACACGAAGCACTTGTCCGTCTTTGATTCGCGGTACCCTATGCTAGTGAAAGAGGGTATTATTACTTTCCGAGCCGTGCAGCACCCGGAGAAGTAACATCTTTTCCCCGCGGACGAATTGAGAGAGACCAAGTACTGGCCAACCTGGTCCAGTATGTCATCGCTCAAGAACGGTTGACCCAGCGGGTAATGGGTTATCTCCAGAGTCTTGCTGATTTAAACCCTCAAATCGCTATCGGCAGACCACTGAGGCCCGACCAGGAGAGACACATTCATCGGCTGGTCAATCTGCTTCCCCCAATAGAAGAGGAGTGTGTCCCAGTACCGTAGACGTTTTCTCGGGACCCCGTCTAGTTACCGTTTGCATTATAGACGTCACTGTTGTGTTTATTATTGCAACATTTGTTTATATGTTGTAACTTATGCGTGGTACCCCGAGTTTGTGCGGCAAGTAAATAATTTGGTTTCTATTAATATGAGTAGTTTTTGTTGCAGTTTAACTCTTAAAAACTAACTAGTTTCTCTCGCAAAAAATCCTGGAGTGAGATTTCTTTTCCCTGAGTTGCTGCATCGTGTATCTTCTCATGGCATGGAGTTTTTATTCACGCAGCACCATGGCAGCAGACTCACCACCACAACCACTCGAACACATACACTGCTTGCAAAAACACGTAACCGTGTTGCATCTCACCGACCACCTCCCTAAACGCACCACGGTCTCCGAAGGAGAGATTAGTGGATAATCATCCGGGTACAAGTTACCTCCGGCTCACCGACAACAGTTAACACCCGGCTTCACACCTAATCCTCGTGATCACCGCCACCACGTAGAGCCAACACCCGAGCGGCAGCATCACGACGATCATCGAGGATCATCGCGCCGCGAGAGCACGGAGAGCCCCAAAGATCGCCGCCAGCCCTCCGCACACCAGGATCACGTACCAGTCCGGCACCAACTCCACCATTGGAGCCTCATCTCGAGCTTCTGTAAGTAGAAATGGAGGAGGAGGAGGAAGAAGAAGAAGAAGCGAGGCCAGGTGTGGAGAAGAGAGGAGCACCTCGGCCATTTTATAGCTCGAGATTGGTGTACGGTGGGCAAGGTCCACTAGCGCCGCTCGTCGCCCGATCGCCGGTGTTCGGAGGCGAATCCGCGAGCAGTGCCGACAGCGCACTGGCCCGCGAGGTGAGTGCACGCTGCGCCGGCAGCTAGCACGCCAGCAAGCACTACCGCGTATGCGACCTAGATGCCCCTACGCGCTAGACGTCGCCGGTGGAGAAAGCGCGAAAGCGCGGGAGAGAGGAAGAAGAGAGAGCCAGGGGAAGAAGCAGAGGCCGACAGTGGGCCCCGGGTCCACCTGTCAGCCAGAGGGAGCACTGTGCTCTCGGGTACGACCAGCATATTTTAGAAATTTAGAATTTACGGTAACCAGCGTAAAAATCTCCCAACCGTAGATTTATCCACGCAGCGCTAGTGTCTCACACTATGGTTTTACACCACTTATTGCCCTCTCCCTGTAACCGTTTTTTTATACGTAAGTAAAGTGGTTATTTTTGAAATGGTAAGTGCTATTGCTTTCAAAATAGCTTTTAGCAAATCTCGAGGACGAGATTTTTCTTAAGGGGGGTAGTGTTGTGACACCCCAAAATTTTCACCTTGTTTTATTAATTAAAATTTTGCCAGGAAACTTAAAATTTTATTTTCTGGATTCTCTTTTGATTTCAGAACCTCCCTGTTCTTTATTTTATGGAGTTTTTACCCCAAGGGAGAACCTGCCAATTATTTTATTAGACTTATTTATCCTCTCAAGAAAAACACCTCTATTATCAGTGGATTTATTTGCATAAATTTTTGCTCTCTGAGCTTTATTCCTTAAGGTGATTTTTATTAGTTGAAGCCCTATTTTGAACTACAACCATTTGATAAATTTATTTAAAATTCCAACCAAAATTTGGAGGTGTCATGAGGAGTTTTTAAAATCACTTTTATGCAAAAATATCTTCTGTTCATTGGGGATTTTGAGCTCTACACCAAATTTTCAAATCTGGCCCAATGGGCAAATTTGCACTACAACCTATTTAAATATTTCTTTAAAACTTCCACGAAAATTATGGGATGTTAATAGGAGTATATTATTCAACTTTATGCAAAAACCTAGTTAGGTTCTTTGAAAAATTTGAGTGAATCAACCTCATTTCCATTCTGGTCCAACTTGTTGATTTGTACAGCAACCACTTCCTATGTTGCTCTGTTGCCCATGATTCTTCCTCATGCTTATAGTCCATCCTGCAAAACCCTTAAGTCCAAGGGCATGAACCCATTGGCATATTTTTAGTCCATGTAATGACAGACCTTAGTTTCTGACCAGATTTGGTTTTCTCAAATCTTTGCACTAGCAAGTTTCTGTGTTTGGCAAAAAAAACCTCCCACCATCACCTACACCCAAGGAGACTAGAATCTGGAGGTCTTGGCCACTCCAAGAGCTGCCTTGGTGCCTCTAGCATTTTGCCAAACACCTGGTGTGCATGGACAGATCTGGCATGGATTTTAGTTTGCAATATGAACTTGATCCACTGACCCAGCAACCTTGTCCACAAAGCTCCTAGCTACTCATAACCTAGGTCTGCTAATTGCCATCCTCACCCAAGTCCTGTGGCATGCACTGGCATTTCGCCGAGCACCTGGTGCGCGTGCTCTGGGCGTGCCCAGAACACATGTTTTGCACGCGCATGCACCGAGCCGCCGCGTCTCGCTGCCACCCACCCCGCGCCTGTTCTGGCCCTTGGCCCCTCGCAGCCATCACTGCCGCCTCCTCCCTCGCCGCAGAGCCGCCCCTGGCGCCCTACAGTGCCGCCGTCAGGTCGGCCATGGCGGCTAGTGGCCGGCCACAACAGGGCTCTGCCACGGACGGCGCCGCCCAGGCCATACACGCACGCCAGCTCGCCCCTTGAACAGTATGGAGCTAGTCGGGGTGCGCCGGCCAACTCCACGTTGCCCTGTCCACTACAGAGAGGCGGTTCGCCGGCGACCTTATCCACCGCCGTGGGAACCGACTCGGCTGCCTATTTAAGGAGCCCCGCACCTCTCCGAGCCCTCAGGCAACCTCAAGCCAACCCATTAGAGCTCCTGTAGCCAGCAATCGACCCGGGAAGGCCATCTTCCACGTCTCCGGCCAGCTCGGCACCGCCGCCTCCCGGCCCCGTCCGTCACAACCAAGCCCCCTCCCGTCCATCCAACACCACCAACCGACTCCCCTTTGTCTTGCGGAGCCGCCCAAACCCCCGACCGCGACGGAGAGCCACCGTAGCCCCAAACCCACTTTGCTACCGAAGCCGCCGGCCGCCGCGGAGCTCGTCGACGGCGACTCCCTCCACCCCCAACGACCCAACCACCACCGGGAGGACCACCCCGGTCTGGCGGATCCATCCTCGCCCTCGGCATCCCGAAGGGGCCGCCAATCGCCGGCGGCGATCACCGGAGTCCCGCCCCCCGCTCGGGCAGAGGAAGAGGAGGGAAGGACGATCGGTCAGTCTGACCAAAGGTCCCCTGGACCCACTGTCAGCGACCCACGCGCCGTCCATGCTGGATAAGTGGAGGCGTAAACACCAGAACATGCCTTCGACGTGGTTAGTTCGAAACGTTTTTTTTTCTTTTCTCTGTTTTATTTTACAAAAACAGATTTGACCAAAACTTTGACTGGTTCTAACTTTTTAAATATAACTCCAAATGAGTTGATTCTTTTTCCTACCTCTCTCAAATATTTCCTAATTTATTTTCACATTTATTTGAAAAAAAATCAGCCAACTTTTTCGTACCACTTTTAAACTATGTGTTAATTTAAGTATTTTTCAAAAATAGGATTGTCGGAGAGAGTAGAAAACTTTCAAAGTTTTGGAACACACCCTGCCTCCCCACAACTTGAAGGCAAGCATTCTGAACCCTGGCATAATATTGTGCGTGTCATTTGACACGGTTACAACACCGTTTCGACACGAAGTATCCGTTATTTTATATGATGATAGGTTCCTACTCCTGAGTGTATATCGATGATTTCATACTGTTGGAGTTTGATATGTTTGTGATAGTCGTCACCATCATGTGCCTCACATGCATACCGGAAGGAAATCCGGGGAAAGCCGCTGTCTTGGGTAGACATGGGTTTGTCCCCAGTCCTCCGTCGAGACGGTTGTGTCCGGTACGGCATGATGAGGTATGTCGAGTGGTGATTCTGTCTGTTGGCTGAAGTATATATTGTTATACTAATTATGCAGGAAATACTTAAGCCTCCTGAGTCGACCATAGGTCGAGTCTTGTTCCGGTAACACCCATACTTGTTTCGTACTACCACTTGTCCCTGTCATAGGTAAGTGCAGTTCGATAAGTTGTCAACCCCTTTCCTAGCACACACCGTACAGAGAGACCATGGTGGAAGATACCGGAGGCATCCGGTAGGCATGCCACCTGGCCCGGGGGCATGGGTGTTTTCGGTTGTAGCCGAAGGGGTAGCTCCCCTAGTCTACGTGCGGTATAAATTTTGTGACCCAATGCTAAGTCGAGGTTGTAGCCTCCCCACTTAGAGTTTCTCTTAACGGGTGTCGTGGGTGATTCCAGACACCGGTAAGTTAGGCTGGTGTGTGCGGACAGATGTGTTTTCAATTAAAAGGCCGTGGACGGAATTAGTCCAGATGGACTGAAGGAATCTGTTACTCGTGGGTAAAGAGTACACCCTCTGCAGAGGTTAAATCTATTCGAATAGCCGTTTCCATGGTTAAGGACTACAGTCTGGGATGGGTCAAGTGTCGGTCTTAGTGTCGGTCTTCGGAGGAGAAACTGTTAAACCAGAACTTGGATCATGACTTGTTACTTGATGATCATGATTATTATTTTGTCATGGACTAACCCGTTGTATTTTTTGAATTATCGAGTATCCTTGGGATAGTTCTACCTCCTGGATATTCACTATGATTTATCTTATAAGCCCTTTATGTGGTGTCGCTCAGACGCCCGACTGTGGCATGCTTGTTATATATTTACCTTATAAGCCCTTTATGTGGTGTCGCTCAGACGCCTTGATCGTAACATGCTTGTTATATATTTACCTTATAAGCCCTTTATGTGGTGTCGCTCAGACGCCCGACTGAGGCATGCTCGTTATTTGCTAACCTTTCGAGGCGTCGCTTCAGACACCCGATCGGTGCATTTTATTACTACACTGTTATTGCACATGCATGTATATAAATAACATGCTTGCATGCATCAGAGATTTTATTTTATGACAGATGTTGTGATCATAGAATGTTTCAGAGCGCATTTATCATTTGTTATATTATACCCGTGTTCATAATGTTTGCGAGTACATTCAAAGTACTCACTGGCTTGTCCCTGGCTATTGTCTTGGCCAGATCTCTTGCGTGGAGAGGAGCGTTGCGAAGACAGCCCCGGAACCTAAGCCATGGTGATAGCATCCTCGCGAAGATAGGAGTTATCCTGGTCAGCTGTTCCTGTGGAAAATGGAGTCCCATAGACGCCGATGATCCTCAACCCGCTTCTGCCATCATCCACTAGAAACCATTTGTTGTACTCATAGGCCAGAATGGTCTTGTACTACATATTTTGCTTTTTGCTTGGAATTTCTGTATCAAGTTGGTGCCTTATCAGCTAACAGTAATCCTGGGGCTGGTGAGCACAAGGGCCATTTTCTGGAAATTAATATCCCGAAAATCCGGTCCTGACATGTTCACCATAGAATTCAACAGCAACAGAATTCAGTTAATTCGGTTAATTAACCACAGAATTCAACAGCAACAGAACAACATGTCTACCACACTATCTACCACATAATTTAGTTAATTACACTATCAGTAGTCTACCAGTTAATTGCTGTCAGGTGACTACCAGCAGCAACAGCATAGTAATCAAACAGCAATTCAACCACACTAGATCCACCAACAGAGCATAATAAATCCACCAAGAACAATATGCCTAAATCCACCAATAGATGCCTAGTATGCATAAAAAATCCTAGATTCTCAAACCCTAGAGCAGAAGAGAAAGGAGAGAGGATATGAAGCGGATGGCTTACCTATGCCGGAGTCCGAAAAGAAGTGGTCACCGGCGGAGTAGGGCAAGCCGCGCGGGAGGCGTTGGACCAGCAGAGGCGCCGGAGAGGAGAAGGAGAGGCGTCGCCGTCACCCTAAACAAAAAATGTACTAAAAACATCCTAATCAAACCCTAATACGGCGGCAAGAACCCTAATAAAATCAATGGAATCACCCTAATCTATCATAACAGTAGATAGGAAGAGGAAGAGGAAGCGGATTCATACCCACGACGACGGAGAGTCGGCGACGGAGAGAGAGAGGAAGGAGCCGGCGGCGTTGGGAGAGGAAGAAGCCGGTGGCGACGGAGAGGAGGAGCGGGTCGAGTGGAGAGGAGGAGTGGAGAGGGGAAGTGGGGAAAAGAGTGGATAGGAGGAGGAGCGGGCCCAATTGTCAACGAGTGGTTTGATATATTGAAAAGGGTGTGCATAGAGTACAAAACCAACAACCTCTTCCTAGCCCATTGGTAGAAACCAAGTGAACTAAGCGCACGGTCGTGGGTTCGAGCCCCCGCGCGCGCATATTTTTTGGCCACGCGCTTATTTTTGGTAGCTTGGGTACAATAGCAAAATGGCCCACTTGTCAGCGAGTGGGTCGAGTGGCCCACTTGTCAGTGAGGTGTGTGCTTGATACTTGACTAGTTTGATATATTCAAAAGGGTTGGCATAGAGTGGAAGACTAATAGTTTTGTCCTAGCCAAGTGGTAGAAACATAGTGAAACAAGCGCACGGTCGTGGGTTCGAGTCCCCGCTGGTGCAAATATTTTTGCTCACAATGAAATGGGTTCAGTTGAAGCAAAATTCAGTTAAAATAGCATCTTCAGTTCAAAAAAACTACTAAATGATCACAAAAACTACTAGACAACAAATTGTATGATCTGACCAAAACTTGAACTAAATGATCACCAAAACTTGAACTAAAGATGTTCAAAAAATCTTCTGTATGATCATTTTGAAATCTTTTGCATTACAAGATAACATTTTGACAACATTCTAAGCACAACAGCTCCATGCCATTAGAACACAACTTGTAGATCACCAAAATTTGAATCTCCATCAGTACAAAACTTCATTTTTGCCATCAGCTCCAAGCCATCAGAACACAACATCTCAATTTAGTTCAAAAAAACTTCATGAAACATAACATCTCAATTCAGTCCCCGCTCGCGCATATTTTTTTGCTCACAATGAAATAAAACAGCATCACATCACAACCAAAAACAGCATCTGCTACAACATGTGCATCTTCAGTTCACCAAATACAGCATCACATCATAACCAAAAACTACATCAGTATCTTCACCATCTGCTACAACCATAAGTCTCATTGATATCCAAAATGCACAACCATCAGGATCACATCCAAAATGCTTACAAAATACTACAGCCATCGGGATCACATCAAATGCTTACAAAAGGAAATCAAATGTTTTGCATTTTGCATCAAATACTACAACCAAGATTTTTTCACAGGATCACACCACTACAGCCATCAGGATCTTCAAGCATTTTGCTACCTGGAGATAATTGTAGTACATCAGGATCATCATGCATATGCACAAGAAGGAAAACTACAGAGAGTTAGAAGGATCACCAAGGAGACCAAATTTACCTTCATGTCCATTCGCTACTCATCGTCGTCGATATGAAAACAAGGAACTCTATGCCCACTCCTGTTTTCCTCACCATCACTACAATATTGCAGCATAGTATGATCAGTCCGGTTTTCCTCATCCTCGCTCTCATGTCCATTCGCTACCACCTTTCTTCTTTTCTTGATGCCTTCAACTGTTGCATCACCAATGATCACACGTTCCCGGTCCCTTCGCACTCTGCTTTGCACCGGAACTTCCATAGAGTCATCATCAGCTTGCAATGGAACTTCCGTAGAGTCATCATCTTGGTATGTTAGTCCACCATCACCGGGGCCCTTTTCCACTTCTGTTTCAGTCACACTCCACAAGTGTATGTGCTCAAAGTTTTGCACAACTCGCCATTTTCCGTGCAAAAGAGTGTCTGGCAGATAGAACACCATTGTTGCGTGTGTTAGAATAAAGGGATCACTCTTATACCAGCACCTTGCAGTGTTGATGCTTTTGAAGTGGCCATCATATTTGACAAAAGAGTCTCTCTTCTTCTTGCTACCAAGACCAAACCGATCCACAATGAAATAAGACAACCGAGCGATGGATGCCTCCACTAGAGTTGTCTTTGCAACTCTACGATGCTTCTCAATCGACCATAGAAGTCAATGATCTCACGATCATGTGACCCCTCGATGACAATTCCACTATTTTGTGTCTTCCTTTTTCCTCGCGGTCAACGGTGTGGTATCGACAATCACAAGAATGCATGCTGAATACACTCTCACTCGCTTATCCGGTATGCATACCAAAGCAAATAGATCATCACTGACCTTCTTCTCCTCATGCAACTTTCCAATCTGCACAAATAAACCATTTAGCAAACAATGGTATTTAACAATTGGTGAATAACACATAAAACATAAAACATGTGGCTAAAGATCTCACATGATTCTTAAACCACTTAGCAAACCCCTTGGCAACCCTTTTATCAACATGGATATTGCTTTCTTCCTGATTTAACTCTTCCTTGCATTTCCTGCAATGCCAACAAAACATGTGAATTAAAACATTAGGCTGGTGCCAACTAAAGCAAAAATATATATAATGAGTGCACAAGATATAACGTACTCGATATATGGTAGAACCTCGGCGCAATTGCTGAGCACAAACCAAACCATCTTGTCATACTCATCACCAACCTCCAAGTATTGTGAGGCTCCAAGAAAGTTCACACCACGGTTGAAAACAAAGACATCACCACTTTGCGAATCAGACCGCTCTCTATTTCTGCCCAGCCGGTTCCATCTTGTTTCCACATGCCAAAGTATCTAGAGCAAAAAGTCAAGCACTCTTCAACGACATATGCTTCAGCAATAGAACCTTCAGGTCTTGCCGTGTTTTGCACATAACGCCATAAGTAAGCAGCCTTCTTTCGATTGGGTACATCCAACCGTATTGCACAGGGCCTCTAAGCATTGCCTCTTTTGGTAAGTGCACCGCCAAATGGACCACCACGGTGAAGAAAGCTGGAGGGAAAATATTCTCGAGCTTGCAAAGAATAACTGGGATTTCTTTTTCAAGTCTTTCAAGGACAGTTAACTTGAGTGTTTTGCAGCACAGTTCTCTAAAGAAATTTCCCACCTCAGCAACCGCTTCATATATATCCTTGTCCATTATTCCTCGGAGGCCCGCCGGTAAAATCCTCTGGAGGAGGATGTGACAATCATGGGTTTTCAGTACTGAAAGCTTGAATCCATCAGAACACACTTTGCTAGGTTAGCAGCATAACCATCTGGAAATTTCACCGCTCTTAGGAATTCACAGAATGCAAGCTTTTGTTCTTTACTCATTGTATACCATGCTCGTGGCATTTCAAATGAATCTTCATCTTCATTGTGCTGTAGATGCAAATCTTCTCTTATGCCCATGTCCTCCAAATCAAGCCTAGAACTAACCGTGTCCTTTGTCTTCCCTTCAATGTTTAGAAACGTCCCTAGCAGATTCTCGCATATGTTTTTCTCAATGTGCATTAAGATTATGCCTTAATTTCAGATCAGCCCAGTATGGCAGGTCCCACAAACAAGACCTCCGGTCCCAACATTGACCTTCCTCACGCTTTCTTTTCTTCGCCAGCTTTCTTGGTCTCACATCTTTCACCTTTTCAAGTTGCTGCTCCAGCTCTTCTTTAGTGAATTCAGCTGGCTTGTCACGGGTTTCATTCTCACCATTAAAATCTTTGCTTCTTCGCCAGCGATGGTTTCGGGGAAGAAAGCGGCGGTGCCCAATATAGCAGATCTTGCTCCTTATTCTCTTTGAGCAAGGGTCTTTGTCACAATTGACACAAGCCTGATAACCCGCTGTGATCCTCCCAGACAGAGTGTGTAGAGCCGGGAAATCATGGATGGACCATATGATTGCAGCACGTAGATTGAACTTTTCTTCCGGACTCAAGGCATCGTACGTAGGTACACCAGTACAGAGCTGGAGCAGTTCTTCCACGAGGGGCTCCATAAAGACATCAAAATCCTTTCCTGAAGACTCTGGACCCGGGATAAGCAATGACATCATGAAGTTGGACTGATCCATGCATGCCCATGGTGGCAGGTTGTACGACACCACAAAAACTGGCCACATGCTATAAGACGTGCTCATGTTCCCAAACGGATTAAACCCATCTATGGCAATGCCAAGTTTTATGTTCCTTGGATCTGCAGCAAAATCTAAATATATATAGTCAAACTCTTTCCATGCCTCTCCGTCCGCTGGATGGCTCAGCTCATTGTCCACAGGTTGTCGCTTCAGCTTGTGCCACTGTACCTCACGCGATGATTTCTTCGAGATGAACATCCGCTGCAGCCTTGGTATCAAGGGAAAGTGCCTCAGTACCTTCTCCGGTATTGACTTCTTCCCATCAGCATCTTTCCACCTAGAGGCATTGCATTTTGGACAGTTGTCATGCTTTGCTAAATCCTTCCGAAACAAGACACAGTTATTTGGGCACACATGTATTGACACATAACCTAACCCCAGCCTGCGGATTATGCTCAATGCTTCATCATAAGATCTGGGAACACAACTATCAGGGAATTGCAAGCTCAAAAGACGGAGTATTGCGTTGAATGCAACATTGCTAATCCAGTAGAAAGACTTGATGTGGAGTAACTTCAAGGTGAAGGTAAATCTTGAAAATTTACCCCCTTCATGAGCTGCGCCGCCTCCTCTAACACCTCGGCAAACAACGACTTACGCTCATCAACACGATCTTCAAAGATCGTACAAATCCTTCAATAGGTCAGGAATCCTATCATCTTCATGCCCATCCTCTTCCTCCAAAACAACATTATCACGCAAAACCTTTTCCATGAAATCAATGCCAGCATCACCACCACCCATCATATGAGGGGCTTCTGTGTCAGCTTCAAAATGTTGAGGTTGACTGTCTAAAGGTTCTCCATGATATATCCATCTATCATATGTGTTGGACATCCCATTAAGAAGCAGTTGATCTTCCACTCTTCCTTGAGCCATTCTTAAACGGTTGAGGCATTTGCAGCATGGGCAAAGAATGTGAGCATCGTTGGAAAAATTCGCCCGAACAAATGCCATGAAATCATCAACTCCTTTCATATGTTCTTTCGAAAACTTTCTAACTCCTTTTCTAATCCAGCTTCTGTCCATCTGCCAAAGACAACAAATTGTTGCAACTTAGCAAATCAATCTAAGTGCATCAACATTAATTAATGAAAATGGATGGAAGTAATGGCACCCAACTTTATATGCTAACTGCCTAACCACAACATTCAACTATTTCCAATTTCTCGATTACTTTAGTCCAACTTGGTGGACAAAATAAATCAGCATTCAATATTTACTCATGGCATGAATCAGTCAAATGGATCAGGATCCTATTTACTCAGCATTCATTATTTACTCATGGACAAAATAAATCAGGAATTTAGAACAGAGAGCAACAACAATTTCAGGATCCTGTTTCAGGGAAAGAACAACATCAATTTCATCAACGCAATTTACTCTTGGACAAAATAGAACAGAGAGCTCTGTTCTATTGATAGCTGACAACATAATTTACCACTATGAATTGACTAAATTAAAAAATAATTCTTAACAATTTCATCAACAACAATTCTCCTAAAAATTTCATCAACATAAATTCTCTTCACAATTTCTAGCAAATTCATCAAATGAGTGTGTGTGTGTGTGTGGAGATTTTTCCAAGATTACAACAAACCTACATCAAATCAGTGTGTGTGTGTGTGTGTGTGTGTGGTGATTCTCGTAATAGATCTACATCAAATCAATGACATCGACAGAGAGGAGAGAGGGAGAGGAGAGGGGGAGGAGAGGAGTGCATACGTGGGTGAGGTATGCTTGCGGCGGCGGCGAGTCCCCCATGCTCGGTGAGCCTCTTCTTGTGTGGCGTCATTCCTACGCCCGCCCCCACCACCGCAGGTCGCCCACTCCCCTGCTGGTCACTTCGGCAGCCAGCCCCGCCTCCACCCCGCCTCGCCGGGTTACCTCCATCTTGGCCCCGCCCGCCTCCGCCCTGCTGGTTGCTTCCGCTTGCCATGAGGTCGTGGGCAAGGTCGCTGTCAGATGCGAGGTCGTGGGCAAGGCGGCGGCCCCTCTTGGTTGCTTGACCGCTGCCCGCCCGCCAGCCGCCGGCCGCCGCCCACCGGCTCCGCCCTCGTCCGATTGACCCATGCTGGTTGCTTCCGCCACCGCCCGCCGCCACCTGGTCGGAAGACCTAGAAAAACGCTAAGTGTTGCTCTGTTTGATGCCACCCGCTGCCACCTGGTCGGAAGGCCCCACTTGTCACTGATACGAGAGAGCCGTGGTTTTGTATAGTATATAGAAAACTACCCACACATTAGCAACAATCCCTCTCTAGCCCAGCGGTACTGAGCGAGCGAACGAGCGCCAGGTCGTGGGTTCAAGTCCACGCTAGCGCACATTTTTTAGCGAATTAAACGCTCGCTCACCCACCTGTCAAATGGGTCCCACCTGTCAGTGTTGCTAATTGTTGCTCTGTTCGATGCCACCTGGTCGGAAGGTCCCACTTGTCAATGATACGAGAGAGCCGTAGTTTTATATAATGTATAGAAAAATTACCATACCTGAGCAATTGTCCCTCTCTAGCCCAGCGGTAGCAAGCGAGCGAAGCAAGCGCGAGGTCGTGGGTTCGAGTCCGCCTCGCGCCTCTTTTTTGGGCGAATTAAGCGCTCGGCCCCACCTGTCAAATGGGTCCTGCATGTCACTGTGTGCCCCGTCTGTTGTTGAATATTAACATTTAAGCAAAAATTACACCTAGACAGTGACACATAAGCAAGGTTGCTGAGGTGGCTGCCTAATCATCCTAATTCATTCAAACTCAAGTGTAGTGACCATGTTATATTGGTCGTTATCAGCTAGGCGTGAGGCAGTGGACAGTGCTTCCCGCTTTACGACCATTTCCTCTAATGACATTATGACCTTTCTGACCAGAATGGTCGTTATAGGTTAGGGTTTGGAGCCCCCCCCCAACAACTTTTGACCTATTGGTCTAAAATGGTCATAAATTTATGACCAATTCTTCCAGGGTCACTGACAGAAGGTCACTAGTTGACATATTTCTTGTAGTGAGGCCCTTACGAACTGGTGCTATAGCCCGGTTCTGCACTAGTGAGATACGGTATCATGATATGATAATCACTCTTCTCTTTCTTCATTTAATCCCATGTCACCTCATTTTTAGAACAAAGGCTCAAGAAGAGCATGGCTTTGTATCGACTCGTTGTTTCTTTTCATTTTTCTTTGTTGTTCCATGTCACCTCGTCAAAACCTCCTAGTTAACATGCATGATACTCCCACTACTCGGGGCCTAATCGGCTGACCGATCACAACTTGCGCCGTTGTTGCTACATGCACACGCGTCACATGGATCCCACAAACACCCTTCTGTCTCTACTACCTTATCTTTAACTGGGAGCCCCGCCTACCGAGAGTGTCATCGCTGGCACACCCCCTCCCCCCATGCCAAACTCTCTCTCTCACTCTCTCTCTATCTCTCTCTCTCTCTCTCGTGTCATCGCTACAACCCCAAATCCACCAACACAAGAGCTCATCCAACTCCTACACAACCTGGGCCGTGTCTTGCGAGATCATGGAGCGGGGGCATGGCCTGCCAGCTCATGTGTGGGTTGTTGAAGTCACTGTGGCAGGCACGGGCTGAGGCCGCTACGCTAGGAGCTGACGGGCAGAGCAGCAATGGGGTGCTGCGAAATCCCTGACATGGGAGGTGGGACTACAATCATGGTGGCATGGTGTAGCGGCAGGCGGAGTGGGACGAACCGGTGACACGCTACCAATGAGGTTGATGTGGGGGTTTTACCTCATCCACACACACACACTTCATCCACACACACACACACACATCTTAGAAAGGTTTAGAGCTTACAAACATCTTCATACGATCTTGAGGTAGATCAATCTATACTTTGTACCCCATCGCATTCAGTATACAAGAAGATGGATGTAGGGTTTTACCCCATCAAGAGGTTCGAACCTGAGTAAAACATCATATGTCCCTACTCATTCTGTTATCATCTAGCCCAGAACACCAAGCTTGGGCCCCCCTACCTGAGATCTGCAGGTTTTAGCACCGACAACACATACCGCTTATCTTGTTTGTGCAGCGTCTCTTAGTGGTTCGATTAACCTTGGTTCTTAACTGAGGGAAATACTTTTTTCTACTACAATACATTGCCCTCCCCTTCAGGGATCCCAATGCCGATCGCAAGTAGCAGCGCTCTGCGCGACCCTCCATCGCCACCTTTTGAGGCCGCTAGCCCAACATGTCACCGCTTGCACTCGAGTTGCAACGCCGCACGACCCGGATGCCCGCAGTCCATGCTGCTCAGGGCAACCAAACATAGACCACGAACGTCGCACCACATCAGGGTCCGCCGCCACGACATGCCACCGCTCGCTCTAGAGTTGCAACGCCACACGACTCGGATGCTCGGAGCCCACACTGGTCAGGACAATTGCACACAGACCACAAACGCCACACCACCTTCAGGGATGCCGCCCCGACATACCGTCCAACCTCGTCTGCTAGGGCGCGTGTCAACCGGGCCGACAAACCTACCACTCAAGTGGCCCAAGATTGCCGCCGAGGCGAAGGCCGAGATGCTGCACCGCCCCATGGAGCCGTCTTGTGCGAGGTTGCTGCCCTGGCATCGACCAAGCCCAACGCTTGAGAAAACCATATATATGCACCAAGCGCAAGCTAGCTGACCCAAACAAAGCGCCCAAGTGGTAAACGATGAAGATGCCATTGTTGCCCGCTCCAAAAACCATCCGGTGCTTAGGTTTTCAGCCGGAGAGCCCAAGCCCCTCGTAGAGGAAGAGGAGTTCCACAACGACGCCTCTAAGGATGAAAACGGGGCCCGAAAGCGCCTTCATTTATGGCACCGACAAAGACGGGTTAAAGCTTTCACCTGGAATAGTCAAATCCCTACAGAGGCCTGCAGATCTGGACCACCCGACAGCGCGGAGATCGTCGGAGCTGGTCCCGCTATGCCTCGTGCCCTCCGTCATCGACTACCGAGCTCAACCGCATTAGAACCCACATCGACACCTCAAGCCGCCTGTCAGAAGTCCGCAGACGCCAGGACTCCAGCCGGACAGGGATCCCTCCGATGAGCCAATCCCGTAACCTTGACTTTTCCAATGAGTTGTGCGTAGGAAAAATACTTATGGCATAGGTGGGTAAATTTATTTGATCTCTAATATTAATAAGTAATTTTTGAGACATATTGGTTATGATTTATTAAGATACTAAATTAATGGCCAAATGTTTCTGATTTTTGTGAGACTTTCTAGCATTTTTTTCCTTTATCTAGTTAACATGTTAAATATTTTTAATATATAAATAGATACATGGTTGTGCTCATCATTTGATGCGGAGGCCGGGGTTATCGTGCTTTTTGAAAAAAAAAGAGAACTCTTAAGGCTCTGATGAAGCTCAGATGCAGGCGCATGGCATTTTCGTGATGACATTAGGCTCTTCAATGGACCACTCTCGTTGTAAGCATTGATAGCAAACATACATAATGGAGGGGGTGTACACTTTTTGGGCGCACACACAGATTTACCGCAATATGTCTTAACAAATATGTCTGGGCCTTTTGCACCTATACATTTGCGATGATGATCCTGGTCTATATCATTGATACCTATATTAGACTTGATCAGGAAGTCGTTCAAAGATTGTTTGACATGCTCAGGAACAACCCTTACTTCGGAAGGTTGGGGAGTCTTGAGCAAGTGGAGCATATCGAGGATTATCGTCTCTCTAAACACCGACCTAGGGGCCAGGGGTATACAACTAGCAGTTGTGTACTTTTTTGTGGTTCCGTAGGGTAACACGAGCATGTCACGAGTTAATTATGTACAACCAATAGTGTTAGATCACATCGCCATTGAATTCATGCTGGCATTCTCAATTCACTAGGAAGAAAGGTGCTAATCCGACCTAAGGAAGTACAAGGAAATTGTAGAGATCGACTGCGTGTGAATCTATTGTGTCCACTGAGCAAGGCCTCCTTATTCCCCAATGTCTCCCACTCCTACTGATTTTGGAACCACATTCCGTATTGGATTCTATCTCAAGTCTCTGAACTAGTATTACCCCCTTTTTTCGCACTGAGGACTAACCTATTTTGATTGTGGCAAAGAAGTGTGGCTAGTATGTACCAGCTCCATGCTACTACTTGAGTAAGGATGGGACAATATATATATGCAGCCACGGCAAACAACATGGTGTTTGCTTAGAGATTGTTGAGTTATTACTAGCCTGCATTGGTTTCATGTCATAACCTTCTGTAAAGAACAGCCGGACCAGACGCTTCTATCGTTGCAGTACAGTAAGCTTATATCTTTAAAACAACGATAAAGCTCCCATCAATGTTTTATCATTGCACTACGATAACTTGAATGACTATTTTCATAGTTCGAGGACCTACATGACACCTCAGAAATAGTTCAAGGAGCTAAGATCCACTTCACTCAATTGATCCTAATAAGTACAAACAATGAAAGTGAAATAAATTGGAACAATATAAAGACTGATAACCATCCAGAGGCATCATATTCAACTTTTCATTTGTCATCTCAAAAAATATATGTTGAACTTAAATGGCCTATAGTGTGATGTGTCCTTTGGAGCCATTCTATCCATTAGAAAAATACTCCCTTTGTAAACTAAGGGGAATACTTGTTTTGAAAAGGAGGTGAAATGTTTGAGCTCTGCATCTTAAAAAGGAATACTACTAGTTAGATTTTATTTTCTCATTTAACATAATGTGTACTTGTGAATACGCCTCTAGTGTCATTTCTCTTCAGAGTTACTTATGCTTACCACATATATACATTGTATAAAACCGACCCTGTTGTTTGGAAATGCTATGCAGATCAATGAATTGTTGTTGATTCCCCGTGAAAAAACTGTTGTTGATTGTTGCAATTTGATGAAATTTGTGTTACGGAAAAAGGTTGCGGATGGACAAGTATAGAAAGAAAAATTAGGGAACATCATTGGGCACCCGAAGGCAGACATGATGTCCAGCAACAACGAACAAGTAGGAGAAAACATTGAGGGATGCCGTTCGAGTACCGCTTATTAAGGCGCACTTCCGGATCGCATCAGACATGCAAAGAACTTACAATATTCGGCTACTTTGCCTCTTTTGCCGATGGGCCGCGCTACAAGTCGACCGATAGATGTTTTAAAAAAGATCCGCCGCCTCACCAACAGTCAAATGTATAGCTATCAAACGTCCAACCCCGTTCTTATTATTACAACAAGAGTGGTATTGCAGTATAATTTGCAACAAAGCTTCTGTTGCAGAAATCTCTTGCAACATAGGTGATATTGCAGATTTTTTTCTTCACTATTTTTGCAACATGAGTGTTGTTGCGGGAAACAAATTGCAACACCGACAATTTTGTAGAAAAAAAATTACAGAATTTTTTGTCGTCATTTTTTTGCAACATGAATGTTGTTGCGGAAGGCAATTTTGCAACACACATGACGTTACAGAAAAAGAGATGCAAAGGACACACATACATGCGTCACATGGAGGAGGCGACAGATCGCGAGTGTGCAATCCACCGGATGAAGGCAAGCGTTTCCCTTTGCTGATGGACTAGACACTAGAAACAAATGTTTTAAAATTCTTAGACCAAACATAGGACATATATACTCGCAAGCTACATGTCATAAATTCCTTTGCCAACATTTGATACGTATGATTCACACGATCTCCTGTGCTGCTGCACTTACATGGGCGCGAAGACTGGCGGTGAAGGTTTGTGGGGGGACGGCCTTGTCAAGCTGCCCCCGACGGGCCCTGAGCTTTCCTCCAGAGCAGGGGCAGAAACTGAGTTTCTAGCGGAGACAGTGTCTCCCAAGGGAGTAGACTCAGAGTCTCCCATGGCTCCTTCTTGCCGATCTGCGGCTCCGGCGGCCAGGCTCTACAGGCGATTCACCTCCTCCGTTCCCTGGCTGTTGCACACGGGCTCGCCTCGCGCTCCTTCGAAGGCATCGAAGCGCCGGAGCCACGCACGCTGCCATGGTAGCGCTCCCGTCGAGGGCTCCGTGTCGGCCCTAAGTGCTGGAATTTAGTCTATATTGGGGCAGCCCAATAACTATTTCAGAAATTCCTAATAAATCCTATAGGCCCACTTAGCCCATTTGTGCAAGGCAGGGGATACTACTAAAGTTTAGTCCCACATTGCTAGTTGAGTGGGAATTGGACCTCCTTATAAGGGAGGTTCTTTCCCCACTTGTATGAGCATGAGAACAAGAGGGACATCCACGCGCGCTCCTCCTCCGCCGCCCGCCTCGCCTCGCCTCGCCTCGGGTCGGGTCGGGTCGGGTCGCGGGAATGAGCCTCCGGAACCGCAACCTTTGAGTCCTGTACGGGAGAAGGGTGATAAGGTTTTTGGGGAGCGCTCAGCGCGACTACTGGTTGTTTCATCACTGACGACCCGGTCGCCGACGACTTCTTCCCCGACCTGAAAATGGATACCTTGTTTAAGGCTGCTCTCTTGAGTGTTCTTGGTGAGCACTTAATTGCATGCTACCGGACAAGTTTGTTGACGGGGGTATCTCACTAAGCTTCATCCTTCATGGAGGAACTTTGCTATGAGTTTTCCGTTCCGGATCTCATTGGTACGTGCTCGAGGTATTGAGGGAGGATCTAGTGCCAATGTGGTACAGAAGCAGAACTTCCAGCCCCACAAGTTCAAGAACAAGGGCAAGTTTGATGGTAAAGCAAAGTTTGATGGGAAGAACAAGGCTGTGCAACACACCAACTTCAAGAAGAAGAATGGCAAGAAGAAAGGTGCTTGTCATGTGTGTGGAGATCCTGATCATTGGGCTCCTAGTTGCCCTAATCGCTATGACAAGCGTCATCCTGGAAAAGGCGGCAAGACCGCTAATGTTGTCATTGGAGACACTGACATGAACGATGCTGGGTATGGTATATTTCCCACTATTCTTTCAGTATGTCATTCTCCTGACTGGTTGATTGACACGGGTGCTAATGTGCATGTATGCGGTGATATTTCCATGTTTTCGTCTTATCAGACCGCAGGGACTTCAACCGTGCTAATGGGCAACGGTTCAAGTGCTTCTGTTCGTGCTGTTGGCACGGTCGATCTGGAGTTTACTTCGGGGAAGATCATGCGGCTGAAGAACGTGCATTATGTCCCCTCCGTCAAAAAAAATCTTGTTAGCGGATCTCTTCTGTGTAGAGATGGCTACAAGCTTGTCTTTGAGTCGAATAAATTTGTAATCTCCAAGTATGGAACCTTTATTGGTAAAGGCTATGAGTCAGGAGGCCTGTTTCGTTTATCCTTATCAGACGTTTGCAATAAAGTTGTTAATCATATTTGCAACAATAGTAAATCAAATGTGTGGCATTCACGTCTTTGTCATGTTAACTTTGGTTGCATGTCGCGACTAGCGAAGTTGAACTTAATCCCTAGTTTCACCACTGTCAAGGGATCTAAGTGTCAAGTGTGTGTGCAAGCTAAGCAACCTCGTAAGTCTCACGTGACTGCGGAGACGAGAAATCTTGCACCATTAGAACTTATACATTCAGATCTATGTGAAAGGAATGTTGTTTTGACAAAAGGTGGAAAGAAATATTTCATGACGTTAATTGACGACTCCACTAGATACTGCTGTGTGTATCTTCTGAAATCTAAGGATGAGGCTTTGAACTTTTTCAAGATCTATAAAGCTGAAGTGGAAAACTAACTTGATCGAAAAATCAAGAGGCTTAGGTCCGACCGTGGTGGAGAGTATTTTTCCAATGAATTTGATGCTTTTTGTGCGGAACATGGTATAATGCATGAGAGGACGCCTCCCTACTCACCTCAGTCAAATGGGGTGGCCGAAAGAAAGAACCGTACTCTAACTGATTTGGTTAACGCCATGTTAGACACATCGGGTCTCTCCAAGGCATGGTGGGGGGAGGCGATATTGACAGCATGTCATGTCCTAAATCAAGTCCCCACAAAGAACAAAGAGATAACTCCATTCGAGGAACGGGAGAAGAAAAGGTTAAAACTCTCTTATCTGCGAACATGGGGTTGTTTGGCGAAAGTCAATGTTCCAATTTCAAAGAAGCGGAAGCTTGGACCAAAGACCGTGGATTGTGTTTTCCTCGATATGCTTTTCATAGCATTGGCTATAGATTCTTGGTTGTAAAATCTGAGGTACCGACATACATGTCGAATGCGATCATGGAGTCGAATGATGCGACTTTCTTTGAAGATATCTTTCCCATGAAGGATATGGCTACCTCATCTAATCAGGAGATGCCTAGTTCATCGAATCAGCAACCGATTACAATTACCGAACCTGGCATTTCGATGGAACACTTTGAAAGTCCTATGGAGGAGAACAATGAAGTTCCTACTAGGAGCAAGAGATGAGGACTGTAAAGTCCTTTGGTGATGATTTTCTTGTGTATCTCATAGATGACACTCCCAGTTCTATTTCAGAGGCCTATGCATCTCAAGATGCCGACTCTTTGGAAGGAAGCAGTTAAATGGCGAGATGGATTCCATCTTGGCGAATGAAACTTGGGAGATAACTGATCGTCCTTATGGGTGCAAACCTATAGGATGCAAATGGGTATTCAAGAAGAAGCTTAGGCCTGATGGTACTATCGAAAAGTACAAGGCTCGGCTCGTGGCTAAGGGTTATACCCAAAAGGAAGGTGAAGACTTCTTTGATACTTACTCACACGTGGCTCATTGACCACTATTCGAGTTCTACTTTCATTAGCTGCCTCACATGGTCTTCTCGTTCATCAAATGGATGTTAAGACTGCTTTCCTAAATGGAGAGTTGGATGAGGAAATTTATATGGAACAACCAGATGAGTTTGTAATAGATGGTCAGGAAGGGAAAGTGTGCAAGTTGCTGAAGTCTTTGTATGGACTCAAGCAAGCACCCTAACAAAGGGCATGAGAAGTTCGAAGAACTTTAACAGCTGCAGCTTTGTTGTGAACGAAAGGCGACAAATGTGTTGTAACACCCCGATTAATAGTGCTACAAGTAATCTCACATTAATGGTGCCATGTCATCATGTTCTTGTTGCTAATCTTCACTTGATCCAAATCACAATTCTAATTCAAATCCAATCTAAAGTCTAAAAATTCATATTTGTCAGACATGAAATCTAAAATGTTCATCATGTGGCAATTATTCTTTTGATAATATTGGCAGTGAACTAACTTTTTCCAAAATGTCTAAGTGCCCTAAACTAGTTAAAACAGTGGCTAAAACATTTAAATTAAATGCTTATTAAGTAAAAAAATGCTAAGCTAATGTATTATAATGTTAAGCTTAATGTGGCAGTAGCCTAAGTTATACTCTTATGCTAAGTGTAAGTTTTATAAATTATAAAACTGTTTTGCTTTTTGAAAATAAAAGAAAGCAGAGAAGTTTTAAAAGAAAGCCAAAAAAATGTGTGAAAAGGCCCATCGCCTGGCCTAGGCCATCCTCGGCCTGGGCGGCCAGCCCATCCCGGCCGGCCCACCTCTTCCCGCTTAACCCCCCCCCCCCCCACGCCTCCTCAAACCCTAGCCCGATCCACCACCACACCCCCACTTCCCCCACGACCCCTCGCTCCTCTCCCCCCACCCCACGACCCCATCTGGATCGGGGCGCCCGACCACAGTGACCGTGTCTCCCCGCGCGTCGACCCCGCCACCGAATCGCCGAGCGCCGCCCCTCCCGGCCTCCTCCCCGCAGCCCCGTCTCCTCTCCCTCGTGGCCCGAAGCCTGCTCAACACCGTCGACGTCGCCGCCACCTCATGCCATCACCGGACCCCGCCGGACGCCTCCTCAACCCCGCCCGACGCTGCCCATCGTCGCCGCCCGGGGCCACCTCGTCGGACCACCGCACTGCCGCCCCGTTCCAGTCACCTCGCCGACGCCGCCTAGCGCTGCCTTGTCGTCGTCCTCCTCGCGGCCCCATCCTCCTCCCCATTCTTGGATCTGGAAGGGCCTCCCTGCCCCGACCTCGCCGACGGACGCCGCTCGCCGGAGCCGCTCCGCGTCGCCTCGCCTCCTCATCTCTCCCTCATCGGCTCCGTCGAGCCTCGCCGACCCTCTACTCTACAACGACCGTGAGAGCCCCCCCTCCATCTCCCCTCTCCCTCCGTCGTCCCGAGCGCCACCATGCCGGCGCCGCACGCATCGGCCCGCGTTAAATCGCGCACCGCACCACGCCAGCGCTTTGCACCCGTGCTTGGCCACCCGTGGTGCGCCCCTCGTGCCGCTTTCCGCCTTCCCCTGAATCGCCCCGGCCGCGCCTCCCCTCTGGCCGCAGCCGCGCCTCGCCGGCGCGCCTGTTCGGGTGACGCTGCGCCCGTCGGGCGTCCACGCTCGATAACCGCACGCCCGCACACCCGGTAGGCCCTTGGGGCCACTTACACGTGGGGCCCAGCCCCTAAAAAAATTGTGTAAAAAAATAGTAATTAATTAATTAATTGATTGATTTAAGTAATCATGTTAATTAACCTAACCTAATTAGTCTGATTAGTTAGCTAATTAACTGTTAATTAATTAAGCAGTCAATGACAATTGGGCCCCACTGTCTAGTTTGACTCAGTCAACCTGCTGACCCTGCTGTTGTCATGATGACGTCATGCTGATGCAATAACCCCATTTTAGATTTAATAATTTCAGAATATTGTTCAAACTTCAATAATTAATAGAAATTAAACCGTATGTCGGATCGAAAAACTTTGTATATGAAAGTTGCTCAGAACGACGGGACGAATCCGGATACGCGGTCCGTTCGTCTGCCACACGTCTCTAGCATAGCGAACCTGCAAACTTTCCCCTCCGGTTCATCTGTCTGACAGACATCCGGAACCGGGAAAATTTTCCCGGATGTTTTCCCCCTTCGCCAGTAACACCTAGCACCACGTTCGAACACCTCTAGCCCCGCTTGTTGTCTTGTTATACATATGTTTGCGTGTATTTACTGTTTCTTCCCCCTCTTCTCTCCGGTAGACCCCGAGATCGCTGCTGATGCCCATGTGATCGACTACGTCGATGATGACCCTCCTTGTCTGAGCAACCAGGCAAGCCCCCCCTTTGATCATCCCGATATCGCCCTTTCCATTCTCTCATGCTTGCATTAGATTTTGCTACTGTTATCGTTTGCTCCCATTCTGTTGCATAGCCTGCTTTTGTATCTGATGTTGTACCTTACCTGCTTATCCTAAACTGCTTAGTATAGGTTGGTTAGGATCCATCAGTGACCCCCCCCCCACCTTGTCCTTGTTGGCCCTGCTTCATCATCGAAGACCCGATCAACGGGATCGAAGACCAGGCCCCGGCATCGCACATCACTTCCCCCTTAGTTGCTCGACACTACTGGGTTACTATCGAGTACCGAGGGTGAACCTCTTCAGCACTTCTGATGTTAACCCTGTAGTGTAGTCATTCGGTCATGGTCATCGAGGGTGATTTCCTCCTTAACCACTTCCGATACGACTCTGTCGTGCAACCCCTCAAGTGTGAACCTCGGGGGTGATTCCTCTTACGTTCACCTTGATGATTACATCTAGTCGAATTCATCGGGGGTGATTCCTCGGGTTTTCCCCTTGATGTTTGGACACATGGATACTTGTACTTTACCCCTGTTACTAAAGACGGGTTGGCCCTGAGGGGTACCCGCGCGAGCTTAATTGCGAGTGAGGTGGAGTCGGGCGGACCTGGAAGGTGCCCGCGAGATAATTACAAGGCGTGGCCGGGCATTCCTAGCCCTTGCCGCAAGTCCTCGAGACGGGGCAACGGAGTCACATCTTTCGTGCGTCTCTGCTTGTTACCGCGCGTTCCTAATCCACTACGATTTGGATATTTGATCCGAGGGGCCTCTGGCCTGATAGCACTAACCATCACGTGGGCATAGTATGGGCGTTCTGCGTCGTATACATCAGCCTAAGCTTAATAGACGTCAGCGACTGAGCGGCGCGCGCCGGGTTGGACTGCGTAAGCGCCTGCCTTGTTGAAGGAGGTAGCTAGGTCTGCTCACCGCCGCCCACGCAACGCAAGTGTGAGTTCCTGGGAGATGGCCCATGACCCACAGGGTCATAGGTTTAGTCCGGCGTGCTGACCTCTCTATTAAGCCTAGGCCGGGTTGCGGCGTATTGTTTGGCCGAGGCCGGGCATGACCCTAGAAAGTGTGTCCGGGCGGAGATAAGAGAGCGTGGTGGGTAAGTTGGTGCACCCCTGCAGGGAAGAACTAATCTATGCATAGTCTGTCCTACGGTAACGGACACTTGGAGTTGTATCCCGATCGATACAACTAGAACTGGATACTTGTGATGAGAACTGGATGGTGATGAGGATTTGATTGTGATGATAACCGGATAGTATGGCTCTAGGATGCCTTTCTCGCAGGGAGTCGAGAAAGGATCTCCGGCCGAGCTTGAGAACACTTCTACTACTTTACTTTATGCTACTCTACTCCTTCCGGTTGCTGCAAGATGGTGGTTTCCAGAAGATGCTAGCCTTCGATAGGACTAGGCCTTCTCACTATTCTAGCATTTCTGCAGCCCAGTCCACATATACATCCTCCCTTTGATAATGTTGCATATGTAGTGTAGATCCTTGCTTGCGAGTACTTTGGATGAGTACTCACGGTTGCTTTGCTTCCCGGTTTCCCCCTTTCTTCTTCTTTCCGGTTGATGCAACCAGATGTCGGAGCCCAGGAGCCAGATGCCACCGTCGATGCCTACTACTACGTGAAGACCGCCGACGACCAGGAGTAGTTAGGAGGCTCCCAGGCAGGAGGCCTTGCCTTTTCGATCGTTGCTACTTTTGTGTTAGCCTTCTTAAGGCAAACTTGTCTAACTTATGTCTGTACTCAGATATTGTTGCTTCCACTGACTCTGGTGTATTCGAGCTTATGTATTCAAGCCCTCGAGGCCCCTGGCTTGTAATATAAAGCTTGTATTATTTTAATTTGTGTCTAGAGTTGTGTTGTGATATCTTCCCGTGAGTCCTTGATCTTGATCGTACACATTTGCGTGTATGATTAGTGTACGATTGAATCGAGGGCGTCACATGTGTGTACTATCGCCATGGTGGGGGCGAGGGAGTTATGCTTTGCTTGTATGTTGATGACATACTAATTTTCGGAACAAATCTGGATGTTATTAAGGAGGTCAAGGATTTTCTGTCTCGCTGTTTTGAGATGAAGGATTTAGGAGTGGCTGATGTCATTCCGAACATCAAGTTGTTGAGAGATGATGATGGTGGGATTACATTACTTCAATCTCACTATGTGGAAAGTATCTTGTGTCGCTTTGGCTATAGTGACTGCAAGCCCTCTCCAACAGAATGCGATGCTAGCGTGCTACTTCAAAAGAATCGAAGAATTGCTGGAGATCAATTGAAATGTTCTCAGATTATTAGCACACTTATATACTTAGCCACTGCTACAAGACCTGACATCTCTTTTGCTGTTAGCAAACTGAGTCGGTTTGTCTCAAAACCAGGAGATGTGCATTGGAAAGCTCTAGAGAGAGTTTTGCGTTATTTGAAAGGCACTGCAAATTATGGAATTCACTACACCGGGCACCCAAAGGTGCTTGAAGGGTATATTGACTCAAACTGGATCTCAGATGCTGATGAGATAAAGGCCACGTGCGGATATGTATTCACTCATGGAGGTGGCGATGTTTCTTGGAAGTCTTGCAAGCAGACCATCTTAACGAGGTCAACAATGGAAGCAGAACTCACAACACTAGATACAGCTACTGTTGAAGCTGATTGCTTTCGCCGGCTCTTGAATGACTTGCCGGTTGTTGAGAAACCTGTACCGGGTGTCCTTATGAACTGCGACAATCAAACTGTGATCACAAAAGTGAGCAGCTCAAAGGATAACATGAAGTCATCAAGACACGCTCGAGAGAAGGTTAAAGTCTGTCAGAAAATGAAAAACTCCGGAGTTATTGCGTTGGATTATATCCAAACGCGTCTAAAAATCTGGCAGATCCTTTTACTAAGGGTCTATCGCGTAATGTGATAGATAATGCATCGAGGGAGATGGGTATGAGACCCACAATATGAGTTGTTCACAGTGGTAACCTATTCTTTGTGATCGGAGATCCTGTGAATTAGATGTGGAAGACAAGCTGTTGGTCAACTGAGAGGAGAGTATCCCTACTATTCACAATACCACTCCATGAAGATGCAATACTCTCCTAATCTGCATGGCAGGTTGATGTATATCTTAATGTGTTCTAAGTGGCTTATTGAAGCAGAGATGTTATCCTGCAGAATATCTTTTGAAGAACACACCTATATGAGTCTGATTGTCAAACGTCGTAATCTATGAGAGTAGGGTTCTCTCTAGTAAACTCATGAAAGGTCACGGAGTATGACGCATAAGCTCCACCCGCGGGGAAGACCCACGGTAGCCACGTATCGGTCAAGGCTTTATGTGAAGCTAGATTCGCGGAAAACTTGCAGTTCAAGGCCCAGTCCACTGTTCAAGTTGCTTACTAGCGTAGCATAGAGTTCTAGGTGGAAGTTCAACTTAACAGTCTCCACTGCAGTACCGGTATATAAAACAGTGTTTTGGAACCAAAGGCAAATTTCTGTGTGCCTCTGGGATCTGGTGGGGGATTGCTGGAATTTAGTCTATATTGGGGCAGCCCAATAACTATTTCAGAAATTCCTAATAAATCCTAGAGGCCCACTTATCCCATTTGTGCAAGGCAAGGGATACTACTAAAGTTTAGTCCCACATTGCTAGTTGAGTGGGAATTGGACCTCCTTATAAGGGAAGTTCTTTTCCCACTTGTATGAGCATTAGAACAAGAGGGACATCCACGCGCGATCCTTCTCCGCCGCCCGCCTCGCCACGCCACGCCTCGTCACGACGCGCCGCGGGTTGCGGGAATGAGCCACGCCTGGCTGTTTCATCACGGACGATCCGGTCGCCGACGACTACTTTCCCGACGACGCCTTCTTTCCCGACGTCCACGACCTCCTCGACGACATGGCAGGCGAGGACACCGACCCCAAGTCCAGCGCTTCGGCTGCTGCAGTGCCGTACGTGTTCCTCTCCTTTCTGTTACAAGTCCTCCTACAGTTCTTGGCTCTAGTTTCTGCCCTACATTTGTTAGGTTCTGTTTCGTATAAGCAACTTCATCTAGTGTATGTTCTAGATGTGTTTACCTCAACTTCATATATGCAGACGATGTTTACCTTCTCTCTGTCAGATTGCATGACTTGCTTTATATTTGCTATTTTAATCATGCTTTATCTAGTATTTTTGTTAATAAAATCATTCGGTAAATTGTTCATATTTCCAACACTAAGCTCGCCCCGCGCGTGCTCTCGGGTGATGAACGTGGCGAGATGGATCAGGAGCATGAGGCACGAGACGACGGCGTTGATGTGAAACAGACCGCGGAATCTCCACAGCCCGAGCCTAGCGCCAGCCCCGCCGTTGCGCCCTCTGCCCACGCACGCTCCGGGGTGGCTGAACCACTTCTCCTCAATGCGCGTGAGCTTGTCTTCCTCTGCCAGCCAGCAGGGATCCCTTCGAAAACACCTAGTATCCCAAAAAGATAAAAATATCAGGGAGCACCGTCATAATTCATCCATTGAAATTGAATACCTAAATGTATTAGAAAAAATCGATATAATAGGAGCCCACTGGCCCATTGGGTTGAATACTGTATAGTACTCACTCAGTCCAAAATTACTTATGTTAGATATATTCGTTTGAGCGACAAATAATTCCTGATAGAGGTAGTAGAAGAAAGCGATCCCGTTTAAGCTAGTAGAAATCAATAGATCAGGATCAGATGTTTCAAACTTGTAGAGTGGACCAGTAGTTCTTGTGTTCAACCCTTGCTTTGCCATTTTATCGTTCCTTTTTCAATGTTTATCACTATGTTTTCTTATTGCTTTCAGTTTACTTATTGTTTTCTTTAGGGGAACGGAATATCATTACTCTAACTAGTAGAATGCCCGTGTGTTGTTACGGGTCTTTTAAATTATTTTCTTCTAATTGCATATATATATACTTATAACTTGGTGATTTTTTTTGCCCCTTCCAACAATATTGTCTTGGGAGCCTTGTCGATGAATTCGTTTTTATCGTCGACATAATCCATCTCCATCTCTCTCACAATCTTCTCTCTTAATCTGCAAAATTAAACGTGTATAGAAATACACCTTTTGTATTATCATGTGCTACATCTCTACAAAGAAGAACAATTATTTGTATGCATCTCTTTTAATTTTTGTAAAATCAAGTTTTCAGTCCGGCCCATCATGGTTACATCAATGACTTTGTCAATCAGCATTGTCAAAGCATCATCAGTAGCTATCTGTTTTTATCTCTGATATACAAACATGAACATATAAACAAATATTAAAATAAAAAACTCATATACAATATATTCATTGGTCAGTTGCTAGATATAAGCTTATTTACTCTCTAATAATGTGGTTGTATGCATCGTTCTGATGCAGAGGCCGGGGAGTCCCCCCTTTTCAAAAAAAAAGTTGCTAGATATAAGCAGGTTACCATTTTTAGTCACAGTGAGTTGCATTGTACTTTTTAGTAGAATGACTCACATCTCAATTTTAATAACATGTATGCTCAACTATAAATCGTTTCACTAGTAGAAAACAGGGTTTTGGTCCAGTCCAGATAAGTGTATTAATCCCGGGATTTTTGACGAACCGGATCCAATGGGTGCATCAGTCCCGGTTCGTGCCAGGGCGCCAACCTGACCTCGGGGGCCATAGGTCCCGATTCGTCTAACCCCTTTGGTCTCGGTTTCAGACACGAATAGGAATCAAAAGGCCTCGCTCCTGACGCAGCTCCTTTAGTCTCGATTGATGGATGAAACCGGGACTAAAGAGGTCACTCGTCAGATCCAGTACCACGCCAACTCTAACCGGCGGCACCGCCGCGGCGGCTGACGATCGAGCCATACAAAACATGAGCGAAGAGAGCACGCCTGCACCGGCGAGCAAGCGCATATTTGACCAAGCCATGCATGCATACGGTACAATTCGTCGCTTTTTTATGTTTACTAGGATGAAGAATTTTCGATACTTGGGGAGTATTACAGGTAGTTGCATGTATATATCGTGGACAAGTAGCAGTGACTTGACATGTGTGGTCACGTTTCTTTTTCTGGTTACATTTCGTCGACAAGTAAACCTTCAGACTAAAAATAAGAACCTTCCACCAGCTGGTGGTAGCAAGTTACCATGCGTAATACCCCGGAAAATTTCAAAGATATAAATACTGAGGTGTACGCGTGAACCAGCTGGTGGTAGCAAGTTACCATGTGTAATACCGGGGAAAATCCCCCTCTCTCTCTTATAGCAACTCCAACGCGTCTATCAATTTCGTTCACGCGTGTCTGTTTAGATCAAAATAGACACAAAAGTCTATCCAACGCGCCGACCCAAATGATCGTGTGTCTGCTTTTTGTCTACCTGCCGAGACATGCCCGATCCAAATTTAGGCCTCATTTGCGTCGACGCGGACACGAAACGGACGCGTGTGACGCCCCCTACTCCTCCCCCTGACACGCTAGTCGGCGGCACAGTCACCACCATTTCCCCCCATTTTCCTAAAAAACTCCACCCGCCTGCGCTCCCGGCCGCTCGCCATGGACGACGTGCCGACCCTCGACGCTGCCGCCGGCCTTGCCTCCCTCGCCTCCTCCAGCCTCGCCTTCCTCGCCTCCCTCGCCTCCACCAATGGCAAGCCCCGCGCGTCGCGCAAAACTGCGGCGCCGCCCAACAAGAAGCATTTGACGCCCGAGCAGCGGGTCATGCAGTTGGCCAAGAGGAAGGGCCGGAGGCACGCGTAGGACCACAAGCTCTCTGCCGCCGCCGCCGCGCCTTCTTCACCGCTGCACAGCAGGAGTAAACCAATGCCCGAGTTGTCGCGACAAAAAGGGAGGCCCTGCACTACCTAGGGTTAAACCCTGGCCATCACGGGCTCGTCAGCGCCGTTGTGGCCGTGGCCAGCACGAGCTCGTCAGCATTCCCTCGGGTAGTACTGCCAGAGTTGCTGCCTGCGACTGCCATGCGGCCTATTCCTGGCTTCCGTGTCTATCTGCAAGCCTCCGGATTTTTTCGGGGATTGCTCGCCGGAGGTGAGTGTGGTGGCGTCGTCCACGCCCGGGCCCGCGCCCATGGCCATCAACCTCAACGCCACACCGGTGGCCGGTAGATCATCCTCTGGAGGGGCGAGGAAATGCCCGCGGGAGATACCAGCCGACATGCATCCCGACACCCGCAACCTGTTCGACAGAATGCCGGCCACCGGTGAGGAAGAGATGGCCAACCGTTTCATCATCGAGAACATGATCTTCGAAGGTGGTGCGGGGGCCGCTGCCTTCACAAGCGGTGCGGGAGCGGCTGCCTTCGATCCCGATGAGACCCAAAGCCAAGACGGCCGAGCGCCCTTCATGCCCGCCACGTTTGTTCAAGCTGGCATGGACGACCCCTTCATGCATGACCATGTCGGCATGGGTAGCACCTTCCCGCTTGACCACAAATTCCCGAAGGACTACGGCCATGAGGAAGAGGGTGAAGTGGACATCGACGGGGGGCCTTTGTTCGAGGACGAGCTCGCCAACCAAGTCAGCGCAAAATCAAGCGGACGAAGGCATACACACGACCGATGACAAATTCCTTTGTGAGTGTTGGAGGGAGATTGGACAAGACCCCAAGATCGGCGCCGAGTAAAAGGCATCTACCTTTTGGCTTCGTGTTCATCATGAGTACCATGAACGCAAGAAGTTCTTGCCGTACCAAATGGAGAGCAAGCGCGGGTGGGTGCCTCTCTCAAAGCAATAGAGGGTGATACAACAAGATGCAACAAGTTATGTGCAACCGTTGAGAGCATCTAGGCACATCCCGTGAGCGGCCTCGGCCTCAAAGATACGGTATACATGCGCCCCTCTTCGTATCCATTTTCATTGTGCTTGCATGTCCATTTGCCCATATGCTTGCATGCTATTTATTTGTAGACATTCCAAGCTTTGGAGGCATTAAAGGCCCAACATGATGGCAAGTCCTTCAACCTCACCCGTTGTTGGATGGTCATCAACGGGGAGAAGTTCAGGGCGCAATATGCCGCCACCAAGGCGCGTGGGGGAGGAGGGGGTGGGGTGGAGGAAGCCGTCGAGGAGCATGAGGAGGGCGAGAAGCCAAGACCGCGGGGGAAGACCAACTCCAAGAACGTGGACAAACACGATGGGGCGTCGATTGCCTTGCATGCCACTTTGGAGGGCATGATGAGTAAGAAGGACACCAGTGGGGATCCCTTTGTAAACACCTAGTATCCCGAATCAAGATAAAATTATCAGGGCGCACCGTCATAATTCATCCATTGAATACCTATATATAAATTTGCAACAAAAAAAAAGGAACCCACCAGCCCTCTGGGTTGAATACTGTGTAGTACTCCTTCCGTCCAGAATTATTTTTACCAGATACATCTATTTAAGCCACAAATAATTCGGGACTGAGGTAGTAGAAGAAAGCGATCCAGTTTAAACTTGTCAAAATCAATAGATCAGATGTTTCGCACTTGTAGAGTGGAGCAGCAGTTCTTGTGTTCAACCCTTGCTTTGCCAATTGCCATTTTGTCGTTCTTTCTACAATCTTTATGATAATAGGAGTATGTTATTATTGCTTCCAGTTTACTTATAATTTTCTTTAGGGAAAGGGAATATTATCATAACTCAAATAGAAGAGCTACAACCATCTGCAACTATGCTAGCAATCTCCTCACTGTAGCTTCTCAGCCAGCTCGCCGTGCGCTGTTGAGAGCGATCAATGTGAACAAGAGTACTATGACTAGCTACATTTACACCACGTCCGATTTTTTTGTACAAGAGGCATCTGATCTCAGACACCCCTTGTGCGTGCAATTTACTTATGGGAAACAGTACCACATGATAATTAACCAAAACCACATGGGCTTCTGTAAAATTATTGACGAATGAGCAGAAGCACTCATTCCTTTAGGACCTTGATAAGTGTCACACGTGTGACACAAACACATGGCAACTCCGAACATTTTTTAGGGCAAACTTAGTGACGCGAGGATGATTACTTTAGTTGTCAAGTATGACAAAAAAAATTCGGACGACAAGCTTCTTCTTTTTTAATTTTCAGATGGCAATTTTAGTTATAAAAAAGTCAGGGCTGAAATGTTTCATGCCACATCCGTGGCACTTATCATTTAGCTTTCTTTATTAGTAGGTATAGATATATAGATGTAGTAGATAGATATTGTTATAGACATGCATTGCATTTAGCACATGTCGCCTTTCAGAGTGCGCGATGAAATACACTCGGCAACCAGCTCGGTATTCATCAAACTCGATGATTCAGGTAGCAATGGCGGAGCTATGTGAAGAAAAAATTTCTGAGGAGGCATAGATTCAGAGAAAAATAGTTGTTGGCCCCCTCAGATTTTTATGATTTGCCTTTAGTCCCCCTGAACCTTTTGCCTAGCTCCGCCACAGGTAGTGCGGATAGCTCGCATGCATGCACGGGCCAAATATTTCGTCGTTGCGTGCAAGCAGTGTACTGCCGAACAAAACCAAGCATCATTTTTAGGGAGCCAAACAAAACAAGCTAGAAAGCTAGGGCCTCCCAGTGGCATGCGGTTATCTCAGCGCCCGTATGGAATCCATACAAAGACGGCAGCGAGGCGATATATGTACGGCCGGTGAACTCATCAACTTGTAAGCATGTGTACGTCGTACTCGATGTTTCTTGGATGGGCAGAATAGAAGGGAAACTCTTCGCCTAGACAAACACATTTGGTCACACACGACAACATTTGCCGAATGGCTTTTATCGTCATGCATGGCAGGGTTTTGACGACAATATATGGATGGATGGTATATATACTTTGGATAGCGACCTGATTGAGCTACTAGTAGCAAAACCTGGCTAGAAGTAAGCACGGACATGGTCACTCACAATTTCAAAAGCTACAGATATAATACGTACGGCTAATTAAGACCGTCGCAGTGATGGTAGCAATGGCGGCTTCATTTCTTTCTCTTCTTCTTCTCCTTCCTCTGTCTCTGGCGCCTGTCTCGTCGGCGCAGCAGGGCCTACCTGCGGGTCAGCGCAACGATGGCCAGCAGGTGGGCAGCGCGGCGTCGGACGGTTTCAGCCCCTTCATCTTCGACCTCGCCGTTGGGACATCGCCGCAACCCCTCTCCGTCGTCATGGACCACTAGTAGAAAAACACGTATTAGTCCCGGTTCGTAAGGGTCTTTTGTCCCGGTTCATGAACCGGGACTAATGGGTCGTTATTAATACCTCCCCTTTAGTCCCGGTTCTAACACGAACCGGGACAGATGGTTCTCCACGTGGCCGGTGTGCCGAGCCCAGGCAGGGGGGGCTTTGGTCCCGGTTGGTGGCACCAACTGGGACCAAAAGGCATCCACGCGTCAGCATTCCAGTGGCTGGGATTTTTGTTTTTTTTTTAAAGGAGGGGGGGGGGCGTTGGGGGTTTTGGGGGTTAATTTAGGTGTTTCATATATTGTGTTAGCTAGCTAATTAATAGAGAGAAGTGTCCTCTCTTATGTCCGTGCTTGGTCGACGCTATGTATTATATACATATAGCCCTCGACACGCTAGCTAGTAAGAAAATAAAGGGAACCATCGAGTATAGAAGTTCGTCATGCATACCGAGAGAATTGATCGATCGACCTCTTCTTCTCCGAGAGATTGGTCGAACAACAAGTTTTCGTATCATGTACGTCCGACGCTACTGGCTACATACATGTACAATATATAAGATCTCTCAATTACAGTCCCCTAGCATTTGAAATCAACTTCCACATGGTATTCTCCGGCTTTATTGATGACGTAGTTAAGAAAAAATCCCGCCAATTCCTCTTGAATTGCTTTAATGCGATCTGGTTTTAGGAGTTCATTCCGCATCTGCCACGTCTAATTTGAAGAAAGGGGTTAATTAATACATATATATGAATGAAACTCAACAGAAATGATGGTGTAATAAAATGAAATTGTGAATATTATTAATTGCTTACGGACTTCATATTGTCTTTGAGAGTAGCCCCGCTTATTTTCCAAAGTCGCGTTGTAGATGAACTCGCACACGTAATATCCACAGAAATCATTCCCTTGTTCCTGCCACAAGCACTTTACGAGAAATAGAGGTCAATCAAACTGATAATGAAGCATTATAAATGGCATTGATGAAAGTATAGCTATAGAATCAACGGGAGATGCGCACAACTAGCTAGCCAGTAGTACTTACTTTCGGGTATGTATATCGCAGCTCCTTCAGCAGTCCCGGAGCTTTTGCGGTGAACTGTTTCCAAACGCTGCAAGACAAAGAAAATAATTATTATTATTTGAGATATCAGGAAATGAACAAAAAGTTGCTGCTATGGTGCGATAATGATCGATTAAACTTACTTGCTGAGCATTTCAGTCATGTCCGCATAGGTGCTGGGATCTTTCCGTCTCGAGTCTAAGACGGTTACTAGTCCACGCTCAAGCTTAATCTCCAGAAGAATATAGTGGTACCTGCGCACGCATGCATAACTCATCAATTATATTACTATAACCTCGCTCGAGTAATAAGGAAAACCGAATATGCAAACGATCAGTAACACTCACTTGCCGTTGTAAGGAAAGAGTATGGTATCTTTGTTTTGATTTTTGATCAACGACTGTAGCAAGTTGTCCTCGGCCTCTTTGACGTGCTTTTCAACCAGAAATACATCTATGATATTTGTGTTAATGAACCCAATATCATAGATTTCATTTTTTTTTTGCACTCGACGATCTTCAATCTGCCTAATATATTGAGGATAATTAATTATAAATACATGCAATGAAAGAGCGGAGCTATATATAGAGACTTAATGACAGAAATAGTACTTACAGGCAGTAGCAAAAGACCGTTAGTTTATTGAGGGCCTTTTGATTGAAGAACGCGAAGAACTCCTCAAATGGAACACACAACAGATCAGTTCCAACGAGGTCGTGCTCCTCTTTAATGTGCAGATACAAACTATTCGTCCCCCTAGACTCTCTGCAGGTTTTCATGTACCAAGTATGGAATCTTTGCATCATCGTTGTTAGAGATTTTTCATCTTTGACGAGAGGCTTTCCGTACTCGTATCTGTGTTCTTCCACCTTCATGTATTCAGGAAGTGCATCGTCAGGCAGGTAATCTTGTAGATTGCCATAACCGGCCACCATCCCCGGAACATTAGCGACGATGTTGCCGCTAGACACATTGAGCGGGGGGCATGATTGGTTTGCTTGTTCGCCGAGCTGGTCAATTTTTTTCGCAGCTGCTCGTTCTTTTGCTCTTTGATGTCTGACAGTACTTCAAGACCACTCCGCTTGGAGATATGTCTGCTCAAGATGCGCTCATAGTTGGTTCTCGGCGGAGACTTTGCCGGTTTCCTCGGGGCAGCCAGTGCGCTTCGCTTTCACCGGATCTACCTTCTCCTCCAGAGGTGGATGTCTCTTTGCTTTGAACCCTGCAAACCAGTCATCCACTTCGGTCTGCGCGATCTTCGCTTTCCTCCTCGGTCCTCTCAGACGGTAACTTCTCCGAGTCTTCAGACAAGGACCGAATCTGTATTTCCTCCCGCCTTTGGCTGTACTGCTAGACGTCGGCAGAGCAGACGGAGCGGATGTCTTCTTTGCTTGCTTACGAGGCGGAGGAGAAGGACTACGACGCGCCGGAGCAGCCAGAGCGGCGGCGGGTCTCTTCCGCCCTTGTTGACGAGGCGGAGAAGGAGGAGGCTGGCTGCTCGGGCGCGCCGGCGCAGGCGGAGAAGGAGGCGGAGTGCCGCAACGCGCCGGAGAAGGAGGCGGAGTGCCGCCACGCGTGCCCTGATCGTCACTCGCCGGAGGAGGAGGCGGTGGAGGAGGCGGAATGCCCTGACTCGCCGGAGGAGGAGGAGGAGGCGGAGGCATCCAGTTCGGAAGGTTGATGAGCTCCCTCCGCCATAGGCATGGAGTCTTCTGAGCAGAACCCAGCCTAGTCTCCCCTTCACCGGTAGGGTGGTCAAGCAGGAGGTCCTCAAATCCCTCCGTTATTTCATCCACCATCACCTTAGCATATCCTTCTGGAATCGGCTGGCAGTGATAAGTTGTGCCGGGTCCACTAGGATAAACTTGGCCAACAGCCGCCTTGACCTTCAAATTCATCCATCGCGCCATAATGTGGCAATTTTGAGACCCCGTGATACCATCCACGGGATAGCTGGCAGGAGCCGTCAAGACATGCTCCGGCTGAAGCAGCTCGGTGGAAGCCACGCTGCTTCTCCGCTGAGATGGCGGGGTAGCTTCGGGGGAAGCTTCGGCAGGTCGTTTGCTGCGATCTGCTGCTTCTCGTTCCTCTTCTTGTTCCTCTAGCCCCATTACCCTTTCGTGCAGCGCCTGCAGTTGGTCCTGCTCCAGTTTCTTCCTCCTCTCGTGAGTTTTGTAACCCCCTGCGTCCGGAAAACCAACCCCTGGCGTGCCTCGTGTCCGTCCAGGGTGCTCAGGATTCCCAAGGGCCATTGTGAGCTCGTCCTTCTCCCTGTTTGGAAGAACGTCCCTCGCTGCGCTGCATCGATATAGTGTAGAAGGTTCTTGACTGGTATTTGTAGTTGCTCGTCCGTCCACTGGCACTTCCCTATTACAGGGTCCAAGGTTCCGCCAGCCCCGAAGAACCAAGTCCGGCAACGGTCTGGCCAGTACATTGTCTCTGGTTCGATCCCTTTTTCAAGCAGATCATGCTCAGCCTTGGACCACTTAGGCCGGGCTTTGAGGTAGCCACCGACCCGTCGACGGTGAAGCTTCTTCTTCCCAGCATTTTGCTTGTTTGTCGCCGACATCTTCTTACTCTTTTCCGATGTCTTGTGGGCCACAAATGCGGGCTGATGATCTTTGATCTTCTAATATTTGCCGATGAATTCTGGTGTCTTTTCTTTCTCGACAAACTGGTTCAGCTCTTTCCTCCACCTCCTCATTAGGGTTGCCATCTTCTTAAGAGCACAAGACTTGATTAATTGCTCTTTAACTGGCTTCTCCGGATCCTCCTCTGGCGATAGGGTGAAATTTGCCTTCAGCTGAGTCCAAAGATCTTCTTTCTGCATATCATTGACATAAGACACCTCAGGGTCTTCCTCCTTATGCTTATACCATTGATGGATGCTGATCGGGATCTTGTCCCTAACAAGAACCCCGCACTGAGCAGAAAATGCCTTCCTTGTCCGGATGGGTTCAATCGGTTCGCCGTCGGGCGCGATTTCTATGATCTCAAACTTTTCATCCGAGCTCAACTTTTTCTTCGGCCTCGTCTCCTTACCGAAGTTGTGATCGATCCGGAGGGCTAGAAATTATAAGGAAGAAAGACGAGAGTAATTAATATGTGTACATATACCAAAACAATGGATGCATCAATTAACTAGTCAGCACGGGCTTAACTAATATATATATACCTGGCTGGACTCGGTTCGGTCCTTTGGAGCGATCAAGACGGTCTCCTTCTTGTACCTCCATTGTGTCACCGGAGCCATCATGAACATAGTCCTCTTCTTGTACCAGCATTAATGGGTCGAAGCCATCATGAAAATAGCCCTCTTCTTCACCCAGTCCTTCGGGACCATCAGTGTCGTTGAGAAATGATGCAACTTCATCACTTCCTTGTGCGATTATGTGCCTCAACATCGCTTCTGTTTCTTCGTCTTGAGTGCTCCATAGTTTCTGCAAATATTTACAACATGTCAATTATTATTCAAACATGGTACAGATGGATATATATATATATATATATATATATATATATATATATATATATATATTAGTGGCAAACGTAGAACTAGCTAGCTAATCACAATAAGGAATCATGTTAGTGGCCTCGACGCTGCTTCTCTAGGGTTTGGGGGCGCCTCGACACAACGCTTCAAGGGTTAATTTGGATGGCCTCGAGAGAGTTAATTTGTTGGGTAGGGGCGCGGCGGTAGGGGGTAGGAGACCAACATCATTTTCTCTCTAGGGTTTGGGTGTCCTCGAGAGTTTTGGTCGAGCGAGAGGGCCGAGGGGTCTTGCCGTTGTATAAGTTATCACGGTCGAGAGGGGTATATATATCGACCGCCCCTCATGTCGGGTTATCTCGAGGGGTTATATCGACAACGACACGACATACATATACATGGGAAAATAATGTTATCAGGGAGGGGTATCGCACCCCCTCGTGTTGAAGTTTCTTCTTTCTCCTCTATTCCTTTCTTCTTCTTCTACTCTTCTTTTTCTTCTCCCTTGAGAAAGGAAAATAAGGAAAAGGAAGAAAAGAGGAAGAAGGAAGAAGAAAAAAGAAGAAAAAAGAGGAGAAGAAGAAAGGAATAGAGGAGAAGAAGAAAATAGAAAATTTCTATTTTTTTCTTTTCCTCTATTCCTTTCTTCTTCTCCTCTTCTTCTTCTTATTTCCTCTTCTTATTTATTTCTCCTCTTCTTCCTCTCCTCTTCTTCTCCTTTCTTCCTCTTCTTATTTTCCTTTTCCTCTCATTCTTTTAGTATTGCTTGTTTTAAAAAATGTTCAAATAGAAAATTTCGAAAAAACAAAGGTTTTGCCTAATGCATTGTTCATATGAATATACAAACATTTGCATATTCTACAATAATTAATATCACCAGAAAAAATCTATGAACAGAAAAAAATCTAACTTTTCTAAAAATCTATCTTTTGCATATATGAAAACATTAATACACATATGAACAAAAAATACATATATGAAGAAAAACATGCTCTGACCAATTTTTTTATACATTTTGAACATCTACATACACATAGCCACATACATACACATATACATTATATATATGAACAAAAAAATTAAACTAATAAAAATGAAAAAAAACAGAGCCGGTGCGGCGCGGCGGCTCATAGTGGGGGCGGCTAGATGACGATGGTGACGGTGGGGGCGGCGAGGGCGCCGGTGCGCGGGGGCGGGACGACGGTGCAGGGGCTCGGGACGATCTTGGCGGGACGGGCGCGGGAGGCCGGGCGACGAGGACGGCGCTGAACTCGGGAGGCCGGCGACGAGGACGGCGCGGGTCGGGGGGCGACGGCCTTGGCGGCGACGGCGAGGTGGAGCAGCCTGGCGGCGTCGAGGAGGGTCGGCGTCGTCGGGGGCAACTGGCGATGAGATTCTGAATTTTTGCAAAGTGTTTGCTTATATAGCAAAGCCATTGGTCCCGGTTCGTGAAACCAATCGGGACTAATGCACTTTTAGTCCCGGTTGGTGCCACCAACCGACCAAAGGCCTCTTTTCGGCAGCCCAAAGGGTGGGAAGCGGCGGCCTTTGGTACCGTTGGTGCCACGAACCGTACCAATGCCCCCTTTAGTCCCCGGTGCCACCAACTGGGAACAAAGGCCCCTGTGCTGCACGCGTCGGGGCCAAAGTTTAGTCCCACCTCGCTAGTTGAGCGGGGCGCGCAGTGGTTTATAAGCCCTACTGCCGCACCCCTCTCGAGCTCCTCTCCACCGCAGGCTTTCGGGCCTACTTGCTATTGTTGTACCTGATGGGCCTTCTGGCTCATCAAGGGCCTGAATCCTGGCCCATAGTAGGGTTTCATGTCGTATTCAGGCCGTGGGGGCCTAGTAGGAGGCATTTTTTTTGTTTTCTTTACTTATTGTTGCTATTTTTATTTTTATTTCAGTTTTTTTGTTTTGTTTTCTGCATTATTTTTTTTTTTGTTTTTTGCTTTAATTTTTAATTCTTTTTGCTTTTAGTTTTAGGAAAATTATAAACTTTCTGTTAGTGCCATTACTTTTCAAATTTGAAAACACTTTTTTTGTTTTTTTGTTTTCTTTCTTACTTTATTTATTTTATTTTGTTTCTACTTACAACAAAATACATATTGTTGTTTTTTTGTTTTGATTTCTGTATTATTTATTTTCTTTTGTTTTTTGCTTTATTTTTCAATTCTTTTTGCTTTTAGTTTTAGGAAAATTATAAACTTCTGTTAGTGCCATTAGTTTTTAAATTTGAAAATATTTTTTTTGTTTTTTTTCTTGCTTTATTTATTTTAATTATTACGAGGGCCAAACCTTGGTCCCGGTTCGTTTCAACAACCGGAACCAAAAGGTCCAGACGAACCGGGACCAATGGCTCACGTGGCCCGGCCGGCCCCCGGGGCTCACGAACCGGATCCAATGCCCCCATTGGTCCCGGTTCTAGATTGAACCGAGACTAATGGGCTGACCGGCCTGGACCATTGCCCCCTTTTCTACTAGTGGACATCGCCAGCGACCTCGTCTGGGCGCAGTGCGAACGCTGTCCCTCCTGCACCAGGCTGACGCCGCCGACGACGCCCACATTCGTCCCCAGAAACTCCTCCTACGCCCTGGTCGGCTGCGACACCCAGATTTGCGACTACATGCTCCCCGTCCTGGGCGAGCACCAGTGCCGCGTGCAAGACGACAATCTCTGCGGGTACGTAAAGCCCTACTACACTGGCACCACGTCCGGCTTCCTCGCCACCGAGACGTTCAGCTTCGGGGCCACGCCCGTCAAAGGCGTGGTGTTCGGCTGCAGCGGCGACATCACGGTGCCCAACCTCGACGGGGCCTCCGGATTCGCCGGCTTCAGCAGGGGGCCCCTCTCCCTCGTCTCGCAGCTCAAAATCTCCAGCTTCACGTACTTCATCTCGCCTCCCGGCGACCCTGCCGGCGGAAAAAATGCGAGTGCGCGTGCGCGTGGGCACCTCAGCTGGAGCTGGGGCGCCGGCGCCGATTACACCGCGCTGCAAACGGCGACGACGACTACAGGGGGCGGCGGCGGCGGCAGCAGCAGCAGCACGCTGCTGCTGCCGGCTACAGAACACCAGAACCCTTACCTGTACTACGTCAACCTCACGGGCGTGCAGGTAGACGACCAGCTCCTCACAGCCATCCCGGTGGGGACCTTCGATGTCAGGCAGGATGGCTCCGGCGGGGTTTACCTGAGTACCACTCTGCCGTTCACCTACCTCGACAAGGCCGCGTACAACGTCCTGAGGCCGGAGCTCGTGGGCAGGATCCAGTCGCAGGGCGTGTTTCCGGTGAACGACGCCGCAGCCGGAGGCAACCTCGATCGCGTGTGCTTCCTCACGCAGGACCTTGCCAAAGCCAAGGTCCCGACGCTAGCGCTTCTGTTTAACGGCGCCGACGCGGCGATGGAGCTCAAGGTGGAGAACTATTTCTTCGCCGACGACAGCGGGCAGACCTGCCTCACCATACTGCCGTCGGCGGCTACCGGCTCGGTGCTGGGTAGCCTTCTGCAGGCAGGAAGGAAGATGACCTACGACATCTATGGCAACGGTGGCGGGCGGCTAACATACGAGACGGCACCAGCAGGTGCTCCGGTGCCGGAGTGGGCGTCGCTCATGATAATGGCCACTCTCCTGTGGATGTTCGGCTCGCAAGCTCTTTTCTAACATGATCGCCACCCAGTCCTCTTTGAGATTCATGCGTGCAACTTCCAACACCTAAATTATAGCTATATATGTAATGCTTCATTTCTTACCTTTTTTACACACATTTATTTCATTTCCAATATATATATATATATATATGCGTATATATATATATATATATGCGTAAATATTTGAGAATCATTAGATATTTTTAAAAAAAATTCAGTTGACTGACTTGATCATATCTCAGTCGATGCTATATTCGTTAGATCTTATATTAAGATTCATGCAAAAAAAAATTCAGTTTTTTCTTCTTATCTAGTATGTCACTTCATTGAGACTTGGTTACGTCTCAGCGAATTGAGATCTAGCCATATCCATTATTTTATATGATGCAACTCAGAGTTTTTCACGATTTTCTGGGAGAGGGGTGCTGGAACGATGTCTTGCACAGTTCCATACTACAACCTTCCTTAGCTAAGGCATGGGCGGACATAATTTGCCGATAGTCTCGACCGACTAATCCTACATACCCCTCGAGACTGAAAAAGCCCTTTTAACTTTCTCAACTGTATATGTGTATAACTTACAGCCCCTACGTTATCACCGCCTAGTCCTCTTTGAGATACATACAACTTACAACCCCTTCGTTATTGCTATTAGTAGAACGCGCGTACGTCGCTGCAAGCTGCAACCTTTATACTACTTAATAAGTATTGCTTCTTTTCTTGTCAAGAAAAACTCTTCGTCAGCCGGTTCTCCTTTTTCCACCATACTCATCCTGTCATCCACCAATTTTTTTCATCCAGCCATTTTTTTCACCATGCCATATTTGATCGCACCTTTCAAATTCGCCGTTCAATCACATTAATTTACATATCTTTTGTAGTACTACATCAACTCCATCTTACTTAACTTACCTTTTTGCAATAACGTGGAATTTCATTAGTCAATTTTACACCATATTTCACCGCATCTTCCCATACACCGCTCAATGCCATTAAGTTACTTACCATGCATGACCGAGCTACCAAATTACCGTGCTAGAAAAATATTCGGCTTCCATGGCAACACACGGGCAAGTACCTATGTATATAAATGAATCAAACAACTGATTAAGGTCTTGTCCAAGATCAAAGCTCATTCCTTACACATACGTTTAAGCGTGTTTGCACATCAAATGGGCACCCAATGGGCTCCGCAAAACTCAGTCGTCTGGACAGTCCGAGCTTCCTCAAATCCAGCCCATATGTGGGGGAGAAATGTAATTGTTTGGACTATCTGCCATGTTATTTCTGACACGCACCCCAACACAAAAACCGACCCCACTACGCACTCTTCCCTTTTTTTGTCGGACCCTCCACTTCTTGTCCGGTTTTCCCGCCGTAGTGGGACATTTCTCTGTGGATCCATCACCTTTAAAACCAGATGATGCCCACCTCACCTTTGCCATGCCACCATCTCTCCTTCACACCATACTTCCCATAGACCGCCAAGGATGAGTCCCCTACCCATCGTCCCACTTTCCGCCCTGATCCCTCCCCAGATGTTCATGTCAATTTGCCACCGCCATGAAGGGGGAGGAGGTGTGTGCCACCCTCCCCCCCCCCCAACAACCTACCGAAGAAGCCAGATCTAATGTCTTCTGGGCCATTGCCTCCTTCACACCATACTTCCCCGTAGACCGCCAAGGATGAGTTCCCTACCCACCGTCCCTCTTTCTGTCCTGATCCCTCCCCCGATGTTCATGTCAATTTGCCACCGCCATCAGGGGGAGGAGGTGTGTGCCCTCACCCCTAGCGAAGAAGCCAGATCTGATGTCTTCTGAGCCGTTGCCATGCTGTAACTACATTTGAATGTCGTGAATTACCACAAAACAAAAATGTGATGTTGTTCTCTGGCATGCAACTGATACACCACCATGTGCCCAAAATTAGTGTTTCGACCCTTTTGCTAGATTTTTACAGCATCTGACCCTGGTTGCAAAAAAATTGGGAGTTGACCCTTTTCCCTATCGCCACTCACCCGGCGGCAGGGTATCACATCCTACTGCCACACCCCCAGGTGATACAAATTTGTGACGCCCCCAACTCAATCATGCACTAGGGAATCATAGCTTCCATCATCCTTTCCTCACATGGGACAATGCTCTAATAATGATGATCATCACACTTTTATTTACTTACAACTCAAGAATTACAACTTGATACTTAGAACAAAAATATGACGGAACGGTGGAAGTTGCATGGAAATATATCTCGGAATGGCTATGGAAATGCCATAATAGGTAGGTATGGTTGCAGTTTTGAGGAAGGGTATATGGTGGGTTTAATGCACCAAAGAAAGTTGCGCGGTACTAGAGAGGGTAGCAATGTTGGAAGAGTGAGAGCGCGTATAATCTATGGACTCAACATTAGTCATAAAGAACCCACATACTTATTGCAAAAGTCTATTAGCTATCGAAACAAAGTACTACACGCATGCTCCTAGGGGGATAGATTGGTAGGAAAGGACCATCGCTCGTCCCCGACCGCCACTCATAAGGAAGACAATCAATAAATAAATCCTGCTCCGACTTCGTCACATAACGGTTCACCATACGTGCATGCTACGGAAATCACAAAATTTAACACAAGTATTTCTACCAATCCACAATTACTCACTAGCATGACTCTAATATCACCATCTTTATATCTCAAAACAATCATAAGGAATCAAACTTCTCATAGTACTCAACGCTCTTTGTATGAGAGTTTTATTATATCCCTTTGGATGCCCATCATATTAGGACTAAATTCATAACCTAAGCAAATTACCATGCTGTTTAGAGGGACTCTCAAAATAATATAAGTGAAGCATGAGAGTTTAGCAATTTCTATAAAATAAAGCCACAGTCGTGCTCTAAAAAGATATAAGTGAAGCACTAGAGCAAAATTGCCTATCTCAAAAGATATAAGTGAAGCACATAGAGTATTCTAATAAATTCATGATTCATGCGTGTCCCTCTCAAAAGGTGTGTATAGCAAGGATGATTGTGGCAAACTAAAAGACAAAGACTCATATCATACAAGACGCTCCAAGCAAAACACATATCATGTGGTGAATAAAAATATAGCCTCAGGTAAATTTATCGATAGACGAAGACGAAAGAGGGGATTGTTGGGGAACGTAGTAATTTCAAAAAATTCCTACGCATTAACGCAAGATCATGGTGATGCATAGCAACGAGAGGGGAGAGTGTTGTCTACGTACCCTCGTAGACCGAAAGCGGAAGCGTTAGCACAACGCGATTGATGTAGTCGTACGTCTTCACGATCCGACCGATCAAGTACCAAACGTACGACACCTCCGAGTTCAGCACACGTTCAGCCCGATGACGTCCCTCGAACTACGATCCAGCCGAGTGTTGAGGGAGAGTTCCGTCAGCACGACGGCGTGGTGATGATGTTGATGTTCTACCGACGCAGGGCTTCGCCTAAGCACTGCTACAGTATTACCGAGGTGGACTATGGTGGAGGCGGGCACCACACACGGTTGGGAGAGATCAACTGATCAACTTGTGTGTCTAGAGGTGCCCCCCTGCCGCAGTATATAAAGGAGCAAGGGGGGGGGGGGTGCGGCCGGCCAAGGGGAGGGCGCGCTAGGAGGAGTCCTACTTGTTGGAAATATGCCCTAGAGGCAATAATAAATTAGTTATTATTATATTTCCTTGTTCATGATAATCGTTTATTATCCACGCTATAATTGTATTGATAGGAAACTCAAATACATGTGTGGGTACATAGACAACACCATGTCCCTAGCAAGCCTCTATTGGCTAGCTCGTTGATCAATAGATGGTTACGGTTTCCTAACCATGGACATTGGATGTCGTTGATAACGGGATCACATCATTAGGAGAATGATGTGACGGACAAGACCCAATCCTAAGCCTAGCACAGATCGTGTAGTTCGTATGCTAAAGCTTTTCTAAATGTCAAGTATCATTTCCTTAGACCATGAGATTGTGCAACTCCCGGATACCGTAGGAATACTTTGGGTGTACCAAACGTCACAACGTGAATCGGGTGGCTATAAAGGTGCATTACAGGTATCTCCGAAAGTGTCTGTTGGGTTGGCACGAATCGAGACTGGGATTTGTCACTCCGTGTAAATGGAGAGGTATCTCTGGGCCCACTCAGTAGGACATCATCATAATGTGCACAATGTGACCAAGGGGTTGATCACGGGATGATGTGTTACGGAACGAGTAAAGAGACTTGCCGGTAACGAGATTGAACAAGGTATCGGTATACCGACGATCGAATCTCGGGCAAGTACAATACCGTTAGACAAAGGGAATTGTATACATGATCGATTGATTCCTTGACATCGTGGTTCATCCGATGAGATCATCATGGAACATGTGGGAGCCAACATGGGTATCCAGATCCCGCTTGCCGGTTATTGACCGGAGAACGTCTCGGTCATGTCTGCATGGTTCCCGAACCCGTAGGGCCTACACACTTAAGGTTCGATGACGCTAGGGTTATAAAGGAAGTTTGTATGTGGTTACCGAATGTTGTTTTGAGTCCCGGATGAGATCCTGGACGTCACGAGGAGTTCCGGAATGGTCCGGAGGTAAAGATTTATATATGGGAAGTCCTATTTTGGTCGCCGGAAAAGTTTCGCACTTTATCGGTATTGTACCGGGAGTGCCGAAGGGGTCCGGGGTCCACTGGGGTCCACCTGCCCGGGGCCACATGGGCTGTGGGGGTGCGCCTTGGCCTATATGGGCCAAGGGCACCAGCCCCAAGAGGCCCATGCGCCAAGGAAACTTGGGGAGGGAAGAGTCCTCAAAGGGAAGGCACCTCCGAGGTGCCTTGGGAGGATGGACTCCTCCCTCTGGCCGCACCCCTTCCTTGGAGGAAGGGGCAAGGCTGCGCCCCCTCTCCCTTGCCCCTATATATAGTGGAGGGAGGAGGGCATCCACACCTGAGCCCTGGCGCCTCCCTCCTCCCGTGACACCTCCTCCTCTCCGTAGGTGCTTGGCGAAGCCTGCAGATTGCCACACTCCTCCACCACCACCACGCCGTTGTGCTGCTGTTGGATGGAGTCTTCCTCAACCTCCCTCTCTCCTTGCTGGATCAAGGCATGGGAGACGCCACCGGGCTGTACGTGTGTTGAACAGCGGAGGTGCCGTCCGTTCGGCACTAGGATCTCCGGTGATTTGAATCACGACGAGTACGACTCCTTCAACCCTGCTTCTCATGAACGCTTCCGCTGAGCGATCTACAAGGGTATGTAGATGCACTCTCCTTCCCTCGTTGCTAGTTTCTCCATAGATAGATCTTGGTGACACGTAGGAAAATTTTGAATTTATGCTACGTTCCCCAACAATGGCATCATGAGCTAGGTCTATTGCGTAGATTCTTTGCACGGGTAGAACACAAAGTAGTTGTGGGCGTTGATTTTGTTCAATATGCTTACCGTTACTAGTACAATCTTGTTTCGACGGTATTGTGGGATGAAGCGCCCGGACCGACCTTACACGCATTTTACATGAGACAGGTTCCACCGACCGACATGCACTTGGTGCATAAGGTGGCTAGCGGGTGCCGCCTCCCACTTTAGTCGGAACGGATTCGATGAAAAGGGTCCTTATGAAGGGTAAATAGCAATTGGCATATCACGTTGTGGTTTTATGAGGCAAGAAACGTTCTTGCTAGAAACTCATAGCAGCCACGTAAAACATGCAAACAACAATTAGAGGACGTCTAACTTGTTTTTGCAGGGTATGCTATGTGATGTGATATGGCCAAGAAGAATGTGATGAATGATATGTGATGTATGAGATTGATCATGTTCTTGTAATAGGACTCACGACTTGCATGTCGATGAGTATGACAACCGGCAGGAGCCATAGGAGTTGTCTTTATTTATTGTATGACCTGCGTGTCATTAAACAACGCCATGTAATTACTTTACTTTATTGCTAACCGTAGCCATAGTAGTAGAAGTAATAGTTGGCGAGATAACTTCATGGAGACACGATGATGGAGATCATGATGATGGAGATCATGGTGTCATGCCGGTGACAATGATGATCATGGAGCCCCAAGATGGAGATCAAAGGAGCCATATGATATTGGCCATATCATGTCACTACTATATAATTGCATGTGATGTTTATTATGTTTATGCATCTTGTTTACTTAGAACGACGGTAGTAAATAAGATGATCCCTTACAACAATTTCAAGAAGTGTTCTCCCCTCACTGTGCACCGTTGCTACAGTTCGTCGCTTCTAAGCACCACGTGATGATCGGGTGTGATGGATTCTTACGTTCACATACAACGGGTGTAAGACAGATTTACACAACAAAAACACTTGGGGTTAACTTGACGAGCCTAGCATGTACAGACATGGCCTCGGGAACACAGAGACCGAAAGGTCGAGCATGAGTCGTATAGTAGATACGATCAACATGAAGATGTTCACCAAGTCGACTGGTCCGTCTCACGTGATGATCGGACACGGCCTAGCTGATTCGAATCATGTAATCACTTAGATGACCAGAGGGATGTCTATCTGAGTGGGAGTTCATAAGATGAACTTAATTATCTTGAACATAGTCAAAAGACCTTTTGCAAATTATGTCGTAAGCTCGCGCTTTAGTTCCACTGTTTAGATATGTTCCTAGAGAAAATATAGTTGAAAGTTGATGATGGCGATTATGCTGACGATAAATAGCTTATGTCCTTAATGCACCGCTCGGTGTCGAACCCCAAACGTCGTCTGTGGATGTTGCGAACATCGCATATACACGCTTTTGATAACTACATGATAGTTCGTTAAACGGTTTAGAGTTGAGGCACCAAAGACGTTTTTGAAACGTCGCGGAACATATGAGATGTTTCGAGGGCTGAAATTGGGATTTCAAGCTCGTGCCCACGTCAAGAGGTATAAGACCTCCGACGATTTCTTAACCTGCAAACTAAGGGAGAAAAGCTCAATCATTGAGCTTGTGCTCAGATTGTCTGAGTACAACAATCACTTGAATCGAGTGGGAGTTGATCTTCCTGATGAGATAGTGATGTTTCTCCAAAGTCATTGCCACCAAGCTGCTAGAGCTTCGTGATGAACTATAACATATCAGGGATAGATATAATGATCCCTGAGGTATTTGCGTTGTTTGACATCGCGAAAGTAGAAATCAAGAAGGAGCATCAATTGTTGATGGTTGATGAAACCACTAGTTTCAAGAAGGGCAAGGGCAAGAAGGGACACTTCATGAAACGGCAAATCAGTTGCTGCTCCAGTGAAGAAACCCAAGGTTGAACCCAAACCCGAGACTAAGTGCTTCGTAATAAGGGGAACAGCCATCGAGCGGAACCACCCTAGATACTTGGTAGATGAGAAGGCTGGCAAGGTCGATAGAAGTATATTTGATATACATTATGTTAATGTGTACTTTACTAGTACTCCTAGTAGCACCGTGGTATTAGATACCGGTTCGGTTGCTAAATGTTAGTAACTCTAATATTAATGATACGGAATAAAAGGAGACTAGCTAAAGGTGAGCTGACGATATGTGTTGGAATTGTTTCCAAGGTTGATATGATCAAACATCGCACGCTCCCTCTACCATCAAGATTAGTATTAAACCAGAATAATTATCACTTGGTGTTTGCGTTGAGCATAGACATGATTGGATTATGTCTATCGCAATACGGTTATTCATTTAAGGAGAATAATGGTTACTCTATTTATTTGAATAATACCTTCGATGGTCTTGCACCTAAATAAATGGTTTATTGAATCTCGATCGTAGTGATACACATTTTCATGCCAAAAGTATAAGATAGTAATGATATTACCACTTAAATGTGGCACAGCCATGTAAGTCATATTGGTGTAAAACGCATGAAGAAGCTCCATGTTGATGGATCTTTGGACTCACTCGTTTTGAAAAGTTTGAGACATGCAAACCATGTCTATTGGTGTATACGCATGATGAAACTCCATGCAGATGGATCGTTTGGACTCACTTGATTTTGAATCACTTGAGATATGCAAAATATACCACATGGGCAAGATGACTAAAAAGCCTCGGTTTCAGTAAGATGGAACAAGATAGCAACTTGTTGGAAGTAACACATTTTGATGTGTGCAGTCCAATAAGTGCTGAGGCATGCAGTGAATATCGTTATGTTCTTACTTCACAGATGATTCGAGTAGATGTTGAGTATATTTACTTGATGAAACACAAGTCTGAATTATTGAATGGTTCAAGTAATTTCAGAGTGAAGTTTAAGATCTTCGTGACAAGAGGATAGAATGTCTATGATATGATCATAGAGATGAATATCTGAGTTACGAAGTTTTGGCACACAATTAAGACATTGTGCAAATTGTTTCACAATTAATACCGCACCGAACACCATAGTGTGATGGTGTGTCCAAACATCATAGTTGCACCTTATTGGATATGGTGCGTACCATGATGTCTCTTATCGAATTACCACTATCGTTCATGGGTTAGGCATTAGAGACAACCGCACTCACTTTAATAGGGCACCTCGTAATTCCGTTGAGATGACACCGTATGAACTATGGTTTAGAGAAACCTAAGCTGTCATTTCTTAAAGGTTTGGGGCTGCGACGCTTATGTGAAAAGGTTTCAGGTTGATAAGCTCGAACCCAAAGCGGATAAAATGCATCTTCATAGGACACCCAAAAACAGTTGGGTATACCTCCTAATTCAGATCCGGAAGCAATAGGGATTGTTTCTTGAATCGGGTCCTTTCTCGAGGAAAAGTTCGTCTCGAAAAGTTGAGTGGGAGGATGGTGGAGACTTGATGAGGTTATTGAACCGTCACTTCAACTAGTGTGTAGCAGGGCACGGGAAGTTGTTCCGTGGCACCTACACCAATTGAAGTAGAAGCTTATGACAGTAATCATGAAGTTTCGGATCAAGTCACTACCGAACCTCGTGGGGCGACAAGGACGCGATCGCTTCGTGAGTGGTACGGTGATCCTGTCTTGAAGGTCATGTTGCTAGACAACAATGAACCTACGAGCTATGGAGAAGCAATGGTGGGCCCAAATTCCGACAAATGGTTAGAGGCCATGAAATCCGAGATAGTATCCATATATCGTAACAAAGCATGGACTTTGGTGGACTTGCCCGATGATCGGCAAGCCATTGAGATGAATGGATCTTTAAGAAGAAGACGGACGTGGACGGTAATGTCACCGTCTATAAAGCTCGACTTGTGGCGAAAAGTTTTTCACAAGTTCAAGGAGTTGACTACGATGAGATTTTCTCATCCGTAGCGATGCTTAAGTCCGTCGGAATCATGTTAGCATAAGCTGCATTTATGAAATCTGGCAGATGGATGTCAAAATGAGTTTCCTTACCGGTTTCGTAAGGAAAGGTTGTATGTGATACAATCAGAAAGTTTTGTCGATCCTAAGGATGCTAAAAGGTATCTTGACTCCAGCAATCCTTTCTAAGGACCGGAGTAAGCATCTCGGAGTTGGAATATGCACTTTGATAGGATGATCAAAGATTTTGGGTTTATACAAAGTTCATGAGAAACTTGTATTTCCAAAGAAGTGAGTGGGAGCACTATGGAATTTCTGATAACAATATGTTGTTGACATATTGATGATCAGAAATGATGTAGAATTTCTAGAAAGCATATAGGGATGTTTGAAAAGTGTTTTTCAATAGAAAACCTGGATTAGGCTACTTGAACAATAAGCATCAAAGATCTATAAGATAGATCAAAATGTTTAATAATACTTTCAAATGAGCATGTACCTTGACATGATCTTGAAGGTGTTCAAGATGGATCACCAAAGAAGGAGTTCTTGCCTGAGATGTAAGGTATGAAGTTAAGACTTAAAGCTCGACCACGGCAGAGCAGAGAAAGGATTTAAGATCGTCCCTATGCCTTAGACATAGGCTCTACAAGATGCTATCTTTGTGTACCGCACCGGAAGTGTGCCATGCCATGAGTCGATCAAGGGTACAAGAATGATCCAGAATGGATCATTGGACAGCGGTCAAAATTGTCCTTGGAGTAAATAAGGACATGTTTCTCGATTATGGAGGTGATAAAGAGTTCGGCGTAAAGCGTTACGTCGATGCAAGCTTTAACACCTATCCGAAAGTGACTCGAGTAGCAAACCGGATAATGATAGTGGAGCAACCATTTGGAATAGCTTCAAGTGGAGCGTGGAAGCAGCATTTATAATATGACCTAGAAATTTGCAAAGCACACACGGATCTGAAAGGTTCAGACCGTTGACTAAAACCCGTTGACTAAAACCTCTCTCACAAGCAAAACATGATCAAACCTCGAACTCATTTAGTCTAAATCACATAATGATGTGAACTAGTTTACGTACACTAGTAAACTCTTTGGGTATTGGTCACATGGCGATGTGACCTATCGATGTTAATCACATGACGATGTGAACTAGATTATTGTCTCTAGTGCAAGTGGGAGACTGTTGGAAATATGCCCTAGAGGCAATAATAAATTAGTTATTATTATATTTCCTTGTTCATGATAATCGGTTATTATCCACGCTATAATTGTATTGATAGGAAACTCAAATACATGTGTGGGTACATAGACAACACCATGTCCCTAGCAAGCCTCTATTGGCTAGCTCGTTGATCAATAGATGGTTACGGTTTCCTAACCATGGACATTGGATGTCGTTGATAACGGGATCACATCATTAGGAGAATGATGTGACGGACAAGACCCAATCCTAAGCCTAGCACAGATCGTGTAGTTCGTATGCTAAAGCTTTTCTAAATGTCAAGTATCATTTCCTTAGACCATGAGATTGTGAAACTCCCGGATACCGTAGGAATACTTTGGGTGTACCAAACGTCACAACGTAATCGGGTGGCTATAAAGGTGCATTACAGGTATCTCCGAAAGTGTCTGCTGGGTTGGCACGAATCGAGATCGGGATTTGTCACTCCGTGTAAATGGAGAGGTATCCTGGGCCCACTCGGTAGGACATCATCATAATGTGCACAATGTGACCAAGGGGTTGATCATGGGATGATGTGTTACGGAACGAGTAAAGAGACTTGCCGGTAACGAGATTTAACAAGGTATCGGTATACCGACGATCGAATCTCGGCAAGTACAATACCGTTAGACAAAGGGAATTGTATACGGGATCGATTGAGTCCTTGACATCGTGGTTCATCCGATGAGATCATCGTGGAACATGTGGGAGCCAACATGGGTATCCAGATCCGCTGCCGGTTATTGACCGGAGAACGTCTCGGTCATGTCTCAAGCATGGTTCCCGAACCCGTAGGGTCTACACATAAGGTTCGATGACGCTAGGGTTATAAAGGAAGTTTGTATGTGGTTACCGAATGTTGTTCGGAGTCCCGGATGAGATCCTGGACGTCACGAGGAGTTCCGGAATGGTCCGGAGGTAAAGATTTATATATGGGAAGTCCTATTTTGGTCGCCGGAAAAGTTTCGCACTTTATCGGTATTGTACCGGGAGTGCCGAAAGGGGTCCGGGGGTCCACCGGGGGGGTCCACCTGCCCCGGGGGGCCACATAGGCTGTAGGGGGTGCGCCTTGGCCTATATGGGCCAAGGGCACCAGCCCCAAGAGGCCCATGTGCCAAGGAAACTTGGGGAGGGAAGAGTCCTCAAAGGGGAAGGCACCTCCGAGGTGCCTTGGGGAGGATGGACTCCTCCCCCCCTCTTGGCCGCACCCCTTCCTTGGAGGAAGGGGCAAGGCTGCGCCTACCCCCTCTCCCTTGCCCCTATATATAGTGGAGGGGAGGGAGGGCATCCACACCTGAGTCCAAGGCACCTCCCTCACGTGACACCTCCACCTCTCCCGCAGGTGCATGGCGAAGACCTGCAGGATTGCAACGCTCCTCCACCACCACCACGCCGTTGTGCTGCTGTTGGATGGAGTCTTCCTCAACCTCTCCGTATCTCCTTGCTGGATCAAGGCATGGGAGACGTCACCGGGCTGTACGTGTGTTGAACGCGGAGGTGCCGTCCGTTCGGCACTAGGATCTCTGGTGATTTGAATCACGACGAGTACGACTCCTTCAACCATGTTCTCATGAACGCTTCCTCTTAGCGATCTACAAGGGTATGTAGATGCACTCTCCTTCCCTCGTTGCTAGTTTCTCCATAGATAGATCTTGGTGACACGTAGGAAAATTTTGAATTTATGCTACGTTCCCCAACACTACTCCCACCGGGAGTAGGACTCCCCCCTTTCCTAGTTGGAATAGGATTCGGGAGGGGGAAAGAGGAGGGAGAGAAGGAAGGGGGGCGCCGCCCCCCTCTCCTTGTCCTATTCGAACTAGGGGGGAAAGGGGCGCGCGGCCCAGCCCTGGCCGCCTCTCCTCTTCTCCGTAAAGGCCCACTAAGGCCCATTTACCTCCCGGGGGGTTCCGGTAACCTCCCGGTACTCCGGTAAAATCCCGATTTCACCCGGAACACTTCCGATATCCAAACATAGGCTTCCAATATATCAATCTTCATGTCTCGACCATTTCGAGACTCCTCGTCATGTCCGTGATCACATCCGGACTCCGAACAACCTTCGGTATATCAAAACATATAAACTCATAATATAACTGTCATCGTAACGTTAAGCGTCCGGACCCTACGGGTTCGAGAACTATGTAGACATGACCGAGACACGTCTCCGGTCAATAACCAATAGCGTAACCTGGATGCTCATATTGGCTCCCACATATTCTACGAAGATCTTTATCGGTCAGACCGCATAACAACATACGTTGTTCCCTTTGTCATCCGTATGTTACTTGCCCGAGATTTGATCGTCGATATCTCAATACCTAGTTCAATCTCGTTACCGGCAAGTCTCTTTACTCGTACTGTAATACATCATCCCGCAACCAACTCATTAGTTGCAATGCTTGCAAGGCTTAAGTGATGTGCATTATCGAGAGGGCCGAGAGATACCTCTCCGACAATCGGAGTGACAAATCCTAATCCCGAAATATGCCAACCTAACAAGTACCTTCGGAGACACCTGTAGAGCTCCTTTATAATCACCCAGTTACGTTGTGACGTTTGGTAACACACAAAGTGTTCCTCCGGTAAACGGGAGTTGCATAATCTCATAGTCATAGGAACATGTATAAGTCATGAAGAAAGCAATAGCAACATACTAAACGATCATGTGCTAAGCTAACGGAATGGGTCATGTCAATCACATCATTCTCCTAATGATGTGATCTCGTTAATCAAATGACAACTCATGTCTATGGCTAGGAAACATAGCCATGTTTGATCAACGAGCTAGTCAAGTAGAGGCATACTAGTGACAATCTGTTTGTCTATGTATTCACACATGTATTATGTTTCCGGTTAATACAATTCTAGCATGAATAATAAACATTTATCATGATATAAGGAAATAAATAATAACTTCATTATTGCCTCTAGGGCATATTTCCTTCAGGGATGCCATCCGGGGGCCACCCCAAGATTAGATGCTTGGTTGCCCTTGAATATTACCTTGGGGTGCCTTGGGCATCCCCAAGCTTAGGCTCTTGCCACTCCTTATTCCATAGTACATCAAATCTTTACCCAAAACTTGAAAATTTCACAACACAAAACTCAACAGAAAACTCATGAGATCCATTAGTATAAGAAAATAAATAACCACTTTTCGGTACTGCTGTGAACTCATTCTTTATTTATATTGGTGTAATATCTACTGTATTCCAACCTCTCTATGGTTCATACCCCCTGATACTACCCATGGATTCATCAAAATAAGCAAACAACGCATATAAAACAGAATCTGTCAAAAACAGAACAGTCTGTAGCAATCTGGAAACTTCGAATACTTATGTAACTCCCAAAATTCTAAATAATTAGGACAACCTGGGTAATTTGTATATCAATCTTGTGTAAAATATTCAGATCAAAATCACGCTTATGTGAGTTTACTGGGCGCAAAAGTTTCTGTTTTTCAGCAAGATCAAATCAACTATCACCGTAAGCCATCCCAAAGGTCTTACTTGGCTAAAAATATAATTAAAACACCAAAACACAATTACTACAGAAGTAATAATGCGTATTCTTATGAAAACAGAAAATAAAAATGTTGGGTTGTTTTCGAACAAGCTCTTTCTTTACAGCAATCAAGACAGGCTTGAGATTTCAATGATGCTCACATGAAAGATAGCAATTGAAACACGAAGAGAGCATCATGTAGCATGTGAAAAACAAGTTTAAGTCTAACATACTTCCTATGCATAGGCATTATATAAGCAAACAAATTATCAAGACAAGAAAAAACTAGCATATGCAAAGAAGAAGAAAGAAACAATAACAATCTCAACATGACGAGAGGTAATTTAGTAACATGAAGATTTCTACAACCATATTTTACTCTCTCATAATAATTACATGTAGGATCATAATCAAATTCAACAATATAACTATCACATAAAATATTCTCTTCATTATCCACATGCATGCAAAGTTGACACTCTTCCAAAATAGTGGGATTATCATCAAATAAAGTATGACTTCTCCAAACCCACTTTTATCAAAAATTTAATAAGATTGATCATACTCCAAAGTAGTGGGATAATTATTTCCTAAAGTTGACACACTTCCAAACCTACTTTCAATATTGTTGCAAACATATTCATCATGAGGCTTAAATAAATTTTCAAGATCATAAAAAGAATTGCCCCAATCATGATCATTACAACAAGTAATGGACATAGCAAAATTAGCATCCCCAAGCTTGGGGTTTTGCATATTATTAGCACAATTGACATTAATAGAATTTATAATAACATCATTGTAATTACGCTTTTGATTCAAGGAACTATCAAGTATGGGTGCAATAGCAATAATTTCATGCTTAACATAAGGAACTGTAGCAAGTTCATCTCTATACGCATAATTAATATTGGCATCATGGCCATAAACATAGCAAGCATCATGTTCATCAAGGGAGGATATCTCAATCAAATCAAGGGAATCATAATTATCTATAGTTCATGCATATCATTATTTTCTTCCAAAGCAACAGTCATTCTCTCAATAAGTTCCTTAACATCGGCATTATGAGCATAGTTTTCATAGCAATATTTAAGTATGTCAAAAAAATTAGATTTGTAGAGATTAATATCATACTTTTTAATCAAAGAAGCAACTTCATAAGCACCCTTAAAAGCAACAAATTCTTCAATTTGTTCGATATCATAGTAACTATAAACACCCTTTTGATAAGAAGATAAGATTTCATTATCATTAAACTCACATAGGTAGGGAAGGTGTTTTTTAGTGTTCACAAGTAAAATCGTAAAGTTCACAAAGATTCCAAGCATAACATAGCAAACAATTTATTTGATTCCATAAGAGTCTCCCTTTTTTCAGACAAATGGTGACGCACAAAATGAGCATGCTCATCTAAAGATTTTCCCTCAACTAAACTAGTTGGGGTTTCAGCACGAGCACATATGGATCGAAGATGATCCAAGTAGAAAAAATTAAGTGGATCCATAAACCTTTTTGTTTCTGATTTTCAATAAACACACAATTTACCAAGCAAACAAGCAAATGAGCCAAGTAATACATAAAGGCAAACGAAAGAAAGGCGAATAAAAAGGCAAATATTTTTGTGTTTTTCTGAAAACGTTTTAGAAGTGGGGGAGAGGAAAACTAGAGGCAAATGGCAAATAATGTAAGTGCAAGAGATGAGAGTTTATGATGGGTACTTGGTAGGCTTGATGTAGAACCTCCCCGGCAACAGCGCCAGAAATTCTTCTTGCTACTTCTTGAGCTTGCGTTGGTTTTTCCCATGAAGAGGAAAGGGTGATGCAACAAAGTGGACATAAGTATTTCCCTCAGTTAAGAACCAAGATATCAATCCAGTAGGAGATACAAGCAAGTCTCCAATCTATGCACCTGCAAAAACAATCAAACAGTTGAACCCAACGCGATAAAGGTTATCAATCCGTTCACGGTCACATGCAAAGGTGAGATCTGATAGAGATAGATATAAAAGATTACTAAAACATAAAACAAAATAAAAGTAAATAAATTGCAGCAAGGTATTTTTGGGTTTTTTGGTTTACAGATCTGAAAATATATGATGGAACATAGACCCGGGGGCCATAGGTTTCACTAGAGGCTTCTCTCTTGAAGGCAAATAATACGGCGGGTGAACAAATTACTATCGAGCAATTGATAGAAAAGTGCAAAGTTATGACGATATCCAAGGCAATGATCTTGAATATAGGCATCACGTCCGTGTCAAGTAGACCGACTCCTGCTTGCATCTACTACTATTACTCCACACATCGACCGCTATCCAGCATGCATCTAGAGTATTAAGTTCATAAGAACGGAGTAACACATTAAGCAAGATGACATGATGAGGGATAAACTCAAGCAATATGATGAAAACTCCATCTTTTTACCCTTGATGGCAACAATACAATACGTGTCTCGCTACCCCTACTTTGTCACTCGGTGAAATCATGCAAGATTGAACCCAAAACTAAGCACATCTCCCATTACAAGAAGAACCAATCTAGTTAGCCAAACCAAACCGATAATTCAAAGAGAAATACAAAGATATCAAATCATGCATATAAGAATTCAGAGAAGATTCAAATAATATTCATAGATAAGCTGATCATAAATCCAAAATTCATCGGATCTCGACAAACACACTGCGAAAGAAGATTATATCGGATAGATCTCCAAGAACATCGAGGAGTACATTGTACTGAAGATCGAAGAGAGAGAAGAAGCCATCTAGCTACTACCTATGGACCCGTAGGTCTGTGATAAACTAATCACGCTTCATCGGAAGGGCAATAGAGTTGATGTAGAAGCCCCCGTGATCGAATCCCCCTCCAGCAGGGTGCCGGAAAAGGCCCCAAGATGGGATCTCACGGGAACAGAAGGTTACGGCGGCAGAAAAGTATTTTGGTGGACACTTCTGTCGGTTTGGGAATATTTCTGAATTTATAGGCCAAAGATTTGGGTTGGAGGACTCCCGTGGGGCCCACAAGCCAGGGGACGCGCCCTCTCCCTAGGGCGCACCCTGAGTGCTTGTGGATCCCTCAGGACTCCTCTAACTTCCCCTCCAAGTCCTACGTGTGTCTTCTGGAAAAATCATCGCAAAGTTTTATGCCGTTTGATATTCCTTTTCTGTAAAACTCAAAAACAAGGAAAAACAGAAACTGGCACTGGGCTCTGGGTTAGTAAGTTAGTCCCAAAAATAATATAAAATAGCATATTAATGCATATAAACATCCAAAACAGATAATATAATAGCATGGAATAATCAAAAATTGTAGATACGTTGTATACGTATCATTTAACGAGTTCAGGCCCCTGTCGGCGGAGGTAACATCCCTATGTCTCGTGTCCTGAGGATTACTTTTGATTTGATGGGTATGGTTACAAAGGTTGCTCGACCCTACCTCAAGAGGAGGAGTGCGGTTTATATAGAGTGCACTGCAGCCTCATGTCCTCCATGTCGCCAGGGTATTTAAGATCATTGATTGCATCAGTCATAGGTGTAAAGAGCCTCTACTACAACGGTTACAAGTAATGGTAGTCTTGACTCCGCCTTAAGGGCGACTTAGGATTCCTCGACCATTGCAGCTCCCACGCCGACCCTTCTCTTTAGCCTGAGTAGTGGTTGTCCAGCCAAGTGACGGGTGGTCGTCCGAGTGTTGTTGAGCTGTCCGAGTGGACTTCCTAATATATGCAGATGAATGCTAGTATGGTCCAGGGACCTACTCATGGTGGTGATGAGCCCCATGTGGTCCATATATGATGGGTCCTTGACCCTACCTGTAATAGGTGACCTCATCATTAGCCCCCGAATCGGTTGAGGTTTCGTAGGACAAATGAGTCGATCCTTTAGTTAAGTTTGCACTACTAGGGAAAAGCCTAGCAGCAGCGCGGGTTTTGGGCCTCTCAGTAGCGCGGGGACTGGCGCTACTAATAAGGCGCTACAACTAACATATAGCAGTAGCGCCTGTTGTCCCACGCTACTGCTATACATGAATAGTTGTAGCGCTCTTTAGAAAAGGGCGCTGCTGATATTATCTGCAGCGCTGTTTTGCGGTGCTACTGCTAAATTTTCCCCCCTCGCTACTACTAGTTTTATTAGTTTTTTTCCCTGCATATTTGTTTTGTATTTGAATAGGTTTATACAATAATCTTTAGCATATCATACACATACAAATGTAATCATAGCATATACATACAATTAGTCTCATCAAATCATGTCATCATCATAATCATCATCCAACACAAAGTGGTCTCTCGTCATCATCTCGAAAATAGCGATACAAGTCTCGATTACTTGCAAATACATCGTCATCCATCTAAACAATGATATACGCAAGAAGAGCTATCACTTTGAGTACATGAGTTCGTATCCCTATCTCGCATTAGCGTGAACCTAAACTAACTACTGCCTGTCGCTCGGAAACTGGAAACCGGTACACCTGGGCCTGACACTCCGGCCACTTGTCGTATATATACTCCTGGCGTAGCACTTATTCACCATCGATGATCTATGCACCTGCATCGTCACATGAGTCGATGATATGCAACATATATAGTTGAGCAATAGAAAGAGACAGACTTGGCAAAAATAGAAACAACATATCATAAGCATAAATAACAAAGTTCATCGTACCCCAAAATGCCCTAACTAGAGTGATTTTCTCTAGTCGAGGAGGAGGACGGTTTAATTACATCACAAATAAAGTTTCACCGTGCATAACTCAAAGTTTTGTCATACAGAAAGTATGGACTAAACGGACACATTGGCATATATCGACAATCACTCCAACATGTCGTTCCATCCATCCATGTCAGGGAGATAGTCCCCGAGCCTAGTGAAAGGCTTCAGGTCGAGACGCTGAGCGGCTACCCATGTTCGGATGTCTTCCCGCGACATTTGTCCTTCTTCGTAGAACATCCCTGTTTTTCCGACGACCTCCTTCATGATTATTTGGGCAAGTTCGCGCTGGATGTGATAGAACTCGGCTCGAAGTCGATGATCCTCGATATCTCCTACGTTCTTTGCCCATTGCAGAATATGGGCATCGCCGGATGTAGGTGACATGCGAAGGATCTGGTGATCCCGTCTGCATCTCCAAAGAAGTGGTGTAGGACATAGAATCCATCATTAAGAGAATCATTCGTTGTCGGATGCAGCAGAAGTCGGTCTTATGGTCAAGGCGACCCTGTCGCCCCTTCTCTTCTTGTTCCTAACCTCTCCACCCCTTGCTTGGTAGTAAAACATAGCACTGTCGAGAACATCCTTGATGTGGGTGTAATCCTTTTTGTGAATGTTCCTCGACGAGTCCATGTAAAGAGCGTGGGAGAATCAGGGTATAGGATGATGAGGACGGCGCGCCCGGCCCTGCGCAAAATAAGTACACCTCAAATTACTTAGCCTCCATCGTGCAAATGAATGATTGAAATCGAAGGAAGGATAGCAGCACGGATGACTTACACGGGATGATAAGGCACGAGAATCGCCTCCTTGTCCTTATTGGCGAGCATGAAATTGACGATGTATTCTCGCAGATACACGGTGCTCTGTGCAGACTCCCAAGAAGCCCTCGAGCAGGTAGTACGGGTCAGCGACACATATATGAGATATCTCCTCAAACCCGATGATGTATTTCATGTGCAAGGCATAAAGGCGGACAAACGTAAAATCCAGCTTCTTCACGTGAATCATGTTGAATATGTAATCGAATCGGAGGATGAACTTATCCGCGGGAAGCTGTCGACGTCGCCATTTGTCATGAACGTTAACCACGTAGAGTGGGTATCCTGGATCTGTCGAGGCGATGAGGCCTTTCTCTACCCGCAGCACATCGTCATGAAGTCTCCTTAGATCGCCGAATCTGAACCCTAGCGCTGTTGCAGGTAGGATTGGTTGACCGGGGATATGCCATTTATCTGCAACAGGGATACCTATACGGTCCTAAAGCCGAGGCTGCTGAGGCGGCTGGATCATAGAATCAACTTTTTTTCCTTTCCTCGCTCTCTTCCTAGACTTCTTTACTACCGGAAGGTCGTCCATAATACGTTGAGACGGCAATTCAGGCACCGACTCATGACGCTCAAACCCCGAGGAGGCGCCAGTATAGACATACTGTTCAGCGCCACCGTCGTCCTCATCCTCATCCATGGCGACGTCATCAGCGACTAATGGAGCCTCCTTCTTACCTCGTCCGCTATCACCCAACCCGACACCCGACACTAATTGGGTAGGTGGGGTGTTGATGTTCGTACCTTGCTGAGGCTGCGTGCTCGTGGGTGTGCTCCCGACCGCCTCCACGAAAGCGTACTCTTTGGCCACAACAGGACCCACCCATTGCAAGAATCACCAAGCCGCTGCGGTGTCTCCTCTTCATCCACCAAAGTAGTATTGAGGAGGCAAATTCTCGTGGCCGGTTCGACATCGCCACGAAAACCTTGAAGACGTTCGGGGATCGGCCGCTGTGGAACAATGGTTCCTTCGGCTCCATTATCGCCGCTTTCCCCACGCCCACCTTCCGTCGCCAATGGTGTACAATATGGTGCACGGGTTTCGTTGGCCTGCAAAGAAAAGTCTGCGACGTGAGACATCCGGAAGGCAACGAAAACGGAGATTATACATTTATATTGAAGGGGCCGTGTGATGAGATAGCGTGAGGGCGTCGAGCTCAGCCAAAGACGAAGCACCGCCGAGCACATCCGATGCGGGAGCCGGTGCAGGAGCAGGTGCGGGAGCCGGTGCGGTAGCAAGTGCTCCCAAGAAGTCAGCAAGGGGAAAGTCCTCTGCATTTTTTTTCTGGATTTTGCCTTGTCCAAGTGAAAACGCCCGTCACCAAGGAAGTAGACAAATCGGCAACCACCTGTTTTGCGGCAGCTATCGCTATGCGATCGTTCGAGATGATTTCTTCTCAACCGCAATCTCAACCTTCTTGTCGATGTTTTCTTCAGTTAACCTCCGTCTTTCCTTTCTCTCCTCCGTGGTCTCACGGTAGTACTTCTTCCATGTGGCGCCGTCTCCGACACCGTGCACGCGTCCATACGACGGTTGAGTATCCACCGGTTGTCGTTTCGATATGTTCAACGCCCGGTTGAATGGAGTGTCCCACTTGGGCCTCGCCAATGCCTCAGACGGCGAGTCGCTTTTGGCCGCAATCCGGTGCTGCTCTCTCTGCAAAAGGCACAAGGATTGTTTACAAATATGACTAATGTGTGCAGTCGAATTGATCAGAAACTAAAATTACCAGCAGTCTCATGAACTCCGTAATAACCGGTGTTCTCTCAGAACCTTCTTCACTGGGTCCCAACGGTGCCGGGCCCTCGGGGCGCCACGCTCTGCGGACGGTGAAATCCGCCAAGGGTCCGATGCCCAGACTCGCGGCTTCCGCGTCCTCCTTGGCCCATTTGGACCTCTTTCCGCTGTAACCACGGCTTCTGCGGTGGTGGCTCCCAATGTTCCTCTCTTGAAGCCCCTTCATGTACTTAGACTTTTTTTTGGCAGCTTCGGCCTCGAAAGCCTCCTTGAATATTTGAAACTGCTCTTCCGTGATTTTCGGATTATCCTTTACAATCTCGGAGTAGGGTTCCTTCTTGTCGATGATCCTTTCTTTCACTTGAGTTTTCCAGGCGGCCAACGCGTCGCTAAACTTGGTCATGGCGTGTTTGTTTATCTTCTTCATTGTCGGGTCCTCATCTGGATCTTCATAATCCTTCTCATTCCGGCCTGGGAACAAGAATATCTGGTAAAACTTCTTTATGAGGGAGCTCCTCATATTTTCTATCTTCTGTAGTTTCTCATCGTTGATGGTGGCGGTTGTCCGTACGATGCAGCCTATTTGATTGCCTTAGCATCGACGCGCTTCCTCGGGCGCCTTTGGCTCAAAAATGCCATCGTACACCTCCGTGACCACCAGTCTAGTAGTCCTGAGTTTGTTAGGAAGCCGTTGCCTCTTTGCTTTCGGTTCTACACCGGCTCCGCTCCCCGAGGCAGCACCGGTCTCAGTCTCAGCCCCGGTCTCAGTATCAGCACCGGTCTGCGTGTCGGTCTCAGTCCCCGATGCCACCGGTGGGCCCAGCAACAACATCGGTTGATCGTCGGTAAGGCTAAAAAATTTGTCTGCCGCCCGTTAGACGTCATCGCAATCACCAGAACCCTGTCCTTCATCGTTGCTAGCCATGTTTCCTATGATTAAATCTAGTCAATTAATTCTAGACCTAATAAAATTAATAATGACATAAAAAAGGCCTATTGTTTTGCAGGAATGTTGACTCCTTCCTGGTGCGGCAAATCCCGGGCACTCGATATGTCCTAGTTTGTAGCACAAGTCATGCCAAAATTCATGGAAAATTTCGGCATGACCTTTGCTAAAAAGTGGACAAATCGAGAACCTGAAATTTGCCGGAACAGAAATGAATCAACATTCCGGCAAAACATAGGCCACTCAAAGATCATTCCCTGGAAACAATGTTCAAATATCCCTTTTCGACACCGCAACACATGTCCAAATATACACGAGCAACCACATGTCAAAATTTCACAAGCTAATTCAAAAACAAATCATAGAAGAAAATTCATTTAACTACTAATAGAACAAAATTCAGTTAACTTTAGTGCTCTATAATGATGAAAGGAAAAAAAATTCATTTAACTACTAATTTTATTCATTTAGGTCATTCATTTAACATCACCTAATTAACCTACTGTACCACTACTACTAGCAGCACTACTAACCTAATTAACCTAGCAAAACTCTAGTGCCCTAACTGAAAAACATCTAATTAACATCTACTAGTACCACTATTGCCCTAACCTAATTAACATCTACTAGTATCACTATATACTAAACAAGCAGCATCTACCCTAATTAAACCCTACTTCCCTAACTAACTTTTGTTGTAAACCAAATTTTTTGCTCTAAACTAATTTTTCCTCTAACATCTACTACTTAACATCCTTTGCTCTAAACTAAATTTTTTTCTATAAACAAACTTTTGCTCTACTAATTTTTTCTCTAAAATGCAGAGAGAGAGGAGTGGGGGAGGTGGGGACTTACAGAGAGGGAGAGACGGTGGAGGGCGGTTCTCGGTGACGGAGGCAGGCGGAGAGGGCGGGCCCGGGCACGGGCAACGGCGGTCCGGGGTGGGCTCGGGCGGCGGTGAGGTGGAGGGCGCCGACGGTGACGTCGAGGGCGGCCTCGGGCGGCGGCGGTGAGGCTGAGGGCGGCCTCGGGCGGCGGCGGTGAGGATGACAGCGGCCTCGGGGGGAGACGGTGAGGTTGCGGGCGTCCACGCCGGCAGGAGACGGCGGCGAAGTGGGGCGACGGCGAATTGGGGAGACGGCGGCGAGGGCGAGGGATTTGGGGAAGAAGTGTGGTGGCCGGGGGGCGGGGGGGAAACCGCTGTTTAAGTGAAACGTAACGGTAGCGCGTTTCCGAAAACGCGCTATAGCTAAGTTAGCTACAGCGCGTTTCCTGAAACCCGCTACTGCTATTCCTTTCTCCTTTTTTCCCTTTTTTCTTTTATTTTTCTTTACATTTTTTTCCTTTCTCCTTTTTCTATTTCTTTCATTTTCATTTACTTTTCTACTTGTTTTTCACTTTATTTCATTTCCGTTAGCAGTAGCGCCTTACACGTAAGTGCGCTTCTGTTAAGGAGAGTAGCATAAGCAGGCCAAGAGTAATGCGTTCTTTCGCTAGGTTGGGCTAGCCATGTGCACCCAGTTCAAACATAGCAGCAGCGCTTTTCGCTAGTACGTGCTACTGCTAAAGTCATAGAAGTAGCGCGGTTTATTTACGCGCGCTGCTACTAAGTAGCAGTAGCGTTTGATTTTGTACAGCGCTACTGGTAACATTCTGTGTATAAGGTTTTCCCTAGTAGTGTTGAGTGCTGCTGGGGCAATTAGAATACGTTTCCGAGTCGTGGTTCGTTGTTCCTTGGACGGAAACACAATGTATTCTGGACTACAAGTTTACCCAAAAGACCGGGTGCTATTGATCGCCGAGAAAAACCCGGCGGCATTCATTTGTCTCTTGGAGGAGATAGACTTGGGGCTCGAGTGATGGCATGCCATTATAACTCATGTGGTGACGCGGACGCATGGCCTGGCTCTCCAGAGAGGTGCCCCTCCTTATCCCAGGGGAATGCCAACGCAGGCCTTCTACGAGTCCAGGTCTATGAGTCATGCGCCTTGCAGCCTACTTAATGGGCCAAGTCAATCCGCGGACGGGCGTCAAGCTCGCCTCATAGCAATCCTGAGGAAGACTTCAGTCGGGTGTTTAACGTGGCCGAGTGCACGGATCCCCATGGAGGGTGGTCAGTCGGACTGACATGCATCCTTTAGGAAAGGAATCATGGGTAATCAATCGGATTTATTTTTCCTGATAAATCTTGGGATTTGAATTTGTGTGCGCACGCGCAGAAGCGGTAACGTCGAGCGTTAGTGTGGAAAGAGGGGGCGTGGCTCCTTGATTTTCGCGCGCTAAATCCTCCATGTGCCACAGTTTCCCTGGGTAACGCTACGTTGTGTGCACCGTTGATCCAGAGATCAGCGGAGGGAGATCCGGTGCATGATTTTGTCAGAGATATAAAAGGATTTGGGGGGTTGAGGCCAAGGCTCCAGTTCCCCTTTCTTCCCTCTCGACGCCTCTAATACGTCTCCAACGTATCTATAATTTTTTCTTGTTCCATGCTATTATATTATCATTCTTGGATGTTTTACAATCATTTATAGCAACTTTATATCATTTTTTGGGACTAACCTATTGACATAGTGCCCAGTGCCAGTTGCAGATTTTTGCTTGTTTTTTACTTCGCAGAAAATCAGTACCAAACGGAGTCCAAACGCAGCGAAACTTTTTGGAGAATTTTTTTGGACCAGAAGGCACCTGTTGGGCCAAAGAAGTACCAGAGGGGGGCTCCGAGGGGAGCACAACCCATCTGGGCGCGCCTGGGGGCCCAGGCACGCCCTGGTGGGTTGTGCCCACCTCGGCCGCCTCCTGCACCGTATATTTGTTCTATAAATACCGCAAAAATCCAAAAACCGGAGTCGACGAAACACAATTCCAGCTGCCACAAGTTCCAGAACCACCAGATCCAATCTAGACACCATCAGGAAGGGGTTCATCATCCTCATTGGTGCCTCTCCGATGATGCGTGAGTAGTTCATTGTAGACCTACAGGTCCGTAGGCAGTGGCTAGATAGCTTCCTCTTTGTCTCTTTTGATTCTCCATACAATGGTCTCTTGGAGATCTATTTGATGTAACACTTTTTGTGGTGTGTTTGTTGGCATCCGATGAACTTTGAGTTTATGATCAGATCTATTTATCGATGAAAGTTATTTGAGTTTCTTTGATCTCTTATATGCATGATTACTTATAGCCTCGTATTTCTTCTTCGAATCTTTGGTTTAGTTAGGCCAACTAGATCGATTTTTCTTGCCATGGGAAGAGGTGCTTTGTGATGAGTTCGGTCGTGCGGTGTTCTTTCCCAGTGACAGAAGGGGCAGCAAGACACGTATTAATCATTGCCATTAAGGATAACAAGATGGGGTCTATTCCTACATGAATAGATCTTGTCTACATCATCTCATCGTTCTTATTGCATTACTCTGTTTCTCCATGAACTTAATACACTAGATGCATGCTGGATAGCAGTCGATGTGTGGAATAGTAGTAGATGCAGGCAGGAGTCGGTCTACTAATCTTGGACGTGATGCCCATATAATGATCATTGCCTCGATATCGTCATAATTTTTTGAGGTTCTATCAGTTGCTCAACAATAATTTGTTTACCCACCGTATGCTATTTTCTCGAGAGAAGCCACTAGTGAAATCTACGGCCCCGGGTCTATTTTCTCATCATATACTTTCAGGTCTATATTGCTATTTGCCTTTTTATTTATTTCCATCTTTTATTTTCATATCTATATTACCAAAACCCCAAAAATACCTCGCTGAATTTTATTTGCCTTTATTTTATTTGCATCTACCAATCTGTCACTTTACAAATATTTTACCCGAGAGGGATTGACAACCACTCTTTTGCGTCAGGTTGCAAGTATTTGTTCTTTGTGTGCAGGTGCCATTTACATAGTGTTTCTTGGTTCTCCTATTGGTTTGATAACCTTGGTTTCATAACTGAAGGAAATACCTACCGAAGTTGTGTTGCATCATCCCTTCCTCTTTGGGGAAATATCAGCGTAGTTCAAGCGACATCAAAAGGAATTTCTGGCGCCGTTGACGGGGAGACATCATCAACATCTATCAGGTTCCTAATCACAAATGTCATCTCCTTGCAATTTAAATTATTTGCCATTTGGCTCTCATTTTCATCTCCCCCACTTCACAACAATTTTCCCTTTTTATTTGCCTTCTTTTTCGTTTGCCCTCTTGTTCGTTGCTATCTTTGCTTGTGTGCCATGTGTCTTCTATTTGCTTGCATATTTGCTTGCTAAAAAATCTATTAATATGGATCCTCATCCACTTGCTAATCTTTTCAAAACATCCAATTATGATGAACCAATTTCTAGTGAGTTGAGTGCACTTGTTATCTCTATGAAGTTTTGCTTGATGATCTTGAATCTAAAAATTGTGATGACGTGCTAAAAGAGGAAATTTATGAAGTGATTCACGATAGCTCCTTGAATGAAAAGCATGATTTCAATGGTGTTATTATAAATTCTATTAATGTCAATTGTGCTAATAATATTCAAAACCCCAAGCTTGGGGATGCCAATTTTGATATGTCCACTACTTATTGCAATGATCATGATTGGGGTGATTCTTCTTATGATCTTGAAAATTTATTTAATCCTCATGATGAATATATTTGCAATAATATTGAAAGTGGTTTTGGAAGAGCATCAACTTTAGGTAAAAATAATCCCACACATTTGGAGAGTGTTCAAACTTATGAAATTTTTGATAAAGGTCGGTTTGGAGAGGTCATGGCTTTAGTTGCTATTAATCCCACTATCTTGGAAGATTGTAAAACTTTTATGCATATGGATCATGAAGAGAAAATTTTATGTGATAGCTATATTGTTGAATTTGAGTATCATCCTACATATAATTATAATGAGAGAGGGAAATATGGTTGTAGAAATTTTCATGTTACTAAATTACCTCTCGTTATGTTGAGATTGCTATTGTTTCTTTCTTCTTCCTAGCATATGCTCGTTTTTGCTTGTATTGATAATTCGTTTGCTTATAAAATTGTTATTCCTAGGAAGTATGTTAGACTTAAATATGTTTGTCACATGTTTTATGATGCTCTCTATGTGCTTCAATTATTATCTTTCATGTGAGCATCATTGAAATCTTTATGCCTAGCTAGGGGCATAAAACGACAACGCTTGTTGGGAGGCAACCCAATGAATAAAATTTATTTTTGCCTTTTTATTTCTGTTCTTGAGTGTTTGCACAATTATTCTACTATTATTATTGTGTTTTTAAGTTTTAATTAGTTTTTGTGCCAAGCTAAGCCTTTGAGTTCATATTGGGTGATAGTTGATTCGATCTTGTTGAAAAACAGAAAATTTTGCGCTGAGTAAAATAATTTTCGTAAATCACAGAAATGTGCTTTTGCTCTGAATTTTTTACACAAGATTGATATACAAGTTTCCTACGTTGTCCTAAATTTTCGGAAGTTTAGGAGTTACAGAATTATACGAAGTTTTCAGATTTCTACAGACTGTTCTATTTTTGACAAATTCTTTTTTCTTTGTGTTGTATGCTTATGTTGATGAATCTACGGACTTTATCGGGGGGGGGGTATAAGCCGTAATAAAATTGGAATACAGTAGATATAATGCAAAAATAAAATATGAATGGGTTTGCAATAGTAATTAGATTAGTGATTTGCTTTGTTATACTAATGGATCTCATGAAGGTTTTGTTAAGTTTTCTGTGATTGAAGTTTTCAAGTTTTGGGTGAGATCACGATGGATGAAGGAATAAGGAGAAGAAAGAGCCTAAGCTTGGGGATGCCCCATGGCACCCCAAGATAATATTCAAGGATGAACAAGCAACTAAGCTTGGGGATGCCCCGCGTGGCATCCCATCTTTCTTCTAACGACCATCGGTATTTTACTTGGAGCTATATTTTTATTCATCACATATCATGAGTTTTTCTTAGAGCGCCTTGTACTATATGAGTCTTTGCTTGTTTTAGTTTTTTGTCACAAGTATCCTTGCTGGACACACCTATTTGAGAGAGCCAAAATTATGCTATGATTCGTTAGAATTGCTCTTTATGCTTCACTTCAAAAAAATTGAGCTATGGAATTGCTCTAGTGCTTCACTTGTACCTTTTTGTGCACGGTGTGCTTTAATAATTTTGAAGAAATGCTCTCATGCTTCACTTAGATTTATTTGAGAGTTAGTATTTTTGAAGAAATTCTCTCATGCTTCACATATATTATTTTGAGAGATGAAAATCTTTATGCTCAGGTTCTTCACTTAAATTTGTTTGAGCTTGTCAAAAAGCAATTGCAACATATGAAACTAGTCCAAAGTGATAGATATTCAAGAGGGATATTATAAAAACTTTCATGAAAATCATTGGACAAAATAAACTTGATTCTTTGTAATAGTTTTGCGATATGATGATAGTGATATGTGAGTCATGTTGGTGAGTAATTGTGCTTTAGTAAGAATATTGGTGGTAAGGTTTGTGGTTCCCTATGCAAGCACGAAAGTCAATAGTTATGCAATGAAATTACATCCTACTTGTGGTGCATTATTCGGTGTTAGTTATGCTCAATGCTCGCTTATGTTATTTTTCATTTCTTGCTTGGATGCTTCTCAATCTTTTTGCTAGCCTTCACTTGTACTAAGTAGGAATATTACTTGTGCATCAAAATCCATAAACCCAGTTTTGCCATATGAGTCCACCATACCTACCTATATCAGGTGTTTCCATGCCGCTCTTAGCAAATTTGTATGTGCCATCTCTAATTTTCAAAATAAATTTCCTTTTTGTGTGCTCGTACCGCTCATGAAACGGTAGGGGGTGGCTGATATTTTTCCATGCTAGATGTGTTATTCTCAAGATGAGTGTTTATTCACTTGTCATTGCACGAGAGTACGACAAAGGTATTAGGGATGCCTAGTGCCGAAATGAAAAATGAGTTTACTTTATGTTGTCAAATAATATGTTCCTTGGAAAGTGTTGGTATGGATGGCACCCATGGATACGGCTAGCCGTGGAATGTGAAAGTATGGTGGAAAAAGGAATAAACTTTATTTTCTGTTTGGGAACCGCCTATGATATATCTAGCATGGAAAGTATGGGAACTACTCAATCGTTTCCGTTGACAGGAAAGGCATGCCACCCAAAATGTTTTATCTCTATTTTTTCGCTTTGAGCTCTGGCACCTCTGAAAGCCCTACTTCTCTCTGCGAAGGGCCTTTTTATTTACTTTATGCAATTTTTATTTTTTATTGAGTGTCCATCTACTCTTATAAAGCACCAACTAAGGGGCACTGTGATCATACTTGAGCATTGGGTCTAGCTAATATGCGAGTGTGTTTCATGAGATCAATGATTGAGCATAATGGGCTAGGGATAGCTTGCTTTAGTATTGATATTTTGAAAGACATGGTTGCTTGTTGATTAACTTGAGTATTGAAATCCTCATGTCAAAACTAGACTATTGCTTCGAATCATATAAAAGTCCAAATGTCCATGCTACAAAAGAAAAGAATATGTGATGAACATGTTAGGCAACATTCCACATCAAAAATATTGTTTTATCATTTACCTACTCGAGGACGAGTAGGAATTAAGCTTCGGGATGCTGATACGTCTCCAACGTATCTATAATTTTTGCTTGTTCCATGTTGTTTTATTATTATTCTTGGATGTTTTACAATCATTTTATAGAAACTTTATATCATTTTTGTGTCTAACCTATTGACATAGTGCCCAGTGCCAGTTGCTGATTTTCGCTTGTTTTGTTACTTCGCAGAAAATCAATAACAAACGGAGTCCAAACGCAGAAAAACTTTTTGGAAAAAAATTCTCGACCAGAAGATACCTGTTGGCCCAAAGAAGTACCAGAGGGGGGCTTCGAGGAGAGCACAACCCACCTGGGCACGCTTGGGGGCCCAGGCGCGCCCTGGTGGGTTGTGCCCACCTCAGCCGCCTCTCGCACCGCCTCTTTGCTCTATAAATACCCCAAAAATCCAAAAACCTAGGGGAGTCGACGAAACGCAATTCCAGCCGCCGCAAGTTCCAGAACCACCAGATCCAATCTGGACACCATCACGGAGGGGTTCATCATCCTCATTGGTGCCTCTTCTATGATGTGTGAGTAGTTCATTGTAGACCTACGGGTCCGTAGGAAGTAGCTAGATGGCTTCCTCTCTCTCTTTTGATTCTCAATACAATGGTCTCTTGGAGATCTATTTGCTGTAACTCTTTTGCGGTGTGTTTGTTGGGATCCGATGAACTTTGAGTTTATGATCAGATCTATTTATCGATGAAAGTTATTTGAGTTTCTTTGATCTCTTATATGCATGATTACTTATAGCCTCTTATTTCTTCTTCAAATCTTTGGTTTAGTTAGGCCAACTAGATCGATTTTTATTGCCATGTGAAGAGGTGCTTTGTGATGGGTTCAGTCGTGCGGTGTTCTTTCTGGATGACAGAAGGGGCAGCAAGACACATATTGATCTTTGCCATTAAGGATAACAAGATGGGGTCTATTCCTACGTCAATAGATCTTGTCTACATCATGTCATCGTTCTTATTGCATTACCCCATTTCTGCATGAACTTAATGTTGGGGAACGTAGTAATTTCAAAAAAATTCCTACGCACACACAGGATCATAGTGATGCATAGCAACGAGAGGGGAGAGTGTGTCCACGTACCCTCGTAGACCGAAAGCGGAAGCATTAGCACAACACGGTTGATGTAGTCGTACGTCTTTACGATCCGACCGATCAAGTATCGAACGCACGGCACCTCCGAGTTCAGCACACGTTCAACTCGATGACGTCCCTCGAACTCCGATCCAGCCGAGCTTTGAGGGAGAGTTCCGTCAACACGACGGCGTGGTGACGATGATGATGTTCTACCAACGCAGGGCTTCGCCTAAACACCGCTACGATATGACCGAGGTGGATTATGGTGGAGGGGGGCACCGCACACGGCTAAGAGATCCAAGGGATCAATTGTTGTTTCTTGAGGAGGTGCCTCCCTCCCCGTATATAAAGGAGTGGAGGAGGGGGTCGGCCACCCTTGCGCGCCCCATGAGGAATCCTACTCCCACCGGGAGTAGGACTCCCCCCCTTCCATGTTGGAGTAGGAGAGGAGAGGGAAGGAGAGAGAGGGGGAAAGGAAAGGGGGGGGCGCCGCACCCCCTCCTTGTCCAATTCGGAATTGGGGGGGAGGGGCGCGCAGCTACCCCTTGGCTTCCTCTCCTCTTCTACCACTTGGGCCCATGAAGCCCAATAACCTCCGGGGGGTTCCGGTAACCCCCTAGTACTCTGGTATATATCCGATAACCCCCGGAACCATTCCGATGTCCGAATATAGTCATCCAATATATCAGTCTTCATGTCTCGACCATTTCGAGACTCCCCGTCATGTCCGTGATCACATCCGGGACTCTGAACTACCTTCAGTACATCAAAACACATAAAATCATAATATAACCATCATCGAACTTTAAGCGTGCGGACCCTACGGGTTCGAGAACTATGTAGACATGACCGAGACACGTCTCCGGTCAATAACCAATAGCAGAACCTGGATGCTGATATTGGCTCCCACATATTCTACGAAGATCTTTATCGGTCAAACTGTATAACAACATACGTTGTTCCCTTTGTCATCGGTATGTTACTTGCCCGAGATTCGATCATCGGTATCTCAATACCTAGTTCAATATCGTTACCGGCAAGTCTCTTTACTCGTTCCGTAATACATCATCCCACGACTAACTCATTAGTTGCAATGCTTGCAAGGCTTAAGTGATGTGCATTACCGAGTGGGCCCAGAGATACCTCTCCGACAATCGGAGTGACAAATCCTAATCTCGAAATATGCCAACCCAACAAGTACCTTCGGAGACACCTGTAGAGCACCTTTATAATCATCAAGTTACGTTGTGAAGTTTGGTAGCACACAAAGTGTTCCTCCAGTAAACGGGAGTTGCATAAGCTCATAGTCGTAGGAACATGTATAAGTCATGAAGAAAGCAATAGCAACATACTAAACGATCAAGTGCTAAGCTAACGGAATGGGTCAAGTCAATCACATCATTCTCCTAATGATGTGATCCCGTTAATCAAATGACAACTCTTTGTCTATGGCTAGGAAACATAACCATCTTTGATTAACGAGCTAGTCAAGTAGAGGCATACTAGTGACACTCTGTTTGTCTATGTATTCACACATGTATCATGTTTCCGTTAATACAATTCTAGCATGAATAATAAACATTTATCATGATATAAGGAAATAAATAATAACTTTATTATTGCCTCTAGGGCATATTTCCTTCACTTAATACATAGATGCATGCTGGATAGCGGTCGATGTGCGGAGTAATAGTAGTAGATGCAGGCAGGAGTCGGTCTACTAATCTTGAATGTGATGCCTATATAATGATCATTGCCTGGATATTGTCATAATTATTTGAGGATCTATCAATTACCCAACAGTAATTTGTTAACCCACCATATGCTATTTTCTCGAGAGAAGCCACTAGTGAAATCTAAGGCCCCCGGGTCTATTTTCTCATCATATATTTTCAGATCTGTATTGCTACTTGCCTTTTTATTTATTTGCATCTCTTATTTTCAGATCTATATTACCAAAACCCCAAAAATACCTCGTTGAATTTTATTTGCCTTTATTTTATTTGCATCTACCAATCTATCACTTTACCAATCTTTTAACCGAGAGGGATTAACAACCCCTCTTTTACGTCGGGTTGCAACTATTTGTTCTTTCTGTGCAGGTACCGTTTACATAGTGTCGCTTGGTTCTCCTACTGGTTCAATAACCTTGGTCTCATACCTAAGGGAAATACCTACCGAAGTTGTGTCGCATCATCCCTTCCTCCTTGGGGAAACACCGAGGTAGTTCAAGCGACATAAGCCTTCGCTTATCCTCCTCTTTCGAGCATGTCAGACGGCTACAACCATGGCAAAGGACTTAACGGCCAAGGGGGAGAAGGAGAAATAAGGCCGGTAATGCTTCTTCCTCATCCTCCGGCGCGGTGGCTAGGGGCGCATCCGGGGATTGGATTCCCCTGCGCGTCCCGGCCAGGCGATTGGAGGAGCTTGCCGCGGAGGGGTTCATTCCTTAGGACGGATGGCATCGCCCGGTGGCGGGGGAGGTCGAGCCGGTGCCCTAGGAGGACGAATGCGTTCTTCTGGTCACGCACATCGTGAGAGGTTTCTCGATGCCCCCTCACCCTTTCTTTCGAGCATTTATTGATTATTTCGGCGCGTAGCTCCACCATCTTCCCCCCAATGCCATCATCTACCTCTCAGCTTTTGTTTCGCTCTGTGAGAATTTCCTCAGTTGTCATCCCTATTTGGGGCTCTTCACACACATCTTCACTTGTCGGTCGATGACCGGCAAGAAAGATTCGCCGACTCCTAGAAGACCCACGTCACCTAGTTGTGCGGGGGCTTGGGCATTGATACGTCTCCAACGCATCTATAATTTTTTATTGCTCCATGCTATATTATCTACTGTTTTGGACATTATTGGGCTTTATTATCCACTTTTATATTATTTTTGGGACTAACCTATTAACCGGAGGCCCAATCCAGAATTGTTGTTTTTTGCCTATTTCAGAGTTCTGCAGAAAAGGAATATCAAACGGAGTCCAAACGGAATGAAACCTTCGGGAACGTGATTTTCTCACCGAACATGATCCAGGAGAATTGGACCCTACGTCAAGGAACCTTCTAGGAGGCCACGAGGTAGGGGGGCGCGCCCTCCCCCCTCCCCCCAGGCGCGCCCTCCACCCTAGTGGGCCCCACGTTGCTCCATCGACATACTCCTTCCTCCTATATATACCTACGTACCCCCAAACGATCAGATACAAAGCCAAAAAACTAATTCCACCGCCGCAACCTTCTATACCCACGAGATCCCATCTTGGGGCCTGTTCTGGAGCTCCGCCGGAGAGGGAATCCATCATGGAGGGCTACTACATCAACACCATAGCCTCTCCGATGAAGTGTGAGTAGTTTACCTCAGACCTTCGGGTCCATAGTTAGTAGCTAGATGGCTTCGTCTCTCTTTTTGGATCTCAATACAATGTTCTCCCCCTCTCTCATGGAGATCTATTCGATGTAATCTTCTTTTTACGGTGTGTTTGTTGAGACCGATGAATTGTGGGTTTATGATCAAGATTATCTATGAACAATATTTGAATCTTCTCTAAATTCTTTTATGTATGATTGGTTATCTTTGCAAGTCTATTTGCATTATCAGTTTGGTTTGGCCTACTAGATTGATCTTTCTTGCAATGGGATAAGTGCTTAGCTTTGGGTTCAATCTTGCGGTGTCCTTTCCCAAAGGTGAGGGGCAGCAAGGCACGTATTGTATTGTTGCCATCGAGGATAACAAGATGGGGTTTTTATCATATTGCATGAATTTATCCCTCTACATCGTGTCATCTTGCTTAAGACGTTACTCTGTTTTCATGAACTTCATACTCTAGATGCATGTTGGATAGCGGTCGATGAGTGGAGTAATAGTAGTAGATGCAAAAGTGTGAGTCGGTCTACTTGTCTCGGACGTGATGCCTATATACATGATCATACCTAGATATTCTCATAACTATGCTCAATTCTCATCAATTGCTCAACAGTAATTCGTTCACCCACCGTAAAATACTTATGCTCTTGAGAGAAGCCACTAGTGAAACCTATGGCCCCCGGGTGTATCTTGATCATATTAATCTTCCAACACTTAGTTATTTCCTTTCCTTTTATTTTACTTTGCATCTTTATCACAAATATACCAAAAATATTATCTTATCATATCTATCAGATCTCACTCTCCTAAGTGACCGTGAAGGGATTGACAACCCCTTATCGCGTTGGTTGCGAGGATTTATTTGTATTGTGCAGGTGCGAGGGACTCGCACGTAGCCTCCTACTAGATTGATACCTTGGTTCTCAAAAACTGAGGGAAATACTTACGCTACTGTGCTGCATCACCCTTTCCCCTTCCAGGAAAAACCAACGCAGTCCTCAAGAGGTAGCAAGAAGGATTTCTGGGCGCCGTTGTCGGGGAGTCTACGCAAAACTCAACATACCAAGTACCCATCACAATCCCTTATCTCCCGCATTACATTATTTTCCATTTGCCTCTCGTTCTCCTCTCCCCCACTTCACCCTTGCCTTTTTATTCGCCCTCTCTTTTTCTGTTCGCCTCTTTTTCGCTTGATTTTTTCTTGCTCGTGTGTTGGATTGCTTGCTTGTCACGATGGCTCAAGATAATACCAAATTATGTGACTTTACGAATACCAACAATAATGATTTCCTTAGCACTCCGATTGCTCCTCTTACCAATACTGAATCTTGTGAAATCAATGCTGTTTTGTTGAATCTTGTCATGAAAGATCAATTCGCCGGCCTTCCTAGTGAAGATGCCGCTACTCATCTAAATAGCTTCATTGATTTGTGTGATATGCAAAAGAAGAAAGATGTTGATAATGATATTGTTAAAATGAAGCTATTTCCTTTTTCGCTTAGAGATCGTGCTAAAGCTTGGTTTTCGTCTTTGCCTAAAAATAGTATTGTTTCTTAGAACAAGTGCAAAGATGCTTTTATCTCTAAGTATTTTCCTCCCGCTAAGATCATCTCCCTTAGAAACGATATTATGAATTTTAAGCAACTTGACCATGAACATGTTGCACAAGCTTGGGAGAGGATGAAATTAATGATACGTAATTGCCCTACTCATGGTTTGAATTTGTGGATGATTATACAAAACTTTTATGCCGGATTGAATTTTGCTTCTAGAAATCTTTTAGATTCGGCCGCGGGAGGCACTTTTTTAGAAATCACTTTAGGAGAAGCTACTAAACTCCTAGATAATGTTATGGTTCATTATTATCAATGGCACACTGAAAGATCTACTAATAAAAAAGTGCATGCGATAGAAGAAATTAATGTTTTGAGTGTAAAGATGGATGAACTTATGAAATTATTTGCTACTAAGAGTGTTTCTTCTGATCCTAATGATATGCCTTGTCTACTTTGATTGAGAATAATAATGAATCTATGGATGTGAATTTTGTTGGTAGGAATAATTTTGGTAACAACGCGTATAGAGGAAACTTTAATCCTAGGCCTTATCCTAGTAATTCCTCTAATAACTATGGAAATTCCTACAACAATTCTTTTGGAACTTTTAATAAGATGCCCTCTGAATTTGAGACTAGTGTTAAAGAGTTTATGAATTTGCAAAAGAATTTCAATGCTTTGCTTGAAGAAAAATTGATTAAAGTTGATGAATTGGCTAGGAACGTTGATAGAATTTCTCTTGATGTTGATTCTTTAAAGCTTAGATCTATTCCTCCTAAGCATGATATCAATGAGTGTCTCAAAGCCATGAGAATTTCCATTGATGAGTGCAAAGAAATAACCGCTAGGATGCGCGCTAAGAAAGATTGTTTTATAAAAAGCGTGTTCTTCAAATTTCTATGAAAATAAAGATGAAGATCTAAAAGTTATTGATGTGTCCCCTATTAAATCTTTGTTTTGCAATATGAATCTTGATAATGATGGGACTGGATATGATCCACCTTTACCTAGAAGGCGTTCCAAAAATTCGGAGTTTTTAGATCTTGATGCTAAAATTGATAAAAGTGGGATTGAAGAAATCAAAACCCTAGATGTTGCTAAACCCAATATTTTGGATTTCAAGGAATTTAATTATGAAAGTTGCTCTTTGATTGATTGTATTTCCTTGTTGCAATCCGTGCTAAATTCTCCTCATGCTTATAGTCAAAATAACGCGTTTACTAAACAAATCGTTGATGCCTTGATGCAATCTCATGAAGAAAAGCTTGAGTTGGAAGTTTCTATCCCTAGAAAACTTTATGATGAGTTGGAACCAACTATTAAAATTAAGATTAAGGATCATGAGTTTTATGCTTTATGTGATTTGGGCTCCACTATTCCCAAAACTTTGTGTGATTTGCTAGATTTCCGTGATTTTCATGATTGCTCTTTAAACTTGCACCTTGCTGATTCCACTATTAAGAAACCTATGGGAAGAATTAATTATGTTCTTATTGTTGCAAATATGAACTATGTGCCCGTAGATTTTATTGTTCTTGATATAGATTGCAATCATTCATGTCCTATTATTCTTGGTAGACCTTTCCTTAGAACGATTGGTGCAATTATTGATCTGAAGGAAGGGAATATTAGATTCCAATTTACATTAAAGAAAGGCATGGAACACTTCCCTAGAAATAAAATAAAATTACCATATGAATCTATCATGAGAGCCACTTACGGATTTCCTACCAAAGGTGGCAATACCAAGATCTATCCTCGCTTTTATGCCTAGCTAGGGGCGTTAAACGATAGCGATTGTTGGGAGGCAACCCAATTTTATTTTTAGTTTTTGTTTTTTGCTTCTGTTTATTAATAAATTTTGGTTCTAGCCTCTGGTTAGATGTGTTTCTATGTTTTAATTAGTGTTTGTGCCAAGTTAAACCTATAGGATCTTCTTGGATGATAGTTATTTGATCTTGCAGAAATTTCCAGAAACTTTCTGATCACGAAAACTATTGTTAAAAATCATCATAACGTGATAAAATAGTGATTCCAATTGCTGCTGATCAATAAAAAAATTTCCTAGCTTTTCCTTTTTTTTCTGATTTTTTAGAGTTCCAGAAGTTTGCGTTAGTTACAGATTACTACAGACTGTTCTGTTTTTGACAGATTCTGTTTTTCGTGTGTTGTTTGCTTATTTTGATGAATCTATGGCTAGTAAAATAGTTTATAAACCATAGAGAAGTTGTAATACAGTAGGTTTAACACCTATATAAATAAATAATAAGTTTATTACAGTACTTTGAAGTGGTCTTTTGTTTTCTTTTGCTAACGGAGCTCACGAGATTCTTTTGAGTTTTGTGTTGTGAAGTTTTCAAGTTTTGGGTAAGATTTTTGATGTATTATGGAACAAGGAGTGGCAAGATCCTAAGCTTGGGGATGCCCATGGCACCCCAAGATAATCTAAGTTCACCAAAAAGCCAAAGCTTGGGGATGCCCCGGAAGGCATCCCTTCTTTCGTCTACTTCCATCGGTAACTTTACTTGGAGCTATATTTTTATTCACCACATGATATGTGTTTTGCTTGGAGCGTCTTGTATGAGTTGAGTCTTTGCTTTTTGTTTTACCACAATCATCCTTGCTGTGCACACCTTTTGAGAGTGCCGTACATGATTTGGAAATTATTAGAATACTCTTTGAGCTTCACTTATATCTTTTGAGTTATATAGTTTTGCTCTAGTACTTCACTTATATCTTTTAGAGCACGGCGGTGGATTTGTTTTATAGAAACTATTGATCTCTCATGCTTCACTTAGATTATTTTGAGAGTCTTAAATAGCATGGTAATTTGCTTAAATAATCTTAATATGCTAGGTACTTCACTTATTTCTCATGAGTGTGTTGAATACTAAGAGAAGTTTGATGCTTGATGATTGTTTTGAGATATGGAGGTAATAATATCAAAGTCGTGCTAGTTGAGTAGTTGTGAATTTCAGAATGCTTGTGTTGAAGTTTGCAAGTCTCGTAGCATGCACGTATGGTAAACGTTATGTAACAAATTTGAAACGTGAGGTGTTCTTTGATTGTCCTCCTTATGAGTGGCGGTCGGGGACGAGCGATGGTCTTTTCCTACAAATCTATCCCCCTAGGAGCGTGCGTGTAATGCTTGGTTTTTGATGACTTGTAGATTTTTGCAATAAGTATGTGAGTTCTTTATGACTAATGTTGAGTCCATGGATTATACGCACTCTCACCCTTCCATCATTGCTAGCCTCTTCGGTACCGTGCATTGCCCTTTCTCACATTGAGAGTTGGTGCAAACTTGACGGTGCATCCAAACCCCGTGATATGATACGCTCTTTCACATATAAACCTCCTTATATCTTCCTCAAAACAGCCACCATAGCTATCTATTATGGCATTTCCATAGCCATTCCGAGATATATTGCCATGCAACTTTCCACCATTCCGTTTATCATGACAATTTCATCATTGTCATATTGCTAGCATGATCATGTAGTTGACATAGTATTTGTGGCAAAGCCACCGTTCATAATTCTTTCATACATGTCACTCTTGGTTCATTGCATATTTCGGTACACCGGCGGAGGCATTCATATAGAGTCATACTTTGTTCTAATATCGAGTTGTAATCATTGAACTGTAAATAAATAGAAGTGTGATGATCATCATTTAATAGAGCATTGTCCCAAAAAAAAGGCCAAAAAAAAGAAGGCCCAAAAAAAAGAAATAAAAAGGGGCAATGCTACTATCCTTTTTTTCCACACTTGTGCTTCAAAGTAGCACCATGTTCTTCATATAGAGAGTCTCTTGAGTTATCACTTTCATATACTAGTGGGAATTTTCATTATAGAACTTGGCTTGTATATTCCAATGATGGGCCTCCTCAAGTGCCCTAGGTCTTCATGAGCATGCAAGTTGGATGCACACCCACTTAGTTTCTTTTGTTGAGCTTTCATACATTTATAGCTCTAGTGCATCCGCTGCATGGCAATCCCTACTCCTTGCATTAACATCAATCGATGGGCATATCCATAGCTCATTGATTAGCCTCGTTGGTGTGAGACTTTCTCCTTTTTTGTCTTCTCCACATAACCCCCATCATCATATTCTATTCCACCCATAGTGCTATGTCCATGGATCGCTCATATATTGCGTGAAAGTTCATAGGTTTGAGATTACTAAAGTATGAAACAATTGCTTGGCTTGTCATGGGGTTGTGCATGATGAGAGCATTCTTGTGTGAAGAAAATGGAGCATGACTAAACTATATGATTTTGTAGGGATGAACTTTCTTTGGCCATGTTATTTTGAGAAAACATAATTGCTTAGTTAGTATGCTTGAAGTATTATCATTTTTATGTCAATATGAAGTTTTGTCTTGAATCTTTCGGATCTGAATATTCATACCACAATTAAGAAGAATTACATTGAAATTATGCCAAGTAGCACTCCGCATCAAAAATTATCTTTTTTGTCATTTACCTACTCGAGGACGAGCAGGAATTAAGCTTGGGGATGCTTGATACGTCTCCAACGTATCTATAATTTTTGATTGCTCCATGATATATTATCTACTGTTTTGGACATTATTGGGCTTTAATATCCACTTTTATATTATTTTTGGGACTAACCTATTAACCGGAGGCCCGGCCCAGAATTGGTGTTTTTTGCCTATTTCAGAGTTTTGCAGAAAAGGAATGTCAAACGGAGTCTAAACGGAATGAAACCTTCGGGAACGTGATTTTCTCACCGAACATGATCCAGGAGACTTGGACCCTACGTCAAGGAAGCTTCCAGGAGGCCACGGAGTAGGGGGGCGCCCCCAAAGCGCGCCTCCACCCTCGTGGGCCCCACGTTGCTCCACCGACGCATTCTTCCTCCTATATATACCTACATACCCCCAAACGATCCGACACGGAGCCAAAACCTAATTCCACCGCTGCAACCTTCTCACTCCACGAGATCCCATCTTGGGGCACTGTTAGGAGCTTCACGAGAGGGCATCCATCATGGAGGGCTTCTACATCAACACCATAGCCTCTCCGATGAAGTGTGAGTAGTTTACCTCGCACCTTCGAGTCCATAGTTAGTAGCTAGATGGCTTCTTCTCTCTTTTGGATCTCAATACAATGTTCTCCCCTCTCTCGTGGAGATCTATTCGATGTAATCTTATTTTTGCGGTGTGTTTGTTGAGACCGATGAATTGTGGGTTTATGATCAAGATTATCTATGAACAATATTTGAATCTTCTCTGAATTCTTTTATGTATGATTGGTTATCTTTGCAAGTCTCTTCGAATTATCAGTTTGGTTTGGCCTACTAGATTGATCTTTCTTGCAATGGGAGAAGTGCTTAGCTTTGGGTTCAACCTTGCGGTGTCCTTTCCAAGTGACAGTAGGGGTAGCAAGGCACGTATTTTATTGTTGCCATCTAGGATAACAAGATGTTTTTTTATCATTTTGCATGAATTTATCCCTCTACATCATGTCATCTTGCTTAAGACGTTACTCTGTTTTCATGAACTTAATACTCTAGATGCATGCTGGATAGCGGTCGATGAGTGGAGTAATAGTAGTAGATGCAGGCAGGAGTCAGTCTACTTGTCTCGGACGTGATGCCTATATACATGATCATACCTAGATATTCTCATAACTATGCTAAATTCTGTCAATTGCTCAACAGTAATTCGTTCACCCACCGTAAAATACTTATGCTCTTGAGAGAAGCCACTAGTGAAACCTATGGCCCCCGGGTCTATCTTCATCATATTAATCTTCCAACACTTAGTTATTTCCTTTTCTTTTTACTTTGCTTTTATTTTACTTTGCATCTTTATCACAAAAATACCAAAAATATTATCTTATCATATCTATCAGATCTCACTCTCGTAAGTGACCAGGAAGGGATTGACAACCCCTTATCGTGTTGGTTGCGAGGATTTATTTGTATTGTGCAAGTGCGAGGGACTCGCGCGTAGCCTCCTACTGGATTGATACCTTGGTTCTCAAAAACTGAAGGAAATACTTACGCTACTGTGCTGCATCACCCTTTCCTCTTCAAGGGAAAACCAACGCAGTGCTCAAGAGGTAGCGGGCATCCAAGTCTGGGGGGAGCGTCTTCTCGAAGATGAGCTTCCCCGACTCCGTTAAGGGGTGGCAGGGAACGTGGTTCTACTGCAGGGATGTTGCTGGCGCCATCAGTCAGTCGGGTCTCCCGCCGTACTCGACGGAGAGGGTGAGGGCTCTCGAGTCTCGCCTTGTGGCGAAGGAGGAGAAGAAAGAGGTCAGCATCTTGGCCAGCGCCCTAGTCGGGGTCGTGAACGCTGGCGTGAATGGTATGGACTTTCTAGAGGCCTTTCTAACTCGGAAGATCCAGCCGCTGCAAGCCAGGGCTCATCCCATGTGGTTGTACGAGGGGCCGAATGATTCCACCCAAGTGCACCCAGAGGAGCTCGCCGAGAAGGATGTGGGGGCCAAGATCAAGGCCATCACCTCCGCCCGAGACAGCCGCGGGGAGCCAGGTTGGTGCCTGCCTACTCCATGGACCTGCCGCGAGTCGAGGTAAACCACTTCTACTCAGTCGACGCATCGAAACGACATTTACTGTATATCTACTTCTGGTGTTGTGAGGCATTTGTCTTTCAGGATTTCAGAGGATGGTCTCTGAGATTCCGGTGGTCGACTGGCCGCCTGAGGATGTGACGAGTGACACCGAGCATCCGTACTCGAAGGATTCGGATGACGACGACAAAAGCGACAAAGATGAGAGCTCTAAGGAGGGTGAGGAGGCGGAGTCTTCCCTGTCCTATGAAGTCCCCAAGGAACCCCGCACCAAGGCGCTGCACGATCCGAGTGGCAAGGAAGGAGGGGCTCAGCAGCCGACTGCCTCGGGGTAGATGACTCACAACAACAAGTGTGTCCGCATGGAGGCGGAGAGCTCTGCCGAGAAGCAACCCAAATAGCCCAAGCAAACTGCCTCCAAGCCCCGAAAGGCTGCAGTGCCCTAGATTAAGGTGATGGTGCTGGTGGCCTCCATGTAAGTATCTTTGCCGTTACTTTGCTTTTGTTATCTTGACTTGGCCAACCGCCAAGTGTTGTCGACATTTGCAGCAATGAGACTTGAACGACGTCAGCTGACCCACACGCACACCAGCAAGCCCAGGGCGAGGTTGACGCGGCGGATGCTGCCACTTCCAAAGGTACCTTCATGCCGACTGGCTTTTAATGTTTAGAACATATCCGAATGAGCATCGTCATGTTTGTGTAGCCCCGCCCTAGGTCATCCAGCTGGACGACGACGAGCGGGCCGATCCACCCAACCCATAGGTCAACAAGGAGAAGGTGCCTAACGCTGACGTGGCCATGCAGGAGGCCTCCCCTCGCCGGGTGGAGCATGCACCACTGGCCAAGACTGTCGCAAGGGCTATGGATCCGAGTCTTTGGCAAAGGAAGTTCGGTGCCATGAAAGCGATGATCCCAGCACCAAGGCCCACACCAGCGCCTCCGTCGATCTCCGCCACCGCTTCCCCCCTGTACCATCACTACTAGGGAAAAGCCTATACACAGAATCTTAGCAGCAGCGCGGCTCAAAAAGGAGCGCAGCTGTTAATTAGTAGTAGCGCGTGTGCTGGAAACTCGCCGCTGACAAGTTTTTAGCAGGAGCGCGCTTACAAATATCGACCGGCGGTGTCCACCAAAATCCATTTAGCAGCAGCGCGGTGCCGCGAGCCGCGCTACTGCTATGGATGTAGTAGTAGCGCGCTTTTTCTGAGGTCGCTGCTGCAAAATTTCAAATATCCACACTTTTTGGTCCCCTTTAGCAGTAGCGACGTTGCCCAAAGTGCGCTGCTGCTACTTCCTTAGCAACAGCGTGTTTTAGCTCCCGCGCTACTGCTAATCCGCACCAACCCACCACCTTTTCCCCACCCGTCCCTCCCCCTCCCCCTCCTCTCTTCCCTTTCCCCTACCTCCCACATGCTCCCCTCTCACTCTTCTTCTTCCTCAATACTTCTCCCCCTTACTCTCCCTCTTCTATCTACCTTTCTCTCTCTTCATTACTCCTACCTAACTACACCACCTCCATAAATGCATCTCCTTTCTCTTTTCCTCCCCTCCACTAGTTGAAGTTGTCTCCTCCCATATAAGGTAGCTAGGTAGATGTAGGATTTAGTTAAGTGACCTATTTGCCCCCTAACTAGATCTATCTTTGTCAAGAAGAGCTTTGTGCACTTTTGATATCCCTACAACATCATCTCCACCGTGTGCTCGATCTCGAGATAGAGGTGATTAAAATTTCATGCTTTTGAGTGTGGCATGTTTATGGAAATTGTGTGTGTGGCATGAGTTGACGCCAAACTGTGCTTTTGAGTTGCCTATGTTTTGCGAAATGTCGATTTATTTCCGTTTCGGCGAATTCCGGGCAAACTCTAGATCCATATATGTCCTATTTTTAGGGAAGGTCATGCCGAATTTTTGTATGACTTTGATGCATGCATGCATTTTTATAATAAATTTGTTTTATTATTACCGTGCAGACGTTCATGATGGTCAGTGGAACGATGGTGGACAGGTGGTTGCGGTCGGCGGTGCAGGACATGAAAGAAAATAACCTCACAGAGGTTTTATGTCCGTGTCGAAAATGCAAAGGAATAGTTTGGCTCGACCCCTATGACGATTGTCGTGTCGAAGCGCACCTGCTCATGACTGGTTTCACGGATGGCTATACTTGGTGGATAATCTAAGATGAGGATGACGATGTTGAGGATGCCGACGGGGCAGGCAATGATGACACGGGGCAAGACGAAGAGATGATCGATAATGGCGGCGGGGAAGAGGCCGGACATGGCGCCGGAGAAGGGGCCGGACATGGCGAAGGAGAAGGGGCCGGACATGGCGGCGGAGAGAACGACATGGACTCCATGCAGCAGAGTTTGTCGGTACTAAGTTCAATCGTGCGGGACCCTCATGTTCAAGCATTGCTTCGCAAGGAGACGATTACTGAGAGAGCTTCTTCTAGAGAGGAGGCTAAGCTGGAGCAACTGGTGGTAGACTCGAACACTCCATTTTATGATGGTTGCAATCCTGAGGTGACCCGCTTGAGTTTCACGCCCAACTCCTCAAGACGAAGGCTAAAACAAATGGACCGACACTAGCCTCGATGAGCATCTCAAGTACCTAAAGGATGTTCTTCCCCCGGGTAATCTATGTCCTACTAGTGTTGATGAGGCCAAGAAGATCGTGTGCCCTCTTGATCTGCCACACGTTAGATACCATGCATGCATCAACGATTGCATAATTTATCGGAAGGAGCACGCGGAAAAAACAAGCTGTCCGTGTGCAATGCTTCTCGATACAAGAAGGCCAGGAAGAAATGTCCTCGTAAAGTTGTATGGTACTTACCGATCACTCCCCGCCTCCGTGAGGTATTTTGTAGATCCCAAGGAAGCAAAGCTAATGCTACCGCACGCGGAGAGGAAGAAGCCCGACGATGGAGATGATCCGAAGCTGAGACAAGTGAAGGATGGAAGCCAGTGGAGAGCGTTGAACAGCTTCTATCGGTATTTTGAATGTGATCCAAGGAACATCGTGCTCGGTGCGTGTACCGATGGCATGAACCTGTTTGGCAACCAGAACACCAACCATAGCACATGGCCCGTGTTTGTATGGATGTACAACCTCCCCCCCTGGTTGTGCATGAAATCGAAGTACATTCAAATGAGCATGCTTATTCAAGGGCCGAAACAACCAGGAAATAATATTAATTTGTATCTGGGGATACTTCAAGAGGAGTTAGACACGTTATGGAAAACACCGGCCAAGACATGGGACGCCAACAAAGGCGAGTATTTCAACACGAGAGTCGCGCTGATCACGACAGTGCACGACTATCTCGGTTACGGATATGTGGCAGGCCAGGTGTGCCATGGATATTGCGGATGCACGCGGTGCATGGATGATACGATGTGTCAGCAACTAACGTCAAGGAAAGATGGCGGGTCTGGGAAAATCCTGTACATGGGGCATCGAAGATGGCTTGAACAGGACGACCCGTGGAGAAACCATGGAGATCTATTCAATGGTCACGCTGAGCATCGAGGACCTCCACGTAAGCGGAGCGGTGCCGAAATCGATGAGCTGTTGAAAAACTGGAAGGAGTGCCCCGCGCCGGGAAATACGATGAGAAAGGCGCCGGGGCCACTGCTGAAGGTAGTATGGAAGATGAGGTCTGTGTTCTGCGACTTGGAGTACCGGCACAAACTCGATACACCTCATTTTCTTGATCAAATGCATATCTGTAAGAATGTCCTTGAGAGCTTGCTCGCAACACTAATGAACATGCCGGATAAGACCAAGGATGGGCCAAAGGCAAGAAAAGACTTGCAAGATTTAAAAATTAGGGAAGATCTGCACATGCCGCCCCGTAAGATGTCAGACGAGACAGAGACGAAGACAGAGGCATGGGAGAAGAAGGGCAAGAAATTAAAGAAAGAGGATTATTGCCCCCCTTCTTGCTTCACCTTAAGTCAGGCTGAGATCAATCAATTCTTTCAGTGCCTTACTAGAGTCAAAGTTAGTTCCGGTTACTGTGGCAAGATAAGCCGATATCTAGACACGGACAAGAAAAGGTTCAGCGGGATGAAGTCTCATGACTATCATGTGATGATGACGCAGATACTACCTGTTGCCCTTAGAGGGATAATGGACAAGCACGTCTGCGACACGCTTTATTGGTCTCTGCAACTTTTTCGACGTCATCTTTCGAAGTCGATCAGTGTGAAGCAGCTCCAAAGGCTACTGTGAAGAGATTGTTGTGATACCTGAATGAGCTTGAGATGTACTTCCCGCCAGCGTTCTTTGACATGATGGTGCATCTGTGTACATACCGTGGATGACATAATAGACCTGGGGCTGTCATTCCTGCACAACATGATGCCGCTTTGAGAGGATGAATGGGATTATCAAAGGATTCGTTTCAGTAATATGTCCTGTCCGGATGGAAGCATCATCCGTGGCTATTTGACACAAGAGTGCATCTCTTTCGTGAGAATTTTCTATATGGCGCAGACCAGCCGCCTGTGTTAGTGTTGGTTTGCCCGTTAACAAGCACGATGGGAGGCTCGAAGGAGATGGTCACTGCAACGGTCGCAGGGAACTGCACGTGGCATACTCAGATCGACGCAACGACTTTGACAGAGAAAACTTGGTAGTGCTACAACACCTAGACGAGGTAGATCCTTTCGTGGCACTGCACAAAGAAATTATCGCAAAGAAGTATCGTGACCGGGGGGTATGAAGGACGAACGCCGAAGTTACTAGAGAGCACGACTCCACTTTCCTTCATTGGTTCAAAGAGCATATTATTGCTAATCCCCCGGAGGAGGGCTCTAAGGACGGATTGCTCATATACGCCTTAGCACATGGCCCCTCGCCCAACCTCGTAACCTACCAGGCATATGATATCAACGGATACACGTTCTACACGGAGGCCAAAGATATGGACAGTGATGATCGTAACTCGGGGTGACGATGGAATGCATGACCGGCAGCGACAACGGCAAGAATCGAACGATTTTATGGAAGGGTCGAGGAAATCTTGGAGCTTGACTACTCTGGACTGCACAACTCGACGATGGTCCGTGTCAGATGGGCTAAGAATGTCGAAAGAGAAAACCGGATTTTCACTACCATGACTATACCCGACGCCAAGAGCGCTACCGTGAACGCTATCGCAAAACACGAGCCATGGGTACACGCTACGCACGTGACACAATGCTTCTTCATAACCGACCCATGTAATCCCAGTCGTGTTGTCGTCAGGAGAGGCAAAAGGAACATCATTGGAATGGATGGAGTCGCCAACGAGGAAGACTATGATCAGTAGGGCAACCCAGTGAGGGAAGATGACGATGTTGATGAAGTATACGTCAAAAGAAGAATCAATACTACATTACCTAAGAAAAATCGTACTCCATGGAAAAGTAAAAGTCACAATGAGGGGCTCAATTATTCTTCGACGAACAAGATGGGAAAGAAGCTGACTCAAAAATGAAAACGTCAGCGCTGAGGAACCGTATGCCTCGGGGTAGATGACTCGCAACAACAAGTGTGTCCGCATGGAGGCGGAGAGCTCTGCCGAGAAGCAACCCAAATAGCCCAAGCAAACTGCCTCCAAGCCCCGAAAGGCTGCAGTGCCCTAGATTAAGGTGATGGTGCTGGTGGCCTCCATCTAAGTATCTTTGCCGTTACTTTGCTTTTGTTATCTTGACTCGGCTAACCGCCAAGTGTTGTCGAAATTTGCAGCACTGAGACTTGAATGACGTCAGCTGACTCACACGCGCACCAGCAAGCCCAGGGCGAGGTTGATGCGGCGGATGCTGCCACTTCCAAAGGTACCTTCATGCCGACTGGCTTTTAATGTTCAGAACATATCCGAATGAGCATCGTCATATTTGTGTAGCCCCATCCGAGGTCATCCAGCTGGACGACGACGAGCGGGCCGATCCACCCAACCCATAGGTCAACAAGGAGAAGGTGCCTAACGCTGACGTGGCCATGCAGGAGGCCTCCCCTCGCCGGGTGGAGCATGCACCACTGGCCAAGACTGTCGCAAGGGCTATGGATCCGAGTCTTTGGCGAAGGAAGTTCGGTGCCATGAATGCGGTGATCCCAGCACCAAGGCCCACACCAGCGCCTGCGTCGATCTCCGCCACCGCTTCCCCCCTGTACCATCACTACTAGGGAAAAGCCTATACACAGAATCTTAGCAGCAGCGCGGCTCAAAATGGAGCGCTGCTGGTAATTAGCGAATAACGCGTGTCTGAAACTCACGACAAGTTTTTAGCAAGAGCGCCGCTTACAAATATCGACCGTGGTGTCCACGAAAATCCATTTAGCAGCAGCGCGGTGCCGCGAGCCGCGCTACTGCTATGGATGTAGTAGTAGCGCGCTTTTTCTGAGGTCGCTGCTGCTAAATTTCAAATATCCACACTTTTTTGGTCCCCTTTAGTAGTAGCGCCGTTGGCCAAAACGCGCTGCTGCTACTTCCTTAGCAGCAGCTGCTTTAGCTCCCCAAGGCCATCGCTAATCCGCACCAACCCACCACCTTTTCCACACCTCCCTCCTCCCTCCCTCCTCTTCCCTTTCCCCTACCTCCCACATGCTCCCTTCTCACTCTTCTTCTTCCTCAATACTTCTCCCCATTACTCTCCCTCTTCTATCTAGCTTTCTCTCTTCATTACTCCTACCTAACTACACCACCTCCATAAATGCATCTCCTTTCTCTTTTCCTTCCCTCCACTAGTTGAAGTTGTCTCCTCACAAATTAGGTAGCTAGGTAGATGTAGGATTTAGTTAAGTGACCTATTTGCCCCCTAACTAGATCTATCTTTGTCAAGAAGAGCTTTGTGCACTTTTGATCTCCCTACAACATCATCTCCACCGTGTGCTCGATCTCGAGATAGAGGTGATTAAATTTCATGCTTTTGAGTGTGGCATGTTTATGAAAATTGTGTGTGTGGCATGAGTTGACGCCAAATTGTGCTTTTGAGTTGCCTATGTTTTGCCGAAATGTGGATTTATTTCTGTTTCGGCGAATTCCGGGCAAACTCTAGATCCATATATGTCCTATTTTTAGGGAAGGTCATGCCGAATTTTTGTACGACATTGATGCATGCAGGCATTTTTATAATAAATTTGTTTTATTATTACCGTGCAGACATTCATGGTGGTTAGTGGAACGATGGTGGACAGGTGGTTGCGGTCGGCGGTGCAGGACATGAAAGAAAATAACCTGACAGAGGTTTTATGTCCGTGTCGAAAATGCAAAGGAATAGTTTGGCTCGACCCCTATGACGATGGTCGTGTCGAGCGCACCTGCTCATGACTGGTTTCATGGATGGCTATACTAGGTGGATAACTGAAGATGAGGATGACGATGTTGAGGATGCCGACGGGGCAGGCAATGATGACACGGGGCAAGACGAAGAGATGATCGATAATGGCGGCGGGGAAGAGGCCGGACATGGCGCCGGAGAAGGGGCCGGACATGGCGGAGGAGAAGGGGGCGGACATGGCGGCGGAGAGAATGACATGGACTCCATGCAGCAGAGTTCCTCAGTACTAAGTTCAACCGTGCGGGACCCTCATGTTCAAGCATTGCTTCGCAAGGAGACGAGTACTGAGAGAGCTGCTTCTAGAAAGGAGGCTAAGCTGGAGCAACTGGTGGTAGACTCGAACACTCCATTGTATGATGGTTGCAATCCTGAGTTGACCCACTTGAGTTTCATGCTCCAACTCCTGAAGACGAGGCTAAAAACAAATGGACCGACACTAGCCTCGATGAGCATCTCAAGTACCTAAAGGATGTTCTTCCCACGGGTAATCTATGTCCTAATAGTGTTGATGAGGCCAAGAAGATCGTGTGCCCTCTTGATCTGCCACACGTTAGATACCATGCATGCATCCACGATTGCATAATTTATCGGAAGGAGCACGCGGAAAAAACAAGATGTCCGGTGTGCAATGCTTCTCGTTACAAGAAGGCCGGGAATAAATGTCCCCAGAAAGTTGTATGGTACTTACCGATCACTCCCCGTCTCCAGAGGTATTTTGTAGATCCCAAGGAAGCAAAGCTAATGTGCTGGCACGCGGAGAGGAAGAAGCCCGACGATGGAGATGATCCGAAGCTGAGACACTTGAAGGATGGAAGCCAGTGGAGAGCGTTGAACAACTTCTATCAGTATTTTGAATGTGATCCAAGGAACATCGTGCTCGGCGCGTGTACCGATGGCATGAATCCGTTTGGCAACCATAACACCAACCATAGCACATGGCCCGTGTTTGTATGGATGTACAACCTCCCCCCTGGTTGTGCATGAAATCGAAGTACATTCACATGAGCATGCTTATTCAAGGGCCGAAACAACCAGGAAATAATATTAATTTGTATCTTGGGCTACTTCAAGAGGAGTTAGACACGTTATGGAAAACATCGGCCAAGACATGGGACGCCAGCCAAGGCGCGTATTGCACCCGGAGAGTCACATGATCACGATAAAGGTACGACTATCTCGGTTACGGATATGTGGCAGGCCAGGTGTGCCATGGATATTGCGGATGCACGCGGTGCATGGATGATACGATGTCTCAGTAACTGACGTCAAGGAAAGATGGGCGGGTCTAGGAAAATCGTGTACATGGGGCATCGAAGATGGCTTGAACAGGACGACCCGTGGAGAAACCGTGGAGATCTATTCAACGGTCACGCTGAGCATCGAGGACCTCCACGTAAGCGGAGCGGTGCCGAAATCGATGAGCTGTTGAAAAACTGGAAGGAGTGCCCTGCGTCGGGAAAGACGATGAGGAAGGCGCCGGAGCCGCTGCTGAAGGTATGTCAGACGAGGTCTGTGTTCTAGGACTTGGAGTACTGGCACAAACTCGATACACCTCATTGCCTTGATCAAATGCATATCTGTAAGAATGTCCTTGAGAGCTTGCTCGCAACACTAATGAACATGCCGGATAAGACCAAGGATGGGCCGAAGGCAAGAAAAGACTTGCAAGATTTGAAAATCAGGGAAGATCTGCACATGCCGCCCTGTAAAATGTCAGACGAGACAGAGACGGAGACAGAGGCACGGGAGAAGAAGGGCAAGAAAATAAAGAAAGAGGATTATTGCCCCCCTTCTTGCTTCACCTTAAGTCAGGCTGAGATCAATCAATTCTTTAAGTGCCTTACCGAGTCAAAGTTAGTTCCAAGCATCGTGGCAAGATAAGCAGATATCTAGACACGGACAAGAAAAGGTTCAGCGGGACATGACTGTCATGTGATGATGACGCAGATACTACCTGTTGCCCTTAGAGGGATAATGGACAAGCACGTCCGTGACACGCTTTATTGGTCTCTGCAACTTTTTCGACGTCATCTCTCGAAAGTCGATCAGTGTGAAGCAGCTCCGAAGGCTATAGGAAGAGATTGTTGTGATACTGAATGAGCTTGAGATGTACTTCCCGCCCGCGTTCTTTGACGTGATGGTGCATCTGTGTGTCCATATTGTGGATGACATAATAGACCTGGGGCCGTCATTCCTGCACAACATGATGTCGTTTGAGAGGATGAATGGGATCATCAAAGGATTCGTTCGTAACATGTCCCGTCCGGATGGAAGCATCGTCCAGAGCTATTTGACACAAGAGTGCATCGCTTTCTGTAAGAATTTTCTATATGGCGCGGACCAGCCGCTTGGTGTTAGTGTTGGTTTGCCCGTTAACAAGCACGATGGGAGGCTCGAAGGAGATGGTCACTGCAACGGTCGCAGTGAACTGCACGTGGCATACTCAGATCGATGCAGCGACTTTCGCAGAGCAAACTTGGTAGTGCTACAACACCTAGACGAGGTAGATCCTTTCGTGGCACTGCACAAAGAAATTATCGCAAAGAAGTATCGTGACCGGGGGGTATGCAGGATTTAACGCCGGGTTACTAGAGAGCACAACTCCACTTTCCTGCATTGGTTCAAAGAGTATATTATTGCTAATCCCGGAGGAGGGCTCTAAGGACGGATTGCTCATATACGCCAAGACATGGCCCCTCGCCCAACCTCGTAACCTATCAGGCATATGATATCAACGGATACACGTTCTACACGGAGGCCAAAGATATGGATAGTGATGATCAGAACTCAGGGGTGACGATGGAATGCATGACCGGCAGCAACAACGGTGCAACTGAACGATTTTATGGAAGGGTCGAGGAGATCTGGGAGCTTGACTACTCTGGACTGCACAACTCGACAATGTTCCGTGGTCGATGGGCTAAGAATGTCGAAAGAGAAACCGGATTTTCACTACCATGACTATACCCGACGCCAAGAGCGCTACCGTGAACGCTTATCGCAAAAAACGAGCCATGGGTACACGCTAAGCATCGCGGACACAATGCTTCTTCATAACCGACCCATGCAATCCCAGTCGTGTTGTCGCCAGAGAGGCAAAACGAACATCATTAGAATGGATGGAGTCGCCAACGAGGAAGACTATGATCAAGACGGCAACCCAATGAGGGAAGATGACGATGATGATGAAGTATACGTCAAAAGAAGAATCAATACTACATTACCTAAGAAAAATTGTACTCCATGGAAAAGGCAAAGTCACAATGAGGGGCTCAATTAATCTTCGACGAACAAGAAGGGAAAGAAGCTGACTCGAAAACGAAAACGCCAGCCGAGGAACCAGATGTTATGGTACCTGGCGCTGGCTCTCGACCTGTCGGCCTCGCCTCCTCCTCCTCGCTTCCTCCTCCCAACCTCGGCCGCCGTCGGGCCTGCCTCCTCGCCTGCACTCTATAAACCCCCCCTCTCTCTGCGAGGGTTCTTCGGTTAATTTACTTAGGTTTTAGTTAGGGCGGTATGTTAATTAGGTTATGTATTTAGTTATAAATTTAGCTAGGTTTCAAAATTAGCTGAATTTATATGCAAATTTGAACTGGACATGTGTATGTGGATATGTCATGTTTGGGACATGTCATGTTTGGAAAATGATCCGAGTGGCCTATGTTACACCGGAATGTTGATTCATTTCCATTTCGGTGAATTTCAGGCGCTCGATATGTCCATTTTTTAGCAAAGGTCATGCCGAAATTTCCCATGAATAAAGGCATGATTTGTGCTACATAGTTGGCATATCGAGTGATGGCACATAGATTTCTTTTTTATGTCATTTCTCATTTATTCATACTTTTAGAAATAAATGAGGACACTTAATCATAGGAAACATGTCGAACAACGAAGAAACCGGGCCTTCACCAAGATGCATTTAGATGGATTATGAGGGTGAACAAGAGTACCTCGACTATTTGACTGCTAAGCAAGGTTTGCAGGTCGGCCTCGATGATGGTACTGATGCCGACATCGACACCGACGGTGCCGGCATCGATGGCGGCGCCGAGACCGGTGGGGAAAGGTACCGCGGGAAGATATCAAGGGAAGGTACCGCCCCGATGCCGCTACCGAAAATAGGAAGCATAAGAAGCAGAGGATACGATAACCTAACAAACTAGGGATTGGACGACTTGTGATCACAAAGATGGCACCGGCAAGTTTGAGCCGTTAGAGCCGAAGAACCTCGCAAGTGCTATGGGAACCAAGTAGGATGCATCATACGGAATGCGCGAGCATCAACGATTTATGACTTAAGGAGTAAAGAACATTTGACGCAGTTGCTCCTAACGAAGTTTCACAAGAGATTCAAGTTCCCCGACCGGGATGATAACATAGAACAACCATGGGATGATTCGAAGATGAAAAAGATTAACAATCACGCCATGGGCATGTTCAACAATTATTTGGCCTCCTGGAAAGGGAGGGTGAAACGAGCTATTGAGGCTGATGAACCCCTGTCCAAGATTCTGGAGGAAAATCCGACACTTATGGAAGAGGAGTTCGAAAAGTTCAAGGACACTTGCGCTACCGAGGCAGCCAAGGCTAAGGCTGCGAAATTCAAGAGCCTTCAGCAAAGGAACACGGGGAAGCATCGCCTCGGAAGCCGTGGCTACCTCGGTAAAAGGCCCATATGGGATAAGGAGGACGCGAACGTGAAGCCGCTGGTCTCCTGCACTTTCGCTGAAAGTTCACCAACCCCTTGGAGCGTGACTTCATCAGTGGCCCGCTACAAGTGGGACAAGGAGAAAAGGTTTTTACACGGACAAGATCACGAGGAAATTGATTAGACTATCGGAGAAGCAACACCAGCTTGCAGCCGAAAGCCCTACTTCTCCGATGAGGCACAAGTGGGACACCCTCCGAACCGGCCTTGAACGAACTTAAGGGACTCCCTTTGGGCCAGCGCCCACAATATGGTCGTGCACGGCTACCGAGACGGCGCCACGTGGAAGGTGTTTTACAACGAGGGCCCGGAGGCCAAGAAGCAGAAAAAGAAGTTTAGTCAGGAGGACATCGACGCGAAGGTGAAGCTCGCGATCGAGAAAAAAGCAGCTGAGGATGCGAAAAAAGCAGCCGAGGAAAAATATGAGTTGCTACAGCAGGGAGTCAATGCAGCTGTAACTGCCTGCAGAAATGATTTTGCTACTGACTTGGTTCCAGTTATCATCAACTGGACGAAGGAAAATCCAGACAAGACGGTACATGATTTCCTGTTGCCCAGTTTCATCGGGAGCAACTCCATGAATAACAACATCATTGCACCATCACTTGATCACGCAACCGGACCTCCTCTCGCAGCCGCTCCCGCTCATAGCAGCCCGTCCTCAGTCTCTGGCGCGCTAGGTGGGCCCTCATCTCTGGCTGAGCTCGACGCCACCACGGTAATCACATCTCTCACCAACAAATATATATATATATATATATATATATATATATATATATATATATATATATATATATATGTACATATATAATATTCCATTTTGTTGCCTTTCGGTTGTTTTATGCCACAGACATATGTGTTTGCAGGCGAAAGAAACCCCGTGCATCATACTCTACTTGATCAAAGGCCAGAAGGTGGACGTGGGATAGGGGATGATAATGGACCCCTCGCAAACCACGTTCCACAACCAACCGATCCCCGCTGGGCACTTCAGGGTTAGCTTGACCACTGTGAAATTGGGGCACGAGGATTTGCCTCCTCCAGTACAGCATGTGGGAGCGGACGACGAGACCCCGCCGCAGATTGGAAGCTGCAAGGGTTGGGTGCTGCTATGGCCGAAGAATCTTATTCGTCTGGAGCCGACCGAGAGCACACCAATAACCACACAACAAGCATGTGCGGAGACCACCACCCTGCCTACGCAATTACCAGCTCCTGTAGTGCCGGCTGAGAGCGGCGGGCGACATGATGAAGGGGGTGCAATAGTATTGGCTGATGTAATTTCTTCTGTAGAGCAGAGAATGGATGATGAGACGGAGGTCGACCCTATGGATTTTCTCAATACAAACGCGTATGACTATGACATAGATATGATGAGTCAATCATATGACGAATCGGGCTATCAGCTTGCTAATGAGGATATGGATGATATGCCCGGGCAGGGTCGTAGCATGGATTGCAAAAAGTCTCTCTTCATGAAATCCTCACAGGACACACCTGAAGATGCCGCCTCAACACAGGCTCAACTAGCCGGGCGCGAGGGTTGTACAGTACTAAGCCCGGGAACACTGGGACAGGGGTTAAGGAAGGTTCTGGAAGGTGTGCCCAAGAAAAAGGAGAGGAAGAGATCGGGGAAGATAACTGCCTCCAAACAAGCCAAAGCACATAGCAGCCAGACGATGCATTCTGAAGAGCGTGTACCCGTGAAAGGTGCGGTCATGTTCCATCTCACGGGCGAGCCGATGCTACCGCCGAAACCGCTGGAGGCACTATCAGGAGATCTCAGGAGACTGCACGACCATGTGTTGTCGACTGAGAAAAGCCTACTAGAATCAAAGGATCCAGGATATCCGACATATGCGGCTCGTGTGCCTGAGGGGAAGTGCTACATCGAGACATGGCCCGCGGAGGTGTTCTTCCTGCGGTTTGACCATATCTTTGAGATGTTTCTAACAAGGTGGCTCGATTTTACAATCGTCCGCCTTTTTGCGCTACATATGAGCTCTGGCCATGAAGAGTGAAGAAGTCTCGCAAATCTGTGTGGCGGATCCGTAGTACATGCACGAGTCTTTCTTGAGTCTCGACGACTTTGAGCGTGAAACTTCTAGGGAGTACCTCCAAAACTTCATGGTACAGAATAAGGACCGGGAAATTGTCCTCGTGCCTTATCATCCAAAGTAAGTCAGTTCCGGACAACCCTTTCATATATTTCAATCATTCCTTCTCTCTCATATGGGGAATAATTTGAGGAGTCTTTTCCCCGCAGCAACGGGCGCGCCGTACTTATCGTTCTTTACCCGCAAGTCTCCGACGCCGTGTATTTTGACCCTTCCAGAGACTAAGAGAAAAAACACTACACCCACATAATGAATATTCTCGATGATGCTCTCCAAGGCTTCAGCATTAGAGGTGGCCACGTGCAGATCACGAAACAAAGGAACAAGAAGATGGGTTTCGCGCATAAAACTAACTTCTCCTGCATCCATGTCCCAAAACCAAGCAAGAAGGATGGATTCTACATCGTCCATCTCATGATTCAGTTCAACACGGATCACCAAAAGCTTCGCATGAGAAGCAGAAATGATGATCATATCCACAAGTGGCTAGAATCTCAGGAGAAGCGGATTATAAACTTAGAGATGACTTCTTTCGCATTCAAAGCGACATAGCGACGATCATCAAGAAAGCAGTCGTTGATGAGATGGGGATGTTCCACCACGGCCCTATATCGTGAGCGACGCCCGAACTCGCATAGGCATGCAACGTCTAGATCTCACGCCGTTCAAGAAGCTAGGGTTCATCCTCGATGATATGGAAGGATGGAACTTCTAGTGATTTATGATGCCGATGATGATGATATGTGTCGGTTGAACTTGTATAATTTTTGTAGCGATGAAACTTTGTGATGTCCACGGTCCCTGCCGAACTTCTGTAACGCTACTTTGTTAGTTTTGCGTCACGATGACCTCGCGCACTCTAGTTAATTAATTTATGCATCGTGTGTTGCATCTAGTTGCTAACCCTTTCTTTTTTGGTGTTGCTCTAGTATATTTTGTTGCATATATATGATTGTACATCCTCTTCATGAACATGCATCTCTAACAGGTACCTAGTTTCTTGATGGCGAGATGGAATTGCTATGTCATGTACAAAGGGAAGGTTCTGGGGGTGTACAACGAGTGGCATGAGTGTCAGGCGCAAGTGAATGGGTTCACGGGCGCCAGCCATAAAGGCTTCAAAAGCAGACTAGAAGGAGAAGCTAGTTACTTGAGGTTCATGCTAGCGCGAGAGAGGACTCAGAACCGCCACCTCATGTATCTGCATAGTTCCGCTCTCACTCATAGTGATAGCTCTTCTTGCGTATACCTTTGTTTAGATGGATGACGTTGTTGTAGTTGCAAGTATTCGAGACTTGCATGTATCGCTATTTTCGAGATGATGACGAGAGACCACTTTGTGTTGGATGATGATTATGATGAGACTATTTGTATGTATATGCTATGATTACATTTGTGGTCTCGCAGGCATTTGTATGTGTATCATGATGACATTTCTATGTGCTAAAGATTCTTCTATAAAGCATGTTCAAATACAAAACAAATATGCCGAAAAAAACAAAAAACTACTAAAATTAGCAGTAGCGAGTGTATGAAAGTTAGCAGCAGCGCCGCGATAGCAGTAGCGCGTCCAGCCAGAGCGCGCTAGAGCTACTAGCAGTAGCGAGCTTCCACTAAGCGCGCTGCTGCTACACTTGTGTAGCAGTAGCGCTGGTGGGCACGCGCTACTGCTATGTGTTAGCTGTAGCGCCTTATTAGTAGCGCCACTCCCCGCGCTACTGATACACCTAAAACCCGCGCTGCTGCTAGCCTTTTCCCTAGTAGTGCATGTCCCTGAAGATCAAGTGGGGGCGAGCAAGGAGGCTCTTATCCAGGTGGGGTTGATGTGCAGCCGACTGAAGGATACCTACGACGCCAGTGAGGCGCTGTAGACCAACGTTTGAGTAAGTACCATTGTGAGTAAGATTTTCAGCCCAAGTTTCTTTTTTCTTTCTCTGTGCTAGGATTTTGTCAGTGGGTTTGCACAGGGCACACCCACTAGGTGTGTGATGATGTTTCAGTGGGGGCACGCTGAGTGCACCCACTTGGTGTAGTCCCTGAGGCTCCTGTTGACTAGAAATAATTAGCAGGAGTCTTAGAACTTAATGTTTTTTGATGTTTTCGCTTTCACTCGGAGCATTTTCAAGTGTTTGTGATCCAGTGGGGGCACGCCGAGTGCACCCACTGGGTGTAGTCCCTGAGGCTACCGCTAACTGGAGGCAGTCGGCGGTAGCGTTAGAACTGTGGCTCCTATGCTCAGGGGCCATTTGCCATTTTTTAGCTCAACACGAGTCACTTCTAGTGGGGGCACGCTGAGTGCACCCACTGGGTGTAGTCCCCAAGACTGTTGTCGATTGCGAGCAGCCGGCGGCGGTCTTTAGATTTGTCGTGTGGCACTCGGGGTGCTCGGCAACACTCGTATTCTGATGAGACAATAGGCTCTCCTTCATTGCTAACTCGGAAGTCAGCCAAATGAAAGTGGATCAGGGTGTTTTTGCCCTCAATCTTTTTCATAGCCGACTCAGTGGTAGGCCGAGTGAAGTATACAAGGGTGTTATTGTCCTCAGTCTTCTTCATAGCCAACTTAGTGGTTGGCCGAGTGAAGTAGACAAGGGTGTTGCTGTCCTCAATCTTCTTCATAGATGACTCGGTGGTCAGAGGGTACTTGGGGATTTGGTATTGATCAAGCTTGTTCCTCCCGGGGCTACACGGCCGACTCGGTGGTCAGAGGGTACTTGAGGATCTGGTACTGGTCAAGCTTGTTCCTCCCGGCTAACTCGGTGGTCGACTGAGTGCTAGTAGATCAGAACTTCAGTTTTACGTTCATGCTTTCTGACTGACTGTCTTTTGTATGATGCAGAGGGCCTGCGATCTGGAATTCCACTATGTTGCTCTGGAGAAGGAGGTGATTTCCCTTCAGGTGGACCTGGACACGGAGAAACACAAGGGCACTCGATTGGAGAAGGAGAAGAAGGCCCTGGGAGGTAAGACATTTCTTTCGGCTGGTTGTTGCACACCTGTTTTCCCCTTTGACCCGAGTCATTCCGCTCCGACAAATGTTTGTAGTGAGAACGCCCAACTCGTAAAGAGGATCAGGACTTCTATTTCTTTAGAAACCATGAAGCAGGCCCTGGAGAACAAAGACAAGGAGCTGGCGTTGTTCCAGAAGGAAGCCAAGACCAAGACCAAGCTTGCTGACGAGAAGCTCGCGTCAGTCGGCAAGCTGGAGGAGGAAATCAAGAACTTCAAAGCTGCTGCTGCTGCTAAAGGCGAGTCTTCTGAATGGAAGAAGAAGTGCAAGGATCAAGTCGACGCCTTTGAGCAGGAGAAGCAGACTCTGGAGGAGAAGGTTGCGCGGCTCATTGAGAAGAAGAATGCCCTGGAGCTAAACATTGAGGAATTCTGCACGGAGATGAACGAGAAGCTTGTTGGTAAGTTTTTTCTTATCCCAAAGGAATCCACGTGAAGTTAAGTTTCCTTCAATCATTCATGCGGGAATGGTTTCCTCTCAATAGAGCATTGCTATAACGTGGAGCTAGAGACGGAGAGCATCGAGAGGGATCTGAACCCCTCCAGGTTACTCGTCGACGACAAGGCGGCCCTCGCCGACCTACGACTGGAAGACCGTCTGGAGAACTCCCTGTGCTACATCACTCAGACGAGGGGTGCAGTGAGTTGGATCGACAAGGAGCTGCAGCTCGGCGAGAAGACCCAGACCAATTTGGAGTCAATCATGACGCGGCTGAACGAGATCCCCGCTCGAGTGCAAGCTTGGAAGAAGTTGGTTGCCCGGAGCGGTGGTGATGTGGCCTTGTCGCTCATCTGAGTCCACTGCAAGGATGTCAAGTTCGAGGACTTCATGGAGACGTTTGATGAAACCGCCACGCGCATCGCTGATGGAATCGACCTGGAGATCTTTGTCGAGCCAGCCAGCCCCTAGATGCCTGAGAAACTTAATTAAATTTGCCCCGAAATGCCGGGTGGTTGATGTAACCGTATACTCTAGTGATCCTTGGGCTCGTTTTACTTTCGCTTTTGCTAGGAACTCTCGAACGGATCAAACCCTTTGATTCGTGAACTTTTGAGTTCTTATTTGTCTATGCATCTTGTTTGACTTAGGCGAGCGCTTGTTTGCGGCTAAGCCCTCGAGTGCAGAGCAGGCCCTCACTCGGATTGTTTTTTTAACTTCAGCAAAAGCTGGTTCACGGCTAAGCCCCCGAGTGTGGAGCATATCCTAACTCAGATTATTTTCATAACTTAGGCGAAAGCTGGTTCGCGGCTAAGCCCCCAGTGTGGAGAAGATTCTCACTCGGATTGTTTTTTTTTAACTTAGGCAAAAGCTGGTTCATAGCTAAGCCCCTGAGTTTGGAGCAGATCCTCACTCAGATTGTTTTTATAACTTAGGTGAAAGCTGGTTCTCGGCTAAGCCCCCGAGTGTGAGCATATCCTGACTTGGATTATTTTTTAACTTAGGCGAAAGCTGGTTCGCAACTAATCCCCCGAGTGTGGAGCAGATCCTCACTCAGATTGTTTTTCAACTTAGGTGAAAGCCGATTCACAGCTAAGCCCCTAAGTGTGGAGTAGATCCTCACTCGGATTGTTTTTTAACTTAGGCAAAAGTTGGTTCGCAGCTAAGCCTCTCTCCTATCCTACACCCACTGGGGGTGTGTTAGTTTCCTAATGCGGTTAGTTACCTGAGTGAAGACGCGGTTGTAGGCCGAACTAGACGATATACGGAAAAAGCAAGACTATTATTCATCTAAGTTCATTCGGACATACTATTACAAAGGAGAAATTTTACTCTAAGTATAAAACTTGTGGAGCAGGTCCGCGTTCCAAGCTCTGGGCTCTTCTGTTTTTCTGGCGCAGTTGTAGAGTCTGTATGCTCCGTTATGCAGGACCTTTGAAATGGCGAATGGCCCTTCCCAAGGGGGTGATAGTTTGTGAGGCTTTTGCTGATCCACTCGGAGGACCAGGTCTCCTTCCTGAAAAGTACGCCCTCTGACGTGTCTGTCGTGGTAGCGGCGCATGTCTTGTTGGTACAATGTCGATCTTATAAGCGCCAGCTCATGCTCCTGCTCCAAGAGGTCGAGGCCATCTTGCCCTGCTTCTTCGGCTTCGGCTTCTGAGTAAAGGTCCATTCGGGGAGAATTGTGAAGCAAGTTACTAGGTAAAACTGCTTCTGATCTGTACACCGTGAAGAATGGAGTGCAATTGGTGGACCGGTTCGGGGTCATCCGTATGCCCTAGAGGACTGATGGTTGCTTGGTTACCCAGGCCCCTACCGCGTGCGTTAGGTCGCGCATGAGGCGAGGCTTCAACCCTTAGAGTATCGGTCCATTCACTTGCTCGGCCTGCCCATTCGATTGCAGGTGCGCCACGGAGGCGTAATCGACCCGAGTGCCTTGGGTGTAGCAAAACTCACGAAACTCGTCTGAGTCGAAGTTAGACCCATTGTCGATGATGATGCTGTGGGGCACTCCAAATCTGAAGATTATCTCTTGATGAGCTGAATGGCGATGGTCAAGTCCAACTTTTTTATTGGCTTTGTCTCAATTTACTTGGTGAACTTGTCGACCGCCACCAGCAGGTGCGTGAAATCACTCGCCCCGGTCCGAAGCAGGCCGACCATGTCGAGCCCCCAGACGGCGAACGACCAGGTAGGCGGTAGTCTTTAGAGCGGACACCGTCTTGTGCGACTAATTCACGTAGAATTGGCACCCAACATATTGATCCACTATGTCTCTGGCAGCCTAGTTGGCACGGGGCCAATAGAACCCGGCTCTGAATGGCTTGGCAACCAGGGTCCGGCAGGATGCATGGTGCCCACATGTTCCCGAGTGAATCTCTTGCAGTATTTGGTACCCTTTCTCTGGTGCCTGACAGAAGAACGCTAGGTTTGGTTCAGTAGAGCGTGTTCGGATCTCCTCCACTCCTTCAAATCATTGACTCCGAGATATCATGTTAACTAACTTCACTCCCTACACAGTCAGCTTGGTGTGGTTCAGGTAGTCGCTGCATGCGGGCGAGAAAATTGGATCGAGTGAATGGGTAAGTTTTGCGCGAGAAGCTCAGAGTGGCACGCGGAGGTTTCAGCAACTCTGCTGGATTGAACTACAGGCTGCTCCGCTCCGCTCTTCATGCTCTGTGGAATTGTAGCGTTCCGCACCGCTCCGCCCGCTCCGGGAGCAGAGCTGGGGAGCGGAGTGAATCCGAACAAGCTCCACTTGGCTGATCTGGGACCGGATGTTTGTACCTTGAAATACTAGCACCAATGCATTACCATGAGTCCTTGATGTGACATTAACAGTTCGTAAATGTTTTTCAACAAAGGATGAATTTTATTGTCTCAAAATGAAGCATCAAGGGGATACAAACATAATGAGCATACATCCAGCCTCTGCATATCTAGGATGCACACACCCAGCACCAACACACGCACACAAAAACAGGCCGGCAATACATTTAAGACCAAAACTATGCGCAGGCAAGGAAAAAAAAACCCCAAAGCGATCTGATCTGCAATTGACAAACTACAACAATGACCATATCCGCATCAACTATTTTTGACATCACACAGACAACGATGTTCTTCAATAGCAACAATGACCATATCCGCTTAAGCGCCGTCGTCACCGGATCCACCATCCATGGTTAGAATCTAGGTTTTCACCTTGAAGAACAGTCTGGGCATATCCGAGCAATGCCTTCAACAAGGTGACGACGTAGAAACATCGCCATTGCCAGGTATAGCCAACTTGGGCAAACCTAGGCTTTCACCCCGCAGCTCGAGACCGGTTGCTCAAATAGCAACACCATCAAAGTAACACGTGTGTTGTCCCCACCACTTTTTCGCCATCCCAGCAGCTACATGCACCGCTGCCGCTGCACAACCATTCCTCTGCATCAAGCCACCATCCATAGATTGCATCTCACCGGCGAAGTCAACCACCGGATCTTGGAGAGAGAAACCCTCATCAAAACCTTTCGATGGCCACTGCAATCTGGAACAAGACCGCCCCGCAGGCGGGTTGGTCAATAAGAACCAACACCGATGATGGAGCACACCGCCACCGACTACCAGCTCGCCGGAGAGAGCTCTACTCTGGTCATCCCTCAGGCTTGCACATACCCGAGCTGATATTTCCAGAGCTAGAGCACAAAAGACAGATCACCTTACTCAAAGCTATCTTAGCTCAGCTTACTTGTCAAGTTGTTTTTTTTCTCAAAAAAAGATATACTTTCATTGAGTCATTCGCCCCGCAAAAGAAGTGAAATGGCTTCTCTCACAGACAGGGATAGTTGCAGTGAGACGGAGAGAGTAAGTCAATCGCATCTCAGTGCTCCAATGTAATTATCTTGTATCCGCTAGATTGTTTGAAGAAGTCGAATCTTCATGGGTATCTTTAAGCGAAAATATTTGATCAACTCCATCTTCCGAGCTACAGCAGGATCAACTCCAACGTATAATTCCTAGCAAGGACATTTCCATATGCATGGGAAATAGCAACATGAAAATCCGTTGGCATAACTTGCTGATATGAACTAAAATGAAAAGATATATATGAAATGACATCACTAAATAGATAAATTATTATGATCATGCAAATTAATTTTGTTTTGACCCAGTGTCTAATATGAAAACTTTAGGAGGATAAGATATAATTATTTGATCCACTATATGTTGAGTATCCATATAAAACTATTTTTTTCTAGAATACGCATAAGCATGTGTATCATATATTCATAGCACTTCTCCAAGATGGCCGATAAGACGCCTTTCGGCAAAGTGCTACACCAAAAGGTTAACACCCACATCTACCAAGGCAACACTGACACACAACTCGTCTTGCCCAAACTCAAGCCAAACAATGGCAAAGAGGACGGACACAGAGCACATAGGCCGTGTCCCAACCGAACCGAACACCCAAGAACTCGACAAAAACGCCAAAGCAAACTAGATCAACGCACTCTCCACTCATGGCACCTAGGAGATCGGCAAGTGGACAGCAGGAGCTAGCCTAGCTCGATGAAGATGTCATAGATGAGGCGTCAATGATGGAGTACATAGCGCCTCGGATGCTCATGCCCATAGCAAGAACTAGCACATGACAACCCGGCACCGAAAGCCTCGCCGCGGAGGCGAATGAGACGCCCACACCAGTTACTCCTCCGCAAGAGGGCCCGATCAACTAGGCAACGCCTTCAAGAAGGGAACGACGCGGTGATGTCGCCACTGCCTGGGACGGCGAGCCGACCTTTGGGTTTCCCCCGTTGCAGAGCAGGTGATGGTCAACGCGATGGCATCGCCTCCATGGAGGAGAAGGTGCCCTGGGGCATCGCCGTTTGCCGGTAGGCACAGCACCACTCGGATTTCTACCCGGCCTTGTCAGATGCGTCTTGATGCGCAGGAAACTGGGAAGGGAGGGCAAAGTGCCAAAGTCGTCACCTTTGGCCATCACCATGGAGAGGGGAAGTCGTATGTCGCTGCCAACGCCGTCAAAGCAAGTGCATCTACTACCTCTGTGCCAGCTGGCAACCACCGCACGCTGGCCAGAACTTGTACCACCACGCCACCTTGTCGCAGGGAGTTCCGGGGCCGCCGCCCCGGCTTCCACCGAGAGGATCCACCGCCCGGAGCCACAGCCCCACCATGGAGCCGACTGACCCCAAGCTAGGCAAAGCCCCAGCGAGACCACACCACCACCGATGGGAGGGCCCGCTCCAGCCCTCCACGCCACCACCGCACGACGCGCCACCACCATCCTCCAGGGCCGTCGGACGAACCCCGACGCCACCAACCCTCACCACCCACCGGATCAGGGCAGGAGAACCCAGATCCGCCGCCACCACGCCCCAGCCCATGCACAGGCGAGCTGCAGGGCAATGGGAGCAAGGCCGCGTCGGTCGGGCCACCACGACACCGGAGGGGAAGCGCTGAAGCCGGGATCGGACCGCTGCCCCGCACCATTGACATGCGAGCAGCCCCGCATGGCCCCGCATCTGTCCGGGAGGGAGACCGCCCCGCCGCCCACATCGCGAGGGCTTTGCCCCAGCGGCGCCCGCTGGCAGCGGCGATGGGAGGAAGACCGGGACGAGGGTTGCTGGCCGGCGCGGGGAGGGCTCTCCCGGGTCGCCCACGGGGGGGGCGGGGCGACACAGGAGCGAGAGAGTAGGGAACTGATAAGAAAGGTATAATGTATAAAAATAATTTGATAATAACCATAAAACAGTCAGAATATGTATATGCCCCATGGGTTGCTGATTAGTCTTTGTCTAATCTGTTGGGTATCGTAGCAGAAATTTAAAATTTTCTACACATCACCAAGATCAATCTATGGAGTCATCTAGCAACGAGAGAGAGAGAGGAGTGCATCTGTATACCCTTGTAGATTGCAAGCGGAAGCGTTCAAGAGAACGGGGTTGATGGAGTCGTACTCGTCGTTATCCAAATCATCAATGATCCTAGCGCCGAACGGACGGCACCTCCGCGTTCAATACACGTACGGAGCGGTGACGTCTCCTGCGCCTTGATCCAGCAAGGAGGAGGGAGAGGTTGAGGAAGAGGGCTCCAACAGCAGCACGACGGCGTGGTGGTGATGGAGTGGCCGTACTCCGACAGGGCTTCGCCAAGCACTTAATCGGAGGAGGAGAGGTGTTGGGGAGGGGAGGCTGCGCCTTGGATGTGGTGTGCAGCCTCCTCGCCTCTATTTATAGGGGAAGGGGAAGGGGCGGCCCCTCTAGATGAGATCTAGAGGGGGCGGCGCCAAGAGGAGGGCTTGCCCCCAAGCAAGGGGCGCCCCCTCTAGGGTTCCCCCCCCCCCACCCCTAGGCGCATGGGCCGAAGGGGGGGATGCGCCCAGCCCACTTAGGGGCTTGTTCCCTTTCCCACACGGCCCATGAGGACCTCCGAGAGAGGTGGCCCCTCCCGGTGGACCCCCGGAACCCCTCCGGTGGCCCCGGTACAATACCGGTATGCCCCCTGAACTTTTCCGGTGGCCGTATGATAACTTCCCATATATAAATCTTCACCTCCGGACTATTCTGGAACTCCTCGTGACATCCGGGATCTCATCCGGGACTCCAAACAACATTCGGTAATCACATACATATATTCCTAATAACCCTAGCGTCATCGAACCTTAAGTGTGTAGACTCTACGGGTTCGGGAATCACGCAGACATGACTGAGATAGCTCTCCGGCCAATAACCAACAGCAGGATCTGGATACCCATGTTGGCTCCCACATGTTCCATGATGATCTCATCGGATGAACCACGATGTCGAGGATTCAAGTAATCCCGTATACAATTCCCTTTGTCAATCGGTACTTTACTTGCCCAAGATTCGATCGCCGGTATCCCAATAACTCGTTCAATCTCGTTACCGGCAAGTCACTTTACTGTTACCGTAATGCATGATCCCGTGAACAACCACTTGGTCACATTGAGCTCATTATGATGATGCACTACCGAGTGGGCCCAGAGATACCTCTCCGTCATACGAAGTGACAAATCCCAGTCTTGATCCGTGCCAACCCAACAGACACTTTCGGAGATACCTGTAGTGCACCTTTATAGCCACCCAGTTATGGTGTGACGTTTGGTACACCCAAAGCACTCCTACGGTATCCGGGAGTTGCACGATCTCATGGTCTAAGGAAATGATACTTGACATTAGAAAAGCTTTAGCAGACGAACTACACGATCTTGTGCTATGCTTAGGATTGGGTCTTGTCCATCACATCATTCTCCAATTGATGTTATCCCATTATCAATGACATCAAATGTCCATGGTCAGGAAACCGTAACGATCTATTGATCAACGAGCTAGTCAACTAGAGGCTCACTAGGGACATGTTGTGGTCTATGTATTCACACATGTATTACGATTTCCGGATAACACAATTATAGCATGAACAATAGACAATTATCATGAACAAGGAAATATAATAATAATCATTTTATTATTTCCTCTAGGGCATATTTCCAACAGTCTCCCACTTGCACTAGAGTCAATAATCTAGTTACATTGTGATGAATCGAACACCCATAGAGTTCTGGTGTCGATCATGTTTTGCTCGCGGAAGAGGTTTAGTCAACGGATCTGCGACATTCAGATCCGTATGTACTTTGCAAATATCTATGTCTCCATCTTGAATATTTTCACGAATGGAGTTGAAGCGACGCTTGATGTGCCTGGTCTTCTTGTGAAACCTGGGATCCTTGGCAAGGGCAATGGCTCCAGTGTTGTCACAGAAGAGAGTCATCGGCCCGACGCATTGGGAATAACTCCTAGGTCGGTAATGAACTCCTTCATCCAGATTGCTTCATGTGCTGCCTCCGAGGCTGCCATGTACTCCACTTCACATGTAGATCCCGCCACGACGCTTTGCTTGCAACTGCACCAGCTTACTGCCCCACCATTCAAAATATACACGTATCCAGTTTGTGACTTAGAGTCATCTAGATCTGTGTCGAAGCTAGCATCGACGTAACCCTTTACGACGAGCTCTTCTTCACCTCCATAAACGATAAACATATCCTTAGTCCTTTTCAGGTACTTTAGGATATTCTTGACCGTTGTCCAGTGTTCCATGCCGGGATTACTTTGGTACCTTCCTACCAAACTTATGGCAAGGTTTACATCAGGTCCTGTACACAAAGATGGCATACATGATAGACCCTATGGCCGAGGCATAGGGGACGACACTCATCTTTTCTCTATCTTCTGTCGTGGTCGGACATTGAGCCGAGCTCAATTTCACACCTTGCAACACAGGCAAGAACCCCTTCTTGGACTAATCCATATTGAACTTCTTCAATATCTTATCAAGGTATGTGCTTTGTGAAAGACCTATGAGGCGTCTCAGTCTATCTCTATAGATCTTGATGCCTAATATGTAAGCAGCTTCTCCAAGGTCCTTCATTGAAAAACACTTATTCAAGTAGGCCTTTATGCTCTCCAAGAGTTCTATATCATTTCCCATCAAAAGTATGTCATCCACATATAATATGAGAAATGCTACAGAGCTCCCACTCACTTTCTTGTAAACGCAGGCTTCTCCATAAGTCTGCATAAACCCAAACGCTTTGATCATTTCATCAAAGTGAATGTTCCAACTCCGAGATGCTTGCACCAGCCCATAGATGGAGCGCTGGAGCTTGCATACCTTGTTAGCATTCTTAGGATCGACAAAACCTTCCGGCTGCATCATATACAATTCTTCCTTAAGAAAGCCGTTAAGGAATGCCATTTTGACGTCCATTTGCCATATCTCATAATCATAGAATGCGGCAATTGCAAACATGATTCGGACGGACTTAAGCTTCGCTACGGGTGAGAAGGTCTCATCATAGTCAACCCCTTGAACTTGTCGATAACCCTTAGCGACAAGTCGAGCTTTATAGATGGTAACATTACCATCCGCGTCCGTCTTCTTCTTAAAGATCCATTTATTTTCTATCGTCACGATCATCGGGCAAGTCTGTCAAAGTCCATTCTTTGTTTTCATACATGGATCCTATCTCGGAATGCATGGCTTCAAGCCATTATTTGGAATCTGGGCCCGCCATCCCTTCTTCATAGATCGAAGTTTCACCGTAGTCTAACAACATGATTATAAGGACAGGGTTGCAATACCATTCTCGTGAGGAACGTGCCCTCGTGGACCTAAGAAGTTCAGTAGCAACTTTATCCGAAGTACCTTGATCATCATCATTAACCTCCTCTCTAGCGGTGCGAGCACAGAACATCTTCCGAGCTGCGCTTACTTTCGCTTCAAGAGGCGATTTCATCAAGTTCCACTTTCCTCCCACTTACTTCTTTCGAGAGAAACTCTTTCTCCGTGAAGGACCCATTCTTGGCAACAAAGATCTTGCCTTCGGATCTGAGGTAGAAGGTATACCCAATGGTTTCCTTAGGGTATCCTATGAAGACGCATTTTTCCGACTTGGGTTCGAGCTTTTCAGGTTGAAGTTTCTTGACATAAGCATCGCATCCCCAAACTTTCAGAAACGACAGCTTAGGTTTCTTCCCAAACCATAATTCATACGGTGTCGTCTCAACGGATTTCGACGGAGCCCTATTTAAAGTGAATGCGGCAGTCTCTAAAGCATAGCCCCAAAATGAGAGTGATAAATCGGTGAGCGACATCATAGATCGTACCATATCCAATAGAGTGATTACGACGTTCGGACACACCGTTACGCTGAGGTGTTCTAGGCGGCGTGAGTTGTGAAACAATTCCACATTTCCTTAAGTGCGTACCAAATTCATGACTTAAATATTCTCCCCACGATCTGATCGTAAGAACTTTATTTTTCGGTCACGCTGATTCTCTACCTCATTCTGAAATTCCTTGAACTTTTCAAAGGTCTCAGACTTGTGTTTCATCAAGTAGACATATCCATATCAACTTAAGTCATCAGTGAGAGTGAGAACATAACGATAGCCTCCTCGAGCCTCAATGCTCATTGGACCACACACATCAATATGTATGATTTCCAATAAGTTGGTTGCTCGTTCCATTGTTCCGGAGAACGGTGTCTTGGTCATTTTGCCCATGAGGCATGGTTCGCGTGTGTCAAATGATTCGTAATCAAGAGACTCCAATAGTCCATCAGCATGGAGCTTCTTCATGCGTTTGACATCAATGTGACCAAGGCGGCAGTGCCACAAGTATGTGGGACTATCGTTATCAACCTTACATCTTTTGGTATTCACACTATGAATATGTGTACCATCACATTCGAGATTCATTAAGAATAAACCATTGACCAGCGGGGCATGACCATAAAACATATCTCTCATATAAATAGAACAACCATTATTCTCAGATTTAAATGAGTAGCCATCTCGTATTAAACGAGATCCAGATACAATGTTCATGCTCAAAGCTGGCACTAAATAACAATTATTGAGGTTTAAAACTAATCCCGTAGGTAAATGTAGAGGTAGCGTGCCGGCGGCGATCACATCGACCTTGGAACCATTCCCGACGCACATCGTCACCCCGTCCTTCGCCAGTCTCCGCTTATTCCGCAACTCCTGTTTCGAGTTACTAATGTGAGCAACCGCACCAGTATCAAATACCCAGGAGCTACTACGAGTACTGGTAAGGTACACATCAATTAAATGTATATCACATATACCTTTGGTGTTGCCGGCCTTCTTGTCCGCTAAGTACTTGGGGCAGTTCCGCTTCCAGTGTCCGCTTCCCTTGCAATAAAAGCACTCAGTCTCAGGTTTGGGTCCATGCTTTGGCTTCTTCCCGGCAACTGGCTTACCGGGCGCGGCAACTCCCTTGTTGTCCTTCTTGAATTTCTTCTTACCCTTGCCTTTCTTGAACTTAGTGGTTTTATTCACCATCAACACTTGATGTTCCTTTTTGATCTCCACCTCCGCTGATTTCAGCATTGAATATACCTCAGGAATAGTCTTTCCCATCCCCTGCATATTGAAGTACATTACAAAGCTCTTGTAGCTAGGTGGGAGCGACTGAAGGATTCTGTCAACGACCGCATCATCCGGGAGATTAACTCTCAGCTAAGGTAAGCGGTTGTGAAACCCAGACAATTTGAGTATGTGCTCGCTGACAGAACTATTCTCCTCCATCTTACAACTGTAGAACTTGTCGGAGACTTCATATCTCTCGACCCGGGCATGAGCTTGGAAAACCATTTTCAGCTCTTGGAACATCTCATATGCTCCGTGCTGCTCAAAACGCTTTTGGAGCCCCGGTTCTAAGCTGTAAAGCATGCCGCACTGAACCAGGGAGTAATCATCACTACGCGACTGCCAGGCGTTCATAACGTCTTGAGTTGCTGGGAAAACGGGTGCTTCACCTAGCGGTGCATCTAGGACATATGCTTTCTTGGCAGCTATGAGGATGATCCTCAAGTTTCGGACCCAGTCCGTATAGTTGCTGCCATCGTCTTTCAGCTTGGTTTTCTCTAGGAACGCGTTGAAGTTGAGGGCAACATTAGCGTGGGCCATTTGATCTACAAGACATATTGCAAAGATTTTAGACTAAGTTCATGATAATTAAATTCATCTAATCAAATTATATAATGAACTCCCACTCAGATAGACATCCCTCTAGTCATCTAAGTGATACATGATCTGATTCAACTAGGCCGTGTCCGATCATCACGTGAGACAGACTAGCCATCATCGGTGAACATCTTCATGTTGATCGTATCTTCTATACGACTCATGTTCGACCTTTCGGTCTTCCGTGTTCCGAGGCCATGGATGTACATGCTAGGCTCGTCAAGTCAACCTAAGTGTGTTGCGCGTGTAAATCTGGCTTACACCCGTTGTATTCGAACGTTAGAATCTATCACACCCGATCATCACCTGGTGCTTCGAAACAACGAACCTTCGCAACGGTGCACAGTTAGGGGGAACACTTTCTTGAAATTATTATGAGGGATATGCTACCGTCGTTCTAAGCAAATAAGATGTAAAACATGATAAACATCACATGCAATCAAATAGTGACATGATATGGCCAATATCATCTTGCTCCTTTTGATCTCCATCTTCGGGGCGCCATGATCATCATCGTCACCGGCATGACACCGTGATCTCCATCATCATGATCTCCATCATCGTGTCTTCATGAAGTTGTCACGCCAACGATTACTTCTACTACTATGGCTAATGGTTTAGCAATAAAGTAAAGTAATTACATGGTGTGATTCAATGACACGCAGGTCATACAAAAAAATAAAGACAACTCCTATGGCTCCTACCGGTTGTCATACTCATCGACATGCAAGTCGTGATTCCTATTACAAGAACATGATCAATCTCATACATCACATATATATATCATTCATCACATCCTTTTTGGCCATATCACATCACACGACATATGCTGCAAAAACAAGTTAGACGTCCTCTAATTGTTGTTGCAAATTTGTTTACGTGGCTGCTATAGGTTTCTAGCAAGAACGTTTCCTACCTACGCCAAAACCAGAACGTGATATGCCAATTTCTATTTACCCTTCATAAGGACCCTTTTCATCGAATCCGATCCGACTAAAGTGGGAGAGACAGACACCCGCTAGCCACCTTATGCAACTAGTGCATGTCAGTCGGTGGAACCTATCTCACGTAAATGTACGTGTAAGGTCGGTCCGGGCCGCTTCATCCCACGATGCCGCTGAATCAAGATAAGACTAGTAACGGCAAGTAAATTGACAAAATCGACGCCTACAACAACTTGTGTTCTACTCATGCATAGAAACTACGCATAGACCTTGCTCATGATGCCACTGTTGGGGATCGTAGCAGAAATTTAAAATTTTCTACACATCACCAAGATCAATCTATGGAGTTATCTAGCAACGAGAGAGAGAGGAGTGCATCTACATACCCTTATAGATCACGAGCGAAAGCGTTCAAGAGAACGGGGTTGATGGAGTCGTACTCGTCGTGATCCAAATCACCGATGATCCTAGCGCCGAACGGACGGCACCTTCGCGTTCAACACACGTATGGAGCGGTGACGTCTCCCGCGCCTTGATCCAGCAAGGAGGAGGGAGAGGTTGAGGAAGAGGATCCAACAGCAGCACGACAGCGTGGTGGTGATGGAGTGGCCGTACTCCGACAGGGCTTCGCCAAGCACATAATCGGAGGAGGAGAGGTGTTGGGGAGGGGAGGGGCTGCGCCTTGGATGTGGTGTGCAGCCCTCCCCCGCCTCTATTTATAGGGGAAGGGGAAGGGTCGGCCCCTCTAGATAAGATCTAGAGGGGGCGGCGGCCAAGGGGAGGGGGCTTGCCCCCAAGCAGGCGCCCCTCTAGGGTGCCCCCAACCCCTAGGCGCATGGGCCCAAGGGGGGGATGCGCCCAGCCCACTTAGGGGTTGGTTCCCTTTCCCACATGGCCCATGAGGCCCTCCGAGAGAGGTGGCCCCTCCCGGTGGACCCCCGGAACCCCTCCGGTGGCCCCGGTACAATACCGGTATGCCCCAGAACTTTTTCGGTGACCGTATGATAACTTCCCATATATAAATCTTCACCTCCTGACCATTCCGGAACTCCTCGTGACGTCCGGGATCTCATCCAGGACTCCGAAAAACATTCGGTAATCACATATATATCTTCCTAATAACCCTAGCGTCATCGAACCTTAAGTGTGTAGACCCTACAGGTTCGGGAATCACGCAGACATGACCGAGACAGCTCTCCGGCCAATAACCAACAGCGGGATCTGGATACCCATGTTGGCTCCCACATGTTCCACGATGATCTCATCGGATGAACCATGATGTCGAGGATTCAAGTAATCTCGTATACAATTCCCTTTGTCAATCGCTACGTTACTTGCCCGAGATTCGATCGTCGGTATCCAAATACCTCGTTCAATCTCGTTACCGGCAAGTCACTTTACTCGTACCGTAATGCATGATCCCGTGACCAACCACTTGGTCGCATTGAGCTCATTATGATGATGCACTACCGAGTGGGCCCAGAGATACCTCTCTGTCATACGAAGTGACAAATCCTGGCCTCGATCTGTGCCAACCCAATGTACACTTTCAGAGATACCTGTAGTGCACCTTTATAGCCACCCAGTTATGTTGTGACGCTTGGTACACCCAAAGCTCTCCCACGGTATCCGGGAGTTGCACGATCTCATGGTCTAAGGAAATGATACTTGACATTAGAAAAGCTCTAGCGCATTTAACTACACGATCTTGTGCTATGCTTAGGATTGGGTCTTGTCCATCACATCATTCTCCAAATGATGTGATCCCGTTATCAATGACATCAAATGTCCATGGTCAGGAAACCGTAACCATCTATTGATCAACGAGCTAGTCAACTAGAGGCTCACTAGGGACATGTTGTGGTCTATGTATTCACACATGTATTACGATTTCCGGATAACACAATTATAGCATGAACAATAGACAATTATCATGAGCAAGAAAATATAATAATAACCATTTTATTATTGCTTCTAGGGCATATTTCCAACATAATCTAGATTGAATAGTTGTAGTTATTTCTTGATGCAAAACCTTAAGATTGACAAAGTCATCACAGACGTCTTATTATAATTGAGAACATCACCTCCACTCAAAGATTGAGCCGCAATAATGAGATACCAAAGGGCCAAACCTGAAATTTGGTTCCTGGTGAGACTTGGCCAAGGGATATACAAATTCATGAGATCCCTCCAACTCAAGATATATATAGTAGGGTAGAATCGCATCGTATATATTCCGGAGAGAGGTTGACTTGTACTCCATATGCATATACTGTATTACATAACCAGAGGGCGGTGGAAGATGCTCGCCGAAATTTCGCCGGTCACTCGCTGGCGTGGAAGATACTCGCCGAAATTTCACAGGTCCTCGCTGGTTCACGCCGTTCCTCGCTGTGCCGTATATATATGTTATGTATCAGGTACAACAACCTAGCAAGTTATACCAAATACACGTGCCGAAGTGAAGATTCGGCTGTATGGAGTGGTCAGCGAGGCGCTTGCTCGCCGTCGCTGCGTCTGCAGGCATCCTCTCCATGCTCATGCTCCGGAGCAGTGTGGCCACGACTGCGGCGGTGCCGGTGCGAGTCGGCGTGGTGCTGGACCTCACCAGCGACGCCGGGAGGAGGAGCGTCACCTGCATTTCAATGGCCCTTGAAGACTTCTACCTCAAGCACCCGAGCTACGCCACGCGGGTGGAGCTGCACGTCAGGGATTCGCGCGGAGACATCGTCACCGCCGCATACGCTGGTAAGCTCGATCCTGTTCGAATGATTTTTTTGGTAATTTTTAATTAACTTTTTTAACCGTCGGATCCTCACCTGAATATATTGCTCAAAAAGCTGTAAAAGCAGTCACCCATTAACTTTGACTGATCCAGTTTATAAGGGATCAAAACCTAAACCTCATATAACCTCTCTAGCGGATGCCTTAAAACCTCATATCGTAAAATCGTTTTGCAGGATCCCATAAAACATTTTTTTCACATTTTTACAGTATGACAACTGTTCTGACATCTCCATGATATTAATATATGTCCTTTGTCAAAAAAAATTGTTTTGGCAGAACAGATCCCGTAAAATAATCATGTCAGATGTGAAGCACATTAGTCAGTAGTTAAATTAACAATCGGGTCCCTGCAAAATAGCACAAAACACCCTGGGAACACAATCTAAATTACAATTGGGTGCACCTTGCGGCGTGGAGGAGTTCCGGCGCTGCGGACGTAGACGAGCTCTGGCGCGACCGAGGGATGTGCTAGCTGTGGCGGAGGCACAACTCGCAGGGGCGACTGGGAGGGAGCTCGCGGGCGACGGCAGCAGCAGCTCGGCGGCGGTGACAGCTCGCGGGGGCACCGGTGGTTGATTCCTAGGCCATGGCGGGGCACGGGCTACGGCGGCGAGATGCGGGCCTTCTCTATTCGGCCGGAATCGAGCTCGGAAGAAGGCCATGGCACCGGCTACGAGGGAAGCAGTTAGGGCTGAAATTTCCCTCCCGCCAAGAATAGAGGAAATTGTAAAAGGGGGACGAGATCCCGTAGCTATAGAGAAAATGGCAAGCGGATTCGGGATCCCATAAAAATTCGAGACAGACGATTTTAGGGGATCTATTCGGGCCAGGTTTACGTGCTCTATCCCGCAAACCGGCGGTTATTTTACCGGATAGTAGACTCGGTCGTTGCATGCGCAAATTATGTAGAGTACTAGCAACTGTCATTGTAGAAGTACTTCCTGCACATTTTTTGGATCACCGGATTTTCTTGAGTTGCAAGAACGAAAACTACTTTTTTGGAAAAATATGAGATATGTTTCAAATTTTCTGCACAACTCTAATAAGCCCATAATAGAAAAGGCTCGTCATTTTTTTCCAGGGAAATATAGTGAGTTTATTCCATGTTCATAGGATTACAGTCTGATGCGACAAGTTCAACAACACGGGTAGGAGAACAAGAAGCGGTTCGAATACATATACAATGCAACTAAGCCCCAAATCCGCCCAAACGGACTGTCTGGTCAGTGTCCAGACGCAGAATTGCCACCTAACCGGAGATGACAAATCTAGCTCAAACACCTAGACTGATCGATACTCCCCATATCAATCATAAATATCTCGATCGAATATGGGAACACTCGGACACGCCCGCCGCGTCAGATCCGGCCCACTATGGCCCACCCGATCCCACATAAATTGGACCATATCCGCACTTCAGACGAAACCCTAGCCGCATTCCACTCCATTCTCGTCTGGCGATCTCCGACCTTCTGCGGCACAGCGCGTAGTAGATCCGAGTCCTACACCTCCCGATCTGTTTACCGGTCCATAGAGGTATCTGCCCTTCACGAGATAGCTAGGGGATCAATGGCTCGATGGTCATATGGCTGATAGGCTCACTGAGAAGACTAGGCCTCCGGGGTCAATGAATTATGGCTATTATCAAGAACCGTTGGTCCAATTTTTCTTTTTAAAAAGAACCGTGGGTCCAACGCCCTGGAAACCCCTATATAAAACACCTTCCAAACTACACATTCTTTTAACGACTACGTATTCTTATACTAGTCAAACGTACTCTGTCCGATCTAAAATATGCTTGTTTTTAAAGGTCAAACTTTGGACGGTTTGACCAAATTTACAGAAAAATATCAACATCAATAATACCAAATAAATACAATACAATATAATATTTCATGATAATGATATTTATTTGTTATTGTTGATGTAGACATTTCTCAATTATAAATCTTGAATATGAAAAAATAAATCTATATACAATATTCCACAACTAGTAAGAAAACAATCAGTAGAAAATTCTTGTATTGGATCATTAAGGACCCTATTTTTATCCCGAGAAATTTTATGAATGATTTTACTATTATTAATTTGATAATAAAGTTACCAATGATGCCCTTCACTAAATAACTCATCGACAACATGAGATTGATATTGTAAGATTTACTATAAAATATACATTCAAAATATTTACTCCTTTTGTTCAGAAATATAGACGTGTTATTATGCTTGCAGCTAATCATGGGGTTGAAAGTTTGATCACCATTAAACTGTTATGCGCAGACAGGGTGAAATGCAAAATATTTTACTATGGATTGAGGATGAAAACCATGATGTCCTTCACTAAATTACTATGTTAAAAACATATCTTTCTAGAATAATGAACATCCTGCCTCGCCGACTTGTCTTTTCATCCAATGTTGTTTTTTTCTCGTCAGTAGCGCACATCCAATGTGTCGACTGAAGAACTCACACACCACCTTTGCCTATATCAGCGTCACGTAGTGATGATACTTTCATTTGTTTTGTTTCTGGAAGCCATTCCAAAGATTAATCAAATGGGAAATCTGATACACCACTAAAATACGATCACGCAGGTAAACATGATTAAAACATGTTGCGTTTCTGGTCTTCCAAACAAACCAGATTACCATAGCTACTCCAAGGGAAACTATCCCTATATCTCTACTAGAGAAACCCATAATCCCGCTACTAATATCAAAGATTTGTGCAAGGACATTATCAATACCGGTAGCGCAAATCACAACTCCCCGCAAATATCTAGCTAACTTGTAATGGGAAAATGATCTAGGCTTTCTCTTTCATCAGAGAAAACAACATTCGCTATGATTACCTTGATATCTTCTCCTGGTGAACACAACTTGAGTCAAATACTATTGCTAGTGGTTAGACGCCAAAAACTTTGATCTTTAAAGGTGACCTAATTTAGTAGAGTTTCCTATGAGGCCATTTTACCATAGTAGTAATGGTTGAATATGAAGAACTAATAGAAAATACCTGGCTTGGTTTGAGGACATCTACACTTATCCTCTTCTTCAGACAAAACAACATTAACACACTGATGTTGCAACTGTTGCCACATAGCAGCAGTGTCACCAACATGACCCTTCAAAGCATGATCATGCCCGAACCTTCCTCCAGGTAAAAGTAAACAATCTACTATACTTCATACAGACAACATTATCCCCAATCCATCGATCTTCATAAAATCAAGTTCTTACTCCATTACATATCACCTTCCGATAAAATAAGGGCAGCCCGGTGCATGTTCTAAATTGTCCTGGAAAATATAGATAGTGGCATTTGCATATTGTAACATACTAACACCTCCTAACAAATCAAAGGTATTCGGCAAACTTGGCTCAACTGCATTGATAATCAACAGGTTCAAGACATCACTACTACTTAGAACATCAGTTCAACTGCATTGATAATCAACATGTTCAACTTCTATATTGAATAATATAGGTGACAGAGGATCTCCCTGTTTAAGCCACTTTCCAGTTTTAAGAAATGACCAACCTGGTCATTAACCATCACTACTACTTTACCATAAGTTACTGATTCTACTAAATTAACAGAGATCATTTTTCCAACATTACTTCTTTCAAAAAAGACCAATCAATTACATAATAAGTTACTCAAAATCAACTTGAAATAAAACATCTACTTTATTCCTATTGGAAATTATTTTATTGGCTACTGAAATATCCCTTTTATTAGTGACTTCAATGAAAATTGTAGACAGCACATTAAGCAAACATATAGGAATATATTGTTGCATTTTATCAGCACCCACAAATCTTGCCAGAAAAGTTAAAACTGCATACAGTAAATCATTACGCATAATTGGCCAAAAATGTTACTAAAACACAACAGGGAACCCATCTAGAATAAGGACTCCTGTTGTGTTTCATTTGAAAAAACAGCCTCCCCTATTTCTTCTATAGAAACTTTATGTCCGGAAAAAGCTCTATCACTATCATCTGGAACACCAGCTATAGGGCAATCTAAAGAAACATTTACCAAATCATCAAAAGGACCAAACATTTTTGTACAAAAAATTGTAGCATAAAGTAAAATGTTTTTATTGCTGACCCCAACCTCTTGTTGTGAAGACATAATTTTATGTTTTCTTTCTTACCCACTAGTAGAAAAGGGGCCTATTGACCCGGTTGGTGAGGGCCTTTAGTCCCGGTTCATGAACCGGGACTAAAGGGTCGGTACTAATACCCTGGCCCTTTAGTCCCGGTTCTGGATGTTCAATCCAGAACCGGGACTGATGGGCCTCCACGTTGCCTGTCCGCTGAGCCCAGGCAGGAGGGCCTTTGGTCCCGGTTGGTGCCACCAACCGGGACCAATAGGCATCCACGCCACAAGATTTCTATGGCTGTGGTTTTGTTTTTTTTGAAAAGGGGGGTTGGGGGTTTTGGGGGTTAATTTAGGTGTTTCATATATTGTGCTATAGCTAGCTAATTAATAGAAAAGTGTCCTCTCTTTTGTCCGTGCTTGGTCGACGCTTCGTACTATACATACGTATAGAGAGGACTAGCTAGACACGCTAGCTAGCTAGTAATTAAGCAAACAGAAGATCGTCATGAACATATATGCATACAGAGAGAAGTGATATCGACCACCTCTCCTTCTCCGAGAGATTGGTCGAACAACAAGTTCTCGTGTATCTATCCGACACTACCGGCTACATATATACAATAATTATCTTTTACAATACGGACGCGTGGTCCACATAGTATTCTCCGTCTTCAGCGATCACGTGGTCAAGAAAGAATGCCGCCAATTCCTCTTGAATTGCTCGCATGCGATCTGGTGGTAGGAGTTCATCCCGCTTCAAACATCTAATTTTAAGAAAGGGGTAAATACACACACACACACACACACACACACACACACACACACACACACACACACACACATATATATATATATATATATATATATATATATATATATATATGAATGAATGAAACTCAACACAAATGATGGTAATAAAATAAAATTGTGAATATTTTTATTTACGCACTTCATATTGTTTGTCGGAGTAGCCCCTCTCACAGGTCGTGTGGCGGATGGACTCGCAAACATAGTATCCACAGAAATCATTCCCTTGTTCCTGCCACAACCACTTTACAAGAAACAGAGGTCAATCAAACTGATAATTAGCAAGCATGCTAAATGGTATTGATGAAACTAGCGCTTGAATCACTAGGAGATGCACGTGGAATATGCTACTATATAGTACTTACTTTCGAGTGTCTAAATTGCAGCTTCTTCGGTAGTCCCGGAGCTTTTTGGGTGAATTTTCTCCAAACCCTGCCATACAAAGAAAACAATTACTTGATATCAGAAATGAACAAAGTTGCTGATATGGTGGATAATGATCGATTTAACTTACTTGTCGAAAGCATTTCAGTCATGTCCGCATACTCCTTGGGATCTTTTCGTCTCGAGTCTAAGACAGTTACTACTCCCTGCTCAAGCTTAATCTCTAGGAGAATATAGTGGTACCTGCACACGCATGCATAACTCATCAATATTACATTACTATAACCTGGACTAATAAAGGAAACCGAATATGCCACAAGACAGTAACACTCACTTGTAGTTGTAAGGAAAGAGTATTATATTTTTGTGTTTATTTATTTCCAACGATCGTAGCAAGTTGGCCTCGGTTTCTTCGGCACGATATTTAACCTCATTTGCATCTATGAGATATGTGTTAATGAACCCAATATCACCCACTTGTCTTTTCTTCATTCCGGCGATCTTCAATCTGCATAATATAGTGAGGATATTTATAAATACATCCAATGAAAGAGCTGAGTTATATAGAGATACTTAATGACAGAAGTAGTACTACTTACAGACAGTAGCAGGTGACCGTTGCTTTATCGAGGGCCAATTGATTGAAAAACTGATAGAACTCCTCAAATGGAATAGGCAACAGTTCAATTCCAAGGAGGTCATGCTCCTTTTAACTCTCACATACAAAGTACTCCTCCTCGGACTCTTTGCAGGTTTTCATGTACCAATCATGCAATCTTCGCATCATCGTTGATAGAGAGCTTTCATCTTTGACGAGAGGCTTCCCTGCATCAGATCTTTGTATCTGCACCTCCAAGAAATCATAATGTACATCGTCGGGCAGGTAATCTGCAGGATTGCCATAACCGGGCACCATCCTCGGATCGACGATGTCGCTAGCAGGCACCTTGAGCGGGGGGCACGATTGCTTCGCTTGTTCGCTGAGCTGGGCAATTTGTTTCCCAGCTCGTCGTTCTTTCATCCTTTGATCACTGACAGTACTTCCCGACCTCTCCGCTTCGGCAAATGCCTTTCCAATAATGCGCTCATACTTGCCTTTCGGCAGAGACTTGGGTGGTTTTGTCAGGGCAGCCAGAGTGCGCTTCGCTTTCACCGGATCTACCTTCTCCTCCGGAGGTGGATGTCTCTTTGCTTTCAACCCTTGAAACCAGTCATCCACTTCGGTCTGCGCGATCTTCGCGTTTTCCTCCTCGCTCCTCTCAGACGGCAACTTCTCCGGAGTCTTCAGAGAAGGACCGAATCAGATCTCCTCCCGCCTTTGGCTGTCTTGCTAGACGCCGGCAGAGCGAGCAGGCGGATGTCTTCTTTCCTTGCTTACGAGGCGGAGGAGAAGGACTACGACGGCCGGAGCAGCCGGAGCGGGCGGCGGGTCTCTTCCGCCTTCTTGGCGAGGCGGAGAAGGAGGAGGCTGGCTGCTCGGCGCGCCGGTGCAGGCGGAGAAGGAGGCGGAGTGCCGCCACGCCCGAAGAAGGAGCCGGCCGAGTGCCCTGATCGTCACTCACGGAGGAGGAGGCGGTGGAGGAGGCAGAGTGCCTGACTTCGCCGGAGGAGGAGGAGGAGGCGGAGGCGTCGATTCGGAAGGTTGATGAGATCCTTCCGCCATAGGCATGGAGTCTTGAGCGTAACCCAGCCGATACTCCCTTCACCGGTAGGGTGGTCAAGCCGAGGTCCTCAAATCCCTCCGTTATTTCATCGACCATCACCTTAGCATATCCTTCTGGAATCGGCCGGCGGTGAACAGTTGAGTCGGGTTTAGTAGGATAAACAGAGCCAACAGCCGCCTTGACCTTCAAATTGCTCCATTGCGCCATAAGGTGGCAATTTTTAGCATCCGTGATAGCATCCACGGGATAGTGGCGAGAGCCGTCAAGGCATGTTGCTCTGGCTGAAGCAGCTTCGGTGGAAGCCACACCGCTTCTCCGCTGAGAAGGGGGGGTAGCTTCGGGGGAAGCTTCGGCAGGTCGTTTGTTGTGATCTGCTGCTTCTCGTTCCTCTTCTCGTTCCTCTAGCCCCATTACCCTTTCGTGCAGCGCCTGCATTAGGCTCTACTCCAGTTTCTTCCTCCTCTCATGGGTTTTGTAACCCCCTGCGTCCGGAAATCCAGCCTTCCACGAAAGCGAACTGGCGTGCCTCGTGTCCGTCCTGTGGTGCTCGAGATTCCCGAGGGCCATTGTGAGCTCGTCCTTCTCCCCTATGCAGAACGAACGTCCCTTGCTACGCTGCTTTGATATATTGCTGAAGCCTCTTGACTGGTATGTCCAATTGTTCGTCCGTCCAAATGCACTTCCCTGTTATAGGGTCCAAGGATCCGCCGGCCCCGAAGAACCAAGTCCGGCAACGGTCTGGCCAGTTCATTGTCTCTGGTTTGATCCCTTTATCAAGCAGATCATTCTCAGCCTTGGCCCACTTAGGTCGGGCTACGAGGTAGCCACGACCCCGTCTTGATGGTGAAGCTTCTTCTTCGCAGCATTTCTCTTGTTTGTCGCCGACATCTTTTTACTCTTTTCCGATGTCTTGTAGGCCACAAATGCGGGCCACCATCTCTGATCTTCTCATATTTTCCCTTGAATTCTGGTGTCTCATTTTTTTTGACATACGTATTGAGTTCTTTCTTCCAATTCCTAAATAGTTCTGCCATCTTCTTAAGAGCAAAAGACTTGATTAATGGCTCTATTACTGGCTTCTCCGGATCATCCTCTAGCGGTAGGGTAAAATTTGACTTCAGCTCAGTCCAAAGATTTTTCTGCATACCATTGACACAAGACACCTCAGGGTCTTCGTTCTTAGGCTTATACCATTGGTGGATGTTGATCGGGATCTTGTCCCTAACCAGAACCCCGCACTGAGCAACAAATGCCTTCTTTGTCCGGTAGGGTTCAATCGGTTGGCCGTCGCGCGCGATTTGTATGATCTCAAACTTTTCATCCGAGCTCAACTTTTTCTTCGGGCCTAGTCTCTTTATCAAAGTTGTGCTCGATCCGGAGGGCTAGAAAAAAGAACAAAGACGAGAGTTAATTAATATGTGTACATACCAAAACAAAGACGAGAGCTAGTCAAGACAGGCTTAACTAATATATATACCTGGCCGGACTCGGTTTGGTGATCACCTGAGCCGTCCTCATGGTCTACTTCTTCACCCTCTCCTTCTTGCACCGGCATTGGGTCATCGGAGCCATGTAAATCATAGCCAGCTGCTTCTTCACCCTCTCCTTCCAGACCATCGTTGTCGTTGAGAAACATCAACGAAAGCGTACGGCATCACTTCCTTGTGCGATTATGTCCCTCAACAACGCTTCTTGTGCTTCGTCTCGGGGTGTCCATAGTTTCTACAAATATTTACAACATGGCAATTATTATTCAAACATGACAGATATGGATATATTAGTGGCAAACGTAGAACTAGCTAGCTAATCACAATAAGGAATCATATTAGTGGCCTCGACGCTGCTTCTCTAGGGTTTGGGGTGGCCTCGACAACGCTTCAAGGGTTAGGGGGTGGCCTCGAGAACGCTTCAAGCTAGGAGGGGGTATATACTATCGGTGTCAAGTAAACAGTGCGTGCATGCGTGGTATCCCTTGTTTGTCTGTCCTGAAAGGTTACTGAGAGCGGGCCAATCGTTGATGGTCACGAACAGCAACGCCTTTAGGTCAAATTCCTCCTTTTTGTGCTCATCCCACGTATGTACACCGTTTCCATTTCACAGCTGTAAAAGTTCTTCAACTAATGGCCTTAGGTACACATCAATGTCGTTGCCGGGTTGCTTAGGGCCTTGGATGAGAACTGGCATGATAATGAACTTCCGCTTCATGCACATCCAAGGAGGAAGGTTATACATACATAGAGTCACGGGCCAGTGCCGTGATTGCTGCTCTGCTCCCGAAAGGATTAATGCCATCCGCGCTTAAAGCAAACCATACGTTCCTTGGGTCCTTTGCAAACTCATCCCAGTACTTTCTCTCGATGTTTCTCCACTGCGACCCGTCCTCAGGTGCTCTCAACTTCCCGTCTTTCTTACGGTCCTCACTATGCCATCGCATCAACTTGGCATGCTCTCCGTTTCGAGCAGACGTTTCAACCGTGGTATTATAGGAGCATACCACATCACCTTCGCAGAACCCTCTTCCGGGAGGCTCGCCGTCAACATCACTGTGGTCATCTCGTCGATCTAATACCGCAATGCACCGCATACGGGCATGCGTTCAGATCCTTGTAGGCACCACGGTAGAGGATGCAGTCACTAGGGCATGCATGTATCTTCTCCACCTCCAATCCTAGAGGGCATACGACCTTCTTTGCTGCGTCTGTACTGTCGGGCAATGCGTTATCCTATGGAAGCTTTTTCTTCATTATATTCAGTAGCTTCTCAAATCCTTTATCAGCACAGCATTCTCTGCATTCCACCGCAGCAATTCGAGTAATGCACCGAGCTTTGTGTTGCCATCTTTGCAATTGGGGTACAACCCTTTTTGTGATCCTCTAACATGCGATTGAACTTCAGCTTCTCCTTTTGACTTTCGCATTGTGTCCTTGCATCGACAATGACCCAGCGGAGATCATCATCATCGGGCACATCGTCTGGTTCCTCTTGATCTTCAGCAGCTTCGCCGTTCCAAAGCACCATCGTGCACATCGTCAGTGCATCTTGATGTTCGATGGCGTCACCGTATTCAGGGGCACATAGTTGTCATCGTACTCTTCTTCCTCGCCGTCTTCCATCATAACCCCTATTTCTCCGTGCCTCGTCCAAACATTATAGTGTGGCATGAAACCCTTGTAAAGCAGGTGGGTGTGAAGGATTTTCCGGTCGAGTAAGACTTCAGATTCCCACATATAGGGCATGGACAACACATAAAACCATTCTGCTTGTTTGCCTCAGCCACTTGAGAAAATCATGCACGCCCTTAATGTACTCGGAGGTGTGTGCATCACCGTACATCCATTGCCGGTTCATCTGCGTGCATTATATATAATTAAGTGTGTCAAAATCATTACAGAACATCATGAATAGATAATTAAGTGACCAAATTAATAGAAGTTCATCATCACATAAAACCAAAGTACATACATAGTTCTCATCTAACAACATAAATCTCTGCAGAGCATCTAAATTAATTAAACCATACATTGAAACTATGTAAAACATTTCAATGCGAAAACAAATACGATCATAATCGCAACCAAGGTAACAACTGATCCAACGGCATAATGATACCAAGCCTCGGTATGAATGGCATATTTTCTAATCTTTCTCATCTTCAAGCGCATTGCATCCATCTTGATCTTGTGATCATCGACGACATCCGCAACATGCAACTCCAATATCATCTTCTCCTCCTCAAGTTTTTTTATTTTTCCTTCAAGAAATTGTTTTCTTCTTCAACTAAATTTAACCTCTCGACAATAGGGTCAGTTGGAATTTCCGGTTCAACAACCTCCTAGATAAATAAAATCTATGTCACGTTGGTCGGCATAATTTTCATAAACAATAAATGAACCAATAGTTATGAAAAGATAATATATACCACATCCGAATCATAGACAGGACGAGGGACGACGGGGGCGGATACCAAAACCATCGCACTATATAAGATGCAATAATAAAAGTAAGAAAATAATACAAGTATCTATCTAAACAAACAAGTAATAATATTTTTCCTTTCAGAAAGAAGATAAGAACAAGAGGCTCACCACGGTGATGCCGGCGATGAGATCGGCGCGGGTGATCGACGGCGATGAAGATGGGGACGGGGCGTGACGGACCGCTAAACCTAGATAAATATTGAGGAAAATGGAGCTTGGCGGTCGAGCTTGGAGAGGAGAAACCTTAAGTAGTGTGGCTCGGGCATTCCATCGAACACCTTGTGTGCATAGGAGGTGAGCTAGAGCACCACCAAGCCCTCTCCCCTCGGCCGAAAAAGCAGGCAGTGTGCTCGCTCTTGCCGAGGGGCTATATATAAACAGCACCATTAGCCCCGGTTGGTGGCATGAGCCGACTAAAGGGAAGCCTTTTGGTTCCCTGCTCATGCCACCAACGACCAATAATGGTGGGCGAGAGCCGGGACCATTGGTCCCGGTTCGTCCCACCAATCAGCCAAAAGGTCCGGACGAACCGGACCAATGGCCCACGTGGCCCCGGCCCTGGGCTCACGAACCGGGGCAAATAGCTCCATTGGTCCCGGTTCTGGATTGAACCGGGACTAATGGGCTAAACTGGCCTGGACGAAAGCCCTGTTTTCTACTAGTGACCACCAGCATTCTTTCATAAAATAGGAAGTTAAAACATCACCATCTAACAATTATATCTCTTTAGCTCTCTGGAACCACATGATTTCCTAGCTTCTCAAAAGTAGAACTTTCTAGATTATCGGTCCAATTATATGTTGTACCAGCCATCTCTATTTCTTTAAGCTCGAGTGTGCAATATTAGCACTGAAAAGATGTGACCATTTTGGTAATCATTAAATTTTATTGCACTAATAATTTTCTAATAATATTGAAAGCACCACCAGCTATAATAGGCAAAGTACCATTATCAAAGCACAAACAACCTCAAATAAAACATCCTTGTCTCTAACATGTGGAGCACCATAAATGCTAGCAACTAAATTCCATGTCTTCTAGAGACTTTGTCTTTAACCACCGTCCTACCCACATCAGAATCTATAAACTCTAAAAACTCATGATTGGCCATTAGAAGTAACAAAAATCCAAATAAAGCCATGTCTACCACTTATATATTCAATTAATTGAAACACTGTTTTAGTTTCTTGAACACCGCTACAGATCTGAACCTGTAATCAGTAATAGCATTCCTAAGGAAATTCCATTTTGCTGGTTCACCTTGCCTTCTAGCATTCCAGAACATTTCCAGCCATCTGAGAATAATACTGTTCCAGGGAATATATCCCTACCTCTACCTCTAAAACCTCTACCCTAGCTCCTGACCTCCTGCCAACTTGATTTTTCCTACTCATAAGACTAGCCAATCCATGCACTATACATTGTTTTCATCATCTTCATCAAAAAATAACTCCTGATTAGGCTTAAAATCAAAACTATTTTACTTAGAAGGTTCACACCCAGGCTTCCTCTTACTTTTTTCACTAAATCTCTAATAGTATGAACAATTTTCTCTACCCCTATTGGATTACCCCTAGTTTCACCACAACCCTACTGGCTATGCAATGTAAAGTAACATTGCAGAATGTAAAGTAGAATACTGGACTTTGATATCGATGGTTCTCATTTTTGTTATATGCATGTTTCTGCAGCAGAGGAGCTCATGAACAAGAATACACTCGTGCAAGCGATCATCTTGCCTCAGATATCACCAGAGGTTGAGTTATTTGCTAGCATGGCGAAACGCAGCAATATCCCGATACTTTCTCTCTCTGTCACCATGCCAACATCGAGTTCGTCACAAGGACGCTTCTTCTTGCACACCGCAGCCAACATCAACTCTCAGCTGGCCACGCCTATTGCGACCATTCTCGAGGCATTCGCGTGGCACTCCGCCGTCCTGTTGCACGAGGACTCACCCTATGGCATCGGCATTCTCTCGGTACTGGTCCACGCGTTCCAGGGGTCACGCGGCCTAACAGATTCTGTGGCTGTGCCCGCCGATGCAACTGACAGCCGCCTCGACGTGGCACTCCTTGCCATCAAGGCCATGTCGGCACGGGTGTACATCGTGCACATGCTCCCCGCTCTAGCGGTCCGCCTCTTTCACCGGGCCATGGTCCTGGGCATGATGTCGGAGGGGTATGTCTGGATCAGCACCACCGGCATTGGTGAAGCTGTGTACAACCTCGGTGGCATTGATAACATGCAGGGTGTTATCAGCCTGCGGCCTCATGTGCAGGAAACAGAGCAACTCAAGAGCTTCTCAAGACGAATGAATGCGAGGCTTAGCCAGGATAGCACTGCTACCGGTGGCCCGAGTGCGCCCGTGTCTCTGATATGGTTGTATGACACAGCATGGGCAGTTGCGGCGGCAACTGAAGTTTCCTTCCGATCAGCAAAACGAATTACATTTCTTGATGCTCTGGTCGCTGCCAAGTTCGACGGCCTGGCAGGAAGATTCAGGCTGGTCGACGGGCAGCGACAAGTCCTGGCGTATGAGATCGTGAATGTCATCGGCAAAGGCGAAAGGACGGTGGGTTTCTGGACGCCCGAGTCTGGGATCACGACGAGCTTGGACCTCAAGAGTGCAGGCAAAGAGCTGAAACAGATAGTCTGGCCAGGCGAAACGGCCGCCGTGCCGATTGGGTGGAGCATGTCACCAAACGGCCAACTACTTCGCGTCGCCGTCCCGGTGAAGCGTGGATTCAGCCAATTCGTGGAGATCTCCGGCAACCCGAGTAGCGCCACCGAGAGAGTGACAGGCTACTGCATAGATGTGTTCCACGCTGTCATGACGAAGCTCAAGTATCCAGTTGCGTACAGTTACGTGCCAGTTAACAACAGCTCTGACTCCGAGTCATACGAAAGGCTTGTAGAGCTGGTGCCTGACAAGGTTAGTACGAGCATCCATACACTGATATTTTCACTAGTAATACTTGTACCCAGAGACTAACAAGTTGAACTTTGCTGAAGTCGTCTTCGCAGAAGGCGGACGTGGTGGTTGGAGACGTCACGATAACAGCGAGCAGGATGAAGATGGTTTCCTTCACGATGCCATTCGCTGACACAGGCTGGTCAATGATCGTAGCAGAGCAAGACAACAGCAACAGCATGTGGATCTTCGTGAAGCCGTTGACACCAGGATTGTGGCTCACCAGCCTTGCCTTCTTCTTCTTCACCGGCTTCGTGGTGTGGGCAATCGAGCACGAAAACAACCATCGATTCCGCGGCACACCGTGGAATCAATTCGGCGTCCTCATGTACTTCGCATTCTCGACCATGGTCTTCTCCCACAGTAAAGCACCACCACACCCCATCGTTTTTCTCTACATAAACATACTGCTGCATGTATATGTAGACGAAAACTAATAGTTTGCACACTTGCTTGCAGAGGAGAAGCTGGAGAGCAATCTATCGAAGTTTGTGGTAATCATGTGGGTGTTTGTTGTGCTTATCCTGACGACAAGCTACACGGCGAACCTGTCCTCGATGCTGACTATACGGCAGCTCCAACCAGCGATAAACAACCTGAGAGAGTGGGACTATGTGGGGTACCAGGAGGGTTCCTTCATCGGGGGCACCCTCAAGGAGATGGGCTTCGAAGAGGCGAGGTTGAGGACGTACTCCTCCATGGATCAATACGCTGACGCCCTCAAGAAAGGGTCAGACAACGGAGGCGTCACAGCGATCTTCGATGAGGTGCCATACCTGAGGCTCTTCCTGTCACGCTATTGTGAAGGTTACTCCATGGCCGGTCCGACCTACAAGAGCGGCGGTTTTGGATTCGTATGTGTTCCCAACAATTTTTTATACCCATTTCAGGGTCGAATGTTTACTTACGTTCAAATGTGGAACAACTATAAGTTTTCTTGTTGTTCAGGTGTTCCCAATGGGATCCCCTCTGGCGGTGGATGTGTCGCGTGCCATCCTGGAGCTGGCGGAGGAGGATAAGCTTGCGCGCATCGAGAACAAGTGGTTCGGCCACCCCGGGGCGTGCGTGGGTAGGGGCAATGGCGGGGCCGACGCTAGGCTGGGGCTGTGGAGATTCGGTGGGCTGTTCCTCACCAACAGTATTGTCTCATGCCTCATGCTCCTTATCCACCTCGCTAAGTTTATCTACCGGGAGCGCGGCGAGCCCAGGGACGACGCAGACGCAGAGCTCTCGGCCGCGGCGGGAGCACTGACATGGCTACGTGCGTGTCTCCGGCGCTTTGACGCCTTCCAGGGGCCGCGAGGCCAGCCTGTGAGCAACAGCCGCCGGGTGGATGAGCCAAATCATCAAGGTCGGGCAGACGGATCTACAGAGCAAGAAGGAGCCGCGGGAGACTCTATTGTCTCTGCTCCGGTGGATGAATCGGATTCTCGGAGAAACTCTGCTTCTGCCCCTGTTTCGGAACAAATCTTAGCACCCATTGGTGCCGTTCGATAGGGTGGCCTGTTCACGAACATACGGCAGCCTTGGCGTTCATGTATTGCAGGATATATAGATGACAGATAGACTCATATTAGTACGCTTGGTTTATACAAATCTAAATATATCAGGTACTAGAGTAAGAAATTAAAATGGATAGATGTATGCAATGTCGGCCAACGGCCTTAGGAGATAGATGTATGCAATGTTCTTCCAGAACTGACATTATATTAGTAGCACATAAAGTTGCATACATTATATTAGCTGATTATAAAACAGGCTTGCTGCGATCCAAGGAAGTGTTGATATTAGCACATAAAGAAATACTATGAGCTTACCCCTAGAAACTAAGTCAAGATTCCTATATATTCTGATCAGTGCGGAACTGCAAATTAACACGGACGTACTTTTTACACCAGAGTGAAAAACGCGTGGCTCAGTTCCTCAGTTTTGCATCCGTGGAAATGGCAGAACATATAATTTATCGTGTAGCATATACATAGTAGACAATTCTTGCTGACCTTAACTATAATAATAATAATTACCGAAATAACACAGTAGGTTCAGGAAAAAGGAAAAAAAGAGCAGTGGTTAATTTGATGGAAGAACAGGATGACTAGAAAATGGATTCCTACTTGAAGACTGCCTAACCGCATGGATAAGCTCACATTAGGACATCCTTGCAGAAGACATTGCACTAAATGATTAAAATGTGTAAAGAACTCTTGTTGCTAGAGGAACTGCTAGGTCCGTGAGGGTAAAATTAACGTGCAGCTCTGTATTTTTTTGGCCAATAACGACATCTTTTTGCAATGCATTTATCTAAAACCACCTTCTTGGCAAGCAAACAATTCAGCAAACATTTGGAGTGCGTTGCCTACCACTACCAGAGGGAAATACGGAACCGCAGGAGGAAGCATTGGACCTGGGCAAAGAAGAGAGGTTGCTATTGGCTGGACAGAGTAGCTCAGCTCGAGGTAAATCAGCGTGGCGAGCTCAGGGCCGACGCCGACGCAGAGCTCGCGGTCGCGGCAGGACCGCTGACATGGCTACGTGCGTGGCTCCGGCGCTTCGACGCCTTCCAGGCCAGGGGCCGCGAGGCCAGCCAGTGAGTGAGCAACGGCGATGGGCGGCGGATGCCTTGTGCTACTGCTGTTGCGAGGCCGGTGTCGCCTTGAATGTGACAACATGTCAATGCCATCGAGGGAGGGGAACAGCGGGTGAAGGCGTGCCGGGAGACACAAGGGGATTTTTTTCGCTACTTCTTCCTTTTCAGTTTATAAGGCTTAATTTAAAAATCTCATCAACCAAGGTAGATAGTGAGTGATAGAATATTTTTTATAGTTTCCAAAAGCACCCAATTCATGCTCTTGTTTTTCTCAAAAAAAGTATGTTTACTAATGCATTAATTGCAACGCATGCATGCATAAATTACATGCATTGGTCAATTTTCTCTTAATACTTGCATGCAATGATTTAATGTACCTTGGAATCTGAACATGTGATAAGAAACAACCAAATTGATCCTTATAAAATGAAAAAACTAAAATTTTAAGATAATCCCTATAAACCGGAAAGGAGGGAGTAGAGGAGAAGGATGCCCCCGATGCAGAAGGACAAGCCGGTCAACAGATTGAACCGATCTGGCGCTCTAGCATTGCCCCATTTGAAAAGCAACGGTCGGCTATATAGAGCGTCTACAACCAGACTCCTCAAATCGGCTCCTATATGTTTCAGACGGAAAGCTCGGTCACTGGACGATCACAAAATCGTGACTCCGCTGAGTTTTTTATACCAGTCCTAAACGACCCCTATATCTAGCTCATACTTGGGGCGGATATGAGGAAACCCAGATGCGCTCGGCCAGGACGTCGCGTCACATCCAATAGGCATGACTCACCACAAATTCAACCAAATCCTCTGACCCTACCGGACAAGTCATTTTTCCTCTCCTCTCTTCTTCCTCATCCGCCCCGACCCTTCACTAGCTCCGCTGCCCTCCTGACCCCTCAGTGCCGCCGCCACCACTACCACAAAACTCCTCCCCGGCCATCTCGACGCTTCGAACACTGCTGCTGCCCTGGACACCACCATCTTACGTTCGACTATTCTCGGACCGCACCCTGCCCTGTATGTGTTTGATAAATTGCCAGAACTTTTTTTTCGGGATTCTTTTGTAGGCAAAACCATGGATTCTAATGGTTTGTCAGACAAGGGGTATGGAAACACGGAGCTTGATGAATTAATGCAAAAGGACTTCCTTAATTCATCGGAGTCGGACGAAGATGTCGAGATGATGATCCTAAGCATCCAGGAGGAGATGGACAGAGAGGAGTGGAGCACATTATGAACTTCAAGGGTTCGATCAAAGGGAGAAGAATTGTGGACCGGGATAGGGTCGCTAGAGCACTGCTACTCTAGAAGGACTGATTTGATCCCAAATCAACATCCCCTGATACATGGTTTCATCGACGCTTCCGTATATGCAAACCCTTGTTCTTGCGTATGGCGGAGAGAGTGGAGGCACATGATCCCTGCTTCAGGCCCATCAGGGATTGTTGCAGACAGCTCTCGTTCTCTCCTAAGCATAAATGCATGGCTGCTATGAGGAGCGGCCCTCTGTTTCCCCATCGGTCAGTATTGTGTTGTATGCGTCCTGTTGTAATCAACCATTAACTGCCCCTCCACAATGGAAAACCTCACTGCCCGTCCTTGGCACCACTATCTTTCTACCATTCTCGGCACCACTCTCTCCCGTCCGTCATCGTTCCCGGTTACCGGTATTCTTTACCTCCCCCCACCCCCTCTCTCCCGGCTCTGTCTGTCGGAGAGAGTTCGGTGCCATGGTTGGCATTGCATGGCGCAAAGATGCAGACCCGCCATCATTCGATGTCGTCACTACCTTTGTGGACGTTGTCGCTGTTCCATGGCATTGTCGTCCGATCTGGTAGTTGCATTCCGCCAATCGTCGGACACCAGGTCTCTCGCGCATGTGTGTGCATGCGGTCGTAGACCCAGCATGTGCTTCACCATTCTTCGATCATGTCTGCAGCCACAATGGTGAGCTCTATTCCTTTCTATTAATGTTCAAAATTGAAATTTTTTATGCATTTTCTGGATGTGTCATTATTATTGTGCTATATAGTTTACTATGTAAGTTAGCATATTATTTGTGCATATTAATACGGTATCTAGAACATGAAGGCCTCACTGCAAAGGTTTTATTTGTATCACCCATGATAAGCATGAAGGTTTTATTCGTTTTACCAATGATATTGCAGGGGTGATATCACTTTTAATACTACACTTTGTACTATCACTTCTATTACTACGTATTTTCCTATCAAGTATAGCAAATAAACATGTTCTATATTTTGTGCCAACAGGCTTATGGCAAACATTGTTGTTGTTGTGACCTTTTTAGTGTACTGTGCTACTTGTGAGTTTCGTTGGGATTTTCTCGAAGAGGAGAGGATGATACAGTACACTACAGATAAGTATATCCCTCATTTAAGAACCAAGATTATCAATCCAGTAGGAGAATCACACAAAACCTCGTGAACATTACCTACTTGCACCCAACGCGAACAAGGGAATTGTCAATTCCCTCGGCGGTTACTTGCAAGGATTAAATCTTGTAGTGGCAGATAGATAAATTATAAAGATAAAATAAAATAAAATAGAAAATTGTAGCAAGGTATTTTTATATTTTTATATATGATAAAAGTAGACCCGGGGGCATAGTTTTCACTAGAGGCTTCTCTCTCAAATGCATAGCATATGGTGGGTGAACAAATTACTGTTGGGCAATTGACAGACGCATAGTTATGATGATATTCAAGGCAGTGATCATGTATATAGATGTAAATAGGCATCATGTCCGAGACAAGTAGACCGACTCATGTCTGCATCTACTATTATTACTCCATCCATCGACCGCTATCGAGCATGCATCTAGGGTATTAAGTATAAAACAGAGTAACACCTTAAGCAAGATAACATGATGTAGACAAAGTAAATCCAATCAATATGAATAAACTCCGTCGTTTTATCCTTAATGGCAACAATATAAATACGTGTCTTGTTTCCTACTTTTTCACTAGGATAGAGCACTGCAAGATTGAACCCATTACAAAGCACTTCTTCCACTGAAGATAAATCAATCTAGTTAGCCAAACCAAATGGATAGATCGGAGAGAAATACAAAGTTATAACAATCATGCATAATAAAGTTCAAAAAAGACTCAATTAATATTCATTAATTTGATCATAAATCCACAATTTATCAGATCTCAACAAACACACCCCAAAAGAGGATTACATCGAATAGAGCTCCAAGAGCATTGAGGAGAACATTGTATTGAAGATTAAAGAGAGAGAAGAGCCCATCTAGCTACTAGCTATGGACCCGTAGGTATGTGGTGTACTACTCGCGCATCATCGGTACGGCAACAAGGATGATGTAGAAGGCCTCCGTGATCGATTTCCCCTCCGGTAGAGTACCAGAAAAGGCCTTCAGATGGGATTGCGGGAGAACGGAAGCTTGCGGCGGCGGAGAAAGTGTTTCGTGTGGCTCTCTGGTATATTGGAAATATTTGGGAATTTATAGAGGTGAAATTAGGTCAAGAGGTGCCACGAGGGGCCGACAAGCTCAAGGCGCCCCCTGTTGGAGAACGTTGCAGAAAATAAAAATTTTCCTACGGTTTCACCAAGATCCATCTATGAGTTCTACTAAGCAACGAGTCAAGAGAGAGAGTTTGCATCTACATACCACTTGTAGATCGAGTACGGAAGCGTTCGAGGGAGTGGTGATGATGAAGACGTTCTAACGTGATTCCGATCACCGATGACCAAGTGCTGAACGGACAGCACCTCCGCGTTCAACACACGACGGACGACGATGGCGTCTCCTCCGTCTTGATCCAGCAAGGATGAAGGAGAGGTTGAGGAAGACAACTCCAATGGCAGCACGACGGCGTGGTGCAGTTGGTACGGCAGTTCTCCGGCTGGGCTTCGCCAAGCTCGCGTGGAGAAAGAGAGGTGTTGGGGAGGGGAGGGCTGCGCCTTCAATGGTGTATGCAGCCCTCCCCCACCCCTATTTATAGGAGGAAGGGAGAGGGCGGCCCCCTCTAGATGGCATCTAGAGGGGGCGGCGCCAAGGGAGGATTTAAAGGGGTGGCTTGCCCCCAAGCCGTGGGGCGCCTTGCCCCTTTAGGGTTTCCCTCCCATACCCTAGCCAAGATGGGCCTAGGTGGGAGGTGCGCCCAGCCCACCAGGCTGGCTCCTCTCCCACTTAGCCCATGTGGCCCCCGAGGGGTGGCCTCCCGAGGACCTCCTAACTCTCCCGGTGGCCCCGGTACATTACCGTATACTCCCGAAACTTTCCGGAGTCCGTTTAACCACTTTCCATATATAAATCTTTACCTCCGGACCATTCCGGAACTCCTCGTGACGTCCGGATCTCATCCGGGACTCCGAACAACATTCGGTAATCACATACTTGTCTTCCTATTAACCCTAGCGTCACCGAACTTTAAGTGTGTAGACCCTACGGGTTCGGGAGACATGCAGACATGACCGAGACGCTCTTCGGTCAATAACCAACAGCGGGATCTGGATACCCATGTTGGTTCCCACACGCTCCTCGATGTTTTCATCGGATGAACCACGATGTCGAGGGTTCAATCAACCCCGTATGCTATTCCCTTTGTCAGACGGTATGTTACTTGCCCGAGACTCGATCGTCGGTATCCCAATACCTCGTTTAGTCTCGTTACCGCAAGTCACTTTACTCGCATCAGTAATGCATGATCCCGTGACTGCACACTTGATCACTCTGAGCTCATTATGATGATGCATTACCGAGTGGGCCCAAAGTGATACCTCTACGCCATACGGAGTGACAAATCCTGTCTCGATCCGTGTCAACCCAATGTACACTTTCGGAGATACCTGTAGTGCACCTTTATAGTCACCCAGCCACGTTGTGACGTTTGGTACACCCAAAGCATTCATACGGTATCCGGGAGTTACACGATCTCACGGTCTAAGGAAGAGATACTTGACATTGGAAAAGCTCTAGCAAAACGAACTACACGATCTTTGTGCTATGCTTAGGATTGGGTCTTGTCCATCACGTCATTCTCCCAATGACGTGATCCCGCTGTCAATGACATCCGATGTCCATAGTCGAAACCATGACTATCTGTCGATCAACGAGCTAGTCAACTAGAGGCTCACTAGGGACGTATTGTGGTCTATGTATTCACACGTGTATTACGATTTCCAGATAATACAGTTATAGCATGAATAAAAGACAATTGTCATGAACAAGGAAATATAATAATAATGCTTTTATTATTGCCTCTAGGGCATATTTCCAACAGTCTCCCACTTGCACTAGAGTCAATAATCCAGTTACATTGTGAAGAATCGAACACCCATAGAGTTCTGGTGTTGATCATGTTTTGCCCGCGGAAGAGGTTTAGTCAACGGATCTGCGACATTCAGATCCGTATGCACTTTACAAATTTCTATGTCTCCATCCTGAACATTTTCACGGATGGAGTTGAAGCGACGCTTGATGTGTCTCGGTCTTCTTGTGAAACCCGGCTCCTTGGCAAGGGCAATAGCTCCAGCGTTGTCACGTAAGAGTTTGATCGCCCCGACGCATTGGGTATGACTCCTAGGTCGGTGATGAACTCCTTCACCCAAATTGCTTCATGGGCTGCCTCCGAGGCTGCCATGTACTCCGCTTCACATGTAGATCCCGCCACGACGCTCTGCTTGCAGCTGCACCAGCCATCGCTCCACCATTCAACATATACACGTATCCGGTTTGCGACTTAGAGTCATCCAGATCTGTGTCGAAGCTAGGGTCGACGTAACCTGTTACGACGAGCTCTTCGTCACTTCCATAAACGAGAAACATGTCCTTTGTCCTTTTCAGGTACTTCAGGATATTCTTGACCGCTGTCCAGTGTTCCTTGCGGGATTACTTTGGTACCTACCTACCAAACTTACGGCAAGGTTTACATCAGGTCCGTACACAGCATGGCATACATAATAGATCCTATGGCTGAGGCATAGGGGATGACATTCATCTCTTCTTTATCTTTTGCCGTGGTGGGGCATTGAGCTGAGCTCAATCTCACACCTTGCAACACGTGCAAGAACCCCTTCTTGGACTGATCCATTTTGAACTTCTTCAAAATCTTATCAAGGTATGTGCTTTATGAAGACCTATGAGGCGTCTCGATCTATCCCTATAGATCTTGATGCCTAATATATAAGCAGCTTCTCCAAGGTCCTTCATTGAAAAACACTTATTCAAGTAGGCCTTAATGCTGTCCAAGAATTCTATATCATTTCCCATCAAAAGTATGTCATCTACATATAATATGAGAAATGCTACAGAGCTCCCACTCACTTTCTTGTAAACGCAGGCTTCTCAATAAGTCTGCAAGATAAACCCAAACGCTTTGATCATCTCATCAAAGCGAATGTTCCAACTTCGAGATGCTTGCACCAGCCCATAAATGGATTGCTGGAGCTATGCATTTTGTTAGCATTCTTAGGATCGACAAAACTTCCGGCTGCATCATATACAGCTCTTCCTTAAGATATCCGTTAAGGAACGCTGTTTTGACGCCCATCCGCCATATCTCATAATCATAGTATGCGGCAATTGCTAACATGATTCGGACGGACTTAAGCTTCGCTACGGAGAGAAAGTCTCATCGTAGTCAATCCCTTGAACTTGCCGATAACCTTTAGCGACAAGTCGAGCTTTATAGATGGTGACATTACCATCCGCTCTGCCTTCTTCTTCTTAAAAATCCATTTGTTTTCTATCGCTCGCCGATCATCGGGCAAGTCACCAAAGTCCACACTTTGTTTTCATACATGGATTCTATCTCGGACTTCATGGCTTCTAGACATTTGTTGGAATCTGGGCCCGCCATCGCTTCTTCATAGTTCAAGGTTCATTGTTGTCTAACAACATGATTTCCAAGACAGGGTTGCCGTACCACTGCAGTGCGGAACGCGTCCTAGTGGACCCTCTGGTTCAATAGCAACTTGATCCGAAGTACCTTGATCATCATCATGAATTTCCTCTTCAGTTGGTGTAGGCATCACAGGAACATTTTCCTGAGCTGCACTACTATCCTGTTCAAGAGGTAGTACTTCATCGAGTTCTACTTTCCTCCCACTTGCTTCTTTCGAGAGAAACTCTTTTTCGTAAAGGTTCCGTTCTTGGCAACAAAAATCTTGCCCTCGGATCTTAAGTAGAAGGTATACCCAATGGTTTCTTTAGGGTATCCTATGAAGACGCATTTTTCCGACTTGGGTTTCGAGCTTTTCAGGTTGAAGTTTCTTGACATAAGCATCGCATCCCCAAACTTTTAGAAACGACAGCTTAGGTTTCTTTTCAAACCATAATTCATACGGTGTCGTCTCAACGGACTTAGACGGTGCCCTATTTAAAGTGAATGTAGCTGTCTCTAGAGCGTATCCCCAAAATGATAGCGGTAAATCGGTAAGAGACATCATAGATCGCACCATATCCAATAGAGTGCGACATTTACGCTCGGACACACCGTTACGCTGAGGTGTTCCAGGCGGCGTGAGTTGTGAAACGATTCCACATTTTCTTAAGTGTGTACCAAATTCGTGACTTCAATATTCTCCTCCACGATCTGATCGTAGGAATTTTATTTTTCGGTCACGTTGATTCTCTACCTCATTCTGATATTCTTTGAACTTTTCAAAGGTCTCAGACTTGTGTTTCATTAAGTAGACATACCCATATCTACTCAAGTCATCGGTGAGAGTGAGAACATAACGATATCCTCCATGAGCCTCAACACTCATTGGACCGCACACATCGGTATGTATGATTTCCAATAAGTTGGTTGCTCGCTCCATTGTTCCGGAGAATGTAGTCTTGGTCATCTTGCCCATAAGGCATGGTTCGCATGTGTCAAATGATTCATAATCTAGAGACTCCAAAAGTCCATCAAGATGGAGCTTCTTCATGCGCTTGACACCAATGTGACCAAGGCGGCGATGCCACAAATATGTGGGACTATCGTTATCAACTTTACATCTTTTGGTATTCACGCTTATAAACATGTGTAATACTACGCCGAGATTCATTAAGAATAAACCATTGACCATCGGAGCATGACCATAAAACATATCTCTCATATAAATAGAACAACCATTATTCTCGGATTTAAATGAGTAGCCATCTCGCATTAAACGAGATCCGGATACAATATTCATGCTCAAACTTGGCACCAAATAACAATTATTAAGGTTCATAACTAATCCCGTAGGTAAATGAAGAGGTAGCATGCCGACGGGCGATCACATCGACTCTGGAACCATTCCCGACGCCAGCATCATCACCTCGTCCTTTGCCGCTTCCGCTTATTCCGCAGCTCCCGCTGTGAGTTACAAATATGAGCAACGGCACCGGTATCAAATACCCAAGAGTTACTACGAGTAATCGCAAAGTACACATCAATTACATGTATATCGATATACCTTTGGTGTTGCCGGCCTTCTTGTCCGCTAAGTATTTGGGGCAGTTCCGCTTCCAGTGACCCCTCCCCTTGCAATAAAAGCACTCAGTCTCGGGTTTGGGTCCATTCTTTGACTTCTTCCCGGCAACTTGCTTACCGGGCGCGGCAACCTCCTTGCCGTCCTTCTTGAAGTTCTTCTTACCCTTGCCCTTCTTGAACTTAGTGGTCTTATTGACCATCAACACTTGATGTTCTTTCTTGATTTCAACCTCGGCTGACTTCAAAGCATAGAGAACACTTCAGAATGGTCTTTACCATCCCTGCATGTTGTAGTTCATCACAAAGCTCTTGTAGCTTGGTGGGAGCGATCGAGGATTCTCATCAATGACCGCCTCATCAGGAGGTTAATATTCACTGGGTCATACGGTTGTGCAACCCGGACATCTTCAGATGTGCTCACCGACGTAACTGTTTTCCTCCATCTTACAACTATAGAACTTGTCGGAGATGTCATATCTCGACCGGGCGTGAGCTTGGAAAACAAGTTTCAGCTCCTCGAACATCTCATATGCTCCGTGATGCTCAAAACGCTTTTGGAGCCCCGGTTCTAAGTCAGAAGCATGCCGCACCGAACGAGGGAGTAATCATCGGTAGCGAGTTTGCCAAGCATTCATAATGTCTTGGTTCTCTCGACGGGAGCGTCACCTAGCGGTCCTTCTAGGACGTATTGTTTCCTCGAAGCTATGAGGATGATCCTCGTGTTCCGGACCCAGTCCGTATAGTTGCTGCCGTCATCTTTCAGCTTGGTTTTCTAGGAACAGCGTTGAAGTTCAAGTTGACATGAGCGTTGGCCATTTGATCTACAAGACATATTATGCAAAAGTTTTAGACTAAGTTCATGATAATTAAGTTCATCTAATCAAATTATTTCAATGAACTCCCACTCAGATTAGACATCCCTCTAGTCATCTAAGTGTTACACGATCCGAGTCGACTAAGCCGTGTCCGATCATCACGTGAGACGGACTAGTCATCATCGGTGAACATTCTCATGTTGATCATATCTTCTATACGACTCGTGTTCGACCTTTCGGTCTCCGTGTTCGAGGCCATGTCTGTACATGCTAGGCTCGTCAAGTAAACCCTAAGTGTTTTCGGCGTGTGTAAATCTGTCTTACACCCGTTGTATGTGAACGTAAGAATCCATCACACCCGATCATCACGTGGTGCTTAGAAGCTTTAACTTTAGCAACGGTGCACGCTAGGGGAAACACTTCTTGAAATTGTTGTAAGTGATCATCTTATTTACTACCGTCGTTCTAAGTAAACAAGATGTATAAACATAATAAACATCAAATGCAATTATATATAGTAGTGACATGATATGGCCAATATCATAAAGCTCCATTGATCTCCATCTTCGAGGCTCCATGATCATCTTGTCACCGCATGACACCATGATCTCCATCATCATGATCTCCATCATTGTGCCTCCATGAAGTTGTCACGCCAACGACTACTTCTACTTCTATGGCTAACGCGTTTAGCAATAAAGTAAAGTAAGTTACATGGCGTTCTTCAATGACACGCAGGTCATACAAAAAATAAAGACAACTCCTATGGCTCCTGTCGGTTGTCATACTCATCGACATGCAAGTCGTGATTCCTATTACAAGAACATGATCTCATACATCACAATGTGTTATTCATCATTCATCACAACTTGGCCATATCACATCACATGACAATTGCTGCAAAAAACAAGTTAGACGCCCTCTAATTGTTGTTGCATCTTTTACGTGGCTGCAATTGGGTTCTAGCAAGAACGTTTTCTTACCTACGAATAACCACAACGTGATCTTGTCAACTTCTATTTACCCTTCATAAGGACCCTTTTCATCGAATCCGCTCCAACTAAAGTAGGAGAGACAGACACCCTCCAGCCACCTTATGCAACTAGTGCATGTTTGTCGGTGGAACCGGTCTCACGTAAGCGCACGTGTAAGGTTGGTCCGGCCGCTTCATCCCACAATACCGGAAGCAAGATAAGACTAGTAGCGGCAAGTAAATTGACAAGATCCACGCCCACAACTAAATTGTGTTCTACTGCGTGCAATAGAGAACTACGATAGACCTAGCTCATGATGCCACTGTTGGAGAACGTTGCAGAAAATAAAAAATTTCCTACGGTTTCATCAAGATCCATCTATGAGTTCTACTAAGCAACGAGTCAAGAGAGAAAGTTTGCATCTACATACCACTTGTAGATCGAGTAATGCAGGCGTTCGAGGGAGTGGTGATGATGAAGACGTTCCCAACGTGATTCCGATCACCGATGACCAAGTGCTGAACGGACAGCACCTCCGCGTTCAACACACGTACGGGACGATGGCGTCTCCTCCGTCTTGATCCAGCAAGGATGAAGGAGAGGTTGAGGAAGACAACTCCAATGGCAGCACGACGGCGTGGTGCAGTTGGTACCGCAGTTCTCCCACAGGCTTCGCCAAGCTCGCGGGGAGAAAGATAGGTGTTGGCGAGGGGAGGGGCTGCGCCTTCAATGGTGTATGCAGCCCTCCCACCACCCCAATGATAATAGGAGGAAGCGAGAGGGGGCCGGCCCACTCTAGATGGCATCTAGAGGGGGGCGTGCCAAGGGAGGAGGAAAGGGTGGCTTGCCCCCAAGCCGTGGGCGCCTTGCCCCTTTAGGGTTTCCCTCCCCATACCCTAGCCGCATGGGCCTAGGTGGGAGGTGCGCCCAGCCCACCAGGCTGGCTCCCTCCCACTTAGCCCATGTGCCCCCGGAGGGGTGGCCCCTCCGGTGGACCTCCTGAACTCTCCCGGTGGCCCCAGTACATTACCAGTATACCCTCAAACTTTCCGGAGTCCGCTTAACCACTTTCCATATATAAATCTTTACCTCCGGACCATTCCGGAACTCCTCGTGACGTCCGGGATCTCATCCGGACTCCGAACAACATTCGGTAATCACATACTTGTCTTCCTATTAACCCTAGCGTCACCGAACTTTATGTGTAGACCCTACGGGTTCGGAGACATCTTGAGACATGACCGAGACGCTCTTGGTCAATAACCAACAGCGGGATCTGGATACCCATGTTGGTTCCCACACGCCTCGATGTTGTCATCGGATGAACCACGATGTCGAGGGTTCAATCAACCCCGTATGCTATTCCCTTTGTCGACGGTATGTTACTTGCCCGAGACTTCGATCGTCGGTATCCCAATACCTCGCTTAGTCTCGTTACGGCAAGTCACTTTACTCGCACCGTAATGCATGATCCCGTGACTGCACACTTGATCACTCTGAGCTCATTATGATGATGCATTACCGAGTGGGCCCGATGATACCTCTCCGTCATACGGAGTGACAAATCCTCGCCTCGATTCGTGTCAACCCAACAGACACTTTCGGAGATACCTGTAGTGCACCTTTATAGTCACCCAGTTACGTTGTGACGTTTGGTACATCCAAAGCATTCCTACGGTATCCGGGAGTTACACGATCTCACGGTCTAAGGAAGAGATACTTGACATTGGAAAAGCTCTAGCAAAACGAACTACACGATCTTTGTGCTATGCTTAGGATTGGGTCTTGTCCATCACGTCATTCTCCCAATGACGTGATCCCGTTGTCAATGACATCTGATGTCCATAGTCAGGAAACCATGACTATCTGTCGATCAACGAGCTAGTCAACTAGAGGCTCACTAGGGACGTATTGTGGTCTATGTATTCACACGTGTATTACGATTTCCAGATAATACAGTTATAGCATGAATAAAAGACAATTATCATGAACAAGGAAATATAATAATAATGCTTTTATTATTGCCTCTAGGGCATATTTCCAACACCCCCCTGGGGGCGTGCCTGGTGAGCTTGTCGCTCCCTCGTGACTCTTCTGGTCTTCTACCAAAACTTCGTGGGTCTCTTCTGGTCCATAAAAAATCACAGTAATGTTTCATCATGTTTGGACTCCGTTTGATATTGATTTTCTGAAAAGACAAAACAAGCAAAAAAACAGCAACTGACACCGGGCACTAGGTTAATAGGTTAATCAAAAAATAATATAAAATAGCATATAAATGCATTTAAAACATCCAACATTGGTACTTCTTCGGAGCTTTGTCCATGAAGACCTAGGGCCCCACTAGGAGGCCCTAGACCTGGCTGGGTTCCTTCAAAGCCTGACCAACCAGTTTGGAAGGAGGAGACATCTGTTCTGGCTCGTGTTTGCAGCGTTAGCATGGACCCTACGGATGACACACAACAAGATGATTATTGAGCGGGTCTTTCTTAGGCAGGCTTCTGATTCTAGCTTCAAATTCTTCGCATTTTGCCAGCACTGGTATTTGCTATCTAGACAGAGGGATCATGACTGGCTTAGCCTCATGATGGGCGCAATGACTATTGTCGCGCTCCAACTTGCCTCGCCCTAAGGGCTACTGAGCTCCTGGCCACTTTGTTGTTTTGGGCATGTTTGTGTTGTTGCCCTAACAGACTATTTTTTCCTTTGATGCACTTGAATTTGTTGTATAGACATGGTCATTGCTTTACTTATAAAGTGGGGCGGAAGTCTGTTTCGAGAGTGAACCGACTCTCCAACGTGCCCAATAGTTGTAGATCTCCTTCACCAGCCATCCTTTTGCTCCAGGGGAAACTCTGATCCTCGGATCGGGCGATGGCTGCGCTCCGGTGTCGCCCCCTTCCTGAAGGCGCCACCTTGAAGCCCACGGTTTATCATATGCGGCTTCACCTCTTCGCGTAGTGCTAGGAATGGTGTTGTTGGGCTCAGCGCCTATGTATCCTGCCTTGGGTGTGTGTGTTGTGGGGGCGTGCGTTTGTATCGGGTGTTGTTGATCGGTGCTTTATATATAAAGCGGGGCGAAAGCCTTTTTCGGTAGAGCCGGACATAGCAAATATGACCCTTGGACACGCCCCAGACAGTCTTGAGCCCCTATTTATTCGTCCGCGCAGCCACACTTCTCATTTTTCTTCTCATATGTTCGATCACTTGCATGTGATTGGTGAAGATGAAAAGAGAGAAATAAAAGAATGAATAAAAAAAGAAAAGGTGGTCCGGGATAGGGCGCGTCCTACGTGGCGGAATGCCCGGGCGCGTCCGTGAGCCCTCATATCCTCCCCATATTTGAGATGGATATGAGGGTTCGCGGACAGCCCGGGCGTATAGGGATGCTATATGAAGGGTCTGGTTGGGTTACGTTTTTTCTTCTCTCTCCTCTCCGGTCACTGATCGGGCGCGTTCATGGTCGTACGAGGAATGGTTTGAGGCGTACTGCTGTAGATACACTAAGAACAACAAATCGATGTGCTGGGTTGTAGGTAGCTCGGTTTTACTGTTTTTTATAATACAACGGCCAAGAGAACACACACATGGGCATAGGTCTTGCAAGGTAATTATCCACACACAAAAAAGGTGTTGCGTGGTAATTATCCACACAGCAAGGATCAATAAACCCATGCCATCACTTTCATAAACAAAGATCTGTGCTCAGCAAGTCGTCCGTAGAATTAATACATTCACCCTGTAGTATACGGAAGTGGAGCTAGCACTAGGTTGGAGACAAATCCTTGCCGGCCATGGATCAAAAGAGTTAGAGCAAGTCTGCATCAAGATGTACACAAAACTCTCGGTGTTTCATTTACTGCATGTATGAAACTGCGAAGATGCCTCCATTGCTCACATGATACTAGTGTATAATATTACTTATCTAATGTAAATTATTAATTGTCATGTATGACACAAAGTAGTGCAATATTTAATATAGGATGCCGATAAGTGCCACACGTGTGGGCGTTAGGGAGTCCATCCACACATTTTGTATGATGTATAAGAGGAACAGCCCACACACCTACGTGTGGGCAAAACAAGTATGCTCACACACCTTTTTTTCCTCCCGATCCCTCTCACATGCGTGCGTGTGGGCGAAGTTGATAACGCCCACACGCCCGTATGTCAGGCCTCGTACCCTCCTGGTCCCGCACGCCACGCGTGACGGTCACCGCGCGCCCGCAGTTGCCATGGTCCAGACCCTCGTCCATGTTCGTTTAACTGCAGTTGCCATGTCGCTGAACTACGGTTGCCATGTCGGACAACTACAGTTGCCATGGTTGCTCAACTGCAGTTGCCATGTATGGTCTGATCTAACGTAGTTGCCATGATTTCATAAATTTAGGAGTTGCCACATACTAACATTAGGCAGTTGAGAGAGTTGCCATGTGCTCACAAGCATACTAGGGCAGTTGCCATGTAAAAAGGAAGAGTTGTCATCTGCTTACGTGCACGTTAGGGCAGTTGCTATGTACGTGCACGTTAGGGCAGTTGCCATGTACGTGCACGTTAAGGCAATTGTCATGTACCATGCAAAAACACATGGCAACTCGGTAAAAGAGATTTGCCATCTGCTTACGTGCACACTAGGCAGTTGCCGTGGACCCTGCAAAACACATGGCAACTCGGGTGAAAAAGAGAGTTGTCACCTGCTTATAAAGCACACTAGGGGCAGTTGCCATGTGCGCTGCAAAACACATGGCAACTATCAGCTTTGGTGTGGGAGAAGAGACGGACGTGTGGGCAAGATGGCAAATGCCCACACACTAGCCCTTGTGTGTGCGTGCAAAGTGGCGTGTGGCGTGAACTGATGAACGCCCACACACCAGCCCCTCCTGTGTGGTGAAACGACCGTGTGAGCGACCAGATGAACGCCCACACACCAAGCCAGTCTACGTGGCACTAGAAACATGCCAAGATTCGTGCTCTCACAAACAGACGCGGATCCACGTGCATTTCCGTTAATATAATACGGTATCATGATACGATATTACATCATCTCTTTCCTCATTTAATTATATGTCACGTCATCTCTTTCCTCATTTAATTGTGTGTCACGTCATCTCAAAAGTCTAGTTGGCATGCATGATATCGCTTATAATACTCCCATTACGACTAGCCTTAGTCGACCTCGACCTTCGCCATCGCTCCCGCCTACTCGGAACATGTGTGTGCCATGTGGTACGTACGACCTCCCTAAAGCCCACGCAGACACTGGGATTTCGGTTCTGCTACTAATGTAGCAAGGATCTATATATGGAGTGAGGCGTTTTGGTTCCCAGGAGCATTTGCATCTACGTTAAATAAAAAATATCAAAATAAATATTAGAAAATTTTAAAAAAAATCAATTTTTTGGCATGGTAGATAATTTGGTGCGTGATGTCCGCTTCGAATTTCGAATCATTTGGATATTTAAGTAGCTCTCAGTAAAAAAGACAAATTTAAGGTCTGTTAAATAATGTATTGTTCGTATACTGTTTAGACCTAATTTATCTTTTTTGCTGAGAGCTACTCAAATGTTCAAATGCTCTGAAATTTGGAGCGCACCTCACACATCAAATTATCTACCATGCACACAAAATTTGGATTTTTTTAAATTTTTTATGAATTGTTTCTTGACCGAGTGCAGATAAGCCCGGGCTCAGAATTGAATATTCGCTATATATACCCATTCTTGCGGCTGTCGTTATTTTTTCTCCTTGTCTATGTTTCAGTTACCCTAGCGAGCATTCTACTTAACAGCTGACACTGACACCAGAAACCTCGTTGAAACTCACATGCCTGCCGCTGCCTGGACACACTCACCGAATCGTGAGGACGAGCCAAGAGACCGAAGATGATCCATCAAGCAGCTAAGGGCACCTTTCCTATAGCGCCACGCTTCTTGCCTTTACACCCAAGTGACTTCTTGAGGCTGAATCAAGAGAAAGAGAGAGGAAGAGAGAGAGACTCTCAGACTTTCGCTGCATTACTAGAGAACTTGCTTGCATACAGGAAATTTCGCCCGAGGATGAGGACGATTACCCAGGAAATTTCAGCGCCGGCCACCATTGCCACTGTTTCACGTCGCTCCCCGTGGGGTGCATACACATCAACATACGTACACAGCGGACAGTATATATACATGATGTAGGAGTTGTAGGGCTAATAAGCCTCGGCTAGGCTGCGGGCACGGCGAGCGCGTGTGCGTGCGCGGTGGCCATGTCGGGCTCGGGCCGGAGCGGACTTGGGTGCGTGTGTGCGCTCCAAGAGTAGGTGTGCGTGTGTGCGTGTGTTAGCGCGTGGGCGCGGGGTCTGTTAGCGAAGGACCAGGGCGATAGCCATGTAGGGCGCGCGGAGTGGCCGCGGCAATCGCATCAGAGCGCGATGGGCAGGCGCGAGCCAGAGCGTGCGGGGCGTGGCGAGTGGGAGGAGGGTGAGTCGTGGAGCGGCTCGGGAATGTCCGTGCGGTCGGGTATAAAGCCCTCTTCCCTCCTGTGTAATCGCTGAGGCATAACGAGTTCGTGCTCATGGAGAAAAACAAAGAAACCCGTTCGTGCGGGGGGGCGTACGTGCGCTGGCAAATTTTCTGTGTTCTTCTTCCTCCCCTCCGATCGTGTCTCCGGTGATCCTCGTCGAGTGCTCGAGCCCGCTGCGCCAACATTTGGTATCAGAGCGACAGGTGAGGGAGCTCGCCGGCGGTGATGGCGCTGGTTCCACACGGCGGAGGGAGCGCGGGTGGTTCGGTGTCCATGGGGATGCCGGTGCTCGCGCCGGACGGCTACACCGTGTGGGCGATCAAGGCACAGTCGATCCTTGATGCCCACACGCTGTGGGAGGTGGTGGCGCCGGCGGGTGACGCGGCGGTGAACGCCAAGAAATGCAAGACGGCGAGGGCGATGCTTCTGTCGGGGCTGCCGGAGGACGTGCTCCTTTTGGTGGCGACGAAAGCCACCGCCAGAGAGGTATGGGACTCTCTGAAGGTGCGCGTTGCCGGGCGCCGAAAGCGGTGCGCGCGGCGAGGATGGCGACGCTGCGCGGCGAGCTCGATCGGATCAAGATGGAGGACGGCGAGGAGCTGGATGCGTACGCCGGAAGGCTTGCACGAATGGCGGCGCGGTTCGCAGGGCTGGGGGAGACGTTGGGGGACACGGAGCTGGTGAAGAAGCTCGACACCGCCCCGACCGCCTCTTCCCGTCTGCCGCCGCATCGAGCAATTCTGCGCGTTGGAGGAGCTCACCTACGACGAGGCGCCGGGCGGCTGCGCGCATTTGACGAAGCGTCGCGGCGCCGCGAGCAAAGCAGCGGCGAAGCGCCAGGACGGCCAGTTTCGTACATCGCGGGCGCAGTTGGCGGGCGCGCGTGAGCGGCGTCACGGCGGGGCTCGGGACGATGACGATGACACGCGCAGCGTGGCGACGCGGGACGGCGGCAACAGGCGTGGCCGCTGCTACAAGTGCGGCGAGCGCGGCCACTTCAAGCGCGACTGCCCGGAGCTGCGGAGGGCACCGGCGGCAGAGCAGGCGATGCTGGTGAACGCCGACATCGAGGACAACGGTCTCCTTTGAGCCCCGGCTTAGGGGGAGAAATGTAGGGCTAGTAAGCCTCGGCTAGGCTGCGGGCACGGCGAGCGCGTGTGCGTGCGCGGTGGCCGTGTCGGGCTCGGGCCGGAGCGGACTTGGGTGCGTGTGTGCGCTCCAAGAGTAGGTGTGCGTGTGTGCGTGTGTTAGCGCGTGGGCACGGGGTCTGTTAGCGAAGGACCAGGGCGAGAGCCACGTAGGGCGCGCGGAGTGGCCGCGGCGTTTGCGTCAGAGCGCGATGGGCGGGCGCGAGCCAGAGCGTGCGGAGCGTGGCGAGTGGGAGGAGGGTGAGTCGTGGAGCGGCTCGGGCATGTCCGTGCGCTCGGGTATAAAGCCCTCTTCCCCCCTGTGTAATCGCTGAGGCATAACGAGTTCGTGCTCGTGGAGAAAAACAAAGAAACCCGTTCGTGCTGGGGGCGTTCGTGCGCCGGCAAATTTTCTGTGTTCTTCTTCCTCCCCTCCGATCGTGTCTCCGATGATCCTTGTCGAGTGCTCGAGCCCGCTGCGCCAACAAGAGTACAGTAGTCCTACCGTATCCACGGACGACAGACAGTAGTAGGGAGAATGCCACCGCGCGCGCGCATGGTGTGGCCGGCAGCAAGGCTCGTGCTCGTCCTCGTCACTTTGCTCACACTTTGGAGCAGCGCCGTTGCAGTTGCATCGCCGCCAGCAGTGGTGGCGTCGGCGGCGCCGGTGCGGGTCGGCTTGGTGCTGGACCTGACGAGCCACGTGGGTGTTGGAATTTTCTGGTGGGCTTTTGGCCCAAAGCCCAACTAAAATTCTGAAATTCTCTTGGCCCATTCATGCACACATGTGAGTGAAGTGAGTGAGGCTAAAGTTTAGTCCCACCTCATAAGTTGAGAGAGAGTTGCACCTCTTTATAAGGTGAGCTCTCCTACCACTTGTATGAGCATGAGAAGAGGAGACCTACACACGCGCTCCTCCTCCTTGCTCACCTCGCCATGCCTCGTCACGACGCGCCGCGCCGCGCCGCGCCGCGGGTTGCGGAAATGAGCCGATGTTAATTACTGTTTCCGATTCTTTTGGATCGTGACGACTCGGACGTGGGACCCTAGCCACCGCCGCTTCGTATGGTTTCTCACCACCGCTCCAGATCATTGCGCCGCCAAGCAAGTCTTCTCCATCCCTCCTTTCGGCATGCACTGGGAGAAGGGACAGCAGGCCTCCGGAACCCCGCCTCTCGTGATCCTGTACGGGAGAGGGGCGATCATGTTTTTGGGGAGCGCACTCGCGCGATTGCTGGCAGCGACGACTTCGCGAACGAAGACTTCTTCCTCGACCTCGGCAATCTCATCCTCGACGACATGGGCGACAACGTCAACGCCGGCGGTGCTGCTCCCGCTGCACTGTACGTGATTATATCTTTCCTGTTCGAGATCATGGTAGAATTCATGTTTCTAGTATGTGCCCTAGATGTGATATGTTCATCTGCTATGCTAGTTCGCATGATTAGTTCAATCTCTGCTATTGTAGTCATGATTTATCTTCTGTTTATTCGGATTAAATCTCGTAGTAATTTGCTCATATTTCCAACAATCCAAAAACCTTATTATAGGCAATTTACTCCGAGTGGTTTTGTCACAAGATCCGAAGCCGCCTGCCTTTAAGGGGGCGCAATATAAGAGGTGGCGCATGAGAGCAGTCTACTAGTTTCAGACCATGAGCTTCTATGACGCCACTAAGGGCAAACCTGAGGGCGATCTTAATCCAGCACAGCTGGAAGCTTTTGAGAAGATCGATACTCTCTTTAAATGCGCTCTTCTAGATGTTCTTGATGATTCCATTGTGGATTCATATATGTCGTTTCACAACGGCAAGGACATGTGGGCTGCGCTCGAGGCCAAGTTTGGTGCGTCGGACGCCGGTAGCGAGTTGTACATCATGGAGAAATTCTATGACTACAAGATGACTGATGAATGCTCTGTTGTACAGCAGGCTCATGAGATACAGTCGCTCGCAAAAGAACTTGAGCACTTCAAGTGTGTGTTGCCGGACAAATTTGTTGCCGGAGTCATTATTGCCAAGCTTCCACCTTCGTGGAACAATTTTGCTACTTCCCTGAAACACAAGAGACAGGAGTTTTCCGTTGCGGATCTCATTGGTACTCTTGATGTTGAAGAGAAGGCGAGAGCAAAGGACACACGTGCTCGAGTTGTCGAAGGAGCTTCTAGTGCCCACATGGTACAGAAGAAGAACTTCCAACCCAATAAGTTCAAAAACAACAAGAACAAAACTCAGGGGAAAGGCAAGTTTGATACAAAGAACAAGCCATCACATTCTACCAACTTTAAGAAGAATTCTCATAAGAAGGGGAAGGGACTTTGCCATGTCTCGTGATCCTAATCACTGGGCTCCGAAGTGTCCTAACCGCTTTGAGGAGCGCGAACATAAGAAGGGCGGCAAGTCCGCTAATGTTGTCATCGGTGATACTGATATGAAGGAATCAGGGTACGGTATTTGTCCTACCATCCTTTCAGATTTCAATCCCACGATTGGTTAATTGACACCGGTGCCAATGTACATGTTTGTGCTGACGCCTCCATGTTTTCTTCTTACCAGGCCACATGGACTTCTCCCGTGCTGATGGGGAACGGGTCACATGCCATCGTTCGAGGTGTTGGTACGGTCGATCTGAAGTTTACTTCGGGGAAGACCGTGCGTCTGAAGAACGTTCATCATGTGTCGTCCATCAATAAAAATCTTGTTAGTGGTTCCCGTTTATGTCGATATGGTTTTAAGTTGGTTTTTGAATCCAATAAAGTTGTAATTTCCAAGTGTGGACAATTTGTTGGAAAAGGCTATGAGTGTGGAGGCTTGTTCCGCCTATCTTTGTCAGATATTTGCACTAAAGTTATTAATAATGGTTGCCACAATAATGAGTCGGATATTTGGCATTCACGACTTTGTCATATTAACTTTGGTTGCATGACGCGGCTAGCCAATATGAATTTAATTCGAAAATCTCTACTGTCAAAGGCTCTAAGTGCCAAGTATGTGTGCAAGCTAAACAACCTTGCAAGTCCCATAAGACTGCAGAGGCAAGAGACTTGGCGCCACTAGAGCTTATACATTCTGATCTTTGTGAGATGAATGGCGTGTTGACAAAAGGTGGAAAGAGATATTTCATGATGTTGATTGATGACTCCACTAGATATTGTTATGTGTATCTTCTGAAATCAAAAGATGAGGCTTTAACTTTCTTCAAAAACTATAAAGCTGAGGCAGAGAACCAACTTGATCAAAAAATTAAACGGCTTAGGTCCGATCATGGTGGAGAGTATTTTTCCAATGAATCTGATCTATTTTGTGCGGAACATGGTATAAGCCATGAGAGGACACCTCCCTACTCACCTCAGTATAATGGGGTGGCCGAAAGAAATAACCGAACTCTAACTGATTTGGTTAACGCCATATTAGACACATCGGGTCTTTCCAAGGAATGGTCGGGGGAGGCGCTAATGACCGCGTGTCATGTCCTAAAGCGAGTTCCCACAAAGCATATATAAGACCATGACTCCATTTGAGGAATGGGAAAGGAAAAGGTTGAAACTCTCTTACCTACGTTCTTGGGGTTGTTTGGCGAAAGTCAATATACCAATTCCCAAGAAGCGCAAGCTTGGACCAAAAACCGTGGATTGTGTTCTTCCGGGCTATGCTTTTCATAGCATTGGCTATAGATTTTTGATAATAAAATCTGAGGTATCTGACATGCATGTTGGTATGATTATGGAGTCTAATGATGCAACTTTCTTTGAGGACATATTTCCTATGAAGGATATGTCAAGTTCATCAAATCAGGAGATATCTATTCCATCTAGTGAGGAACTCACTGTAATTCCTGAACCCACCATTGCGATGAAACACGTTGAGAATCCAGTTGAGGGTGACAATGAAACTCCTATAAGGAGTAAGAGACAGAGGACTGCAAAGTCCTTTGGTGATGATTTCATTGTGTACCTTGTGGATGACACACCCAGGACTATTTCAGAAGCCTATGCATCTCCTGATGCTGACTACTAGAAGGAAGCTGTTCGTAGCGAGATGGATTCCATCTTATCTAACGGAACCTGGGAGATCACTGACCGTCCTTATGGGTGCAAACCTGTAGGATGTAAGTGGGTGTTCAAGAAGAAGATTAGACCTGATGGTACGATTGAAAAGTACAAGGCACGGCTTGTGGCTAAGGGTTATACCTGGAAAGAAGGTGAAGACTTCTTTGATACTTACTCACCCGTGGCTAGACTGACCACAATTCGGGTGCTACTATCACTGGCTGCCTCACATGGTCTTCTCGTTCATCAAATGGACGTTAAGACAGATTTCCTCAATGAAGAGTTGAAGGAGGAAATTTACATGGATCAGCCAGATGGTTTTGTAGTACCTGGTTAAGAAGGAAAGGTGTGCAAGTTATTAAAGTCTTTATATGGCCTTAAACAAGCTCCTAAGGAGTGGCATGAGAAGTTCGAAAGAACATTAACTGCTGCCGGCTTTGTAGTAAATGATGGTGACAAGTGTGTGTACTATCACCATGGTGGGGGCGAAGGAGTTATTCTTTGTCTGTATGCCGACGACATATTGATCTTTGGAACTAAACTTGATTTAATCAAGGAGGTTAAGGATTTCTTATCTCGCTGTTTTAAGATGAAGGATCTAGGAGTAGCTGATGTTTCTTAAACATCGAGCTGTTGAGAGATGAGAATGGTGGGATCACATTGCTTCAGTCTCACTATGTGGAAAAGGTCTTGAGTCGTTTTGGGTATAGCGACTGCACGCCTTCTCCAACTCCATATGATGCTAGTGTGTTGCTTCGAAAGAATCGACGGATTGCTAGAGATCAACTGAGGTATTCTCAGATTATTGGCTCGCTTATGTATTTGGCGAGTGCCACGAGGCCTGACATCTCTTTTGTTGTGAGCAAGCTGAGTCGGTTTGTTTCAAAACCAGGAGATGATCATTGGCGTGCGCTTGAGAGAGTTATGCGCTACTTGAAGGGCACTGCGAGCTATGGGATTCACTACACCGGGTATACAAGGGTACTGGAGGGTTATAGTGACTCGAACTGGATATCTGATGCTAATGAGATTAAGGCCACAAGTGGTTATGTTTTTACACTTGGTAGTGGCGCTGTTTCCTGGAAGTCTTGCAAGCAGACCATCTTAACGAGGTCAACTATGGAAGCAGAACTCACAGCATTAGACACTGCCACTGTTGAAGCAGAGTGGCTTCGTGAGCTATTGATGGACTTACTACGGTTGAAAAACCAATACCCCCTATCCTGATGAACCGTGATAATCAAACTGTGATCGTCAAGATAAACAGTTCTAAGGACAATATGAAGTCCTCAAGGCATGTGAAGAGGAGATTAAAATCTGTTAGGAAACTGAGGAACTCCGGAGTTATTACGTTGGATTATATCAAAACGTCGAAAAATTTGGCAGATCCCTTCACAAAGGGTCTATCACGTAATGTGATAGATAATGCATCGATGGAGATGGGTTTGAGACCCACCGCATGAGTTTTCCATAGTGGTAACCCGCTCTATGTGATCGGAGATCCCGTGAAGTAGAAGTGGGAGACAAGCTGTTTGTCAGCTGACAGGAGAGTATCCTTATTTTAATTATCCCACTCCGTGAAGATGCAAAACTCTCTTGATCTGCATGGCAGGTTGATATCTATCTTAATGTGTTCCAAGTGGCTTATTTGAGTAAGCAGAGATGTTGTCCTGCAGAGCATCTCCTGAGGAACACACCTATATGAATTTGACTGTTAACGTCGCAGTCTGTGAAAAGTGGGTGCTCTCTAATTAATTCATGAAAGGCCCTGGAGTACGACGTATACGCTCTACCCGCGGGGAAGCCTTGCGGCAGCCAAGTATCGGTCAAGAATTTGTGTGAAACTAGTATCGTAGAAAACTTGTAGTTCAAGGCATAGTCCACTATTCAAGTTGTGATCTAGTGTAGCATAAATCTCTATGTGGAAGTTCAACTTCACAGTCTCCACTAAGCACCGGTATATAAACAATGTTTTGGAAACAAATGGTGAAATGTGCCAATGAGACTTTGTGGGGGATTGTTGGAATTTGCTAGTGGGCTTTTGGCCCAAAGCCCAACCAAAATTCTGAAATTCTCTTGGGCCATTCATGCACACATGTGAGTGGAGTGAGTGAGGCTAAAGTTTAGTCCCACCTCATAAGTTGAGAGAAAGTTGCACCTCTTTATAAGGTGAGCTCTCCTACCACTTGTATGAGCATGAGAAGAGGAGACCTACACGCGCTCCTCCTCCTCGCCGCCTCGCCACGCCACGCCTCGTCACGACGCGTCAGCTGGTTGCGGGATTGAGCCGAGCCGAGGACAGAGCTATGCACGTTGTCTATATTTTTGCTGCTCGGGAAAAATTAATGACTCATTAATTAATAATTAACGGACGCGTTAATTACTGAACTATTTCCGATTCTTTTGGATCGTGACGACACGGACGTGGGGTTTACTCCCACGACCTACCCGACCCGCACTATATAGTCAGGCAGACGTCTACCCTAGCCGCCGCCGCTTCGTATGGTTTCTCACCACCGCTCCAGATCATTGCGCCGCCAAGCAAGTCTTCTCCATCCCTCCTTTCGGGACAGCAGGCCTCCGGAACCCCGCCTCTCGTGATCCTTTACGGGAGAGGGGCGATCATGTTTTTGGGGAGCGCACTTGCGCGACTGCTGGCAGCGACGACTTCGCGAACGAAGACTTCTTCCCCGACCTCGGCAATCTCATCCTCGATGACATGGGCGACAACATCAATGCCGGCGGTGCTGCTCCCGCTGCACCGTACGTGATTCTATCTTTCCTGTTCGAAATCGTGGTAGAATTCATGTTTCTAGTATGTGCCCTAGATGTGATCTGTTCATCTGCTATGCTAGTTTGCATGATTAGTTCAATCTCTGTTATTTTAGTCGTGATTTATCTTCTGTTTATTCGGATTAAATCTCATAGTAATTTGTTCATATTTCTAACAATGAGGAAGGAGAGGCGCGCCTGTATTTCCATGGCGTTGGACGACTTCCACGCAGCTCACGCCGGCTCCGGCGCCGCGCGGATCGAGCTGCTCGTACGAGACTCGCGCGGTGATCTCGGCACGGCCGCACATGCTGGTAAATGAACATACGTCGAACCTAAATATCTCTTTCTAGTTGTCTACGCTTCAACATATCTCACCCCAGCATGTATCTCTTTTTTTTACCTGAGCTTATTTTTAACCCACAAAAAAAATCAAAGTTTCTTTTTCCATATGATCCAAATTTGGACTTAAATTTAAAGATGAGTAGATGACATACAAATTCATTCAGTTCAAGTGAACTCGTAATCCCTTTTACTCAAAAAAAGTTCATTCAGTTATACACACACACACACTTAATATCTGGGATAAATATGAAAGGATTTCGTTCATATTAATGTTTTAGGAGTATTAGTTTTTATAGGAAAACGATATTTTTTGTTTTTTGGCGAGAGATATTTTTGTTCGGTTTTGTTGTTCTTGAGAAAAGTTCAGTTTTTCCTTTGAGCAAAAGATTTTGGTTCGTTTCGTAAACCCTAAATCGATCTGGTCGGCCCAATGTAATGTTGGCCCACGTAACGCACCAACCTTCTGTTGGAAATATGCCCTAGAGGCAATAATAAAATGGTTATTATTATATTTCTTTGTTCATGATAATAGTCTATTATTCATGCTATAATTGTGTTATCCGGAAATCGTAATACACGTGTGAATACATAGACCACAACGTGTCCCCGGTGAGCCTCCGTTGACTAGCTCGTTGATCAACAGATAGTCATGGTTTCCTGACTATGGGCATTGGATGTCATTGATAACGGGATCACATCATTAGGAGAATGATGTGATGGACAAGACCCAATCCTAAGCATAGCTCAAAGATCGTGTAGTTCATTTAGCTAGAGCTTTTCCAAATGTCAAGTATCATTTCTTTAGACCATGAGATTGTGCCACTCCCGGATACCGTAGGAGTTCTTTGGGTGTGCCAAACGTCACAACGTAACTGGGTGACTATAAAGGTGCACTACGGGTATCTCCAAAAGTGTCTGTTGGGTTGGCACGAATCGAGACTGGGATTTGTCACTCCGTATGACGGAGAGGTATCTCTGGGCCCACTCAATAATGCATCATCATAATGAGCTCAATGTGACCAAGTGTCTGGTCACGGGATCATGCATTACGGTACGAGTAAAGTGACTTGCCGGTAACGAGATTAAACGAGGTATTGGGATACCGACGATCGAGTCTCGGGCAAGTAACGTACCGATTAACAAAGGGAATTGTATACGGGATTGATTGAATCCTCGACATTGTGGTTCATCCGATGAGATCATCGAGGAGCATGTGGGAGCCAACATGGGTATCCAGATCCCGCTGTTGGTTATTGACCGGAGAGGCGTCTCGGTCATGTCCGGCGGTTCTCCGAACCCGTAGGGTCTACACACTTAAGGTTCGGTGACGCTAGGGTTGTATAGATATGAGTATGCAGTAACCCGAAAGTTGTTCGGAGTCCCGGATGAGATCCCAGACGTCACGAGGAGTTTCGGAATGGTCCGGAGGTGAAGAATTATATATAGGAAGTCAGGTTTCGGCCATCGGGAAAGTTTCGGGGGTCACCGGTATTGTACCGAGACCACCGGAAGGGTCCCGGGGGTCCACCGGGTGGGGCCACCTATCCCGGAGGGCCCCATGGGCTGAAGTGGGAGGGGAACCAGCCCCTGGTGGGCTGGTGCGCCCCCCTTGCTCCCCCCCCCCCCCCGTGCCTAGGGTGGGGGCGCCTCCACCTGGCTTGGGGGGCAAGCCACCCCCTGGCCGCCGCCCCCCTAGGAGATTGCATCTCCTAGGGCCGGAGCCCCCCCCCCCCCCCCTAGGAGGCATGTATAAAGAGGGGGGAGGGAGGACATGGTCTTGGCGCCTCCCTCTCCCCTTGCTACACCTCCCTCTCGCAGACGCTTGGCGAAGCCCTGCCGAGATCGCTGCTGCATCCACCACCACGCCGTCGTGCTGCTGGATCTTCATCAACCTCTCCTTCCCCCTTGCTGGATCAAGAAGGAGGAGACGTCTTCCCAACCGTACGTGTGTTGAACGCGGAGGTGCTGTCCGTTCAGCACTAGGATCATCGGTGATTTGGATCACGACGAGTACGACTCCCTCAACCCCGTTCTCTTGAACGCTTCTGCTTGATCTACAAGGGTATGTAGATGCACTTCTCTCTCTCGTTGCTAGATGAACTCATAGATTGATCTTGGTGAAACCGTAGAAAAATTTTATTTTCTGCAACGTTCCCCAACAGTGGCATCATGAGCTAGGTCTATGCGTAGTTCTCTTTGCACGAGTAGAACACAAACTTGTTGTGGGCGTAGATGTTGTCAACTTTCTTGCCACTACTAGTATCATTTTGCTTCAGCGGTATTGTGGGATGAAGCGGCCCGGACCGACCTTACACGTACGCTTACGTGAGACAGGTTCCACCGACTGACATGCACTAGTTTCATAAGGTGGCTAGCGGGTGTCTGTCTCTCCCACTTTAGTTGGAGCGGATTCGATGAAAAGGGTCCTTATGAAGGGTAAATAGAAGTTGACAAATCACATTATGGCTTTTACGTAGGTAAGAAAACGTTCTTGCTAGAACCCTGTTGCAGCCACGTAAAAGATGCAACAACAATTAGAGGACGTCTAACTTGTTTTTGCAGCAATTGCTTTGTGATGTGATATGGCCAAAAGTTGTGATGAATGATATATATGTGATGTATGAGATCATGTTCTTGTAATAGGAATCACGACTTGCATGTTGATGAGTATGACAACCGGCAGGAGCCATAGGAGTTGTCTTAATTATTGTATGACCTGCGTGTCAATGATTCAACGCCATGTAATTACTTTACTTTATTGCTAACCCGTTAGCCATAGTAGTAGAAGTAATAGTTGGCGAGCAACTTCATGGAGACACGGTGATGGAGATCATGATGATGGAGATCATGGTGTCATGCCGGTGATGAAGATGATCATGGAGCCCCGAAGATGGAGATCAAATGAGCTATATCATATTGGCCATATCATGTCACTACTATCTGATTGCATGTGATGTTTATCATGTTTTTGCATCTTGTTTACTTAGAACGACGGTAGTAAATAAGATGATCCCTCATAATAATTTCAAGAAAGTGTTCCCCTAACATGCGCCATTGCAAAAGTTCGTTGTTCGAAGCACCACGTGATGATCGGGTGTGATAGATTCTAACGTTCACATACAACGGGTGTAAGACAGATTTACACATGCATAAACACTTAGGTTAACTTGGCAAGCCTGGCATGTACAGACATGGCCTCGGAACACAAGAGACCGAAAGGTCGAACATGAGTCGTATGGAAGATACGAACAACATGGAGATTTTCACCGATGATGACTAGTCCGTCTCACGTGATGATCGGACACGGCTTAGTCGACTCGGATCATGTATCACTTAGATGACTAGAGGAATGTCTAATCTGAGTGGGAGTTCATTAAATAATTTGATTAGATGAACTTAATTATCATGAACTTAGTCTAAAATCTTTACAATATGTATTGTAGATCAAATGGCCCATGTTACCCTCAACTTCAACGCGTTCCTAGAGAAAACCAAGCTGAAAGATGATGGCAGCAACTATACGGACTGGGTCCGGAACCTGAGGATCATCCTCATAGCTGCAAAGAAAGACTATGTCTTAGAAGCACCGCTAGGTGAAGCTCCCATCCTAGAGAACCAAGACGTTATGAACGCTTGGCAGTCTCGTGCTGATGATTACTCCCTCGTTCAGTGCGGCATGCTTTACAGCTTAGAACCGGGGCTCCAAAAGCGTTTTGAGCAACACGGAGCATATGAGATGTTCGAAGAGCTGAAAATGGTTTTCCAAGCTCATGCCTGGGTCGAGAGATATGAAGTCTCCGACAAGTTCTTCAGTTGTAAGATGGAGGAAAATAGTTCTGTCGGTGAGCACATACTCAAAATGTCTGGGTTGCACAACCGCTTGACTCAGCTGGGAGTTAATCTCACGGATGACGCGATTATTGACAGAATCCTTCAGTTGCTTCCACCGAGCTACAAGAGCTTTGTGATGAACTTCAATATGCAGGGGATGGAAAAAACCATTCCTGAGGTATATTCAATGCTGAAATCAGCGGAGGTAGAGATCAAGAAGGAACATCAAGTGTTGATGGTGAATAAAACCACTAAGTTCAAGAAAGGCAAGGGTAAGAAGAACTTCAAGAAGGACGGCAAGGGAGTTGCCGCGCCCGGTAAGCCAGTTGCCGGGAAGAAGTCAAAGGATGGACCCAAGCCTGAAACTGAGTGCTTTTATTGCAAGGGAAGCGGACACTGGAACCGGAACTGCCCCAAATACTTAGCGGACAAGAAGGCCGGCAACACTAAAGGTATATGTGATATACATGTAATTGATGTGTACCTTACCAGTACTCGTAGTAGCTCATGGGTATTTGATACCGGTGACGTTGCTCATATTTGTAACTCAAAGCAGGAGCTGCGGAATAAGCGGAGACTGGCGAAGGACGAGGTGACGATGCGCGTCGGAATGGTTCCAAGGTCGATGTGATCGCCGCCGGCACGCTACCTCTACATTTACCTACGGGATTAGTTTTAAACCTCAATAATTGTTATTTAGTGCCAGCTTTGAGCATGAACATTGTATCTGGATCTCGTTTAATACGAGATGGCTACTCATTTAAATCCGAGAATAATGGTTGTTCTATTTATATGAGAGACATGTTTTATGGTCATGCCCTGATGGTCAATGGTTTATTATTAATGAATCTCGAACGTGATGTTACACATATTCATAGTGTGAATACCAAAAGATGTAAAGTTGATAACGATAGTCCCACATACTTGTGGCACTGCCGCCTTGGTCATATTGGTGTCAAGCGAATGAAGAAGCTCCATGCTGATGGACTTTTAGAGTCTCTCGATTATGAATCATTTGACACATGCGAACCATGCCTCATGGGCAAAATGACCAAGACTGCGTTCTCCGGAACAATGGAGCGAGCAACCAACTTATTGGAAATCATACATACCGATGTGTGCGGTCCAATGAGCGTTGAGGCTCGCGGAGGATATCGTTATGTTCTCACTCTCACTGATGATTTAGTAGATATGGGTATGTCTACTTGATGAAACACAAGTCTGAGACTTTTGAAAAGTTCAAGGAATTTCAGAATGAAGTAGAGAATCAACGTGACCGAAAAATAAAGTTCTTACGATCAGATCGTGGAGGAGAATATTTAAGTCACGAATTTGGTATGCACTTAAGGAAATGTGGAATCGTTTCACAACTCACGCCGCCTGGAACACCTCAGCGTAACGGTGTGTCCGAACATCGTAATCGCACTTTATTGGATATGGTGCGGTCTATGATACTCTTACCGATTCACCGCTATCATTTTGGGAATACGCTCTAGAGACAGCTACATTCACTTTAAATAAGGCACCGTCTAAATCCGTTGGGAAGAAACCTAAGCTGTCGTTTCTAAAAGTTTGGGGATGCGATGCTTATGTCAAGAAACTTCAACCTGAAAAGCTCGAACCCAAGTCGGAGAAATGTGTCTTCATAGGATACCCTAAGGAAACCATTGGGTATACCTTCTACCTCAGATCCGAAGGCAAGATTTTTGTTGCCAAGAACGGGTCCTTTCTGGAGAAAGAGTTTCTCTCGAGAGAAGTAAGTGGGAGGAAAGTGGAACTTGAGGAAGTACTACCTCTTGAACCGGTGAGTAGCGCAGCTCAGGAAGATGTTCCTGTGGTGCCAGCACCAACTGAAGAGGAAGTTAATGATGATGATCAAGGTACTTCAGATTCAAGTTACTACCGGGTTCGTAGGTCCACGAGGACACGTTCCACACCGTAGTGGTATGGCAACCCTGTCACGGAAATCATGTTGTTAGACAACGGTGAACCTTCGAACTATGAAGAGCGATGGCGGGCCCAGATTCCAACAAATGGCTTGAAGCCATGCAATCCGAGATAGGATCCATGTATGAAAACGAAGTATGGGCTTTGACAGACTTGCCCGATGATCGGCGAGCGATAGAAAACAAATGGATATTTAAGAAGAAGACGGACGCGGATGGAAATGTTACCAACTATAAAGCTCGACTTGTCGCTAAGGGTTATCGACAAGTTCAAGGGGTTGACTATGATGAGACATTCTCTCCCGTAGCGAAGATAAAGTCCGTCCGAATCATGTTAGCAATTGCCGCATACTATGATTATGAGATATGGCAAATGGACGTCAAAACGGCATTCCTTAACGGCCATCTTAAGGAAGAACTGTATATGATGCAGGCGGAAGGTTTTGTCGACACTGAGAATGCTAACAAGGTATGCAAGCTCCAGCGATCCATTTATGGGCTGGTGCAAGCATCTCGGAGTTGGAACATTCGCTTTGATGAGATGATCAAAGTGTTTGGGTTTATGCAGACTTATGGAGAAGCCTGCGTTTACAAGAAACTGAGTGGGAGCTCAGAGCATTTCTCATACTATATGTAGATGACATACTTTTGATGGGAAATGATATAGAACTTTTGGACAGCATTAAGGCCTACTTGAATAAGTGTTTTTCAATGAAGGACCTTGGAGAAGCTGCTTACATATTAGGCATCAAGATCTATAGGGATAGATCAAGACGCCTCATAGGTCTTTCACAAAGCACATACCTTGATAAGATATTGAAGAAGTTCAATATGGATCAGTCCAAGAAAGGGTTCTTGCACAGATTGCAAGGTGTGAGATTGAGCTCGGCTCAATGCCCGACCACGGCAGAAGATAAAGAAGAGATGAGTGTCATCCCCTATGCCTCAGCCATATGATCTATTATGTATGCCATGCTGTTTACCAGATCTGATATAAACCTTGTCGTAAGTTTGGTAGGAAGGTACCAAAGTAATCCCGACAAGGAACACTGGACAGCGGTCAAGAATATCCTGAAGTACCTGAAAAGGACAAAGGACATGTTTCTCGTCTATGGAGGTGACGAAGAGCTCGTCGTAAAGGGTTACATTGATGCTAGCTTCGACACAGATCTGGATGACTCTAAGTCACAAACCGGATACGTGTATATTTTGAATGGTGGGGCAGTAAGCTGGTGCAGTTGCAAGCAAAGAGTCGTGGCGGGATCTACATGTGAAGCAGAGTACATGGCAGCCTCGGAGGCAGCGCATGAAGCAATCTGGGTGAAGGAGTTCATCACCGACCTAGGATTCATATCCAATGCGTCGGGGCCGATCGCACTCTTCTGTGACAACACTGGAGCTATTGCACTTGCCAAGGAGCCCACGTTTCACAAGAAGACCAGGCACATCAAGCGTCGCTTCAACTCCATTCATGAAAATGTTCAAGATGGAGACATAGATATTTGTAAAGTACATACGGACCTGAATGTAGCAGATCAGTTGACTAAACCTCTCCCTAGGGCAAAACATGATCAACACCAGAACTCTATGGGTGTTCGATTCATCACAATGTAACTAGATGATTGACTCTAGTGCAAGTGGGAGACTGTTGGAAATATGCCCTAGAGGCAATAATAAAATGGTTATTATTATATTTCTTTGTTCATGATAATAGTCTATTATTCATGCTATAATTGTGTTATCCGGAAATCGTAATACACGTGTGAATACATAGACCACAACGTGTCCCCAGTGAGCCTCTAGTTGACTAGCTCATTGATCAACAGATAGTCATGGTTTCCTGACTATGGGCATTGGATGTCATTGATAACGGGATCACATCATTAGGAGAATGATGTGATGGACAAGACCCAATCCTAAGCATAGCTCAAAGATCGTGGTAGTTCGTTTAGCTAGAGCTTTTCCAAATGTCAAGTATCATTTCTTTAGACCATGAGATTGTGCCACTCCGGATACCGTAGGAGTTCTTTGGGTGTGCCAAACGTCACAACGTAATCGGGTGACTATAAAGGTGCACTACGGTATCTCCAAAAGTGTCATTGGGTTGGCACAAATCGAGACTGGGATTTTTCACTTCGTATGACGGAGAGGTATCTCTGGGCCCACTCGGTAATGCATCATCATAATGAGCTCAATGTGACCAAGTGTCTGGTCACGGGATCATGCATTACGGCACGAGTAAAGTGACTTGCCGGTAACGAGATTAAACGAGGTATTAGGATACCGACGATCGAGTCTCGGAAAGTAACGCATCGATTAACAAAGGGAATTGTATACGGGATTGATTGAATCCTCGACATCGTGGTTCATCCGATGAGATCATCGAGGAGCATGTGGGAGCCAACATGGGTATCCAGATCCCGTTGTTGGTTATTGACCGGAGAGGCGTCTCGGTCATGTCTGCGTGTCTCCCGAACCCGTAGGGTCTACACACTTAAGGTTCGGTGACGCTAGGGTTGTATAGATATGAGTATGCAGTAACCCAAAAGTTGTTCGGAGTCCCGAATGAGATCCGGGATGTCACGAGGAGTTCCGGAATGGTCCGGAGGTGAAGAATTATATATAGGAAGTCAGGTTTTGGCCATCGAAAGTATCGGGGGTCACCGGTATTGTACCGGGACCACCGGAAGGGTCCCGGGGGTCCACCGGGTGGGGCCACCTATCCCGGAGGGCCCCATGGGCTGAAGTGGGAGGGGAACCAGCCCCTGGTGGGCTGGTGCGCCTTGGGCCCCTGCGCCTAGGGTTGGGAAACCCTAGGGGTGGGGGCGCCTCCACCTGGCTTGGGGGGCAAGCCACCCCCTGGCCGCCGCCCCCCTAGGAGATTGCATCTCCTAGGGCCGCCCCCCCTAGGAGGCCTATATAAAGGGGGAGGGAGGGCAGCCGCAACCATGCTCTTGGCGCCTCCCTCTCCCCTTGCTACACCTCTCCCTCTCGCAGACGCTTGGCGAAGCCCTGCCGAGATCGCTGCTGCATCCACCACCACGCCGTCGTGCTACTGGATCTTCATCAACCTCTCCTTCCCCCTTGCTGGATCAAGAAGGAGGAGACGTCTTCCCCAACCGTATTGTGTTGAACGCGGAGGTGTTTTCCGTTCAGCACTAGGATCATCGATGATTTGGATCACGACGAGTACGACTCCCTCAACCCCGTTCTCTTGAACGCTTCCGCTCGATCTACAAGGGTATGTAGATGCACTCCTCTCTCTCGTTGCTAGATGAACTCATAGATTGATCTTGGTGAAACCGTAGAAAATTTTTATTTTCTGCAACGTTCCCCAACACCTTCAATGGCCCAGGCACCTTTTTTTTGACAGTTGGGCCCAGGCACCTAGTAGTAGTACCACACGGCACGCGCACATACATCCACTCGCTTCTGCCGTACAGCCGTCGTAACCCCAGCACCACTGGTGGCCTCAGCAGGCCACCCTCTCAATGTCCGAACGCGCTACTCCCGCCCAGCGTCGAGATGCTGACTCCTTCCTCCGCTTGCCGCCCTGCCACTACTGGCTATGGGCCATGGCTACACCACCCACGGCCCCTCTGAGGCTCTGACCTCTGTCGACCCAGCGGACCGCCATCGCCTCCATCTTCGCTGCAGCTAGCGGCAAAGCCTCCTTAGCTCTCGCCCACAAGGTACTTTCTGTCGCAACTCCACTGGCTGGCTAGTGGGTACAAAGCGGCAGGGCGAAAATTTCTTTCAAGTTAATTTTGTATGTACGAAAGCAGAAAGGATCTGTTATGCGGATGCACGACATTCCTATAGTCCCTCACTTTGATGATGCTGATAATCCCTTACTCTGCCGTGAAACTACAACGTATAGTGTAAGTCAAAGTTTTAAATAGCTGGCTATAGCCTCATTATAGCGGTTTGAGCAGTGTGCCACTAAATGATCAGCTATGCTAAATGATCAGCTATAAGATTCATGTATAATTGTCCGATAAGGTTATGTAATAGCCAGCTATAGCTAGCTGATTTGGAGGACCGATGCTATTTGGCATAGCCCACTTTTAAAACAATGGTGTAAATACTTAAATGAATAGTGCAACGATAGGCCTGTTTGCTTGCTTAATTGTTCCAAGATCATGCTATTTACTTGGATAATTCTTTATAATTTTGGCAGCCGGGGACCTGATCAAGAATGGGCAAGTGCAAGCCATCATATGGGGCCCTGCGACACTAACCATAGCAGATCATGTCGCACACCTGGGCAGTCGCCGCAACCAAGTCCCGGTTCTCTCCTTCCCCAGCATTTCTCCAACATCGTGTGCCTTCTGGCTGGAAGATCACGTAACAGTTTCTGGGGGCTATGCCAAGTTTGGCTTTAAACTTGGAATTGACAGTATAACCTTTCCTAATCTAGAAACCGATAGAAGATACAGAAGAAAACTAGGTGTAAGCAATAGTTGCGGAGGTAAGGGGCTGAAGATTGATGTGCCGCCGAAAAAAGGTTTTCAATATTTTGTGAATGTTACTAATCCTAATTCCAAGAAACAACATGTCACTGGCTATAGCGTTGATATCTTCGAGGCTGCTATGTGGAAATTACATCCTCGCCCGTGCTATAAATTTGTTGTCTTCAATGGTACTTATGATGAGCTAGTTGGCAACGTGTCTTTGGGGGTAAGCATTACTCCGAAACCACTTGCGTCTCATTTCTTACGAGTATTGATTTGTTAACATTATAATTTCTTATACCTAAATACTTATTATCTCTGCTAATTTTCTGGCGGAAAAACAGGTGTATGATGGAGCAGTAGGCGATGTGACTATAACCGTGGAACTGTTGGATAATGAGCAATTGACTCTTTACTGGGGGCTAAAGGCCAGTACATATACAGGTGTGGCAAAGTGCAGAAAAACCCCTTATACAATGGGGATGTACACAATGAACTATACACATCTAACACCCCCCCTCAAACTCATGGTGGATCAACAACACTGAGTTTGGAGACAAAAAACCCATGCTGCGCTCGAGTCTGTGCCTTCGTGAAGAAGTCAACCAACTGTAACTCAGAGGGCACATAGTGAAGAGCGAGAGTCCGATCTCGCACAAAGAAGACGCACAAAGTGGACATCCACACCGATGTGCTTGGTGAGCTTATGCTTCACCGGGTCACACGCAATACTGATAGCACCGGTACTGTCAGTCAGGAGAGGAGTTGAGGTAGTAGCAGACACACCAAAATCCTCAAGTAACCACTGTAACCAAATCACCTCAGCGGTCAACATAGCCATGGCTCGCAACTCAGCCTCTGTACTCGAGCGAGAAACTGCAGCTCGCTTCTTTGTCTTCCGTGCAATAAGAGAGCCACCAAGAAAGACACAAGAAGTGACAATGAGCGCCGATCGGAGGGATCACTAGCCAGGTAGCATCGAGTAGGCCTGGAGCTCAAGAGAGCTGGAGCAGGAAAGAAAAGGCCGAGAGATTGTGCCACGAAGATATCGTAGAACACGGAGGAGGTGACTATAGTGGGACAGAGGTGGGGGCTGAAACAAACCGACTCGTGATGTGGACAGGATAGGAGATGTCGGGACGCCGTAATGACAAGATAGACAAGGCTGCCAACAAGGTGACGATAGCGAGTGGGATTAGGAAGAGGGTCACCAGAGGCACGAAGCTGAACGTTGAGCTCCATAGGAGTCACAACAGTGCGCTCATCACCAAGAGCAGCACGAGCAAGAAGATCCTGAATATATTTTTCTTGGGAGACGTAGAACCCATTAGAGGTCGAGGAGATCTCAATCCCAAGAAAATAGCAAAGAGGACCAAGATCAGTCATGAGGAACTGGTCTCGAAGGCGAGCCTTAACAATGGCAATGTACTCAGAGTCGTCACCAGTGATGATCATGTCATCAACATAGAGAAGGAGAAGAGTCCGACCACGAGGAGACATGTGAACAAACAACGCAGGATCATGGTCACTGGGCAAGAAACCAGCAGCAGTCACCACAGATGCGAGGCGCTCAAACCAGGCGCGAGGGGCCTGTTTGAGACCATATAGGGAGCGGCGAAGTCTACAGACCATACCATCAGGAGCATAGTACCCCTGTGGTGGCTGCATATAAACCTCCTCACGCAACTCGCCATTGAGAAAAGCGTTCTGAACATCAAGTTGAGAGATAGACCACTGACGCAATGTAAGCCACAAGAAGAAGAGTGCGGACAAGTGGTCATGTGGGCCACAGAGCGAATGTCTCATCATAATCGCGCCCTGCTCCTGCTGAAAGCCACGGGCCACAAGACGAGCTTTGTAGCGCTCAAGAGAACCATCGGAGCGAAGTCTTAATCTTGTAGACCCACTTGCGGTGTGATGGGACGGACACCGGAAGGGAGGGGAACCAGATCCCATGTGCCGAGCGCTCAAGGGCAGCAAGCTCCTCGGCCATCGCAAGCTGCCATTCAGGCTGAGTCATGGCAGTGCGATAGGAAGTGGGCTCAGTCAAAACAGAGAGACCGTACCGATCAGGGGAGTAGCGATCAGGCTGGGGGTGAGGCCAAGCCCGGAGGTTGTGAATCGGGGGAGGCGTGAGGAGAGGTGCAGAGGTGGAAGGCGCGTCAGGGGAGACCTCTTCAGGACGAGACCGGCGAGTATAGTGGAGAGGGAACGGTGAGAGAGGGCGACGGACGGGAGATGATGTTGGAGAGGTGGAGGAGGAGGATGGAGAAGATGGTGTAGGTGGTGAAGGAGAAGGAATGAGAGGTGCCGGATGACACCGGAGGCACATAGCAGGGTGTATCGGGAAGGAGAAGGAAAGAGAGATCATCCACAGCAAAACTCGAGGAAGAAGGACGTGGGTAGTAGGAACGAGACTCGTCAAGTCACATCACGCGAGATACGCAAGCGACAACCCACGAGATCCCAACATCGATAGCCCTTGTGCTCATCACTGTAACCAAGGAAAACATACTCAACCGACTAAGCAGTCAGTTTGGTGCGTTCTCGGGGGGCAAAGAGAACATAGCACACACATCCAAACATACGAAGAGCGGAGTAGTCAGGAGAGCGACCAGTGAGATACTCCAGAGGAATACCACCCTGCAAAGTAGTCGATGGCTGAATGTTGATGAGATAGGTGGATGCAGAAACAGCCTCAGCCCAAAAATGGGGTGGAAGGGAAGCAGCAATCATCAGCGCACGAGCCGTCTCAAGCAAATGACGATGCTTACGTTCGGCAACGCCATTCTGGGCATGAGCACCAGGACATGAGAACTGGGCAAGAGTACCATGTTCTGTGAGAAAACCACGCAACAGCTGAGAGATATACTCTCCAGCAGAGTCAGCACGAAAAGTACGAATGGGCGTGGAAAACTGGGTACGAACCATGGCAGTAAATCGTTTGTATATAGAGAGAACCTCGCTATGAGATTTCATGAAGTAGAGCCAAGTGTAGCGAGATAAATCATCAATAAACAAAACATAGTAGCGATGACCACCTTTCGAATCAAAGGGAGCAGGACCCCAGACATCAGAATGAACTAAGTCAAAAGGACGCTGAGATACGCACTCACTAGTAGGATAAGGTAATCGAGTCTGCTTGCCAAGTCTGCAACCATTACAAGGTAAGGAGATATCTCCGGAATCTGAGACCCTAAGAGGCCCCGATGAACTAGCGAAGACAAGCGAGAGCCACAGATGTGACCAAGACGATGATGCCATCGCTGGAATGACGCAGCATTTAAGAGACAAAGAAGAGCATGGGAGTCGGCAGAAGTGGTGGCAGCGAAAGGAACACAAAGCCAGTCAACCTCCCAAAGACCCTCGGACTCACATCATCGGGGGCCAGCACCAACCAAAGCCTTGGTGCGACGATCCTGAATGGAGCAAGAATCGGTATCAAGAATGACACGACAACCAGAATCAGTGAGTTGGGCAGCAGAAAAAAAGATTCATGGTAAGGCGAGGAACATGGGAAACACTAGGAACAGAAAAGGATGGAGTGGAAAGAAGACCACGACTAGCAACATGAAGAGGTGTGCCATCGGCAGTAAGAACATTAACAGGTGATCAATAGGTCGGAGAGAATACAACACAGAGGAATCAGAAGACATATGAAAGGAAGCTCCAGAATCCAAAACACACGAGGTTGTACCTGACTGTGTAGAGGCATGTGGTGATGTAGGAGGGGGGCAGTCATAGCAGCAGCTGAACCAGTCGACGAGGAGTCAGAGGAGGCAAGTAGACGCTTAAGGCGTACAATGTCCTGGTCAGTGAGTGACTGAGTCGAGGAAGATGCAGGAGGGCCACTGGAAGAGGAGCGTCTCTGGTCTCGCTTCTTCTGGCGACAATCAGACTCTGGGTGACCTGACCGGGAGCAGTAACCACAGAAAGTGTCACGGCGCGACGTACTCTTTTCAGCATAAAGAGGACGACTCACCCCCTGAAGGAGTGGGCAGGAGTGGTGGAGCAGTGAGGCGAGCAGATGACACAGGAGCCCGGGTGGCCAACACTGAGGGAACCACAAGTAACCCAGCAGAGCGAAGACGGGTCTCCTCAGCACGAAGCTCAGCAAGCACCTCCGAGATGGGAACACGACCACGAGCAAGCAAGTGAGCCCGGCGGGGCTCAAACTCGGAGCGGAGACGAGATAAGAACTCATGAACCCTATGAAACTCCAAGTCAGACCGCGTAGTCTGACAGCAACGGCAAGTGCCACAAACAACAGTCCTCAGTGAGTCAAGCTGACGCCAGATGGCAGAGCACTGTGAATAGAACTCATCAACAGACGAGTCACCCTGCTAAAGAGCATGCTCCTGACGCACCACAGAAAGGTATAGAGCATCGCCAGAGGGCTGATAACGCCGACAAAGATAGGACCACATCGCTGCAACATTGCCGAGGCCCATGAACTCCGAAGCAAAATGAGGGAGGACACTCGCAGTGAGGACAGCAGCAGCTCGAGCATCATCATTGCACCACTGAGTGTAAGAAGACAGATCATCCCGGTAGACAGAAAGAGCATCAGAATATGCGGATACCTGCTGATCATAGGCATCAACGGCAGCATCATCAAGAGCCTTGGCTGCATCCCGATCAGCCTGAGAAGCATCAGCAGCAAGCACTGGCGGGACCGGCGGAACAGGAGCCACCGGAGCAATAAGGCAGGGCGGATAGGGTACCTCGCCAGAGAGAACACCCCACAGAAGAAGACCGCGCATGTGGATACGCATGAACCCCACAAACTCAGCATAGTTGGTGCCATCGAAGATTACCGAGCACCGAGGAACCGCGACATAGCCCGAGGAGGACATGAAGAAGCCACTATGATGTTGCTGCCCCCCTCTTTTTTTTTGTCAACTGCTACTGTAGCCCGATCTGGATCGGGAACCAGCAGCGCTCGAGGAAATAGATCGAGCCAGCAGCGCTCGCAGGAGTGGGAGGTAGGCAGGGGCAGCCAGGGAGGACCGAAGCAGGCGGCGGCTGCGGCCGGACGCCGGGGGCAGCCAAGCAGGCGGCAGTTGTGTCTGCATAGCAAAGAGGTCCGCGCGGCCGGAGGAAGCGACAACGGCGGCCGCAGGACGGGCAGAAAGGCCACAACGGCCGGATTTAAGGAGCCAAGAAGAAACCGCAGGACAAGGCAGAGGGCCGCAGTTGCCTGACGAGGCAGCTAGCAGCAGCTGCAGGACGAGGTAGCCGGCGGAAGTAGCTGGATGAGGCAGTCAACGGGAGGATCCGGGCAGAAACTGCCAGCCACGGGCGGAGAGAGCCGGCGACGAGCGGATCTGGTTACGGGCGAAGCACGCACGGAGTTGCATCGAGAGAGGCTAACCTAGCATCTGATACCATGTTGGATAATGAGCAACTGACTCTTTACTGAGGGCCAAAGGCCAGTACATATACAGGTGTGGCAAAGTGCAGAAAAACCCCTTATACAATGAGGATGTATACAATGAACTATACACATCTAACAGGAACGAGCCACCACAGCCGACTTCACAGTACCATAAACACAGTCTGGTGTGTCTATGCTTGTGCTTCCCGAGGAAGAACCAGATACAATAATCTGTTGGGCATTTGTAAAGCCACTAACTGGGAAGCTTTGGTTTGCAACCATGGTCTTCTTCTTCTATACTGGCTTTGTCGTATGGATGATTGAACTACCCAGAAATCAGGAGTACCAAGGATCAAGGTCGAGACAGTGTAGCACTGCCCTCTACTTTGTTTTCTCCACTTTGACATTTTCTCATGGTCAGCACTTCAAACTTGAACTTCCTCTAACAATATTTGATGCACTATAATTAGTATTTCAATATATTACCACAGTTATTCCATGCACAGGTCATAGTATTAGAAGCCCCTTGTCAAAAATTGTTGTGGTGATCTGGTGCTTTGTAGTATTGGTTCTTGTCCAGAGCTACACAGCAAGCCTGTCATCCTATCTGACTGCAAAGAGGCTCCGTTTGACAGATTTTGAGAAGCTCCGGCAGAGTGGTGACTCTGTAGGATACCAAGATGGTTCATTTGTGCAATCCTTCTTGCTGAATCATTACATCAGTGAAAACAGGTTAAGGAAGTACACCACGAAAGAAGAATATGCTGGTGCTTTACGGAAGGGATCCAAGAATGGAGGGGTGTCGGCTATTGTTGATGAGATCCCCTATTTAACTTCGTTCCTCTCTGACGATCGGTACAAAAATGATTTTACTATGCTTGGATCCATATACAAGACTCCTGGATTTGGTTTTGTAAGCTACTCAACCATAATGCCTTGGTATATTCTTGATTTGTTCTTGCAGCGCTATGCTGCAGCATGGGTACAAAATTTAGCTGTTAATCGTATTCTTATCTTCAGGCATTTCCTCTAGGTTCTCCGCTGGTGCATAATCTTTCGACTGCCATCATGCACCTAACAGGAGATGAGGGCTTACAAATCGAAACAAAATGGTTCGGCGCAGCTTCACCTCCTGTGGGGAGGAGTGTACGTACATCACCATCTCGCATGCGCTCCTGCGACCCACCCACCCACCGCAACAACACCGCCGCCACCGGCCGCCTCCCCACCCACGCCCCCACCCATGCCGCCACCGCAACTCCGCGGATCAGAGCGGCAGGCGCCGCCCCCCGCGCACCTATACTGCGGGAGGTGGACTTCCCACTCCCGTTTGTATACGAAGCCTTCCCGGAGACGCTGCGCCTGATCCGCTCGGTCCCGGACGAGATGCTGCGGGAGTCAAGGGAACAGCGGTGGTTGGAGCGGGCGAAGCGGATCAGCGACGACTCCTTCTCATGGATGCAGTGCGAGAAGGAATGGAGGGAGGCGATGGAGGATGCGCAAGCGAAACCAGATCCAGATCGCAAACTCTTGAAGGAGAGGTATGTTCAAACTTGTCGGATTCAAGCAGACCGAGAGATGATGAATTTGTCGAGGAGGATTCACTTCGAGGGGTCGCCGGAGGAACGGGCTCGGATGCCGCCGTTCCCTTCATCACCAGCGATTGCAACAATTCAGTGGGCGAAAGGGGAGGGGCGCTCGACAGACCCGCGAAGGAAGCAAAGGTGGATCTCTCTGATAGGGCGCCAACCAACAAGCGCTCCCCCGTTACCGGAAGTCATGGATCCTCTCCCATATCTGTCGCCGGAAATCTGAATCTGCTCGGTGACGAACAAGGGGACAAGGCGGGTGTAGGGCCGGGGTCAGAAGCTATGCTGGACATTTTTGACCCAAATGGAGCAATCAGTTTGTGCAGAGGGGAGGGGAGAGATAAGTCGAATGGAAGTCAATTTGGGGGCAGATTCTGGGCTCTAGAACAAAGTGATGATGAAGATGGAAACGGAGATGTTTCTGAAGAAGTTCAGAGAAGCCCGTACCTGGCCACTTTTGCCGAAGCTTTTGCTTGCGCCAAGAGAGGTAAAATCAGGAAAATTATAGATTCGAAGAAACGGAAAGAGAAAGATGACAGAGAACCAACACTGATGCAGTCAATCAACGAATCTTCGAAGAAAAATTCAGCGAAACACAAAATGCCAGGTACTGATCGTTTCAAAAACAGCACCTTTCCTCATGTACATTGCAATTCTGTTCAGATTGATAGATGGTATCAAGTAGTTCAGGGTAAAATGGTAGATGCTGGGATTGGTTTAGAACCCAACTGGGTGCTTATGGGACGTGGACGAAAGGGGAAGATCAGATTAACAAGGTCGTTAACTAACCTCCCCCTTTCTGTACGATCGCCGGCACGCCAGGAGGGAGAAACAGGGGGTGATTTTGAAAAATCAGGGGCTGTTTTCGTCTCTATTCGTACTGTGGGCCGGGGAAGAGAAACAGGCCGGCCCACGGGCTTGCTTTTTGGAAAGCCCACACAACCAGGGGACGGTGGTGAGGCTATACATCCTGGAGAAGGTCGAGATGTAGAACCTAACCAGTTCCTGAGGTCTAGGGTTTCCCACCTGTGGTGTGCTCCCCCTCGAGTCGCCGCAGAGAGTTGTGGAGAGAATCAAGAAGTCATGGCAGATCGTTTCGGTCCTGGTCGTGGTGGTGGTGGGAGAGATGGAGGAGGGGGGAACAACTGGAGGCCGTCGCAGGGATTTGGGAGAGATCCAGCGTATGATCGTTATGATCAGGGCTTCCAGGCGCGCCCGAGACCTCCTTTCAGGAATTTCCCAGGTAACCAACACAACCAATCTTATGGCAGAAGGGAGGGTTTTGGAGATTGGAATCAGAATGGGGGAAATTGGGATGTGCGTCCTCCTCCTCGCAGGCCTCCTGCTCAAAATAATCTACCCACAGCGGCTAGCACTTATCAGCAGAAGGTGAACACAGCCAGTGGGGGAGGGGGCAGTGATGCTCAAGTTTCCAAAGCAAATTCAGCAGGTGTTGTGCTGACAGGGAATCAGGGGTCAGTGGTTGTTTCTGAGAGTAAAACACCGACGAATGATAAGATTGTGTGTCACAAGTGTGGAAAGAAGGGTCATAATTCCAAGGGTTGTGATGCAAAAGTCAAGTGCGTGATCTGCTCAAAGGATACGCATATTTCTGATTTCTGTGCCTGGCTGCATCAGAAAAAACCTGTAGCCACTTTGGTAGGTTTCGGAGGGGAAGGGCTTGGAATTTTTGTGGCTGATCATGCTAAGGAGACGACGGGCAATGGTAAAAATGACGTTGTGGCTTTGGTGAGGTTAAGAGAAGGCTGTGATCTGGAAATTGAAGCTGACAACTTGATCAAATGCTTGGCGAAAACGTATCCGTGGAGATGGGACTGGAAAGCTAAAAAGGTATCTGATGGGGTGTTCTTGGTCAATTTCCCATCAACAGCAAGAATCAATGAAGCTGTTGTATATGACTGGGTTCCTCTGGAAGGTGGAAACATCACCGTCAATGTCAGGGTTTGGAATGATGATGCAATGGTTGTGGGCAAATTATCCGTGGTCTGGGTCAAAGCGAAGGGGGTCCCAAAAACAATGAAGAACTACCATGGCATGTGTGAAATTGGTTCAACTATTGGTTATCTCCAAACGGTTGACATGGAGCTGATGAACAAAACTGGACAGGTTCGCCTCAAAGTTGCGATGGTTGATCACAAAGAAATTCCCAGATGGACCAAATTGACAACTCCTGAGTTAATGGTGTTCAGAATTTTCTTCGAGGTCGAAGAAGTGGTAGAAAATGGTTGGGCTAAAGAGGAGGATGAGATGTCACAAGGATATGAGGAGTGGATGGACTTCCAGCAAGAGGAAGAGGAAAGCAGAGAGGCTAAAAAGGCAAAGGTTAATGAAGAAGGGGTGTCCCAGAATCAACTATGTGCAAGTACAAGAACCAGGATAGCTGCAGAAGAAAGAGACGCTACCTTGAAAGAGCAGGAAGCTGCTGATGTGTTGATGTATGACAAAAATGCAAACAAAGACAAACCAGGTAATTTGGATGAGGAGGTTGGATCAGCGTCAGTCAATGGAGAGGGGAAAGAAACAGAGGGGGGGAAATTACTAGAAGTTGGATCCGGTGAGGACATGGAAGAGGAGTATGAAGCATCTCAGTCTGCCAGTTTTGGTACAAAGCTTGGGATCTCCAACCCGGATGGGGAGAATAAAGAGAATGAAAAAGTTAACAATGCAGATCAAGGGGGGCAGAGATACAGTGGGAGAATTGCGTCAAAAAACAGAGATGACATCCCCATCCTGGATAGAGCCATGACTTTAGCCAGAGCCAAGAATATGGTTCTATCTGAAGGTGCGGCTTCTAATCCTGAGATCACTGAAAATATTTATGCCGAGAATTTAAAACTTATTGATGTGGCTGACGTTTTAGGTGTAGATTTGGGGGTAACCTTAAACATGGTGGAGCATAATTTGGATTTATTGTCCTCTTTAGAAAAGGCTAGGAGAGACCTTTTCTTAGCCAGTTCTAGATAACAACCTAATAATCAAGAGGAAGATCTCGTCTTGGAACCTGGAGATGTCAATGACATTCTTCAGTATCTTTTAAGTTTAAGTAAAGATGATGAAGATGAAAATGTGGATGAGAGAATGGATGACATTTTTGGAGGGATTAGGTCGGGGCTCAAAGCCAACAAATACTGCTTTGAGGTCAGGGTCACAAAACCCCAAAGAAAACTGTCTTTGAGAAGAAAGAAAAAAAGGAGCATTCACTAATTCCCCCCTAGCTGGGAAAAAATAGTGTCCTTGTGCCCTTTTAGTTTTCTCTCTACTGAGAAGAAAGAAAAAAGGAGCATTCACTAATTCCCCCCTAGCTGGGAAAAAATAGTGTCCTTGTGCCCTTTTAGTTTTCTCTCTACTCTCTGGATTACAGTCAATTGTTTTCTGAGTTTACTTAGGAGGATCTCGTAGGTTTTCTCATCTAAATATGTTAAGTGGTCTAATTTGGAATTCTAGAGGGATTGGAGAGAAGAAGAAGAGAGATTTTATCAAAGAACAAATCGGGAAAAACAATCTAGACTTTGTGGGCATACAGGAAACTATGAAGGCAGATTTTAACAAATTGGACTTGTCTGATCTTACTGCATCAGACAAGTTTGAGTGGGATTTTCTGCCTTCAAGGGGAAGATCTGGAGGGATCCTTGTTGGCATAAACAGTGCAACGCTCATTAAAGAGAAAAAGGAACAAGGGGAATATTTTGTCAAGATTAAAGTCAGAAACATTAGAGATGGGTTTTGCTGGGACCTGGTTGTGGTGTATGGAGATGCCCAACCAAGAGGCAAACCAAAATTCCTTGTGGAGTTGGTCCACATCTTCAAAAATTCGAAGCGTCCCATGCTGGTAGGAGGGGATTTTAACATGACCAGGAAAGATAGTGATAAGAATAAGCCAGGTGGTTATAATAAATGGAGTATGCTTTTTAATTCAGTAATTACTTTTGGGGAAATGATGGAACTTCCTTTAGTAGGGAGGAAATATACCTGGTCTAATAACCATGAGGATCCCACTTATGCCTTATTAGACAGAGTACTAATTTCCACCTCATAGGAGGAAAAATACCCTTTGGTTTACATTGAAGATCTACCCAGAGAGCTCTCGGACCACGCTCCGCTGCTCGTGAAAACTGGAACTACACCTGCAAAAACTTCAGTTTTCATGTTTGAAAACAGTTGGTTTCAAAGGCCAGATTTGAACGAGATAGTTGGGAAGGTGTGGAAGTCAAATTATCCTAGGAGTTCCATTTTGGATAGGTTTCATAACAAAATGAAGGAGATGAGGAAGGTCTTGAAAGGGTGGAATCTAAATATTGAAGCAATTTTTAGAAGAAAGAAAAAAGAAATCTTAGAAGAATTGAATAGATTAGACAAAATGGAAGAAGAAGAGAAGCTTTGTGATGATGACAAGGAAATAAAAAAAGTTTGTCAAGAGAATTTGAAGGCAATTCTTAAAGAAGAAGAGATCAGATGGATTCAGAGATCTCATGACACAGAGTTGCGTAAGGAGATGCTAATACTAAATATTATCATGCTAAAGCAAATGGCAGACTTAGGAAAAATAGAATCATTAAGCTTGTGCAGGATGATGGTGTGATTGAAGGGCAGGAGAATTTAAAGAAATACATCACTCTGTTTTACAAAGAACTTTTTAAAGAACCTGAGATCAGGACTTTAAACATGGATTCCAGTGGTGTGGAAACACTCACTGCAAATGAACAGGATTTCCTTGTCAAGAAATTCACAATTGACGAATTGAAAAAAATTGTTTTTGGCATGGAGAAGAACAAGGCGGCTGGTCCAGACGGTTTTAATATTGAATTCTACCAACATTTTTGGGAGCTTGTTAAAGATGATTTGTTGGCACTTCTTGAGGAATTTTATGAACATAATTTAGACCTAGATAGGCTAAATTATGGAGTGATTTCTCTGTTGCCCAAAGGGAGTGATGCAGATAAGATACAAAAATACAGACCAATCTGCCTCCTGAATGTCATTTTCAAGATAATCACTAAAATTTTGGTGAATAGATTGATTATAATAATTTCAGGAGTGATTAGAGACTCTCAAACTTCTTTTATAAAAGGCAGGTACATCTTAGAAGGTGTTCTGGTTTTGCATGAAACTTTAAACTCCATGCATAAACAAAAAAAGAAGGGGATTCTTTTTAAGATTGATTTTGAGAAGGCATTTGACAAGGTTAAATGGCCGTTTCTTTTTCAAACTCTTAAAATGAAAAAGTTTCCAGACAAATGGATCAATTGGGTAATGAAAACTGTGATGGGAGGAAAGGTAGCTATTAAGGTGAATGGAGAAATTGGACCTTATTTCAAAACACATCAAGGGTTGCGGCAGGGTGACTCGATGTCACCCTTGCTTTTTGATCTTGTTGTGGATAATTTAGCTATTTTGATGGACAGAGCGTTTGAAGGGGGTATGGTTTGTGGTCTGGCCAAAAATCATAAAGAAAATGATGTCTGCATTCTGCAGTATGCAGACGACACTGTACTCCTCTTCCAGGATGACCTGGAACAGGCTAGAAACATCAAAAGAATCCTAGGCATTTTTGAAATCTTGTCGGGGCTAAAAATTAATTTTCATAAAAGTGAAGTGATATGTGTGGGCTTGGAGGATGGTAGAGCTAAACTCTTTGAGGAGATTCTCACTTGCAAAAGAGGGGCACTCCCATTTAAGTACCTTGGAATTCCAGTTGATGACCGTAGATTGAAAAATAGTGATTGGAATCCTTCAGTTAACAAAACTGAGAAGAGAATGGGGGGCTGGCTAGGGAGGTTTCTTAATATGGCCGGACGTACGACCCTGATTAATTCTTCCCTGACTAGCCTGGTCCTTTATATGATATCCTTTTATGGGTTGCCAAAGGGAGTCAAAAAAATATTGGACAGGCCCAGATCGAGTTTTCTTTGGAGTGGTGAGGAAAACAAACATAAATACCATTTAGTCGCCTGGGAAAGAGTGTGCAGACCAAAAGATTTAGGCGGTTTGGGGATTTTGGATTTGGATTTTATGAATATTGCTCTACTATCCAAATGGTTGTGGAAGCTTTTTAATGAAGAAAGCTTATGGAAAAGATTATTGTTGGATAAGTATGTTAAAAACTCCACACTTGGACAGGTTAGTAAAAAACAGGGTGACTCGCACTTTTGGCAGGGATTGGTAAGGTGCAAACCTCTGTTTTTGAACTGTTGCAGATTTAAGGTGGGGGATGGTAAGAAGACCAGATTTTGGGAAGATTTATGGCTGGGGGAACAGAGAATATCTGACGTGTTCCCTGGTTTATACAATATTTCCCTAAATCAACACATTGCAGTAAACGAAGTTATCTCCTCCGATATGTCTATTCTTAGTTTTAGAAGAGCTTTGGTGGGGCAAAGAGAATCTCAATGGCGAGACATGACTGAACGGTGTAGATTAGTGAAGTTAACCGAGGAGAGTGATAAATTACACTGGATCCCTGCCAAAACAGGGGTTTTTAGTGTGAAATCTTTCTACTCTGTTCTTCAAATTGGGGACAAATGGCCTGACAGTTTTCTTTGGAAAGTTAAAATCCCTCCGAAAATCAAAACTTTTATTTGGTTGATCTTGAATAAGAGTATACTAACTAGAGATGTTTTGTTACATAGAGGAGGGAAATGTGAAACGAAATGTCTTTTTTGTAATGAAAAAGAATCAATAAACCACCTTTTTTTCGATGCCCGCTTGCCAGATATATGTGGAATGTTGTCAGTTATTGCACTGGATTCAGTTGCGACTTCAATGACATGGACACGTGCATGCATGTTTGGTTAGATGCTTTTGGGGCAGAAAATAAGATGAAAATTTTTGTCGGATTAGCAGCACTAATCTGGAGCATTTGGAAAACTAGAAACTCGGCACGCTTTCAACATGTCTGGCCTAATGATCCTAGTGTAGTGATGTTTAGAATGTCGCATTGGATTAATGATTGGAGTTGCTTGCAGGTGAGGGAGGATGCAAAAGCAGAGGCGGAGCCAGCATGCTAGCGTTGGGTTCAGATGAACCCAACGATCTTTCCTGGTCTAGTACACGTACATACGTACATACTGCTATGAACCCAATGAAAAACAAGGGTTGAACCCATTAAGTTTCAACGCCAAGAAAACAGCCTAATAAAAAAAGCCCAAAAGCCCAATAATAAATTGGGTCTGTACCTAGCCTGTTGGTGCCCCTATTTTATTCTTCACCGCAGCCGCAGTACACGAACCAGGACTTGTCTTTCCTGTTCGCCCTCGATCGGCCGTCAGACATCGGCAGGTCGGCCGCAGCGCCGGCGCCCGGCGATTGTTGTGCAAAACTCCATATTCGAGGTGCTGAGATGGTATCACCACGTCGCTTCTCTATCATGTGTACCCTAATTTTTTAATTGTTTATACTCCACGTACTGGCTGATCTAGGTTATGGGATTTTTTTAAAAAATGGATCGACAGATCCAAATGATGATGCATTTCACGGTCACCCATCAGGCGAGGTGCATCAAATGTTGTCGCTGCAAACAGTCTTTCAAAGCCTTCTATTCAAAGAGAAATTAATTTGGATGAGTTGCCTTATGATTCCGCTAATTGGTAGAGAATTTCATAATACACAAGAAATTCTAAGAAGCGAGACAAGATTAGGTGAAGATATTTAACAGGGAGACCTGTGTTCTCTCAAATTCTAAAGATAGTACTGGTATTATCAGTTGCCGCAACATCTGTCTAAGAGATACTTTTCACTATGAATGTTGTCAAGAAAAAATTGCGCAATAAAATTGGAGATCAGTTTATGAGCCATAGTCTAATTTTCTATTCAGAGAGAGCTAATATCTTTATTGGTGATAGATCGAAAAGGGGCACTCTAAAATGTGAGTGACTCTATATGATTATTTTGTTTTATGTTACTTATTTTAAGCTGGTCGAACTAATTTTTCATTTTTTCAATGTTTTTAGAAGGATGGGAATCTGCACATGAAGCTATTAAGTTATTTTGGTACTACTCTATTTCTAAACAGGTGATTTTTACAATTTTATCTAGCAGGTATGTCTTGCTTTCTTTAGTTTTGATGTAATAACTATCTATGATAAGTGATATCATTTTTCTGTCTATTATGAATTTTTAGTATTATTATTTTTAAAGAGACTTCTATTTTCTTTATATAAGGCGGTGTAAAACTAGACTTAACAAAATTATTTGATAATAAATCCTCACAATAAGTCAATGAATGAACCCATCGGCCAAAATTTCTGGCTCCGCCCCTGCGCAAAAGTGGAGCTGCAACGGGGCGCAAAGCTTCTGGATCGAGTCGCCAGTGATCTTTTCCAATCAAGACGAGGATGGGCGACCTGGGTGCCAAGACTGAAGGATGGATGAAATCAAAGTTTAGATAGTTGCTCTTCTTGCTGCCTGAGGGTTTTGTTTTGATTCCTTTGATGTAATAAGATAGTTCGGGATTTTCTGGTGGTTTCCCCTTCCCTCAACTCACTGTCAGGAGGCGGGAGTGATTTGGGGGGGGGGGGGGGGGGGGTAGGTTAAGTGCTGGTGCAAAAATTTGTGGGGGACCGGTGGTGTTGCGTTTTGGTTGTATCAAACTTATTTGGTTTCTTTAATGAAATCGGGGGGAAAATCCCTTTTTTTCAAAAAAAAAACCTCCTATGGGTACTAGCATGGTCCCTGACATGGACTCCCCACCTCTGACTCTCCAAAGCTTCTCCGGTCTCTTTGTCATCACGGGATCCATTTCAACTCTAATGCTGCTGATAAGCATTATGAGTTCGATTCATGCCAAATGGTTGAGAAAGGCTGATGTGGAAAGCATTAGCTACAGTGGTGCCGAAGACGAGTCCCGTCCGTTGCAGAATGCCATGGATGACAATCCCAGCCCTGATCCACAACCCTTCCATGTAGCTGGCAGTGATAATTCCGGGGGTGTCCATGGAAGCGGCGAGAATGTTGGGGACGTGGAGCCTGGCCCAGTACAGCAGAATGACTTGCACGGTGGCTCTGTCCCTGCAGCTGTAGGACACATTCAGATTGAGATGCGCAATGTCTAAGGTAGAGGGAAGCGCAAGATGCTCATAGGTACTTCTCTCGTCACTGAAGCGATGCGCCATTCCAAACCTTGGACTACATAGAAGTAGTAAAGAAAATCTCTCGTTCCCACTCTTTTGCAAAGAAGAGATAGGTGTCCAGTGAGCATATTCTCTTTAGACTGATATAACTTATGTTTTTGAAGTACTACAGATGCACTAGAAGTTCCCTAATTATGTTTGTGAATAGATGGTGATTTAGGAAGGTATAGTTCGCTAACCACATCTTCTTTGCGTGCTTCACGGCCTAGTTTCTTTGGTCCAGTTTCCGCGAGACGGTTGGTGGACAGTGGTGCAACTCCAATTTCCGCGACCTTCTCGTAGAGATCCATGCCTTCCCCCCTCGCTACCGACATATCCGTTGGCTCTGCGTAGGGGTCCTCGCCTGGACGCTATGGATTGTCCACAATAAGCTTGTCATCCAAAAGGTCACTCTCAGACGTGCTACTGACGTCATTTTTAAAATGTGTGGGTACCTGCAGCTTTGGCGGCCGCTTAGCCGCCCTTAGGATCGGGACGTCATCAACACCCTCCTCGCCGACCTTCGATCGCCGCTTCTCTGGCGCCACCGCTTCCCGAGCCCGACTAGATGCAGTCGTTTATTTCTGTTCTAGGGCTTGTTGAGCTGTGCCCTCAGCATTAACCCTTTTGGATCCTGTGTTTTGTGTGAACTTGGTGTGTGTGTGTGTGTTTGAACCTCTGTGGATTGTTGGCTTGGGCATGTGCTTTATATATAAAACGGGACGAAAGCCTTTTTTGATAAATAACATGTCTTATTTACATTCTACAAACCTAAATCTTCGAAGTTGGAGAAGTTCATGCTTTCTAGAACATCGCCTATAATCCGAACCGAGGCAGTATATATAATATCTAAATAGTTAGCCCCCATTACTAGGAATTCTCTATCCTCTTCTTGAGCCACATCATCAAAATTAATGTAGCCGTTAGATGAACTAAATCAGTCCATAATAGCCGCCTCATCTAGATGTTGAGAGGCTCCGCACTAAGCCACGTGCAAGCATGCAGAAACTTACCGTGGCATGCATGTGAGTGGGTTGTGGCATGCATGTGAGTGGGTTTTAAATCCCATCAACCATTGGCTGACCTAGAAGGTGTGTCGGGTGTGCTGTGGCACACCCAGCATTTTGCAGAATTTTTTACCATATGTCATCTTTTGCTGATTTATTGGTTTTATTTATAGTACTAGAACTAATTCATCTGAAGTTGTACACGTACATGCAAACCTAGCAAACCATATAAGCAGCTTGACTGATTTTTCTACTAGCTGCACCACGTGCGTGTCCAGCCAAAGACTCCTGTACATGCATGAGCCCGGTAGAAGCTAGCTAGATCTATTCCATCGATCAACTCCACGGAAACTCTAGCGGCGACTCGCGTAGATTCCAATGGAAAAAACGAAAAAAAAAATTAGGACACCTCAATCCACCACGTTATTTTGAGACAACTTCGATCTACCACATGAACATACCTAATATTATGATATTTTCAACGCTGACCCACAAATTTTCTTCCGCATCCGTACACGGACGGAAGGGGGCAGTCCACGGACAGGATACAAGAGCCGGCCATTCAAACCTAATCTCCCGTCTTGACTGCTCGTCCGCATTTCGGACATCGCCGCTCCCCGTGCTTCCCTCCCGCGGCCACTCCCCGTGCTTCCCTCCCCTCAGCCGCTTGCCTTGTCGCCCGATCTCTTCCCCTCCTTTCGCCACCGGCCGTTTGCTCCGCAACACTTGCCATTGACCAGCCGGATGCATGGATCACCCGTATCCGCAGCCCGTTGGACCATGGAAATAGGCCATTGCAGCCCATTTAAGCCCACATGCTTGTTCGCTTAAAGACATAAAGACTATTTATCCTTTGAGCGAAACAATCGTCACCGTTTTTTTGTATTTGTAGGACTCTTACTTTTTGTTTTATTATAATTGCATATCTCAACACGAAGAGGATTGGTAGTGTTATGTCCATTTTGTTGAAAACATGAGGTCAAAATGCAGAAGGTTGCAGCTGAAGGGCAAATTGAAGTTATTCTTGTGTATCTTTCATATAAGACTATTTGTATTGTAATTCCACAATTTTGAAATGATTTTCTGAAACATAATATTGCGAGACTCGATTGAGCTATTTGTGTTATTCTTTTGCCATATATGATATGACACTTAGATTAGGCAGAATTTTTTTTAAGTGTGCACACCCTCCATTTTTTTCCTGGGTCCACCGCTGCCATCAACGTGTCTGCATGCAAGTATGCACCGGTAGCATGCATGTAAGTGAGCTTTTAAGTCCCATTAACATGTCAAAAAGAAAAATATAATCCCATTATGCATAAGGAGTTGGCTGATCTCCTTTCCTTACGTGGGATGATCTAAATGATGATGTGAGTTTGTTTAGTTTGGCTACCACATTTGTCATGCAGTTATAGTTTTTTTTTTATAGTTCTAGATTTTACGCATAGAGATATACGGCTGTTCCGCGGCAATTCGCAGGGACTCATCTAGTTACATATATAGTGTATGACTTTACATGTGTGCTTTAGCCTACCAGGATAATGCCAAGAATGAGCCTGGCCAAGTGCTGCCAGGCCAGGATAATGCTACGAATTAGCCTACCAGAAATAGATTGACATGGCCACTGTCTGAGACGAATCTGCTAGGGCCTAGGGAGCAGGGAGGCTTCTCTTGCCATGCTTCTGTTGTCTTCTCGAAGCAGCGATGTACTGGTTCTCCAGCTCCTTTATGGACAATTGATGGTTCAGACAAAACACATAATCTCCAACATACATGGTCTTGGTGAAGAAAATCTCAATTTTCAGATGAACATATCAGTACTAAATTTGTGGAGAGAAATTTTTTAACGGCACACTGCTTTCATTTAACCAATGGAAATTGTTTTTCTTTACTAATATTGATAATTGTCAAAGTTAGAGAACTATGAGTGCATAACAGCCTGACAGGAGAACGCTAAGTTTTGGTTCTTTAATTAGCCGCATGGCTGATCTGGGAACGGATGTCTGTATCTTGAAATACTAGCACCAATGCATCACCGTGATGTCACATTAACAGTTCTTAATTTTACCCTAAAAAACCCCGTAAAAAAAACAGTTCTTAATTTTTACACGGTTTCAAGCTATCTTAGCTCAGCTTGCTTGTCAAGTTGTTTTTTCTCGAAAAATATACTCTATATATGTACCCTCATTGAGTCATTTGCCCCCGCGATAGACAGGGACAGTTGCAATGAGATGAAGAGAGTACGTCGATTGCCCATCGATGCTCCAGTTTAGTTATCTTGCATCCGCTAGATTTTCTGACGAACTCGTATCTTCGTGGGTATCTTTCAGCGAATTATTTTGATCATTCTTGGCTAGGTACCTTTCAAAGTCAAGCTTGTTTAGGCCTTTGGTTCTTACCAGAATATTGTCAGTGAAACAGTCCGCAGACAGCCTATCTCAACGGGAGGAACTGGCTAGCCAAGATTTCCGCCAAGACCGTGCTTGCTTACGATTGACCAATGTTGATAAAATGAAATGTGGCGGCTAAAGATCGAGACGGTATAGCACAAGCGGCTCATTGGCTTGAATTTTTGTCAGGTTTTTACACAGACGAGGACTGCGCGCACTGCAGTCCAGCGGAGCAAAACTGCTGTTACAGGCTGTGGCTGAAGTCTTCAAAGTCAAAGCAAAGCAGCACGTTTTTTTTTTTCGAGACGAGGCGAGGAGTTCAACGGAAGAGACGGTCCACTCCAGAGATGACAGCAACAGGGAGCCTGACCCGACGACATCTTTGTCTCGTCGACGATGACTCTTAACACGGTATACAAAACCCCGCCGGTCCAAGGATTCCGCAGCGCCCGGTGATGGTGATGGGTGTTTCAGCGCTCGCGCTCGCTGCTTCAGCGGCGGTCTTCTCCCTGCTCCTTCTTTCGAGCGCCGGAGGGTCGCCGCCGTCTGGGCCAGTGGCCGTGGGCGCGCTGCTGGACCTGACGAGCGACGCGGGGAGGCAGAGCCTCACCTGCGTATCCATGGCGCTGGACGACTTCTACGCGGCGCACGTCGGCTCTGGCGCCGCGCGGGTCGAGCTGCGCGTCCGGGACTCGCGCGGAGAGGTCGTCGCGGCGGCGAACGCCGGTAAGCCTAACACACTGCCAATGCTTCTTCATGCTGACCATTCGGCCATTATCAGCTGATACTATTTTCTGAAAATCCCATGCTCTTACTTTCACTGCAATACCAATCTCAACTTCTACGTATTTGTCAATGGGACCGTCTAGTTTTGGTCCCTTCGTATCCCCTGCTAGTAAAACAGCTTGGGTTATCACGTGGTGGGTAGTTTCACACACAATATATTAGTTAGGACTTAGAGCATTTACAGCCGGACGTCTCAAACTATTCATCATATGTCTACGGACATGCCTGGTCTAAGACTGAACAGAAGAGAGAAGAAAAAAAGTTATCCAACCAGACCCCTCATATCTTCCTTGTATGTTCGGGTTGTCCGCGAACTCTCATATCCATCTCAAATATGGGAAGGATATGAGGGCTCACAGACACGCCTGGTTGTGCCCAGTCAATCCGTCACGTAGGACGCGGCCCCACCACGGACCATATTTTTTTTTTCATTCTTTTATTTCTTTCTCTTAATCTTCACCAAACACGTGCAAGTGACAGGACATATGAGAAAGAAAATAAGAATTATGGCTGCGCAGATGAACAAATGGGGCTTAAAATGGACAAGCCCGGCCACTGACAGAGCGCATCCGCGAGCGTTTGAGGGGTTGAATTAGAGGTACGTAGTTGAAGATGTCCTTAGCACAGAGTTTACCAAACACATGGAAAGAAGTTGAGATTTTTTTTAAAAAAAAACGTCATTGATTTAGGGGAAACGTAAACATGTCTGTAAAGCTACTAAGATTGAGTTCTACAAGTGTGTGTAACAATCCAAAACATTTCGAACACCTATGAGGCTAGTTCTATATTTCATGTTGTACCTTTAGATTTGCTTTGTCAGAGAGTTTTCTCATCACATTATATGGTTCGACCATGTATTTTGATGGGTTACTTTATTTACAAAGCGGGACAAAAACCCGTTTCATGAAAAATAAAATGAAAGGGTTCATTAATAAAATGCTTCATCTTTATTATCTTATTTTTTCACGTACGAAATTTCTCATATAAGATCATCTACGGCCGCATCTTGCTAAAATGAACCCTCAAACGTCCGCGGATGACCGGGTGCGTCTGCTTTAAGCCTTCATATTTTGTTCCAAACAATCACGTATCTAAAAAAGTTTCTCGTCACTCTTGAGTCATTTCGACAAGCACCTTGTGTGCGGCATCGCCAGAGCGCATAGAACACGGTGGCCGGACCTCCAGCGCAAGCAGCAGCGAAGGTGACGGCGGTGTGCTCCACAGGCGGAAGCACCTCGGCCAGCATGCGCGCGGCAGCTAGCATGCGGTTGTGCATGCAGCAGCGCAGGGCACGCAGCAGCTGTGCACGCGCGCGGCCAGCGTCGACTAGCCAGCACGCCAGCATATGGCTGCTGCTCCTGCACGCAGCGCGCAAAGCACGCACAACATGCATGCACGGCTAGCTAGCTAGCCACGGACGCGGCGTCAGAACGCTGGCACGAGGCTGCTGCTGCACGCGGCGCGGCCGGACAGCACGCGGCGGCCAACAGGCGCGACCGGGCAGCACGAAGGCCGCGGGTGGCCAGCACTCAGGGCGCAGTCAGTCAACACGCGGCGCCTGGCCAGCCAGCACGCGAGCCAGCGGTGCGGCGGCCTTCTAGCATGCCCGCGCAGCTGCGGTGGCCAGCCAGCATGCCCGCGACGCTGCCGCTGCGTGTGCCGGTGGGCGCGGCAGGCGTGGGTGATAGTGCACCCGCGCGTCTCAGCTCCGCCCACTGTACCAGTCCTCAGTTTGTGTCGCTGCATCCGCGTCGGGCAACGGCAGCGGGAGGAGCACGGCGACGCTGCGGCAGTGTCGAGCAGCGGGAGCTGCAAGCCGGAGGAACTGGACGAGCTCCGGCCATGTGAGCGAGGGAAGAGAACTGTGGATGACTTGTGGGTCCGTGTGAGTGTCCAGATGTGACCGGACCCCCTCATAGTGCCCCAGATTTGACATGGATTTGAGGGGTGCCGATCAGTGCGGATGTATAGGGACTAAATGAAGGGTTCGATTGGATTAATTTTTGGTGACGGGGCATTGACCGGGCGGACGTTGCTGGCGTTTAGAGCATCTCCAACAGCCGCCAGACGGGCGGCGCGCTAAAAACCAGTTTGCAGCGTGTCGGTCATCTGCTTTGGCGCGGTGGGAAGCGCTGACTCCAGCTGCCACGGTAAATTTAGTGCGTGCGCGTAGCTCCGGCAGGTGCGCTAAAATGCAGCGCGCGCTCTCGCATAAAGAACATATGTGTTTCAAACACAAGCAAGAAGATCAAACACAAACAAAATAAATCAACAATAAATAGTTTAATTCCGTTATTACAACTCAAACAAATAGTTTATTTTTCAATACAACAAATAGTTCAACAATACAACATCAAACGCACAAATCATGCTCTTTGTCGGTCATTCCAAACCCACCCCTCCTCAATGAGATCCTTCTGAAGATCATCATGCATTTCGGGACGTCGAATGACATGATAGGAGGCAACAAAACGGGCCACCCTTCCAGCCCTCCGCCGCACTCGCACGGGATGTCCCAAGAGCTCATAGTGAGAGTAGTCTACATCTTGGCCACGCTCACTCTCGATGATCATGTTGTGCATGATCACACAAGTGTACATGTGTTGGGAAATGTAGCATGCAATTTAAAAAAAATCTACGCTCACGCAAGATGTATCTAGGAGATGCATAGCAACGAGAAGGAGAGAGTGTGTCCACGTACCCTGGTAGACCGAAAGCTGAAGTGTTTGTTAACGTGGTTGATGTAGTCAAACTTCTTCTCGTTCCGACCTATCAAGCACCGAACGTACGACACCTCCGAGTTCTGCACACGTTCAGCTCGATGACGTCCCTCGAACTCTTGATCCAGCAAAGTGTCGAGTGAGAGTTCCGTCAGCACGACGGTGATGGTGAAGTGATCCGCGCAAGGCTTCGCCTAAGCACTACGTGAATATGACCGGAGGCGTAAACTGTGGAGGCGCCGCATACGGATAACAAAGTTTTCCGGGTGTTCTAGGCGCCCCCTCCCCACGTATATAAAGGAGGGAGGGGGAGAGAGGTAGCCCTAGGCGCGCCCAAGTAGGAGGAATCCTACTTGGGCTCCTAGTCCAATTCGGCCTCTCCCTTTCCTTTCACCAGACGGGGGAGAAGGGAAGAGAGGGGGGAAGAAGGAAAGAGGGGGACGCCGCCACCCCTAAGTGGGATGTTGTGCTCCCTCCTAAGGCCCATATGGCCCATATCTTCCCCCGAGGGGAGAGGAGGCTGTCCGTAACCCCACCCCCCACCCGGTACTCTGATATATATGTACGCGATGCATTTTGAAACACTTCCGGTGTCTGAATACTATCATCCAATATATCAATCTTTACGTCTCGACCATTTCAAGACTCCTCGTCATGTCCGTGATCTCATCCGGGACTCCGAACAACATTCGGTCACCAAATCACATAACTCATATAATACAAATCGTCATCGAACGTTAAGCGTGCGGACCCTACGGGTTCGAGAACTATGTAGACATGACCGAGACTCCTCTCCGGTCAATAACCAATAGCGGAACCTGGATGCTCATATTGGTTCCCACATATTCTAAGAAGATCTTTATCGGTCGAACCGTTATGACAACATATGTTATTCTGTTTGTAATCGGTATGTTACTTGCCCGACATTCGATCGTCGGTATCTTCATACCTAGTTCAATCTTGTTAACGGCAAGTCTCTTTACTCATTTTGTAATACATCATCCCGCAACTAACTCATTAGTCACATTGCTTACAAGGCTTATTATGATGTGCATTACCGAGAGGGCCCGGAGATACCTCTCCGATACTCGGAGTGACAAATTCTAATCTCGATCTATGCCAACCTAACAAACACCTTCGGAGATACCTGTAGAACATCTTTATAATCACCCAGTTACGTTGTGACGTTTGATAGCACACAAGGTATTCCTCCGGTATCTGGGAGTTGCATAATCTCATAGTTAAAGGAATATGTATAAGTCATTGAAGAAAGCAATAGCAATAAAACTTTACGATCATTATGCTAAGCTAACGGATGGGTCTTGTGCATCACATCCTTCTCCTAATGATGTGGTCCCATTCATCAAATGACAACACATATCCATGGAAACTTAACCATCTTTGATTAACGAGCTAGTCCAGTAGAGGCTTACTAGGGACATTGTGTTTTGTCTATGTATCCACACATGTATCAAGTTTCTAGTTAATACAATTCTGGCATGAATAATAGACATTTATCGTGATATAAGGAAATATAAATAACAACTTTATTATTGCCTCTAGGGCATATTTCCTTCAGTCTCCCACTTGCATTAGAGTCAATAATCTAGATTACAAAGTAATGATTCTAACAATCATGGAGTCTTGGTGCTGATCATGTTTTGCTCGTGGAAGATGCTTAGTCAACGGGTCTGCTACATTCAGATCCGTATGTATTTTGCAAATCTTTATGTCTCCCTCCTTGACTTGATCACGGATGGAGTTGAAGCGTCTTTTGATGTGTTTGGTTCTTTTGTGAAATCTGGATTCCTTCACCAAGGCTATTGCTCCAGTATTGTCACAAAAGATTTTCATTGAACCCGATGCACTAGGTATTACACCTAGATCGGATATGAACTCCTTCATCCAGACTCCTTCATTCGCTGCTTCGAAGCAGCTATGTACGCCACTTCACACGTAGATCCTGCCATGATGCTTTGCTTGGAACTGCACCAACTGACAGGTCCACCATTCAATATAAATATGTATCCGGTTTGTGACTTAGAGTCATCTGGATCAGTGTCAAAGCTAGCATCGACGTAACCATTTACGACGAGCTCTTTGTCACCTCCATAACCGAGAAACATATCATTAGTCCTTTTTCAGGTATTTCAGGATGTTCTTGACCGCTGTCCAGTGATCCACTCCTGAATTACTTTGGTACCTCCCTGCTAGACCTATAGCAAGTCACACATCAGGTCTGGTACACAGCATAGCATACATGATAGAACCTATGGCTGAGGCATAGGGAATGCCTTTCATTTTCTCTCTTTCTTCTGCAGTGGTCGGGCATTGAGTCTAACTCAACTTCACACCTTGTAATACAGGCAAGAACCCTTTCTTTGACTAATCCATTTTGAACTTCTTCAAAACTTTATCAAGGTATGTGCTTTGTGAAAGTCCAATTAAGCGTCTTGATCTATCTCTATAGATCTTGATGCCCAATATATAAGCAGCTTCACCGAGGTCTTTCATTGAAAAACTTTTATTCAAGTATCCTTTTGTGCTATCCAGAAATTCTATATCATTTCCAATCAACAATATGTCATCCACATATAATATTAGAAATGCTACAGAGCTCCCACTCACTTTCTTGTAAATACAGGCTTCTCCGAAAGTCTGTATAAAACCATATGCTTTGATCACCTCATCAAAGCGTATATTCCAACTCCGAGATGCTTGCACCAGTCCATAAATGGATCGTTAGAGCTTGCACACTTTGTTAGCACCTTTAGGATCGACAAAACCTTCTGGTTGCATCATATACAACTCTTCTTTAAGAAATACATTAAGGAATGCAGTTTTGACGTCCATTTGCCAGATTTCGTAATCATAAAATGCGGCAATTGCTAACATGATTCGGACAGACTTAAGCATCACTACAGCTGAGAAGGTCTCATCGTAGTCAACTCCTTGAACTTGTCAAAAACCTTTCGCGACAAGTCGAGCTTTGTAGACAGTAACATTATCATCAGCGTCAGTGTCAGTCTTCTTCTTGAAGATCCATTTATTCGCTATGGCTTGCCGATCATCGGGCAAGTCAACCAAAGTTCATACTTTGTTCTCATACATGGATCCCATCTCAGATTTCATGGCCTCAGGCCATTTTGCGGAATCTGGCTCATCATCGCTTCCTCGTAGTTCGTAGGTTCGTCATGGTCTTGTAACATGACTTCCAGAACAGGATTACCGTACCACTTTGGTGTGGAACACGCTCTGGTTGACCTATGAGGTTCGGTAGTAACTTGATCCGAAGTTTCATGATCATTATCATTAGCTTCCTCACTAATTGGTGTAGGCATCACGGGAACAGTTTTCTGTGATGAGCTACTTTCCAATTCGAGGGAAGGTACAATTACCTCATCAAGTTCTACTTTCCTCCCACTCACTTCTTTCGAGAGAAACTCCTTCTCTAGAAAGGATCCATTCTTAGCAACAAAGACCTTGCCTTCGGATCTATGATAGAAGGTGTACTCAACAGTCTCTTTTGGGTATCCTATGAAGACGTATTTCTCCAATTTGGGTTCGAGCTTATCAGGCTGAAGCTTTTTCACATAAGAATCGCAACCCCAAACTTTAAGAAACGACATCTTAGGTTTCTTACCAAACCACAGTTCACACGGTGCAATCTTAACGGATTTAGATGGTGCCCTATTTAAAGAAAATGTAGCTGTCTCTAATGCATAACCCCAAAACGATAGTGGTAGATCGGTAAGAGACATCATAGATCGCATCATATCTAATAGTACGGTTACGACGTTCGGACACACCATTACGCTGTGGTATTCCAGGTGGCGTGAGTTGTGAAACTATTCCACATTGTTTCAAATGAAGGCCAAACTCGTAACTCAAACATTCGCCTCCGCGATCAGATCGTAGAAACTTTATTTTCTTGTTACGATATTTCTCCACTTCACTCTGAAATTCTTTGAACTTTGAAATGTTTCAAACTTGTGTTTCATCAAGTAGATATACCCATATCTGCTCAAATCATCTGTGAGGGTTAGAAAATAATGATACCTGTCGCGAGCCTCAACACTCATTGGACCACATACATCGGTATGTATTATTTCCAATAAGTCAGTAGCTCGCTCCATTGTTCCGGAGAACGGAGTTTTAGTCATCTAGCCATGAGGCATGGTTCGCAAGTATCAAATGATTCATAATCAAGTGATTCCAAAAGTCCATCCGCATGGAGTTTCTTCATGCGCTTTACACCAATATGACCTAAACGGCAGTGCCATAAATATGTTGCACTATCATTATCAACTTTGCATCTTTTGGCATCAATATTATGAATATGTGTATCACTACGATCGAGATTCAACAAAAATAGACCACTCTTCAAGGGTGCACGACCATAAAAGATATTACTCATATAAATAGAACAACCATTATTCTCTGATTTAGATGATAACTATCTCACATTGAACAAGATCCAGATATAATGTTCATGCTCAACGCTGGCACCAAATAACAATTATTCAAGTCTAGAACTAGTCCCGGAGGTAGATGTAGAGGTAGCGTGCCGACGACGATCACATCGACCTTGGAACCATTCCCGACGCGCATCATCACCTCGTCCTTAGCCAATCTTCGTTTAATTCGTAGTTCCTGTTTCGAGTTACAAATATGGGCAACCGAACATGTATCAAATACCCAAGCACTACTACGAGCATTAGTAAGGTACACATCAATAACATGTATATCAAATATACCTATGTTCACTTTGCCATCCTTCTTATCCGTCAAATACTTGGGGCAGTTCCTCTTCTAGTGACCAATCCCTTTGCAGTAGAAGCACCCAGTTTCAGGCTTAGGTCCAGACTTGAGCTTCTTCCCGGGAGTGGCAACTTGCTTGCCATTCTTCTTGGAGTTCCCCTTCTTTCCTTTGCCCTTTTTCTTGAAACTAGTGGTCTTGTTAACCATCAACACTTGATGCTCCTTCTTGATTTCTACCTCCATAGCTTTGAGCATTGCGAAGAGCTTAGGAATAGTCTTATCCATGCCTTGCATATTATAGTTCATCACGAAGCCTTTATAGCTTGGTGGGAGTGATTGAAGAACTATGTCAATAACACTATCATCTGGAAGATTAACTCCCAGCTGAGTCAAGTGGTTATGATACCCAGACATTCTGAGTATGTGTTCACTGACAGAACTGTTCTCCTTCTTGCAGCTATAGAACTTGTTGGCGACTTCATATCTCTCAACTTGGGCATTTTCTTGAAATATTAACTTCAACTCCTGGAACATCTCATCTGGTCCATGACGTTCAAAATGTCTTTGAAGTCCCGATTCTAAGCCGTAAAGCATGGCACACTGAGTAGTCATCAGCACGTGACTGCCAGGCGTTCACAACGTCTGCAGTTGCTGGGGGGTGGCACACCTAGAGGTGCATCAAGGACATAATTCATCTGTGCAACAATGAGGATAATCCTCAAGTTACGGACTCAATCTGTGTAGTTGCTACCATCATCTTTCAACTTAGCTTTCTCTAGGAACGTATTAAAATTCAAGGGAACAGAAGCACGGGCCATTGATCTACAACATAGATATGCAAAAACTATCAAGACTAAGTTCATGACAAATTAAGTTCAATTAATCATATTACTTAAGAACTCCCACTTAGATAGACATCCCTCGAGTTATCTAAATGATCACGTGATCCAAATCAACTAAACCATGTCCAATCATCACGTGAGATGGAGTAGTTTTCAATGGTGAACATCTCTATGTTGATCATATCTACTATATGATTCACGCCTGACCTTTCAGTCTCGAGTGTTCCTAGGCCATGTCTGTACATGCTAGGCTCGTCAAGTTTAACCCGAGTATTCCGCATGTGCAAAACTGTCTTGCACCTGTTGTATGTGAACGTAGAGCTAATCACACCCGGTCATCATGTGGTGTCTCGGCACAACGAACTGTCGCAACGGTGCATACTCAGGGAGAACACTTATACCTTGAAATTTTAGTAAGGGATCATCTTATAATGCTACCGCCATACTAAGCAAAATAAGATGCATAAAAGATAAACATCACATGCAATCAAAATATGTGACATGATATGGCCATCATCATCTTGTGCCTTTGATCTCCATCTCCAAAGCACCGTCATGATCTCCATCGTCACCGGCTTGAGACCTTGATCTCCATCATAGCGTCGTGGCCGTCTCGCCAACTATTGCTTCTACAACTATCGCTAACACATAGTGATAAAATAAAGCAATTACATGGCGTTTGCATTTCATACAATAAAGCGACAACCATAAGGCTCCTGCTAGTTGCCGATAACTTTTACAAAACATGATCATCTCATACAACAATGTATATCACATCATGTCTTGACCATATCACATCACAACATGCCCTGCAAAAACAAGTTAGATGTCCTCTACTTTGTTGTTGCAAGTTTTACGTGGCTGCTACGGGCTTCTAGTAAGAACCGTTCTTACCTACGCATCTAAACCACAACGGTGTTTCGTCAAGTTTGCTGTTTTAACCTTCAACAAGGACCGGCCGTAGTCAAATTCGATTTAACTAAAGTTAGAGAAATAGACAGCCGCCAGCCACCTTTATGCAAAGCTAGTTGCATGTCTGTCGGTGGAACCGGTCTCATGAACGTGGTCATGTAAGGTTGGTCCGGGCCGCTTCATCCAACAATACCACTGAATCAAAATAAGACGTTGGTGGTAAGCAGTATGACTATCACTGCCCACAACTCTTTGTGTTCTACTCATACATATCATCTACGCATAGACCTGGCTCGGATGCCACTGTTGGGAAACGTAGCATACAATTTCAAAAAAAATTCTACGCTCACGCAAGATCTATCTAGGAGATGCATAGCAACGAGAGGGGGAGAGTGTGTCCATGTACCCTCGTAGACCAAAAGCGGAAGCGTTTGTTAACGCGGTTGATATAGTCAAACTTCTTCTCGTTCCGACCGATCAAGCACCGAACGTACGGCACCTCCGAGTTCTGCACACGTTTAGCTCGATGACGTCCCTCCAATTCTTGATCTAGCAAAGTGTCGAGGGAGAGTCCTGTCAGCACGACGGCGTGGTGATGGTGATGGTGAAGTGATCCGCGCAGGGCTTCGCCTAAGCACTACGTGAATATGACCGGAGGCGTAAACTGTGGAGGGGGGGGGCACACGGCTAACAATGTTTTCTGTGTGTTCTAGGCGCCCCCTCCCCACGTATATAAAGGAGGTAGGGGGAGAGAGGAAGCCCTAGGCGCGCCCAAGTAGGAGGAATCCTACTTGCGCTCCTAGTCCAATTCGCCCCCCTTTCCTTTTACCGGAAGGGGGAGAAGGGAAGAAAGGGGGAGAAGGAAAGAGGGGGGCGCCGCCCCTCCTCGTAATCCAATTCGGCCTCCTTCCTTGGGGAGGGGGGTGCCACCCCTAAGTGGGCTAGTGTGCTCCCTCCTGAGGCCCATATGGCCCATATCTTCCCCTGGGGGGTTCCGGTAACCCCCCCCCCCCCCCCCGGTACTCCGATATGTACCTGATACATTCCGGGACACTTCCGGTGTCCGAATACTATCATCCAATATATCAATATTTACCTATCGACCATTTCGAGACTCCTCGTCATTTCCGTGATCTCATCCGGGACTCCGAACAACATTCAGCCACCAAATCACATAACTCATATAATACAAATCGTCATCGAACGTTAAGCGTGCGGACCCTACGGGTTTGAGAACTATGTAGACATGGCCGAGACTCCTCTTTGGTCAATAACCAATAGCGGAACCTGGATGCTCATATTGGTTCCCACATATTTTACGAAGATCTTTATCGGTCGAACTGTTATGACAACATACGTTATTCCCTTTGTCATCGGTATGTTACTTGCCCGAGATTTCGATCGTCGGTATCTTCATACCTAATTCAATCTCGTTACCAGCAAGTCTCTTTACTCGTTCTGTAATACATCATCCCGCAACTAACTCATTAGTCACATTGCTTGCAAGGCTTATTATGATGTGCATTACCGAGAGGGCCCATAGATACCTCTCCGATACTCGGAGTGACAAATCCTAATCTCGATCTATGCCAACCCAACAAACACCTTCGGAGATACCTGTAGAGCATCTTTATAATCACCCAGTTAAGTTGTGACGTTTGATAGCACACAAGGTATTCCTCCCGTATCCGAGAGTTGCATAATCTCATAGTTAAAGGAATATATATAAGTCATTGAAGAAAGCAATAACAATAAAACTTTACGATCATTATGCTAAGCTAACGGATGGGTCTTGTCCATCACATCATTCTCCTAATGATGTGATCCCGTTCATCAAATGACAACACATGTCTATGGTTAGGAAACTTGATTAATGAGCTAGCCTAGTAGAGGCTTACTAGGGACACTGTGTTTTGTCTATGTATCCACACATGTATCAAGTTTCCGGTTAATACAATTTTAGCATGAATAATAGACATTTATCATGATATAAGGAAATATAAATAATAACTTTATTCTTGCCTCTAGGGCATATTTCCTTCAGCATGATGTATCAAAGCATCTTTTGATCCCAAAATTTAGCCGGTCCTCTCACAATAGCAAATTGGGCCCGCAAAATCCCAAAAGCTCTCTCCACATCTTTTCTAGCCGCCGCCTGAGCATTGTGGAAATCAAGATTTTTCTTACCTTCCGGTTTTTTCAACGACTTCACAAATGTTTTCCACTTTGGGTAGGTGCCATCCGCAAGATAGTAGTCATTGTTGTATGTACGACCATTTGCTACAAACTGCACCGATGGCAGTTCACCATTTGCAATCTTATTCATCAGTGGTGACCGGTTGACAACGTTGATGTCATTCAAAGATCCAGGCATTCCAAAAAAAGCATGCCAAATCCAAGTCTCTTGATCAGCCACCACTTCAAGGATTATAGTGGAACCCTTTTTTTGTCCGTGGAATTGCCCATGCCATGCCTTAGGACAATTCTTCCAACTCCAATGCATGCAATCTATTGAGCCAAGCATACCTGGGAAGCCGCGAGCTTTGTTCATCTTCAATAGCCTTGCGGCGTCTTCAGTATTGGGAGATCTCAAATACTCCTGGCCAAACACTTGCACAATTCCGACTACGGAGTGCTTGACACACATGATGGCTTGACTCTCACCCATGGCCAAGTGATCATCAACTAGATCAGCGGGGATACCGTATGCCAACATACGCAAAGCGGCTGTCACCTTCTGAAATGTGCTATGCCCGAGCTCTCCAACGACATTCCTCCTTTGCTGAAAAAATTGGTCATGGCTCGCTAGTTTCTCTGCAATGCGCCTGAACAACTCGGTGCTCATCCTAAACCGGCGACGAAAGTACGACTTGGGGTATATGGGATTCTCCATAAAATAGTGCCTCATCAATCTGTTGTGGGCATCGATCCTATCCTTCCATTTTTTTTCGAACCATAACCGAACCACCGTGCTTCGGTTTTTTATTTATGTGCATAGCTAGGATCATTGCAAGATCCTCCTCCTCTTCCATATCAAATTCTTCTTCGGAAGAATCATATGACAAACTCATCTACAATGTTCAATTTAAACTAGGCTATAAAAACTACAAACAACATGCACCAAATTCATGTAAAAAATGTGAAGTTGAAACAATACATACCTTGCGGGCGCCGAGCGGCAGTGGGCGGCGGGGCGCTGTTCGTCGGAGGACTGCCGCGCGCGAGGGGCGGCGGTGACTAGAGGGAGATGGAGGAATCCGCCCGACGCGGGGATAGGCCGGGCAAGCGCCGGAACGGTCGCCGGAAGAAATGGGGTGGCGCGGGCGGCGGCGACGCTAGCGGCTGGATGGGGTAGGTGGAGTTGCGAGCGAGCGCTCGAGTGTCCAGCGCGCGGGAGCGGGCGCGGCAAATAAACGGTGCGCGATGGCGTTTCGGCCCGCGCGCTGAACTAGATATGCCGCATGTTTTTGCGCATCATTTGGAGCGCCGGAAGCGATAGTCTTGGCGAAAAGCACTATTTTTTCAGCGCGGCGCTTATATAGTGCGGCTGTTGGAGATGCTCTTAGGGAGGATACATGTGGTCCGGCTATAGATGCTCTATGGGTCTCATATTTATTTTTGCCGCATTTATCTAATTCACGTCGGTGGATTTTGCGTGAAGTCGCGAACAGAACGTGGGGCCGCAACGAGAGAAAACGAGGCGTGGGTGCATCGACGAGGCCGAGTCAAGAGCGACCTGGAGTCAGGGGAGATGCGGCAGTGACATCGCTGATGAAGGGGAGTCGGAGATTGACGAGATCAAGTGTGGGAGGCTATCGGGAGGTCGTCGACGATGGAATTGTGGTGTGGTTTAGAACGAGGCCGGGGGTGACGACAACACAACAAAGGCTGACGATGAGGCAAGGGCGGGGCGGAACATGCGATTGGGCTAGTGGCAGACATGGTTGTCGTAAGGAGGAAGAAGCTGGCAATGGAAGAAGTGGAAAACGCAATTCAACACGTGAAAAAATTGACTGATGCATAATTTTCTTTATTATAAAAATAAAAATGCTACTCCCTGCAATCCAAATTAACTGGCGTAGCTCTACAACAACTTCGGAGTACAAGTAGTAAGATATGTCAGGTTTCTCCTTATTTTTTCATGGGGTTTTTGTAAGGAGGCTTTTATAGCATATTATGTATATCTCCTCATATTTTTTCCATAGAGTTTTTGAAGGAGCATTTTTCAAGATGATGACTCTATATAATCAAGGTGAAGATTAGGGGGTGTTAAAATTAATTAGATATAATTAATTATAGATAATCTCCACCTTGTAAACCGACAGGCGGTTAGCCTTTCCTAACCATCAGGTCTCTCCTCGCTCCCTCCCGAATGGATATGTCCATTCGTTCGCGTCCCCTCAGGGATATATAATGTACAGAATTATCAATGAAAGAGATAGAGATTCATTTGTTTTTCTTGTTTCACATCACACACAACGCGATCTTTATAAACGTCCAGCGAACCCACACAAACCGACAGACCAGTCAACTCACTCATGCACAGAACAGCAAGGCAAACGGAATGTCCCGGATCAGCAGAAACTCGCTAAAGCCACCCCATGGACGTACCCCACAGAATCCCAAACTAATACATGTGTTGTGAGCCGATAGGCCAATCTATGTCTCCGAAAAGCTCAAAAAATACAGTAAAAAGAAGCCGACCCAGAATTAGAATATGTATAATTAAAAATGCTCATCAACCTTTGGCAGTAAATCTGTAAAAAAAATTAATAAAGGACGTTTTATTAACTTAAAAATATAGCATCAAATGGATACAAAGCATTATGAATAACACTCTACATAACTAAGATGCACACAGCCAAGAACAATAGGAAGGGAAAGGACATATTTGCCCCTCCGACGCTTTCCAGCGCTCGCCTTCTCCTCCGCGGCCGGCGGCCAGCCAGCCAGCCACCATCCATCCCCTCGCCCGTCCTCCTCTTCCGCGCGCGCACCCCCTCCCCGCCCTCCTCCTCCACTGCCGTGCCGCAGGCTTGTCCGCTTCCGCCGCGACAATCCAAATCCCAAGACGATTGGTTTTTCCAAGCTTCTTGGCTTTGCCCATTGCAGGCGTCAAGGTCGCGGCACTGTCGCGCACTCCCGGTGATGCTTCCCGGGAGTAACAGCCATATGTGCCTTTCCCCAGGTCATCGGGTTATCTTCCTGGAGTTCCTTGTTTAGGTGCGTTTTCATCGCTCTTTCATCTTTTTTAGCAACGGATCTGACTATTTTTTACCAGAGTGGAACGTATGGTAGAATCCCAAATGATTCTTCAGAAGGAAATCATTGTACAAGAGAAGTTGCTTTAGGACTTATTCAGATTTCAGAACAAGTTTCTGCTGGAAGTTGTACATTTAAACAGCATGTAATGTACAGGAGACAAGCTTAAAACTTGCAGAAAGGAGGAGAAGAGTAGCAGGGCAGAGGTGAACACAAAATGAATACTACAGCACGGCAGAACAATAGAGTTTCACATGCAAAACACCCCCAGCAGATGATGCATTCTCCAGCCAAGGCGCCATTTGAGTTTCTATTTTGTTGTGTCCCTCTAGCCCTGTGCACCCAAAGCTCAACCGGGAGCTTCTTAGACAGTGTGCCCTGTGAAGTTAAAACGAATTCGATGGGTCGTGTACTTCATTTTGTTCTTTAAAAAAGTTCTTTTATAATACCTACCTTGACAAATCTCAGCTTTCAGTTTTGAGAGCTAAATCCTACTGTATGTTTGGGTCCTGTAGAGCAGAGTGCTCATAGGGCATGCACCTCATGGTATATAAAAGACTATTTAGTAATGCACAAAACAAGAATACTCTGTAATTTCCCTATAGTTACTATACTAGATATACTAGGAATGCTTTGCAGTGACAAGTTTGGGTGTATCTCTGGTCAACATTGACTTGACTAATCTGTGTGCTGTGCATTTGCTTGCAGCTGATGACCTGATCAGAACAGATCGAGTACAAGCCATCATTGGGCCTCAAACTTCAGCCGAATCTGAGTTCATTGCATACCTTGGGAATCACACACACACTCCAATCCTCTCCTTGGCTCCAACTTCCGCAGCATCGACGCCTTTCCTTCTGCAGATTGCACCCAATGAGTCCTTTCAGGTTGCTCCAGTTGCTGCTATCCTTGATATGTTCACATGGCGCACCACCACCGTGGTGTATGAAGACTCGCCATATGGAGCTCGCATCCTTGCAGCGCTGTTTTCCGCCCTTCAGGGTTACAACATACGTGTCATGGATAGTATAGCTTTGCCGGTCAGTGTGACTGACGACTACCTCGACAAAGTATTCTACAATCTCAAGGAAACACCCACACGAGTGTTCATTGTGCATATGCACCCGAATCTTGCTGCTCGTGTCTTCTACCAGGCCACTATCGCCGGTATGATGTCTGATGGCTATATCTGGATAGCCACTTCCACTATTGGCAGTGTAGTGTGTGCGAGCGAGGAAACGTCTTACCCTGCTGGGGCGACATGTTTCATGTTATATAGTAGGGAGCCAAAACCCTAGAGGCATACAACATGCGGTTACAAAAGATAAGACTTGGGAGAGAAGAAAGGAGAAGATGGTTACATGAATATCTCATACAAACTACCTCCTAGTCTATATCTCTATCATATCTAGAGATAAACACGGCAACATGGCCCGGCCCGCATATGTATGATGTTTGACACTCCCCCTTAATCACAACTTCATCAGGTTGAGATTATGCTTAAATTCTTCAAAGTTTCTGATAGGCAGGGCTTTAGTAAACCCATCTGCAACTTGATCTCTGGAATGAATGAACCGAATATCAAGCTGTTTCCGTGCAACTCTTTCTCTGACAAAATGAAAATCTATCTCTATGTGCTTTGTCCTGGCATGAAAAACTGGGTTTGCAGATAAGTAGGTAGCACCAAGATTATCACACCATAAGCAAGGAGCTTGGGAACTTTTGATACCAAGTTCTCGCAGCATTGATTGAACCCATATGATTTCAGCTGTAGCATTTGCCAATGCCTTGTACTCTGCCTCATGCTAGACCTAGACACTGTGGCCTGTTTTCTTGCACACCAGAAATCAAGTTAGGTCCAAAAATATGGCAAACCCACCAAGAGAGCGTCTATCATCTAGACAGCCTGCCCAAATGTAATCGAGAAAGCACTAACAAGCGTTGAGGAAGACTTGCTGAAGTTGAGACCAATGTTCAGAGTATGTTTGACATATCGACAATACGCTTGCAGCAGTCCAATGAACAGTGGTGGGTGCATGCGTAAACCGACATACCTTGTTGACAAAGAAAAGAAATATCAGGCCTTGTTAAATTCAAGTACTGTAATGCACCTACCAAACTTCTGTACTTTGTACTATCTTCTTGAGACAAGAGTTGCCCTTCAGTGAGAGATAGCTTTTCTGAGCTAGATAATGGAGTGAAAGAGGGTTTACACCCTTGCAAGCCTGCCTTCCTTACTAAGTCAGTTGCATACTTTTCTTGGGAGAGATGAAGTCCATCCTTGTGTTTCTTCACCTCAATTCCAAGGAAGAAATGCAAATCTCCAAGATCCTTGAGAGCAAATTCTGCACTTAAATCTTTCAACAATGATGCAATGGCCTCACTAGAGGAGCTCAGAATAATAATATCATCAACATAGATGAGAACAAAGATGCATGTATTGAGCTTATTGTAAATAAATAGTGAGGTGTCTGACTTGGAAGGAACAAAACCAAGTGATTGCATCTTGTGACTGAGACGGGAGTACCATGCCCTTGGAGCTTGCTTCAAGCCATAAAGTGCTTTATCAAGCTTGCAAACAAATGAGGGATTAGACTTGCTCTCAAACCCAGGAGGTTGTTTCATATACACCTCTTCTTCCAGAACACCATGAAGAAACGCGTTATGTATGTCTAGCTGTCTGAGACTCCATCCTCTCGACACAAAGAATAGACGTAACAAGACGAATGGTAGCAGCTTTTACAACAGGACTAAATGTATCCTCATAGTCAATATCATATCTTTGCTTAAAACCTTTAGCAACAAGCCTAGCCTTGTATCTATCAATAGTGCCATCCGATTTCCTTTTAACTCTGAACACCCACTTGCAATCTATAAGATTTTTACCTCTCCGTGGAGGAACTAAGTGCCACGTTTCATTTTTCTTCAGTGCAACATATTCTTCCATCATTGCCTTTTTCCACTTATCATCTCCAAGTGCCTCATCCAAGTTCTTTGGTTCGGCATGCTCATCTGTAGAACAAACAAGACCATATTTGCTTAGACTTTTGTAATTAATGGGTTTAGTTACACCTCTTTGTAGCCGCGTGAGCCGCCTGGACTGTGCTACAGATTCAGCCGGCGCAGAGGATCCAGAGGCATGCACAGGAGTCCCTGGCATGGGCGATCCCGAGGCGTCGAGAGCAGAGATCAGAGGCTGATAGTCAGCGTCGAGGCCGTGGATGATGTAGGAGATGAGCTCATCGTCGAGATCGCCTTGCCCGCCATGCCAAATTGCCGGGCGTAGCCACGCATGTTGGCGAAGTAGGAGGCGACGGAGAGGTTGCCCTTCCGCATTGATGAGAGAGGTGCGAATATTGTTGATGCGACTTCTTGATTGTGACAGAGTACATGCCAGCGAAGGCGTCGCCCGTAGCGCGCCTCATGTGGTGACCGTGGTCACCGTGAGGAGCACCTCCTTTGTGAGGTTGCTCAGCAGGTAGCCAAGGACCTGCTGGTCCTCCCGGACCAGATTGGGTGGAGAGGGTTGGGCGTTGAAGTCTGCTTGCCTTCCTTGTCGGTGGTGATGAGCAGCCGCGGTTCCGGCTGGGTGCCGTCGACATAGCCGAAGACCCCGGCGCCAAGGCTTGAGGGATCATCTGCGTGCGCCACAAAGACGTAGTTCGTGCGGGATAGCTTTTCCGTGACCTGGCCATTGAGGTTAGCCGAGAGGGAAGCGCCGGAGGAGGAAGACATGGTGGCTTCGGCACAGATGATTTTGGTAGCTAGATGAATCGAAGAAGAGGGGCTCTGATACCATGTGCGAGCGAGGAAACGTCTTACCCTGCTGGGGCGACGTGTTTCATGTTATATAGTAGGGAGCCAAAACCCTAGAGGCATACAACATGCGGTTACAAGAGATAAGACTTGGGAGAGAAGAAAGGAGAAGATGGTTACATGAATATCTCATACAAACTACCTCCTAGTCTATATCTCTATTATATCTAGAGATAAACACGGCAACATGGCCCGGCCCGCATATGTATGATGTTTGACATAGTGGAGAGCTTGAGTGCTGACAAGATTGATCATATGCAGGGGGTCGTCACCTTCCGACCTTATGTGCAGGCAACTGGCCATATCATGAACTTCACTGCAAGGTTCAAGTCGAGATTTCCGTTAGATAATCCAGGCATTCACAATGTGCACAACCCGAGCACGCAGCTGCTCTGGGCTTACGACACTACATGGGCTCTTGCCAAAGTAGTCCATATAGCAAGAATGTCCAGCTCAACACCTGGGAGAATGCTTCTCAGCGCAGTCCTCAACACAACATTTGACGGGCTGGCTAGGGGGTTCAGGCTGGTAAATGGGCAGCTCCAGCTATCAACACATGAGGTTATTAACATCGTCGGTAAAAGTGCAAGAACTGTCGGTTTCTGGACGCCTGAGTTTGGTATCTTGAAGAGTTTGGAAACGAATAGCGGGAAAGGGCTGAAACAAGTGATCTGGCCAGGCCATCTAGCAATTGCTCCAAAAGGGTGGGACGTGTCATCGAACAGGCGGCCTCTTCATATGGTTGTGCCTGAAAAACAGGGGTTTAACCAGTTTGTCGAGGTCACCTACAGCCCAGCAACCAATAGTTCTACTGTCAGAGGCTACTGTATTGACATTTTCGACATGGTCATGAAGAATTTGCCCTATCCAGTGGCCTACCAATATGTGCCAGTTAGTGATAGCTCACGAAATTATGATAATATTCTCAGCCTGGTGCGTGAAAAGGTTAGTGCAGATTTGATAATAGATACCAGGGAAAACATTAAGCGAATTATGAGAAAATAACTCTTGTGTTACAACTGCAGAAAGCTGATGGCATGGTTGGTGATACGACCATCACGATGAGGAGGATGAATGTGGTGTCCTTCACAAAGCCCTTCACTGATACGGGATTGTTAATGGTAGTGGTAGTGAAGAAAGAAACGGACGGGGGCATGTGGATCTTCCTGCAGCCACTGACAACTACCCTCTGGATCACCAGTCTTGCCTTTTTCTGCTTTACCAGTTTCGCTGTGTGGGTGGTTGAGCACCGAATCAACCCCAAATTCCGAGGCACACCTTGCCAGCAGTTTGGCACTGTCTTCTACTTTGCATTCTCGACCCTTGTCTTCTCCCACAGTATGTACCCATCATTTGTTCACTAATACCAAGTTCTTTGTTTGAAGTATTGAGAATTGACAAAAATGAAACATGTTAATTTTAGAGGAGAAGCTGGAGAGCAACCTGTCAAGATTCATGGTTATCATATGGCTCTTTCTTGTCCTTATTCTTACATCAAGCTACACAGCAAACTTAACATCAGTGTTGACAGTCCAACGGCTTCAGCCGACAGTGACTAGCGTGCAAGATCTCCTAAGAAATGGTGATTACGTGGGGTATCACAATGGCTCCATTGTGCCATACTGGCTTGAGAAAATGGGCTTCCGCAAGGAAATTTTACTGGGCTATAGCACAGTGGAGGAGTATGCCGACTCCCTACGAAGGGGATCTGGCAATGGAGGGGTGTCTGCAATATTTGATGAGATCCCCTACCTAAAGGCATTTCTTTCAAAGTACTGTGAAGGTTACACCATGATTGGCCCGACCTACAGGTTGGGAGGCTTCGCGTCTGTAAGTTCCTTCGGCTGGTTAAAGATTTCATCCACTCTAGAATGAGTATGATTTGAGTATTTGACCTCTGTTGCATGTGTTAGGCTTTCCCGATAGGGTCGCCAATTGTGCATGACATATCGCAGGCCATCTTATCTCCTGCAGTACAAGAGGAGATGGAACGGATAGAGAAGAAATGGTTCGGTGATCCAGGAGCTTGTCAGAGCAAGAGCAATAGCATCGGCTCGTCCAGCCTCGGCTTCAGCAGCTTTGGTGGGTTGTTCCTCGTCAGTGGCGCCGTGTCGGGCCTTGTGCTCCTTATCCAACTCGCAATCTTCGTCTACCAGGAGCACGACAAGCTCTGGGACACATTCGCACTGCAAAAATGGTTTCAATGCCTCAATTTTGTTCTTGGCGCCAAGGATTGGAGGTTTGCAATCTTCAACGGGCCACGCATCAGGAATGACGACAGTGTGAATCAGCCTCATGGAGCTACAACAGAGGCTAGTGCCATTCATGACTTCACTTTTGAGTTGTGATGTTCATGTTATACTCCCCTGACAGGGGAAAGGTTGAAGCCTGAGCTTTGTGTAGCAACTTGGAGCACTAGTTTCAGATATCAAGATAGGTTTTTATTTCTGGTTACTAGGATATCATAGTTTGGTAGTTCCCCATTTTTAAATAGTTTATGCTGATGTATTGAGGGAACAACTTACACTTGTGAAATTTAGTGAATTTGTTGGTAGAACATTTAGGAATTAGACCGGTTTTGTTACACATTGGGTGTTGCCATGACAGGGGGATTAGATTATTTGCCCCACTTTACATGGGGTTAAGATCCAATTTCTCTGCCATGACATCCCGCTCATCTGTTATGTTATTTGAAAGCCTAGCAAATTGACTCACTTTTATTTGTGAAGGCAGAAAAAAATACCTGATGGGAGACATCTCTTTAGTTATATAGGATTAGCTGTTGGTCTATTCTTGCCGCTGTTACTACCCATACAATTTTTAGTTTTACTTGGATATATACTGACTTATGAATGGAGCCTTTAAGAGGGCAGATGCAATGCATATTGATTATTGAAGCGCACAAACATTTTCACTACACTTCGTTCTTCTCCCATAGTGGAGTATTTTTGGAAGTAGTCATGATTAGTGAGGTCACTGATTAGTTTACTAACGAACATATGCACCATGGTAACAACTTCTAGCATTTGTCACCCGCATGAATTGTTTTTCTTTTTTTTTTTAGAAAAGGAGGATGACCCCCGGCCTCTGCATCTGGTAGATGCATACGGCCACTTTATTGATTATTCTCGAGGACCTTACAAAGTGTTACAACAATAAGCCTGAATCCACCAACTAGGCAACATATGCCGCTACTCCTATTCATATGATGAAGGGGTGCTAGCTGGGCCACTACCCAGACCACTCACCTAAACCTAACATCAAAAGCCGGAATCCCCAGCCTAGCCACATACCGGGTCTGGGGCATAAACCGGTCTGACGCACTCACAGGTGTCGTCTCCACCATCTTCCACTGGTCCATCTCCAAGCAGATTGAGGTGCCAACCTTGGCAGGCCCTCCGCCATCAACGCCGCCATGACGCCAAATGACGACCACCACCTACGGTAGAACATCACCAAGCAAATGGAGCGCTACCACAAGATGAAGATCAGCGGTAGAATAGATAAATCGCCGCACACATTGCCGCCGCCAAACACCTCACACGCACCACGAAGCGCCCACCGTGCTTCCGGGGTCCCCAGGCGACGCCTTCAAGAAGGAGCGCGACGAAGGTACGACGCCGTCGCCCGCAAGGGGAACTAGAGCTGTCGCCCAAATGAGGAGCACAGTGAGAGATGGGATAGGACCTCGACAAGGCCTCCAAGAAGGGAACCGACGCCCATAAGGCGCCGCCATTGTCGTGGCCTCCGCCGACGACCAAGGGTTTCCCCCGATCCCGCCCCCGTCCCAACCACCCGGCCAAAGACCTGGCCAGGGGAGCGCCCGCAGCCGGAGAAGGCATCGGACTTCATCATAGCAGGCACGCCGGGTGACGGGGCACCCCGACCCATCGTAGTAGACGTCCACCGAGACCTCGCCGCCCGCACAGCCGAAGTCACGGACCACCAGCTCCCACGGCCGTCGCCCGTCGATATGCCACGCCATTCACACCGTCCGAGGCCGCCGCCCCGGCATCCACCCACCACGCACATCCCATCAAAACACGGAGGACGCCCCACACCGCCGCCACCAGGGAGACCACGCCGCGAGCACCCAAGCCGGGCGACGAAGCAGGGCCGCGCCGGCCAGATCCGGGCGGATCCAGCGATCCCCGGCCCACCAGACCCGCATGAATTGTTTGGTCTGACATTATCATTATTGGCATTATGGCAATCTATGACAAGGATTTAATTATAGTTTGTACAAGGGGATTACTGCCAGCCAGCTCTTGAATTCTTGTTGTAGTGTTCTACACTTGTGATGTTGCAGAGAAAGAAAGTAGAGAGAGAAAGAAGAAGGGGTTGCACGAAGAAAAGGGGTGTCACGCCCCCGATTTAATCGTACACTAATCATGCACGCAAATGTGTACGATCAAGATCAGGGACTCGCGGGAAGATATCACAACACAACTCTAAAACATAAATAAGTCATACAAGCATCATAAAACAAGCCGTGGGCCTCGAGGGCTCGAATACAAGTGCTCGATCATAGACGAAGTCGTGGAAGCAACAATATCTGAGTACAGACATAAGTTAAAACAAGTTGCCATAAGATGGCTAGCACAAACCGGGATACAGATCGAAAGAGGCGCAGGCCTCCCGCCTCGATCCTCCTAAACTACTCTCCGTCGCCGTGGCCGGGCTGCACGTAGTAGTAGGCACCTCCGTGTAGTAGTCGCCATCGACGGTGGCGTCGCTCCTGGGCTCCATCGTCTGCTGCAGCAATCGAGTATAGATAGGGGAAAAGGGGAAACAATGCAACCGTGAGTACTCATCCAAAGTACTGCAAGCAAGGAACTACACTACATATGCATGGATATATGTGTAAGGGGCCATATCAAGGACTGAACTGCAGAATGCCGTAATAAGAGGGGATAGCTAGTCTTATCGAAGACTACGCTCTGTCACCTTCGTCTTGCAACAAGTAGAAGTGGGTAGGTTGAAGTCCTCCAAGTAACATCACATAGCAATAATCCTACCCGGCGATCCCCTCCTCGTATCCCTGAGAGAGAGCGACCACCGGTTGTATCTGGCACTTGGAAGGGTGTGTTTTATTAAGTATCCGGTTCTAGTTGTCATAAGGTCAAGGTAAAACTCCAACTCAACCTGCCCTGTCGCTTCGCCACAAAGATCCATCCAGAGGGCCGTCGGGACAAAGGTCCTTTCAGCCCCCAATCCGTGAATCACTCGCGGGTGCTCCACAAGCCGACCCGACTTTAGTCACCACATGTATCATGTATAAGTATAAGTATATACCCGTGATCACCTCCCGAGTGATCACGGCCCGATAGTATAGCACAGCAGACGGACAAGAATGTAGGGCCACAGATGAAAATACTAGAATCCTATACTAAGCATGTAGGATTGCAGGTAAAGGTAACAACAGTAGTAACAAGGACAAAGCTATGCATCGGGATAGGTATAACAGATAGCAAGAATATGCTACACTACTCTAATGCAAGCAAGATAGAGTAGAATAGGCGATATCTGGTGATCAAGGGGGCTTGCCTGGTTGCTCTGCAATAGAGAGAGGTCACAACACCGTAGTCGAATCAAGGCAGCAGCAGCAGCGTCGGTCTCGTAGTCTACCGGAGAGAAGAGGGGGAAGAAACATGAATACCATGTAAACAGATGCATATCGATGCATGACAAGACAAGTAACGATACTAGGCGTGCCCTAACGTGGTATGAGGTGGTACCGGTTAAGGGGGGAAACATCCGGGAAAGTATTCCCGGTGTTTCGTGACTTCGGGCAGAGGAGCCGGAGGGGGAAAGTTGCGGTTCGATAGGTTAGGTGTGTGGCGGACGAGCAGATCGCGTATCCGGATTCGCCTCGTCATTCTCGAGCAACTTTCATGTTGAAAATATTTTAACCGAAGTTACGGATTAAAAGATATGATTTTCTAAAGATTTTATTAATTTCGGAATTTAATTAATTATTTAATTAATTCGAAAATGGATTTATGACGCCAAGACGATGTCATGTCGACGTCAAGAATCAACGTTGACCGCTGACCTGGTCAACCTCGACGTGTGGGGTCTCGTTAGTCGCTGATCGTTAACTAATTAACCTAGTTAGTTTAATTAATGCATTAATTAGGTTAATTAAACATGATTAATTAAGTTAATTAATTAATTAATTAGCATTTTTTTATTTATTAATTTTATTTTTAACGCTCGGTGGGACCTCGTGGTCGCGGCACCGAATGCCTGATCGAGATTGTTGACCACGGTCAACGTGGTCAATCGAGTCTGAGGGGCCACGGCAATGACCTGCAGGCGGGCCCCGTCGGTGCCAGTCGGCGCCAGCCGAGCAACGCCGGGCGAGGCCATCCGCGGCGTCAACGCCGGAGATGGCGGAATCGCGCTTACGGCGCGCCATTTGAGCCTGTCGGGCGCGTTGAATGGCGGGCCGGGCCGCATCCAACCGTGATGGTGGCGCGGGCTGTGACGGCCGGAATCTTCGCCAGCGGCGAGTGGAGGCGGTGGTGGCATTCGGGAGGTTGCGGATTTGGCTACGGGCCTCCAAAATCGACGCGGGGGGTTGCGTTCGAACGGGGAGTCGAGGCCGCGTCTTCTAGGACCCGGTGGCGTCGCCGGAGTTCGTCGAAGCCGGCCGACGGGCGGCGAGCACCGAGGCGGATGCCGGAGATCGGGCATGGGCGGCTACGGCGAGGAGAGGCACCGTGGAGGAGGTCCGGCGAGGGAGGAGAGGGAGGGCCGGGGTCGAGGGCGCGGACGGCGGTGGCGCCGGGGCGCGTCGACCGCCGGCCGGGAGGGCGACGCGGCGCCCTAGGGGAGAGGGGGAGCGAAGGGGAAGCTCACGGGGGGCGAGGGTACGGGGCACGCGGGCGCCGCTGCGGAGAGGCCGGCACAGGCACGGCCGCCCGGGGAGGGACCGGCGACGGCGCGTCGTGGGGGGGAAAAGAGGAGAGGAGGCGAGGCTCACGGCGGGTCGTAGGGACTAGGCGGTGGGCTCGGGGACGGTCGGGGATGACCGGCGAGGAGGAGGGCGAGGAGGCGGCGTTCGGCGGCGACGAGGTCCGGCGGCGGCGAGCGCGGGGCGTCGGGGTCGACGGGATCGGGGCCGATCCCGATCCAGATCGGTGGGGGGAGGAGAAGGGGATCGAGGGGGAGTGGGGGGGCGTCGGTGCCTAGGGTTTGGTCGCCCAGGGGATAAGGGAGTGAGGGGGCCGGTTGGGCCGGCCGGCTGGGCCTTTGCCTAGTTGGCCCCGGGGCCGTCTGGGTCGTGGCCCAGCGGTGGGGGGGGGTCCTCTTTTTATTTTTAGTTAGATTTGTCTCTTCTTTTGTTTATTTCACTTTCTGTTTTATTTCATTTTAATATATTTAGACATTTTCAAAAATTGTGTTTGTTGCACTATAATCACCTAGGCATTTAACTGCACACTCCGAACATTTTAGTTTAATATTTTGAAAACTTTTATTGTTTGATTGATTTTGAATTTGAATTTGAATCGGTTTCGAACTAACACGAGGTTAGCAATGAATCGAGGTGACGTGGCATCGTTAACGCCGGGATTATCAGTAGCCTAATTATCCCAAGGCCACAATTCTCCTCCACTACAAGAAATCTCGTCCGAGATTTAAGAGGGGAGTAAGGGGAAGGTTTGGTAACGAATATAGCGGGTCTTCTCATCTCGGCTTGCTCTTCTCGAAGAGGTCAATCCAATATATTGATGCCTTCATACTTACGCTTCAGTCAAAATGATGAAGTCGCTATCCTTTCTTCGGGATCTTCATCGTACTTACGTAAAAGGATATGGGGAAGACTCGAAGGGCGGGCCTTACCAAAGTTGACTATCCGGTACATAACTCGTGAATGGGGTAGGAAGTAACTCTCGAATTGAACTTAAGAAAATATCGAGAATAAAGTAAGAAGGTACCATGAGAAGTTTCAAGCGGATAGGCCATTGTTCGATGTCTGAAACAACATGCGAAAGGGGTCCAGAGCAATGAGATTGAGTATTGCGTCTGCTACCAAAATAGATCACTTGGGACGGTGGCCCGTGAATTACATACGAGGCCACACGCGAGGAACAACCTTGGGAAGAGGGGTGCAGGAGAGTCAGGTTTCGATCTCAGAGAACTGCGGGTTATGGGCCCACCATGTGGTTTAAAAGTAAGAAGGGTGATGACGTCTTGCACGATCATGTAAGTAAGGCATGTCAGAGGATAGCCCGTCAGTTATGTCGGCAACAACATCGGTACCAAGGGCGAGGGACGAAGAGAACCAATTCCTTCTCGTTGAACGAGGCGGACCAATAGGCAAAGTTCTCGTCCATCGGTGGCTACCTAATGTCATCAACAATAATAGTAACAGGGTTACACCAGACAAGATGGTACACCGAGGTGTTTACATAAGCGAGGATATTACCGCTTATATTATATAGATCACAAGAAGGTTTAAACAAACCAAAGGAAAGGAAAAGTGATTATTATGTTTAAACAGTAACAATGGAAAGGAAAATGTGTTTAAATACATCTTTCGTGGGTATATCCTTCCCAAGGATAAGCAGAGCATGATATCCATGACAGATATAATGTAGAAAACTCTTTAGGTAGGGGAGAGAATTTTCATGACATTACCCACACATCGGTGTTTGGAGAATTGAGCAGGAAACATTTAGCATTGGGCTTCAAAAGGTCTTGTTGAAAACCAGAGTACCGTAGACATGCTTCGAGATAGCATTGACATGGTCTTCAAGCAAGGGTCGACTTTGGATATAGGAAGGATCCATTAGGAACAACTTGTAGGATAAGTCTTACAATTTCCTCGTGGAAGAATGGCTAAACTTGCTAAAAAGGATACTACAATAATAGGTCCTCCACCACAGAGGGTGCTAGGCATGACATCATGTTACCGGGTCATCAAAGGACCAATGTTATAACTCTTGAAAATATAGCCCAACCATCATATCTCGATGGAGATTCAGATATGATGGGTGTCAGATACCTCGCACTCGTGGATGCCTGAGAAGAAAGGTGCAACACAAACTGACGGGATGACACTGTAAGATTCTCGGGAAATGAACTAAGAAGTGATTTCCGTTAACAAGAGTTCATCATTAACCCAAGGAGAGGATGATGAGGTGGCTGATGGACTCAGCGATAATTCAACGAAGTATCCAAAAGATGGATCTCCACAATTATGTGGATAAGGGGATAACATCTGTCAGATTAAACGATATAATGGGATATGCTCGAGGAAAACATACATAATTAAACATTGGTTGAACGGTGCGCCCGAAATACGGGTTGGGTTGCACGACCAATGTCGGAATGGTGATTCAATAATCAATAGACTAAGACTGAACGGCCGACTATTAACTTCAAAGCAATAAGGTTGCTAGAAGTGCAGGATCCAAACAGCACCGTTCACTTGTTGGTACCCCGGTTGGAATCAACACGAGGACCATGAAAGAGTGGTGATGGTGAGTAGTATCACTATACCAAGAACTCTTTAAGAGGTGGAGCAGTCCTCACAACATCCTTGATACTAAAACATGGTAATACTCCAAGGTAAAAAAGAACAAATGCTGGATAGTAGGGATCTCAAGGTATAACTCAAAACACGAACAAGTTGTGTTGAACGGAAGGCAATAAAGTGGTCGATGAGAACAGGAATCATCGAGGGGCAAGGATGGTATTACCCATCATGAATTCAATTGAATTCCTGGAAGAGCTCATAAGGTTGATGATGATCACGACACATTTGTCGAGAGATTTCATGCAGACGTAATCAATCAGCGACGACATCAAGTCGAGGAATGATGAAGCAAGAGGTTATTGGAACCACGATTCTGACACAAACTCGAACTCAAGCTTGTTGTTTAAGGTGAAAGGGTATGACGAGGAAAATCGACGTAAGCTTAGCTATCGTCGCAAATTGGTGCTCCGAGAATAAGGACCAGGTAGCACAGCTTAGAATCGCCACGACTATGATATAGCCAAACAGGCTAGGAATGGCGTGATCGGGTACGTAACTCGTAGTTATAGAAGCTATCGAAGAGTTGTTGAACCGTGAGTGCGGACTCGGTTCGATTATCGGTGTCTTTGAGTGTTTAATAACTCAGAGCCCATGAAAAATTGTAATCGGTGTGAAGGTAGTACTTGATGAAGAACTCATAGGAAGTTTATGCGGTTCCAAGATAATCTCGAGATACCGTGGGGTAATACTCGACACAAGATCAAAGTAAAGGTTGGACCGGTGTATTGATCCATAGAAGACAATTGTTTTAACTTGTCCGAGAAATGGAATCAAAGAAGAACAATCATGGTCGGAACCACGGTTGCAAGGGATCAATTCACGGATACCATCGTTAGTTATCAAGGAAATAGTTATTATTACAAGAAGCTTCCATGATAGGATATACATCACGTCCATGGGCATGAACACAAAGTTCAAGGTCGACTCCACTTCCTCAATGCATAATCTTCCATTCACCTCTCGTATTTCAAGGTGACATTAGTTGTTGAAAGTTTTACCGGTGCAATACCGTATAAGTATGACTCGTGAAATCTTTCGGGTTTACACCGATGAGGGAAGGCGTTGGTTCAATCCCATCGGGCTTCTTACGAATCATATACCGTAATCTTTAGAAATAATTAACTCAAGCTCAAGGCGAGCATGGTAGAGAAAGCAGAGGGTACAATTTACCAAAGGCATTATGTATCGTGAGGAAAGGCTCACAAGGTTATTGAATAAGAAAGGCGTTGTCGATAAAATCCAACAAGGGATCCGTGGTCCACAAGGGATCCGACGTGAGCATCGGTACTCAACTAGAGGAAGAAGAATGCAAGGAGATCAAATTATAGAAACAATCGACTAACTCAATTGTCAAATGCAAAGGAATTATGATTTAAATCAAGGGATCAAGCAATGCTCGATTAGAGATGGATAAGTTGAATAGCCTTAGGGTACAATCAATCGACAATTGGATTGGTCGAGGACCAATTCCAGCTTAAAAGAATGGCAGCTCAAATTTAAAGGTAATTTATAGGGATCAATGATGATTATGGTATTCAGAAACATATTGAGTCAACAGACTCAAAATGATAATGACAAGGAATGTCAATAAGACTACGAGACTTATGGGATTAACCATAATGCAAGCAAGTAAGAATTTCAAGAGCCAAAGGCTCCAGAGGATTTTCGGAAGATCGAATAGTATTTTGAAGACTTTTGTGAAACACATGAACAACTGGGGATGAGCGGATACTCGACAAAAGGGGTATTCATGTGGCAAAGAACTGCTAGGCAGTAGGCACAAAGTATTTTCGGAACAATAGAGAAAACTTCGGGGTATCTTGTAATAACAAGATCAATGGGAGATGATCGTATGAATGGCAAGTGTAAGTAGTTATCCATACGGATTTATCGGTGGTCGAATAGCAAAAGTGATGGGCACAAAGTCTCGAGAGAACATCGAGAGTATCTTCGAATCTCCCGATGTAGCAAAGTATCATCTGAAGTGAGGGGCTCTCCGAGAAAGTACTTGCAAGAACCTAAAGTTAGTTTTGTTTTTAGCAAAATCGTTTAACCCGAATAGAAGAGAGTTCGTAATCCCGCAGTAAAGGTCGAGGAGTAAAAGATCCTAATACCACCCAATGGCGGCGTGGGCCCGTAAGGCACACAGCCATGTTAGTAAAAGTTTTGCAATGACTAGACTCGACTTCGCCAAGGAGTGTGGAAGGGGATTCCTACAGGCAATGGGCTCGATACCAACTTGTCACGCCCGATTTAATCGTACACTAATCATGCACGCAAATGTGTACGATCAAGATCGTGGACTCACGGAAGATATCACAACACAACTCTAAAACATAAATAAGTCATACAAGCATCATAAAACAAGTCAGGGCCTCGAGGGCTCGAATACAAGTGCTCGATCATAGACGAAGTCAGCCGAAGCAACAATATCTGAGTACGCATATAAGTTAAACAAGTTGCCATAAGATGGCTAGCACAAACCGGGATACAGATCGAAGAGGCGCAGCCTCCCGCTCGGGATCCTCCTAAACTACTTCACAGTCGCCGCTGCCGGGCTGCACGTAGTAGTAGGCACCTCCGGTGTAGTAGTCGCCATCGACGGTGGCGTCGCCTCTGGGCTCCATCGTCTGCTGCAGCAATCGAGTATAGATAGGGAAAAGGGGGAAACAATGCAACCGTGAGTACTCATCCAAAGTACTGCAAGCAAGGAACTACACTACATATGCATGGATATATGTGTAAGGGGCCATATCAAGGACCGAACTGCGTAATGCCGTAATAAGAGGGGATAGCTAGTCTTATCGAAGACTACGCTCATCACCTTCGCCTTGCAACAAGTAGAAGTGGGTAGGTTGAAGTCCTCCAAGTAACATCACATAGCAATAATCCTACCCGCGATCCCTCCTCGTATCCCCGAGAGAGAGAGCGACCACCGTTGTATCCGCACTTGGAAGGGTGTGTTTTATTAAGTATCCGGTTCTAGTTGTCATAAGGTCAAGGTACAACTCCAAGTCGTCCTGCTATCAAGATCACGGCTATTCGAATAGATTAACTTCACCTGCAGGGTGCACCAACTTACCCAACACGCTTGATCCCATTTGGTGGACACACTTTCCGGGTCATGCCCGCCGCTGAAGATCAACACGCCGCAGCCCCACCTAGGCACAACAGAGAGGCCAAGACGCCGGTTCTAAACCTAAGCGCCAGGGTCCGGGCCCATCGCCTGAAAGCACACACACGTTATGCGTGGGCGGCCGGAAGCGCACCTAGCCTAGCGTGCTCCAGTCCAATCCAAATACAAGGCCGCCCGCTGTCAGCGACGTCTGAAGTGCTTGGTGATACCACGACGCCGGGATACCCATAACTACTCCCACGTAGATGGTTAGTGCGTATAGGCTCGTAGCCAACTCAGATCAAATACCAAGATCTCGTTAAGCGTGTTAAGTATCCGCAAACGCCGAACAGGGCCAGGCCCACCTCTCTCCTAGGCGGTCTCAACCTGCCTTGTCGCTCCGCCACAAAGATCCATCCAGAGGGCCGTCGGGACAAAGGTCCTTTCAGCCCCCAATCCGTGAATCACTCGCGGGTGCTCCACAAGCCGATTCGACTTTAGTCACCACATTTATCATGTATAAGAGCAGTATATACCCGTGATCACCTCCCGAGTGATCACGGCCCGATAGTATGGCACAACAGACGGACAAGAATGTAGGGCCACAGATGAAAATACTAGCATCCTCTACTAAGCATGTAGGATTGACGGTAAAGGTAACAACAGGAGTAACAAGGACAAAGCTATGCATCGTGATAGGTATAACAGATAGCGAGAACATGCTACACTACTCTAATGCAAGCAAGATAGAGTAGAATAGGCGATATCTGGTGATCAAGGGGGGCTTGCACTGGTTGCTCTCGGGCAAGAGAGAGGGGTCACAACACCGTAGTCGAACTGGCAGCAGCAGCTCGGTCTCAGTAGTCTACGGAGAGAAGAGGGGGAAGAAACAATTAATACCATGTAAAAAGATGCATATCGATGCATGACAAGACAAGTAACGATGCTAGGCGTGCCCTAACGTGGTATGAGGTGGTACCGGTTAAGGGGGGAAACATCCGGGAAAGTATTCCCGGTGTTTCATGACTTCGGGCAGAGGAGCCGGAGGGGGAAAGTTGCGGGTTCGATAGGTTAGGGGTGTGTGGCGGACGAACGGACTGCGTATCCGGATTCGTCTCGCCGTTCGAAAGCAACTTTCATGTTGAAAATATTTTAATCCGAGTTACGAATTAAAAGATATGATTTTCTAAAGATTTTATTAATTTCTGGAATTTAGTTAATTATTTAATTAATTCGAAAATGGATTTATGACGTCAGCACGATGGCATGCTGACGTCGGCAGTCAACGTTGACCGTTGACCTGGTCAACCTGACGTGTGGGGTCTGTTAGTCAGTGACTGTTAACTAATTAACCTAGTTAGTTTAATTAACAAATTAATTAGGTTAATTAAACATGATTAATTAAGTTAATTAACTTAGTTAATTAATTAATTAATTAGCATTTTTATTTTTATTTATTAATTTTATTTATTAACGTTCTGGGTGGGACCTCGTGGTCGCGGGCACCGAGTGCCTGATCAAGATTGTCGACCACGGTCAACGTGGTCAATCGAGTCCAGGGGCCACGGCAATGACCAGGCGGGCCCGTCGGTGCTGTGTCACGCCGGGCGCCGAGCAACGCCGGCGAGGCCATCCGCGGGCGGCCAACGCCGGAGATGGCGGAATCGCGCACGGCGCGCCATTTGAGCCTGGTCGGTAGCGTTGAATGGTGCGGGTTGGCCGCATCCAACCGTGATGGTGGCGCGGGCCTTAACGGTCGGAATTCGCCGCGGCGAGTGGAGGCGGTGGTGGCGTTCGGGAGGTTGCGGATTTGGCTACGGGCCTCCAAAATCGACGCTGGGGTTGCGTTCGAACGGGAGTCGAGGTCGCGTCTTCTAGGACCGGTGGCGCCGAGTTCGTCAGCCGACGGCGGCGAGCACCGAGGCGGATGCCGGAGATCGGGCATGGGCGGCTACGGGCGAGAGAGGCACCGTGGAGGAGGTCCGCGAGGGAGGAGAGGGAGGGCCGGGTCGAGGGCGCGGACGGCGCGGCGCCGGGCGCGATCACGGCCGGGAGGGCGACGCGGTGGCGCCCTAGGGGAGAGGGGAGCGAAGGGGAAGCTCACGGGGCGAAGGTACGGGGGCACGCGGCGCTGTCGTGCAAGGAGAGGGCCGCAGTGCACGGCCGCCCGGGAGGGGACCGCGACGGCGCCGTGGGAAAAAGAGGAGAGGAGGCGAGGCTCACGCTGGTCGTAGGGACTAGGCGGTGGGCTCGGGACGGTCGGGATGACCGGCGAGGAGGAGGGCGAGGAGGCGGCGTCGGGCGGCGACGAGGTCCGCGCGGCGAAGCGGGCGTTGGGGTCGACGGGATCGGGGCCGATCCCATCCAGATCGGTGGAGGAGAAGGGATCGAGGGGAGCGGGGCGTCGGTGCCTAGGGTTTGGTCGCCAGGATAAGGGAGTGAGGGGCGGTTGGGCCGGCCGGCTGGGTTTTTGCCTAGTTGGCCCTGGGGCCATCTCTGGCCGTGGGCCCAACGGGAGGGGGGGTCCTTTTTTATTTTTAGTTAGATTTGTCTCTTCCTTTTGTTTATTTCACTTTCTGTTTTATTTCATTTTAATATATTTAGACATTTTCAAAAATGGTGTTTGTTGCACTATAATCACCTAGGCATTTAACTGCACACTCCGAACATTTTAGTTTAATATTTTGAAAACTTTTATTGTTTGATTAATTTTGAATTTGAATTTAAATCGGTTTCGAACTAACACGAGGTTAGCAACAGTAACCGAGGTGACGTGGCATCGTTAACGTGGGATTACTGTAGCCTAATTATCCAGGCGTCACAAGGGGCGAGAAGAGAATCTGAATTTGCTTTCAGTCATTGACCAACCCCACGGCTCCGTCGACCTCACCTTCGGAGTCTACTTCGTCGTCGTCGTCCCACCCACCGCCTCCGCATGGCCTCCTCTGACGCGACGACCACCAAGCGGAATTGACAGCCTCCAGCCATCCAAGACTAGAAGTGATTGTGCGTGCCCTGATTCGCACGGCTATATACCCCAGGATATTTCCGGGAGCACGTACCAAGCGAAGACTCGAAAGTCATCGTGCTAACTCTCCGAAGTTTCCCGGAAATTTGGCCACACCAGGCTGTGTGGCCGTCCGGCGTATGGGCATGGAGACGACGAGCAGACGGGGACAGTGTATATATTTGTCACGTATCGACCTACATAAACCAACTGATGAACAAGTTATTTGCACCTTGCTAAGCAGTACCAGTGAGTTCTTAGCCTTGCGCATGGGCATGGGGTTGCCGGCGACAAGGCGCTTGCTCGTGTTCCTCTCTTTGATCGCGCTTTGGAGCATCGCCGTCGACGGTGCGTCGCAAGCTGCCGGCGCGGTGGCGCGGGAGGCGATGGCGCCTGCGCCGGTGCGGTTCGGCGTGGGGAGCAGGAGCCTGACCTGCAATTCCGTGGAGGTCCTGGATGCGTTCTACCTGAAGCAACCAAGCTGCGCCAGCTGGGCGGACCTGCGAGCGAGGGATTCCCGCGGAGATGCCGTCGCCGCAGCACACGCTGGTAGTTAACGGTGAAGCAGCTTTTTATTACTCTACAACACCTCTTAGGCCTCTTTTGGTTTTGCAGGAACTCTATAGGAATGAATTTCTATTTCTACATAGGATAAGAATCAATTCTTCACATTTTAAAAGAAATATGATATTAGCCTATACTCAATGAAGAAATTCATATTCTATACATCAAACATCTCTTTTTCTATAAGATCTGAGATAGATGTCATCTCATTTCTTGTGATATTCCTGACTCATCTCCAGCCGGACCAGACTAATCTGGCCCCTCATTAATCCACACAATAATGTTCAGGCGTGTCTGCTTTGTCCACGCGCACGGTCGTTTTTCCCAATTGTCCGGTCACATGCATATAATTAGTAGGGTTGAAGGGGGTGGGAGAAAAAAAAAGATTTAAAGTGGTCTGAGTGAGCCACATCTGATGTGGCGGGCTGTCCAGACACCTCGATATTCTCCTCACATATGAGCTGGGTTTGAGGGTTTGCGTATGGTAGAAACTAGGGTTCTACCAGGTCTAGGCCGGAGGTTGTAGGGGAAGGAGCGAGCTGGTCGTGGGCGAACTCGCAGCCGCCGGCGGCTGGGCGCCGTCGTGCGCGAGGAAGCGGTGTCTGAGAGGGAGATGGCGCAGGGAAGGAGGCGGCTAGGATTAGGTCTCCCGGCTTCCTAAGGAAGCCGAGCAAATATGATTGCTTCTTTGCTTGATTAGATTGATAAATCTCCTCTCCTTATATAGAGAGGTTTACTTGAGTCTCAAGCCCCTAATAACGATAATTGGGCTAAGCCCCTAATAACGATAAGATAGACTGGGACACAACTAACTGGGCTAAGCCCCTAACATGCCGGTCATAACATTTCTCCCTGCCTGCACAAACAGCTCGTCCTCGAGCTGGAAGGCGGGAAAGCGCTTGCGGAACTCCTTGAGGTGATCAACCGTCACCAAACATCTTCGCGGCAGCTGGGTGGGTAGGTCGCCGAGCCCGGCTGCGACGACGTCCTCCTCAATGTAGTCCGCAGCCTCCGGGTAGAAGAGTCGCGGACAGACGTGGTCGGGCACGTAGGGCTCGTCGAAGTTGAAGCACAACCCTTGGCGGCGACGCTCGAGTTGCTCGGCCGGTGTGAGCCGGCGGAACGGGCGCGCCGCGGTCGCGGCGAGGGGTGCCACGGAAGCCTGAGCGGGACGACCCTGTGTTGGAACGTCCTTCCCAGCGGCCGGGTGCGGTGACGCCTGCTGGATGGCCACCGCGCGGCACTCGAACGCGCGGGCGTAGTACATGGCCGTATGGAGGTCCTAGGGTCCCCGCAGCTCCACGTCCACACGGATATGATCCGGCAGGCCGCCGACGAAGAGCTCAGCCTGCTGGCGAGCCGTCACGCCGGGCGCGTGGCACGCTAGGGCCTGAAAGCGGTCGGTAAAGTCCTGCACCCTAGAGGTGAAGGGAAGACGGCCCAACTCCGCCAGCCGGCTCCCACGTATCGGCAGCCCGAAGCGAAGGAGGCAGAGCTTGCGAAAATGCTCCCATGGAGGCATGCCGCCCTCGTCCTACTCGAGAGCGTAATACCAAGTATGTGCGGCGCCTCGGAGGTGATATGAAGCGAGCCAGGTGCGGTCCGACGCGAGTGTACGTTGCCCCCGAAAGAATTGGTCACACTAATTAAACCAGTTGAGGGGGTCCTCGGTGCCGTCGTAGGTGGCGAAGGCGAGCTTGGCGAAGCACGGCACCGTCTGGGTGACCGCCGTGGGGGTACAACGTCGTCTCGGTATGACCGCCGTGGGGGTACGGCTCAGCGGTGCGGAGCAGCGGCGCTAGGTCGGTGATCACAGGGGGGGCCCCGTGGAAATGCGTCGCGTCGAGGCCAACGTAGGGACCCGCCGAACTGGAGGACCCGCCGTACTACGTCCATTGTGACTGCATGTGCGGCGGTCCCGAGGCCATCGTGTAGACCGGCTGAGACGATGACTCGGTCAACCAGTCGGTAGCGGGGACGGCGAGGACGAGAACCGGACTTGGTGGAGAAGAACTCCCGCCGGCACGATCGATGCGGGGCCGGAGCTGACCGACGGTGGTTGCTGCAGCTGCAGCGGCTGCTGCGGTGTTGCTGGGCGTGGCGGCTGCCACTGTAGCCAGGGCTGGGTGGTGGTGGCGAGGGATGGCAGCCGCAGCGGCTGCTGCAGTGGCCCAGCGAGCATGGCGAAGGCCGCTTGGTGCGGCGGCTGCCACGGCAGCCACAGCGGCGCGGAGGCCGCGATGGGCGCTGGAGGCGCTGAAACCGGGCGCCGGACATCGCGGGCAGCGGCGGGCAACGTCCCAGCGAACACCGCGGAGGCCCCTGGATGCGGCGAGTACCACGGTAGGCACGGCGGCCCGATGGCGGCGGTCTGTGGCAGGGGCGGCGGCGGCCCGTAGGGGCTGGTCAGGTACAGGCAGATTTCCTGGATGGTTGTGACGATGTCATTGAGGACCCCGATGATCTCCTCCGGGGTGTAGGCGGCGGCTGGTGGTGCGGTGGAAGGCGCCGGCATCTGGACCGTGGCAGCGCTGGAGGATGCGACCAGCGGCGCGGTGGAGATTGGCAGCGGCGCGGTGGTGCCGGTTGGCAGCGGAAGCGGTGGGGTGGGCGGCGGCGAAGACATGATCGGAACTGAGCTACCTGATACCAAACTGGTAGAAACTAGGGTTCTATCGGATCTAGGCCAGAGGTTGTAGGGGAAGGAGGGAGCTGGTCGTGGGCGAACTCGCGGCCGCCGGCAGCTAGGCACCGTCGTGCGTGAGGAGGCGGCGGCTGAGAGGGAGATGGAGCAGGGAAGGAGGCGGCTAGGGTTAGGTCTCCCGGCTCCCTAAGGAAGCTGAGCAAATATTTGATTGCTTCTTTGCTTTATTAGATTGATACATCTCCTTTCCTTATATAGAGAGGTTTACTTGAATATCGTGCCCCTAATAACGATAATTGGACTAAGCCCCTAATAACGATAAGATAAAATGGGCCACAACTAGCTGGGTTAAGCTCCTAACATGCCGGTCATAACAGCGTACAAGCCAAACATATATGGATAAAGTGAAAGATCCAAATGGGCATGCTCTCTCTCTCTCTCTCTCTCTCTCTCTCTCTCTCTCTCTCTCTCTCTCTCTCTCTCTCTCTCTCTCTCTCTCTCTCTCTCTCTTGTCCGAGCATTGTCCAGGTTGTTCAGCCCGAGATACATGGGTTTGGTTAAGGGCATCTCCAACACGAATCATCAAATTGTTGGTCGTATATGTTCACGAACACATCTATACGTGTCTGCCGATAGCCGGTCAGCTCACCAAATTTAAGAGAACACCGATTTTTCATTGATTTTTGAATTACTTATTACATAGCAAATCCCTAATAACTAATAAAACGAATAAAGTCAATCTGATCCTTCCCGCTGGAGGTGAGACCAATGACCCTCACGTCGGACGCTCCATTATCGTCGTCGTTGTTGCGGAGCTGTCGGCATGTATTTTTATTGGCATCATCGTCGTGACGCTCCGGCGTCTCCTCCTCCGCCTCAGCCTCGGCCTTGGCAGCACTCGCGCTCGATGGTTTGTTGGGTCAGACACGAGCACCGACTGGTTGTTCGTGAGGCCTCCGCTCACGAGGAGCTCCTCCGCGACGGCTGCATGGTTGTGCTTCTCCTCAATTTGAGTCAGTGCCACGCGGTGCTCCTCCAAGAGGGCCAGGTTGTAATGTTTCCCATCGCGAGTAGTGCGGGCATCACCTCCTCCTCTGCGGCAGGCTCCTCCTCCTTTGTAACCTCCACCATGGCCATGGGGTAGCCCTCGTCCTCCTCCATCTCATCCTCCTCCTCCTACTACTACTACTACTACTCTGAGCTCGGCTTGGGAGAGCTCAGAGGTTGGACACCTCAATGCGAGAATGATGTCAGCGTCCATGACGCGATCCTTTGCCATGATTTTGGAATGACGCCCCAGGAACAACTGCTTGAACCACGAAGTCGAAGAGCTAGCCATTGCAACAACGGACGATAGATGCGGATGCGAGCTAGTGCTGGTCGCATGGCAGACGGCGGCTCAGGCGGGTGTGGGAGAAGGGGCTCGGATGTAGGGTTTTAGGTGTGATCGGTCGGCTTTAAATAGCCGGGACATGCGGAGTGGCGAAGACGTTAATGTGTGCATTCAGGGTAGGTTACTCGGTCATTGCGTCGGCGTGAATGCCATTAGGCGGACGGTCGATCACGTCCAGTATGAATGACCGGAGGGTTGTGCTGTTGGACGGTTGGAGAGGGATTTGGGGATGGATCCAAGTTGTTGGATTCCAACGTGGCAAACGACCGGACTCCCGCATAGCTCCCCCGATTTGGGGAGGGGATGCGGGATTTCAGACATGCGGCCCAATGTGATAATCCACGTTGAAAACCTGAAGGTGTCCTGGCATTTGCAGGCATTTTGATGATCTATGTCAGAGATGCCATTAGGCCTCTTCCAATGCAAAGGTGCTTAGATGAGGTGCTAAGAGCATTAAATACCTTAGCAACTTAACTCCCCAATGCATAGGTTCTTAACTTGTTGTTGCTAAGCTCACTTTATTTAATGAGTTAGCACCTAAAGTCTTTCATGCATTGGTCAAATTTTTTCATTTAAGTGGTTTGTCTAGGTTCACGCGTTTGGCATTGGTTCTTTCTGGGATCATCAAAGTGCTCATGTTATTTTTTTGCTTATATGGCATGCTTAGCACCTGTCAACGGTGGAGCACTGGGAAGGGTCTTAGGCTCAATTTAAGCATAGCATACTACACGTACTCTGAGGTGGTGCCGCTGCCTAACTGCACTCTATTCTAGGGTTTGGTGAATCTCAGCTGTTGCGGATCTAGCGCCATGTGGTCTACACCAACGTTGCTCGGTTGCGTTTCACCACCCTCGTGGATGCTCCACCCCGTTCCGCTTCCGCGCCACCCCGCAGTAAACTTCAATGAGTTGACGGGCTGGTTGGCTGCGACCTGCGCGGCATGGTGGCCGAGTTACCGAGGCTGCTCGGACCGCGTCTTCGAAGTGGGATCAGGGTGCGCATAAACCCAATACCCGAACCCGTATAGCCCGAGCCCAAAAAACCCAAAACACTAAATCGGGTAGCAGTTTTAGAAACCCGATTTTTATTTTAGCCGTAGAACCCTGAATTTTATTTGGGAAATTCGGGTTTCAGGTCACGTTACCCAAAATTATTAAAAGCCCATGAAGTCCTGCCTCCTTGCAGGCTGGCACCAGGCACTAGCGCCTCTTTCCTCTAGGATTTGGCCTCTGCCTCACTGGCTAGCACCAGTTCGCCACCAAGCCACATCCCGACCTAGCCACCACTAGCGCCTTACCTGGCCACCACTTTCGCCTCCCTGGGTGCCGGCCACCTCCCGATCTAGCCACCACCAGAGCCTCCGACGGGCCACCACTTTCGCCTCCTTGTACCCCGTCGCCACCATCTGTGGTGCGCGCGAGGTTCACCATCATCGCCTGCAACGAGACTGACACTCGGTCTCCCGACCGTCGCCGCCATCACATGAGACATGCGTGACACAAGGCCACATGCCACAACCGACGACTGCGACAGAAGCAAGGGGCAGGACTGCACCGGCCGCGACCCACCCTCCTATCCACATGTTGCTGCCATGTTTCTTGTTGTGCTAATTCGCGCCATTCGGGACAGAACCCGAACCAGAAATTTCAGCTACCCTAGTTTTCGTGTTTCACTTTTTTGGAAAAAAACGGTATTAGTTTTACCCGACCCATAGTTTTGGCTAAAACCGAATGCCCACCCAGTGGGGAATACTGTAATATAGAAAGGACTAGGATATACAGCGGACTTCAGATTTTTAGGCATGACAAAACAAACGTTTTTCATGGAAGTTTTTTGGCTGAGGATGCCAAGTTTAGTTGGCGAGTATAGGAAATCCGCCTCGGTTCATTTTTCGCCAGGAAATTGCCGTGCTTGCAAACTAAACTTGCTATCCTTGCGCCAATGTAAATTGTCATAAAAAAATGTTCGGTTTGCCATGTCTAATCTAACATCAGGTCTTTTTTCTTATAAAAAAAACACGTGTGCTTTATTCATTGAAAATAACAGTTACATTGTTAATGAGGATGGATACAATTTCACTCACGGGCTCCTCAAGCCAATCACCGGGCGGGGAAACTCTATCTAACCTAGCAAGTTCGTAAACAACTTTATTTGCTTTTCTATAACAATGTTTCAATCTACAGACAGTAAAACCACAAGCAATATGATAACAATCATCTGCTGACTGTCTTCTATTCCTCATAATGTCGATGACCTCCAGAATTTTGGCCTTTCCGTACAAAAACGGAGGTTAGTGTGTACAAATAGAAAAACTCAACGTGAATCATTGAGTGGAACTTGATGCACATTTTCGCAAACCCCCGTGACAACAACTATATACAGAACAGTGTCCCTTCATCATGTCTCACACTGAATCTTACTCCCTCTGTCCCAAAATATAAGAACGTTTTTAACACTAGTATAGTGTCAAAAACGTTCTTATATTCTGGACAGAGGGAGTAGCATTTATCCATGGTCCGACAGTCTGCGTTGGGTGGGTAGAGTCTCAGGCCGTCAACCGAGTGCACCACACACCTGTAGCATCTGTACCTCACTTAGAACAGTGCAACACTCTGGCCGATTTTGTTGGCTAATTCCCTAATAGGTTCCGGGTAATGCAATTTGCTTGGCTTATTTTGTGATTCATTTGAGCTTTGCAGCGGAGGACCTGATCAAGAATGCCCAAGTGCAAGCCAGCATCTGGGGCCTTCAGACACTGAACAATGCCGATCACATGCCACACCTGGCCGACCACGACAGCATTCCGGCTCTCTCCTTCTACGGCAGCGGTGCCTTCTGGCAAGAAGATCATGTAAACGATTCCGCGGGCCTTACACTTGGATCAAATGATACCATGATGTTTCTTTATCCAAGAACCGAGAAAATAAATGGCATGAAACTGGATACACGAAATTCAAGACAAAATCACGAACGTCAGATGATGCTGAATGATTTTGCGAATGTTATTTATCCTGTTTTCGAGAAACGAAACGTCACCGGGTACAGTATTGATGAAGATCCTCACTCAATCCATCGGAAACGACGAGCCTCTTCCACGACGTTGCTTAGTGGTGAGCACTATGATGAGCTTGTATGCAGCGTGTCTCCGAGGGTGAGGCTTACTCCTACACATTTGCATCTCATCATCACGAGTATTATTTTTAACATTTAATCTATTGTACCTAAATACTCCCTCGGTTTCTAAACATAAGACCTTTTAGATATTTCAATATAAACTACATACGGACGTATATAGGCACATTTTAGTGTAGATTCACTCATTTTGCTCCGTATGTAGTCTGTATTGGAATCTCTAAAAGGTCTTATATTTAGGAATGGGGAGAGTGTATTCTAACCTTTGCTAAATTTCTTGGGGATAAACAGATGAATTTGGAAGCGGGCGGTGTGCCATACGCACAGTCTGGTGCGTCTATGATTGTGCTCGACAAGGATGAACCATATACAATCAGCTGGACGTTTGTAAAGCCACTAAGTAGGAATCTTTGGTTTGCAACCATTATCTTTTTCTTCTATACTGGCATTGTTGTGTGGATGATTGAACTACCCAGAAATCCGGAGTACCAAGGATCAAGTTTGAGACAATGTAGCACTGCCCTCTACTTTGTTTTCTCTACTTTGACGTTTTCTCATGGTCAGCACTTCAACCTGTAACTCCTTACAATATTTGATGCATTTTCAGTATTTTCATTAGTTTCTTACCATAGTTGTAAGATAACATAATCTTTTGGTTGTTCCATGCACAGGTCAAATTATTAGAAGCCCCTTGTCAAAAATTGTCGTGGTAATATGGTGCTTTGTAGGTTAATTCTGGTACAGAGCTACACATCAAGCTTGTCATCCATATTAACCGCAAAGAGGCTCCGTCCTTGGGTGATTGATCTAGACCAGCTCCAACACAGTGGTGACTTTGTAGGATACCAAGATGATTCATTTGTACGGTTCTTCTTGATGAATTGCCATAATATCAGTGAAAGTAGATTAAAAATCTACACAACGAAGGAAGAATATGCTGCCGCTTTGAGGAAGGGGTCCAAGAATGGAGGTGTGTCGGCTATCGTCGGTGCGATCCCCTACTTAACTTCTTTCATCTCTGATAGTCGGTATGAAGACGATTTTACGATGCTTGGGTGCATATACACGACTCCTGGATTTGGTTTTGTAAGCTTCTCAACCTAATGATTTGGTATATTCATGATTTTTCGTTGCAGCGCCATGCTGCATTGTTGGGACTACTTGCTAACATTATCTTTTTTTCGTCTAGGTTTTCCGCTAGTGCCAAACCATTCAACTACCGAAGGGGTTAGCAACTCACAACTAAAAGTGAGATGTTTTGGCACCACTTCAGTGCTGATGGGTGATGACACAGTTTCTGACTTTGGTTCTGCACCTCTCACTTTACAAAACTTCTCGGGGCTCTTTGTCATCACTGGATCCATTTCAACTATCATGATCCTGGTAGCCATTGTGAGGTTGGTCTATGCCAAATGGACCAGGTCGAGAAACACGGACATGGAAAGCGCCAGGGATAATAGTGTCGAAGAGGATCCCCGTTCGATGCAGGACGGCTTGGGCGACAACCCTAGCCCTGGCCAACAACTCCTCCATGAAGCCGGAGATGATAATTTCCAGGGTGTGCGTGAGGGCGGCCAAAATGATGGGGTTGCTCAGCCTGACCCAGTGCAGCATAATGTCATGCACGGTGGCATGACCCCTGCAGCACACTTCCAGATTGAAACTAGCAATGTTTGAGTCGAGAAAGGCCCAAGATGAAGGGAAGCGTCGGATGCGAGGAATGCGAGAGAAGTACGCAAAACATTGGAAGTACTTCTCTCGTCGTTGAAGTGATGTTGCGCTCTAAACCTTGGACCAATTAGAATTAGCTTCCTTTTCTCCTTCCCACTCTTTTTAGAGAAAAGTTGATGTTCAACGAGTGATGTGTATATTGTCTATTCAGATTGATATTGCTACCTCGTGCATTTGAAGCAACCGACGTACTAGAATTCTCTGATTCCATTTGCAAAAAATAAATCATTTAGACATAGGCATAGTCTCCGCATGTAAGCTTCATTCTTACAGTGTAACTTTCATATGAATGTATTATGTTTATATATTTATTTATTTACTGTGATCTAATGGTTCTATGTGCATTTTACAAACCCAAATATTCAAACTTGGTGACTTAGGGGGTACCTTTTTGGCGGGGTAACTTAGGGGGTACCTTAATCCTTAGCAATGCAAGTTAGTGCAATAGTTTCCACGGGGTGCAACCCTTCAAAGGTGATCTAGGGTTTCTCCATCACCGCCATCCTCCTCCACTGGTATATCGCTGGCCTCCTCCTCCTCTGCTGGCTCTGCCTGTGGGAATTTGCGGTGAGCCTCGATATATCAATGGGGTTTCTGTCTCTTGAGGCATTAGGTAGGTCTATGTTTGGTGGTGGCGAGATGATGGTGTCGCCATTGATATGAGATAAGGTCTCCCCGCCTCGCCCTCGTTTTGGTGATGTTTCTCCTTATCTCGTGGAGGCATGTGAAAGATGGTGGGTCTTTACATTTGGTTGCCTTAGGTTTTTGGATGTCCCTAGGTCTTCCTTATATACGACAGATTCCCTGGTTACATTGAGTGGTGACTCCTATCCCTATCCTATCAAACCCGAGAGGTTCAACCCCTGAGTAGCCAGTCCTTTTAGTTTGCTCTTCTGCCGATTCTCGGCTCGTCCATCCCATAGATCCTTCCCTCTGGAGTCCATTTCTAGCTCCATCCTTCGTATCCTCGTCAACATTGATTGGTGCCTGCTTGTGTCGTGGTTGTAGTCAGGGACCCTGCTCGGCGGAGATCAAACTGGACATCACCTCGGTCCTCGGTTGCTGTCGCCGGCGTGCAACTTGAGTCCACCCCGCGCATGACCGAGAAGAGAGTATGGTGATCTCATAGAGATAGGACGATGGTGACTGCGAGCACCAGAATGAGAGAGGTAGAGGGCTCACTGGATCATGAAAGCACCGAAAAAAAACTTACACCAGTTTTGGTCCTTCTTTTACTTTCTATATAAACCGTTTGTTTCTCAAAGTGTATATCACTTTAACGAGTCAACAACTCTTTTTTTTGTGAGCATGTACAATCTGAGATGCCCACGTACACTCACTTCTATGAAAGCATGCACGCGCACATCGTAGTTGACGGGAATGTTTCCCCCCACTGAACGAGCATCGTTAAAAAGTCTAAAATAAATTCAGAAAAATGTGAGCATCATGACTTGGACCATAGTGGGTTGGTTTCACCGCAAAGAATCTAACCATCGGAGTTACGCTCAGTTCGCCGAATCAACGGTGCTAGGTATGCGCCATCCGAGCTTATCATAGGCCAGCGCATTTTGCTCGAGAGAAGGGATTAATTTTGTCAGCAGGGTAGGACTTGCTTGTGATGCACCGCTCAGTCGTGTGGAAAGGAGAGCGCATCGCTTCCCCGTCACTCACGCCCGCTGCGCTGCGATAATCAATCAACGGGGATCAACGGACTAATAACCAGGTCGCTCGCTAATGGAGTCCCCCCCGTAGCAGCCCACACACTCGCCCAATTCGAGGCCCACTCTCCCATCCCACGCGCCAGATCGAGCCCGACCCGCGCCAGAGCAGAGGTCCCCGAAGCACGCGCGCGGCGGGAGCGGGGGGGATCGGCTTGCCGGATGCGCGCGATGGGGCTGGAGGCCGGCGAGCCCAGCTCCTTCCTCAGGTGCGACCTCCCCCCTTCCTCATGTCACATCCCGTCCGTCGTCTTCCCGTGGCCTGGAATGAAATTTCGCCTCGCCGTCCTGGGGCGAAAGCTGTGCGCGGATTCGGGTGGTTTCTGTCACTTCTTGGGCGCGACACCCTGATTCCAGCAGTGGCAAATGGCTACTCTTGTGTAGGCTGGGCTGGGGGGTAGGATTTGGATTTGAGTGAGGCGGTCTAGCTTTCACCGGAGAAAATATGCCTGGTTTCATTGAGATGTTGGGGACTATCTGAAACACTGTATGTAATCTTTAGTACATTTTACAATCTATTTTTCACCTGAGAAATATGGCTGGTTCTACCGAAATGTTTGACACAGTCTGAAACACTGGATTGAACCTTTGGTCTTTACCGTCCAATTATTGTATATATATATATATATATATATATAGGTCGACCTATCTGGCTGCCTGATATTATAGTTTTCTAAAAGGAATTCATAGTATATGAATGCGTCTACATGACGAATCCAGTATTTTTCACCTGACAAATATGGCTGGTTCCACTGAAATGTTTGACACTACCTGAAACACTGGACGGAACCTTTGCTCTTTACTATCCAATTATTGTATAGGTCGACCTATCTGGCTGCCTGATATCATAGTTTTCTAAAAACAATTGATAGTATATGACGAATCCATGTACAAGTACACGACAATTGGCAATTGTGAAGCCATATATGTATGGGGCTACTAACACTACCAAAGAACAAGACAATTGGCAAAACAAGTTGCATTCCTGATTTACTTAATTAATCTACCAAGAGCAATTAAACACCGTTGGGCCTACTGTGGGGACCTGCATATGCGGAGAGGCCAGGTGGCTCTTCTCTTGAATTAACATACTAAATTTGGCACCTGCTGCTAGATTGTCTAGAAGAGAAAGATTGAGATTTTCTGTACTTCTACTGTCAATATGGGAAGAGAAATGCATTAGCCATAAGGGGCGCCTAACGATTTCCCTGTTTATATTCTCCTGCAGCTTATCTTCGGCCTTTTCATATGGAGTTGCATCCATGGCGATGGTTTTCGTCAACAAAGCGGTTATTATGCAGTATGTTCACTCCATGACCCTCCTTACTTTACAGGTACGACTAAACATTACCGACAAATGCCGATAAAAACGTTGCTTCTTGATATGTTTGTCTAAGCCTGGTTCGGTTGTTCACTTTCTCCTTTATTTCAACAGCAATTAGCTACCGCACTTTTCATACATTTCGGGCAAGTTCTGGGAATGTCTAAAAGGAAAGATCTCAGCATGGCAACAGCAAAGAAGCTTCTTCCAGTGTCAATTTTCTATAATGCAAATGTCGCATTTGCTCTGGCGAGCTTGAAAGGGGTTAACATCCCTATGTATATTGCAATTAAGAGGCTCACCCCCTTGCGGTGTTGGTGTCTGGATTCTTGCGGGAAAGGGAAACCATCAACACAGGTAAGAATGTTTTCCCTCATGCAGGGGTTTCCTTTTTTCCATCTACGCACATAACCAAACACAGGCCTGCAGAGCTTTCCCTCTGGAAGGGATGGCTTATTACTAGAAGCACTTCCTCATCTTTGCAAATTGTTTTAGGTGTCGCTTTCAGTTGTCTGCACCGCCTTAGGTGTCCTTGTTGCAGCACTTGGAGATTTTTCTTTTGACTTGTATGGATACAGTATGGCTCTAATATCGGTCTTCTTCCAGGTTAGCTTTTGTAATCTGGTTAACACCACACACACACACACACACACACACACACACACAAGAATTGGCTATAGTTCTAACTGACATAGTGTGTCTGCAGACGATGTATTTGATTCTGGTGGAGAAATCAGGCGCAGATGATGGTCTTTCCTCAATGGAGTTGATGTTTTATAACAGCATATTGTCAATTCCATTTCTGTTTTTCATCATTGTTGCAACAGGAGAATTTCCCCATTCTCTTTCAGTTCTGTCAGAAAAGGTTAGTAAGTAGTATGGGTATAGCCTTATAGGTTTATCAAACTTAATTAGCAGATATAAGATGACAATCTGTTTGTTCTTTGTCCAGACCCCCTTTAGCTCATGACTACATAATAGTTCATACTAGGATTCTAGAACAGATGGACGGGCACTTAAATACTAAGTAGTGATCTAGAACGTCTTATATTAGTTTACAGAGGTAGTAGTAAACATAATATGACTTAGATCCTGATCGTTTGTTTCTGCATCAGATGCTTTCTAGTTTGCTCTGTTCCAAGATACTTATCCGGTGTCTCTTGAAATGCAGACAGCTTCTGCATCGTTCAGTGTTATTCTTCTAATTTCACTGGTGATGGGTATTGTTCTCAATTACACCATGTTCTGGTGCACTATCGTAAACTCTGCCCTGACAACCACGATAGTAGGAGTTCTCAAGGGCGTCGGGTCCACGGTACGTCTATCAGCCTATGATGTGCTTTAGCTCTGACCTTGTAGACCTTAAGCATCTCATACCATATTTGTACAATTGACCTTTCAGACCCTGGGTTTCGTGGTGCTTGGAGGCGTCAAGGTGCACGCTCTCAACGTCACCGGGCTGGTGATCAACACGTTCGGCGGCGTGTGGTATTCTTACGCAAAGTACACGCAGAAGAAGAAACTGCCACGAAGGGTCGCACCCGACGAAGAGTCGCATCCGCACAAGTAGCAGCAGCGCCCGGGGTCAGCACTCGATATAACTTATGTAGTCACACCGCATTCTTAAAAGGAGACAATAAATCTATTTTTTTTCTGGACGCCATCCATCAGCGGCGCTATTTGGCGCAGAGGAAGGTACAAAGTTGTTCCTCTTTTTCTTTTCTCTTTTTTAACTTTTACAAATAGCACCGTGTGTTTATCAGCAGCATCATAGTCCATAGGGGAGTGAGCTCGGGGAATCAAGTAACTGCAATTTTGGGATGAATCATTACCACACTGTACTGTACTTTTTCCCTATCAGTTGTACTAGCAAGATTATCAGTGGGTTTTACCCCGAAAGGTTCACTCATTTGAAGAGAAACAGACCTGCACTTTTTTTCCCCTTTGTTGAGAAACATGCATGCAAACATGTGAGCTCTGTGGATGGCATGAACGATGTTGTCAAAATGCCAATCGTTCCGGGCTAAGATAGCAAAGCATAGCTTCACCTTTTGCTACACTGCTAAACCAACCCCAGCAGGTCATGGAAAAAGACATGACCATGCCAGTGAAAAAAACAGACGATAGAAACAATAGAACAAACCAATGCACACACACACTCCACTCACAATCTGATCGCACAGTCAATACAAGCAGCAGTGTGCCCCTTTGAGGTCACAAGAATAACTCAAACATAATTACATCTGGATGTACAATATGAGCATCCTAAAGCTAACCTACAGCAACTGTCCTACCGTTCCCAAACCCAACCCCAGAAGCCAACCAGTCTACTCTGCCCCAAATCTAGCTTGAGCATTTCCCTGAGATGAGCAGTCAGTCACCAGTGAGCTTGAGCCCCAAACTCAGCTTCATATTTACACATCATCGCAAAGGACGCCTCAGTCTGCGACCAGACCAGCGATCGCCATCGTGGCGAACAATAGTATGGCAACCCTTTCTCCTAGTCGTCGTGCTCCACCGAGAAGTCCGGCTCCGAGGGCTTCCGGAACTTGGGCAGCTCCCTGTGGCTATCAGACCCTTTCCTGGCCGCGGCCATGATCTTCACCGACAGACCGTGCTCAGCGAAGGAGCCACCGCCATCGCCATCCTCATACGACCTCATGGAGGAGAAGGACTCCCTCATCATGAGGTCCCTGGCCAGCCTCCGACGCTTGTGGCGGCGCCAGGTGGCCTGGATGAAGCAGGCCGCCCAGGTCCTCCAGTGGTGGGAGTAGTACCGGAACGTGTGCTGCAGCTTCCTGCTGTGGAGCCGCCTGAACTGGCTGGCCACGAACCGGAGATCCTCGGCCTGGAGCGCGAACGCCTCCACCTCGTGGCGCCTTCACCGTCCTGGTGGAAGATGGCAGGTTGACGGTCGGCCTGGGGACAAGGGCCCACCCGAGAAGTTCTTCGCCACAGAAATCGCCGGATTTGAGAATGATTGAGTTGAAGAAGCCCGTCCGGCCGCCATCCGTGGTGGAGCTCTCCAGCTTCCCGCGGATGATGAAGAGCATCTCGGTCACCGGGTCGCCCTCGCGGACCGTGTACGTGCCCTTGGTGCTCAGGGACGAGACGAGGCGCCCGCAGATGGCGTCCAGGAGTTGGTCGTCCATCTGTGAGAAGAATGGCACCTGAAACGTAGCGATATGAAAAGTAGTAGTGAGACTCAAGGATGGAGTGATTTGTAATGCCATGAACTCAATCGTCAGATGGATGTGAAGTTTACCAAGTCTGTGCAATTGTTCAAACAACAAAAAGTAGTAGGAAAGTTAATTTTACCCGGCGAACAAGATCCAAGCAAAGGTGACGGTTGATGTCACGGCGAAGATCTGCAGGCAGGGCCTTCAATATAGATGCTTCGTCCACACCTCGAGTTGCAAGCCACTTGTAATGAATAAATCTTCTCACCCTTTCCCGTAGTACAGGAGGAAGTTGGCGATGTTTCATCCACTCTTCGGTATCTCTTTGCTTTACTCTCCACTCCTCAACCCTTGCAGTGATGGATTGTAGGTAGGTCTGGCAGATAAAATATTGTAATAAGTCCACTCTTTCTTGCAAATAATTATGTTGAGAAGTGTGAAGTTGAAACAAACGGGCCTTTTTTGGTATTAATTACTAGAGCAGAGGTAATAGGAGGAATGTAACCCAAACTCTCTTTCTTTCCAAAGCAATGAAATGCAAGCTCTCTTGCGTTTTCTCGGGAAAAAAAAAGCCGGTAAATACCCAAACGGAAAGCTGTTTTCATCACCCCATAAAAATAAAATCTAAGTAATGCATGTATAAAATAGAATAGTGGAGCTGGTTTAATAAGGTAAAGGGCTAAATACTTATTTGTTGGCTCTAAGAACAAAAGCAAAAGGCAAACATGTTTAAATACACAATCTGTGTGGGACGTGCACACGAAATTAAGACCTCGTCCAGACAAATACTCAGCCTAGTGATACTTTGTTAATCTGACGAGCATACTTAAGTATTCAATGGGTGTTAACCAAGTATATCACCATTGACCAGGCACAAGGAGACTCTAACCTCATGCCTCTGTTCTTAAAGCTATGGACTACTGTCAAAGATTACACATTTGAGAAGTTGTAAAGTGCAATGAGCAACTCATTATTTGCAGACTTCAGCAAACATTGACGGATTGACCAATAATCTTAAATTCTTAATGTCTAGTTTCCAAGCTAAGCAAATAACTAAGGATATGAAAACGCCCCTAGAATTTTGAGCAAAATTGACAACGACGCCATCATATGAAGATAGAGATACGAAGCTAGACAAGTAGTGGGCCTCAGCATCAGAAAATGGTTGAGAAAAGCAAGTACTAGAAAAAGGGATAATGGCATGCAAGTAATATAATCAAGAGTCACCCATGAATAAGTGTAGATTATAATGTAGAAGTACCTGAACATTCCCAATCAAATGGGCAAACAAAACTAGACCAAGTACCGCCAAGAATATGGCATACAATGTCTCACCAATATAGGTACTTACACTCAAAGTCTGGCCATAGCAACTGTTTCAACAAATAATATACCACGTTAGCAACTAATAGAATCTTTATACCAGCTAAGATTTATCAACTCAGGAATGTAGCACTACAGAGTAAGGTCTCTGGAACTTGCTTTATCAGAGAGTGTAGGGAATAATGTCCAAAATTTTGCATCTATGAGAAGATGTGTTGTTCAGCTAGTGTCATACCTTAGATTTTGTAAGCCCCACCAAAGGCAATACAAGTACTTCTTCAGGAATCTATGGCCTGGAGCTTTGTTTGATAACACAGTCTTGAACATACCAAAGTCGAAACTTATGCTTTTGTTACTAGCATTACAGTTTTTAAAGATAGCAGTACTCTTTGCCCAATTTGGATCTGGCTCTGTGTTACAAGACAGGTATTTATTACGGCAGCCAGCTTCATCATTGCAGTATTTTTGCCAGCATGCAGTCTGGCGATCAACAGACAGCAGGTACCATAATGCTCCTAAAACCTGAAAAAAAGAAATGCATGTCAAGCAGTCTCCTGTCACATGCTAGTAAAATGAAAAATATGCAACCACAACTTGTAAGGAAATATACTAGAGAAAGACTAGATACAAAAAATCATATAGCTAAATAGGTAACGTACATGACTAGCAGTCATATATAATAGCAGATTGGACACAGCTCCCTGCCAGGCAGTCTTCGAAAAAGCTCCAGTAACTTTGAGAATTTTGCTATTCAAGGAAGATATTAGATATAATCTCAGAATGTACTGAAAAAGAGCAGCCAGGAACAGTATGTCATTATTATGCCCAGACCAAGTATACTTAATAGCTGGTATCACGGACCAAGTAATGATCTGCAACAAAAGAAAGGAAAAACTGTCAGATAACAGAAAGGTATACTATTGCAGTTTCCTTAACCTCAAGGAAATCGCGATTATAGAGATAAGGTGTTAGGAAGTTGAGATCCACTACGTTCATGTTCGATAAAGGAATAATTTTGCCATCAAAGCAAGCATCTCAGAGCCACATAAAACTGAAAAGTAGTGACCAATATTAGGACGAATTATGTTTTGGTATCCAGTTCAACAGATAGCAAAAGCACATAATACGCAGCATATCATTAATTTACTGCAGCGTTCAGTTCAGAATTTTCTGCCCTTGTAATAAGAAAACGGAGTATGCCTTTTTCTATCGTTACAAAAAAGTTCATTGTTTGCACCTATATTAGTACCTGACAGCTACTTGCATGAAGAATTTAATTAAACAATATTTCACTTTTGGTGATCATGAACTATGGGAGCTAATATTTTGTTTATATTCTATTTCAGATATAATACTTTAGAGAATCCTTAACGGACCAACCAGGCCACCTGTCCTTTCTTTGTTATGGCGTGGCCTGTGAAGACATTGAAATATACACGGTGCTTATACCATATAAAATAGATTATTTCATCTGGAAGACTATCCTAGGTAAGTGCTAAATGATTCAGTCACTAAAATAAAGTGCTAAATGAATCAGTGTGCAAACAAATGTTTCCCAACCCGTAATGACAAGTAATAGACCAGAAAGGTAAAATACCTGTGGTACAGGAATTGAAGCCACTAAATCAACTACAAAATCAGATCTCAGATACGTCTTCGCGATTTCATTAGGATCTGTAACCAGCTCTCCTCTGCCGAAAACCCCCGACTTGGAGCTCGGATTAATATACGCAGTCATGAACTTTATCACAATCTGGATGACATAAAAGAGATCCGCAACCGATCGGAAGACGGTAATGGTGATAGCCAGGTGTCTATCTTTCCCAACGCATGAAGTAGTTGTGCCATATACGATTTTAGGCACGTAGAAGTAGAGAGGGTCCATGAACAGAGCGACGAAGCACGAGACGCGGAAGACGTAGTTCCATAACAAGATGAAATCGCTCGTGGGGTCGATGATCCTCTTGTGGGGAAGGTCTTGCCCTGCTAAGAAAATCCTGTTCTTCCCCCAGTTCCCCACGCCGAGCTTGCGAGCAGCTGGACCAGCCTGTTTCTGGTGAATGGGCATCGTTGCCTTTGCCCTCTCGTCGCGGAATCTGGCAATGAGAACAGAATTAACACTCCATTTGAAATTGACGCCGCTGCAATAGACTTTGCGAAAAAGGACAGGAGTGATGTTGAACAATTGTAAAGCCAGACATGGTCGTTTCAGCTCATCAGCAGCCAGCACAACCAGCAGGAACTGTGTGCTCTTGTAAGGCTATTCCAGATTATCATTTTCCTACTTCATCCTCATTTATGAATCTAATCTTACACTGCTCATGGAAGTTGAAGTAGCCCATCTCTATCACAGATGCACAGCTATCAAACAACTTTTGGAGGACTCGCTACCAGATTACTGTTATGCTAAGGAACCAAAGTGAAGCATTATTAAGCCACACAGGAAGTATGTATGAACCGGTCAGTCTAAGAAGACACACAGCAACAGCCATCTTCTAACAGCAACCACCAACCCATCAGCTCAATCCGAATATTCCTCTTCTGTTCCTCCTCGAACCCCCGTCGGAACAGGAAGAAAAATCGGCGCCCATCTCATCCACGCCCCCAACTAACCTCCCCAAGCAAAGCTAGCTAGAGACGGCAGCCAATCTCCATGCTCCCGAGCAAAGAGGCCAGCAAGCAAGCAAGCAAGCAAGAGCAAAGCGGGAGTAGCAGGCCGTTGCTCACCTGACGGTCCGCTGGCGCCTGAACCCCGTGTCGTCGTCGACCCGCCTGGACCCGAACATGGCGTACTCCATCCGGCCGCAAGGACCATGAACTCCTCCACCACGGCCTCACCGCCACCCGCCAGACCGGAAACTAGAAGGCAGAGGCCGCCGCCTAGCTAAGCAGTAAGCAGGCTTCCCCGCTCGTCCGGCGGCGAGAGCGGCCGGGTCGGGATCGTGGCTGGCGCGCGGGGCCAAGCGGAGCTGGAGGGAAGAGGGGGGAGCGGACTCGGAATGAAACTACCTGGATGGAGGGAGGGAGACGGGATGAGTGTTTTTTGCTCGGGGTTGGTTGATAATGATCGCTGTCAAATCGATTTCCACGGGGTTTTTTTCTTTGGGTGGGTCAGAAAAAACATTCGGTTTCGTGCTGACTTTGGACGGGGATCCAAAGCGGTAGTTATATCTTTTCATTTCCTTTGCTTCTGGTGTGCTTGTTTTGTTAGCACAAGGACGAAGTGTCAAATGGATGGAGCAGCAGCAGCAGCAGCAGCATGTGGGTAGGTGGCGGGGGGGTCAAACTAGCCGATCATGCGCCCGTCCCTGTGTTCAAGAAAAAGACTCGCTCGTCTGGCCGACCGGGCCTTTTTGCGGCTTGCCAGGCCGTCTCTTCTCAAATCAGAGAGGTCCTCAAATGTTCGTGAGCACGTTGGATTACAGACATCCGATTGAAGGCTTGAAAGTTTTCAGACCAGCCGTTCTTGACATATAGAGAAGATTTGGTGAGCCGTGTTTTTTTTTATTTTTTTTGATGCCCGGATTGACTGATAGATGCCACGTCCGGTATTTCATTTCATTCACTTTTTTTTTTATGTTTCTGAACTGGATTTCACTCAGCCGACGGTAAGCTAAAAGCTTCGCCACATGTTCCCTTGTGTGCACCCCGCTTCAAATACTGCCGGTCACGGGCAGTACGAAGGGAAAAAGAACTGCATTGCTGTTTCCAGTCTCCCTACTGGAGATGGTAACGACGAGTCGGAGAGGCTGGCCACACGTGATACCCATAATAATGCGTGTGGGCGAGGGAATGCGGTCCTAGGTTGGCACTTGGCACTAGTTGACAGCAGTCGACAGTGGAGAGAGAGAGAGGATGGCGGTCACGTGATTAAGCTCTTTACGATGGTTGTGAGATGGCAACAGCACCATGGGTCCATGTCCATGGCCATCCACCATTCAAAAAGATAAATGAGTGGGAGAGAAGGAGGGATGGTGAACGAGACATGGAATCTCCACCTGAACCTCTCGTTAGAACGTCTACAACTGTACTTGGCAAATCTGATCTCTTAAACGTAGGCAGATGCGTCTGAATAGTATTGGACGACCCCTCATGTGTCCGGTCGGACAGCCACATTTCTGGTTTTAAAACCCTCAAATTCATGTAAATCCATGCACGTTGATCATACGAATAAATGTCTCACGTAAATAACATTTGTGTGTAGCAAAGATAGATAGTTCAATCGTAAAATTTATTTGTGGCGCATAATTCAAACATTAAGCTTATTGGTTTTCATTGTGGGTCCATGTCTGCTCCGCAAGATCATTGAATGGTTGCACGTGATCTTGAAGATTCTGATGCATATGCAGAAAATTCATAATCTGATTTGCATCTTGTTCTGAGATGATGGACTTGTTCTCTAGCCTTCTCAAAATCATGAGTTTGGCCTGCCCCTTCACCCTCGTCCTCGACAATCATGTTATGTAAAATGACACAACATGTCATCAACTGCCAAAAATTATTTGATTCCCACATTATTGCAGCTCCATAAACAATACCCCGGCGAGTTTGGAGCACTCGAAATGCCCTCTCCACATCCTAATCCTTCATAGCTACTTCTTAAATTGTTGCAAACTGGTTTTGTTTATTGCCATAGGGATCGGATATGGTCTTCACAAACTACGCCCACTGAGAAAGATACCCTTGGCAAGGTAGTGCCCCATGTTGTAGTCATGGGCGCTTCGCTATTACAAAGTCTCATGAACATTGGTCATCAGGCATGTGCTCTCGCCCATGCATCCGGACCATCTCACCAACGACATCAGTAGCGGTACCTAATGCAAGCATCCCCAAAGCAGTCGTGCATTTCAGCTTAGGAGAGAACGGGAGTTGTCCACAATAATCCCTATTGAGCCTGAAGTATGGATTATGTGCCTCCACTCCCTCCACCACGCACAAGAACAAATCTGCTCATACGGAAGCGTCAACGAAAAAAGGTGTATCAGGGAATGTTGGTGCGGGCTTAAAGTAGTCCTTTTGGAGTAGCTGCCCTACAGGGCCCTATCTCAGTTGAAGACTCTTCTCCCTTTGATCGAACCCTTGAAATTCAGAATGTGCTCCACCTCCCGTCAATTCTCTCTTGGATGCTCATGATCATCATCATCTCAGCATCTTCATCTGACTCTAACAAATCGAAGAGCTCCCTTTGCATTAATTTTTCAAGCTCCTTGTTTCCATACTCCGCATCCGACGAACCCTCCAAATTCATTGTTTTTCCTACAGAAGAACTAAAAAGCCTACTCGGACAATTTGCCGAATATATAGAGTTCAAGCTGCAATCATAAAATAGCCGGAGGTACCGCGGCCACTTCCAGGGTGGCGAGTCTGGCAGGGAGGAGTACCGTTGCAGTGGTGACGACACTGAGGGTTCAGGAGAGCGGAGCTACGGAAGGGCCGACATGGAGAAGGGAGAGTGAGGAGAGAAAAAGGGTCCGAAAGGTAGGGGAGATTTGATTATGGTGGGTCTTGTTTGTCGGATCCGACGTGACGAACGCGTCCGGACCCCTTCATATCCCTCTCAACTATGGTCTAGATATGGAGGATGGGCGTCGGTCAGTCTGAACATATAGGCAATTTGAGAAGTCTGGCTAGGTCACATATATGCAATTTGAGAAGTCTGGCTAGGTCACGTGTTTGTAACCGATCATATAAGGTGCTAGTCTTGTCCATGGGCAACCCGGCCCGAACGACCCGCCCGGCCCGACGCTGCTCCCAGGCCGAGACCAGGCCTAAATTTTGAGCCCGAAGGCCGGGCCGGGCCCACCGTGTTCATGATTTACCGAAGGGGCTCAGCCCGAGGTTCAGCAGGCTTTTACGCGTGCAGGCCAGGCTTGGGCCTGATTTTTTAGGCCCGACGACTAGGCCAGGCCGGGCCTAGGCTTTTTGCGTCGGGCTTGGCTAGGCCCGGCCCGAGGGATGGCCAGGTATATGAAGGTGCGTTTGGAGCAAGGTTGTTAAAATCACGATTCTGTTATACGATTCTACGACTTTACAATCCAGACTAACCCTTCTGATTCTATGATTTTAGTACATATAATCTACATTTCTACGATTTTGATAGTGAAGATTATACGATTTGCGATCCTATTGTCGAAGCTCGGATCCGGTTTAAAATCATGATTCTGACAACCTTGATTTGGAGAGCAGGCAGTAGATGCTTTCGTCCCGTGGAAAAGTCGACGGGCGGATAAAGTAGAAGGAGCAGCGGGCGTCGCGTCGCGCTCGTGTAGCTCTCAAGTCGGAAACTCGTGATGTGCGGATCAGCCAATCATCCACTCTAGTCTCACTGTTCATTTTTGTAAGTCATTTCATTGAGCTGTTTTGTACATTGTCTGAAATGTTTTCAAGGTCCTATAAAAATGAACAGAGGGAGTAGCTGTTTTCTGGCTGGTTGAATTCGCCATCCATACTGTCTTAATTTAGTGCCGGTGCCAACCGCCGCATGCGTCTGCTCCCCAAACCCAACTGCCCAATTCAATCCTAGCGATCTTCCCTGTTACGTGTATTATAGTACGATGATCAGCTAAACGCCAGCGGTTTTTTGTTGTGTGGCCTGAAAGCCGCGGGCCCGCGGCTAATGGAACCTGGACAACGCCACTCGTTTCCGGCGGCGTGGCCGCTCCGACAGCTCAGGCTGAGGGAGGCGGCCAAAGGTAACGAGACGATGGTCGCCAAGAAGCGTCCGCATCATCATGTCGATACCAGCTTTGGGAAAAAGCGCACTCAAGGGTCTGAGGTTTCTCGCATAACATAACAAGCGGCGGCCATAAATCAGACATAATTATCTTCCAACACCAACTAAACAAATCCACAAGCATGTTGCGCCGAGGGTACTCCAGATTACTCGCCTTTTACCTCGCAAAAAAAATATAGAAAGCAGGCCAGCAACGTATACCGAACGATGCAACCAAGGGTACATTTCACATGCAGCAAAACTTTCAGCTGAGATAATAGCAATGAATTGAAATCATATTAACACTGACAAAGGTGGGAGGTCAACTGATAACACTTACAAGTGTAAGAACAAACTAGGTTCTGAAACTTCAAGTTCGTAAGTGCAAAATCAATTACTAGCATGCGACATATTTGGCTCGGATGCTACTGAAGAAATCAATCAGCCACAGAAAACGGTTAAGGGGCTCTTTGTTCATCTTCTAGCAACGAACTGTCGACGCAGATGAAGTCTCTCCGAATGAGAATTCTACAGTTCAAGCCAACCTACGCCACTCATTTTTCATCTTTTGCACCCAAAAAAAAAACCACATCCTTAGGTCACTACCTACTTACAGCAAAGCATACCGACCGATATAACCAAGGGAACACTCACACAAATTGAAAACAGAAGGCAGATCAATGTCAAATAATATGTCTGACACTTCAATGTCAGAACAATCTAGGATCTGAGAATTCAGGTTCACAAGTGCAGGCTAAACCAAATTATTCGAATAAACCTATTGACGAATATGTTGCATCCAACAGCAACGGAATGTGACTTGAAGATACAAGCTACCGAGGAGCTCAATCGTACGCGCAGTGAAGAAAGCAGAATGTGGAGAAGATCAGCAGGCAGCATGTCGAGGATAAGTTGAGAACTAAGAGCATGAAGAACGACGCCAACTGCCGAACTCAGCACCACAGTCTAGACAGGCTTACACCTCCTGCAATACTTACCCAGGTACAATTGCCCCTCAGATGACCTCATCACCTGGCATGGGGCTCTGAGGCAAGGGTAAAGGCCGTTCAACTAAATACCTTGCCGTCAGTCCCAGAGAAGCAAGCAGATGCAGCTTCTGGAGACTCATCCTACAAAGAAAGCTGCGCTTCTAATACTTCCAGAAGCTGCATTTATCAGCACAATCAAACCTTACCAATTTGCAAAAGAAGAAAGGTCGTTACTGCTTTTTGACGAGCAGCATCTTCAACGAAGAACACGCGGCGCAGAGGGGTCGTCTGCAGGAACTAATACGCAGTTTGCATGGAGCAGGCGAGGGCGAGGGATGAACGAAGAGCGAAGAGCAAAACCATGAAGACATAACTCAAAGCCGTAGCCGGCCGACGCTTTTAAGCAGTGCAGGACGATGCCTTTTTAACACACAAAAGAAAAGACAGCTGGTCTTAGTTAATGATACACCCATCCATAAGTTTATCTAGAGATAAAGTCAAACACAACCATAATAGGGCGGAAAAAGTTATGGGGAACTTAACCAAACTCAAGCAGTCGATGGCGGATGATTCAAATGGGGGACAGGACACTGTTCATAGCTGACGGGTATAGAGCAATATTTGCAACAGAACACTCTCCAGACATAACATACAGCTCTAGCTCCTGCTGCGGCGATACCTGGAACCACAAGAGTAACAATGCATTACATACAGTAGAAATCATTCAAGGTAAATCAGTACCTGCCAAAAAAATTACTGAGATATGCATTACCCATTGCCATAGGCAGGAGATTCGTCGCGTCCACGGACTGGTGACCTGCTCACACTGCGCCCACGAGCCGGTGACACACTACGACGCCTTGGAGAGCGGCTGTAGCTTCTGTTTACAGAGTATATCAGATCTATTGTTCTTCATGTAATAATATAATATAGCTACAGATTTAGCATAAGAAGCAAATGTGACAAACAATAACAACAGATTTGGTATATGGGGCATTCTTTTTATGCGCTAAAACCTTCCGACTTTGACTACTCAAAATGCAATTAGCGAAAGTAGAGGTAGATAAATGTCAATGTCAAACAGAAGAAAATTGAGGAGTTTAATGTAGCCACAAGCTCAAGTAGTTCTGCACCAAAAATAGCAATCCCAAATTGATCATACCTTTTCCCATGTAAGTAAATCTAGCAGTTGCACAATTGGCATCATTGAGCATACTTCACAAAGTACAAGAAAATAAACAAGAGAGCAAAGATGACCCAATTGCTATTCTTCCATGCAATTACAACACCTTTTCCACATCTACTACTCAACCATGAAGCAAGAAACGATACAGGAGGATTAACATCTAACAGGTAGAAATCAGAAGATAATGTCTCGAACTGCATGTAGCCATGTACCATAGCCACCCCCACAGCATATTTACACAACTATACCTAATGTCGTAAAATAATTTTGAAACAAATCAGGGAACACTATGAGAAGTAGATTGCTCATCATGTCATCAAAGGGTTCAAATTGCAGAACAACACTATTGCTGCTAGTCACTAATCATTTGCATGATCATGTGTGATAGTAATGAATCTACATATCAGCAAAGTATAACAGGAACTTTTTTGAAGATATATATTCATAACATTAATCACTATTGTCCAAAAAATACATTAACAACTATCTGATTACCTTCTACTATAGCTTGGACTCCTGCGGTATCTAGGGCTCCGACTGCGGCTACGGCTTCGACTCCTGCTGCGACGCCTTCCACTGCCTAGGCCCCCAGAACCAATCCTCAGACGGCATTCACGGGCAAAGTGACCAGACTCACCACATTCATAACACTTCATCTCGGATCCACCAGATCGATCACGACCACCACGACCACTGCTGGCATTACGAGACAGTTCAACTCTCCAACCATTCTTGCCTGCAGATGCAAAAAGACAGGGTCATGAATATGCAAATGTGCCATTACAGCATAACAGAACCAAAAGGAGACATCAAATCCTAAGAAGTAAAAATAATATCATTGCAAAACCTCGAACAAGCTCAGTGAACAAAATTAAATGTCATAAATACCCATGTGATATCATGTGATATGATGGGACATTCTCTGTTAACTGAATAAAACAGCCTATGATCTAACATTAACAAACGATGTTACAATATACCACAGAATAAGGAAGATTTCCATGTACATATTTAATTGCGTCTGATGGAGCACGTTCACACAAAAGCACTGGTCACATACCATCTAAATCTTTAATTGCATCCTGAGCATCCCTCCTGTCATCAAAATCAACAAATGCAAAACCAGGTGGCTTCCTTGCAACCCATACACTGCTACCACAAAATAAAATTAGGCAAACTTTATCAGCATCCAGCAAACTGTATCAGCACAGGCAGAAAGTAACAAATTTATTAATGCAAAGGGTACATAACCATGCTTAGGTGATGTGTTTATCAAAAGCATGTCAAGAAAAAAAAGCAATTCTAGAGGTACTTCAGGGCTTTGTCCCAGTGGACCGCAACAGAAAATTCAGATTCGGTAAATTGGCCCCATATTTTGCTGTATAGTATAGATATTAAAATATTTTGGACATGTATCCAACTCCAGTATATGCAGCTGATGACAAGATTACACAAGGTAGAGTTCACCGAGGGACGTGCATAGATTTATATATATTATGATAAACAAAAATGCATCCATAGATGGATATCAGAATTATATACAAGAATTGTAGCATGACAACAAAAATCTCCATCAAAAAATTAATACTAGCGGATAGCCAATTCACGGATATGCATAAGCAGCTAGAATTCCAGAACCTGTATAATCCATCATTTGCTACCTGAAAACTCGATTGCAATAAAAAAAATATGCCAGTGCGCAAACTGATCTATCGCCAAAGCATGATATCCTTCCCGGAAAACTGTTGGCCATTCCGCCATAGGTTATGGCTCATCCTCCGCCCATGATTCTCATCGCGTAAACATGCAATTCGAGCGGAGGCAGGAACGATCGCGAAGACTCCAGAACAGACGCGGACGACTAACCTCCGGAGAACCCCGAACACGCGGAACTCGTCCTCGAGCTCCCGGGCCGTCACAGCAGGGTCCAAGCTCCCGACGTACACGCGCGCCATCGCAGCGGACCCCCCTACCTGCCGACAGCAACGAGAGCCATTAGATTTCAACGAAGCAGGCGAAAAATCCAACAGATCGTCGCAGCAATCGAGCCGAAGGCGGCAGATCTGGAGCTCGCGGCCGAGCCCGGGTTTGGGGATCGACGCCGCGGGGGCGGGCGAGCGGGAGAGATTAGATCTAGGGTTTGAGGGAGCTCGAGAGAGGGCGGGGGAGGGGGGCGGTCGCTCACCTTGTTCGGGTTTGTCTGCAGGGACGCGGCGCCGGCGGACGGCGGCCGAGGCGGCGAGTTGGTGAGGAGGAGGAGGAAGCCGGCGGCGACGCGGCGAGTGGACGGGGAAGAAGCACGGCGATGATCGGGAGGGGAGGTGGGGGTGCGCGAGACGAAAGGGATATATCGCTATTCGGGTTTGGGCGCTGCTGGGCTCGCCTGCGCCGGATTCCTTCTGGAAACCACGGGCGCTTTCGTGCCACTGGGCTTGCCCTGGATTGGGCTATGAGCGGGACGAACAGAGAGGCTCCGCCAGAAAAGCCTCACCCGAATGGACCGGCCAATTCTACGGCCCGTTGACCCTGTTAAAAATGCTCATCTATTTCAAAATAAAAAATCTATTTTAAAAAGAAATTCTCAAAAAATCTAGTTCAAAATAAAAAAATTGTGTCTGTTATAAAATGACATGTTTCAAAGAAGATGCCCATGCATGGAAAGAGATGGTTGTGGCTTCCGAAAAGGTATTCGTATATCTAAAAAAATTCATTATTAATCAAACAAATGAAAGAAAATGGAAAATATGAGAAGTGGTGAAATAAAACAAGGAATTGAAAAAAGTGAGGATATAAAGGAAAATAGCATAAATAAAGTATACAAAATGAAAAAGACATAAAACCTCGCATGTTTACTTGGTCGGGTCCATGCCGCTAGAGGGGTATGTAGTGCCTTTATATTCCCTGGAGTAGGATTTACGGGGCTATGAACACGTGTGTTCTTATTGACGGAAAGTTACCATGGCAACTTCTATTGATATCAAGTAACACTTACACCGCTCACAAGGTTACTTGTAAGAAACTAGGGGGTCATAAAGGAGCAAATATGTTTACAATAGGGTTGAATAGGCAACTATACATTTTTACCTTTCTTGGTTGATTTTGGTGATCATGGGATTGTGGTTCTCTAAAACACGCTAAGTGGATCACCTTTTATGACAAGATAAATAAGGTATCTAGCATGGGAACATGATAACTACAAAGTCAGAGACAAACGTATGTCCTCAAGTTCGCGCTCTTGAAAGGGGTGCTAATATCTTTTGGAGAGGCGGGAGCCTAACAAAGCACTTCATGACACAAAAGGATCGTCTTCTTTTTGTTGAGCTCAGCCAAAAAATGCTCGAGCTCAGTCACTAAGTGGTGGACTTTAAGGAAGCCTTTGAATCTTCACAAACTAACCCGGATAACGATGCCCAAATCTGGAAGCTGCCGGGCAACACCATTTAGCCTGTTAAATCCCCAAGAGTAACATGCAATGTGATGACCTCAAAGGGGATTCAAAATTAGCTTCATTAAATCATTGATTAGGGTTCTCTTTCTTTTCTTTCAAGGGTACAAATGGATTTAGGGCATGGTTGGAGGAGTTTCTCAAGCTTTTGTGGGTCAATAATAGTTGGGTATGTGTGTTTCACCGCCTCAACCCGTACCCCTTTGTGAAGGAAGGGGTGGCTTATATGTGGCCCACTCAAAAATTTGCATGCTATATTTCATGACATGCTTCGGAGCCTCCAAGATGTTGCCACACAAACCTCTAGGCAAGTCCATAGTATACTGGACCCATCAGAGTCCCACCCCGAACTGCCATTTGGAGACCCAGACCTCTCAGAGTTCTAGACCTCCAAGCGAGACCACTAGCTCTTGGACTCATGTGAAGCTCCATCCTGGGCCTCTGCTTGTGTCCTTTGGGTCACGTAAAGAAACTTAACATACTTGGGATTCTCATCTATTTTTTCCTAAAGGGTTTTTATCTTGATCAGGGGCGTCTCCCACATTTTAGTTTACCATGAACACCCCCCCTCCTTCAATAGTCCGACTTTCTTAAGACAACATCAGATAAAAATATGATGATCCAAACTAGCCGGCTTCTTTTCTCCCCTTTTCTTGGGGGATCCCCAACTACACACTCATCTCATTCATGCGACCAATACATGCACATACGCTTGGTAAATGTCACTAGTCCCTAATCATTTGTCAATTAGACCAAAAAGGACATAAGGCTAAGACGTGCTTCTAGATTCATTTATCCAACTACAAAAGATTTGTTATGAAAAAAGATCCTAGATGGCTCATGAGACACTTAACTCGCTGTTCTTAGAAAACCACAAACATGACTTTCCCAGTTATTCCCTCTAAACTGACCCAAACACTTACCTAAAATGAAATGACATTTTTCAGCTTTTTTGTTTGCCGAGATGTTGGCAATGTCAGAAGTTCCCAACTTTTTATAGAAGTACTTGCAACAGATTTGTTACCTATAGTGGTCAACTTCCATAAGTACTCACTGCCCATGGAGTCCACTTCTTTACTTCTACTAGGTGGTAATTGTGCATGCATAAGGCACATTCCATTAACATGACAGCAATATATTTACATTTCATTAACATAACAAAAAATATTAAAAATTTACAAGGTGTGTTTTGTCGGTGTTCTACCTGGTAGCCCAACAAAGGCATTTTTTGCTAATATAGTTTACATTGATGGAATAATATCTTTTTGCAATGTACCAATGCTATGTATCTCTTCCTCGCGTAACCGTTGTTCCAGAAACTGCGGTCCACGATTGACTTTCCGTCGCAACATATTGTGCCAAGCTAGACCAAGCTCCAAGCAAAGCCATGAGAAAGACTTGGAGCATCCATATCCACATCAGCCATCTGGACCTGTTGGTTTCTGCTCTCCACTCTTTTGTAAGCATATTTTGCGATTGCCCCCAACATCGCCTATATGTATGTGTGTGCTAAGGGCTTTTTTTATTCAATTAGTGATATAAGATTGGAAACAAACTATTTCAAATACACTAGCAATAGATTTTAAGGGCCTACTGCATTCAAAGGATTTTCGTATAAATCTTGAAGAACTGGAATCATTAGAAATTTTCCAATTTGTTTTTTTAGCAAAAATGAGTTCTTTGATTTGTGTGACCGCATCCCATAATTTTTTCCCTATGAATTTTTTGGCACTACATTTTGTATGAGTGTTTTCATTCGCTCAAACCACCTGGAAACAATCCTCCCGTTCCGCTTGTGATGCAGTTAAATAAACCAAAATCTCACAATATTCAAAATGATTTCCCTTTTTAGAAGGATTTCACATTATTCCTAACTCTAGTTTTTAGAATCATACAAATCAAAGTGACGCAGTGTCTTTGCCATCAGTATCAGTGCTAGTCCAACTACCTCATCCGTGTTTATGAGTGATGCACCGAAAGTCCAAATATATAAAGGTATTTGAGAGTTGCAAGGTTATCCTACGACTACGGGAATACATAATTAAACATTGGAAATATGTCAATCAGAGTCACCGAAGACTTTATCCGTACAACACAAGTTTTGATCCACACATGTGCCCTGTTGACCGCAACTTTGGTAATATGTTTGCAAAATACCTCCTCAAAAAGCATGTCTTCTAATTTCATGGCTCTTCCATTGTCGCTACATTGGTTGATATTATGCTTCGATTTACTAAAAAAACATGTCTCCCTTAGCACACACACAACATTAATGGCGACGAGTATAACATGAATACGCAGAGCATGCAAGAGTAGGTGAATAGCGAGAGAGCATGAGTCGTCGTATAGGTAAGACCGGAACCCTATAAAAGACCAGGTACGATGCGAGGCGAGGGGTAGGTGGGAGAGGGTGCGGCTGCCTGACAATGCATATGGATCGAGGGAGTGCGTAGTTTTCGCTCGAGCGAGAATGAGGGACACATCCGCATGTTTTAGACGGCTTTTTCGGTTGGCTTTTTTGTGCGCTGTCTGCGGGGTCGTGAGAGGTTGAGGCGAGGAAAGCCTTGAAAACCCGAAAGCGGGAGGTGGGTTAGGTTCAAGGAATATCGATGGAGGGGGGAGGCCAATCGACCCAGAGGTGGGATGACAGGACGAAACGACGTACGCATACACCTTTAATAATAGAGTTTTTTTTGCATGATTTTAATAATAGATATATATATATATATATATATATATATATATATATATATATATTGTATATCTCTAACACACCTTAAAGTGGAGTATTTTGTACTTATACTTACGGGTAGAAAGAAGATATTATGCTCGATTTTGTTATTAAATAATAAATCCCTAATAATAAAGCAGCTATTGTAATTGTGCATGCATAAGGCACATTCCATTTACATGACAGAAATATATTTACATTTCATTGACATAACAAAAAATATAAAAAATTTACAAGGTGTGTTTTGTCGGTGTTCTATGCAGTAGCCCAACAAAGGCATTTTTTGCTAATATAGTTTACATTGATGGAATAATATCTTTTTGCAATGTACCAATGCTAAGTATCCCATAGAATCAAAATAGTACCACATACACTCTTCCTTTTCTTTTGTGATTTTTCTCTTCCTCGGGTAACCGTTGTTCCAGAAACTACGATCCATGATTGACTTTTTGTCGCAACATATTGTGCCAAGTTAGACCAAGCTCCAAGCAAAGCCATGAGAAAGACTTGGTGCATCCATATCCACATCAGCCATCTGGACCTGTTGGTTTCTGCTCTCCACTCTTTTATAAGCATATTTTGCCATTGCCCCCAACATCACCTATATGTATGTGTGTGCTAAGTTTTTTTTTTAATTCAATTAGTGATATAAAATTGGAAACAAACTATTTCAATTACACTAGCAATAGATTTAAAGGGCATATTGCATTCAAAGGATTTTCGTATAAATCTTGAAGAACTGGAATCATTAGAAATTTTCCTATTTGGATTTAGCAAAAACGAGTTCTTTGATTTGTTTGACCGCATCCCATAATTTTTCCCCTATGAATTCTTTGGCACTACATTTTGTATGAGTGTTTTCATTCGCTCAAACCACTTGGAAACAATCCTCCCGTTCCGCTTGTGATGCAGTTAAATAAACCAAAATCTCCAAATATTCAAAATAATTTCCCCTTTTAGAAGGATTTCACATTATTCCTAACTCTAGTTTTTAGAATCTTACAAATCAAAGTGACGCAGTGTCTTTGCCATCAGTATCAGTGCTAGTCCAACTACCTCATCCGGGTTTATGAGTGATGCACCGAAAGTCCAAATATATAAAGGTATTTGAGAGTTGCAAGGTTGTCCTACGACTACGGGAATGCATATTTAAACATTGAAAATATGTGAATCGAGTCACCAGAGGCTTTATCCGTACAACAACAAGCTTTGATCCACACATGTGCCCTGTTGGTTTACCACCGCAACTTTGGTAATATGTTTGCAAAATACCTCCTCAAAAAGCATATCTTCTAATTTCATGGCTCTTCCATTGTCGCTACATTGGTTGATATTATGCTTTGATTTACTAAAAAAATATGTCTCCCTTAGCACACATGCAAAATTAATGGAGACGAGTATAACATGAATACGTAGAGCATGCAAGAGTGGGTGAATAGCGAGAGAGCATGAGTCATCGTATAGGTAAGACTGGAACCCTATTAAAGACCAGGTACGATGCGAGGCGAGGGGTAGGAATGGGAGAGGGTGCGGCTGCCTGACGATGCATATGGATCGAGGGAGTGCGTAGTTTTCGCTTGAGCGAGAATGAGGGACACATCTGTAGTTTTTCTGTTGGCTTTTTTATGGGGGAATTTGAGGATTTGCCCCGCCTTTGCTTGCACTTTTAGGATTTGCCCTTGTTTACATTGGCATTGATCTTTTGCCACACCTTTGACAGAAACTTGATGATTTGCCCTTGGCAAGATGGGCCCACTGTAAAATGTCCAAACTGCCCCTGTCCTGCTCAGTCCACCCCAACCGAGCACATCTCTGAGCGGGAGGACCTGACACGGAGATGGAACTCCCGCCGCCGCTGTTGCTCCGGCGGAGCTGGCCGTGGCTCTGCCCCCGCCGGCCTTGTTGCTCACCTGGTGCAGAAAATCTGGGCCTTTCCAAGCACGGCGCTCGAGGCGGGCGCGGATGAGTTGATGGCGAGGTAGCACGCGGTGGCCGGGCTCGACCTACAACCACCGGTCTGCTGATAGAGCACCTGCTTGGGGAGAGGAGCAAAAGCCGGACGGACGGAGACGCCTTGAGGCGGACGGCCAGCGGATGTGTGCCTGGGCGTGCTTGTGTGCGTGAGTGCTCTGTGTGTGTTGTGTTTGTGTGCGTGCGTGCGTGCGCTAGCAGCTTGGCGTGAGTGCGTGTTCTGTGCTTGTGTTGTGTGCGTGCTCGCGCTCTAGCACCTGGGCGCCCGGCTGTTGTTGCTGCTACTGCTGTATGCACAGAGTCGGAGAAGGACGCCGCTCCCCTCGCCGAGCTCGCCATGGACAGCCACCACCGTCCCCGGGCATGGACCTTTCGTGGGGAGCTCGCAAGAGATGCTCCGGGGAGCCGGCGTGGCCGCGGCAGTCACGCGCCCGTGGAGATGCACACACATCTATTGGCGCTCGTGGCGGACAACACGGTCCGCGCCGTCATGTTCTCATGGGTGACTTGTTCAGACTTCAGGAAGTGCGGCTCCTTCCTCCGAGAGCTCGAGCACATGTTGTAGAGGAGGGAGGAGGACGTGGGGAGAGGAGGGGCAGCATCAGCTCGTAGACTGCACTGTAGCATGTGGGGAGGAGCAGCAGTGGGTTGCCATCGGAGTGTGGGAAGAGGAGGAGGAGCAGCACAACACGACAGCAAGTGGGCTGCGGGACGAACACGTAAGGAAGAAGGGCATTTGGGTCATCCAATTTGTAGTGTAATCTCAAACCGGATAGAAAGGGCAAATCATCAAAGTTTTAGCAAATGCGTGACAAATAATCAATTACAAGGAAAAGGAGGGCAAATCCTAGAAGTGCAAGCAAAGGAGGGGCAAATCCTCAAATTCCCCCTTTTTTATGCGCTGTCTACGGGGTCGTGAGAGGTTGAGGCGAGGGAAGCCTTGAAAAACCGAAAGCGGGAGGTGGGTTCGGTTCAAGGAATATCAATGGAGGGGGGAGGCCAATCGACCCAGAGGTAGGATGGCAGGACGAAACGAACGTACGTATACACCTTTAATAATAGAGATTTTTTTTGCATGGCTTTAATAATAGAGATAGATAGATATATACTGCATATCTCTAACACACATTAAAGTGGAGTATTTTGTACTTATACTTACGGGTAGAAAGAAGATATTATGCTCGATTTTGTTATTAAATAATAAAAATTTATAAAGCCCCAAGCGGCAAGCCCTCGGGCGCGTTTCACTTGTGTGTGTCACGCTTTCCATTTCCTCGCATCTCCAGTTCTCCACCTGCTTTCCTCTGCACCGCCCAGCCGCGCCGCCGCGGCAGCTCCAGCCGCCGGCGCCGCCCCTGTCACGGGGCGGCACCGCTCCCGCTGCGCCGGATCTAGGTACACGCCGTGAGCCCCCCACCCCACCCACCAACCCACAAACACAACACACACTGGTTCTGCCACCGACCTTTCCGGCTAGTGCCGCCCGTCTCCGACGAGAGCGGGAGCCGTCGAGGCAGCGGCCTTGCGCCTACGCTGTTCCTGTCACGAAGGGGGCCGTCTCGTTTCCCCCCTGGCACCGCAAGAGGAGGAAAGACAGCAAGATCTAGGGTTTAATTACCTCTGATTTCTCGTGCGATTTGTTGCCCTTTTTTGTACAAAGCTGCGATTAATTTCACCGAAATCTGGCAACCGGTTGTTGAGATCTCGATTTTTTGGTGGATCCAGTGTCTGACATTAGCAGGAAGTTGCAAGTGCATTAGTAGAAAGTTGAAAGTGTTCAGTTGAATTTTGGCGCATACTGTTTTATTGAGAAATTGGGGCTCGGATCTCTGGAAGTTGCTAAAACGTTGCGGGAAGTTAGCATGATAAGTCTGCTAAAATGTTTTTTCCTTCTGAAAGTTCATCCTAAATTTCTGAAACTTCACGTATTTTGAAGTACAGTTTCATTTATTTTGTCTGAAATCTCGTGGGGTACAGTTCAGACTTTGTTGAAAGGTGGTATGAATTCTTATAAAAATTGATTTAAACCTCTGTTTGTTGTAAGTTCTTTTTGTCCTCGTTTCAGTTTTGAGAGTCAGCACAGAGCTCGGCATAATGTCTGAAATGGAAATCCGACAGCCCAATGTGTCTGTTGGAAAGGAACGGCTGGCTTTCTCCTGAGCAGTGACCTGTAGCTAGAAAACTTGCTAATGAGTGATTAGATGTTTGGTCATCTCAACCCATGAGTTATCAGATTCCAAACAGTGCATGTTTTGGGCAAAATTCCTATGAATCTTCGTTATGGCAGGAATATAATAAATACTTACTATAGTCTGGTTTCCTGAACTCCTTTATTTATTGAAACAGAGGGCGCAACACAAGATGGTGCATCTAAGATTTACTGGTGCGTCCGATAGTCGCTCGAGCAAATCACGAGAGACTATAGGCGATGTGATACATGGCAAGGTATGCTCTGTGTGTTATTCAGCCCTAGGTTATAAGTTTACGATTGCTTTAGAATATGTATACATGTTCAACTGGTGTTTATGTAAACAGTCTTTTGCATGTGAAACATTTCCTGTATTTGTACAATGATTGGTACTTTATGTGAATTTTTTTTCTTTCGAGAAAACGCATGAGAACGTGCGTTTCATTTCATTGTAAAGAGAGAGTTGTAGTTACATTCCTCCTAGGAGGCGGTTACAGAATCCGAATTAATGGACGTCCCAAGTCTGGGGGTTAATGGCTCGGAGCCCTAGGGTGCCCGCGTTTGCCCAAAGGGCGGCCTCTTCCTTGATCTTCGCTAGCAGGGTGTTCATGGATGGGCACGCTCCGTTGAAGACGCAGTCGTTGCGGTGTGGAATTTTACATGATACATGAATAAACTGAATTCATCATGGGTGGGGGAGTCGGACTGAGTAACAACAAGTGGTTTTAGTTCGATTGGGAAGCGTATTACTAGTGAGCAGAGAAACCACACAAATGATTGTGTGCTGCTTTTTCTTAATTGTTCACTTTTAAAATGGGTAGAGCCTTCTTTCTAAAAAAAAGTTCTTGGTGAAGCGGGATGCTAATTGTGAAATTTCAGGAACCAGTTTTGTAGTACTCCTTTTTTCTTTGCTTTTCTGATTATTTTGCAGTCTCAGAAAATTGTTTCGAGATGTTCCCAAAATTTGGAGATATACTTAAAGAAAGCGGTGATGGACTTTTTTTGGGGGAAGAGCTTTAAAAAAATATGAGACATAGTTTTGGATATTTGCTAATCATCTTCCAGCGAAAATTCACACATCTTGCCGCACACCAGTCTGAAAGTCTAGATCTACTGTTTCGTGCTCAACAACAAAGAAATAGAAAAGATGCAACAGTCAACTACTTTTGGATATGCTTTTCAGAAATTATGTAGCGAGCTTTCAACTTTTTCAGATTAACTTAAAAAATGGATGTACTTTCACAAAGTTGATGCATTTCAAGTATTTTTATGAGCTTTTAAAATCTTATGAAATGAGCTTCCAAAAGTTTGCTAACCAAGTTTTATTTAAAAAAGAGGCGATTGCCCAGCCTTAAAATGAGGCTCTTACAAGTGAACAACAAGTTCGAGTACGAGAGAAGCTAAAAAAGTTTCGATACAAGGCCGCACGCCAGACATAGTGACACAGTGCATGCGAATAACTAGAAGAAGAACAAAGCAGTCACACTCGGACCTTCAACACCACCTCCAGCACGCGCGAGGCTTACTCCCTAGCCATTGTGGTTTCGTCACAAAGTGGCTCGAAGGACTTGGCACCTTGAGCGAATCCTACTGATAAAAAGATCAAGATGCTGCAGATCCCGCGAACGCCCCAAGAGTCTCCATAGCTACAACAACATAACATTTGTGTACACAAGATCACCCGAGTGTTTAAAAACGTGTCCCGCCATCAATGCTTTGTTGCGAGCTATCCATAAGACCCAAACCATAGCTCCGAGCCCCACCCACGCTAGCCGATTATGCTTTGCCACAGCCTGTTGAATAAGAAGATGAAAGTCCGCAAATCCGGCAGGGTTCCACGAGCATCCCGTGGCATCCCGAATAACATTCCACATATATCGAGCCAGGATGCAGCAAAAAAGAATAAGGTTGCACGACTCGTCGTTGCCGCACCACATACACTTTCCATTACCCGGACCATGTCGCTTAAGAACTTGGTCACGGCCGGGGATTTGATTCCAGCCACTTGCCAGAGGAAAATCTTGACCTTAGCCGGAATCCTAGCCTTCCACAGCCCACACGCGTCCCACCTAGGTACTGCCTTAAATATCTCTCTGTATAGAGAGTCCGTGAAAAAAAAACCTGGACCGCTCAAGCCGCGAAGATACCTCGTCCCTGTCCTGATTAATATGGACACTCTCCAAGTCGCGCCTAAGGCTTTGCCAATCCGTCGCTTCCATGTGGCCTAGAGATCGCCTAAACCCTGGTTTCCAACAACTACCATCCCACATATCTGCCACCCTGGCGTCTGGGGCATCGCTGATGGCAAAGAGCCTAGGGTATGATTCTCGGAGAGGCATGTCCCTAATCCAAACATCCCACCAAAATTGGGCCAGTTGCCCATTGCCAACCTGAAATCTCGACCCCAACCCGAGAAGGTGTTGGACTTTCCCAACAGCTTTAGCAAATTGTGTCTGCTTCACATTTGCATTAATCTCAATCCCCTTATTCGGAAGGTATTTATTCCTAAATATCTGAAGCCAGAGGCCCCCTTGACAGGTTAATTTTCCATGCCCACTTTTCAATAAGACACCAATTCGTTATCTTGGTGTTGATCACTCCCAAACCAAGTCTCAAGAAAATTAGTTTGCATCTTTCAACACACCATATTTTGAAAGGCTTCTTGTTTTTGTCAGATGACACGAATGAAAAACTGCAGCTATCAACCATTTACAAGCTAATGGGAAATATCTATTGTGCTTTCAAAAAATCATGATGTGTTTTTACATTTTTCACTAGGACTTAGTTTGCGTCCTCTCATTAATTTTTCTCTTCTTTAAAATACTCAAAAGACTTCTTTTTAATCGAAGCCCTATAGCATCCGCATCGTTGAGGTTAAACAAAGGCTAAAAGGGACAATTCACCTAACATCACAGGATCAACTGGGAGGTACTAAGTAATGCTAAGCTTGTTGTTTCTTATTTTGTTGAATAAAAAATTGAAACAGAAGGCACCATCTTAACAAATGTGTATGTTGTGCTTAAGAGATGTGATTGAAAAATACACAAATATACATAATGTTTCTGCCATAGCTGGTTTTGATGCAGATCAGACCTCGAGGTGAGGCTCGATTCATTGTTAGCCCGTGGTTAGCCCAATCTGTCGCAGCACTCTCCTACATACCACCAAGTAGCAGTTGCCAGATTTTAAATGGCGTTCGCAATTCCCCGAGGAAACAACACACCGACCCCCTTGAAACGAAGGAATAACATCGACAAATCATATAGTGTCACCTTGTAATCTCACACCGTGGTAGAGGCTTTTGCATGGATTCTTGTAGAAACTTGGGAATTTTTACATAGCTTTCCCAGAACTGTATAGGAGGACTTTAACCCCCAAAACACTTGGTGTCTATTAATCAAATATAACCTGTCTTACATGGTACACACCTTGGCTATTTATAGTGTACAGCCGACTTTCTAATCTTGACACACGTTTTGACCGATATGGTATTCTCGCGTACCAACATGGAAAGAAGCAATCCTATCTAAATATTCCGCTACTACTACTAAATGAAGCTAACAAGTAAAGCTTGGGCTCCATGCATCATCTTAATCTCACATGATAGGTGGCCTCCACCCAAAATTGCATAAAGAGAATGAGTTGAGAGAACCTCGTGTCAGTCTTGCAGTTCTTCTCTTTACCTATAAGAAAAAGAAGCAATAACTCAAATCTTATTTTGATCGCTTCTATTTGAACAAGCGATCCACATTTCTCATGCCCACGTGAAGGTGTAGGAATAGGAGTTCTTTGTATCTCTTCCTTGATTCTTTCTTTGGAACAGAACAAAGCAAGCCTTCACAAGTTTTCATGCAGCTGGACTCCGTCTCTTATAGTATTCTGCTATTTGCATGGAAGTCATGTATGTTCAAAATTGGAAACTGGTTGCTATATGTCATGCACAAACGAAGTCTTCTCCACTCTAGCATGTTCGTTGCACCACACAGCATGCATAGCCATCATAGCAGTCAGGAGTCAGGACCTTGGCCTCCTCACCTCCATCACTAAACTAATTTTTTTTGGCACATAAATATCTCTAATTTTCAGTAAGTCCACTAGGGGATGCTATATCAGGTTGGGTATCGAAAAGAAATACATGGCATTTTTGTGCAAGGAACCTTATTTTATTCATTTGGTCTACTCTTTGCAGTCCCCTTGCAGCTGGCATTCTATACACAGTCAAAGTCAAACATTTTCAATAAAACTTTGGCTGCAACATCTAAAAAAACTAGGATTAGGTAATTGAAAACCATATGAACATTTTTGTCAACGGTGATCTAAAGTTAGTGACGATTATACAGGATTTGCTTTTTTGTGCAGTGGAAAGCCCTTGGCTAGGTGCTTATGCGTTTTTTGTGCAGTGGAAAGCCCTAGGCCAGGTGGTCAGCCCAACACAAATGAAAACATTACAGCTACCAAACCATTTTCTGCGCAAGTTTTTTTGAAATATGCACTAGGCTTTCAAAAAAGGCAATGTATCGGGTGAAAACGGTTGTTCAGTGAAAATCTGGAAACTTTCCCTTCTAACCATCAGATCTAAAATGAATGTATTACATAAGAGGTGGGATACCCTTAGGCACTTAAAAACCCTTCACAGAAAACCCCCTCACATGTCTTAATCTGGTTGTACAACTTCATCTCCTGCCTCCGATCCGATCTAATCCCTGTCAAAAGTCAAAACACATCACCGCCAGAGCTCAACAGGGACCCTGCGCTCGCGATGCTGAGAAATGAGCTCGAGCCCACCACTTTCCAGTCCTGCTTTTGGGGCTACGTCTCGATGCCCGACCAACTCGTGAAAGCAGCGGTTGCCGGCAAGCAAGTGCTACATGGCGGGGGATTTCAAAACAATATGTAATCTTCCTTGCTGCACACGCCCTTGCTGGCTCGCTCTCTCGACTGCTTCCAAGAGACACCACAGCAGGCCCTGCCCCCACATGCCGCAGACCACGAGACGGCTTAGGAACCCCTCTGCGGAAAACTAGCTTAGTTGCTTTCTTTAGTTAGTTGAGATCTGCACCTAGAGTTCATATCTCTGCTCAATTTTGCCCTTGTTTGCTACTTGTTGTAGTGTCAGTTCGGCTTCGGCAATGTGAGCTAATTGTATCGTGAATCTGATTTTTTTTGCTTTGTATCATGACATCATAGTTCAGACTTCGGCTGTTTTATCAGAACCTAAGAAACCTCATTGGAATTAGAGTCTATTTGCCTTTCGACTGACCTGCAAGTTCTTTTACTTAGGAGCTTGCAGCCGCAGCCCCTAATTTCCTTGAAACTGAAATTGATTGCAAGAAATTCTTCGAGGGTTCAGCTTGATTGGAAGAAGCTGGCTGCCTGGGACGGATTTCAAACAAAGTATTACCTGCAACTCCGAGAGGCAATAGTGATCCAATCTCACTTCCAACCGATCACCATTGTTGCAAAGTCCAAATCAGCTCCACGCCTTGGCAGAGTCTCATGCCGGAGCTGCTGTGCGCAGCCACGGGAGGTCGTGCATAGTTTCTCCTCGTCCGTACAGAAAATCACAGTGATCTTCCGCGTCCAATCCGAAAGTCATCGACGCCCGCGACCGCTGCACCCGCCCGGCGATGTCAGCATTCACTTTGACAGGGATTAGATCGGACCAGAGGTAGGGGATGAAGTTGTACAACCAGATTAATACATGTTAGAGTTTTCCTGTGAAACGTGTTTAAGTGGCTGAGGGGAATCCCACCTCTCATGTAATCCATCCATTTTAGATCTGATGGTTAGGAGGGAAACTTTCCAGACTTTCACTGAACAACCGTTTTCGCCCTTGCCTACAAAAAATCATGATGAGTTTTCTAATTTTTCGCTAGGACTTGGTTTGGTTCCCTCTCATTAGTATTTCTCTTCTTTAAATTACTCAAAAAGCCTTTCTTTTAATCAAAGCCCTATAGCATCCACATTGTTGAGGTTAAACAAAGGCTAAAAGGGACAATTCACCTAGCATCGTAGGATCAATTAGGAGGTTCTAAGTAATGCTAAGCTTGCTGTTTCTTATTTTGTTTAATAAGTAAAAATGGAAACAAAAGGCACCATCTTAACACATGTGTACGTTGTGCTTAAAAGGTGTGATTGAAAAAGACACAAAGATACATAATGTTTCCACCATAGCTGGTTATGATGCGGATCAGACCTCGAGGTGAGGCTCGATCCATTGTTAGCCCAATCTTTCAGGAACTCTCCCTGATCTCCTCCATACCCACTAGTGGTTGCTAGATTTTAAATGGTCTTTGCAAATCCCCGAGGAAACAACACCCGACCCCTCGAATCGAAGGAATAACATGGACAGACCATATAGTGTCACCTTGTAATCTCACACCGCGGGAGAGGCTTATGCATGGATTCTGAAACTTGGGGATTTTTACATAGCTTTCCCGGAACTGTATAAGAGGACTTTAACCCACAAACTCATGGTGTCTATTAATCAAACATAACATGTCTTACATGGCACACACCTTGGCTGTTTGTAGTGTACAGCCGACTTTCTAATCTTGACCCACATGTTTTGACCGATATGGAACTCTCACATACCAACATGGAAAGAAGCAATCTTATGTCTAATTTAAAGATTTTGCTACTACTACTAACTGAACCTAACAAGCTTGGACTCCATGCGCCATCTTAATCCTCGTGCCAGTCTTGCAGTTCTTCTCTTTACCTAGAAGAAAAAGAAACATTAACTCTAAACTTATTTTTATCGCTTGCTATTTGAACAAGCCATGGACAGGGGTGCGTGAAGTTGGCTATCCATGTGCCAGAACCATGAGTTGGTTTTGAGATCTTATGGGTTTCAGCTCTAGCCTACCCTTATGAGTTGTTGTTGTTCCACATTTTCTGATGTCCACGTGAAGGTGGTATTGTTGTTGTTGTCGTTCCACATTTTCTGATGTCCACGTGAAGGTGTTGTTGTTCTACATTTTCTGATGGCCACGTGAAGGTTTAGGAATAGGAATTCTTTGCATCTCTTCCTTGATTCTTTCTTCGGAACCGAACAAAACAAGCCTTCATAATTTTCCATGCAGCCGGACTCCACCTCTTATAGTCTTCTGCTATTATTTGCAAGCCTTCACAATTTTCCATTCAGCCGGACTCCACCTCTTATAGTCTTCTGCTATTATTTGCATGGAAGTCATGTATGTTCAAAATTGGACAATAGTTGTCCTGTGCACATACGTCATGCACAAATGAAGTTTTTCCACTCTAGCATGTTCAATGCCCAACACAGCACCCATCGCCATTGTAGCAATCAGGACTTTGGTCTCCTCACCCCCATCACTATTTTTTTGGTCACATAAATATCTCTAATTTTGAGTTTATTGGGAACACGCGCAGCTTCCACTAGGGCTGGCATTTTTTTGCAACGAACGCTATTGTATTCATTTGATCTTCTCTTTACAGCTCCGTTGCAGCTGGCATTCTAGACACAGTCAAAGTCAAAACATTTTCAATAAGACTTTGGCTGCAACATCTAAAAAAAAACTAGGATTAGGTAACTGTAAATCATATGAACATTTTTTTGTCAACGGTGATCTAAAGTTAGTGACGATTATACAAGATTTGATTTTTTGTGCAGTGGAAAGCCCTGGGCCAGGTGGTTATGCCTTTTCTTTTTCTTTACTATAAGCTCTCTCCCTTTTTTTAAGAAAATTTCCCCCCTCCGTGCAGGCCATCACTACGAAGTTATCTCTTCCAAAAATCCGAACTATCATTAAGAAGTTAAATCCTAGACAGAGGGACTTGGTCAGGGCTCGTGGATTTGGAACAATGCTGGATATTAATTGCTCTCAGTTGCCAAGGGATTTGGGAGTTCGCCTAGCGATCTGGTTTGATTGTGACAGTCAGACTGTAAATATTCCAAATGTTGGCAGCTTCAAGATAAACCCTTTCACAGTCCACCAGATTCTTGGTATACCGTTGGGTGGTCGGTTAATTGACAAGATAGCAACAAGTGAGGCCAGGAGGGTCATTGCTGAAGACACCGGAATACATTCTACTGGGCCTAGCATTTCACACCTGATGAAGTTATTGTCCAATGACCTCACTGATGAAAAGTTCCTTAGAATCTTCATGCTCATTTTATTGTCAACCTTCCTGTGTCCAACCAGTCACTCCTGTGCGAGCCCAGACTACTTCAATGGCATTGTTGGCACTGATGATATCGCCAACTATGACTGGTGCAGCTTTGCATTAGACTGGTTAGTGGAAAAGATCAGACAGTTTCAGATCTCCTTGTCCAAGCCAGCCGTGAAAGGTAAAGAGCAGTCTATCTCTCTTGGAGGATGCTTGATGATTCCTTTGGTGAGTTATTGTCGCTTACATAAATCTTCTATGTGCATTCTTTAATTTATTATCATTTCTTGAAGGTGGATGTTTTTCCTTGATATATGCTTTTTGTAATGGACATGGTGTAGGTAATGTTCTTTGATTATCTCGATCTAAAAGGAACAAAGATTCGCAACTGCATCCCACGGTTACCAGCTTGGGATGATAAAGCCATCAATAGCGTTTGACAATATAAATTTTGCACAACTAAAGGTTAGTTAAAACTCTCTGTCTGTCTTTTTCCATCTCTTTTTTTTTCTTTTCTGTTTCCATGTTTGTCTATGCTTCTCAGATTTTTTTTGTCCTGTTTTACTCACCTTGCTCATTTTGGGTTTCCCTTTTTCAGTTCAAAGACATAACTAAAACATGTTTCATGGAAAAGCCATCATGTATTCCATCGTCTCATTCTTTGCCAAATGGAGTTGCTCAGTTCATCGACGGACTCATCCCATCTGATGATGATGTGAGTATATGGAGTATCTACTGTTTTCTAACAATGTGCTGTCTCTACTCTTTTCTAACAATGTGTCATCATTTTCATGTCTCAGTTCAGGGCAAAGATGAAGGAGATGTGCCGAATTTTACAAGACGTCAATGGATGCATGCTTTAATGCACTACAGCCAGTCCTTGCAAAGCAGATGTGCACAATGGTTGAAACTATTCAGAACCAGGTCAATAACAGAGCTTCATCATCTTCAACACCACCAGTCAATGAACTGACCTGCAAGGAATGTAATTCACAGAAATGCACAATGCGGGATGGTGTATCCGCCACACCGCTCCAAACAGTTATAGATGCAGAGTTTCACAATCCTTCAGTGGGTCCAGCACTGGGTACGGTAGAGAGCACTGGTGGTGGTGATATATTTCATTACGACCCAACTGATGAAGATGTGGTTAATGTCCTGCTGCAATTACGCCGCCATGGAGGATCTGTTATGGGGGATACACCTTTTGGTGCCCTCGTTGCTGACCAACCTGTTGTTGCCATGTCAAGTGAGCAAGATTTTGGTACGGAGGATTCGCCGTCAGCTGCTACTGAAGTTGGGCACCCAGAAAGCAATCAAATTTCTGCCGCTGAATGCTCCAGGGCCTCCAAGAGGCACAAGGCACATTGACCTCGCTGTTTACATTGACTATGAATCTGAATCCTCCAGGCCCCTGAGAATTCAGAAAACCAGAAATTCAGCTTGTGGAGACAAATAGAAACGTCAGGTTGGTCATGATTTTGCAGAACAGGTCATAAACCCGTAACCTCCCCAGGTTTCTGCATCGATACTAGAACGCATGAGAACTAATCCTGAACCCTGAACGATTCGGTTGGGTGCTTTTGCAAAACCTGTACTGGAATTATCCTGCTCTGTTGCTAGCGGAAGCCTGACAATCAAAATGGCCGAAGTTATCTTGTCGTTCTGAAAGAGTGAAGTACTTGGTTTGGTGGACTATAGAGAACATAACAGGGCACCGTTTTAGCGATTTCCTAGCCTCTCATGTTGTAAAAATTCGTTGGATGTTGTATTCTGTCGAACTGCAATACTATTCTGCCTGATGAATGTTGATCTGAACCCTGAAATGACATGGTCTACTCATTCTGCTCTTGTGCTTCTTGTTACATTTTTTTCTTACATATCAGAGGTTAGAGGACTCTGATAACAACGTCACTTTTAGGAAGTTGTTAATCTCTCGACTTGATAGGACCATTTTTATCACTACTGTCCCGCCCTCAGACATTACCAAGGAACTTTTTCCTTGTCTGCACCTTTCCCTGAAAATAAGAGAACTTCCTTGGAGTGGGAATTCAGAAATCACGTGCATAGATTTTTCCTAAAAAAGCCAGAATCATAATTTTATTTCTTGGTTTATATACATTGAGCATAATAGAAAGCTTCTTCTTCCGACTCGACCGTCACGGCAATTCGTGACCATTTCTCTCAACTACCAAGTACCAAGTACCTGTACCACTAACCTCTCCTCATGTGCTACCAGTAGTACGTAGTACAAGTAATAGACAGGTCGACCAGGTGGTTAGACATACGAATATACAGTAGATTAAAGTGACGCATGTGCCTTGCCCTTCTTCTCCTCCCCTTCGTCCCTTGGTCTCGATTCTCAAAAGCAGATCGATGAGAAACAAAAAACAAAAGAGAGAGAGGCAAGGCTCAACCCCACGCCGACAAAAGAAAGCCAGTGAGTAGTACTGTACTACTCACTGGAGTAGTACTAGTGTAGTAACAACGCTAACGATCTGCATGGCCTTCTGGGGATCCGGTCAAATGCCAGGTTGTTTGTTAGTCAGTGAATATACTCTACTACTTACATCGAGCTACTAGTAGCGGCTAAATTTCGTGTTTTGACCCTTTTCTGAAACCTATTCAAGATCTGACCTTAGTTTGAAATTTTTTCGAGATCTGACCCTTTTGCTACCGCCAGGGACCATGGCGGTAGGGTATAACAGCCTACCGCCAAAGACTTTGGCGGTAGGAAACATCGCTACCGCCAAACGGGCTGGTGGTAGCCTGCACAACCCTACCGCCACGGTGCTTGGCGGTAGGCACGAGCACACACTGTGTTCAATACTTAGAAGGTTTTTGACGATAGGGCATGCAATCCTATCATCAGGGGCCTTGGCGGTAGGCTGTTATACCCTACCGCCATGGTCAGTGGTGGTATAGTCGAATCTCAAATTTTTCAAACTAGGATTAGATCTCGAATAGGTTTAGAAAAAGGGTCAAAACACGAAATTTTGCCACTAGTAGCAGCTAGCAGCTACGCGATGGACGGGATGAGGCGTTGAGAAAGGATCCAGTGAGGGATGGGATCGATGCATGGTCCTGACAGGTGGGGACTACCGGCAGAAAGAACTTAACACTGGCCATGACACGTCGAGCTCATGATCACTGTCATGGGCTCACGGTTCACGAGCAAGATAAGAGCTCTAGTTCCTAGTTCTTGTTTACTCTGACTTTGCAGAAGCGCTGCTGCGCTGAATTGTATGGCTCCCTCTATCCTCTTCCTCCAAGATCACCAGTATGATGCAGGTCGAGGCTGGAGGTTTTTCTTTTGGGGTGTAAGTTGAAAGCTAGAGCGTAGAAATTAAACTCGTTTGCTTGACTTGCAATGCCTCCGTCCCAAAATTCTTGTCTTAAATTTATCTAAATACAAATGTATCAAGTCACGTTTTAATATTAGATATATATGTATCTAGACTAATTTAAGACAAAAATTTAGGGACGGAGGGAGTATATTAGCAAGACGTGTACTATGTGAGTGTCTGCGTCCATATAGTGGAGGATTCCCTCTGTCTTCTTCTTCTTTTCCAATAGCTTAACCGCAAGTTGATCTTCTTTTCCTATATTATGAGACCAAGGAATTAGAAGCCGGGATTGATCTCCTTAATTTTGGAAGAAAAATTGCAAGTTGATAGCTAGAGCACAGAAATTAAAGCTGGTGCATTTGATTTGCGACGTGTAATCGCTACCAAGGCGCTGAAAATCTGGTGGCCTTGTAAACAAAATCATGGCGATTCCTTGACTATTTTCTCTCGACTGCTCACCTCCCAATTATGTTCATGTGCTGCCCACTCTTTTAAGCTACTACGGTGTGACTTGACACTAACATATTTGACCTTTGGCCCAGGAGTCCAGGACCCTTTTCCTCTTTTGACCTCTACTCCCATGGTCCATGGATTCATCCAGGCCTACCACTCCTGAAGCACATATTCTTGCTTGTTCCTAACCTCCTTGCCATCCACTACAGATCATGATGTTGATCGCTGCTCCCGGCATCCTAAGCATGGTCAATTCTTGAGCCTGCTTTTGTGCCCCGGTTTGTGGGCCAAATGATGCATGTAGCATGAAACGTCCGCATGCCCGGGTTGAGAGCAACACAAAGATAACTAGATAACTAAACCGCTGCACTTTACTCTAGCCGCGTGGTCCACTGCTCTACCAAAACATTGACTTAATTTATACCTGCTTGCTTGATGGTAACAGCACAAGCCTTGGCTGCAGTGTCGTAACCTTGCGCAGGGTTGACGGCAACAACACAAGCCATGTTCTGCACCATGTGTCCTAATTAACTCCTAAGCCAAGCTGCTGTGTTGCCTCTGCACCATGTTTTTCTCTGGATATTTTTGCTCATGTTTTGTTGTAAGATGTTGGCTGGTGGCAGTTGGTGTAGCCAAGTTCTATTTCCATTTTCTGTTATGGCAAACGTAATTTAAAACACACATGTATATCATAGTACCTCACATAGACATACATAAGAACAGTCAGATATAATTGGAAAATTTATTCCGAAATCAACGATTTTGGCAAATCCCTCCGTAAAATCCGATGATAAACGGAAGAGATTCTTAAATGGACCTTGAAGCGAACCTGACGTATATTTTACCGTGGCTGTTCTGGAGGATTCGGTACCATTCCAATAAAACGTTGAAAGAACATGCGAATGCATATGGATTGATGACATCAACATGAAAAGATGCACACATGGAGTGAAAAATAAATAGGAAAATAGGTCAGTAAGGGATTAATTATACAATTATTGTAAATGTTGTATGTTGTACCCTACTCATTCTAATTTCTTCTATCAGTGAAATGATACACAAGCTTTGTTTATCATGATTTTTTGTTGTTGTAAATGATTGGGAGATGGCCTAAATCTGGATGAGAATACAAATTTGGAATAAAATATTTTGGATGGCTAAAGACAGAAAATACATTCAAACTCAGTAGCCATTGCACGTACAATATTGTGGATTAATAATCAAAGAAACAAACTCTCCAAATTAAGAATTATGGTCTGGCTTGTCTTCGTGGATTTGGTGTGGTGCCTGTGGTCTTCGGCCGAATTACTCTCGTTCGGGTGTCTTTGCGATGTAGCAGTGTGGGGGCTGGTGGATGTTAGGTGTTGGCATGTTGGGTATGGTTGTCAGGCGATCATGTGCTTATAGGGTTGCATATTGTGTGAGTAGTCCACGTGTGGTTGGACTTGATCTATATCGGTTTTCGCTCAGTTTTTTGTTAATTAATTTGACAATTCTCTTCTTCTTAATTAATCGATGAGACAAATATTTTTCCTTCGTTTTAGAAAAAAAAACTTAGAATTATATGTCTCGAGATCCCTTCTCCATGGACCATGGTATCAATCCTGCCAGAGGCTTCAGTGAACATATTCTAATTACTGGTGCAAAAAAAAATATTCTAATTAGATCGGGTTAGCGACCACCACTCTTGCACCTACACGAACTTTACTACTGAGCTCATACGCTGCTCCTACTTTTCTTAAGATAGAAAGGCAACAAAGCATCTTCAGCAGTCCGTGTATAAAAAAAAACATGTATAGAATGAAGGCAAAAATATATCTGCTCAAGCAGTTTTCCTGAACATCAATCTTTTTTGGTCTCTTCCAAAAAACACCCCATCTCTCTTCAAATAGAGACCGAGTTGCAAGTCTCCCAATAATTTTTGGAAAAACTAACGCCCACACGTGTGGGCGTTTGTACATCGCCCACACGCTTTCATCATTACTCATTTTGTCACGTATGAACAAATGACATCAGCAGAAATCTTTTTGGTTTTCGGCTTAAAAATGTTTTATCTCCTAATAGAAAGGCGAATTAAAAATCCGTTTTCGCCATTAAATCCGTCTCGATGAGATCTTCAAAACTAGGCACCATGTTGATATGTTTCGACGAAATTTTTTTTTGCCTAAAAATTGTCATGATGTTTACACTATAGTTGCCATAGTGCTTAAACTAAAGTTGCCATATGGCAATTTTAGTTTGTAGATCATGGCAATTTTAGTTTTTTGATGATGGCAATTCCAGTACTTTGACCATGAAAATATTTTTTTGTATGAACCATGACAATTTTAAGTGCATGTATCTTGGCAATTTTAGTTTATGGTGCATGGCAAGTCCAGTTTCTTAATTCCCCAATTATAATATGTCAAAATTTACTTTTAAATATAAAAAAAATAACTGAAACATATCATGGCAACTTCAGTGTAAATGTCATGACAATTCATGTGCAATAGACATGGCAACTTTTAATCAAAAAAAATTCATCAAAATATATTGATATGAGATCTAGTTTTGAAGATCTCGTCGCGAGGGATTTAATGGTGAAAACGGATCTTCAATCGGATTTTTCATTTAAGAGATAAAATATTTTAAAAACTAAAAATCAAAAAAAAAAAAATCACATGCATGCATGTGGTGACACGGCGTAGTCTGTGTGTTATAAGGTGTGTGGATGAGTTTGGCTTCCACCACACATGTGGGTGTTAGCGTTGTCCATAATTTTTCAACCCATGCCATGTCAGCGTGCCGCCACCAATGACCGTCGCGCCGCCACAGCTGGTGCCCGCCCGACCACCGTCCACCACGCCGCCGCTACCGCTGCCTTGCCGGCTGTCACCTTCCTCCCTGCCGATGTATTACGTGTACCTGACAGAGAAAGAAAATAGAAATTAGTCTGTGACAGATGGGCCTCGCATTTTAGGGTAAAGTATAAGGAGAGTTTTATACGGAAACTGCTACAACCTTACACCTTTCGTTTCTAATAAATTTATTGAAAGCATCCCTAAATGCACATATATGGATACATATTTGAGAAAACCGATGGAGATGCACTTATAGTATCTACAACCGGGCTCCCCAAAGCACCCCTATACACCCGGGCGGACGCTCCAGTCACCGATTGGCAAAAAAAAAAAAACCCTGACCCTGACAGGCTCCTCATACCGACCCTAAACACTCGGGCTGACCAGCTCCCCCTAATATCCAGCCCTAATCTGGGGCGGATATGGGGAGGCCCGGGCGTGCCCGAGCGCGTCCGCCACATCGGACTCAATAGGCAAGACCCATCACAAATTACACCAAATCTACCCCGACCTATTGGACCAACCATTTCCCTCCCCTTACTCCTCCCTCGTCCATGCCGACTCTCCCCTAGCTTCGCCGTCACCCTTGTTCCGCCGTCGTACCAAGCCCTCAGCTCCACCAGCACCGCCACAACACTCCTCCCCTCCACCCTCGCCCCCGCGGTACTCCGTCTTCCCTCGGACTGTGTCTTGCCCTCAATGTGTTCGACACACTGTCTGACCAGTTTTTCATGATTTTTTTTCTATAGGCAAGACGATGGATTCAGATGGTTTGTTGGATGATGAGTATGGATAGATGGAGCTTGATGAAGTAATTCAGAAGGAGTTCTTCAATTCACTGGTTTCGGATAAAGAAGTGGAGATGATGATGATCATGAGCATCCAACAGGAAATGGATCGGGAGGTGAGCACATTCTAAACTTCAAGGGTTCGATCAAAGGGAGAAGAGTCCTGAATCGGGATCGGGTCTCTGGAACACGGCTGCTCTGCAAGGACTGCTTTGATCATGCACCAACATTCCCTGATGAATGGTTTCGTCGATGCTTCCGTATGCGCAAACCCTTATTCTTGCACGTGGTGGTGGGAATGAAGGCACACGATCCCTACTTCAAGCTCACTAGGGATTGTTGTAGACAATTATAGTTCTATGCTAAGAAGAAATGCACAACTGCTATGATGATGCTTGCACTTGGCACAACTGTCGATGCCGTTGGTGAGATGGTCTAGATGGGGAAGAGCGCATGCTTAAAGACAACTGTCAAGTTTTCCCGCGCCTTGGTGGAGCTGTTTGGAGCAGAGTATCTAAGAGAACCAAATGTGCAGGGCATAGAAAAGTTACTGGCTATTAGAGAGGCAAGGAGTTTTCTAGGAATGCTTGGTTCAATTGATTGCATGCATTGGCAATGGAAGAACCGCCCCAAAGGTTTGCGCGGGATGTAACAAGGTCACACCAAAGAGGGCACCATCATAATGGAAGCAGTGGCATCACATGACTTGTGGATTTGGTATATGCTTTCTTTGGAATGTCCGATCCTCACAACGACATCAATGTGCTTCAGCGATTTCCCGTGTTCAGGAGACTTTGTAATGGGGAATCACCGCCGTGCAACTTCACTGTCAATGGCCGCGGCTACAACATGTGGTACTACCTTGCCAATGGTATCTATCCGAGTGGATGACGTTTGTTAAGACCAGATCCACACGGCAACAAACAAACCCACTTTGTTACCATGCAAGAAGCAGCTAGGAGGGATATTGAGAGGGCATCCGGAGTACTCTAAGCTCGTTGGAAATTTGTTCATGGAGTTGTAATGATGTGAAAATCAGAGACTTTGTGGCAGCTGATGACATGTTGTGTCATTTTACACAATATGATTGTCGAGGACGAGGGTGAAGGGGCAACCCGAAACCATGATTTTGACAAAGTCTGGAGAACAAGTCCACATCCCAGAACACCAAGATGCAGACCAGCTTATCACTTTTCAGTAAATGCATCAGAATCTCCGAGATCATCAGGTGCACGTGCAACTACTCAGTAATCTTGTTGAGCATATGTGAAACCACAATGAAAACCAATGAATTACGCTCTTAAAATAAATTTTATGTTCAAACTATGTACTTTTTCTACATATAATTATGTTTACGTGTGATATTCACATGTATGGCGGACTCGCATGAATTTGAGGGTTTCAATTTGAGCAGTGTGATTGCCCGACAGTCAGTGAGGGGCTGTTCGGCGTTGTCTATGGTCACACTTGGGCGCGTCTGCGAACGTTTACGGGGACAGATTTGCCGAGTCCGGCTGTAGACACTCTTATCATCTATGGGGTACAGAGACGCCCTTTAGAGCCTCTACAGCCGGACCTGAAAGTGCTAGTTATCGACTAGAGGGGAGGGGGGGGGGTGAATAGGCGATTTTTATGAAAGTCTTCAAAACATGGAAGTTTCGAAGACAAACAATAGAAATGATCCTATTGATATGCAGCGGAAGGTAAACTACACTAAGCAAGCCATAGTCAAGTATGCAATGAAGTGAAAGCACGAAGACTAATAGCAGCTAGGTAGTAAGGATCAGGATGGAAGATGGTATGAAGCCAAACAATGATAGTAGTCACACAGTGAAGACAAATAGGTAAAGCAAACAGGCAATGACTTCACGAAGACAAACTGTAAGTAATGAGAGGGAGAGGATAGAACCAGTCACTTGTTGAGGACACATGATTTGTTGGACCAGTTCGATTCTTTGTGACAACTGTACGTCTGGTTAGGGAGGCTGAGATTCAACTCACAAGACCGCGTCTTCACCTTATTCCCCTTGAGCTAAGGACACCCAGTCCTCGCCCAATCACTCTGGTAAGTATTCAAGGTAGACTTCCAAACCTTCACAGACTTCGTTCACCGGTGATCTACAATGACTCTTGGATGCTCAGAACGCGACGCCTAACCGGCTGGAGGATTCATAGTCCTCAAGTGTAACAAGTCTTCAGGTTACGCGGACAGAAAGACTTCAGTGATGCCTAACACTCTTTGGCTCTGGGTGTTTGGGCTTTGTCCTCGCAAGGATTTCTCTCTCTCAAAAGCTTCGGAGGTGGTTGCTCTCAAACGGCGTAAGCCGTGCACTAACACCTCAGCAGCCACCAATTTATGGTGTAGGGGGTGGGCTATTTATAGCCACTAGGCAACCCGACCTGATTTGTCGGAAATGACCCTGGGTCACTAAGGAACTGACACGTGTACCAACGGTCAGATTTCAAACACACGCGACAACTTTACTTGGGCTACAAGTAAAGCTGACTCATCCGGCTCTGGATAAGATTTGCTCTCATTGTCTTCGTTTGAAGACATAGGATTTTGGTTGAGTATCACTTCAGTCACTCTGACTTTGTTCACTGGGACCCCACTTAATAGTACGGTGGTTCCTACGACTCAACAAAGAAGAAAAGGAAACAACGAAACAACTCAGCCTTCCCGCTCCATAGTCTTCACGCAATGCCTTCTCTAGTCATAGTCTTCAATGTGAATATCTTCACATACCACCATTGTCTTCAATGTCTTCATACATTTTTAGGGGTCATCTCCGGTAGGTAAACCGAATCAATGAGGGACTACTACCTGTTATCCTGCAATTCTCACAAACACATTAGTCCCTCAACCAGGTTTGTCGTCAATACTCCAAAACCAACTAGGGGTGGCAATAGATGCACTTACAATCTCCCCTTTTTGGTGATTGATGACAAACTGGTTGAAGATTTCAACGGGATAAAAGTATGTGAAATTGTAAAGGATAAAAGTATTGTCGCCATAAGTAGCAAAAGGCTCCCCACGAAGATGTGCATATAAGTAATTTGCTTTTGGAATGCAAATGCACATGGCAGGTTGTACTTGTGGAGATCCTCTTCAACTTATGAAGACAATTCATCATGCATGATTTGATATAACGAAGATAATGACATGCATAATGAAAAATGGACGTCTGCAAAATGACTAAGTGCAGAATTTATCATCGCATCACAGAATATCAGAAAACGTAGCAGACGACCATCAAGTTTAAGTGTTACAACTCAAAGAACAAAATGTATCAAAAGCGAGAGTTGTAAACACTAGGCAAAATATAAAGTAACCGCCCATAAGGACCCACTTGAAGATTATCAACTCATATGCTTCTCCCCCTTTTGTCAGTAAGGACCAAAAAGGTTTGAAGACATAGAGCCTCTACTCGTTCCCAGAAGGAGTAGGAGAAGATGCAGGGTCGGCGTCAGGGTTTGGCGGTGCAGACGAGCTTGGTGCAGTGTCAATACACGTTGGAGGTGGTGAAGTAGCATCATCTTGATCATCGATCACTCTGGCATTCACCGTTGCAGCGGAGGAGGAATAATCAGAGTCTTCAAGAGACGGAGTTCGACGCAAGACAACATTCCTTGGAGGAGTGGAGTCAAACTTGAATCTCTCAGTGAAACCATCATCTTGAAGATCTGCTTCAGCACTCAGCAATGTCAAACTCTTCCAGGACCTCCGACAGTTTCATGTGTAACAAAGGCATTCTTGGTGGCAAGATTGTGAATGCGATTGACGTCCACCAAGAGGCTTTGCATCTGCCGCTTCAGCCAGTAGTGATGCTTATCCTGTTTCTGATGCAGGGCAACGAGAAGTTCTCGGTCATTGAGAACACGAGATCGCTTCCGAGGCCTTTGAGCAATAGTGCTTTCAGTGGCTTCAGTTTGAGCACGGTGAGGTAAGCGTGTATTGCCAGCCAAAGGATAAACATGAGTGACTGCCTGGACTCCTTCAATGGGTTGCGTGAAGCTTTGGTGATCAGCATTGTGAAGACAAACCAGCTCCTTGGCAGGCTCTGGGTATATGGCTTCTACTGACATATCAACCTCTGGCAGAAAGATCAGATGGTTGCGAGCAGAGGGTCGATAGTTGACGGTGATTGTAGCTTGATGAGGCGCATGACCCACGGAGCGTAGAACTTCGTGCCAAAGAGATCGAGCCTGATGCAGCCAATCGCTTGATAAAGAAGTCTTGAGCATTGAAGTTGATGCCATTGAAGATATAAAAGACCAAAGTCTTCATTGCTCCTTCAAGTTTTCTTTCTTTGAAGAATGTCCTTTGACAGGCCATAGAGTTCGCCTGATGATGTGATAAATGGTGCGGGGTAGATACTCTAGGTCTTCGACAAAGAATTCCTTTGGGTAATCAGCGTCATGTGGTAGAGGCTTCATCGTGCTCAGCATTTGGCTCATGTTGGGCTCTGGCTCATGGAAGATACTCTCCAATGCATTGCGGTGAAGCTGACAACCAAGTTCATATAATTCTCCTGGAATGGGCATGCCGGTAAGCTCAATGACATCAAACGCTTTAGCTTCATGATGGACATTGCCTGTCATCCACTCAAGGACCCAAGTCTTCGGATCCCTGTTGTATCCGCGAATGTGGAGGGTAGCATAAAATTGAAGCAGAAGTTCTTCATTCCAATGCTCCTTATCAGTCACAAAGTTTAGCAAGCCCGCATCACGGAAGTAGTCAAGGGCTTCTTCAAGGCAAGGCAATCCAGCAATGGCTTCGCAGTCAAGACGCATATGAGGGAAGATGCGCCCTTGACCATAGAGAACAGATGAATAGTAGCTTACGCCGATAGCTCGTAACCGATCAGATGAAATCCTTGGCCTTGAATAGGGGTTCTTGGCGCTATCAAAGAAAATGTTGTGCGCTTTGAAGCCATTAGCATTGAAGGACCCTGGTGAAGTGGCAGTACCTGGAAACCTGGGCAGTCTTGGCTTCGGCTTCTGGACCTATGGCCTGTGCTCGACATGATAGTCAAATTGCGGACCAGCAGCAGGAGGAGGAACCAGAATAGGACATCTGATAGTGACCAGCTGACCATAGTTGTATGCTTGCTCAATGGTATGTGGCCTGGGAGGCGGTACAGGAGCAGTGGCAGTGACTTCAGGCTACATATTGGCATCTGGTACATCATTGACTTCAGGTGCTATCACTTCAGGCACCACATTGATTTCAGGCGCCACATTAGCTTCAGCCATGACAACGTCATTGGCTTCAGTGTTGGTGTTGGTGGCCGCCTCAGTATTGGTAACCTCCACTTCAGGAGCTGGAGGATCGGACACGTTCTCCTCGAGAACAGCTTGGTTGGTAGGGGGTGTAGCAACACGTGCTTCTTCTTCTCTTGGTTCTTCTTCTTGGTCATCGGCTGATGCAGCCGGAATATCTTCAGCCGCTTTGGCTTCAGACTCAGGGTTGTTCACAGTTGGAGAGGCTTCAGGAAACACTTCGCGAGATACAGATTGACGCTCATCTCCTTCTGGAACACTTGACATATTGACTTGTGGCATTGGTCCTTTGCGAAGCCTGCGAAGCGCTGGCGATGCTTGGAGATGGAGTTGGTTGGGCCTCAAAGTCTTCATCTTCAATCACCGGAGTGGTGACCTGTGTTGGGGGCGTAACTGGTGTTTCTTCATGACGTGGGGATTCTTGTGGGTGATCAGCCCATGAGTCATCCTGAGCAATTGGCCTCAATGGACGACCAATGCTGATGAGTTCGCTGTTCGTGAGAACAGGCGATGATACCATATTGTGCTCGATCTGAGGAAGGACTTCATCATCTTCAACATTGTCTTGATGACCAATGTCTTCAGCTGCGGTGGGGTCAACAACTGGAATGTTTTCAGCTTCAGGAGCCTCTGTGGAAGTAGGCTCATGAACTATCATACGGCATTCTTGGTGTGCAGATTCAGGACGAGCAACAGAAATCGGCTCGACTATAAGGGGATCTGTGGGAGTAGCCCGATCTCTCTTCTTGGTCTTTCGCTTCTTGGTGGGTGGAGCCTCATCAGTTGTGTTCTTGGTCTTGCGCTTTCTGGCCTTGGCTTCAGCTGCCTCTTCTGAAGCTCTGAAGCCACTGTGGGGACCTTAGGCTTCACGCCTGTCATACTGGCTGGGAAGACAATGCGAGGTTCTTCCCGCCTGGATGGTTCAGTTTGGTCCACAGATGGCTTCTTCTTCTTGGCAGCCATCTTGGGGTCAATGCCAGGACACCCAAGTGCCTTGCGCTTCTCGGCTTCATTGTAAGCTTGAACACACTTGGCAGCAAGACTCTTCATGCGCTCATGAGAACCTTTGGCTTCATCACGTTTCTTGTGAAACGCTTCCTTGAGCTCATGCAGCATGACCTTGAAGTTCTGAACATCTGCGACGCTGAGCTTGGCCACATGCTTCTTGAACTGAGCCTTCTCATAATCAATCTTATGCTTCAGCTCAACAATTTTTTGAGCAAGATCCAGCTAAGGAGCAATGGCTCCATGGAAGGAGACGCTTAGGCCAATAGGAAGTTGCAGATCGTCAAAGCTGAGATTTGGGGTGTCAAACCATTCATCAATGAAGTTGTTCAATACTTCCACATCAAAGAGAGGCAGATCATTGAAGATTTCCGCCTCTTGCTTGCTCTTTATCAACTGCTCAAGAGCGTCATCGAAGATAAATCGTAAGCCGCTGATGATCAATGGTGTCATTCTCGTTTCTCGGAACAGCGGCGAATTGAGCTAGACTACTTGGAGTGCATAGGCTTCTTTTCTTCTTCTCGGACTTGGAGATGCGTGAGAGATCTTGACCGCACACTTAGTGCAGGAGGAGCGATGACCAGAGGCTTCGCTCGTGAAGCTTTTGGTGGAGAGGAAAGCTTGAAGCTTTAGGTTTCTTGACTTCTTTGGCTTCGTGGTGCGGTAACCCGTCGAGTCAGCGTCGTCTGCAGGTTGATCCACGTCTGCCCGTTGAACCATAATATGAGAGATGTGCCCTTCTAGGTTGTAGAAAGGTCCAACAAGATTGGGTTCAGCTTCGCGTGTGCCATCGGCACGTGGCGCAGAGGGGACTGTGTTGAAGTCTATTCCCCAAGACTTCTCGTTTTCCTTGGCCGAGTTCTTGGCAAACTGGAAGTTGCGCTTGAACAAATTGTCGTCACGACACCATAGTAATGAAGATGGGTCGGCATCTGCAGGCTGTGGTCCACGGACCATGCAGGGGTATAAGCCTTGTTCAATGGCTTTAGCTCTGGTCCTGGGTGAAAGATTCTTGTACAAGATGTCTGTAAGTGCATCTAGTGCCACCCCTAGTTGGTTTTGGAGTATTGACGACAAATGTGGTTGAGGGACTAATGCGTTTGTGAGAATTGTAGGATAACGCAGGTAGTGTCCCTCATTGATTCGGTTTACCTACCTGAGATGACCCCTAAAAATGTATGAAGACATTGACGACAATGGTGGTATGTGAAGACATTCACATTGAAGACTATGACATGAGAAGGCATTGAGTGAAGACTATGGAGCGCGAAGACCGTGTCGTTTCGTTGTTTCCTTTTCTTCTTTGTTGAGTCGTAGGAACCACCGTACTGTTAAGTGGGGTCCAAGTGATCTTAGTCGTAATGATCAAGTGATGCTCAACCCAAATCCTATGTCTTCGAGCGAAGACAATGAGAGCAAAACTTATCCAGAGCTGGATGAGTCAGCCTTGCTTGTAGCCCAAGTAAAGTTGCCGTGTGTGTTTGAAATCTGACCGTTGGAACACGTGTCAAATCCTTAGTGACCCAGGGTCATTTCGGACATATCAGGTCGGGTTGCCTAGTGGCTATAAATAGCCCACCCGCTACACCATAAATTGGTGGCTGCTTAGAGTTAGTGCACGACTTTTGTCGTTTGAGAGCAACCCACCTCGAAGCCTTTGAGAGAGAGAAATCCTTGCGAGGACAAAGCCCAAACACCCGAGCCAAAGAGTGTTAGGCATCATCAAGTCTTTACATCTATGTGACATGAATACTTATTACACTTGAGGACTGTGAATCCTCCAAATTGGTTAGGTGTCGCGTTACGAGCATCCAAGAGTCATTGTGGATTGCCGGTGAACGCGATGCATGAAGGTTCAGAAGTCTACCTTGAAGACTTACCAGAGTGATTGGGCGAGGACTGTGTGTCCTTAGCTCAAGGGGAATAAGGTGAAGACACGGTCTTCTGAGTTGAATCTCAGCCTCCCTAACCAGACGTACAGTTGTCACAAAGAATCGAACCGGGTCCAACAAATCCTGTGTCTTCAACAAGTGATCGGGTTCTATCTTCTCCCTCACCTTACTTAGAGTTTGTCTTCGTGAAGTCATTGTCTATCTATCATACCTATTTGACTTCATTGCTTGACTACTTTTGTTGATTGGCTTCTCACTATCTTCCATCTTGATCCATACTACCAAGCTGCTATTAGTCTTGTACTTTCACGTTATTGCATACTAGACTATGGTTTGCTTGTTGTAGTTTATCTTCCGCTGCATATCAATTAGGTCATTTCTATTGTTTGTCTTTGAAACATCCGTGTTTTGAAGACTTTTCTAAAAATCGCCTATTCACCCCCTCTAGTCGATAACTAGCACTTTCAATTGGTATCGAGCAAGGTACTCCTTGTTACAGGTGATTTGGTTTAACCACCGAGTTTTCGCTATGTCGATTGCAGGATAATCAAAGTCTCCGCTGCTTGCCCCGTGTTCGATGGAACCGACTATCCCTCTTTGGAAGAATAAGATGCGCATGCATCTTGAAGCCATTGATGTCGACCTCTGGTATGTCGTCAAGAACGGCGTTCCCAAATCTGGTGAAGGTGTCACCCCCACTGATGTCTAGAAGTTCATTCAACTGGACTCGACTGCAAAGAACATCATCTGTGGTCATCCGACCAAAGGACAAGTATGGCCGTGTGAGTGCTCCGTAACGTCGAAGCTAGTCTGGACTGGCTATCCAAGGTCAACGAAGGTGTCTCAACCTGCAGAGATCAAAGAATCAGCGTTCTTCGCAACCTCTTCAACCGCTTCAAGAGAAAGCGACAATGAAAATGTCCAGCTCACGTTTGATCGCCTCACTGACATCACAAATGAGCTTCATGCTCTCGGCGCCACTGAGATCACCAAGCATGAAATCGTCAAGACACTACTGAGATCACTTGACAACTCTTTTGACACCCTTGCCCTCATGATACAAGAACGTCCCCGACTTCAAGACACTCGATCCGTCGATATACTTGAGAGGCTCAACACACATGAGTTCCGACTATCTCGAGAAAAGAGATATCTATGGTCCCAACTATGGCGAACTCGCACTTTGAAGGCAAAAGTTGTTTCCTCATCTGAAGAAGAATCGATTGCGGTTACGATGATCCCGAAGACATTGGAAAGGAACTTGCTATGCTTGTGAAGAAGTTCCGAAGTTCACTAGGAAGAAAGGCTTGAAAGTCTTCACGATCCAGCTCAAGAAACGATGAAGCTTCCACTCATGACTACAAGAAGAGAACCCATCACAAGTGCAAGAAAACTGGACACTATATCTCTGAATGTCCACGATTGGGACAATGAGAAGAAGAAGAAGAAGAGCAAGGAATATGATTCTGATGACAAGAAGAAGAAGAAATCTTCAAAGTCTTCTTCCAAGTCCTCATCAAAGTCTTCATCTCATAAGAAGAGATCATCTGGCAAGGCTCGTGCTTTTGTTGGCAAGGAAATGGATTCAGAGGAGGAGTCTGCTTCTGAGGAGGTGGAGGTGGAGTCTGAAGAGGAGTCCGACCCGAGCGTTGCAAGTCTGGCTTTAGCCACAGCCTATGTTGCCAAGTCCATCTTCAACACTGAAGACAATGACTTCTACACCAACGTCAAGGCGATGACAAGGACGACCCTGCTCCCACCTACTGCTTCATGGCACGTGGTGCCAAGGTAAAGTCACGTGATGCTTACTTTCAAACATCAAGTGAAGATGACCCTGATTGTGAATCCAAAGCCAGCTACAAAACACTTGCTAAAATTGCAACCAAACAACAAAGAGCTATGGAACATACTCAAAAACTGTTAGACAAAAGCGATGACCTGTTGGATGCGGAAATGACACGTTCACAGTCCTTAGTTGAAGACATTAAAAATCTTCATGCTAAGTACCAAGAACTTGAAAGTCGTCATGAAACGCTCTCAACTACTCATGAAAAGCTCTCCTATGATTATCTTCAAAGGAAGCAAGAGCTTGAGAAATTGAGAGCGGCTCATGAAGATCTTCAAAAGGAGAATGAGTCACTTCAGCTCAATGATCGTTCCTTCGAGGATGGATCTGAACCACCATGTCTAAAATGTCTTGAGCGTGATATCACTACCTCTGTTGCTGAATGTTCAACTGCTGCTACTGTTACATTGTCTTCTACTACTAATGTGGTAACTAACCCCTCTGCGGAGGATACCACTGCTATTGCTGATGAAAATGCTAGGTTGAAGACATTGCTTGAAACAGGGATGTATAAAAGTCTGAAAGGGCATCAGACACTTTGCGATGTCCTCAAAAAGCAGATTCTGAATCGAAACCCTAGGAAAGAGGGTGTTGGGTTCGAGAGGAAAATGAATGTCGATGGTTCCTACTGGAAGCCTGAGCAATATCCCAAAACCACATGGGTTGCTGCAAAGGGACCTTCAGTGGATCCATCCACCTTATCTAGCTTTACCTATGCTAACCCTATTATCATTGATGAATCCTTTCATGCAAACTATAAGCTGTTCAAAAATCAGAATGGTGAAGTGTATGCCAGGTATATTGGTACTAACTGCAGGAATGGACCGCCTATGAAGAAGATCTGGGTTCCCAAAAGCTGTCTTGAGAATCTTCCAGTGAATGTCATCATGACACCACCTGTGAAGAAGACAAACCCTGCACCAAAGGCGTCATATGGTCCAAAGGCTTCATACATGCATGTAGGACTCACCTGAGTCACCCTAACGCCAATGTTTTGCAGGGAAACCGTACTCAAATTTATGAATATGAGCGTGTGTCTTCAAACCGCTATGTTCATAGAACTAAGAACTTTTCTGCTTATTCATATGAGTATCGTTCATCTCCTGCAAGGCTATTTGCTAGGGCTCCAAAGCCAAAGTTCTCAGATGTTGCACTTAGACTCATTGCTTCTAAGCCACCCCTGAAGATGTGGGTGGTTAAGAAGAATTAACTCTCTTTTGCAGGAAAAGGTCTCCAGCCGAAAATCAAAGGCGTCTGATGCTATTGCTGGGGACCTAAAACATCTTGTAGGGCACAAGATCAAATGCCCAAATGGTCTCACTATGCATTTCGTTCCTGAATCGTTTGCCATTCATCCTATCAGTCCTAATCTTGATTTAAGCTTCAATAATCCACTTGCCCGTCAAATGTTTATGCTTCACAATGATCTTGGTGAAGCCTATCCCCTAACTGCATCAGAGGGTATGACAGCTCATGCTTCGTAATGGATTATGGATAGTGGATGCACTAATCATATGACCGGTGATCGAAGTCTTCTCATGGACTCAACCTTACGTCCATCCGACAAGAGTCACATCACATTTGTCGACACCGGTAAAAGCAAGGTATTGGGTCTAAGCGAGTTGCAATCTCAAGGGATCAACACATGGATAAAGTGATGCTTGTTGAATCCCTTGGTTTCAACTTGATGTTTGTCTCAATGCTTCGTGACTTGAACATGATTGTGATATTCGGAAAATATCGTTGCCTTGTACTAATGGAATCTGACAAGTCTCTAGTCTTTGAAGGGTATAGGAAAGATGATCTATACATGGTAGATTTCTCAGCAGGTCCACAGACTTGCCGTATGTCTTCTTGCAAAAGCTTGAGAATCGGCTCGCATCGGAGGCTGGGGCATCTTGGCATGAGGAACTTACACATACTCGCCAAGAAGAAGCATGTCATAGGCATCGAAGGCTGTCAAGTTCAAGAAGGATCATTTGTGTGGTGCTGCGAAGTCGAAAGATGACTAGGGCAAAGCACCCCTCGGAGACAATCATGACGACATCTCAACCCTTCGAGCTGTTACACATGGATTTGTTTGGCCCTACTCATTACTCTACCCTCACAACAACTGCTTGTCTCTATGGCTTCGTCATTGTTGATGACTACTCAAGATACACATGGGTGCACATAATTCTCTACAAGACTGAAGTGCAAGATGTCTTCAGACGCTTCGCCAATCGAGCAATGAACAATTATGGCGTCAAGATCAAGCATATCGGTGATAACGGCCTTTGAATTCAAGAACACCGGACTTGATCTTTATCTGGATACCATGGGAATCACTCATGAGTTCTCTGCTCCATACACACCTCAGCAAAATGGCATCATGGAGCGCAAGAACAAAACCCTCATTGAGATGGCTCGAACAATGCTCGACGAGTACAAGACACCAAGAAAGTTCTGGCCTGAAGCTATTGATACAATTGTCACGTCATCAACCGTGTTTATATCCATAAGCTTCGAACAAAACATCCTATGAGCTCCTTACTTGGCAAGAAGCAAAATGTTAGCTACTTGAGTATTTGGGGCTAAGTGCTGGATCAAGGATCCCCATCACAAGTCAAAATTTGAACCTAAAGCTCACGAAGGCTTCATGCTCGGTTACGGAAAGGACTCGCACTCCTACAGAGTCTTCAACCTTTATCTCTACAAAATCATCGAAACAGTGGACGTGCGATTTGATGAAACCAATGGTTCACAAAGAGAGTTTCTGCCAAGTACACAAGACGAAGCTCCACCCAGCGAGTCTATCAAGCTAATGGGAACTGGTGAAATCATGCCTTCAAGCACACAGCTGAAGAGGAACTTATCATTTCGCACCTAACCAAACTCAAGACAATGCTCACTGAAGACAATCCTCCCAATGATGACAAGTGATCGCCAAGAGCAAAGTCTTCGCCCATTCATCCTCGAGTTGCAAATGAAGTACAAATTGAGAAGATAATCGATAGCATCAATGCACTGGTCCGCTTACTCGCTCAAGAGCAACACAATTTAGCAAATTTCTGTGGGCACTTTTATTTTGTGTCAATATCGTAACCCAAGAAAGTTGTCAAGCCTTTATGGAACCAGAATGGATACAAGCTATGCAAGAAGAACTTCAACAGTTCAAGCTAAACAATGTCCGGGAACTTGTCAAGTGCCCCGACCTCGCAAGCATAACATTATTGGCACCAAATGGATATATCGAAACAAGCAAGATGAGCATGGTCAAGTCGCCGTAAACAAAACACGGCTTGTGGCTCAAGGATATACTCAAGTTGAAGGAATTGACTTCGATGAAACATTTGCTCCTGTAGCTAGGCTTGAAGCTATTCGCATACTACTAGCCTATGCTAACCACCACAACATCTTGCTCTATCAAATGGATGTGAAGAGTGCATTTCTCAACGGCAAGATTGAAGAAGAAGTATACGTCGCTCAACCACCTGGCTTTGAAGATCCAAAACATCCTGATATGGTGTACAAGCTAAATAAAGCAATCAGTATGGCCTCAAACAAGCTCCTCGCTACCGGTATGATACAATCAAAGACTTCAAGAGCAAAGGCTTCAAACCCGATCCCTTGATCCCACACTCTTCACGAAGACATATGATGGTGAACTGTTTGTATGCCAAATATATGTGGATGATACTATCTTCGGCCGCACCAACCGTAAGTATAGTGATGAATTTGGATACATGATGCAAGAATAATATCGATGTCCATGATGGGAGAGCTCAAGTTCTTCCTTGGCCTTCAAATTCACAAGAAAGGAATGTCATCTTTATATCTCAAGAAAAATACCTCCAAGATTGCCTCAAGAAGTTTGGAATGCAAGAGTGCAAAGGATACACGACGCCAATGCCGATAAACACCATCTGGGTCCCGACGATAATGGTAAAGAGTTCGATCAAAAGGTATACCGCTCCATGATTGGTTCCTTACTTTACCTATGTGCATCTAGGCCAGATATTATGCTTAGTGTTTGCATGTGTGCTCGATTCCAAGCGGCACTAAAGGAATCGCATCACTTAGTCAGTAGCGAATTCTTCGATATTTGGCTCAAACCCCAACACTCGGATTATGGTATCCAAAGGGCTCAAAATTTGGTTTGGTTGGATTTTCGGATGTCGATTATGCTGGTGACAAGGTGGATCGCAAGTCTACATCAGCACATGTCACTTTCTCGGGACGATCACTTGTCTGTTGGTCTTCAAAGAAGCGTAACTGTATCACTCTCAACCGCTGAATCTGAATACATTGTCTTTGGATCTTCTTTGTGCTCAGCTTCTATGGATGAAGCAAACTCTCAAGGACTATGGCATCATCGACACAAGTACCTCTCTTCTGCGACAACGAAAGCGCCATCAAGATTGCCAACAATCCAGTCCAGCACTCGAAGACAAAGTACATTGAAATTCGTCATCATTTTCTCATGGATCATGTCATGAAGAAAGATATTGACATCATTCACGCTAACACCAAGAGCAATCGCGGATATCTTCACAAAGCCCTTGGATGAGAAAAGGTTTTGCAAGTTACGGTGTGAGCTAAATATCTTGGAATCCTCAAATGTCCTGTGATCAAGCACACATCCTAACACTTATGCATGTTGATGACTTAGATGTGCAACACACGAAGTAACGTATATCTTCGATCAATGAAGACTTACATTCTGAGTGTGAATACATTAACGTGGAATTTGACTTCGGAGTGCCACGATAATTGTGCGCCATGTCTGGGTCTAATACTTCCTATACGGTGGGTAACGCCACCACCAAATTTCTTTGTTTGAAGTGTTTCACTCATGGCGTTATTTCTGCAATATCTTCGCATTTGATTTGTCTTCAACTTCAACCTATCTTCATGTTTTCTTCACTATGTTGATTTGGTTGCTGTCAGATATATATATATATATATATATATATATATATATATATATATATATATATTGTTCTCGTCTCTGACAAAGATTCACTTATAGCTATGTCTTCCAAGTTGAATCTTTTGAACTAAGTGAATGTGATCGGACCCCAATCTCTCTATGCTTTCTATCTCAAACTCTATCTCATCCAAATCATATGCATTCTATTGAAATCGTCGAATGTCTTCTTCAAGGCCCTTGTCGCCAGAAGACACGTAGACAAACTTTAAGTCTGTTTTAAATGATTCATCTCATCGTTGAAATCCGAAGAAGCCGGAACGACCATCCGACAAACTGGCGGGCGTGGGAACGATGGGACAACTCAGTAGTATGTTGCATGCTTGCCACGTGCCCCTCGAGATGTGAACCGCCAGGCACCTGCATAATTGCGCTGCCGCACACCTTGTTATAAATACATGTCCCTCATGTAAAGAAAATCTTCTTCCACCTCTCCACCTCGTCAAAACCCTAGCGCCACCACTAGCTCTCGACGACGCCGGCGACGAAGCGCTTAGCTGTCGCGACTTCTCCGACGCCGTCCTCACGCCGGCCGCGAACATTGTCATCTCCGCCGCCGCTGTAGGTGTCCTCCGTCGCCAAGTTAGGGCACAGTGGATTGAACTGCTCGGCCTCCCTTCTTCCCATCTAGCAGTTCTTCGAGTGGTAAATATAACTCTATTTTTACCATCTTTTTGATCTTCAAGATTCATCCTACTTGCCAAAATTGGTTTCTGCCCATACTACGTTAGATCTATTATGTCTGCATCTCGTACTGCCTAGTATAATCACTTAAGCTTCACAACTAGTTAGATTCCTCACTTGTACTTATTCACGGATTCATACAAATCTGGAACCAACTCTCAGCGTATAAGTGAATGTCTTCGCATCATGAGGTCAATGTCTTCAAACCGATTTATCTTCAAAATCTTCTGAGAATGCATATGACCTCTTCCCCTTCCCTCGCATCTCTAATGCTGTCACAGGTACATGTCCGTGGAGAATCTCTTGGTTCTCATAGTCTGCATTCGTTTGCAGAATTCTTACAAAGATCAAACTAACTCTCCGAAGCCGCCTCACTCATTCAAAGCAAACGCAAGCCTTTGAAGCCTTTGAACGTGAAGCCATTCAGTTTGAAATTGATGGCTGCAGATAAATCAGTCAGGAAGGGCGACAGACAGCATCGTGAGGGAACCTCAAAAGATCTGCCTGATGACCTCGCAGAGCTGTACAAGACAGATCCTGAAGAGAACTACAATCAGCGCAAGACGCGAATCCAATGGATTCGTCGATATTGGGCTGAACAGTGGTTCAAGTACAATTTCGTCACCCAGGAATACGCCGAGAAGAATGCTATCAGATGCCCTTGGGGTGATATTCTCTTTCGAGGCCTTCCACCCAAGAACATGGCTGAAGCTATTGCACAAGGTTTCTATCCTTGTATGGTCCGTGGACCTCAGCCTGAGAATGCCGACCCAACGTCTTTACTCCGGTGTCGTGACGACAATCTCTTCAAGCACAACTTCCAGCACGCAAAGGCTTCGGCCAAAGAAAACAAGAAGTCATTGGGATTAGACTTCAACCCTGGTCCCTCTGCTCCCCGTGCTGACGGCTCACGTGATGTTGAACCCAATGTCATCGGTCCCTTTTCAAACCTTGATGGCCTCATCACTTACATCTTGGTCCAAGGTGCCAAAGTGGATCACTCTGATGACGATGTTGAGTCAGATGAAGCCCCAGCTCCTGCTCCTGCTCCAAAGCCGCAGAAGCTTAAGAAAGTCAAGGCTTCAAAGTCAGCTGCTCCTCCAAAAGCTTCACGTGTGAAGCCCAGCCATCGCACCTCCCCGAAGCCGATTAATGCGGTCCGAGATCAATCTCGTATCTCCAAGAAGACGAAGAAGAGAAAGAAAAGTGTCAAGAATACTGAACTGACACTGCTCCTGCTGCCATTCTGCGTGAAGAGCACATTGATCTGTCCAAAGGATGAAGATCTTGCGGATAATGCTCTTGAGCAACTTATCAAGAGCAAAGAAGAAGCAGAAATCTTCAACAATTTGCCTCTCTTTGATGTGGCAATCATCCATCACTTCATTGATGAGTGGTTTGACACCCCAAACATCAGCTTTGAAGATCTGCAACTTCCTATTGGCCTCAGCGTCTCCTTCAATGGCGTCATTGCTTCTGAGCTAGCTCTTGCTCAGCGCATTGTTGAACTGAAGCATAAAATTGACTATGAGAAGGCTCAGTTCAAGAAGCATATGGCTGCCCTCAGCGTGCAAGATGTCAAAAACTTCAAGGTCATGCTGCACGAGCTCAAAGAAGCCTTTCTCAAGAAGCGAGAAGAAGCCATAGGCTCTCGTGAGCGCATGAAGGCTCTGGCTGACAAGTGCATGCTTGCCTACAATGAGGCTGAGAAGCGCAAGGCTCTTGGCCGTCCTGGCATTGACCCCAGAATGGCTGCAAAGAGAAAGAAGTCTTCAACTGACCAAGCTGCACCTTCAAGGCAGGAAGAACCCCGCATAGTCTTCCCAAGCAGCATGACTGGCTCGAAGCCAAAGGTCCGGTCAACCGCTTCTGAACAGAAGAAGACGAGGGCTGCCGAGGCTGAAGCCAGAAAAAGAAAACTTCCTGAAGCCTCTGATGCTGCTCCCTCGAAGAAGAAGCTTAAGACCAAGAAGAATCGGGCTTCTCCCACAGAGCCCTTGGTTGTTGAACCCATTTCAGTGGTTCGTCCCGCAACTGCAACCCAGGAAATTCGCATGACTGTTCATGAGCCTGCTTCCACAGAGGCTCCTAAAGCTGAAGAGTTTCCAGCAGTTGATCCCATCACTGCTGAAGACATTGGTCACCATGACAATGTTGAAGATGATGAAGTTCTTCCTCAAATTGAATACAATGTGGTATCATCGCCTGTTCATACAAACAGTGAACTCATCAGCATTGGTCGTCCTCTGATGCCAATTGCTCAGGATGCTTCATGGGCTGATCGCCCGCAACAACAAGACTCTCCTAGTACTCCCCAACAACAAGTCACTCCCCAACAACAACAGCAAGAAGAAGAGGAAGACTTTGAGGCCCATCCAACCCCATCTCCAAAGGCGTCGCCAGCATTTCGCAGGCTTCGCAAAGGTCAAAGGCCTCAAGTACCTCTCTCGAGCGTTCCAGAAGGAGAAGTGCATCACCAACCTGTTGCACGTCAAGTGTTTTCAGAAGCCACTCCAACTGTGAATGTCTCTGAGTCTGAATCCAAAGTTGCTGAAGACAATCCGGCTGCATCAGCCGAAGACACCCAAGAAGAAGAAGAACGTGTCCCTACACCCCCTGTAATTGAAGAAGTTATTCCTGATATCAACGTGCCAATGCCCGACCCTCCAGCTCCTCAAGTGGAGGTTGAAAACATTGAGGCTGCCACCTCCAACACCAATGAAGCCAATGACGTGGTCATGGCTGAAGCAAATGTGGATCCTGCACCAACAGCTCCAGAAGCCAATGAAGGAAATGTGCCTGAAGCCAATGAGGCAACTGCTCCCGAAGCATCTGGCGAGCAGCTGAAGCCTCGATTGTTGCCACTGCTCCAGCCCGCCACCAAAGCCTTACACAATTGAGCAAGCATACAACTATGGTGAGCTAGTCACAGTAAGATGGCCCGTTCTGGTCCCTCCGCCTCATGCCTCTGGTCCTCAGTTCGACTATCATATTGCGCATAGGCCTCAGGTCCAGAAGCCGAAGCCAAGACTGCCAAGGTTTCCAGGCACTGCCACATCTACAGGTTCTTTCAATGCAAATGGCTTCAAAGACCACAACACTTTCTTTGACAGAGCAAAGAACCCCTACACAAGGCCAAGGATATCATCTGACCGTTTCTGGAGCTATCCGCAACGAAGCTATTACTCATGCGTTCTGTATGATCAAGGGCGCATTTTCCCTCCTATGCGCCGACATCAAGCCATTGCGGACTGCCGTGCTTAGAAGAAGCACATGATTGCTTCGTGATGCGTGTCTGCTCGGCCGTTCTGCATAAAGAACACTGGAATGAAGAACTTGTGCTTCAATTCTATGCTACCCTCCACATCCGCTGCTACAACAGAGATCTGAAGACATGGGTTCACGAGTGGATGACAGGAAATGTTCATCATGAAGCCAAAGCTCTTGACGTCATTGAGCTCACAGGCCTACCCACTCCCGGAGAGCTGTTTGAACCTGGTTGTCAACTCCACCGCGATGCACTAGAGAGCATATTTCATAAGCCAGAACCCGACATGAGTCAGATGTTGAGCATGATGAAGCCACTGCCACATGACGCTGAATACCCTCAGCACTTCTTTGTTGATGACCTTGAGTATCTGCCTCATACAATATATCACATCATCAGGCGAACTCTATGGCCAATCAAAGGGCATTCATCATCTGCAAAACTTGAAGGAGCAATGAAGACATTGGCCTTCTACATCCTCAATGGCATCAGCTTCAATACACAAGAATTCTTCATCCGACAATTGGCTGCGTCTGGATCTGATCTGTTTGGTCTGAAATTTTATGCTCCATGGGTCATGCGCCTCATCAAGATGCACTCTGCTATCAACTATCATACCTCTGCTCGCAATCATCCGATCTTTCTACCAGAGGTTGATATGTCAATTGAAGCCATATACCCTGAGCCTGCCAAAACGCCACTTTGTCTTCAGAATGCAGATCACCACAGCTTCTCTCAACCCATGGAAAGCGTCGAAGCGGTATCTCGTGTCTATCCTCTGGCTGGGAACACACGTCTGCCTCATCGTAATGCGTCTTTGAAGCCACCGAGAGCACAATTGGCCAAAGGCCTCGGAAGCGCTCTCGAGTCCTCAATGATCGAGAACTTCTTGTGGCAATCGCATCAAAAACAAGATAAGCATCACTCCTGGCTCAGCGACAAATGCAAAGCCTCTTGGTAGACGTCAATCGCATTCAAACCTTGCCACCAAGAATGCCTTTGTCACTCACGAGACCTGTCGGCGATCATGGAAGAGTTTGACCCCTTTCGATCTTTGAAGCGAGATCTTCAAGACGATGGCTTCACCGAACGCTTCAAGTTTGACTCCACTCCTCCACGGAATGCAGTCCTACGACGAACTCCATCACTTGAAGACTCTGACTATTCTTCCTCCGCGGCAACTGTCAATGCCAGAGTGATCGATGATGAAGCCGATGCTACTTCACCGTCCCCTACTTCTGCACGCATCGACACTACACCAAGCTCGTCTGCACCGCCAACCAACAACGACAACCCTGTTGCATCATCTACTTCTGAAGAGGACGAGTAGATGCTCTATGTCTTCAAACCTTTTTGGTCCTTACTGACAAAAGGGGGAGAAGCATATGAGTTTGATAGTCTTCAAGCGGGTTCATAAGGGCGGTTGCATAATAATTTGCCTAGTGTTTACAACTCTCGCTTTTGATACATTTGGTTCTTTGAGTTGTAACACTTAAACCTCGATGGTCGTCTGCTACTTATTTGCTTTACTATGGTGCGATGATAAATTTCGCATGTGCGACGATAACTTCCGCACTTAGATCATTCCACAGACGTCCATTTTTTATTATGCATGCCATTCTCTTAGCTATATCATTTCATGCATGATGAATTATCTTCATAAGTTGAAGAGGATCTCCACAAGTACAACCTGCCATGTGCATTTGCATTCCAAAAGCAAACTACTTATATGCACATCTTCATGGGGAGCCTTTGCCACTTATGAAGACAATTCCTATCCTTTACAATTTCACATATTTTATCCCGTTGAAAACTTCAACCAGTTTGTTATCAATCACCAAAAGGGGAGATTGTAAGTGCATCTAGTGCCACCCCTAGTTAGTTTTGGAGTATTGACGACAAATGTGGTTGAGGACTAATGCGTTTGTGAGAATTGCAGGATAACGCAGTAGTGTCCCTCATTGATTCGGTTTACCTACCGGAGATGACCCCTAAAATATATGAAGACATTGGCGACAATGGTGGTATGTGAAGACATTCACATTGAAGACTATGACATGAGAAGACATTGAGTGAAGACTATGGAGCCTTGAAAGGCGTGGTCGTTTTGTTGTTTCCTTTTCTTCTTTGTTGAGTCGTAGGAACCACTTTGTCTTTGTTAAGTGGGGTCCAAGTGATCATAGTCGTAATGACTGAAGTGATGCTCAACCCAAATCCTATATCTTCGAACGAAGACAATGAGAGCAAAACTTATCCAGAGCTGGATGAGTCGGCCTTGCTTGTAGCCCAAGTAAAGTTGCCGTGTGTGTTTGAAATCGACCGTTGGAACACGTGTCAGTTCCTTAGTGACCCAGGGTCATTTCGGACATATCAGGTCGGGTTGCCTAGTGGCTATAAATAGCCCACCCCCTACACCATAAATTGGTGGCTGCTCAGAGTTAGTGCACATCTTTTTTCGTTTGAGAGCAACCCACCTCGAAGCCTTTGAGAGAGAGAAATCCTTGCGAGGACAAAGCCCAAACACCCAGAGCCAAAGAGTGTTAGGCATCACTGAAGTCTTTCTGTCCGCATGACCTGAAGACTTGTTACACTTGAGGACTATGAATCCTCCAGCCGGTTAGTTGTCGCGTTCTGAGCATCCAAGAGTCATTGTGGATCGCCGGTTAACGAAGTCTGTGAAGGTTTGGAAGTCTACCTTGAAGGCTTACCAGAGTGATTGGGCGAGGACTGTGTGTCCTTAGCTCAAGGGGAATAAGGTGAAGACGCGGTCTTCTGAGTTGAATCTCAGCCTCCCTAACCAAGCGTCATAGTTGTCACAAAGAATCGAACTGGTCCAACAAATCTGTGTCTTCAACAAGTGGTGGTTCTATCTTCTCCCTCACCTTACTTAGAGTTTGTCTTCGTGAAGTCATTGTCTATCTATCATACCTATTTGACTTCATTGCTCGACTACTTTTGTTGATTGGCTTCTCACTATCTTCCATCTTGATCCTTACTACCAAGCTGCTATTAGTCTTGTACTTTCACGTTATTGCATACTAGACTATGGTTTGCTTGTTGTAGTTTATCTTCCACTGCATATCAATTAGGTCATTTCTATTGTTTGTCTTTGAAACATCCGTGTTTTGAAGACTTTCCTAAAAATCGCCTATTCACCCCCCCTCTAGTCGATAACTAGCACTTTCAATGTCTCCCCAGGGTCGCTTGATGGCATTCTTTTCAGCATATTCCTTGGTGGCGAATCTGTACTTGAACCATTGCTCTGCCCAATATCTTCGAATCCATTGGATTCGTGTCTTGCGCTGACCATAGCTTTCTTCGGGATCAGTTTTGTATAGTTCATATAGATCTTCGGGCAGATCCATTGATGTACCCCCACGGCGCATTGTCACCCTTCCTTGTTGATTTCTCTGTTGCCATGAAGTTTAGATGAAAGGCTTCAACATCAAAGCCTTCCGTCTGCTGGTCGGGGCAGAGGCGGCCGGGAGAGTTGATGTGATCTTGTAAGAATTACGCAAATGAATGCAGACTATGAGAACCAAAGGGATTCTCCAGCGGACATGTACTGTGACAGCATTAGAGTTGCGAGGAAGGGAAGAGGTCATATGCATTCTCGTAAGATTTTAAAGATAAATCAGTTTAGAAGATATTGACCTCATAAGCGCCAAGACATTCACTTATATGTTGAGAGTTGGTTCCAGATTTGTACGAATCCAAGAATAAGTACAAGTGAGGAATCTAACTATGTGTGAAGCATAAGTGAATATACTAGGCATTGTATGAGATGCGAGGCAGGATAGATCCAACTTTGTGGAGGCGTAAACCACTTTTGGTAAAAAGGATGAATCTATAGGATCAAAAAGACGGTAAAAAGAGGATTTTAATTTACCACACGAAGAACTGCTAGACGGAGTAGAAGATGAGGCCGAGCAGTTCGATCTTCCGTGCCCTAACTTGGCGACGGAGGACACCTACGGCGGCGGCGGAGAAGACGATGTCCGCGGCCGGCGTGAAGACATCGTCGGAGAGGTCGCGGCGACTAAACGCCGTCCTTTGGCGTCGTCGAGAGCTAGCGGTGGCGCTAGGGTTTGTCGAGGTGGAGAGGTGGAAGAAGGATTTTGACAGCGATTGGATGTGCATTTATAGGGAACGCAATTACGCAGGTGCCCTTGGCGGTTCACATCTGAGGGACACGTGGCGAGCATGCAACACATTTGGAGTAGTCCCACGTTCCCACGCCCGCCTGGACTGTCGGATGGTCGTTCCGGCTTCTCCGGGTTTCAGTCAATAAGAATAGAGAATTTAAAACAGATTTATTGTTTGTCTTTGTATCTTCTGCTGACAAGGACGCGGAGAAGACATTCGACAGTTTCAATAGAATGCATATGATTTGGATAGATAGGGTTTGAGGTAGAAAGCATAGAGAGACTAGGGTCCGATCACATTCACTTAGTTCAAAAGATTCAAATGAGAAGACATAGCTATAAGTGAATGCTGTAGAGGACAGAACACTAATATGTATATATCAGAATGCAACCAAATCAACATAGTGAAGATAATCAAGAAGACAGGTTGATATTGAAGACAAACCAAATGCGAAGACATAGCAGATGTAACGCCATGAGAAAAACACTTCTAACAGAAGAATTTGGTGGTGGCATTACCCACCGTATAGGAAGTATTAGACCCAGACACGGTGCACAATTATCGTGGTGCTCCAAAGTCAAATTCCGCGTTAATGTATTCACACTCAGAATGTACGTCTTCATTGAAGGATATACTGTACTTCGTGTGTGTTGCACATCTAAGTCATCAACATGCATAAGTGTTAGGATGTGTGCCTGATCATAGGACATTTGAGGATCCCAAGATATTTAGCTCACACCGTAACTTGCAAAACCTTTTCTCATCCAAGGGCTTTGTGAAGATATCAGCCAGTTGCTCTTCAGTGTTGACATGTATGATATCAATATCTTCCTTCATGACATGATCTCGAGAAAGTGATGGCCAATTTCAATATGCTTTGTCTTCGAGTCTTTGAATCGGGTTGTTGGAAACCTTGATGGCACTTTCGTTGTCGCAATAGAGTGGTACTTGTTTCAGATGGATGCCATAGTCCTTGAGAGTTTGCTTCATCCATAGAAGCTGAGCGCAACAAGATCCAGCAGCGATGTATTCAGATTCAGCAGTGGAGAGTGATACACAGTTCTGCTTCTCTGAAGACCAACAGACAAGTGATCGTCCCAGAAAGTGACATGTGCCTGATGCAGACTTGCGATCCACCTTGTCACCAACATAATCAGCATCCGAGAATCCAACTAGATCAAACTCTGAGCCCTCTGGATACCATAATCCTAATGTTGGGGTGTAAGCCAAATATCGAAGAATTCGCTTCACAACTAAGTGATGCGATTCCTTTGGTGCCGCTTGGAATCGAGCACACATGCAAACACTAAGCATAATATCTGGCCTAGATGCACATAAATAAAGTAAAGAACCAATCATGGAGCAGTATACCTTTTGATCGAACTCTTTACCATTGGCATCAGGACCTAGATGACTCTTGGTTGGCATTGGCGTCGTGTAACCTTTGCAGTCTTGCATTCCAAACTTCTTCAGGCAATCTTTGAGGTATTTCTCTTGAGATATGAAGATGCCATTTCTTTCTTGTGAATTTGAAGACCAAGGAAGAACTTCAGCTCACCCATCATGGACATCGATATTGCTCTTGCATCATGTGTCCAAACTCATCAACATATTTACGGTTGGTGCAGCTTGAAGATAATGTCATCCACATATATTTGGCACACAAACAGTACCATCATATGTCTTCGTGAAGAGTGTGGGATCCAGGGAACCAGGTTTGAAGCCTTTGCTCTTCAGGAAGTCTTTGAGCGTGTCATACCAAGCGCGAGGAGCTTGTTTGAGGCCATACAGTGCCTTGTTTAGCTTGTACACCATATCAGGATGTTTTGGATCTTCAAATCCAGGAGATTGTGCAACATATACTTCTTCTTCAATCTTGCCGTTGAGAAATGCACTCTTCACATCCATTTGATACAGTAAGATGTTGTGATGGTTAGCATAGGCTAGCAGTATGCGAATAGCTTCAAGCCTAGACACAGGAGCAAATGTTTCATCGAAGTCAATCCCTTCGACTTGAGTATATCCTTGAGCAACGAGACGAGCCTTGTTTACGACAACTTGACCATGCTCATCTTGCTTGTTGCGATATATCCATTTTGTGCCTATTATGTTGTGCTTGCGAGGTCAGGACGCTTGACAAGTTCCCAGACATTGTTCAGCTTGAACTGTTGAAGCTCTTATTGCATAGCTTGAATCCATTCAGGTTCCATAAAGGCTTCAACAACTTTCTTGGGTTCAGATATTGAGACAAATGCAAAGTGCCCACAGAAATTTGCTAGCTATGTTGCTCTTGAACGAGTGAGTGGACCAGGCGCATTTATGCTATCAATTATCTTCTCAATCTGTACTTCATTTGCAACCTTGAGGACGGACCGATTTGGACGAAGATTTTGCTCTTCTTGATCATTGTCATCATTGGGAGGATTGTCTTGGGTTGAGCATTGTCTTGAGGTTGATTAGGTGCGAAATGATAAGTTCCTCTTGAGTCAGTCGTCGAGACGGTATGATTTCTCCAGTTCCCATTAGCTTGATGGATTCACTAGGTGGAACTTCATCTAGCACATTTGGCAGGTGCTCTCTTTGCGAGTCGTTAGTCTCATCGAACCGCACGTCCACAGTTTCAACCACTTTATAGAAAGAGGTTGAAGACTACGTAGGAGTGCGAGTCCTTTCCGTAACCGAGCATAAAACCTTCATGTGCTTTCGGTGCAAAGTTTGAAGTGTGATGTGGATCCTTGATCCATCACCTAGCACCAAATACTTTGAAGTAACTGACATTTGGCTTCTTGCCAGTGAGGAGTTTATAGGATGTTTTCTTCAGAAGCTTGTGAAGATAAACACGGTTGATGACATGGCATGCAGTATCAATAGCTTCAGGCCAGAACTTTCTTGGAGTCTTGTATTCATCGAGCATCGTCCGAGCCATCTCAATGAGGGTTTTGTTCTTGCACTCCATGATGCCATTCTGTTGAGGTGTGTACGGAGCTGAGAACTCATGAGTGATTCCCAATGTATCCAAGTAAAGGTCGAGGCCGGTGTTCTTGAACTCAGTGCTGTTGTCACTCCTGATATGCTTGATCTTGACGCCATAGTTGTTCATGGCACGATTGGCGAAGCATCTAAAGACATCCTACACTTCAGTCTTGTAGAAAATTATGTGAACCCATGTATATCTTGAATAATCATCAACAATGACGAAGCCATAAAGACAAGCAGTAGTAGTGAGAGTAGAGTAGTGAGTAGGGCCAAATAAGTCCATGTGTAGCAGCTCGAAGGGTTGAGATGTCGTCATGATTGTCTTGAGGGATGCTTGGCCCTAGTCATCTTTCCAAATTTGAGGCACCGCACAAGTGATCCTTCTTGAACTTGATGCCCTCGATACCTATGACATGCTTCTTCTTTGCGAGAGTGTGTAAGTTCCTCATGCCAGCGTGCCCTAGCCTCCGATGCCAGAGCCAGCACTCTGAAGCTTTTGCAAGAAGACATACGGCAAGCTGTGGCCCTGCTGAGAAATCTACCATGTATAGATCATCTTTCCGGTACCCTTCAAAGACTAGAGACTAGTCAGACTCCATTAGTACAAGGCAAAGATATTTTCCAAATATCACAATCATGTTCAAGTCACAAAGCATTGAGGCGGACATCAAGTTGAAACCAAAGGGATTCAACAAGCATCACTTATCCATGTCTTGATCCTTTGAGATTGCAACTCTACCTAGACCCAATACCTTGCTTTTACCAGTGTCAGTAAATGTGATGTGACTCTTGTCAGATGGACGTAAGGTTGAGTCCATGAGAAGACTTCGATCACCAGTCATATGATTAGTGCATCCGCTATCCATAAACCATTGTGAAGCATGAGGTGTCATACCCTACTGATGCGATTAGGGGATAGGCTTCACCAAGAGTATTGTGAAGCATAAACATTTGACGGGCAAGAGGATTATCGAAGCTCGAGATCAAGATTAGGACTGATAGGATGAATGGCAAGCGATTCGGGAACAAAATACATAGTGATACCATTTGGGCATTTGATCTTACGCCCCACAAGATGTTTTAGGTCCCCAACAATAGCATCGAGACACCTTTGATTTCCGGTGGAGACCTTTCCTGCAAAGAAAGTTAATTCTTCTTAACCACCCACATCTTGAGGGTGACTTAGAAGCAATGAGTCTAAGTGCAGCATCGAGAACTTGACTTGCGTGAAATGAATGATACTCATATGAATAAGCGAGAAAAGTTCTTAGTCTTATGAACATAGCGGTTTGAAGAAACACGCTCATATTCATAAGTCTGAGTATGGTTTCCACAAAACATTGGCGTTAGGGTGACTCGGGAGAGTCCTCTGTCATGCGTATGAAGCCTTTGGTGCAGGATTTATCTTCTTCACAGGTGGTGTCATGATGACATTCACAGGAAGATTCTCAAGACAACTTTTGGGAACCCAGATCTTCTTCATAGGTGGCCCATTCCTGCAGTTAGTACCAATATACCTGGCAAACACTTCACCATTCTGATTCTTAAACATTTTGTAGTTTGCATCAAAGGATTCATCAATGATAATAGGGTTAGCACAGGTAAAGCCAGATAAGGTGGATGGATCCACTGAAGGTCCCTTTGCAGCAACCCATGTGGTTTTTGGGAACTGCTCAGGCTTCCAGTAGGAGCCATCAACATTCGTTTTCCTATTGAACCCAACACCCTCTTTCCTAGGGTTTCGGTTCGAGAATACGCTTTGAGGACATCGCACGATTGTCGATGCCCTTTCGAGACTTTTGTACATCCTTGTTTCAAGCAATGTATTCAACCTAGCATTTTCATCGGCAATAGTAGTGGTATCCTCGGCAGAGGGGTTAGTTACCACATCGGCGATTGAAGACAATGCAATAGTAGCAGCAGAGAACATTCAGCAGAAGTAGCGTTATCACGCTCAAGGCATTTTAGACATGGTGGTTCAAGTCCTTCTGGCCGGAACTGATCTGTTGGCCTTGAAGTGACTCATTCTCTTTTGAAGATCTTCATGAGCCGCTCTCAATTTCTCAAGCTCTTGCTTCCTTTGAAGATAATCATAGGAGAGCTTTTCATGAGTGGTTGAGAGCGTTTCATGACGACTTTCAAGTTCTGGTACTTAACATGAAGATTTTTATGTCTTCAATTAAGGATGAAGCAGGTCATTTCAGCATCCAACGGGTCATCGCTTTTGTCTAACAGTTTTTGAGTATGTTCCATAGCTTTTTGTTGTTCAGTTGCAATTTTAGCAAGTGTTTTGTAGCTAGCTTTGGATTCACAATCAGAGTCATCTTCACTTGATGTTTGAAAGTAAGCATCGCGTGATTTTACCTTGGCACCACGTGCCATGAAGCAGTGGGTGGGAGCAGATTCATCCTTGTCATTAGCTTCAGCGTTGGTGACGAAGCCATTGTCTTCAGTGTTGAAGATGGACTTGGCAACATAGGCTGTAGCTAGAGCCAAACTTGCAACGCCAGGGTTGGACTCCTCCTCAGACTCCACCTCTGCCTCCTCAGAAGCAGACTCCTCCTCTGAATGCATCTCCTTGCCGACAAACGCATGAGCCTTGCCAGATGAGCTCTTCTTATGAGATGAAGACTTGCAAGAAGAATTTGAGGATTTCTTCTTCTTCTTGTCATTAGAATCATATTCCTTGCTCTTATTCTTCTTCTTCTTCTTCTTCTTCTTGTTCTCATTGTCCCACTGTGAACACTCAGAGATGTAGTGTCCAGGTTTCTTGCACTTGTGATATGTTCTCTTCTTGTAGTCATGAGTGGAAGCTTCATCATTTCTTGAGCTAGAACGTGAAGACTTCCTGAAGCCCTTCTTCTTGGTGAACTTCTGGAACTTCTTCACAAGCATAACAAGTTCCTTTCCAATGTCTTCAAGATCATCAGAACTGCAATCAGATTCTTCTTCATATGAGGAAACAACTTTTGCCTTCAAAGCACGAGTTCGGCCGTAGTTGGGACCATATATATCTCTTTTCTCAGATAGCTTAAAATCATGTGTGTTGAGCCTCTCAAGTATGTCAGACGGATCGAGTGTCTTGAAGTCAGGGCGTTCTTGTATCATGAGGGCAAGGGTATCGAACGAGCTGTCAAGTGACCTCAATAATGTCTTGACTATTTCATGCTTGGTAATCTCAGTGGCGCCGAGAGCACGAAGCTCATTTGTGATGTCAATGAGGCGATCAAATGTGAGCTGGACATTCTCATTGTCGTTTCTCTTGAAGCGATTGAAGAGGTTGCGAAGAACACCGATCCTTTGATCTCTCTGGGTTGAGACGCCTTCGTTGACCTTGGAGAGCTAGTCCCAGACTAGCTTCGACATTTCCAGAGCACTCACACGGCCATACTGTCCTTTGGTCAGATGACCACAGATGATGTTCTTGGCGGTAGAATCCGATTGAATGAACTTCTTGACATCAGCGGGGGTGACACCTTCATCGATCTTGGGAACGCCATTCTTGACGACATATCGTAGGTCGACATCAATGGCTTCAAGATGCATGCACATCTTATTCTTCCGATGGTGATATTCGGTTCCGCCGAAGGCGGGGCAAGCGGCGGAGACTTTGATTATCCCTGCAGTCGACATAGCTAAAACTCCAGGTGGTTAAACTGAATCACACAGAACAAGGGAGTACCCTGCTCTGATACCAATTGAAAGTGCTAGTTATCGACTAGTGGGGGGGGGGGTGAATAGGCGATTTTTATGGAAGTCTTCAAAACATGGAAGTCTCGAAGACAAACAATAGAAATGATCCTATTGATATGCAGTGGAAGGTAAACTACACTAAACAAGGCATAGTCAAGTATGCAATGAAGTGAAAGCACGAAGACTAATAGCAGCTAGGTAGTAAGGATCAGGATGGAAGATGGTATGAAGCCAAACAACGATAGTAGTCACACAGTGAAGACAAATAGGTAAAGCAAACAGGCAATGACTTCACGAAGACAAAGCGTAAGTAATGAGAGGGAGAGGATAGAACCAGTCACTTGTTGAGGACACAAGATTTGTTGGACCGGTTCGATTCTTTGTGACAAGCTATGCGTTTGGTTAGGGAGGCTGAGATTCAACTCAGAAGACCGCGTCTTCACCTTATTCCCCTTGAGCTAAGGACACCCGGTCCTCGCCCAATTACTCTGGTAAGTCTTCAAGGTAGACTTCCAAACCTTCACAGACTTCGTTAACGGCGATCCACAATGACTCTTGGATGCTCGAGCAGCGACAACTAACCGGCTGGAGGATTCATAGTCCTCAAGTTTAATAAGTCTTCAGGTCATGCAGACAGAAAGACTTCAGTGATGCCTAACACTCTTTGACTCTGGGTGTTTGGGCTTTGTCCTCGCAAGGATTTCTCTCTCTCAAAGGCTTCGAGGTGGGTTGCTCTCAAACGACAAAAGTTGTGCACTAACTCTGAGCAGCCACCAATTTATGGTGTAGGGGGTGGGCTATTTATAGAAACTAGGCAACCCGCCCTGATTTGTCCGAAATGACCCTGGGTCACTAAGGAACTGACACGTGTACCAACGGTCAGATTTCAAACACACGCGGCAACTTTACATCCGGCTCTGGATAAGATTTGCTCTCATTGTCTTCGCTCGAAGACATAGGATTTTGGTTGAGCATCACTTCAGTCACTCTGACTTTTTTCACTGGGACCCCACTTAACAGTACAGTGGTTCCTACGACTCAACAAAGAAGAAAAGGAAACAACGAAACAACTCAGTCTTCGCGCTCCATAGTATTCACGCAATGCCTTTTCTAGTCATAGTCTTCAATGTGAATATCTTCACATACCACCATTGTCTTCAATGTCTTCATACATTTTTAGGGGTCATCTCCGGTAGGTAAACCAAATCAATGAGGGACTACTAGCTGTGTTATCCTGCAATTCTCACAAACACATTAGTCCCTCAAACAGGTTTGCCGTCAATACTCCAAAACCAACTAGGGGTGGCACTAGATGCACTTACAGGACCCCTCAAACCCGCCTCATACGCCCGGGCGGACAGCCCGGATACCGTTTGGTCACGATTTTTTGACCCAGACGGGCTCTCAAACGCCCGGGCTGACCGGCACCCCCCATATCCAGCCCAAATATGGGCCGGATATGGGGGCGCCCGGGCGCGCCCGCCATGTCGGACCCGACCCATGCTGGCCCACCCGAGTCCACATAAAATCCTCCCCATCCGCTCGCCGGACCAAACCCTAGCCACTTCACTCCCCTCCGCCACCGAAACTCGTCTCCGGCTCCTTCTGGTCCTTTCCCGCATGGCGAGTAGCGGATTCGAGTCCTTCACCTCCAAATTCGTCGACCCCGAGCTCATCCCGCGCGGCCCCGAGGAGGAGATGGCCGCTCGGCTTGCGCTCCGCCGCGCCCGGGAGGAGGCCCGTGGATGGCTGCGCTCGGACTCCATTCATCGGGAATCCATTGCGTCCGCCCAAATGGGGCATGGATCCGAACGCGCTGGCGGGCGCGCAACCCCTCCGGTGGCGCACCGATATTGGGGACGAGGCCATGGCACGGCGTGCAAGGACCGGGCGCGGGAGGCAGCGACGGACATCGGCGAGGCGGCGTCGCATTCTCCGGCGCCCCATATGGCGCATCAGTCCGGGCGCCGCAACCGCTCGTGCTGGACGTCGGCAACTCGTCCCATGACGGATCCATCATCGGTCTGTCGTCCACCGGCACCGTTCGGGTTCCGGTCTCCGACGAGGAAGAGTAGGGCATGGGAGATGGCGGGGCCTTGAGTCCCGTGAGCCAGCTCGTGTCCCATGCCCTACCCTACCTTGTCGGCGACCGGCCCAACACTCTGAGAAGCGCAGCCGGCCGCCAGACATGGCCAGGGCGGAGCCGGGCGAGCGGGGAGCGGAACCGGACGAGCTCTACATAGATTAGGTTTCACGTTGTATGTAATAATATGGATTTGAGGTTCCTAATTTGATATATACGGATGTGGAATGCATTTTTTTGAGGGGTGACCGGTCATTGTCCGCGGACGCACCCGGGCGCGTCCGCGGGCGTTTGAAGGGTCGGATTTGCTAAGTTGGGTTGTAGATGCTCTTACACGCTTCAGTATGGCACATAGATACAGTCTCACCGTTTACTGTCGCAAACATCATCTAGTGGAAGAAGTGGAACTGCATGCGAGCGCAACTGCTGCTGCCCTGCAACAGCCTGTAAACACAATGTGATACGGAACACTGTGCTAGCACGCAGAGTCCACCACCACCTTGATCCGTTGGAGGAACAGCTCACCTCCACAAACACCAAGGCCAACCGAACATGGGAATTAAGAAAAGAATTCGAAACGTCCATTCCAGCTTCCTCTCACCTTCCACTCACATGCAGGCGCACATCCGCACATGCACCGGCAGGCACCTGATTTTTTCAAGTCAAACGCGCCACCAAGAACACCATTGAATGCTAATTATGACAGCGGAGACACAACGATCAGTTTCTTAATCAGTAGGGACATGGCAAATCTCAAAAACAATGGTAACCACAACAGTTTACCTGACAAATCTGAACTGGAAAAATTGTATCTTCAGAAAGTACAACCATGTTTCTTTTTGCTCATGCTCATGAGTAGCTTCTAAGTTGCCACAATTATATTGGGACTATTCTATTGGAGTAACTTGTTATGCAAATCATTATAGATTATGTATGAATGTTCCACAAAACTTTTTGAACCTCCCACAATTCACAATCATGCAAGAATGTGTTTATACACTGCTATCTGTGCGCCAATTCGTCCTATTCGTCGTCAAACACCGCAATTCCTGTGACTACAATCAATCTGAACAATTAAAAAGAACGGAAGAACGACACGAAGAAAAACGAACTGATCTCCTGTGTTCAAACTTCAAAGTGCAAACTGAAAATTCAAGAAGAAGATGTGCAAAAATCAAATGCGGCTCAGGAATGGCTTCCGGCGCTGCTGTTGCTCGGCTGCCACCCGCCGGCGGCCCAGAGCGGCGCCGCCCTCGTCCTCGCGAGCGGCAGCCTCTCCTCCGCAAGGGACGGGGCGCCGCTGCCGCCGAAGCTTCCCGACTGCGACTCCACGTCCCGGCGCTCCCGGTCGGCGCCGTCGTTCCTGCTCGCCTCGGCCATCGCCGGCCACCGGAACGACACGGACCGCCTCGCGCCGGCCAGTGCCCGGCCGTCCTCCTTCTTGGCGCCGCGCACCATCCAGATCTTGGACACGGAGAAGCTGTCCTTGTTGCTCAGCCTCGCGTCGTCGCCGCGGCGCGCTCCAGCGGGCGGCGCGGCGGCCTCTTTCACGGCCGCTTCCCACGCCCCTCTCTTGGCGACGTCGCTCCCGAAGTCGCACTCCGAGAGCGCGTGCCGGCGCCGCGATCTTGGAGCTTTCTTGGCCGGCGTCTTGATGGCGACGCGGAGCGCGGCGTGGTCGTCCATGACGTACTCGTAGGATCCCATGGACAGGCACCTCCTCCGTCCGAGGTCGTCTCTGCTAGCGGCTTGATCGGCGGCGAGATGCCCTGAACCGCCATTGCCGTCCATGCACCGGAGCTTGCCAAGCCTCACCTCGACGACCTCCTCTGCCTTCGGGGACGCCTCATTCTCATTGTCGTCCCTTCCGCCCGGCGCCTCCGTGGCCGTCTCGGAGCGGCCGTCGGACTCGAGGACGAGCACCACCGGGCTGGACGCGGGCAAGAGGTCGGCGGCGAGGACGCTGCCGCGGCAGAGCGGGCAGGTGGAGTGCGAGAGCAGCCAGGCGTCGATGCAGGGGACGTGGAAGGCGTGGCCGCAGGTTGGCAGCAGCCGGAGCGCGTCGTCCATGGCGAACTCGCACAGGCACACGGCGCAGTCGAAGGGGTCGCCGCCGCCCTTGCGGGCGCCGAGGATGGCGCGGTAGACGAAGACGGGGAGCGCGTCGATGAAGGCCTGGTCGACGCCGGCGTCGTGGAGGTGGAACAGCTGCTGGAGCTGGCCCTGGAGCGCCGTGGGGCTGCTGCCGTCGACGTCCCCCGCGGCGACGCGCAGGCGGTGCCGCCGCGCGCGGCGCAGCCGCAGGATGTTCTGCACCAGCAGGTTGAGCAGGCCGAAGATGAAGAACACCATGGCCAGGATGGCCACGATGAGGAGCACACCGGGGCTCAGCTTGTTCTGGATGGTATCGAGCACGGAGTGCGTGGGCGGCGGCGGCGGCGCCGCCGCCGCGTGGGTGGACGACGACGAGGCGTCCATGGTAGGCAGGCGTAGGCTATGCCGCGACCGTAATGTGTGTGCCCGAGATGCTGGACATGGTGATTAATGGCGGTGGTTAAGGTGTTCGGAGGAGATCCGTGGACCGCCGGGATGTTGCGGTGGAAGTCACCGCGACGGAAGGTAAATGGGGGCAAGGGAGAGGCGATCGGTATTTATTGCCTCGTTGGAGATCGGATCCATTTTTATCTTCGGAAAGCCATCCTGAATTTGCAGAGGGTAGTGTGCCACAGTGATACGGAGATCGCTTGCTAGTATTTGTCTGGCTGACCAAAGCTGCATCGGTACTGAAACCTGAATGCCGGGGACCAAAATCCTGTTTTGACCTTTTTGTTTCAGGTTTAACGTGATTTGACCCGCGAAAGTTCGCCCGGATTTGAACATTTTTTGTACCGCCATAACTTCAGAAGATAGGGTTTGATCAACGTTCAAACGGCGTTTGCTCGTGGCAAAGGTCTACCTCCGCAGCTGGTGGGTTTTGTACGCGTTGGCTTATAAATAATGCAATCAATGGCGGTACAAAGGCTATCCCCCCATCTTTGATCGAGTGTGCATGGCTTTTAGCCCGAGGTTTGCTTGACGACATCGGTTAATGCTTGTCATGTTAGGGTTGATTGTGGTTTTGTCTTGAGTGGTTGAATTGTTTTAGCTTAGTCTTAAGGCTTGTAAATTGTAACTATATTTTTTTATCAACGCATCGAGATGCAATCTTTGTGTTTTTGAGAGAGAAAAATGGTTTTCTGCCCCCGAAGGTATGGAACTTAAGGCTCTTATACCCCCAAAGCTAGTTGTCAAACACGTATGGAACACTTATGAAAGGATCGAATGGTCGACTAGAGGGGAGGGGGGGGGGGGGGGGTTGAATAGAAAACTACGATTTTTTAGCTTAATTTCCTAATTTTAGGAATAGTGCAGATAAAGTAAGTTCTTTAGATATGTAATCTATGATGAGAATAACCTGTATGACAAGCGAACTAATGATAAGCAATATCAACCAACTAGCTAGCAAGCAAACACAAGGAAAGGTACACAACGGATAAACCACGCAAGCTGGAGGCACGGATGTATCCCAAAATTGACACTCTTGGTGGAGTGCTAATCTCCATTAGAGAGGTGTGAGAGACAAAGCTCCCGAACGCCACCAGTGGCTCACCCTATTCCCCCTTTGAGTCACCCCAACGGACAAGCCTCAAATTACTTGTGATTGGTCTTGAAGGTGACCACCAGACCTTTACAAACTTTTCCAGAGCACATCACGCATGCAAGGAAGCTTTCGGGCTTGACTCCTACCACCCAAGAGTCTGAAATCTCCAAGAGGAACAAGAACTAGTGATGAACAAGTGTGGGGATCACAAATTGGTTCAGTGGAAGTGTATATTGGGTGAATATCTTTCAATCGTCAATGTTTGGTGGTGTTTGAGTGGAGGAATTAAGAGGAATCAAGCTTTTAGGGTCTTGGAATTGTTGAGTAGCTAAAATTGGGATAGGTTTAGAGGTGGAAGAAGGGTGAGTATAAATGCCCCCTTCCCAATATGACTATTGCCACCCCTGGGGACCCTATGGGCACGAGGATAAGGACCATGTGAGCACTGGCTCACCCGAGAGATGAACCCTAAACCACGTGGCACAGGTGTGCAGACAGAAAATGCACCCGAGACTACAAGAGATTGGGGCTACCGTGACGAGCCAAAAAGTGTCAGGGAACAACTTAAAACATCACTGAATACCCATTTGTGAAGTTATTTGGGCGTCACTCACAGAATCCATGTCACAGATTCCTCCCAGTGACGATGCTCACACGAGATGTCATGGAACATGGACCTTCATCGACGTTTACATCATCATAGTTGATATGGTGTTTTTGTGATGTAAGATAAATGTTACATTTTGTGGGGCCAAATCGGCCATGGCCTACCATATTCAGTGACAAAAATATCGTCATTGAATTTCCGATGGCCCAATGTGCCAAGCCCAATAATCATCCCATTTACTTAGATAAGAAGATATTGGGTCATGAAAAATTTACAACCCAATTTTTTTATTCAGCCCAATTTTGACGAGTCCAATTTCGCATCACTTTTTACTTCTTGTTTTGCATTAGATTCATAAGATTTTAGGAATTTATTGTGTTCGCAATCCCTTTTTGGCTAATTTTATCAGGATCCCAATGAAGAAGGAGATTTGATGCATTAAAAAAAGATAACATCAATATGTGGTAAAAAATCACGCTAATCAACATGATAATAGTGTACCAAATGAAGCGGCAACCAATTGGGAGAAAAAGCAGTAGCACAGGTGCTTTCAGAGGCAAAGTCGATGTCTGGTATGAGCGCACCCGCTTCTAACAAGTGGTGCCCTCACCCCCAGGTCAACTACTTTACCCTTGTGCTTTCGGATCAACAAGAGGAGACACAGTGTGATTAGAACGCGCACCAGAACCAAGTACCCTAGCCTCCAGAAGGGACCTAGCGGGGGAATCGGCGGAAGCGATCCATCAGGCCATCAATCCAATCAAGGAGACTATGGCAGCCATCATCACCCCTCTATTCATCTCCGTGTAATACTAAGACCCTAAGAGGATTCCTATGTGTATCATTGATCATTCATCCATGATTGTCATTATTATCCCTATGATGCTTGTTGTTTCTATGTCCAGGTAAACCGAAGAGTGCTTTAGCCATTTTGTTTTTAAGCAATAATGAACGTATTGAGTGCCTTGCGTGCTCAAGAATAAGCAAGTGGGATGATCGCTTAGTTCCACCCGTGGATACGTTTTCTGCTGGGGAAGTCTAGTTTGACGAAGGATTGGCAAGAGAGGTAGAATAGAAAGCTCCATATGGATTTTGGATTCTCTATGCAAGTCGTATGTGGAGAGTCACGTGTACGGTACGGATGGGGGTTCATGCCATCATCCATTTGTTTGTTGAGTTGCCTAGGCTAGCTGCCTCAGGGATATTAAGTAACCCTAATATGTTTAGGTTATGAACACCAATAGGATACAAAATTTTCTTTTGTATGTTCATGTTAATGTTCTTCACAATGTTGGGTGAATTCGACCACTCAACACTTGCCTTTAGGGCCATGAAGGATATTACTATTATTGTGGTGGTGCATTGCGGAGGTGCCATGGTGATAAAGCCACCGCCTTCCTTCCCGGACCTATTGATGGAGGATTACTAGAGACCACCTTTACCTACATTCATGGGGAGACCCTTAATCACTATTACCGAAACCTGAATGTGGGGAGGAACAGTGGTGGCAGATGTGATATGTGGCTGCTGGTTGCTACATACATGCATGTATATGTACTTGGCTCCGCCCACTTATAGAAAACATGTGAGGTGGCTTAGTGATTAAACCTATAATTATGCATTCACATAATTATGTTAGGCACATACTTATGGGGAATCCAGACTCCGTGAGAATGCCTTAGCCCTATTATTGATTTTATCATTTGCATTACTCTCTTGTTCTTTTACTTTATTCTTGCACTCTTAGTTTTAGCCACCAAACACTTGAAATATTTCAACCCCCGCATGCGCTCTTGCTTTGGACCACAATTGACTTGCAGATGCATTGCAGTAAGCCTCTACAAGAGTCACATACCATTTCTTGTGCTCCCAGTAAGACCGATACTCTTCGGAAAACTTCAACTAAACTATGTGCACTTGTAGATTATAAATTGTGATGACATGTTTTTTTAAATAATTTACATTCCTAACACGTGTAGGAATGACCCTAGGCCCATATACAATGCACGCCCTCCCCTCATAGCCCAACTCACTTGTGCCTTTGCCTCCCAGAATTAGTCTCCTTGCACGGTTTTCATCCCCAAAACTCCAATCTCCCAACCTAGTCGCCTCCCAACCTTGAGGTTAGATCTAATGTCACACAACCTAGCTACGGTGGATCTCCAACAAGTGCTCATGTGGCTTAGATTTCCAACACCTAGTATTCTAGCTCTCCCTAACGCTAGCACAACGTCGGTCTTCCACTGCGAGTCCACACTGCCCAAGGAACCCAATGGGGAAGATGAAGAAAGCGGTTACATGATCATGTTAAGAAGCCCACCATCATTCTTGAAGAAGTTGCATCCCATGATCTCTGGATTTGGCATACTCGGGTCTCAGAATGACATCAATGTGCTGCATCGATCTCCATTGTTTGCTAGGTTGACTAAAAGCCAAGCTCCTCAGTGCAACTACACTGTCAGTGGGCATGAGTACAACATTGGCTACTATCTGGTTGATGGTATATCCTCCGTTGAAACCTTTGTCAAGACCATCTCTGAGCCATTGGTCAGAACATAGCTCTATTTGCCAAAAGATAAGAAGAAGTTAGAAAGGATGTGGAGAGGGCATTTGGAGTGCTCCAAGACTGTTTTGTAGTTGTTTGTCGACCTGCTAAACAATGGGATTCAGATACCTTGTGGGAGGTGGGCATGTTGTGTGATCATGCACAACATGATCGTGGAGGATGAGGGTGAAAATGCTGCCGGATGTCTGTAATTCAAGAACATGGATGATCCTATCCAACTCCCACATCAGAATCCGGCCACGTTTGATGAGTTTGTCCAAATGCATAAACAAATTTGGCATCGAGCAACTCAAGGAATATCTGATTGAACATTTGTGTGTGGTTAAAGGGGATAACTATAACATACATGCGAGTTTAATTCAAGTTTGAACTATTTTATTTGAAAGTTATGCTCGCATTTGAATATTTTCACTCATCAAAGATTACATATGCTATGAGTGTTTCGGACTTCAAAAAATAAAACACAGGCAGACATTTAAGGGACAAGGTTGGCTAGCCGGCTCCCAAATCACTATTCGCGAAATGGTTCGGACGAGTCCACGGACAAATACAGTGTCCGTTGTAGGGGAAGTGTTGGAGATGCCATTAATGGTGTGGGGCTCCTCATACCTTGGTGTACAGGCACACGACACTTCAGAAAGTGGGTAAAAACAACTAAGAGCATGGTTAATAATATAGCCAACAATCGGCTATAAAAAGTTGTCATGTCATCTAGAGCCGAGCTAATAGCCGGCTTGTACAATAGTACGTTTTAGTTATGTACTACTTCACTAATAGTTGGCCCATCTTACAATCTCACAAAGTGTCTTGGGTCTCGTGCTATAGCCGGCTCTTATTCTACAGCCTGCTTTCCTTCTCTCTCCCCTCCAACTAAACAAAGATATAATATTTTAGTGCTTATAGCCTGCTTATGTCACCTTACTGTACTTGCTCTAATAGATGTATATCCGCAAACATGTGCCAGACATGGGTTTGTGTAAATGCATGCATGCATGTGTGCGCGTGCATGTATACAAAACATGAACCTTAACGACCCCGTTCATGCATATGTGCATTCAAAAACAGTTGGCACATGTACCCCTGAGGGAGTCCTGAATTAGGGGGTCCTCGGGTGTCCGGGCTATTTGATATGGGCCGGACTGATGGGCCGTGAAGATAAAAGCATAAGACTTTCCGCCGTGTCCGGGTAGGACTCCTATATGCGTGAAAGGCAAGTTTGGTGTCCGGATATGTTATTTCCTTCCTCTGCAAACCGACTCTGTACAACCCTAGGCCCCTCCTGTGTGTATATAAACCGGAGGGTTAGTCTGTAGAGGCTATCAGAATTCTCATAGGCTAGACAACTAGGGTTTAGCCATTATGATCTCGAGGTAGATCAAATCATGTAACCCCTATACTCATTGAATACAATCAAGTAGGACATAGGGTTTTACCTCCTTTAAGAGGGCCTGAACTTGGGTAAACATTATGTCCCCATCGCCCCTTGTTACCATTAATCCTCGGACGCATAGTTCGGGACCCCCTACCTGAGTTTTGACACCGACATTGGTGCTTTCATTGAGAGTTCCACTTTGTCATCGACAGAAGGATCGATGGCTCAACTTGTCATCGGCAACGATGCTGTTTCCGGGGAGACCTTTCTCCCTGGTCAACTCTTTGTGTTTGGCGACTTGGCTGTGCGTGCCAATTCAACTGGTCACCTCAAGTAGATTTGTCGGAGCAAATGACCACGGGTAGCCTAGCCGGCTCCCCCTGGGACTTCTGAAAAAATTACAAGCCAATCAAGCCATCCAACATCCAAGGCGCTGGGCCGCCTTCCCCCGACCGGCTGCCCCTCAGGCCGGCTGTCAGGAGGCGGCCCGGCCCCAAGACCTACAGGAAGAAGGCCACAAGAGGGCCGGTGTAACGCCCCGGATTCGATGCGCCAGGTGTCCTTCAGTTATTCGCCGTCTTTGCCATGTCATGTGCTTGCGTGTCTCTCTTTGCCATGTCATCATCCACATTTCATATCATGTCATCATGTGCATTTCTTTTTGCATACGTGTTCGTCTCATGCATCCGAGCATTTTCCCGTTATGCATTTTGCAATCCAAGCACTCCTATGTCTCCGGCGCCCCTTTTACCTCTTTTCATGTGCGGGTGTTAAGCGGTCTCGGAATGGACCGAGGTTTGTCAAGCGGCCTTGGTATAGCACCGGTGAACCGCTGTCAAGTTTCGTGCCATTTGGAGGTCGTTGGTACTCCAACAGTTAGCAAGGTAACCGCAAAGCCTCCTTCTCCTTGCAGCCCAACACCCCTCCAAAGTGGCCCCAAAACCCAGCAAACTCCCTCCATGCTCTCGGTCGTTCGATCACGATCGCGTGGCGAAAACCGCACCTCATTTGGAGTCTCCTAGCTCCCTCTACCTATAAAACTAGATCCCCAAAATTCGCGGATCATTTCGCGAGGCGAAACCCTAGCCCGCTTCTCCTCTTGGGACATGTCCATCCTCACGGACATGTCCAGCCGCCACGTCGCTCGACCAATCGGACGTCGCCACGTCATCGTCGCCGCCGCCCACAGCCAATCTCCTCCCGCCACCTCGCCCTTCTCTCTCCTCCACACTTGCGCCCCATGAGGCCACGGGCCCCTTGCCCAGCGCCCGCGCCTCCGCCCCGGCGCCCGAGGCGCCTCGTCGGCCGCCGCCCGCCTCACCCGGCCGGCCAGTTCGCCGCCCGTGATCGGCCCCGCCGTGCCTCCCGCGCCTCACGCGCCTCGCCGGCCGCCCTCGCCGCCTCCGCGCCCTCCTCCGGCCGCCTCCCGGCCCGTCCCCGACAACTCCGGCCACCGGGCGCCATGGATCCGGGCGAGGTCCGCCCGCCGCTCGATTCCGCGCCACGGTTGACTTCTCCCCCCTCCGTTTTCTGCTAAGTCCCCGGATAGATGCATATTTTTAGCCATTTTCATCATGCCATAACTCTCTGCGTATTGCTCCGTTTTGCGCGTGTAATATGTCAAAATGTTCGCCTCGAAGAGTAGACCATTTCTTCTCATTGCATCATTTTCATTTGAGCTCATATTGGTGCCCGAAATGCTGTTGCAAGAGTGCTATGTGATGTTAGTTTCTGATTCTTATCAGAACTTGCACTTTTGTCATTTTTGCTATGATTGATGTGTGCATCCTATGAACTTGCGTCCTACATGTGTTTTGTAATATGCCATGCCATCTTTCCAGGGGTATATTCCATGTATTTTTGTGATCTATGTGGTGACTGGCACAAGCATGCAAACTAGGTGTCTTGATGTTGCTGATTTTAGCCCTGTTTTGCTGATATTTTTATGCCATGTTAACTTGATGCTACCGAGAGATCCATGCATATTTTGAGATACTTCAGTAAGGATGTTTTGTTAAACATGTCTTGCTCTATGCATGCATGCCCTTGTTTGCATTTATGGAGTGCCATAGCTTGAGTAAATCGAGCTCTACTTTTGCTATAAAATGTTCCTGGCAGATTGTTTACATGTTATTCAATTTTGCCAAGGTTGTTGTAGTTGATCCTTGCATGCTATGATGTTGTTCTTGCCATGTATAGCTTCTATAATATGTCTTCTTACTGTTGGTTGCCTTGCCATGCCATGTATTGCTCTGTGGTGAGTGGTTCAAGCTCACCGACATGCCTACTTGTTGTTTCTTCCATGTATGAATCTGTAATATAACTTGCCATGTTTACATGGGTGCCATCATATTTTCTGATCCTTTTTGGTCTATGGTCACTAAAGGACTTTTGTTCTATACTTTGAGTAGATTCATGCCATGCCTTTACTTTCCATGTTAAGTTCCTGTAACATGTTGTTTGATAGCTCTAAACATTGCAACCTGATGTTATTTCTGCCAATGGCTGAAACTGTTATTATTTGCAATCTTGCCATGTGTTTTTGAGCATGTTCTAGTGATTTCTGGAGATAGCTCAGTGTTCATGTTTTGTAATGCTTTACCTGTACATCATGCCCATGCCTTTTGTTTTTACGTTGAGGTCCTGTAGAGTGTTGTTTTGGTGCTTGCAATATGCCTACTTGCTGTTTTGGACAGATTGTTGTCTTAACTTGTATAGGGTGTATGTGTTGATCCGTTACTCTGTTTTGAGCGTGCTCTATATGAAAATTGCTTGATTTTGCATGTAGTTTCATATTATCATGTTGCATCCTTGTTTTGAGGTGTTTTCTTGATGTTTGTATGCATTTTGCATCAATGCCATGCTTATCTTGTTTTGCTCATATCTTCTAGGCCGTAGCTCCGAATCTAATGAACTTTATATGTAACTTGACTAGAATTTCGTGTAGATCATCATGGTGCATCTTAACTTGCTGTTTAACAACTTGAACATAAGGTTTAATCAGTTCTGGACCAATTTCGAAATTTGCATATGAGGACTTCTGGAATTGTTATATGTTGTTCGGCCTCATTTAAACTTGCTTTGATGTGTTGCTCTTGTTTGCATCATCTCTTGCCATGAGTAGCCTCATCTAGATTTGTCATGCATCATGCTTGGTTGTGCATCATGTCTTGTCTATGTGTGGTGTGTTTACTATGTTGTGTGCTTCTTCTTGTTAGTTCTGTTTACGTTGCGATCGTGATGATTAGATTCGTCTACGCTTGGTTCGGCTTCATCCGTTCATCTTCTTCATGGACTCGTTCTTCTTCCTTGCGGGATTTCAGGCAAGATGACCGCTACCTGGATCTCACTACTATCATTGCTATGCTAGTTGATTCGTTCTATCGCTATGCTGCGCTACCTATTACCATTTATCAAGGCATCACAAATTGCCATGTCAGCCTCTAACCTATTGCACCCTTCCTAGCAAACCGTTGTTTGGCTATGTTACCGCTTTGCTCAGCCCCTCTTATAGCGTTGTTAGTTGCAGGTGAAGATGAAGTTTGTTCCTTGTTGGAACATGGAGATGTTGTTCCTTGTTGGAACATGTTTACTTGTTGGGATATCACAATATATCTTATTTAATTAATGCATCTATATACTTGGTAAAGGGTGGAAGGCTCGGCCTTATGCACAGTGTTCTGCTCCACTCTTGCCGCCCTAGTTTCCGTCATACGGTGTTATGTTCCCGGATTTTGCGTCCCTAACGCAGTCGGGTGATTTATGGGACCCCCTTGACAGTTCGCTTTGAATAAGACTTTTCCGGCAAGGCCCAACATTGGTTTTACCATTTGCCTCACCACCACCTATTTTTCCCTTGGAGTCGCTCTCTCGAGGGTCATTTTTATTTAGCCCCCCCCCCAGGCCAGTGCTTCTCTAAGTGCTGGTTCGAACCGAGCTTTCTTGAGCCACCTTGGGGCAACTTGAGGATTGGTTTTACTCGTAGCCTGTCTCATCCGGTGTTGCCACGAGAACGAGATATGTGCAGCTCCTATCGGGATTGTCGGCGCATCGGGCGGTCTTCTTTGGTCTTGTTTTATTGCTGTGAAATGTCTTGTAGCCGGATTCCGAGACTGATCGGGTCTTCCGGGGAGAAGGAATATCCTTCGTTGATCGCGAGAGCTTATCATGGGCTAAGTTGGGACACCCTGCAGGTATAAACTTTCGAGAGCCGTGCCAGCGGTTATGTGGCGAGATGGGAATTTGTTAATGTCCGGTTGTAGAAAACCCGAAGTTGATCTTAATTAAAATACACCAACCGTATGCGTAATCGTGAGTGTCTCTTTTCGGGTTGATCGAGAGGAGAACACGGTTTACGGGTTATGTCGGCGTAAGTAGGAGTTCAGGATCACTTCTTGATCATTACTAGTTGACGACCGTTCCTTTGTTTCTCTACTCGCTCTCATTTGCGTATGTTAGCCACCATATATGCTTAGTCACTGCTGCAGCCTCACCACTTTATCCCTTCCTTTCCCTTTAAGCTTTGCTAGTCTTGATACCCTTGGTAATGGGATTGCTGAGTCCTCGTGGCTCAGAGATTACTACACCACCGATTCTTGTGTACAGGTTGTCACGATGATCATGACGCGAGAGCGATGCTTGCCTGCTTTGAGTTCTTCTTCTGCTTCTGCTTCGTTCAGGGGATAGGTTCCAGGTCGGCAGCCTGGGCTAGCAGGGTGGATGTCGTTTGAGCTTCTGTTTATGTTTCATCCGTAGTCGGATGTTGTTTTCTTGTGTATGATGTTGATGTATTCTTGTGGCATTTGTGCCTTATGTATGTATCCCTATGTATTATGTAATGTTGATGTAATGATATCCGCCTTGCAAAAGCGTTTCAATATGCGGGTCTATCCTTGGTGGGACCTTCGAGTTCCTTTTGGATAGGGTCGCATATTGGGCGTGATAGCCGGCTTCCAAGGAGCCGGCTACCAGAGGGCCGACTCCACGTTAGCCGGCCACGAAAAGGCCGACTCCAAGAAGCCGGCCACCCAAAGAAAGTGACCAAGGCCGCACTCGAAATCTGTACCCACATAACGATGATGAGACGGGGCGTGGCTACAGTGAAGCCTGCCACCCCCCAGGGCACCCATGCAAAGGGTTGATCTCTTAGAGTCTTAGACACCACAAAGAGGGAAGAGGAGAGCTAGCCGTGCCCTTCTTCCTCCCCTCACCGAACAGCTCAAGGAGCCTCTTGTAGCCACTTGTTCATCTAGTGATCATGCGGAGACCCCGCAGAGCAGCAGTAGGGGTGTTATCTCCACGGAGAGCCCCGAAGCTGGGTAAGATTCGCCGGCGTGCATGTCTTCGCCTCATCCCGTTTCCAGGCACCGACGACGTCTTATTGGCTCCCACTATGATAAGCCACCCGTTGGCATATGTCGCACCTACCACCCGACATTTGGCGCCCACCGTGGGGCCAGGTGCACCATCGTCCGGAGACCTGTTCTGGACGGGAACCCTCTTCCTCCCCCGCGGGCATAGCCAGCCCGGCACGCCCGATGGCGCTTGCCCGACGGCTGCAAAGCGTCGGCGACGCTAACATTGAGCTGCCTCGCCGACCTTCTCGGCTAGGCTCACATCTCCGACGAGCCCGCATCCGACGCGGGCACATGCTGCCTCGAGAGCCACCTCGTCAGCTTCCTCGACCAACTCCATGTCTCCAGCAAGCCTGCTGTGGATTTGGAGTCGGTTGGCTCCACCGACCCGATGCTTGTCGACTCCGACACCGCATCACTCGACGCTTTCCCCACCAACGTCATGATCTTCGACGACCCGCTCCCCCAAGCCGACAGTTGTGGCAGTGCCATCACCGAGGTGCTGGTCATCAGTCACGGCGGCCCCTCTGGCGAACGCCCCACGGCGCCCCTGCGGTAGCGCCGCACGACCTGTCCGCACCTCTCTCGGCTGACGCCGACGCCGAGGCGCTGGAGGCGCGCCGCCTCGCCCTCCACACGGAGGGCCAGAGGATAGCTTCCATGAGACGCCTCACCGAGGCCCACCAGCGTGAAGTCGATCGTCGTGCCGCCTTGACGCCGCCTCCCGAAGGGCAGGCCGAATCGGCATCGTCAAGAAGCGGCGCGATCGCCGCCCGACATCTTTGGAGCGAACCGCCCGATAATGCCACGCAGCCTCAAGATCCCTCGTTGCCAAAGCTTTCCGCCATGGATTCTTTTGGCCGACTGCCTTGGACGATGCCAAGGAGTTGGTCAAACATTGCAATGGGTGCCAAGTCTTCAGCTCCAAGCAACACCTGCCGGCTTCGTCACTCAAGACCATTCCTCTCACCTGGCCTTTTGCCGTCTGGGGAGTGGACATGGTGGGCCCATTCAAAACGGCGCGCGGCGGCATGACACACTTGCTTGTTGCCGTGGATAAGCTTACCAAGTGGATCGAAGCAAAGCCGATTAAGAAGCTGAACGGGCCGACTGCCGTGACATTCATCGCAGACATTACAACTCGGTACGGCGTGCCAGACAGCATCATCACCGACAACGGCACGAATTTTGCCAAGGGAGCATTGTCACGTTCACTGCGACGGGGCATCCGGCCCGGACCTAGCGCTGTTGCCCACCGCGATCAAACGGCCAAGTTGAAGCGAGCCAGCGGCCTCATCCTTTCGACATCAAGCCCGGCTCATTCGTGCGGTTGGGCGTTCGGCGGCTGTTGGCTCGACGAGCTGCCGGCCGTCCTCTGAGTCTCAGTACACTACCCGAACAAGTCAAGCGGCTTCACCCCTTTCTTCCTTGTATATGGTGCCGAGGCTGTCATCCCAATCGACATCGAGTTCGAATCGCCTCGGGTGACCATGTACACGCAGCGAAGGCCAAAGAAGCACGAGAAGGCGGCGTCGACTCTTTGGAAGAAAGCCGGCTGTTAGCCCTCAGCCGGTCCGCAATCTACTAGCAGGGTTTGCGCTGCTACCATAGCCGGAAGGTCAAGCCAAGATCATTTCAAGAGGGCGACCTTATGCTCCGGCTGATCCAGCGAACAGCCGGCCAGCACAAGCTCTCGGCCCCTTGGGAAGGTTTCGTCATCAGCAGAGCATTGCGAAACGACTCCTACTACCTAATCGACGCACAGAAGCCGAAGGCACGAAAGAGAGATGATTCCGGCAAGGAGTCGGAACGACCATGGAACGCCAACCTCCTCTGAAGATTTTACATTTAAAATGCAGTATGTATCACGCTACCTTTTGTACTAAGTACGAGTCAATGGGCCCCCCGAGGAGCACTCGGGGACTGCCACCTTTTATCTATGAATGACGAGTATCATGCTTATGATTTTGTCATCACACTCTTCCTCCTCGTCCGGCACCGGGTTCAACTAGTCGGCCCGGGGACTGGCCGCCTTGAGTTATATTCAAAGTTCCACCTGCAGTCAGACAAGTAGTGTGCCGGCACCCAAGCCCTCTCTTGTCAAAAGCCGCAGCTCGAAGAACCGACTGTCCGGCTGGCAAGAGTCAAAGGCAGGAATGGATGCTCACACGAAAAATGGCTAAGGACTAACGAACTTGTATAACAAAAGCCGGCTTCCTCCCATTGCCGACCGGCTACCAGAGTAGCCGGCCGGCCGGCTTCCCATTCCACCTTGCCACAATCCAAGAAAGCTCAAGTACTTGCCTTCCCACAAATAGCCAAGTTCCTCCCCAGCCACAGACTGCAGAGCAGCTGTTCGGCTGGGAAGGCGGCGACCAAGGGAAGGCGACAAAGGAAACAACCTAAGGATAAAAAGCAAATTCGAATGGAAGCCAAACACATGCATAATTATATTTACACAAAAGCCTTCGAAAGGCCGTCATTCAACATAGTTTGAATACATCCCCAGTGGGTGGAACCGCGCAAATTTCATAAAAATTGTTCAAGGAGCAACAGAAGGAAAGCAAGAACGGCAGATCAGGCCAAGGGAGCGACAGGCGAGTCGGGCAGGTCAGCGGAGGCGGCAGTGTTGGCTGGAGGAGTGGCCGGCTGGCGGGTCTCGGCCTGATCATCACCCCTGGGAGGCGGTGCGCGCGCGCCTCGTTGCTGGAGGCACGATCAGGCTGAAGCTGGCTGGTCGCTTCGCCATCGGGCACGACGTCTTCGCCGCCCTCCTCTTCTTTGTGTTCGTCTTTCGTCGCTGGAAGAAATCTCCTCCGCCGAGTCCTCACCTTCCGCCAGGTTCAACCCGAACCACTCCTCCGGCTGGGCGACACCGTTGTCATTCACTTCAGGAGCAAAAATGTTGGTGTCGGTATACTCGGCGATAGCCGAGGCGTGCTGGATGATAGCCGGCCGCACCGCCACCAGCTCTTCGTCAGCCTCCTACCTCCAAGTGCTCAGCTGGCGCAAGCTCAGCTCAGGATACCAGGCCCGAACGAACTCCAGCGCCCTCTCGGCGCCGGACCGAGTGGCGGAAGCCTTCCAGGCCTCGAAGCGGCCAACCACAACCTCTAGCCATCGGCGGTCTGGCTGAGAAGTGCAGAATCACCTCGCCGGGCGGAGGCGGCCAGCACTTGCGCCCGGCACTGGCCAAGCAGGCGGAGCATGCGGTGAGCCGGCTGCAGCCGGGCCTGGATCGCCAAAAGTTTCTCCTCAAGCGTCCGACTGGCGTCTGGCGCGATCTCAACCCCTGCTTGCCGGCGTGTCTCATGGTGGGCCTCGATGGCTTGGCTGGCGGTGACGGAGTAACCAGGGAAGTAATCTGCGTGAAGAGCAAAGAAACAACGCAAAAATCAGAAGACGAACAAGAGGGCAAGGAGCAAGCAAAGGGGTGAAAAGGAAGGCGGCTTACCGTCGATCAGATCCTCAACCCGTCCATAGCCCTTGCTCAGCACTTGCCTCGCTTCAGCCCAGCCCGCCGCCTCGGTCTCAAACTCGGCCTTAAGGGCAGCCTCGTTGTCCTGCGCCTTCTTCAGGTCCGCCTTATGGTTCTCCTCCTGGTCGGCCAGTCTCTTGGCCAGGCGGTCGCGTTCCTGGGCCAAGGTGCCACACTCAGCCTCCTTGGCGAAGGCGATGCAGGTCCCGCCAAGCTGCTCCCTCAAGTCAGCATTAGTCTGCAAGCGTGGAGAAAAGGAAAAAAGCAATAAGGAAGAAGTCATCGGGGAAGATCCGACCCGGCTGCTCGGTGATCGGCCGAATCTCGGGGACTACACCCGATGGGTGTTGTGCGCGCCCACATGAGATAAAAGAAACAAAGTACTCACTCCGGCTATTAGTCGTCGGCGGCCTTCTAGCTCAGCTCACGGGCACAGGAGTTGAAGGCAGCCGCCGGAGATTGTGATACTCCACGAAAATCGAGGCGGAATGCGAATAAGAATAAGATTGCCGCCAAGGCCTGCTAAAAGTTCCAAGCCGCTTTGCTTTCGGCCCGACTCGAAACTTGGGGACTACACCCAGTGGAGTGACGGCCGCCCCACGGAAGAAATCAAAAAAGAAATTGACCAAGGCGGAAAACTCACCGGATGACCCGGCGGCGTGGCGAACTCCTGGGTGTACCGTTATGTGGCGGCACAGGTGCAGCGGCGTCAGACCTCCTGCGCCGCCACGTTCAGCTTGGTCGTTCCACTGCTGGGCATCCACTCGGACGTGCTAGCGCTGGCCGCCTCTAGGTCCGTGAGTCATCGAGCTGGCGCCCGTAGCTCTCTGCGGCTCCGGCGTCGAGGACGCCTCTCCGGGCAGCCGGCGGCGCATCACAAGATCCGCCCCGCCGCCGACTTCGCCCCCGGCTGCTTTCGAGCGCCCGCGGCAGGTCGGCCGCCTTGGCCCGCTCCAGTCGACGCCGGCTGTGGCGCCTCCCCCAGGATCGTCACGTCATCCTCCCTCCACTCCACCACCGGCTGGTCGCGGTCGGCTTCCTCCGACGGAGGCACGGGGATGTTGGGAGCCATGGCGCGAAGAGGAATGACGAGCTGCGGAGGCTGATTGCGCAGAGCCTCCGCCTCCCTCTCCGCGGCTGACTTCCGCTGAGCCTTGGCCGTCCGTCGGCTTGCGCCTCGGCCGACTTCTCCGCCGCCTCTGGATGGCCCTCCGCTCCGCCGTTTCCGCTCCTCCCGCGCCTCCCAAGCGTTCCGCTCCGTTGCCTCCATGAGGTCGGCGAGGGATCCTGTGGCGGAGCTCGAAGACCCTCTGTCGGTCCGACTATGGAGGCGGCGTCAACCCGTTCAAGGGAAAGCGGCGCCTTTGTTCAACAAATCAAGAAGGCGGCTTAGATGAGCCTCAACCAAAGAAGACAACCAAAATACAAGACATCCAACACTTACGCCGAGACCGCTGTGGCTGCTTCACCACCTTGCGAAGCGGGCCGCTTTCACGCCGCCTCGTCCGGCAATTCGCCGCCAGCGGAGCTCTTGAGTTTTTCGGCCCGTTGCCGAAGAGACCCGGCCCGACTGGCAGCTTTGCGCGCCACCCCGAGCAGTTGATGCGGCAGAAGGTCCCGCGCCTTGGCGGTCGGCCGCCGGCTGGCGGCGTGGGATGGCCTCGACTTCGTCATCATCCGGCCAGTCCCCGAAGCCAGCCGTGATCTCGGGGCCGCCTGCCTCTTCGCCGGCTCCGACTACGGCGTCGTCCATGGCGGCCACCCCAGATCTGGGTCGTCGGAGTCGTCCATGGTGCGGTCGGCCATAAACTGGCGCTCCGGCCCTGCGGCCACGGGCGCCGGTCGAAGAAGGGGGCTCTGCTCAAAGACAAGCCGACTAGTCAAGAGTCGGCCATCGCGAACCCGGCAACAAAAGAAGAAGAAAGTAAGGAAAACTCACCATAGGCGGGGGATCAGCCCGAGAGTATGGCGCCTTGCCATACTGCCACTCCTCAGTGAGTTTGCAGCTGGAGATGTAATTCACCATGTAAGATACCTCGCCACGAGGCATCTCTCTGGTGCTCAGCCGACACGGGTCGAAGCGGCTGCTCATCTGGCAGATCATGTGCAGCCGGCTTTGGAGCGGGAGCACCTGTCGCTCCACGAAGGCGGCAACCAGGTCGGCCCCCACCAAGCCCTCCGATTGGACCATAACCAGGAGCCGGGTGACGGCGGCGTTCCCGGCCAGGGAGAGCGACTGGGCTCGGAAGGACCAAGAAGGCTGCCTCCCAGGCGGCGGGCCGAGTACGTAGGCCGGCAGATTCAAGTAGTCGCCTTGCGAGGCAACGTTCTTCACGTAGAAGTATGATTGCTGCCAGAGCTTCACCGATTGGATAAGCGGGATAGACGGAAAGGGGTTGTTGTCGGCTGTCCTCCTTTGGCGATGAAAGGCGCCCACGGTGAGCACACCAGCGGAGACGGTGCCGAGCTTGCACCTTTGGAAGAACTCCCGAAGAGCTCAAGGGTGGGGAGGACTCCAAGAAAACCCTCGCCTGGGGTGATAAAGGGCGGCAACAACATCACCGTGTTGGGGGTGAGGTGATCTTGTTGGAGATTATAGAACTTGAGGAAGGAGCGGAAGAACCCGCTCGCCCGACAGCCGAGGTCACAGCAGCCTTGAGCGGAGATGACCCGCTCGCCCTCCTCCGGCGCCGGCGAAACCTCCGTCTCCGGCGTGAGGCGGGTCTTCACGAGGTCTTCGCCCGGCAACCGCCACGTCTTGCAAAGCCAATTGATGTGATCTTCATGGACGTTGGAGCCGTCCCACGAGCTGGACAGCGCCATGGGAACAGAGGAATTGAGAGAGGCGCGGCGGCGGAGAGCACAACCACGCAGCGGAGGAACCGCGGCGAGCCTAGAGGGTTCGCGGTGGAACGGTGCGGTGGTGAGTGTTCTGCGGCGGCGGAAGAACGAAGAAGGAGGTAGAGGAAAGAGAGGAGCGAGGGCGAGCGTGCGAGCCTCTACCGCTCCCCCTCCTCCCCCTACTTATAGGCTCGTGCCGTGGAGCCGAGGAGGCGAGGCGTGGGGGAACGTGGGATTAACTACGCCCACTCCCCCCACGTCCCGCGATTATTGCGCCCTGGCGTCTGAAACCGCCAGCAGGAAGGCGGCGGTCCGTTCGAACGCGAGAGGATCCGCACATGGGCCGAGGCGCATGTTTGGTGGGCCACGGCCTGCGGCGACGTCACATCAGCAGCGTGGGCTGGCAGGCCTTTCACAGCCACGTGGCGTGCGGTGGCAGCGGTCGGCCAGCGAGTCGGCTCGCGTTCTCTCCTTTTGGCTGCGGAACTTCGCGAAGACGGCGCACCCATTCAAGGCCGGCTCCTAGCTGCCGGCCCCTCAGGATAGGAAGCTGATCGAGCTTATCGTCCTCCTTTCAACCTCGAAGCTCAATCAGCTTCGGGGACTACTGTCGGAGTAAATGACCACGGGTAGCCTAGCCGGCTCCCCTTGGGACTTCTGAAAAAATTACAAGCCAATCAAGCCATCCAACATCCAAGGCGCTGGGCCGCCTTCCCCTGGCCAGCTGCCCCTCATGCCGGCTGTCAAGAGGCGGCATGGCCCCAAAACCTACAGGAAGAAGGCCACAAGAGGGCCGGCTTCCAAGGAGCCGGCTACCAGAGGGCCGACTCCACGTTAGCCGGCCACGAAAAGGCCGACTCCAAGAAGCCGGCCACCCAGCAGGCGGCCAAGGCCGCACCCTCAGAATCTGCACCCACATAACGGTGATGAGATGGGGCGTGGCTACAGTGAAGCCTGCCACCTCCGCATCCCGGAGCGCACGTGGCCACAGTGCACCGTACGGGGCGGCCATCACCTGTCCGGCGCGGCGCTGTTACCATGTTGACCATGACATCACCCACGACAGGCTGTGAGTACAACCCGCAGGCGGCGGGCCCCTTCGGTCAGAGAGATGCCCGAAGGCGGCTTGGCCTCCCCTAGTCGGCCTGAGATATGGCCGGCCTCCCATAGCCGGCTTGTTCCCTCCCTCGAAGGGAGTGCCTCATTAAGGAGACAAGACGAGGTGAGGCTACAGTGATCGCCGCCAAGGCGGCGGCACTGTAGCCATGCTTGGTGGCGGCACTGTAGTCATGCTTACCTCGACAAAGTCCTCGTCATCAGGATTGAGGCAACAGTAACCAGCCCCCGACAAGGCCCTCAACGGTGGGGCCAGCCTGTCGCCCAAGAAGCCGGCAGCAGGCGGGACCCACCAGTCGGCGGGCCCCAGCGGCCGGCGGAGAAGCCGTCGAGCGTAGACACTGACGGCTCGGGCCCGCTCCCGGCCGGATTACCATTGTACCCCTGGGGGGTAGGCCTATATAAACCCCCCAGGGCACCCATGCAAAGGGTTGATCTCTTAGAGTCTTAGACACCACATAGAGGGAAGAGGAGAGCTAGCCGTGCCCTTCTTCCTCCCCTCACCGAACAGCTCAAGGAGCCTCTTGTAGCCACTTGTTCATCTAGTGATCGTGCGGAGACCCTTGAGCAGCGATGAGGTGTTATCTCCACGGAGAGCCCCGAAGCTGGGTAAGATTCGCCGGCGTGCATGTCTTCGCCTCATCCCATTTCCAGGCACCGGCGACGTCTTATTGGCTCCCACTATGATAAGCCACCCGTTGGCATATGCCGCACCTACCACCCGACAAGATCGATAGCTATGCCCCTGGTCACTAGATCAGGTTTGGAAGCTTGAACTACATCGCTGATATCCGAGGAGACTTGGTCTTCGAAGGGTTGTCGGCCTCGGCTGCCGCTCTTCATCCACATGAAGAAAGCCCGTCGGGCCCACCATTAGATTCCGCTCAAGGATTGACTCTCGCGCCTGCCCTAGCCTTAGATCCAGAGTGAACCATCCTGTCCGAAGACGGGAGGATAAACCCCGTCGGACTCTCTCCCATTACGGAGCTTCTTACCGGAGAACCAGATGCGACCACACCATCAGCAGACCCGGAGTCAAACAAGACTCTTCCTGTCATCGTAAAGCCGGACTCGCTTCTGGACGATAACTCCGAACTCTCGAGGTCAGTGATACGTCTCCAACATATCTATAATTTTTGATTGTTCCATGCTATATTATATTCTGTTTTGGACATTATTGGGCTTTATTATACACTTTTATATTATTTTTGGGACTAACCTATTAACCGGAGGCCCAGCCCGAAATTGCTGTTTTTGCCTATTTCAGAGTTTGCGGTAAAGAATATCAAACGGAGTCCAAATGGAATGAAACCTTCGGGAACGTGATTTTCGGAACGAACGTGATCCAGAGGACTTGGACCCTACGTCAAGACATCAACCAGGAGGGCACGAGGTAGGGGGCGCGCCTACCCCCATGGGCGCACCCTCCACCCTCGTGGGCCCCCTATTGCTCCACCGACGTACTCCTTCCTCCTATATATACCTACGTACCCCCAAACTACCAGATACGGAGCCTAAAACCTAATTCCACCGCCGCAACCTTATGTACCCGTGAGATCTCATCTTGGGGCCTGTTCCGGAGCTCCGTCGGAGGGGGCATCGATCATGGAGGGCTTCTACATCAACACCATAGCCTCTCCGATGATGTGTGAGTAGTTTACCTCAGACCTTCGGGTCCATAGTTATTAGCTAATGGCTTCTTCTCTCTTTTTGAATCTCAATACAATGTTCTCCCCCTCTCTCGTGGAGATCTATTTGATGTAATCTTCTTTTGCGATATGTTTGTTGAGACCGATGAATTGTGGGTTTATGATCAAGTTTATCTATGAACAATATTTGAATCTTCTTTGAATTCTTTCATGTATGATTGGTTATCTTTGCAAGTCTCTTCGAATTATCAGTTTGGTTTGGCCTACTAGATTGATCTTTCTTGCAATGGGAGAAGTGCTTAGCTTCGGGTTCAATCTTGTGGTGTCCTTTCCCAGTGACAGTAGGGGCAGCAAGGCACGTATTGTATTGTTGACATCGAGGATAACAAGATGGGGTTTATATCATATTGCATGGGTTTATCCCTCTACATCATGTCATCTTGCTTAAAGCATTACTCTGTTCTTATGAACTTAATACTCTAGATGCATGCTGGATAGCGGTCGATGTGTGGAGTAATAGTAGTAGATGCAGGTAGGAGTCGGTCTACTTGTCACGCGCGTGATGCCTATATACATGATCTTACCTAGATATTCTCATAACTATGCTCAATTACATCAATTGCTCAACAGTAATTTGTTCACCCACCATAAATACTTATGCTCTTGAGAGAAGCCACTAGTGAAACCTATGGCCCCCGGGTCTATCTTCCATCATATTAGTCTTCCAACACTTAGCTATTTTTATTGCCTTCTATTTTACTTTGCATCTTTATCATAAAAAAACCAAAAATATTATCTTATCATATCTATCAGATCTCACTCTCGTAAGTGACCGTGTAGGAATTGACAACCCCTTATCGCGTTGGTTGCGAGGATTTATTTGTTTGTGTGGGTCACGAAGGACTGGTGGGTGGCCTCCTCTTGGATTGATACCTTGGTTCTCAAAAACTGAGGGAAATACTTACGCTACTTTGCTACATCACCCTTTCCTCTTCAAGGGAAAACCAACGCAGTGCTCAAGAGGTAGCAAGAAGGATTTCTGGCGCCGTTGCCGGGGAGGCTTACGCGATGTCAAGTCAAGATTTGGACTCCCGACAATGGAGCCATTTCTGGCGCCGTTGCCGGGGAGTCTACACAAAAGTCAACATACCAAGTACCTATCACAAACCCTTATCTCCCGCATTACATTATTTGCCATTTGCCTCTTGTTTTCCTCTCCCCCACTTCACCCTTGCCATTTTATTCGCCCTCTCTTTTTCGCTTTCTTCTTGTTTGCTCGTGTGTTGGATTGCTTTCTTGTCAGGATGGCTCAAGATAATACCAAATTATGTGACTTTACCAATACCAACAATAATGATTTCCTTAGCACTCCGATTGCTCCTCTTACCGATACTGAATCTTGTGAAATCAATGCTGCTTTGTTGAGTCTTGTCATGAAAGATCAATTCACCGGCCTTCCTAGTGAAGATGCAGCTACCCATCTAAATAGCTTCGTTGATTTGTGTGATATGCAAAAGAAGAAAGATGTGGACAATTATATTGTTAAATGGAAGCTATTTCCTTTTTCACTTAGAGATCGTGCTAAAGCTTGGTTTTCGTCTTTGCCTAAAAATAGTATTGATTCTTGAAATAAGTGCAAAGATGCTTTTATCTCTAAGTATTTTCCTCCCGCTAAGATCATCTCTCTTAGAAACGATATTATGAATTTTAAGCAACTTGATCATGAACATGTTGCACAAGCTTGGGGGAGGATGAAATTAATGATACGTAATTTCCCTACGCATGGTTTTAATTTGTGGATGATTATACAAATTTTTTATGCCGGATTGAATTTTGCTTCTAGAAATCTTTTAGATTCGGCCGCGGGAGGCACTTTTATGGAAATCACTTTAGGAGAAGCCACTGAACTCCTAGATAATATTATGGTTAATTATTCTCAATGGCACACTGAAAGATCTACTAATAAAAAAGTGCATTTGATAGAGGAAATTAATGTTTTGAGTGGAAAGATGGATGAATTTATGAAATTATTTGCTACTAAGAGTGTTTCTTCAGATCCTAATGATATGCCTTTGTCTACTTTGATTGAGAATAATAATGAACCTATGGATGTGAATTTTGTTGGTAGGAGTAATTTTGGTAACAACGCGTATAGAGGAAACTTTAATCCTAGGCCTTATCCTAGTAATTCATCTAATAATTATGGTAATTCCTACAACAATTCTTATGGAAAATTTAATAAGATGCCTTCTGAATTTGAGACTAGTGTTAAGGAATTTATGAATTCGCAAAAGAATTTCAATGCTTTGCTTGAAGAAAAATTGCTTAAAGTTGATGAATTGGCTAGGAACGTTGATAGAATTTCTCTTGATGTTGATTCTTTAAAACTTAGATCTATTCATCCTAAGCATGATATCAATGAGTCTCTCAAAGCCATGAGAATTTCCATTGATGAGTGAGGGAGTCCTGGACTAGGGGGTGTCCGAATGGCCGAACTATCATCGCGGCCGGACTCCAAGACTATGAAGATACAAGATTGAAGACTTCGTCCCGTGTCCGTATGGGACTTTCCTTGGCGTGGAAGGCAAGCTTGGCGATACGGATATGTAGCTCTCCTACCATTATAACCGACTGTGTAACCCTAACCTATCCGGTGTCTATATAAACCGGAGGGTTCTAGTCCGTAGGACGAACAACAATCATGCCATATGCTAGCTTCTAGGGTTTAGCCTCCTTGATCTCGTGGTAGATCTACTCTTGTACTACCCATATCATCAATATTAATCAAGCAGGAGTAGGGTATTACCTCCATCGAGAGGGCCCGAACCTGGGTAAAAACATCGTGTCCCTTGTCTCCTGTTACCATCCGCCTAGGACGCAGTTCGGGACCCCCTACCCGAGATCCGCCGGTTTGACACCGACATTGGTGCTTTCATTGAGAGTTCCTCGTATGCGTCACTAATAGGCCCGATGGCTTCTTCAATCATCAACATTGACGCGGTCCGGTGAGACTTTTCTCCCGGACAGATCTTCATATTCGGCGGCTTTGCTGCGGGCCAATTCGCTTGTCCATCCGAGCAGGTCAGCTTCGCCCCACAGCCATCGAGCCAGATTTGGAAAGCTTGAATTATCTGGCCGGCGTCGCGGTGACTTGATCTCCGACGGATTCAAGCCACAGCCAAGCACGCCGCACTGTCTCGATGGGCATGATCTAACTGCCGCCGAACAGTGTCCTGGAGGCCGCACTAGTGTCCGCTCCAAACATTGGTTCGGAGCCGATCCCGCCAATTGAGGATGGTTGGGTGGACACCACCTCGGGGGCTGAAATCTCTACGGCGATCGAGCCGAACTCCACTCATGTCCTTTGCGAAGACCTTGACTCCAGGGTGCCAGACTCCTCTCCGGACTCCGAACCCTCCGCGCCCCTGCCAATCGAATCCGATTGGGCGCCGGTCATGGAGTTCACTACCGCGGACATCTTTCATTTTCGCCCTTTGGCGACATCCTGAATTCACTAAAGTCTCTCTCTTTATCCGGAGAGCCATGGCGGACTACGGTCGGGAAGGTTGGGATGCGGACGACGAAGAAATTCAATGCCCACCCACCACCCACTTCAGAGGCCAGCCGAAGCTTACACGGCGTGCTCGATTTCGACTCGAAGACATTGGCCGGTATGGACGACGATGTAGGAGACAACCATGAACCAGCGCCTATAGGATGCTGGACAACCACCTCATCCCATGATGTATACATGGTGGATACACCTAAAGGAAATGAAGACGAGGAACAACGGGCGCTACGAAGGATAAATCCCTCGGCGGTCAAAACAACAGCGTAAACGCCGAACCAAGTCCCGCCTCAACAAAGACCCAGCCATAGAGCAGGGCGAACCGGTGGGACGAACATGCTATCGAACAATCGTCGAACAAGACAACTTGGATAAACAACCCGTCCCCGGCGAAGACAACGATCCGGACGATCTCACGCCGGACAAATTGTTGGAGCAGAATAACCTCCACAAAGGCTCGTCGCCATCGCTGCGCACTTACCCTGAAAAAGCGAGCGGAAGCTCAAAACAGCGGAAGATGCACTCGAGAATCAGATGGAGCAGAGTATTCAACACCGCAGACAAATACGGTGACAGTCGCCGAACAAAGAGCTACCCAAAGAGAAAACTACTGCCCAGATTTGATGAGGAGGCCACAAAGCCCCCACAGTCAAAAAGCAAGAGGGCCACCCGGTCAGATGGACGACCCCACGGCAAAAAGAGAGCGGCAAAGGGCGCCGCACACAAGCCGGTACGCGATCCGCATAAGGATTCACATCAAAAGGATGGCCCAGTTAGGTCCATCTATGGGCCGAGAAAGCAAGCTCTTCAAAGCAATGCAATACGCCAAATATCCGAACATCACGACACACCCAAATGTAGCGCCAGACACCCCTATGTTTCACCGATGAGGTGCTGGATCATGAATTTCCAGTGAGTTCAAACCCGTAAACATAGAGGCATCTGACGTAACAACAGACCACAGAGTCTGGATTGAGGATTACATCCTCCACATACACATGGCTAGAGGAGATGATCTCCATGCCATAAAATACTTACCCCTTAAACTCAAAGGGCCAGCTCGGCATTGGCTTAAAAGCCTCCTCGAAAATACCATTGGAAGTTGGGAAGAGCTCGAGGATGCGTTTCGGGCAAATTTTCAGGGGACCTATGTCCGCCCTCCGGATGTAGACGATCTAAGTCACATAACTCAACAGCCCGGAGAGTCAGCCCGGAAATTCTGGAATAGGTTCCTTACTAAAAAGAACCAAATAGTCGATTGTCCGGACGCCGAAGCCTAGCAGCCTTCAAACACAACGTCCGAGACGAATGGCTCGCCAGACACCTCGGCCAAGAAAAGCCAAGAACAATGGCCGCATTAACAAGCCTCATGACCCGCTTTTGCGCGGGAGAGGATAGCTGGCTAGCAAGATGCAGCACCAGCGACCCAAGTACATCCGAAGTCAGAGATGGAAATGGGAAACCACGGCGCAACAAGGACCATCGCCGGATTAAAAGGAACGGTCCAAAGAGCGCGGCAGTCAACGTCGGATTCAACAGCTCACGGCAGAACAATAAAAAACTGCCCCTTAAGGACAATAGCGATGAGCTATCCAACTTAAACAAAATCTTGGACAAGATATGTCAAATCCACAGTACTCCGGAGGCACGCAAACCATACCCACGTAGATTGTTGGGTCTTCAAACAGTCCGGAGACTCAACGCCGAACACAAGGGGCTCGACACACCAAGTGAAGATGATGACGAGCACCACAAGCCGAGCCCGGGAAAACAAAAGAATTTCCCACAAGAGATTAAAACAGTAAACTCACTTCATGTGATCAAAGGGAAAAACAGAGCGGCACCCACTAGAATGCGCGCCGCACAAACTACCCTAGCGGAGTACCAACACTGGTTGTCAAAACCAATCACCTTCGACCATCAGGACTATTCCGAAAGTATCCGGAACGCAGGATGGACTGCCTTGATATTGGATCCTATGATCGACGGATTCCAATTTACACAAGTCCTCATGGATGGTGGCAGTGACATAAACCTAATTTATCAGGACACAATCCGCAGGATGGGGATAGACATCGCCGTAGCAACACCTACTTTAAAGGAGTAATGCCAGGCCCATATGCCCATTGTACGGGCTCCATACTGCTAGAAGTTGTGTTCGGTTCATCCGACAACTTCCGTCACGAAAAGTTAATCTTCCATGTCGCCCCGTTTAAAAGTAGCCATCAAGCACTATTGGGACGCGAAGCTTTCGCCCGCTTTAACGCAATACCGCATTATGCATCTCTTACACTTAAAATGCCCGGTCCACGCGGCATCATCTCATTAAAAGGGAGTATTAAGTGTTACTCAAGCACAAAGGAACGTGAGACTGCCTTGACAGTCCCACACCTATCCGGCTACGCTAGTCAAAGAACCTGAATAGGTCATTCAAACACCGGACACGGCTAGACGAGTCCGGCGCCTACTAGCGGCATGCCCCCATACAAGGGGCTGCATGCATGTACAACAAGAGACAGTAAAGCTCAATTTTATTCACTCCTTCGAATTGTACTCTGTTTATTTAATATAAAGTACATTCTTTCGCACGATCTTTTTTCTTTCAAACTAAGTTCCTCTCTTTTACAGATGAACAACGTGCTACACCCGTCCAGGATACGGCACAATGGAGACACATGCGCAGACGTGCAGTAGGGACCCGTTGCAAGGATTCTTTTCAGATTAAGACCCTGCGTAAACCTTTTTTACTGTCTCTTGTTGATATACATCCCCCGATTTCTTACTATAACCGAGGAGGAGGTCATGGCGTTTTGGCATTGGCCGCACTGAATTTTTTGCACGCACGGACACGGGGCTTAGGGCATTATTCTGCCCGTTTTATAAAAGATCGAATACCTTAGGGAGTGTTCGGCGTCTCGAGTTAGGCCTTATATGCATCAGCTCTGAATCATGTCTTTGGTCAAATGTTGGGTTTGCCCGGCTCCTGTGTTTGGCTGCCTTACGTTCCGTTCTATCGGCTAACGCGGCACCAGGAGAACTACTGCGATTGTGCCCCGGTTCGGCCGGGCGAGCACCTCAGTAGAGAAAGCTGAAAACTGGCTGTCATGATATAGCGAGAGACTGGTCAACCACTCGACGACTCACCGGAATGTTTAGAATTCCTCCGCATTAACGAAGGACCGTTTTTTCGGTCAGGCACATACGCACCCCGAAGTCGGGAGAGTGCGGTGCCCCGAGGTGCTATAGAGTAGCCCCACCATCGAACTCCTATGGCTAAGTGAAAGTGATAAAGCATTATAGTCCGGTTGCCTAGTTTGCTACGCGACCACCTCCTTAACAGGACCAAGACGTTGGATTAAGTGTGAAAAGCGCCTTCTTTGCAAACACCCCGCACTATGTGCGTGGGGGCTGAAACCAAGGACTGCCATCTTCGAGTTATATATACATATACATCAATGGCTGCACAGGGAGTAGTTTACTACTTGAACGCACACGTATAAAAAGCTCTTATATTATATTGAAACATTGTTTTCACAAATCGTACATGTCATTTAAATATGATATCCTTCGAGAACTGCGTCTCTATTAAACGAGCGCCCTGCAGGACTTCCTCAAAATAGTGCTCGGCAGGTACTCGGCTTCTGTCCGAATCTTGGGACGCAACATCGGTGGCCTTCATCTCTGCCAAGTATGTCTTGAGACGGGCCAGAGCCATCCGCACTCCCTCAATACACGCCGACCGCTTCATTGCGTCGATACGCGGTACCGCACCAAGGAACTGCTGCACTAAGCCAAAATAACTCTTCGACCGGGTCCGCTGGCCACAAATGAGTCATGACATGCTTCATGGCAAGTCCGGATAATCGATTCAGCTCGGCCCATTCGCCAACCGATCGGTCAACGGAAGAGGGCGCTCCGGACTATGGAATTGCGACCAATATAGCTCTTCCCTTCGTGCCCCTTTCGGCCTCGGAAGTGCTCAATTGCGTCCGCGGCCTTTCGCCCGCTAAGTCCAGATAAGAATCCTCCGAACTCCACAACTTGTCCAAGCGAGCATACTTCAGATCCGTATATTTCCTCCGCAGCAGAAAGCGGTTTTCCGGCCGCAATAGCACCGGCTGACTCAGCTCCTCTTTGGCAGCTCACAAAGCGGAGCAGGCGTCCTTGGATTGGCGGTGGCCTTTTTCAGGCCCTCTTGCTCCGCTTTGACGCGTTCTTTTTCAAGAACCTCGCAGCGGTCGGTAATATTCTTCAACTTTCTAGCCATATCGGCCATTTCCTCTTTGCTTGGCGATGAGCAGCGCGTTCGGCTTTTAGCTCTTCGGCCGCCCTTAAAGCGGCCGCATTACTATTTCTGGCTTGCTCTTTCGCTCGGGCGAGTTCCGCCCGCAGCTCCTCCACAGCAGCGGCACCATCTGCATTAAGCATACAAGTAGTAAGGCATGGGTGTCAAGCTCCCTTACCAGGTGTCCGCGTAGAAGTCGCATACCTTGTGACTCGTCAAACCGTTTATTGACCAGCGCGATGTCCGCATCCGCCTCGTCAAGTTGCCGCTTTAGTTCGGCATATTCATTAGTCCGGCTGGCCACCGGACGCCCCGCCACCTGTTTAGGAGCGGCGATATGTTATAACTAAGATTTTGATCCTCGGCACGCTGTTAATTTTGACAACATACCGAGTCTCAGGGGCTACTATCTATACAGGGTGCATTCTATATGCATAAGCGCCGAAGGTACATCATTTTTGCATACCTCGAACCCCGTCAGTAAGCTTCTGACGGCTTCATGCAATCCGCTCTCCGCGGATGCAATTCTTTCAATCACCGTACCCATTAGAGCACGGTGATCTTCTGAGATAACCGCTTGCCCGAGCAGATCCTTCAGCTCCTCCGACCGCACGCCAGTTGGCGCCGGACCTTCCGGCCCCGCTGGACTTGGGGAAACCCTCGCGGCGACACCTCGGGGTCGTCGCCTGCCTGAAGAGGGTGCGACAGGTGGAGGCGTTTCGCTCTCCATCATCTCCGGAAGAAGATCCCCCGAATACGAGCTCTGCTGAGAAGGGCTGAGATCCGAACTTCAAGGTACAATTTCGGTTATCTTTAGAAATAAATACAGGGATGGTCCTTATTTACAAGACCCCTTCTTTTTTACTTACGGCTCGCTGGAGGGCTGATCCCCTTGGGGAAATAGTGCGGCTGGGATACTCCCCAGCGCGGGACTCTCTGACGAAGATTTCTTTTCCCTCTTTGAGGCCTTGACCTCCGGATCTTTCGAAGCGGTCCTCTTCTCTCCTTGGAGGGTGGGAACTTTGATCCCTCCTTCCTCGAAAGTTTCCTTCATGGAGGCAGTTGCTTCCCCGCTCCCCCCTTCGCCTTCTTTAAAAGGCGCGGCCTTCAACATCGGTGTCGTGGAATTGTCACGGCAGATGTCCTCATGAACGGACTTAGTCGCGGGGCCATCGTACGGGTTAACTTAGAGGGGTTAAAGTGGACGCAAAGACACGAGAGTTTATACTAGTTCGGCCCCTTCGATGAAGGTAAAAGCCTACGTCTAGTTGTGATGGGATTGATGTGATTTCGACGACTAGGGAGCAATAGCTTCGCCTAAGCCTCGAATTGTTGTTGTCTGTCCCTAAACCGCCGCCGGACCATCCCCTTATATACACGGGTTGACGTCCGGCCGGTCTACGGAGTCCCGAGGCCGGCTCATACAAGTGTCCGGCTCGGTCTCTTCTTTCTCTTATCTTACAACACAAGTTACATGGTTATGGCGGTTTTACCATTATGGGCCCTAACTCGCCCACAGGCTCGGGCCTCTAAACTCTCTGATGTCGCCTCCTTACGAGTCTTCGTGGGCCCCAATTATAGCCGAGGGTAAACCGCCCCTTCGGGCGGCTTATATTCATGAGTTACATCCCCAATATTAGGCCCCATTGACTTGAACCTGTTCATGTTAATCTTCAACATCTTAGAAAGCTCAATCTCTTCCTTCATATTTACGTAAACCGCCATCTGCTTAAACCGCCGTGGACGTCATCCTTCGACCACAAAGCAGCGAGCATCTTGACGTCATCTCTATTAACGAAGCCCAACAGTAAGATTCCTTTCATTTAATACTATCCCGGAAACCGAGGCGACCGCTGCGCCGTCTGCCGCTTTCAACGCCTCTATTCTCGCGTCCGTTAATTACTCCGTCTTATTATAAATAGACCGGAAGGCCCTTTCTCTTCTTCCTCCTTCCGCGCTTCTTCTTCCTCGCGACGCTCCAGCTCTGAAGCTCCGCCGTCGCCTCCGACCTCCGAACGCCGCGTCGATTGCAAGGCCGCTGCATCAACCTGGTTGTACCAGACTCTCGGCGCTCCTCCGATGTTCTGTGCATCGGGTAAGGCTCCTCCTCATGCCCTAGATCTGCATCTTGAGGCTCCTGTTCATGTCATCGTTCATAGGTGTTCATCCTTAATCTCTTCATACCTGCTCTGCCATGGCTTTTTAATCCAACCGTAGCGTATATCCTGTGTAGTAACTGTTCCGCCTTCAGTTTAGCACGTTGCACATCTGTCTTTTTGTTCAGACCCTCTTGTTAGAACGCATACGAACTTCCCTGCCCTTTATAAGGTTTGCATGGGTCGCATGAAATTTTTCCTTCTTGAATCTTGGTAGATCCAAATTAACTCTATTCATATGTGAAACCTGTTTACATCCACACTTAGCAGATTTTCCAGTTCTATCTCTTTCTCCTAAGGGCGGTTTAACTTTTTGATAGCTAATCCGCCATACTCCATTAGTCCTCGCTAAACCGGAGGTTGGAACTGACCTTAAACTGCCGGTTTAGCATTGTATAATATGTCTGAACCGTTAATCGGTGAACTGTTTTTACTTTTCCTTTCGCAGTCTCTTCTTCCGGAATGGCCAAACAATTCTCAGCTTGCAATTGGGTCCGGTCCAGGATCACTGAGACACAACTCAATGGATATGTCACCACCGGCGCTTTAGCGTCCAAAAACGTCCTCCATTGGCGTGTTCCGGATACCGAATGCCCTCCTGAACCTCAAGAAGGCGAAGTAATTGTATTTATGCAGCACTTAGACCGGGGATTCAGCCCGCCGGATCGAAATTCTTCCGGATGTCCTCGCAAGTTTCCAACTCCATCCACAAGATATTGGTCCGAACTCTGTGTCCAATATATGCAATTTCCAAGTTTTCTGTGAAGTCTATCTTCAAGAAGAACCATCTGTGGAGCTGTTTCGGGATTTCTTTCATTTGAACCGCCGTACAGAGTTTTCTGATGGTCCTAACACGGAACTGGGTGGCGTTTCTATCCAGAAAAGGAAGGAAGTAGACTTTCCTCACGCAAAACACAATAGCCATCCGAAGGATTGGAACCAAACATGGTTTTATTGCCGGAATACCGCTCCTGACAGCGAGAACCCCTTGCCGGGCTACCGCCCTCACCGGCTTAGCAACCATCACCCATTGCCTTTACGCTTGACCGCCGCAGAAGCGGAAGAATTTTGCGCCTCAAATTATCAAACTCCGGGCTCTAATGGCCAATGGTTTAACTGGTATCGACCTTGTTCGATGTTGGGTTTCTTGGGGCATCTTGCCATTAAGCCGCCGCCCCGGATTGATGCACGAATATACTGGTAGCGTCAAAGACCCTCAAAGACGTCATGAGCTAGCAATAACTGAGCTTGAAGTCACCGAGGCGATGAAGAAGATGCTCGATGAGCCGATCTCCGTCTGCGCGGCGAACCGGGTTGGCCCCATTCGTGTTTCCAACAAGCGCTGCGGTAAGGCTCCGCTCATCGCTCTTCGATGTTAATGCCTTATTGATATGTATTAATCCGTGTTACTTCTCGGGCTAACAGCTCCTTCCGAAAGCGAACCAAACCGGCTCGGGTTCCTCGTGTAAAGTCCAAGACCACCAAGAAGGCTGGTAAGAGGAGAACCGCCGAGTCTTCTTCGATCCGGAAGAAGAAGAATCGAAGGCGAGGTAAAGCTTGATTTACTTTGTCTCTTTTTAGCCTTCATCCTATTGATGCTTTCAATTCCCGGGATGATCTTTGAAGCCGATCATGCCGATCCTGTTGAGGTAATCCTTCTTTCTTCCGAATCTGATCTTGTGCCGCTTAAAAGAATTCGCCGCACAGTCCGGAAAGTGAAAAATCTCACTCCGTGCTCATTTGAATCGAACCTTTCTTTGAAGACACAAGAAGTGAAGAGCGTCAGACGACCCGGCAATGATCAACAAATTACATCGTCCGGTTTACGACACCCCAATCCGGAAGCGTCGTCCAGAGGTGATTTGTTCTCCTGGCGTTATCCTTTGAAAGGTTTCTTCCGATGTCCTCTCAATCAAATGCGATCCGAATTATCGGGCCTCTTCCAACTCATCTGGCGGTTCATCAACCACGCAATCGCCTCCTCACGAAAGTTGCTGCGGGGTAAGCATAATGCTCTTTTTGTTTTCTTTGCATTAGCGGTTCATCACATTCTAACTCTGAATATTGCAGCACCAAGGCTCGCTTAAGTAAGAAGGCGAAAACCCTTGACCCTCATGGATGCTGATCCGAGAAGACTCCGAGCACTATGGCGAAAAGCCCGAAGTTGCTAAAACCGTTCTCACGGGTCGAACCAAGACGACAATGCCAAGCCGCCCAGAGGCTGAACCGGACGTAAAGTGGAAACATCACATCCTGCTCCACCGAGTTACGCGATTGGAGCAGTAACGATTCTTTGAAACGCCGAGCACAGGTATGAAAACACCAAGCCCGAGGAAGAATGCCAATCCGCCAGCCGGTCAAATATGATGATGTCGTGGTAGCGGGCACCGCCTATACCGCCCACAGCAATCCGGCCGCCCTATCAAAACACGGTGCCAAGGAAGAACTTATCGCCATGAGTAAAGAGAAGGGAAAACTGATCTGTCAGCCTTATGATAACTTCTCCGCCCAAGAACTTCACTCCGGCTTCTCGAACCGACTCTACACAAGTCGTGACTTCAAGCCGGCACGGTGAATCGTATGAAGGAACGCTATGAGGTAAGGAGTTACGCCTTTCTTGTACTTTTGTTGTGTAGTAGCCCCCAAGGGCCGGTTCAACTTAGCATAGTTAAACCGGTATTTTAGCATGTATCACCATAGCAAGATGAGATCAATTAGCCATTAGCCCCCAAGTGCCAAGTTGAATACCTGTATTGAGCTTGGGACTTCATAATGAAACAGCTAACGTGATCCATTTGTTATCAGAGCGAGATAGACCAGCAAACCGTACAACTCAAGGACCTTCGTGCCAATCGAAGACTCAACAAGCGAGAAACCACCAAGGCCAAGGGCGAATTGAAAACTGCCTTGACCACTACGGAGCAGCTCAAGGAGTGGTATAAATCCGAACAAGCCAACTGGGAAACGGAGAAGGCCGTCTTTGTTGAAGCGGGCTGAAGATCTTTGAAGCGGCTCTTAAACCGGTGATGTAAGAGCTCACCGGACTAAAGCGCCAGATTAATGCCATGACCTCTGCGATATTTGGTAAGAGATTTTTCACCGATTACTATTCCGTTTGATATTTCCGCCAGTTTAACCTGAGCTGTCTTAAACCGGTACAGGGAAGCGTATTGCTCATCTGGGCTCTGATATGCGGAAGAAGCTCAAGGCTGCATACACGTTGATTGAGCAGCTGTATACCGGCACCCAGCGAGTCATATGCGCTACGTCATATGATAACACAGCTCTGTCCTTGATCAAAGATACGCTGGACCGGCTATCCATGATTCCGCACAACTTGAAGAGTTGAAACGATCCATGACCCGGCTGGCACTTTATTGGCTCTAACTTCGCGCTAAAGGCGTGGATAGCGGACCTTGATCCGGTGACATAGCCAAGGGATTCCCAGCGCTCAAGAAAAGCGGCGAAGCCTTTGATAATGACGCCCTCAAACGAATAACAAAGGAGGTGCGTCCTCTGGCGAGTCAACTGGCAGCAGAAGCTAACCTGGCGGTTTACCGCTCTTTCTATGATGCAAACAACAGGAGGGTGGAGTTTGTCATTCCAGAAGTGCAGAACCTTGTTCCTCCAATCCGTAAGCACACTTATGCCCCTGACGTTGATCCGGCTGAGCTTATAAGTGAAGAGGCTGTCTTCGTGCTTTAAACCGGATTGACTAGTCTACCAATGACTTCCGGCCCTTGGGTGATGAAGAGGAAGAAGCTGAACCGACGCCAGACGACCCATCTTCTTCACGTCAACCCGGCAAGGAAGCTTAATCCGTCAAGCCGGTTGATGCATCATAAGCTGCTAGTCATAACGCCATTCGAAATGTTGGGCCTCGGAAGGCCTTGTAATAGAATAGCCAGCACTTTTGTTTTTGAATATGCCTTTATGCCTTCATGCAGCAACCTTCGCGAGAGGTGCCGATACTTTTGATTGAATAATCAAAACCTTCAATCTATTTTGCCTGCAATCACAAATTCTTAAACCGCCACGGCGGCTTGTGTCGCCAAATTGCTTGTGACGCTCATATGTATATGTAAGGAAATATTGAGGTATATGATCAAAATTTTGTGATACAAAAATACCTGCCTTGTCGGGCATGTAGTTGGCTTAGCCAACCTGGAAGCGGAGGTTGTATAAACCATTACCGTCAAAGGAGAAAACAGCTCCTGTATTTATAATGCCGGTTTACCATGTAAACCATGCCGGGTCATGTTAAGCCCCCCCTGTTACTCCATAATGGGACGTTAACAGAAAAAGTCAAACCGGGTAAGTTATTTCCGGATTAACATAAACTGAAAGCCGTCGATTGGTAGCTGAACCGGTTTGAAAAAATGTTATTGGTTTAAAAGCGCAACAAAAATCAAATAGCAATTTGCGTAAAGAGGCTTTCTTGAGCCGATCAGATGGTATTACCATGGTCGGACACGACCAAGCTCCCAATAAGGTGTAGCTGTGGTTCAAGTCAGCCAGTCCCCAATCGAAACCGTGGCATTATGCCGATCAAGTGGCGTGGCAATGGTTCGGGTTCGACCAAGCCCCAAGTGACTCTATGGCCTTAGGCCAATCAAGAGGCGTGTTGGTTCAGACTTGACCATGTCCCCAAGTGATCTGGTGGCTTTCGCCTATCAAGAGGTGTGGCATTGGTTCGGATACGACCAAGCCCCCAAGTGATATCTAAAGGCTTCTGACGAGCAAGCTCAAGGGATAAACCGGAGGTCGTTTTAAGACAATAACTCCATGTACCCAAGCCGGATTTTTACAGAAAGGATACCCCGCTTTAGCTGAGGCTCCGGTTTGTTGCTTTTATTCATAGTATATACATTGTCATAATATGTACATAAGGAGAGCCGATGGCTCAGGTATAATAAGGCCGAAGATGAGCTATGTTCCACGGCCTGTTGGTCTCCTCTTCGGCGTGCGTGAGTCTTTATGCTCTCGAATATCAATCGAGATAGTATGACCCGTTGTGCAGATTCTTGCTGACCACAAAAGGCCCTTCCCAAAGGTGAGGATAGCTTGTGCATATTTGTCTGGTCTTGAATGAGCGAAGCACCAAGTCTCCTTCTTGAAAGGTTACGGATTACGACCACGTCATTGTGATACCGGCGAAGATCTTCTTTGGTAAATCGCCGAGCGAGCAGCCGCCATATCTCGTTCTTCATCTAGTCGAATCAAAGCATCTTGCCGTGCTGCCTCATTATCTGCCTCAACATAGGCCGCCACACGAGGCGAGTCATGACGGATATCGCTGGGGAGAACCGCCTCTGCTCCATAGACCATAAAGAACGATGTGTATCCGATTGGATCTGTTAGGGGTAGTATTTATACTCCATAACACGTATGGTAGCTCTTCTACCCAACAGCCCGGCGTCCTCAGTAAAGGGACCATAAGCCGGGTTTGATACCTCTCGTGATCTCTGATTAGCTCGTTTCTTGACCATTGGACTGTGGGTGAGCTCTATCAAGAAACGCTGTCAAGCGGATGTGCTCACGTTCACAAAACTCCTTCATGGCACCTTTGGACAAATTGGTACCATTATCTGTGATGATACTGTGGAAACCCAAACCGGAAGATCACCCTTTTAATGAACTGAACCCGTGGCCACATCACACTTGCTAATGTGCTCGCCTCGACCCATTTTGTAAATTTGTCGATCGCTACCGACAAGTGTGTCTTCTTGTCCTTGGACCTTTTAAAAGGTCCTACCATGTCCAACCCCAAAGTCGCAAACGGCCAAGTAATTGGAATCATCCTCAATTCTTGGGCGGTATATGAGCTGCGCCTAGAAAACTTGGCAACCATCACATCGTTCGACCGGATCTTCCGCATCAAGATGGGCGGTCAACCAATAAAAACCATGGCGAACGCCTTAGCCACAAAGAATTTTGAACCGGCGTGGTGACCACAGACCCCTTCGAGGATCTCCAGCAATATTTCACAGCCTTCCTCAGGGGACACACAACGCTCAAACGCCCCGACACCTTCGCAATGATGCAACTCGCCATTAACAATGGTCATAGACTTAGACCGCCCGAACTATCTGTCAGACCCAACGTCTCATCTTCTCGTAAATCGCCCGGCTCATGTACGCCAAATAAGGGAGCGTCCAATCCGGAATGACATGCAGGGCTGCCACCAACTGAGCCTCCGGATCAGGAATAGCCAAATCTACTTCATCAGGAAGCTTGACTGATGGATTGTGCAGTACATCAAGGAAGACATTGGGCGGGACCGGTTTGCGTTGAGAGCCCAACTGGCTTAAAGCGTCCGCCGCTTCGTTCTTCCGACGATCCACATGGTCCACCTGATAGCCTTTAAAATGACCTACAACAACATCCACCTCCCGACGATATGCAGCCATGAGTGGGTCTTTGGAATCCCAAGTGCCTGACACTGTTGGGCCACCAAGTCCGAGTCACCAAGCACTTAACCCGGCTTAGATTCATCTCCTTAGCCATCCGAAGACCATGGAGCAAGGCTTCATACTCAGCTGCATTGTTAGTACAAGGGAACATTAAGCGGAGGGCGTAACAAAACTTTTCACCTCGTGGGGAAGTTAACACAACTCCAGCCCCGAACCCTCCAACTGCTGGACCCGTCAAAGTGGATGGTCCAATAGGTATGATCCAGCTTTTCTTCAGCGCTTGTAACTCCGTCCAATCATTAATGAAATCCACCGGTTCGGGATTTTACTACCGTCCGAGGCACATACCTTAAATCGTATGCCCAAGCTCTATGGCCCACTTAGCAATCCGACGATCGCTTCCGGTTACGTATGATATCACCCAAAGGGAGCCGAATCGACCACCGTGATGGGATGCCCTTGAAAATACCGCTTGACTTCCGACGCCATAAAAACTCCATACACCCGGCTTACGCCAATGCGTATATCTCGCTTGGACTCAATGAGCACCTCGCTGATGTAATAAACCGGACGTTGAACCGGATACTCCTTCCTGCCTCCTTCCGTTTCTACCACAATGGCTACGCTTAACTGTCACGGCATTAGCGACAACATATAGCGTAAGCGGCTCCTTGTCAATGGGAGCGGCGAGAACAGGCGGGTTGGCCAATTGCCGTTTAAATCCTCCAATGCTTCATCGGGCGGTGAACTCCGCATAAACCGATCCGTCTTCTTTAGCATCTGGTACAAAGGAATGGCCTTCTCTCGAGGCGGTGATAAACCGGCTCAGCGGCAATCCGCCTGCCAATCACCGGACATCATTGATACACTTTGGCTTAGCCAGGAGGTGATAGCTGTAATCTTCTCCGGATTAGCTTCAATCCCCCTGTTGGACACAAGGAAACCCAATAATTTACCTGCTGGAACACCGAAAACACATTTGGCCGGGTTAAGCATCATCTTGTACACCCGCAAGTTGTCAAAGGTTTCTTTCAAATCCTCAATCAGCGTTTCCTTCTTCCTTGACTTAACCACAATATCATCCACATAAGCATGTACGTTGCGGCCGATCTGTTCATGCAAGCAATTCTGTACACAACGCTGATAAGTTGCTTGGGCGCTCTTGAGCCCAAAAGGCATAGACACATAGCAGAAGGCTCCAAAGGGAGTGATAAACGATGTCTTCTCCTGGTCCTTAACCGCCATTTTGATATGATGATATCCAGAATACGCATCCAAAAAGCTCAAACGCTCACAACCCGCCGTAGCATCAATAATCTGGTCAATGCGGGGAGGGCGAAAGGATCTGCTGGACAAGCCTTGTTAAGATCTGTGTAATCCACACACATGCGCCAAGTGCCGTTTTTCTTAAGGACCAGCACCGGATTAGCGAGCCACTCTGGATGGAAAACTTCAACCATAAAACCTGCTGCTAAGAGCCTGTCAACCTCTTCTCCAATGGCCTTACGTCTTTCCTCGTTAAACCGGCGAAGGAACTATTTTACCGGTTTGTACTTGGGATCAACATTAAGAGTGTGCTCAGCGAGTTCCCTCGGTACACCTGGCATGTCAGAAGGCTTCCATGCAAAAATGTCCCGATTCTCACGGATGAACTCGATGAGCGCGCTTTCCTATTTAGGATCCAAGTTAGCACTGATGATGAACTGCTTGGACGAATCACCGGGCACAAAGTCAACAAGTTTAGTCTCAGCCGCCGACTTAAACTTCAGATCCGGATCGCGCTCTGTAGTTGGCTTCTTCAACGGGGTCATATCCGCCGGATCAACCTTGTCTTTATAGTACTTGAGCTCTTCGGTGGCACAAACCGACTCTGCGTAAGCCGCATCACCTTCCTCACACTCTAAAGCGATCTTGCGGCTCCCATGAACCGTTATCGTCCCTTTGTGACCCGGCATTTTTAGCTGCAAATAAACATAACAAGGTCGCGCCATAAACTTGGCATAAGCCGGCCGCCCAAACAGGGCGTGGTAAGGGCTTTGAATTTTCACCACTTCAAATGCCAATGTTTCCGATCTGGAGTCATGTTCATCCCCAAAGGCCACCTCCAGAGCTATTTTACCAACCGGATATGCTGACTTGCCACGCACCACACCATGAAACACTGTATTGGACTGCTTGAGATGTTTATCCGTTAACCCCATACGACGGAAGGTCTCATAATACAGGATGTTGATGCTGCTCCCTCCGTCCATAAGCACCTTGGTGAACTTATATCCTCCCACCTGAGGCGCCACCACTAGGGCTAGTTGACCCGGATTGTCAACCCGGGGAGGATGATCCTCTCTACTCCACACAATAGGCTGCTCGACCAGCGTAGGTAATGCGGCACGGCGGTTCAACAACGTTGACTGCCCGCTTCGAAGTTTCCGGTCTCGCTTGTCCAAACTAGTGGTGAAGACGTGATATCGCCCACCATTCAACCGCTTCGGATTGCTTTGATAACCCGATGCTTTGTCACTGATTGTAACCACCTTGGTTGTTACGATTGTTCGATTGTTACGCCGCCCGGATTACCATTGAACCCTGGACCGAATTTCCTCCACCGTAATCCGGGCGGACCACGAACCGCCGCTGGGCCCTTGATCATACCGGAAAGCATTAGAACTTTTGAACTCCTGCATAATGTAACAATCCTTCCAGAGGTGGTTTGTTTGGCGCCTCCTTCGTCCCATGCTTGGACAGGTTGGTTCAGAGATAATTCAACCGTCCGGATTGTGATTAGGTGCACCACCTCGGTTCGGATGTTTACCCTTGCGCGCCGTTGACCCTTGTCCTGCACATTGGTGTTGGCTCTGAAGCCCATGTTACCATTCGCCTTTACGCTTGTTTCCTCCGTTACCTGCCGAGTGATGTCAGCTGGCTTCGGAGTTGCTGTTCTGCTTTCCCTTCCTGTTCCATCCTCCTCCTCGGACTCGGATCCTTGGTACTATCAGAATCAGCGTACTTCACTAAAACACCCATGAGAGTGCCCATGTCATTGCAAAAACGCTTCATGCGACCCAGCTTCAATTTTAAAGGTTCGAACCGATAGTTGCTCTCTAGGGTTAAGATTGCAGAATCAGTGTTGATCCGGTCTGAAGAATGTAGAACTTCAAACACGGCGCGCAATGGGTTGTAGATTCCCCTCGGCTGGACACAAGCCGCCAAGTCCACCATAGACATGGGCTGCTTATAGGTGTCTTTGAAATTCTGAATGAACGGGTCCGCATAGCTGGGTCCATGAACTGATGGAATTGGGTGGCAAGTTTTTCAGCCAAGCACGGGCCGTGCCTTCAAGCATCATGGTAAAATACTTTGCACATGCAGCTTCATCCACATCCAAAGATCTCCATGGCCATCTCATAGCTTTCTATCCACGCCTCTGGAGCCAGATCGGCAGTATAATTGGGCACCTTGCGTGGCCCCTTGAAGTCTTTGGGCAAGCGTACATTGCGTAAAGCGGGGACGAGGCAAGGCACCCCCAAAGAGCCAGATGTAACCCGGGCTCAAGATGGTCGGTCGAACCGGTGCGAGCTGATGATCCTCATCTTTGTTGCTTCTTTCGGCCTCCCTACGTGCCCTGGCCCGGTCCACCACCTCTTGAGCGTTTTCGAAGTCACCCACCGGGTTGTTGCCGCGAGGTGCCCCGCGTTGCGCATTACTTGACACGGCAGGTTCATCTGTGTGCCGGCTATAACTCCGGCTTGGGCGGGGGGTGGAGTGAATCCGATCACGGCTGTATGAGTACGCTTCCTGTTGGGCCAGGGCCGTCCTCAGGAGCTCTTTGACCCCGCGTGTTTCCACCGCCTGTGGTGAATCGCCTTCGATTGGAATCGCCTCCAACCGCGCGCAGCCGCGACAAGGTTATCCATCGGGTTGGAGTAGTGACTGGAGGTGTTAGCACAGCCCGAGGCGCCCGGCATGATGGTGAGGCAGATCTATCACACGGGCTGAATCGGCGCGCCCGTCCAGTGCTTCCGCCCGGCTCACCACCTGGCGGCGGATTACCGGTCCCTCGCTCCCGGGTGTTGAAGAGGTCTCTTCCCTCGAAAACCGAGGGCAAACGGGATCTGTACTTTCTTTTCATGACTTCATGCGACGCGTTCTGATCCAGCATGAGCCTATAAGCCTGCGCATCCAAAGCGGCCCGCTCCGCCATCATCCTGACGTCTGCGGCTGCCAGATCCGCTTTAGCCTGAGTGATCTGCTCCTTCACCTTTGCAATCTCCGCATTATGCAGGTCTTGATCTGCCGGGTTAGCCTCCGCCATGAGCACAACCAATGTATCAAATAGTTACGATAAAACTTGAGCCGACGGCGCCGCAGGGCCTCTGCCCGGCTGCCATCGCCCATTTATTGAACCGGCGACCATTGGCGCAGCGGTTGAAGAGTGAAGGCCGTCAAACGTACCGCCATGAATATTCCAACCCGGTTGGGCAGATCAAAGGTCCGAATACTCTCATCGTCGGAACAGCCCGATCCGCCATCTTGCGGCTGATACGAGACTCGCTTTCCCGGTCGACGACTCGTCATCGAGTAGACAACGGTTTCGCCACCGAATGCTGATCCGCCCTCATAGTCTCCTCCGTGGATGACTCCCGCAGCACGCCGACAACCCGGTTTAGCGAGGCAGGATTCTTCTTCGCCCGTGAGCCGTCTCGACGAGGTCGGTGCAGATGTCCGCCCAGCCCCGCTCACCGATCTTGCCGATGAACATTTGTATGCCACCAAAGGGGACCCGGTACCCGTACTCAATCGAGCGGCCTCGGGGCCCCACTGCATCGTCGATGTAGAGCTTGCATGACGACTCTTGGTCATCCGCCCACAAGCATAGCCTTCGAGTCCTTGAACTTGCCCTCTACGATCATCAAACCCTCGTGCGATAGCCCCTCGGTGGGCGCCAACTGTCGTGGAATTGTCACGGCAGATGTCCTCATGAAAGGACTTAGTCGCGGGGCCATCGTACGGGTTAACTTAGAGGGGTTAAAGCGGACGCAAAGACACGAGAGTTTATACTAGTTCAGCCCTTCGATGAAGGTAAAAGCCTCACGCCTAGTTGTGATGGGATTGATGTGATTTCGACGACTAGGGAGCAATAGCCTCGCCTAAGCCTCGAATTGTTGTTGTCTGTCCCTAAACCGCCGCCGAATCGTCCCCTTATATACACGGGTTGACGTCCGGCCGGTCTACGGAGTCCCGAGGCCGGCTCATACAAGTGTCCGGCTCGGTCTCTTCTTTCTCTTATCTTACAACACAAGTTACATGGTTATGGCGGTTTTACCATTATGGGCCCTAACTCGCCCACTGGCTCCGGCCTCTAAACTCTCTGATGTCGCCTCCTTCCGAGTCTTCGTGGGCCCCAATTATAGCCGAGGGTAAACCGGCCCCTTCTGGGCGGCTTATATTCAGTAGTTACATCCCCAACAGGATCCGGCGTGGTCTCTGGGAGGGGAGCCGGACACCTTATTAATTTTTCCTTGGCTATCCACTCCTGTTCAAGAAACGGCTCCTTTAAAGGGCATGTATATGATAAATGAATGTACAGCTTGTCCAAGTTCTGTAACTACTTACTTGAGTATCTGGCGATTGCAGCTCGGCCTGCGTCCTCGGCCAGTCCGGACACTTCTCTTGTGATCCAAGAATAGTTTATACATCTCCACAGGCGTCGTACCCATAAAATTTTGGAGAGCTCTGGTCCCTCGGATTAAATCCCCACAAAGTGAGGGGGCGACGTTTGCAGGGCAGAAGGCGCCGAATCAACATAACCTGCGCCACTGCAACCAGATTGATCTCTCTTTCTTGGAGGTCTCGAATACGGCCCTGCAACAAAGGAACGTCCTTGGACGGCCCCCAATCGAGCCCCTTGTTGACCCATGACGACAACCGCTGTGGTGGACCTGAGTGAAAGGCGGGAAGCTCCACCCATTTGGTGCCCCTGGGAGCGGTGATATAAAACCACTCCCGTTGCCACAAACCAAGCTCCTCTTGAAAAAAGCCCTCGGGCCACGGAGCATCAACACATTTGCTTATGACCGTCCCTCCGCACTCTGCTTGTTGCCCCTCGATCATCTTTGGCTCCACCTTGAAGGTCTTGAGCCACAATCCAAAGTGAGGGGTAATATGGAGGAAGGCCTCACATACGACAATGAATGACGAGATATGGAGGATGGACTCCGGATTCAAGTCATGGAAATCCAGCCCATAATAAAACATGAGCCCCCGCACAAAGGGATCCGTCGGAAGCCTAAACCCCAAAGGAAGTGAGACACGAACACCACGTTCTCGCTGAGCTCAGAGTGGGAATGACCTGCCCTGGAGCAGCAGCCTATGTAAATCTCGCCGGTTAGATACTGGCGTCTCGCAGCTTTAGCACATCTTCTTCTCGTGATGGAAGAAGACATCCATCGGCCGTGCTGGTCGGAGCCGGACATCGTCGAAGGTCCCAAGCGCCTAAATCTGAAGATTTGGGTGTTAGAACTTCGCCGAGGCGAACTTCGATGGAGGGTGTAAAAAGAAGAGGGCCTTGGTCTCATTATAAAGAGGTTGTATACGAAGAGGCCTCCCTGTGGTCGTTTGGGACTCGCCTTTGATAGAGGAGGCGTGCCAACGGGCACGGTTGGGTTACCCACGTTCGTATTGATGAGAATCCCGGAATAAGGGGGCACGATCTATGCTTTGATAAGACGTGCCAAGGAAACCGCCTCGCTAAACCCGCTAAGGTGGAACGGTAAAAAATGATTCGTATAAAGGCCTGGCCGTGGTGTGATGTCACGTCGCGGAATACGTCAGCAGATCTGTGCAAAAGTTATTCTCTCTACGGTGGAATGTGGAACTTGTTTTGCAGAGCCGGTCACTATCCTTGTGTTCAAAACCTTCTATGAAGTATTCAGAGGAGGAACCCGCCTTGCAATGCCGAAGACAATATGCGCGCGGACTTGTCGTCATTGAAGCCTGGTTCAGGGCTACCGAGGAGTCTGGACTAGGGGTGTCCGGATGGCCGAACTATCATCGCGGCCGGACTCCAAGACTATGAAGATACAAGATTGAAGACTTCGTCCCGTGTCCGTATAGGACTTTCCTTGGCGTGGAAGGCAAGCTTGGCGATACGGATATGTAGATCTCCTACCATTGTAACCGACTCTATGTAACCCTAACCTATCCGGTGTCTATATAAACCGGAGGGTTTTAGTCCGTAGGACGAACAACAATCATACCATAGGCTAGCTTCTAGGGTTTAGCCTCCTTGATCTCGTGGTAGATCTACTCTTGTACTACCCATATCATCAATATTAATCAAGCAGGAGTAGGGTATTACCTCCATCGAGAGGGCCCGAACCTGGGTAAAAACATCGTGTCCCTTGTCTCCTGTTACCATCCGCCTAGACGCACAGTTCGGGACACCCTACCCGAGATCCGCCGGTTTTGACACCGACAATGAGTGCAAAGAAAGAACCGCTAGGATACGTGCTAAGAAAGATTGCTTTGTGAAAGCGTGTTCTTCAAATTTCTATGAAAATAAAGATGAAGATCTAAAAGTTATTGATGTGTCCCCTATTAAATCTTTGTTTTGCAATATGAATCTTGATAATGATGGGACTGAATATGATCCTCCTTTACCTAGAAGGCGTTCCAAAAATTCGGAGTTTTTAGATCTTGATGCTAAAATTGATAAAAGTGGGATTGAAGAGATCAAAACATTGGATATTAATGAACCCACTATTTTGGATTTCAAGGAATTTAATTATGATAATTGCTCTTTGATAGATTGTATTTCCTTGTTGCAATCCGTGCTAAATTTTCCTCATGCTTATAGTCAAAATAAAGCCTTTACCAAACATATCGTTGATGCTTTGATGCAATCTTATGAAGAAAAACTTGAGTTAGAAGTTTCTATCCCTAGAAAACTTTATGATGAGTGGGAACCTACTATTAAAATTAAAATTAAAGATCATGAATTCTATGCTTTGTGTGATTTGGGTGCTAGTGTTTCCACGATTCCAAAGACTTTATGCGATTTGCTAGGTATCCGTGATTTTGATGATTGCTCTCTAAACTTGCACCTTGCGGATTCCACTATTAAGAAACCTATGGGAAGAATTAATGATGTTCTTATTGTTGCAAATAGGAACTATGTGCCCGTAGATTTTATTGTTCTTGATATAGACTGCAATCCTTCATGTCCTATTATTCTTGGTAGACCTTTCCTAATTAGAACGATTGGTGCAATTATTGATATGAAGGAAGGGAATATTAGATTCCAATTTCCATTAAAGAAAGGCATGGAACACTTCCCTAGAAAGAAAATAAAATTACCTTATGAATCTATTATGAGAGCCACTTAGAGAGTTGCCTACCAAAGATGGCAATACCTAGATCTATCCTTGCTTTTATGTCTAGCTAGGGGCGTTAAACGATAGCGCTTGTTGGGAGGCAACCCAATTTTATTTTTAGTTTTTTGCTTTTTTCTTCTGTTTAGGAATAAATCTTTGATCTAGCATCTGGTTAGATGTGTTTTTATGTTTTAATTAGTGTTTGTGCCAAGTTAAACCTATAGGATCTTCTTGGATGATAGTTATTTGATCTTGCTGAAAATTCCAGAAACTTTCTGTTCACGAAAACAATTGTTAAAAATCACCAGAACGTGATACAATATTGATTCCAATTTCTGCTGATCAATAAACAAATTTACTAGGTCTTCCTATTTTTCTTAATTTTTTGAGTTCCAGAAGTTTGCGTTAGTTACAAATCACTACAGACTGTTCTGTTTTTGACAGATTCTGTTTTTCGTGTGTTGTTTGCTTATTTTGATGAATCTATGGCTAGTAAAATAGTTTATAAACCATATAGAAGTTGGAATACAGTAGGTTTAAAACCAATATAAATAAATAATGAGTTCATTACAGTACCTTGAAGTGGTATTTTGTTTTCTTTCGCTAACGGAGCTCACGAGATTTTCTGCTGGGTTTTGTGTTGTGAAGTTTTCAAGTTTTGGGTGAAAGATTTGATGGATTATGGAACAAGGAGTGGCAAGAGCCTAAGCTTGGGGATGCCCATGGCACCCCAAGATAATCTGAGGACACCTAAAATCCAAAGCTTGGGGATGCCCCGGAAGGCATCCCCTCTTTCGTCTACTTCCATCGGTAACTTTACTTGGAGCTATATTTTTATTCACCACATGATATGTGTTTTGCTTGGAGCGTCTTGTATTATTTGAGTCTTTGATTTTTAGTTTACCACAATCATCTTTGCTGTACACACCTTTTGAGAGAGACACACATAATTCGGAAATTATTAGAATACTCTATGTGATTCACTTATATCTTTTGAGTTATATAGTTTTTGCTCTAGTACTTCACTTATATCTTTTAGAAACGCAGTGGTGGTTTTGTTTTATAGAAACTATTATTCTCTCATGCTTCACTTAGATTATTTTGAGAGACTTAAACAGCATGGTAATTTGCTTAAATAATCCTAATATGCTAGGTATTCAAGATTAGTAAAAACTTTCTTATAAGTGTGTTGAATACTAAGAGAAGTTTGCTGCTTGATGATTGTTTTGAGACATGGAGGTAGTGATATAAAAAGTTGTGCTAGTTGAGTAGTTGTGAATTTGAGAAATACTTGTGTTGAAGTTTGCAAGTCCCGTAGCATGCACGTATGGTAAACGTTATGTAACAAATTTGAAACATGAGGTGTTCTTTGATTGTCCTCCTTATGTGTGGCGGTCGGGGACGAGCGATGGTCTTTTCCTACTAATCTATGCCCCTAGGAGCATGCGCGTAGTGCTTGGTTTTTTATGACTTGTAGATTTTTGCAATAAGTGTGTGAGTTCTTTATGACTAATGTTGAGTCCATGGATTATACACACTCTCACCTTTCCATCATTGATAGCCTCTTCGGTACCGTGCATTGCCCTTTCTCACATTGAGAGTTGGTGCAAACTTCGCCGGTGCATCCAAATCCCGTGACATGATACGCTCTTTCACACATAAAACTCCTTATATCTTCCTCAAAGCAGCCACCATACCTACCTATTATGGCATTTCCATAGCCATTCCGAGATATAGTGCCATGCAACTTTCAACCGTTCCGTTTATCATGACACGTTCATCATTGTCATGTTGCTTTGCATGATCATGTAGTTGACATAGTATTTGTGGCAAAGCCACCATTCATAATTCTTTCATACATGTCACTCTTGGTTCATTGCATATCCTGGTACACCGCCAGAGGCATTCATATAGAGTCATACTTTGTTCTAGTATCGAGTTGTAATCATTGAGTTGTAAATAAATAGAAGTGTGATGATCATCATTTTCTAGAGCATTGTCCCAAGTGAGGAATAAAAAAAGAGAAAGGCCATAAAAAAGAAGACCCAAAAATGAGAGAAACGAGAGAGGGGACAATGCTACTATCCTTTTTCCACACTTGTGCTTCAAAGTAGCACCATAATCTTCATGATAGAGAGTCTCTTGTTTTGTCACTTTCATATACTAGTGGGAATTTTTCATTATAGAACTTGGCTTGTATATTCCAACAATGGGCCTCCTCAAGTGCCCTAGGTCTTCGTGAGCAAGCAAGTTGGATGCACACCCACTTAGTTTCTTTTGTTGAGCTTTCATATATTTATAGCTCTAGTGCATCCGTTGCATGGCAATCCCTACTCCTTGCATTAACATCAACCGATGGGCATATCCATAGCTCATTGATTAGCCTCGTTGATGTGAGACTTTCTCCTTTTTTGTCTTCTCCACATAACCCCCATCATTATATTCTATTCCACCCATAGTGCTATATCCATGGCTCACGCTCATGTATTGCGTGAAAGTTGAAAAGGTTTGAGATTACTAAAGTATGAAACAATTTCTTGGCTTGTCATCGGGGTTGTGCATGATGAGAGCATTCTTGTGTTATGAAAATGGAGCATGACTAAACTATATGATTTTGTAGGGATGAACTTTCTTTGGCCATGTTATTTTGAGAAGACATAACGCTTAGTTAGTATACTTGAAGTATTATTATTTTATGTCAATATTTAACTTTTATCTTGAATCTTTCGGATCTGAATATTCATACCACAATTAAGAAGAATTACATTGAAATTATGACAAGTAGCATTCCACATCAAAAATTCTGTTTTTATCATTTACCTACTCGAGGATGAGCAGGAATTAAGCTTGGGGATGCTTGATACTTCTCCAACGTATCTATAATTTTTGATTGTTCCATGCTATACTATATTCTGTTTTGGACATTATTGGGCTTTATTATACACTTTTATGTTATTTATGGGACTAACCTATTAACAGGAGGCCCAGCCCAGAATTGCTGTTTTTTTTGCCTATTTCAGAGTTCCGCAGAAAAAGAATATCAAACGGAGTCCAAACGGAATGAAACCTTCGGGAACGTGATTTTCGGAACGAACGTGATCCAAAGGACTTGGACCCTACATCAAGACATCAACCAGGAGGGCACGAGGTAGGGGGCGCGCCCTCCACCCTCGTGGGGCCCCTATTGCTCCACCGACGTACTCCTTCCTCCTATATATACCTACGTACCCCCAAACTACCAGATACGAAGCCAAAAACCTAATTCCACCGCCGCAACCTTTTGTACCCGTGAGATCCCATCTTGGGGCCTGTTCCGGAGCTCACGGAGGGGGCATCGATCACGGAGGGCTTCTACATCAACACCATAGCCTCTCCGATGATGTGTGAGTAGTTTACCTCAGACCTTCGGGTCCATAGTTATTAGCTAGATGGCTTCTTCTCTCTTTTGGATCTCAATACAATGTTCTCCCCCTCTCTTGTGGAGATCTATTCGATGTAATCTTCTTTTGCGGTGTGTTTGTTGAGACCGATGAATTGTGGGTTTATGATCAAGTTTATCTATGAACAATATTTGAATCTTCTCCGAATTCTTTTATGTATGATTGGTTATCTTTGCAAGTCTCTTCGAATTATCAGTTTGGTTTGGCCTACTAGATTGATCTTTCTTGCAATGGGAGAAGTGATTAGCTTTGGGTTCAATCTTGCGGTGTCCTTTCCCAGTGACAATAGGGGCAGCAAGGCACGTATTGTATTGTTGCCATCGAGGATAACAAGATGGGGTTTATATCATATTGCATGAGTTTATCCCTCTACATCATGTCATCTTGCTTAAAGCATTACTCTGTTCTTATGAACTTAATACTCTAGAAGCATGCTGGATTGTGTGGAGTAATAGTAGTAGATGCATGAAGGAGACGGTATACTTGACTAGGACGTTATGCCTATATACATGATCATACCTAGATATTCTCATAACTATGCTTAATTCTGTCAATTGCTCAACAGTAATTTGTTCACCCACCATAAATACTTATGCTCTTGAGAGAAGCCACTAGTGAAACCTATGCCCCCCGGGTCTATTTTCCATCATATTAATCTTCCAACACTTAGCTATTTTTATTGCCTTTTATTTTACTTTGCATCTTTATCATAAAAATACCAAAAATATTATCTTATCATATCTATCAGATCTCAATCTCGTAAATGACCATGTAGGGATTGACAACCCCTTATCGCGTTGGTTGCGAGGATTTATTTGTTTGTGTAGGTGCGAGGGACTCATGCGTGGCCTCCTACTGGATTGATACCTTGGTTCTCAAAAACTGAGGGGAAATACTTACGCTACTTTGCTGCATCACCTTTTCCTCTTCAAGGGAAAACCAATGCACTGCTCAAGAGGTAGCAGTCTGCGTCTATCGGGCTTGGTCAAGTGGTTATTACCGAACCTAGCTCCGCAGACCCCCATACGCCGGTCCAGCTTTCGCTCTTAAACGAGACACTGGACCTAATGCGATCTCTCGCCATCACGGAAGCATCACCTCCGAACTACGCCCAGCCTAAAATGGGGGCTGAGAGTAGGGAATTTTACGTTCCACCCACCACCCACTTAATAGCCACTGTCAAGGATCTAACCGACATGCTAGACTATGCCTCCGAAGACATCGATGGTATGGGCGACGATGCTGGAGCCGGACCAGGTCAAAACCCGCCTATCACTGGGCGCTAGACAACCACTTCTACCTACAATGTATACATGGTGGACACACCTGAGAAGAAGGACGACGATGGCACTCAAGACCCAAATGAGGATAAGCCCGTCGAAGAACCACCAAAACACCGACGTCAGCAGCACCGCTCATGATCACGTCGGGCAAGGAAAAGCAACACCGGCACCAGAGATAATGACACTTCGGACAATGCTTAAGACTCTGACCATCCCTTCGAGCCTACGTTCGAGCAGGATGAGAGGGAAGAGGGACAAGTCAACCTCGACGAACTTGTCGATCATGAGGATTCGGAAGATAGTAACTATCTACCGGCCTCCTAGGAGGATGTTAGCCTCGGTAATGAAGATTTCATCGTGCCAGAGGAACCCCTCGAACAAGAACGCTTCAAGCGATAGCTCATCGCCACTGCGAGGAGCCTGAAAAAGAAACAACAACAGCTTCAAGCCGAACAAGATATGCTCAACGACAGATGGACCAAGGTCCTGGCTGCCGAAGAGTACGGCCTTAAGCGCCCGACAAAGAGCTACCCAAAGCACAGGATATACCACAATTCAACGATGAGGCCCTTGAGCCAATACCGTCAAAATACAATCATGCTGACCAACCGGACCGACCACCACATGGACGGGACAAAGCGGCTAATTATGTCGAACACCAGCCCAGGCCAGCTCGCCGTAGAGGCAAAGAGACAATGGATCTAGGCTACATGTACGACTTACGTCAGGACCTGGACAATAGAGGCGGCCAGACAAGATCAATCTATGGATCAAGACGACGTGCCCCAGCGCGAGATGACGGCCATCAGGCCTGGCACAACAAACACAACCAAACCCGGGGCCAGCCCCGAACACAGATGTCATCCGAGCTCCATCACGATGTCGCCCGGTATAGAGGTGCAGCACACCCCATGTGCTTTACCGATGAGGTAATGCAGCACCAGTTTCCGGAGGGGTTTAAACCCGTAAACATCGAGCCTTACGATGGCACAACAGATCCCGCTGTATGGATTGAAGATTTTCTTCTCCACATTCACATGGCCCGTGGGGATGATCTCCACGCCATCAAATACCTCCCCCTAAAGCTAAAAGGACCAGAACGACATTGGTTGAATAGCCTCCCTGAGAACTCCATTGGTAGTTGGGAGGACTTAGAGGATGCTTTTCGGGATAACTTCCAGGGCACTTATGTCCGGCCACCGGACGCTGATGACCTGAGTCACATAGTACAACAACCCGGAGAGTCAGCCTGCAAACTCTGGACTCGTATCTTTATTGAAAAGAACCAGATCGTCGACTGTCCGGATGCCGAAGCCTTAGCGGCCTTCAAGCACAGCGTCTGTGACGAATGGCTCGCCTGACACCTTGGTCAGGAAAAGCCAAATACTATGGCAGGTCTTACTGCACTTATGACCCACTTCTGCGTAGGCGAAGATAGCTGGCTGGCTCGTAGAAGCAACAGTACCAGCGCCCAGGCACCTCTGAGGCCAGGGATGGCAATGGAAGGCCACGACGCAACAAAAATAAGCGTCTGAACAACAACGAAGAAGCCGAGAATACGACAGTAAACGCCGGATTCAGCGGCTCAAAACCCGGTCAACGGAAGAAGCCGTTCAAGGGAAATAGAGACAGTCCATCCAATTTGGACAAAATATTGGATAGGCCCCGCCATATTCACGTCACCCATGACAAGCCTGCCAACCACACCAATAGAAACTGCTGGGTTTTTAAACAGGCCGGTAAATTAAATACCGAACATAAGGGGAAAGGACCTCAAAGCGAGGATGATGATGAACCCCGCCCTCCGAACACCGGGGGATAGAAGAAGTTTCCCCCCGAGGTGAAAATAGTGAACGTGATATATGTCACACACATCCCCAAGAGGGAGCGCAAGCGCGCACTAAGGGACGTATACGCTGTAGAGCCCGTTGCCCCAAAATTCAACCCATGGTCAGCTTTTTTCGATCACCTTCGATCATAGGGACCACCCAACCAGTATCCGTTGCAGAGGTTTGGCGGCCCTGGTACTCGATCCCATCATCGACGGATACCATCTCACTAGAGTCCTTATGGACGGCGGCATCAGTCTCAACTCGATTTGCAAGACACTGTCCGTAAAATGGGTATTGACCCATCATGAATCAAGCCTAGTAACACTACCTTTAAAGGAGTGATACCGGGCGTAGAGGCCCGCTGCACGGGCTCCTTAACACTGGAAGTGGTATTCGGCTGATTGATCTTCGATATCGTCCCTTTGCGCAGTGGTTATCATGTACTGCTTGCACGAAATGCTTTCGCCCGCTTCAATGCAATCCCACACTATGCTTATCTAAAGCTCAAAATGCCCGGACCGTGCGGCGTCATCACAGTCAATGGAAATATGGAGCGCTCCCTCCGTACTGAGGAGCAAACCGTGGCCGTAGCAGCCGAGATACATAATGGCCTCATCAAGCCGAGCAACTCATCGGTCATTAAGACCCATGACACTGCTAAGCGAGTTCGATCCACATTACAACACGAAAGCTCGGCGGATCCGAAGCTTGAATAGCAGTTCAGCCTCCACCGATCGCCCCATAAGGTTGTGGCATACGTGCCGCGCGTGCATAATTACACACTTAATATACCTTGGCCAACGCCGGAGGCATACTGCAGAAAAGGTCTATAGTACGGCTTGACCCTATTCGGACCTTAACCTTCTTCCTCTTTTTTCTTCTTCTTTTTTCATTACAGGTTCATTAAAAACCTACCTATTCTACGGTTGTACAGGGGCTCCTTTCCAGGCTGCCCTTTTTATAGATGACCATCGACTTCTCCTCTCAAAGGATTTTTCACCAAGGAGAAACGGCGTAGACGTGCGGCAGGGCATCATTGGGATCTTCAAAACCACTACTTTTAGGCCGTGTGTAAAACTTTCCCTTGTGTAAACTCTTGGCATGTAAAATAGCCTCGATATTCATGGCATTATCTGTAATAATACGCCTCAGTGTATTTAAAAGGATATAAAGGAAATAGTTGATCACCACTTTCGTTTGGTACTAATTTATTTTGCCATCTGTATTCCCTCCTTACTTCAGATTGCCACATGTGCTTTAGTCCGGCCTTAACACCGGGGGTTGTATTCGGTTCCACACGTTTTCAAGTCCGAACACCTATAGGGTACTCTTAGGCGTCCCGGATATTGCATTATATGCATCGGCTCCGAATCATGTCTTTGGTCTACAGTTGGGTTGCCCGCCTCCTGTGCTTACTACCTTACGTTCCGCTTGTTCGGCTAAGGTGGTAAAGGGAGAACTATTGCGATTGTACTTCTGGTTCGTCCGGTCAAGTACCTCAGTAGAGAAAGCCGAAAACTGACTGTCATGATAAGCGAGAGCTGGTCGGCAATTCGGCGACTTACCGCAACTCGTTAGCGATTCATTCAGTGTTATACGAGGGGCTGGTCTTCGTCCAGCGGCGTGGAAAAGGCACCCTAGTCCGGATTGCCGCACACGCACAAGGGGCTAGTACTTAGCCCCACAGTCAAGCTCCTATGGCTAAGTAAAAGTAATAAAGTCGCATAGTCTGATTGCCTGGTTCACCCCGCGGACACCTCCTTTACGGACCAAGACGTTGGATAAAGTGTTGTCACATGTTACGAAGAACACCCCCGTAGCATCTACGTGGGGGCTGAAGCCGACAATTGGTAACTTTTATAAGTAAAACGGCCGCACAGGAGGTAAACATCGCTTGAAACAAAAAGCTCAACACATAGATATATTACAAGCATGGGTTCATAACATAGTTTTTACAACCCGAATACATCTACTCAAATATAACGTCCTTCGAGCATTGGCCCTCTACTATTCAGGCCCCTTCTAGGACGTCATCGAAATATCTCTCCGGCTTCCGATGATCTTTGCCTTCGGGCGGGCCTGCGGTTGCCACATCGGTGGCCTTCATCTTTGCCCATTGCATCTTGACGCGGGCGAAGGCCATCCAGGTACCTTCTATGCAGGTCGAGTGCTTCACAACATCAATCCGAGGCAGTGCATCGATGAGCCGCTTCACCAAACCGAAGTAGCTACTGGGAATGGGTTCGTCCTGCCACAACTGGACTATTAGATTCTTCATGGACAAACCGGCCACCCTATGCAGCTCCATCAGCTTCTTCAGCTGGTCATTCAGGGGCGTCGGGTGCTCCGGCGCAAAAAAAAATCGACCAGAACAGCTTCTCGGTAGAGTTCCCCTCCTGGGCTCGGAAGAACTATGCGACATCGGCAGCGCTCCTCGGAAGATCCGCAAACGCATCTGGAGAACTCCACACTCGAGTGAGCAAAGCATATCTTTGACCTCCAAAAATACTCTGCAAGAGAAAGGCCTTACCATCTGCTATCTGCTTCGCCTGACGGATCTCTTCGCGAGCACTCCGGGACTCGACCCGCGCCTCTTTAGCCTCCTGGAGGGCTTTGGTGAGTTCGGATGATTGAGCCAAAGTCTTCTCCTCCAAATCCTCGCATTTGCTGATGGCATCCTTCAGCTCCCGCTCGACTTCGGCCGCCCGAGCTCCGTCTTGGCGGCGGGCGGCCTGCTTGGTCTTCAGTTCTGCAGCCGCTTTGTCAGCGACTGCCTTGTTTGCCTTTGCCACTTTATGGGCTTGGGCAAGGGCGCCTTTGAGGATCTTGACCTCGATTGTGCCAACTATGCTCATAATCAAAGCACTAAAAGAGTTAACCTCTAAACATATATATCACTTTTGATATACAAGTAAATTTTTTACCTTGCGTTTCGTCGAACCGCTTGTTAATGCGATCGGTTTCTTCATCGGCCACCCGAAGCTTCCGATTGAGTTCGGAAACTTTGGCGGCCTAGGCAGTAGCCGCCAACAGGGAAGCCTGTTACAACAACAGAGTAGTAGGTTAACTCTCCCGAATACTATGTGGATCATCTGTCCGTTTTTTCTTTCTTTTCAAACCGGACTGAGCCTCAGGGGCTACTGTCTATATACAGGTATACTCCTCTAAATGAATCAAAAATGTTTAGGACATTACGTCGCATATCTCAAAGCCTGTCAGTAAGCTGGTGAAAGCTACGTCCAGTCCGCTTTTTGCAGACTCTAACACCGCACCCATCAAGGTGTGGTGCTCCTCCATGATGGAAGCATGTTGCAGTGCTTCCGCTAGAGCATTCGGCGCCTTCGGATTAGTGGAGGTCGCCGACGGAGCTGATGCTCCTCCCCCTCTTTTGAAGGGGGCAGCTCACCTGATCCCGGAGCCGCATTGGTCTTCGGAATGGTGTCCGGCTGGGGCCCGGATTGTTGGGGGTCCCCACCATCGGTTGTCATAGGGATCGCCTCCCCTATATCTTCGGCGACTGAGGTATTAACCTCGGGCGCTTTCTCGACAGCCTCGTCCGCCCCTTCGCGGCCAGGCGAGGTCCTTCGAAGAACACCTTGGTGTCATCCATGGTGATAGGCGAGGGGGCTCGTGGCGGCATCTCACTCTCTGCCATCTTGGGCGGCAGAGAGTTCCCCTCCGATAACGGAGTGTTTGGAAGCTCGCATGGAGGGCTGAAAGGCACGCAGCAAAATGGCTTATATAATAGAAAGGGAAAACTGCAGATAGATAGTGAGTATCTGAATACTTACGATTCGGCCAGGGGCTTCGCCCTGGGTGGCATTTTGGGGACCAGTTCGGCATCTGAGTCTGAACTTTCCTGTAGGATCACCTTCCCATCTTGGGCGCCTCCCCCTTCGGGTCTTCAGAGGCCGCCCTCTTCTTCTTCCTCCCCTTACGAGGGGAGTCTCTTTCCACCTCCTCCTCCTCCTCTTCTTCCTCGTCTCCCTCGTGGGAAGGGGGGGGGGCTTTAGTATCTCCGGACATAGCGTCTGAAGGATCCTTGTGGCAAGGGCCGCCCTTGGCCTCCTTGCCCTTCTTCTCCGGCGCTTGATAAGGCGATGGGACTAGCATCTCTGTTAGCTGGGAGGTGGCCGGGGTCTCCGGCAGCGGCGCCGAGCAGTTGATCTGCTCCGCCTTCGCCGTCCAGCCCTATATGGAAAGAGGATAATATAAATCTTCATCATCATCCGAAGCGTTAGCCAAATAAGTCTTCAGAGAGGTCATGCTTACCACTGAGGCCGGGTTCTCGCTGTCAAGTCCGATGTCTTCGGTCTTCATCGGCCAACTCTTATGGGCCTTGAAAAGATGCTTCCATATGTCTTCGTGTGTGGTGCCGAAGAAGCGCTTCAAGGTCCGTGGTTCTTCCGGATTGAACTCCCACATGGGGGAGGTCTGGAGTTTGCAGGGAAGGACATGGCGGAAGAGCATCACTTGGATCACGTTTGTGAGGCCAGTGTTTTTGCCCAACACGTTGGAGATGCGCTTCTACAGCATCATCACCTCTGGCTGGGACCCCTGATCAAGGCCCTTGGCAGTCCATGAGGTGAGTCTCGTGGGGGGTCCAGATCTGAAGTTAGGCGTGGCCGCCCACTTGGCGTCGCGAGGTTCGGTGATATAGAACCAATCCTGTTGCCACACCTTGACTGTTTCCACGAAAGCCCCCTTGGGCCAGACAGTGTCAGGAAGCTTGCTCATCATAGCCCCGCCGCAGTCCGCATGCTATCCATCGACCACCTTCAGCTTCAGATTGAAAACCTTGAGCCATAGGCCGAAGCGTGGGGGGATGCGGAGTAGAGCCTCACACACGACGATGAACGCCGATATGTGGAGGAAGGAATTCGGGGCCAGATCATGGAAATCTAGCCTGTAGTAGAACATGAGGCCTCGGACAAAGGGGTGGAGGGGAAACCCTAGCCCTCGGAGGAAATGAGGAATGAATACAACCCTCTCGCCGAGCTCCGGAGTGGGGATGACCTGATCTTTGGCAGGGAGCCTGTGCGCGATATCCGCGGATAGATAGCCCATGCTCCGGAGCTCCTTGGCGTCCTTCTCGGTGACGGAGGAGGCCTCCCACTTGCCCATGGAATCGGATCCAGGCATGGCAGGGGAGGTTGGTGGCGGTGGGAAAGATTGAAGTTTTTCGCCACTGGAGCTAGGAGGTGGGAAGACAGGAGCTAGGAGAAGGCGTGGGGAAAAAGAAGGGATTTTTTACCCTCTTATAGGCGCGCGGTGAAATACCAAACGCCCTCCCTCTCAAGCCTTAAAACTCTCCTATTCCCAAATATATCGTGCAAATCGTGGGGTTGGATTACCCAAAACCGTATTGATGAGAATCCCGCAATGGGTGGGCATGATCTCTGTTTTGACAAGACGTGCCAATGGAGGCTATGCCTCGAAACCCGAAACCGGAGGCGTAAAAATGGGTCAAAATGTTAAAGAGCCAAATGTGACGCTTCGCCGAAAAAGTTGTCACTAAAGATATTGTTTTATTTTGATATCTTGCCTTCGTGGCTAAGGGTGGTATTAGTTATACAGAGACGGATATAGTTCCTTTATGAAGGGGAGTGATAACCCACAAGTGTAGGGTATCGCAACAGCTTTCGAGGGTAGAGTATTCAACCCAAAGAATATTCTCAAGTATTAGCAACTGAGTTGTCAATTCAGCCACACCTGGATAACATAATATCTACAACAAGGTATTTAGTAGCAAAATAGTATGATAGTAGTGGTAATGGTAACAAAAGAGTAATGAAAGCAAAAGTAATATTTTTGGTGTTTTGTAATGATTGTAGCAATAGCAACGGGAAAGTAAATAAGCGTAAACCAATATATGGAAAGCTCGTAGGCATTGGATCGGTGATGGATAATTATGCCGGATGCGGTTCATCATGTAACAGTCATAACATAGGGTGACACAGAACTAGCTCCAATTCATCAATGTAATGTAGGCATGTATTCGAATATAGTCATACGTGCTTATGGAAAAGAACTTGCATGACATCTTTTGTCCTACCCTCCCGTGGCAGCGGGTTCCTAATGGAAACTAAGGGATATTAAGGCCTCCTTTTAATAGAGAACCGGAACAAAGCATTAGCACTTAGTGAATACATAAACTCCTCAAACTATGGTCATTACCGAGAAGTATCCCGATTATTGTCACTTGAGGTTGTCGGATCATAACACATAATAGGTGACTATAGACTTGCAAGATAGGATCAAGAACACACATATATTCATGAAAACATAATAGGTTCAGATCTGAAATCATGGCACTCGGGCCCTAATGACAAGCATTAAGCATAGCAAAGTCATAGCAACATCAATCTCAGAACATAGTGGATACTAAGGATCAAACCCTAACAAAACTAACTCGATTACATGATAGATCTCATCCAACCCATCACCGTCCAGCAAACCTACGATGGAATTACTCACGCACGGCGGTGAGCATCATGAAATTGGTGATGAAGGATGGTTGATGATGACGACGGCGACGAATCCCCCTCTCCGGAGCCCCGAACGAACTCCAGATCAGCCCTCCCGAGAGGTTTTAGGGCTTGGCGGCAGCTCCGTATCGTAAAACGCGATGATTTCTTCTCTCTTATTTTTCTCTCTCCAAAAGCAAATATATAGAGTTGGAGTTGGCGTCGGAGGAGCTCAAGGGGGCCCACGAGGTAGGGGGGCGCGCCCTAGGGGGGCGCCCACCTCGTGGGATGTGGTGTGGGCCCCTGGTCTTCATCTTTAGCGAGGATTTTTATTATTTTTTATAAGATGTTCCGTGGAGTTTCAGGTCATTCCGAGAACTTTTGTTTTGTGCACATAAAACAACATCATGGCAATTCTGCTGAAAACAGTGTCAGTCCGGGTTAGTTCCATTCAAATCATGTAAGTTAGAGTCCAAAACAAGGGCAAAAGTGTTTGGAAAAGTAGATACGATGGAGACGTATCAACTCCCCCAAGATTAAACCCTTGCTTGTCCTCAAGCAATTCAGTTGACAAACTGAAAGAGAAAAGGATAAACTTTTACAAACTCTGTTTGCTCTTGTTGGTGTAAATATGTAAAGCCAACATTCAGGTTTTCAGCAAAGATTATAACTAACCATATTTGCAATAATTCTTAGGTCTCATGTTTACTCATTTCAATGGCATAATCAACTAGCGAGTCATAAGAATAAATCTCGGATGACAACACTTTCTCAAAACAATTATAATATGATATAACAAGATGGTATCTCGCTAGCCCTTTCTGAGACCGCAAAACATAAATGCAGAGCACCTTTAAAGATCAAGGACTGACTAGACATTGTAATTCATGGTAAAAGAGATCCAATCATAGTCATACCCAATATGAATTAACAATAATGGATGCAAATGATAGCTGTGCTCTCCAGCTAGTGCTTTTAATAAGAGGGTGATGACTCAACATAAAAGTAAATAGATAGGCCCTTCGCAGAGGGAAGCAGGGATTTTTAGAGGTGCCAGAGCTTGGTTTTGAAATAGAGATAAATAATATTTTGAGCGGCATACTTTCATTGTCAACATAACAACTAAGAGATGGCGATATCTTCCATGCTACACACATTATAGGCGGTTCCCAAACAGAATGGTAAAGTTTATACTCCCCCTCCACCAACAAGCATCAATCCATGGCTTGCTCGAAACAACGAGTGCCTCCAACAAACATCAGGTCCCAGGGGGAGTTTTGTTTGGAATTATTTTGATTTAGTTTGCATAAAGCATGGGACTGGGCATCCCGGTGACCAGCCATTTTCTCGTGAGTGAGGAGCGGAGTCCACTCCTCTTGAGAATAACCCGCCTAACACGGAAGATAAGGGCAGCCTTAGTTGATACATGAGCTATTCGAGCATACGAAATAGAATGTTTATTTGAAGGTTTAGAGTTTGGCACATACAAATTTACTTGGAACGGCAGGTAGATACCGCATATAGGAAGGTATAGTGGACTCATTTGGAATAACTTTGGGGTTTAAGGGATTGGATGCACAAGCAGTATTCCCGCTTTAGTACAAGTGAAGGCTAGCAAAAGACTGGGAAGTGACCAACTAGAGAGCGACAACAGTCATGAACATGCACTGAAATTAATAAACATTGGATGCAAGCATGAGTAGGATATAATCCACCATGAACATAAATATCGTGAAGGCTATGTTGATTTGTTTCAACTACATGTGTGAACATGTGCCACGTCAAGTCACTTAAATCATTCAAAGGAGGATACCACCCCATCATACCACATCACAACCATTTTAATAGCATGTTGGCACGCAAGGTAAACCATTATAACTCATAGCTAATCAAGCATGGCATAAGTAACTATGATCTCTAATTGTCATTGCAAACATGTTTATTCATAATAAGCTGAATCAAGAACGATGAACTCATCATATTTACAAAAACAAGAGAGGTCGAGTTCATACCAGCTTCGCTTATCCCAATCAATTCATCATATATCATCATTATTGCCTTTCACTTGCACGATGAACGATGTGGATAATAATAAGAGTGCACGTGCATTGGACTAAGCTGGAATCTGCGAGCATTCAATAAGGTGAGAAGACAAGGCAATATGGGCTCTTGGTTAAATCAACAATAATGCATATAAGAGCCACTTCAACAATTTAATTGTGGTCTTCTCCTATCGATCCCCAAAGAAAAGAAAAGAAATAAAACTATTTACACAGGAAAGCTCCCAACAAGCAAAAGAATAACAGGAAATATTTTGGGTTTTCTTTTTAATTATTACTACTACAGCAGGAAAAGTAAACTAACTAGAAGCTATACTAAATTTTTTGTTGTTTTCTTAAAGTTTAACAAACACACAAGAAGAAAGCAGGAAAAATAAAATAAACTAGCATGGATATTACAGTGAAAGAGTATGAGCACCGACATTTAGTAATGAGTGTGTGTGAACATAAATGTAATGTCGGTGGGAAATACGTAACCCCCCCCCCCCCAAGCTTAGGCTTTTGGCCTAAGTTGGTTAATTGCCAGGGATGGCCTGGCGGATACCCGTAAGTGTAGCTGGGGTCGTACTGTGATGAAGAGGGCTCTGACTACCACTGGCTGGCAGCCACCTCCGGATCCCAAGAATAAACAGACTAGCGTGGAGGCTCAGACAGGTTCCGCTCCGGTTGGTGCAGGATTCCGATAGGCTTGAAAGGCCGCCCACGGAACGAGATAAAGACCTTCAGACAAGTTAAATAAAGAAGGAGCAGGCAAAGTAATAGTCTCAGGGTGATGTTTATCAAAGTACAATTTATATTTAAGCTCCCCTTCCTTGCCCTTAACAATAAAGTCATGCGCTAGCATACTCTTATAATCTAAATAAGCACTAGGCAACAATTTTTCTTCTTTCTCATAAAGCCTAATGGGTATGTTAAAATGTGTAGCTAGGCGTGAAGCATAAATACCTCCAAAGATGGGGCCTTTAGTACGGTTCAAACTTAACCGTTTAGCAATAATTCTGCCCATACTAACAGAGTTATCGAGGTATAAACCATGGAACAAAATGATAATATCAGGAACACTAAGGTTTCCACAGTTTCCGTGACCAATCAAGCAATGACTAGCAAATAAGGCAAAGTAGCGTAAAACAGGAAAATGTATGCTAGTGATTCTTGCATCGGAAACCTTCCTGGTTTCCCCCACAGTGATGGTGTTAATAAATTCTTCCACATCCTTACGATGTGGTTCTTCTAAGGTACCCTCAGAGGGTATTTTGCAAACCTTGCAAAATTCAGCTAATGGCATCTTCTTAACAACGTCATATAAATGAAACTCTACTGAAGGAGGTGATTCCTTAGGAAAATAGTAGAAGCTTTTCACAAAAGTATTAGTGAGTAAGAGATACTGATGACGTTGGTCGCGATTTAAGTCGGTGAGGCCAGCATTCTCAACCAATGAATAAAAATCCTCATAAATTCCGGCTTGTCTCAAGAAGTCATCGGAAGGCCATTCACACGGCCGGACCTCCGTGGTGCGAGGCAAATTATATTTGGGCCTCTGTGCTTCTTCATTTTGTTTTTCCTTCGAGCTTCGGCTCGACGAGCCCCTCAAAAGTCTCTTCATTATTTTCTGAAATAATCTGAATTTTTTAGTAACTTCAGGCAAAAGTGAACCAACTTCAATAAAATTGATAGCAACTACTCCTACAAGTGCCTAGAGGATATATCATGCATTAGAACTACTTGGAACCATATAGATTTGACATGCAAGCTCAAGAACATGGCCACCTATGCAGCACAAATTTACAAAGAATAAATCACTAGAACAAAAACTAATTGGACCAGTGGAGGAGTCACGTATCAAGGAATAATCTCCCCAAGCAGTTTTGTGAGAGGTGCTTTGAGCAAGGAGATCGAAAATCACAGCAAAGTGGGCTAGAACTCATGCTTGAGCTGGTTATTCGTGTTTGTGGGAGGAAGAAGAAGAGGATGGGTGCAGGAATAAGTGGAGGAGGGCCACCGTGGGCCCACGAGGCAGGGGGGCGCACCCAGGGGGGTAGGGCGCGCCCTCCACCCTCGTGGCCAGGTGGCAGCTCCCCCTGTGGTAGATTTAGCACCATAAATCCTCAAATATTCCCGAAAAAATCATATTAAATTGGCATGGCATTTGGAGGACTTTTATTTTCGGGTATTTTTATATTGCATGATAAATCGAGAAATGCATGTAAAAATACTATTTTTACTTTATTTCAACTAAATAATGTAAAGTATAAAGAGGGTACAGGTTGTGCCTTCTAGTTTCATCCATCTCATGCTCATCAAAAGGAATCCACTAACAAGGTTGATCAAGTCTTGTTAACAAACTCATTCCGAATAACATGGAACCGAAGAAATTTCAAATAACACTATGTTACCTCAACGGGGATATGCACATCCCCTATAATAAGAATATCATATTTCTTCTTGACAGTAGGAAGAGGAAATTCAAAACCTCCAAATATAATCGATGGATTTTTTCCAATAGAATTGATACTATGAACTTGAGGTTGTTTCCTCGGAAAGTGTACCGTATGCTCATTACCATTAACATGAAAGGTGACATTGCCCTTGTTGCAATCAATAACAGACCCTTTACTACCTGTGTCGGGTTATCGGGATCGGGAGGTTCTTCAATAGGTAATGGATCAAGATCACATGTTTCTTCATTAGTGAACAGGGTGGCTATATCATTTAATTTAGTAAGATGTGCCACAACAGTTTCAGATTCATAGCCATGAAAAGGATCAGATTCAACCAAAGTGATTATATCAGGATCAACAGAGAATTCATAGTCCTTATCGGGAACACAAATAGGTGAAGTAGCAAAAGTAGGGTCAGGTTTCATTCTGTCTCTAAGAGATTCTTTACTCCATTTAACTAATAGCCTCTTAAGTTCGTTTCTACCTTTGCAGGCAAAAATAGCTGTAGAAGCTTCCATATCAAAAACATAACCCTCAAGAATAACAAGCATATCTTCATAATCAATTTCATCAACATTATCAGTTTCAATAATTTCTTTCTCTCTAGCCCTAGCAATTTGTTCATCAAGAAATTCACTGAGGGGCACAGTAGTATCAAGCATAGAAGTAGTTTCATCATAAGTATCATGCATAGCGAAGTGGCATCATCAATAACATGCGACATATCGTAATCTAATAGCGTAAGCGAGGTTTAGGTGTCGCAAGCTTACTCATAATGTAAGGTGAATCAAGTGCGAGCTAGATGGCAGTTCCTTACCTCCCCTCGTAGTTGAGGGATAAATTTTTGTCTTAGCCTCTTTCAAATTCTTCATAGTGTCCAGCAGATATAAATCCCAAGTGACTCAAAGAATAGAGCTATGCTCCCCAAGAACGGGCGCCTTTAAATTAGTCTTGATAACCCACAAGTGCAGGGGATCGCAACAGCTTTCGAGGGTAGAGTATTCTACCCAAATTTATTGATTCGACACAAGGGGAGCCAAAGAATATTCCCAAGTATTAGCAACTGAGTTGTCAATTCAGCCACACCTGGATAACTTAATATCTGCAGCAAGGTATTTAGTAGCAAAGTAGTATGATAGTAGTGGTAATGGTAACAAAAGAGTAATGAAAGCAAAAGTAATATTTTTGGTGTTTTGTAATGATTGTAACAGTAGCAACGGGAAAGTAAATAAGCGTAAAACCAGTATATGGAAAGCTCGTAGGCATTGGATCGGTGATGGATAATTATGCCGGATGTGGTTCATCATGTAACAGTCATAACATAGGATGACACAGAACTAGCTCCAATTCATCAATGTAATGTAGGCATGTATTCTGAATATAGTCATACGTGCTTATGGAAAAGAACTTGCATGACATCTTTTGTCCTACCCTCCCGTGTCAGCGGGGTCCTAATGGAAACTAAGGGATATTAAGGCCTCCTTTTAATAGAGAACCGGAACAAAGCATTAGCACTTAGTGAATACATGAACACCTCAAACTATGGTCATCACCGAGAAGTATCCCGATTATTGTCACTTTGGGGTTGTCGGATCATAACACATAATAGGTGACTATAGACTTGCAAGATAGGATCAAGAACACACATATATTCATGAAAACATAATAGGTTCAGATCTGAAATCATGGCACTCGGGCCCCATCGACAAGCATTAAGCATAGCAAAGTCATAGCAACATCAATCTCGTAACATAGTGGATACTAGGGATCAAACCCTAACAAAACTAACTCGATTACATGATAGATCTCATCCAACCCATCACCGTCCAGCAAGCCTACGATGGAATTACTCACGCACGACGGTGAGCATCATGAAATTGGTGATGGAGGATGGTTGATGATGACGACGGCGACGAATCCCCCTCTCTAGAGCCCCGAACGGACTCCAGATCAGCCCTCCCGAGAGGTTTTAGGGCTTGGCGGCGGCTCCGTATCGTAAAACGCGATGATTTCTTCTCTCTTATTTTTTCTCTCCAAAAGCAAATACATAGAGTTGGAGTTGGCGTCGGAGGAGCTCCAGGGGGCCCATGAGGTAGGGGGCGCGCCTAGGGGGCGCCCCCACCTCGTGGACAGGTGTGGGCCCCGGTCTTCATCTTTGGCAGTATTTTTATTATTTTTATAAGATGTTCCGTGGAGTTTCAGGTCATTCCGAGAACTTTTGTTTTCGCATAAAACAACATCATGGCAATTCTGCTGAAAACAGCGTCAGTCCGGGTTAGTTCCATTCAAATCATGTAAGTTAGAGTCCAAAACAAGGGCAAAAGTGTTTGGAAAAGTAGATACAATGGAGACGTATCAGGGAGTTATCCTAAAATGTTTAGGAGAAGGAACCCGCATTGCAATGCCGAAGACAATCCGCGTGCCAAACACATCGTCTTCGAAGACTGGTTCAGGGGCTACTGAGGGAGTCCTGGATTAGGGGGTCCTCGGGTGTCCGGGCTATTTGATATGGGCCGGACTGATGGGCCGTGAAGATAAAAGCAGAAGACTTTCCCCCGTGTCCGGATAGGACTCCTATATGCGTGAAAGGCAAGTTTGGTGTCTGGATATGTTATTTACTTCCTCTGCAAACCGACTCTGTACAACCCTAGGCCCCTCCGGTTTGTATATAAAACCGGAGGGTTTAGTCTATAGAGGCTATCAGAATTCTCATAGGCTAGATAGCTAGGGTTTAGCCATTACGATTTCGAGGTAGATCAACTCTTGTAACCCCTATACTCATTGAATACAATCAAGCAGGACATAGGGTTTTACCTCCTTTAAGAGGGCCCAAACCTGGGTAAACATTGTGTCCCCATCATCCCTTGTTACCATTAATCCTCAGACGCACAATTCGGGACCCCCTAGATCTGCCGGTTTTGACCCCGACCCCCCCCCCCCCCTCAATGGTAATCGATCGAAGCGATGTTGTTTTCATGGGAGGACACATGAGAGAGATTGACATAATTGTTACTCACACTTGTGGGCACCACCACATAAGCAAGATGCTAAATCATCCACGCTTCTTTCCTTGTCACACATTGTTTAGAGAACACACACGGTTTTGTATGAATTCGCATAGGCTACCATGTGCAAATTCGCATAGGCTATATATAGTATATGAAGGTATATGAAGGTGTATGTAAACTAGCAGATTTCACCTACAAAGGCTGTATATGGTGGAATGTTTACATTGGTAGATACATAAAAAATAACAACATTTGTTTACTTTGCATCACAAAGCCAAGCAAGGGCGGACCCATGTAGGGCTAGGTAGGATTTGCATTTGCGTTATGTATATATAGCTCAGATGGGCTTGGACACTGGTATACTTCAGATTTGGACATAAGGCGTGGTCTGCGGCCCAATTAGCAGTAGTAGCTCTGATTTTTGGATCGATTGGAGGGTGCGTGTAGTCTAGCTTTGGATCAATCTCCTCCTGTGTGTTGCTCTAGTCTTTATTACGTGCACTGGTATGAGAGGAGTTGCTTAAATAGGAGTGATTGCTTGTACTAGCAAGGCACTTGCCAGAAAAGCTTTGTCGTTATATGACTTTGCTTAATTTGTCCCTGCTGATAGTGGATGGATGGATGTTTAGCGAGAGATATAGATAGATAGATATAGCTCCATCGTCTTAACAGATGTGCATTGTTTATCCTGCTATGTGAGGCATGCCTAGGTGGTGACAAGTGCTAGGTTTCTCGAACCTCTCCAAGCCATGTCATGCCAAATTGAACACCTTTTGTTTTGTTCTCATTCTTGTTAATGTATGCATATGCATCCCTCATGCTCTCCTCGTCTCATCTGCATGGAAAGTGTGTGCTTCTTTTTTTATTGCCTGGCTTCAGGGTTGACCTAGAACAAAAATGACCCGGTGCCAAAATATACACCATATATGGGTGGATACCAAGCAGTAATATGCATAGAATTAACACACAATAATATTATAAAACACCGAGCAGTAAAAATGTGAGCGACCCGCATCACCCGCTTAGTCAAAGCCAATTGCCAACCGCTTGCCACTGCGCTAGATTGCTACTACGACCTGTAGGTTGATGTATATTCAAAGGACATTTACGTATCTTAATTTTGTCTAGTTACCTTTCTCTAAATTGTATGGCTAGGATTTCCAAATTTAAAGCTATTATAATTATTTAATTTTGCCTAATTCTTGCTCTCTAAATTGCAGGGCTTACGTTCAAGGGTATTACAACTAAGAAACAAGTTGCTTTGATTTTTTACTTTTCTTGATTGATTCACTTCTAGTTGGATCATTCTTGTCCGCAAACAATGATAGTAAGACCCAGTGTCTGTTAAGTTTAACTTCATAAATGTATAGTTTAATCCATATGTTCCATTTTGTTGTTTCTATTTTTGCATCTACAAACATAAATAATGTAACTCGTTGCACACTTGTGCTAATATAACAACCGACAAATTTTAGGGGAATTTATGGAGACGATTCTTAAAAATATGAACACCCCATATAATGTTGGCCCATTATATTAACCAAATGATTATCCATCAACTAGTCTTTTATGCTTGTTCATTTTGGTAAGCAATTTTACTGTTTGGCTTTTTATATTATTCTAGTGTGTTAATTCTATGCATATAGCTTGGTATCCATTCGTATATGGTGTATATGTGGGCAACGTGTCATTTTTGTTCTGGGTTCGCCCCTAAAGCCAAGCTATAACAACAGAAGCACACACTTTCCATTGAGATGAGACGAGCAGAGCATGAGGAATGCATATGCATACATTAACAAGAATGATAACAAAATCAAAGGTGTTCAATTTGGCATGACATGGCTTGGAGAGGTTCGAGAAACCTAGCACTTGTCACCACCTAGGCATGGCCCCATAGCAAGATAAACAACACACAGTTGTAAAGGCGAGGGAGCTATCTATATCTATCTATCTATTTATCTATCTAAACATCCATCCAGCCACTTTCAGTAGGGACAAATTAAACAAAGCACATAAAACGTCAAGGCTTCTCTAGCAAGTGTCTTGCTAGCACAAGCATTCACTCTATTTAAGCATCTCTTCTCATATCTCTAGATATCATTGAATTCCTTTTGTAGTTACACAAACTCCATCGTTGCCCCCAATACTTGCTCCACCCTAGAACCAATTTCCCAAAGAGCCTCCGCCATGACAGACCACCTTCAAGCTCAGCGGCAACAACTAAAGTTCCCTCAGGGGTTCAGGTTTCACCCGACGGATGTGGAGATCATCACCTCCTACCTAGTCCCTAAGGTGTTGAACAAAGCATTCGATCCCATAGCGGTCGGGGAGGTGGACCTGAACAAATGTGAGCCGTGGGAACTCCCAGAGAAGGCGAAAATGGGGGAGAAGGAGTGGTACTTCTTCTCCCAAAAGGACCGCAAGTACCCCACCGGTATACGGACCAACCGAGCCACGACCGCCGGCTACTGGAAGGCCACTGGAAAGGACAAGGAGATCTTCCACCACGCGACCACAAGTCTCATCGGCATGAAGAAGACGTTGGTCTTCTACAAGGGTAGGGCGCCCAGGGGGGAGAAGACCAACTGGGTCATGCACGAGTATAGGCTCGAGAGTGGAAAACAAGGAACACCTGGTCTACCCATCGACATCACCACCGACACAGCCATTAATGCATCTTCCAAGGTATTTAAACACATGCTAGTAGTACTCATGATTCATGAACACGTCCGTACGTACTAGCTAGCTACTAGACATAGTTGATTTGCACTGATTTAGTTTATGTATGTTGGTAGGAGGAGTATGTGGTTTGCAGGATATTCCATAAGAGCACTGGACTCAAGAAGGTAGTGATGTCATCGTACGCCATTCCCATGCCAATGTCCATGGGAGCAGAGGAGCAACATGGATTCCTTGAATCCGGTACATTGCCTCCTTTCATGGGCTATGGTGCATCATCATCGCTGGTGCCCCCATCGTTCCTACCTGCATCTTCTTCGTACCAGCTGCATGACGCTGGGGCTAGATCGTCAATGATGGGTAGTGCGGTGCTCCCGATGATGAACGACCACTACTTCGGGGACCACCACTACCAGAATATGGCTACCCCACCACAAACGTTGGTGTCGTTCTACAACCATGACCACCACCACCAGCAGCAGCAACAACACATGATTCAAATGCCGATGCAGATGCAGATAGGTGCAGATGAGGGCCTCATGATCGGGGTCGAGCCTGGGAGCGGGCCGTCATCCATAGTGTCGCAAGAGGACACTTTGGCCAGGTTGAGCAGCAACGATGTTGCAACAACTGCTGATGAGATCTCGTCAGTGAAGATGGGTACAGATGGCATGTGGAAGTACTGATAATCAGATGATCCAAGTACTAATATATATACACTATCAGAAGATCGATCGGTATATACCACCACCTATATATATTGGTTTGCACTGCATTTTATTTTTGTGTGTGAGAAGAGAGCTTGTATGGATTGCTTGGCTTGGCTTTGTATCTTTCTTGTGCTAGTATTGTGTGTATGTGTACTGGCTTGTGTATGCCACCCACCGGTGTATACCTAGCTACATTTGCATGTGTTCCAAACTACCTAGCAGTGTGTACATCATGCATGTATTAAACCTATGTGCAATAAACTATTTTATTTAATTTTGAATATTTGACTAAATGTATTATTGTGAATTACATATGTGTATTTTATTTGGAAACGAATTTTGGTCATGCACCAACCTAGTAGGATTTCCATCCACCACACACACACACACACACACACACATGCACACACACACGCGCGCGCGCTCTCCCTATAACACGTGCACGCACATTCTAACCATGTGAGCTCGAAGAGATTGCGCCGACATGATGCTAACTCCTCGAATATGAGTGATTGAATATCACTGATATTGGAAAATATGTAAATTTTAGTTGCGTTGATTGATGAGAATAAGATGGCCCAAATGCATTGAAATGCTAATGCTGACTAGTTCAAAATCCGGATGTATGCATTGACCTTGTTGCAATTTGATTTGATTTATGATTTCTTGTATTGCATTCGTTTATGCAATACAATTTCAATTTCAAATCCATCTATTCTAACATCTCACTTCTTTCATGAGGTTTCCTCGACAGGAAGCAGAGCATCAAGGATAATGTGTGAATTTTTTTCTTGAGGATACATGATGTCCGACATGTCCATATGACTAGTTGAAAAATAATTTGCGAGAACCATTGGAACCAGTTTATGTCGAACTAGAGGAGCCAAAGAGTGGCTATTACTAGCCCTGCAACTATGTTGTGACATGTACACAGATACGCTCCCCCTGTGTGGTGTTGAACGCGAGGATGGATTCCACGTGCTATGCAGGTGTCCATTGGCAAGGAAGCTTTGGAGAATCATGGCGTTGGACTGGAACATCCCCAAGGTGGAGACTATCCGTGACACGGGGCCAGAGTGGCTTTTCGCTCTGTTGGAACCCCTGAATGAGACGGCGAGGCTGGTGGTACCCATGATCATGTGGAGAGTGTGGCATGTACGTAATGAGATTACCCATGACAAACCACCACCCCCTGCCGAGGCCTCTCGTCGGTTCTTACATGGGTACATTTATTCCCTGCTATGTATTCAGCAACACCCGACGGCTGACATGGAGAAGGGGAAGATGGTTGTATGTGCCACCCCGCAGCGCGTGGAACCTAGCAATATGGATAGGGTGCGGGCACGCTGGATCCCCCCTAGAGCGGGATGGGCCAAGTTTAACAAGTTTAACACGGATGGCAGTTTTGTTGCAGCCACAGGAGCAGCAGGCGGAGGTATGATCCTTCGAGATAACAGAGCGGATATTATCTTCAGTGCCTGCAGAGAAATACGCATATGTGATAGTGCGCTGGAGGCGGAGCTCTCAGCTTGTTGAGAAGGCATAGACCTTGCTCTACACAGGACCATGATGCCTATCATCGTGGAGTTAGATAGCGCGGAGGCGGTGGCGATGCTCAAAGCACCAACGACAGACAGGTCACAACACCGCTCTCTCGTCAAAGAGATTAGCAGCTTAGCGCGTCGTCATGCTAGAGAGCTTGTATTCATGCAGTGTAGCCGTTGGCAGAATACCGCGAGTCATAAGTTGGCCGCATATGGCCGTAGCACTCCATGTACGGCAGTCTGGTTCGTAGGAGGACCGGACTTTCTTGTAAACTTGGTTAAGGCAAGAGACCTCCTTGAGTAATGAAAGTTTTTTTCCCCTCGCAAAAAAATTTACACAGATACGCTCGCACACAATCCCATTTGATGCATACTGGTTCAAAGTGTTGATTAAACCTAGGTCCAGCCCAATTAACTACTCTGGTTTTCTTCTATTCATGTCTATTTAATTTACTTTTAATTTTTTTCTATTTGTTTTCTCTATCGATTTTAGCTTTACCTTTTATTTTTTATTTGAAAAACTTTTTTTTAAATCTTCAAGTTTGAAATATATATTTTCAAGAATAACTTTCATGTTTAAATAAATGTTCATGTGTTTAAAAAATATATTAAATTAGTGCTCAGTTTTGAACAAAATGTTCACAAAGAATTAAATAATATTCATTCTTTCAAAAAATGTTCACAAAGTTTTAAAATTATTCATGTTTACAAAAAATGTTGCAGAAAATTTGTAAAATGTTCATGTTTAAATAAAAAGAAAGTTCACAGAAGTTAAAATAATACATTTTAATTTTATAATGTTTAAAACTTTCCTACTGCAGCTGATTTTTGTTGAAGAAAACCGCCTAGAAACATTATAGTGTACCAAAATAAATCAATCGGCTCAGTACAGTACTAGCGACAACATGTCGGTTGAGTTGCGCACGCCCCATGCGTTTGGGCGACGACTTGCCTCAACCGCAAACGGTATGTCTTCCATCACGCCTTTAGCGCTGCAGCTAATGGGCGAGCCCAACGTATCGAAGAGCTTATAGGAAAGTTCTATGGATCTGTTTGGACAAATTTTAGAAGTTCACTTGCGTTTTCCTTCTTCTTTTTTTCTGTGTATATATAGCAGTATTTTTTTGCGTTTTTCTTATTCTTTTTTCATATACAGTCAGCTTTTTCAATATAAGTTTTACAGTTCTCGTTAACACAAGGAATATTTTCTGATACACATTGAACATTTGCCAAGTACATGATGAACATTTTTTCAAATACATGTTTGCTTTTTTCTGAATAACTGTTAATTGTTTTTCAAATACACGTTGATTTTTTTTGGAAAGACGTTAATCATTTTTTGAATACATGTAGAACATTTTCTAGACACACCTTGAAACTTTCCTGAGTGCACCTTGAACATTTTTAATATATGTTATACATTTTTCAGAAATGGCGTGAGCATTTAAAAAATACACGCGAACATTGATTAAATTTAAACCATTTTTTAAATGTGGCAAACACTTTATTTTTTTATATTTTACTAGAAAATATATTTATGTTATTTAATTTTTAAGAACATTCTTTACATTGTTTAAATATTAAAAAAATGTCGCGAACATTTTTGAAATCAGATTGTTAAACGTCACAAACTTTTTACAAAACATATTTTAAAATTATGCAATCATTTTCTTACCTCTTGGGCTTTGGGCCTACCTCTTTCATTTTTGGTAGCTTTGGACTTAATGTTTCCATGTCGCCCATGCGAAACAAGTGAATGGTTGTTCCGTTGAGGAATATCCGGTTGATTCGAGCAATTACTAGCCTTGTATTTACCGTCCCATGATATATTTCCTACAAAAGCTTAGTGTCATTCAACGAGACTATCGTCGGGCATCACCCCCCATGAGGCCAATGGTAATGATCTTCCATACAAAAGAGGCATATGCTGGATGGTCGACTTCGTTGATCATCAAGAATATCACTTACACTTTTTTTACAAAAGGAGGGAGCCTCCTCTTCTTTATGATTACGATGTACCCGGGAGTCAATTTTAGTGGAACTCGTGCTTGCGAACAGTGCGAACAAAATACTCCCGAGTTTACGATTATAATGAGAGAGAAGTGAAGGAAATATGCCCTAGAGACAATAATAAAGTTATTATTTTATTTCCTTATATCATGATAAATGTTTATTATTCATGCTAGAATTGTATTAACCAGAAACTTGATACATGTGTGGATACATAGACAAAACACCATGTCCCTAGTAAGCCTCTACTAGACTAGCTCGTTAATTAAAGATGGTTAAGTTTCCTAACCATAGACATGTGTTGTCATTTGATGAAAGGGATCACATCATGAGGAGAATGATGTGATGGACATGACCCATCCGTTAGCTTAGCATAATGATCATTCAGTTTCATGTCATATACATATTCCTTTGACTATGAGATTATGCAACTCCCGGATACCGGCGGAATGCCTTGTGTGCTATCAAACGTCACAACGTAATTGGGTGATTATAAAGATGCTCTACATGTATCTCCGAAGGTGTTTGTTGGGTTGGCATAGATCGAGATTAGGATTTGTCACTCCGAGTATCGGAGAGGTATCTCTGGGCCCTCTCCGTAATACACATCATAAGAAGCCTTGCAAGCAATGTGACTAATGGGTTAGTTGCAGGATGATGTATTACGGAACGAGTAAAGAGATTTGCCGGTAATGAGATTGAACTAGGTATGAAGATACCGACGATCGAATCTCGGGCAAGTATCATACCGATGACAAAGGGAATAACGTATGTTGTCATTACGGTTCGACCGATAAAGATCTTCGTAGAATATGTGGGAACCAATATGAGCATCCAGGTTACAGTGTTGGTTCCGAAGAGGTGTCTCGGTCATGTCTACATAGTTCTCGAACCCGTAGGGTCCGCACGCTTAACGTTCGATAACGATTTTATATTATATGAGTTATGTGATTTAGTGACCGAATGTTGGTCGGAGTCCCAGATGAGATCACGGACATGACGAGGAGTTTCGAAATGGTCGAGAGGTAAAGATTCATATATAGGACGATAGTATTCGGACACCTGAAGTGTTCCGGGGGTACCGGGTATGTATCGGATCACCGGAAGGGGTTTCGGGCATCCCCCGGCAAACTGTATGGGCCTAATGGGCCAAGAGGGGAAACGCAGTGATGTCGCTTGATGCTAAGTCGGTATTTCCTCAAAGAGGAAGGGATGATGCAGCACATCGGCGTTAGGTATTTCCCTCAGATATGAAACCAAGGTTATCGAACCAGTACGAGAACCAAGCAACACAACGTAAACAACCCCTACACACAAATAACAACACCTCACAACCCGACGTGTTAAAGGGGTTGTCAATGCCTTTCGGGTATGGCGCCTCAAACGGTGCGTGGACGGGAAATAAATTGTAGTAGATTGAATAATAGATCGCAAATAAAATAAAACACAACAAGGTATTTTTGTATTTGGTTTAATAGATCTGAATAAAAAGAGCAAATAAAATAGATCGCAAAGGCAAATATATGAGAAAGAGACCCGGAGGCCGTAGGTTTCACTAGTGGCTTCTATCGAGAAAAATAGCAAACGGTGGGTAAACAAATTACTGTTGGGCAATTCATAGATCTTCAAATAATCATGACGATATCCAGGCAATGATCATTATATAGGCATCACGTCCAAGATTAGTAGACCGACTCCTGCCTGCATCTACTACTATTACTCCACACATCGACCGCTATCCAACATGCATCTAGTGTATTATGTTCATGGAGAAACGGAGTTGCAATAAGACGATGACATGATGTAGACAAGATCTACCTATGTAGTGATAGACCCCATCGTTTTATCCATAGTAGCAACGATACGTACGTGTTGTTTCCCCTTTTGTCAATGGTATCAAGCACTGTAAGATCGAACCCACTACAAAGCACCTCTTCCCATTGCAAGATAAATAGATCAAGTTGGCCAAACAAAACCAAAATATTGGAGAAGAAATACGAGGCTATAAGAGATCATGCATATAAGATATCAAAGAAACTCAAATAACTTTCATGGATATAGAAAGATATAACTGATCATAAACTCAAAGTTCATCAGATCCCAACAAACACACCGCAAAAAGAGTTACATCATATGGATCTCCAAGAGACCATTGTATTGAGAATTCAGCGAGAGAGAGGAAGCCATCTAGCTACTAACTACGGAGACGTAGGCCTACAAAGAACTACTCACGCATCATCGGAGAGGCACCAATGGAGGTGGTGAACCCCATCCAAGATGGTTTCTAGATTGGATCTGGTGGTTCTGGACTCTGCGGCGGCTGGATCAATATTTCGTCGACTTCCCTAGGGTTTTGGGAATATTGGGGGATTTATAGAGCAAAGAGGCGGTCCGGGGGCACCCGAGGTGGGCATAACCCACCAGGGCGCGCCTGGGCCTCCTGGCGCACCCTGGTGGGTTGTGCCTCCCTCGGGGCACCCCCAGGCGCAACCATGGCCTATTACGTTCCTTCTGGTCCATAAAAAATCTCCGTGAAGTTTCGTTGCATTTGGACTCAATCTGATATTGATTTCCCATGATGTAAAAAACATGCAAGAAACTGCAACTGGCACTTGGCACTAGGTCAATAGGTTAGTACCAAAAAATGATATAAAATGACTATAAAATGATTATAAAACATCCAAGATTGATAATATAACAGCATGGAACAATCAAAAAATATAGATACGTTGGAGATGTATCAGCATCCCCAAGCTTAACTCCTACTCGTCCTCGAGTAGGTAAGTGATAAAAACAGAATTTTTGATGTGGAATGCTGCCTAAAATGTCATATCATATTCTTTTCTTTATAGCATGGACATTTGGACTTTTATGTGATTCAAGGCAATAGTCTAGTTTTGACATGATAATTTAGATACTCAAGCATATCAACAAGCAACCATGTCTTTCAAAATATCAACGCTAAAATAAGTTATCCCTAGCTCATCATGCTCAAACATTGATCCATTCATGAAACACACTCGCATATTAGCTACACCCAATACTCAAGTATGATCATATTGCCTCTTAGTTGGTGCTTTTATAAGATAAGATGGAGACTCAAATTCAAAATAAAAAATTGCATAAAGTAAAAGAAAGGCCCTTCGCAGAGGGAAGTAGGGATTTGTAGAGGTGCCAGAGCTCAAAGCGAAAAATTAGAGATAAAAACATTTAGGGAGGTGTATCCATCCCACCAACGAAAACGACTTAGAGTTCCCAACACTTTCCATGCTAGATATATCATAGGCCGTTCCCAAACAGAAATTAAAGTTTTTTCCCTTTTCCACCATACTTTCACTTTCCATGGCTAGCCGTATCCACGGTTGTGCTCCATACCAACGCTTTCCAAGGAATTTATTATTTGATAACATAAAGTAAATTCATTTTTGCATTTCGGGACTGGGCATCCCTAAAACCTTTGCCTTACTCTCGTGCAATGACAAGTGAATAAACACTCATCGTGAGCATAACACATCCATCATGGAAAATATTAGCCACCCCTCATCGCTCTGCGAGCGAAACGAACACACAAAAGAGAAGTTTATTTTGAAAATTAGAGATGGCACATGCAAATTTGATTAGAACGGCAAAAGAATACCGCCTAAAGGTAGATATAGTGGACTCATGTGGCAAAACTGGTTTAAAGGATTTTGGATGCACAAGTAGAGGTCATACTGAGTGCAAAATGAAGGCTAGCAAAAGATTGAGAAGCGACCAACCAAGAAACGAATAATCTCATAAGAAAGCATTAAGCATAATTAACACAGAATAATGCACCACAAGTAGGATATAATTTCATTGCATGACTATTGACTTTCGTGCTTGCATAGGGAATCACAAACCTTAACACCAATATTCTTACTAAAACATAATTACTCATCGACACAACTCACATATCACATTATCATATCTCAAAACTATTACTAAGAATCAAGTTTATTTTGTCCAATGATCTTCATGAAAGTTTTTATTATATCCTTCTTGGGAATCTATCACTTTGGGACTAATTTTTATGTGTTGCTTTTCATAAGCTCAAACAAATATAAGTGAAGATCATGAGCATGATTTTTTATTTCTCTCAAAATAATCTAAGTGAAGCAAGAGAGCATTTTTTGAAAATTTTACTAACTCTCAAATAAATCTAAGTGAAGCAAGAGAGCATTTCTTAAAAAATACTAAGCACACCGTGCTAAAAAAGATATAAGTGAAGCACTAGAGCAAGTCCATAGCTCATAAAAGATTTAAGTGAAGCATAGAGAGCAAGTCATGACATAAATTTGGCTCTCTCAAATAAGTGTGTCCAGCAAGGATTGATGACTTAAAACACAAAATAAAACAGGCGAATACTCATATCATACAAGACGCTCCAAGCAAAACACATATTATGTGACGAATAAAAATATAGCTTCTAGTAAAATACCGATGGTCTTTAGAAGAAAGAGGGGATGCCACTCGGGGGCATCCCCAAGCTTAGTTGGTTGATCATTTTTGGATAATAGCTTGGGATGCCGGGGAATCCCCAAGCTTAGGCTCTTCTATCCTTCCTTCATCCATTGTAAGATAACCCAAAACTTGAAAACTTCAATCACACAAAACTCAATAAAACCTTCGTGAGATCCGTTAGTATAAGAAAGCAAACCACTACTATAAGTACTGTATCAAACCAATTCATATTTTTTTTTGTATTATATCTACTGTATTCCAACTTTTGTATGGCAAAAACTCATCAAAGAAAACCATAGAGCCATCAAAATAAGCACACAACACAAAGAAAACAGAATCTGTCAAAACAGAACAGTCTGTAGCAATCTGACTATTTCGAATAATTTTGTAACTCCAAACATTCTGAAAAATTAGGACGACCAGTGTAATTTGTATATTAATCTTCTTCAAAAGAATTGGCATTTTATCACGCTCTGGTGATTTTTAACAATTGTTTTCGTGAGCTCCAAAGTTTCTGTTTTTCAGCAAGATCAAACAACTATCACCCAAGAAGATCCTAAAGGATTTACTTGGCACAAACACTAATTAAAACACAAAAAACACAATCATACAAGTAGCATAATTGTGCAAACACACAAGGACAGAAAGCAAAAATAAAAAATAAATTTTATTCATTGGGTTGCCTCCCAACAAGCACTATAGTTTTACGCCCTTAGCTAGGCATAAAGCAAGGATCTAAGTATTGTCATCTTTGGTTCGAGATCCATAAGATGCCCTCATGATTGATTCATAAGGTGGCCTAATTATTGTTCTAGGAAAGTGTTCCATACCCTTCCTCAAAGGAAATTGGAACTTAATATTGCCTTCTTTCATATCAATCACGACACCGATAGTGCATAAAAACGGTCTACCAAGAATAATAATTGGACAAGACGTATTGCAATCAATATCAAGAACAATAAAATCTATGGGAACATAATTCATATTTGCAATAATAAGAACATCATTGATTCTTCCCATAGGCTTTTTAATATTAGAATCCGCTAAGTGCAAATTCAAAGAACCCGATTCAATATCGGTAAGACCAAGCACATCACATAAAGATTTCGGAATTGTATAAACACTAGCACCCAAGTCACACAAAGCAAAACACTCATAATTTTTAATCTTGACTTTGATAGTAGGTTCCCATTCATCATGCAATTTTCTAGGAATTGAAACTTCTAATTCCAACTTTTCTTCTAAAGCTTTCATCATAGCATCAACAATATGTTTAGTAAAAGCTTTATTTTGTTCATAAGAGTGGGGTGAATTCAACATGGATTGCAACAAATAAATACAATTAATCAAAGAGCAACTATCATAATTAAAGTCTTTGTAATCCAAAAGAGTGGGCAATGACTAGCTAAAGTTTTGACCTCTCCAAACCCACTTTTATCAATTTTCTCAACAAGATTTTCACCCTCCGAATCATCGGGATGCCTTCTAACTAAAGTCGACTCTTCTCCATTCACTTTTTCATCAATCTTAACTTTACTAAACAAGGAATCAATAGAAGAAACACCAATCATTTTTAAGATCTTCATCACTCTTACGTAAGTAATCACTAGAGAACGCTTTTTCTAAAAATTCTCTTTTAGCTCTAAGCATAGCGGTTCTTTTCTTACGTTCATCCATAGAAACATAAAGAGCTTTAATTTATTCATCAAACTTAGGCACAAAAATTTTCATCTTGATATTTTCCACATCAAGAGCAATTCTATCAACACTTCTAGACAAATGATCAATCTTACTCAACTTTTCTTCTATGGAAGCGTTGAAAACTTTTTGCGAATTGATAAATTCTTTAATATTATTCTCAAGATTAGAGGTGTTCCTATTATTATTGTAAGATTGATTTCCATAGGAATTACCATAATTATTAGAGGAATTACTAGGAAAAGGCCTAGGATTAAAATTACCTCTATAAGCATTGTTATTGAAATTATTGCGAGAGATAAAATTTACATATATGGCATCACTATTTTGCTCAATCAAAGTAGACAAAGGCATATCATTAAAATCAACAGGATCATTTTTACTAGCAACCAGTTTCATAAGAGCATCAACTTTTTCACTCAAAGAAGAAATTTCTTCAACCGAATGAACTTTTTTACTACTAGGGGCTATTTTGGTATGCCATTGTGAATAATTTGCCATGATATTATCAAGCAATTTGGTGGCTTCACCCAAAGTAATTTCCATAAAAGTACCACCCACGGCGGAATCTAAGAGATTACGAGAAACAAAATTCAACCCCGCATAAATTTTTTGTATGATCATCGAAAGATTTAACCCATGAGTTGGGCAATTCCTTAGCATCATTTTCATCCTTTCCCAAGACTATGCAACATGCTCATGTTCAAGTTGCTTGGAATTCATGATATGGGTTCTAAGGGAAATAATTTTTGCCGGCGGAAAATACTTAGCGATAAAAGAATCTTTGCACTTATTCCAAGAACCAATACTATTGCGAGGCAAAAAAGAGAACCAAATTTTTGCAGAATCACACAAAGAAAACGGAAATAATTTCAACTTCACTAAATCATTGTCCACATCTATTTTATTTTGCATATCGCATAATTCCATGAAGGTATTAAGATGAGATGCGGCATCCTCATTAGGAATACCGGAACATTGATCTTTCATAACAAGATTCAGCAAAGCAGTATTAATATCATAAGACTACGCACTAGTGGCGGGAGGAGCAATCTGAGTGCCAATAAAATCATTATTGTTTGTATTTGAGAAATCACATAACCTGGTGTTCTCTCGAGTCATGATGACTACACAACAAGATTGCACTCAAAAATAGATCCGGCAAGAAAATGCCGAACGGAAAAGGAGAGGCGAATAAAACGACAAATTTTTGTGAAGTGGGGGAGAGGAAAACGAGAGGCAATGGAAAATAATGTAAATTGCGAGGAGATGAGATTTGTGATTAGGAACCTGGTTTATGTTGAAGATCCTCCCCGGCAACAGCGCCAGAAATTCCTTTGGATGTCGCTTGAAGCTACGTCGGTATTTTTCCCCAAAGAGGAAGGGATGATGCAGCACAGCGGCGGTAGCTATTTCCCCCAGATATGAAACCAAGGTTATCGAACCAGTAGGACAACCAAGCAACACAGCGTAAACAACCCCTGCACACAAATAACAACACCTCGCAACCCGACGTATTAAAGGGGTTGTCAATCCCTTTCGAGTACGGCGCCTCAAACGGTGCGTGGACGGGAAATAAATTGTAGTAGATTGAATAATAGATCGCAAATAAAATAAAATGCAGCAAGGTATTTTTGTATTTTTGGTTTAATAGATCTGAATAAAAATAGCAAATAAAATAGATCGCAAAGGCAAATATATGAGAAAGAGACTCGGGGGCCGTAGATTTCACTAGTGGCTTCTCTCGAGAAAAATAGCAAACGGTGGGTAAACAAATTACTGTTGGGCAATTGATAGAACTTCAAATAATCATGACGATGTCCAGGCAATGATCATTATATAGGCATCACGTCCAAGATTAGTAGACTGACTCCTGCCTGTATCTACTACTATTACTCCACACGTCGACCGCTATCTAGAATGCATATAGTGTATTAAGTTCATGGAGAAACGGAGTAATGCAATAAGAAAGATGACATGATGTGACAGCCTGGATTTTGCCTTAACTCTTTTTCCGGACTTGGTTTTGCCTTTGCCTTTGCCTTGGATTTGGATTTTTTGGAATCAATTCAAATGGACTTGTCACTTGGGCATGCCCTTGACTTTCACCCAAGTGACCTATCTACTTCTACTTCAACTTTACTTCTCTGAAAAATCTATTCATTTTCTCCTTTGAAACTCATTTCAGAAACTATTGCTCCAAAGAAACCCCCATTTTTATTGCTCCAAAAATTCTGAAATAATTCCTGAATATTCTTTGAACCATGGCTCACCTTCTCAAGAAAAAATATTTCATGACTTTTTGTAATATTTTTGCTACAGAAAATAATTTCTCTTCTGGCCCAAAATTGCACTTTGTACAGCAAGTGCATTTTTCCTTGATCCTTTGGCCCTAATTTTTCTTGAGCCTCATCACCCTCCTAAGAAACCCTTAAACCCATGAGATCAGCCGTAATGGCCATCTAGAAGCTATCCAAACATAGCAGCCAAGTTTCTGTCCAGAAACTTGCCAAGATGGTTGAGTCACATCTGGTCGGCCTGGCATTGTGTCCTCAGCTTCCCTAGACCCTTCAGTGCATGGACGTAAGCCCAGACAAGGTTTGGCCGATCGTGGGCGTCGTTTTGACCATGCCAGGGTGGTGACCGCGTGTGGACACGGGGTCTGGCAGGGTCGACGCGCTCTGAGTAGCGCCAACGCCTTTGTTCGGCGCGTGCTCGAGCCAGAGCTCGCCGACGACTGCCGCACCGCACCACCAGCCTCGACTCATTATCTTTGACCCCTCCCTGGCACTCGCCGACGCCGAAGACATCACAGCGAGCACAGGCACTGATGACCCACACGTATAGGGGATCTATCATAGTCTTTTCGATAAGTAAGAGTGTCGAACCCAACGAGGAGCATAAGGAAATGATAAGCGGTTTTGAGCAAGATATTCTCTGCAAGCACTGAAACTATAGGTAACAGATAGTTTTGTGATAAGGTAATTTGTAACGAGCAACAAGTAACAAAAGTAAATAAAGTGCAACAAGGTGGCCCAATCCTTTTTGTAGGAAAGGACAAGCCTGGACAAACTCTTATATAGAGAAAAGCGCTCCCGAGGACACATGGGAATTATCGTCAAGCCAGTTTTCATCATGTTCATATGATTCGCGTTCGGTACTTTGATAATTTGATATGTGGGTGGACCGGTGCTTGGGTGCTGTCCTTACTTGGACAAGCATTCCACTTATGATTAACTCCTATTGCAAGCATCCGCAACTACAAAATAAGTATTAAGGTAAACCTAACCATAGCATGAAACATATGGATCCAAATCAGCCCTTACGAAGCAACACATAAACTAGGGTTTAAGCTTACATCACTCTAGCAACCCATCATCTACTTATTACTTCCCAATGCCTTCCTCTAGGCCCAAACAATGGTGAAGTGTCATGTAGTCGACGTTCACATAACACCACTAGAGGAGAGACAACATACATCTCATCAAAATATCGAATCTAATACCAAATTCACATGACTATTAATAGCAAGACTTCTCCCATGTCCTCGGGAACAAATGTAACTACTCACAAAGCATATTCATGTTCATAATCAGAGGGGTATTAATATGCATATAGGATCTGAACATATGATCTTCCACCAAATAAACCAACTAGCACCAACTACAAGGAGTAATCAACACTACTAGCGACCTACAGGTACCAACCTCAGACTTAGAGACAATAATTGGATACAAGAGATGAACTAGGGTTTGAGAGGAGATGGTGCTGGTGAAGATGTTGATGGAGATTGACCCCCTCCCGATGAGAGGATCATTGGTGATGACGATGGCGATGATTTCCCCCTCCTGGAGGGAAGTGTCCCCGGCAGAACAGCTCTGCCGGAGCCCTAGATTGGTTCCGCCTCGTGGTGGCGGAGTCTCATCCCGAAAGCTTGCCTATTATTTTTATTCGGACGAAAGACTTCATATAGCAGAAGATGGGCACTGGAGGGCCACCAGGGGGCCCACGAGGCAGGGGGCGCGCCCAGGGGGGTAGGGCGCGTCCCCACCCTCGTGCCCAGGGTGTGGGTCCCCTCTGGTATTTTCTTCGCTCAGTATTTTTTATTATTTCCAAAAATAATTTCCGTGGAGTTTCAGGACTTTTGGAGTTGTGCAGAATAGGTCTCTAATATTTGCACCTTTTCCCGTCCAGAATTCCAGCTGCCGGCATTCTCCCTCTTCATGTAAACCTTGTAAAATAAGAGAGAATAGGCATAAGTATTGTGACATAATGTGTAATAACAGCCCATAATGCAATAAATATCGATATAAAAGCATAATACAAAATGGACGTATCAACTCCCCCAAGCTTAGACCTCGCTTGTCCTCTAGCGAAAGCCGATAACGATAAATATGTCCACTTGTTTAGAGATAGAGGTGTCGATAAAATAAAATACGGACATGAGGTCATCATGATCATTCTTATAACAGCAACATATATGGATATTGTCATATGATTTCTTATGCTCAAGTAATAATCTATTCACAACGTCAAGTATGAATCAGAAACTTTATTGAGAACCAACAAACTATAATCTCAGTCATTGAAGCAATTGCAATTTATCATAACATCATAAAGAGTCTATTTAAGAGCTTAATAGCAAGTCCACATACTCAACTATCATTTAGTTTTTCACAATTGCTAACACTCACGCAATACTTGTGGTTACGGAGTTTTAATCGGACACGGAGAAAGATAGGGGCTTATAGTTTTGCCTCCCAACCTTTTACCTCAAGGGTAATGTCAACAATAATAATTCATGCTAACTTACATCCAATTAGATATATATATCAGGATCTTTTCAACATAATGTGCTTGCCAAAGGATAAAATGTAAAAAGGAAAGGTGAAGATCACCATGACTCTTGCATGAGGTAGAAGATAAAAGTAAAATATAGGCCCTTTGCAGATGGAAGCAGAGGTTGTCATGCACTTTCAAGGTTGGATGCACAAAATCTTAATGCAACAGAACGCCACTTTATATTGCCACATGTGATGTGGACCTTTATTATGCAGTCTGTCGCTTTTATTTCTTCCACATCACAAGATCGTATAAAGCTTATTTTCTCACACACTAATAAGTCATACATATTTAGAGAGCAATTTTTATTGCGTGCACCGATGATAACTTACTTGAAGGATCTTACTCAATCCATAGGTAGATATGGTGGACTCTCATGGCAAAACTGAGTTTAAGGGTATTTGGAAGCACAAGTAGTATCTCTACTTGGTGCAAAGAATTTGGCTAGCATGAGGGAGAAAGGCAAGCCCAACATGTTGGATGATCCATGACAATATACTTTATCTCAGATATAAGAAAACATAACCCATTACGTTGTCTTCCTTGTCCAACATCAACTCTTTAGCATGTCATACTTTACTGAGTGCTCACAATCATAAAAGATGTCCAAGGTAGTATATTTATATGTGAAACCTCTCTTCCTTTATTACTTCCTATTAATTGCAACCATGACCAAAGCTATGTTTGTCAACTCTCAACAACTTTTAGTCATCATACTCTTTCTATGTGAAGTCATTACTCTTCATAAGATCAATATGATCTCCTTTTATTTCTTTTTATTCCTTCTTTTTCTTTTATTCCCTAACAATCATAGCAAGATAATCAAGCCCTTGAATCAACACTAATATTTATTATATATAGCTCACGGACTCGATTACATAGAAGGATCATAAAGCAAAACTCAAAACTAGATCATACCAAAAACTTTATTCTACTAGATCAAGATATTACTAAAAGGATCAAACTAAGAAAAATGGTAAATATAGGAGTTTGATGGTGATACGATACCGGGGCACCTCTCCCAAGCTTGGCAGTTGCCAAGGGGAGTGCCCATACCCATGTGATTAGATCTCCTTTGCCGGTGAAGAAGATGGTGGAGTTGTTGATGATGTGGGCTTGTCATCCATCTTCCAAGGCATAGGATCACCATCATAGAAGGATGATCGAGTCTCCGGGATCCTCAATCTGCAGCCAAACTCATCCTCTTGAATCTATATTCATACTCACAATTTTGGTTTTGCAGGTCATAGATTTGGGCTTGGAGGTGCTCGATCTTCTCGTGAAGCTTGAAGATGGTCTCCCCAATGTTCTTGGCATCCAGCTTGTGGTTGTTGGTGAACTCCGCGATCATCATGTGGTTGGCGTTGAGTCCGCGTTCCACCATCCCCTGGCACTGGAAAACTTGTTGCTCCATTGCTTCGAGCCTCATCTCCACGCTTCATGTCCTCCTTGGTCCCTCAACATCGCGGATGTGCAACAACCCATCACGCATCTCAATGGTTTGAGGGTGTTGCAACACTTCCGCGAGGTAGGGGTTGATGACCTTCTCTAAGAACTTGTCCTTGGGGGCGCTCGGAGACGTCATGGTGATCTAGATCTATTAGAAAAATAGCTCGAAACGAAAACAGAGGAGATTTGCGTGATACAGGAGTCAAAACCTTCGGGAGATTATATAATGAATTTTTACCGACCGAAAGAAGTATCGTGCAAGAAAATGGAGTCCGGAGAGCGCACGAGGTGCCCACGAGGTAGGGGGGCGCGCCCAGGGGGGGTAGGGCGCGTCCTCCACCCTCGTGGAGGCCTCGTGTCCTTCCCGGGCTGCTTCTTATTTTTCTATTTTTCTAAATATTCCAAAACGGAGAAAAGTTGCCACTAGAACTGTTTTGGAGTTGGTTTACTTACCGTACCACATACCTATTCCTTTTCGGAGTCTGAAACGTTCTAGAAAGTGTCCCTTATGTATTCCTCCGGGGTTATGGTTTCCATAACATTAGTTTCAACATTTATAGGATTACCTGAGATATAATGTTTGATTCTCTGACCGTTCACCACCTTCGGATTTGTGCCTTCGAAGTTGTTGATTTTTATGGCACTGGAACGATAGACCTCCTCGATAACGTAAGGACCTTCCCATTTAGAGAGAAGTTTTCATGCAAAAACTTAAACGAGAGTTGTATAATAATACATAATCACCTACATTAAACTCACGCTTTTGTATCCTTTTGTCATGCCATCTTTTAACATTTTCTTTAAACAATTTGACATTCTCATAGGCTTGGGTTCTCCATTCATCAAGTGAGCTTATGTCAAATAACCTCTTCTCACGGGCAAGTTTGAAATCATAATTGAGCTCTTTAATGGCGCAATATGCCTTATGTTCTAGTTCGAGAGGTAAGTGACATGCTTTTCCATAAACCATTTTATACGGGGACATACCCATAGGATATTTATATGCAGTTCTATAGGCCCATAATGCATCATCAAGTTTCTTGGACCAATTCTTTCTAGATCTATTAACAATCTTTTGCAAAATTAATTTAAGCTCTCTATTACTCAATTCTACTTGACCACTAGACTGTGGGTGGTATGGAGATGCAATTCTATGATTAACGTCACACTTAGCAAGCATTTTACGGAAAGCACCATGAATAAAGTGTGAACCACCATCTGTCATTAAGTATCTAGGGACTCCAAACCTCAGAAAAATAACTTCTTTAAGCATTTTAATAGAAGTGTTATGATCAGCACTACTAGTTGGAATAGCTTCTACCCACTTAGTAATGTAATCAACAGCAACTAAAATATGTGTATACCCATTAGAGGAAGGAAAAGGTCCCATATAATCAAAGCCCCAAACATCAAATGGTTCAATAACAAGTGAATAATTCATAGGCATTTCTTGACGTCTACTAATGTTACCAATTCTTTGACATTCATCACAAGATAAGACAAACTTACGAGCATCCTTGAAGAGAGTAGGCCAATAAAACCCGGATTGCAATACCTTATGCGCAGTTCTATCTCCAGCGTGGAGTCCTCCATAATCCTCGGAGTGGCACTTGCGTAGGATCTGTTCCGTTTCATGGTCAGGTACACAATGTGTAATAACACCATCCACTCCTTCTTTATAAAGATGTGGGTCATCCCGGAAGTAATGTCTCAAATCATAGAAAAACTTTTTCTTTTGCTGGTATGTGAAGCTAGGTCGTATAAATTTAGCAACAATGTAATTAGCATAATCGGCATACCATGGAGCAGTACGAGAAGCATTTATGACATTTAAATGTTCATCAGGAAAGCTATCATCAATAGGTAGTGGGTCATCAAGAACATTCTCTAACCTAGACAAGTTGTCTGCAACGGGGTTCTCAGATCCCTTTCTATCCATAATATGTAAATCAAATTCTTGTAGCAAGAGAACCCATCTAATAAGTCTAGGTTTAGCATCTTTCGTTTCCATAAGATATTTAATAGCAGCATGATCAGTGTGAATATTTACTTTAGAATCAAAAATATAAGGTCTAAACTTATCACAAGCAAATACAATTGCTAAGAATTCTTTTTCAGTGGTAGATCATTTCTCTGGGCATTGTCTAGAGTTTACTAGCATATTGAATAACATTTAATATCTTATCAACTCTTTGCCCTTGAACAGCACCTACAGCATAATCACTAGCATCACACATAATTTCAAAGGGTAAATTCCAATCAGGTGGCTGAACGATAGGTGCAGAAATCAATGCTTTATTAAGTATTTCAAATGCTTCTACACAATCATCATCAAAGACAAATGGTACATCTTTTTGTAATAGATTAGTCAGAGGCCGAGAAATTTTTGAGAAGTCCTTAATGAACCTCCTTTAAAAACCGGCATGACCAAGGAAACTTCTTATACCTTTGATGTCCTTGGGACATGGCATCTTTTCAATAGCATCAACTTTAGCTTTATCAACTTCAATACCTCTTTCAGAAATTTTATGCCCCAAGACAATGCCTTCATTAACCATAAAGTGGCACTTTTCCCAATTCAAGACAAGATTAGTTTCTTCACATCTCTGCAAAACTCGATCAAGGTTGCTTAAGCAATCATAAAAACAGGATCCATAAACAGAGAAATCGTCCATGAAAACTTCACAAATCTTTTCACAGAAGTCAGAGAATATAGCCATCATGCATCTTTGAAAGGTAGCAGTTGCATTACATAAACCAAAAGGCATACGTCTATAAGCAAAAGTACCGAAAGGGCAAGTAAATGTGGTCTTTGCTTGATCATCAGCTGACACAGGTATTTGAGAGAAACCAGAATAACCATCTAGAAAGCAAAAATGTGTATGTTTGGATAATCTTTCTAGCATTTGATCAATAAAAGGTAAGGGGTAATGATCTTTCTTAGTAGCCTTATTTAATTTCCGGAAATATATTACCATCCTATAACCTGTAATAATTCTTTACGGAATCAATTCATCTTTATCATTAGGAATGACAGTAATACCTCCCTTCTTAGGGACACAATGGACATGACTTACCCACTGACTATCAGCAACGGGATAAATTATACCTGCCTCAAGGAGCTTTAGTATTTCCTTTCTTACCACTTCTTTCATCTTAGGATTCAGCCGTCGTTGATGATCAATAACTGGTTTGGCATCTTTCTCCAAATTTATTTTGTGTTGGCATAGAGTGGGACCAATGCCCTGAAGATCAATAGGTCCCTGTTTAAAGAATACTTCATCTATTTCCCTTCTTTCATTCATAAACATATCATTTTCATGGTCTAGCAAGTATTGTTCTAAAGGATCACTAAGAGGCACATCAATAGAAGCAAGACCAATAATTTCATCTTTACTAGGCAATTCTTCATCACGAGGTTGTCTACGAAATTTAGATAAATTAAACTCATGAGACATATCATCCAAACCAATAGTAACAACATCCTTTTCGCAGATCTATCTTAGCATTAACAGTATTCAAGAAGGGTCTACCAAATATAATGGGACAAAAGCTATCTTGTGGGGAACCAAGAACAAGAAAATCAGCAGGATATTTAGCTTTCCCACACAAGATTTCAACATCTCTAACAATCCCAATCGGTGAAACGGTATCTCTATTGGCAAGCTTTGTGACATCAATATCTTCTAACTCAGCAGGTGCAATATCATGCATAATTTCTTGATATAAAGAAATAGGTATTGCACTAGCACTAGCACCCATATCATATAAGCCATGATAACAATGATCTCCTATTTTAACAGAAATAACAAGCATGCCTACAACAGGTCTATGTTTATCTTTAGCACCAGGTTTAGCAATTCTAGCAGTTTCTTCACAGAAACAGATAACATGCCCATCAATATTATCAGCCAAGAGTTCCTAAACAATAGCAATATTAGGTTCAACTTTAACTTGCTCAGGAGGTGTATAAGTTCTAATATTGCTTTTACGAACCACAATTGAAGCTTTAGCATGATCCTTTATTCTAACAGGGAAAGGTGGTTTCTCAACATAAGTAGTAGGAACAATAGGATCATTTTAAGTGATAGTCTTTTCTTCAACTTTAATAGGTGCAACTACTTTTACTTCAACAGGAGGATTATATTTAAACCACTTCTCCTTGGGGAGATCAACATGAGCAGCAAAATATTCATAAAAAGAAGCTACTATCTCAGAATCAAGTCCATATTTAGTGCTAAATTTACGGAAAGAATCGGTATCCATAAAGGATTTAACACAATCAAACTTAGGTGTTATACCTGACTCCTTACCTTCATCGAGATCCCAATCTTCAGAGTTGCGTTTAATTCTTTCCAATAAATTCCATTTGAATTCAATAGTCTTCATCATAAAGGAACCAGTACAAGAAGTATCGAGCATTGAGCGATTGTTGTCAGAAAGCCGAGCATAAATTTTTTGAATAATCATTTCTCTTGAGAGCTCATGATTGGGGCATGAATATAACATTGACTTAAGCCTCCCCCAAGCTTGAGCGATGCTTTACAAAAATTATATATACAATTATGATCATGATGAACAAGATGCATAGGATAAAACTTCTGATCAGATTCCAATTTCAATCGCTTATAGTCCCATGATCCCATATCATCACATAGCCTGTACCATGTCAATGCATCTCCCTTCAAAGATAAAGGGAATACCTTCTTCTTGATAACATCATCGGGCATACCTGCAAGCTTAAATAATCCACAAACTTCATCCACATAGATTAAGTGTAAATCGGGATGCAATGTTCCATCTCCTGCAAAAGGATTAGCTTGCAGTTTATCTATCATACCCGAAGGAATTTCAAAGTAAACATTTTCATTTTCAGTAGGTTTAGTAGGTTGAGGAGCAACTCTTTGCTCTACTGGCCGGGGTGAAGACACCCCGAACAAGCCCCTCAGAGGATTACTTTCCATAGTAACAAGTGACAGTAAATTTTAGCACACTATATAAATATTTCCTTACCAAATTCCACCTACCAAACGCGCTTAACTGCCCGGCAACGGCGCCAGAAAAGATTCTTGATGACCCACAAGTATAGTGGATCCATCCTAGTCCTTTCGATAAGTAAGAGTGTGGAACCCAACGAGGAGCAGAAGGAAATGATAAGCGGTTTTCAGCAAGGTATTCTCTGCAAGCACTGAAATTATAGGTAACAGATAGTTTTGTGATAAGGTAATTTGTAACGAGCAACAAGTAACAAAAGTAAATAAAGTGCAGAAAGGTGGCCCAATCATTTTTGTAGCAAAGGACAAGCCTGGACAAACTCTTATATAGAGAAAAGCGCTGCCGAGGACACATGGGAATTATCGTCAAACCAGTTTTCATCATGTTCATATGATTCGCGTTCGGTACTTTGATAATTTGATATGTGGGTGGACCGGTGCTTGGGTGCTGTCCTTACTTGGACAAGCATCCCACTTATGATTAACTCCTATTGCAAGCATCCTCAACTACAAAAGATGTATTAAGGTAAACCTAACCATAGAATGAAACATATGGATCCAAATCAGCCCCTTACGAAGCAACGCATAAACTAGGTTTTAAGCTTCTGTCACTCTAGCAACCCATCATCTACTTATTACTTCCCAATGCCTTCCTCTAGGCCCAAACAATGGTGAAGTGTCATGTAGTCGACGTTCACATAACACCACTAGAGGAGAGACAACATACATCTCATCAAAATATCGAACGAATACCAAATTCACATGACTACTAATAGCAAGACTTCTCCCATGTCCTCAGTAACAAATGTAACTACTCACAAAGCATATTCATGTTCATAATCAGAGGGATATTAATATGCATATAGGATCTGAACATATGATCTTCCACCAAAAAAAACCAACTAGCATCAACTACAAGGAGTAATCAACACTATTAGCGACCTACAGGTACCAATCTCAGACTTAGAGACAAGAATTGGATACAAGAGATGAACTAGGGTTTGAGAGGAGATGGTGCTGGTGAATATGTTGATGGAGATTGACCCCCTCCCGATGAGAGGATCGTTGGTGATGACGATGGCGATGATTTCCCCCTCCCGGAGGGAAGTGTCCCCGGCAGAACAGCTCTGCCGGAGCCCTAGATTGGTTCCGTCAAGGTTCCACCTCGTGGCGGCGGAGTCTCGTCCCGAAAGCTTGCCTATTATTTTTCTTTGGACGAAAGACTTCATATAGCAGAAGATGGGCACTGGAGGGCCACCAGGGGACCCACGAGGCAGGGGGGTGCGCCCCCCACCCTCGTGCCCAGGGTGTGGGTCCCCTCCGGTATTTTCTTTGCTCAGTATTTTTATTATTTCCAAAATTAACTCCGTGGAGTTTCAGGACTTTTGGAGTTGTGCAGAATAGGTCTCTAATATTTGCTCCTTTTCCAGCCCTGAATTCCAGCTGCTGGCATTCTCCCTCTTCATGTAAACATTGTAAAATAAGAGAGAATAGGCATAAGTATTGTGACATAATGTGTAATAAAAGCCCATAATGCAATAAATATCGATATAAAAGCATGATGCAAAATGGACGTGTCAGGCACGTCGCGGCCAAAAGCCACAGTGCGCTCGTGCCCTTGTCTTCTTCTCCGCTGCCTGCTGTGCTAGTCCGTGAGCGTGGACAGCTCCCGCCTACTCACTGAGCCCTTTCCCCCTCCCTCTGGTGCCTTTTGTCGCCGTTCACCGGTCTCCATAGAACTTCAGCGGCGCCACGTACCCCCCTCTCGCTCCGGCTATATATAGGGCCATTCCCCACTTCGAAGCCTCACACCGCACCACACAACCTCCACGACCACGTAGAAGGGCCGTTGCCCGGTCGGGCAGGCCTCTGGCTGTCGACCTCGACCAGAGATCGCCGGCGGTCCCCACAGCCCAACTACCCCGCTCCAGAGCCCCTCTAGCCCTAGCAACCTCTCAGGCGCGTCGTTGGGGATCCTCTGGTGTCACCTGACGATCTCGAGCCTCGAGTCGCCTCCCGTCGCCTTCTTCCTCTCCGGCAAGCCCCGTCCGCCACCGCCGCTTGCGAGCTTGATTGCGAGCAACTCCGGCCATCCCCCGGCAAGCCTCGGGTACGGGCAGGTGCGCCATGACCCCCTCTCCATTTCTATCCCTCTAGTTTTGCCCAAGACCCACTCCTCGCCGGCGTAGACTCCGGCAGAGCGCCACCGCGCTCTGTTTTCCCCTGCCCTCTCTCTCTCTCCTGACCGGTGGGGCCCGGTGTCAGCCTCACCACTCGCGCCCGAAGCGATACGAGTGGAGGCGTATTCTGGTTTTATGCCATCGACGTCACCCCCCAGGTTTTCTGATTTATTCAAAATAATTCAAATATTTGACTACAACTTTGACCAGTGATAACTCCTAGCCCATAAGTCCAAATGAGTTGATTCTTTTTGTATTGTGTTTGTTTCAGAAAGCTCTAGCAGCACACCAAAATGTGGAATTTTCCTTGCTGTCTAGAATTTCTGGTGATTTTCAGAATGGTTTTTGATATTTTGTTTTGTGGTTTTTAAATATTTTCAGAATGAGGAACTTGCCTTGAAGATAACCAGGAGGAGTGTGACCCTCCTCTACACTAACGCAAGCCACACCATCATTTGGATGGTGTCATTTCAATATCTATGATTTTTCTACTTGAACATGATTTATTATATGCATTGAAAAATTTGTTAAATACATATGGTAGCTTGTTAGTTACTTTGTCATGCTTGAAATGCTTGTTTCAGTTACTGGTTGAATGCATGGACTAGTTTGGCCTAGTAGAATAAAATTTTGCCTTAGTCATGCTGTTATGATAAATAATGATAGTTCTTTTGTTAAGTGATATCTTCATGGTATGAGCTAATAAAAACATTGCATGATAATAAAAATGAGGTAGAACCAGTAAAGTTTAGTCATGAGTAGTGCAAGAAAGTTATGTTGATAAGTTTGATCCGTGCATGGTAGTTGCATGCTTTGCATGATTAATAGTTGCATGACCATGTCATCGTATGACTTGGTAGTCTAAATCTTTATTCAAGTTAAACATGTTAATAAGTCCAACATGTATATGACGTTGATCAAGTCATGGTGCCACTGAATTGGGTTTTCTCAGTGCGACCACATTTACTTTGTGGGAGGTCTTGATTCGATCCCTTGTTGTGCCTCTCGCTGGTGCCTCCAATGAGGGAAGGTTATGGGCGTGCATACCCTGGCCCGGTAAGCAGACATAACCTTGTGTGCCCGTTTGTTTTTATGGTACCTTGTCCCTGTTTGGGACCGTTTTGCCACGACGGTGGCCGTTGGTGTCTTTGGTAGACACGGGACCATCCATGACATAGACCTGAGAGGGAGTTTGTCGGAGTGGCCGGGCGAGTGTCATGACAAGGGGAGGGTTTCGTCGGAATGGCGTGGTTCACCCGAAGGGAGGGCGAGGCCGTGGATTCCGTGGTGTGGGTAAAGTGCACTACCTCTGCAGAATGTATTAAATCTATCGATAGTCGCGTCCTTGGTTATGGGCACAACTCGGAAGTAAGTCACACCATGGATCAACTTTTATAATTAATCTTGCACAGTAAATAACTGCTGATAGCACTGATGATTCTGGAGATCATGAGCTGATCATGAGTGATTGGTTTCAGTTGCGATCCGGGTATGATCACCGTTTGGTTACGAGGTAACCTGTCTGGTAAGCGAGTCCGTGGGACTCGGTGCACATGTTGGTTTCACCGCATTAGTAGCATTACTTGCATTACATTAACCTGATTAATTGCCATGATATTGTTTGTCATTATTCTTATGTTTTTTGTGAGCTTGCAAGTACATTCAATGTACTGACCTGGCGTGTCATGCCAGTTTTCAGACAAGTCATTTCGCATCGGAGAGCTTCCCGCGTCTAGGCTGTGTCCACGTTGGTGTCCCTGTGCTATGGAGTTCCACTTCGTCATTCTTCCGCTGCCACGTAGTTCGTGAAATCAAGGCCCCTTTATGTTCATTAAATAATGTACATACTATTCAGCCGCACCGTGTGTGCCGCTTGGCCTCTTATCTCGATGTAATATCAGACCCGTGTAATCCGCTAGCATCAATAAAGCAGTTGTTTCTGTACCATGTTGTTGTGTGTTGCCAGAAGATTTGATCTCTGGGCTAGCAATGCAAGGTACACCCGCTGCTCTGAGCCGGGGTGCCACAATGCTTGGTTTCAGAGCCGCGCTGATTGTAGGACATGCTAGACCATTAGTGCGTTAGTGGAACAGTAAATAGTTTCGTCTGAGTGCCGGTAGTCATAGAAATTGGTTGCTGCATTGCATGCATGTTAATCTGTTGTTATTACTAACCGTATGGTGGTTGTGAGTGTAGATGGCTCCAGTTCCGATCTTGTACCATCCTGAGCCAGCTCCGTACACATCGCGGCACCTGCTTCAGAACGTGTGGTGACGACTCTATCCAGAGGGTGCTGATCCAGAGTATCAGGTGTATCGGGAGCATCTGGCTGGTGCATTGTATGAGTATTATGCCGAGGTCACTCTACACCACAGTTCCCCTTCCGGCGCTTACACTCGTTCTTCTAAGGGTGGTCTCGCTTCTACACCGTCTCAGGTGGTCCACTTTGCTACAATCGAAGCTCTTGTAGACTTGCACTACAACGAGGTTCGTATGCACACCCATCTCTGCACGAGAATGGGCGTATCCGCTTTCCTTTGATTAATCCGGCATGCGATCGTCCTACTAGCCACCTTTCCCGTTATATCACCGCCAGTTATCTCCTGAACTACGAGTTAGCTCGGGAGCTAACCTGCGCCCGGATAGCTCTCCCCACTTCTCGTAATAGGAAACCTCTCCCTACAGGTCGGTTTCACTCCATACGTTCCTCCAGCCTCTGCCACCACTCAGAGTACCACTACTCCTTTGGCAGTAAACCCTCGCAGTGCTCCTGCTGCGTGGGCTTCCCTTATCACTACTCCTGCAGCTCCTATGCTTAGATCCCATCCCGCACCTGCCCCTGAGGGAGAGTCCTCGAGGCAGCGCCATCGCGTCTCTCTTAACCCGGAGGTCACCACTATCAGTTCAGGACGTGGGTCCGGCTCAGGAGAGGAGCTCGCAGCAGCACCATCCGAGCAGTAGATCGCTAGAGTATCTCTGTCGACATGAGTGTGATATATGGATGTAGACGCACGTGTTATGATGCTTAGTTTCATGTATGAGGGTAGTGACCCTGTCATGATGTTTAACTTTCATGTTGAGTCTATGTATAATTATGTTGGAACTCTCTTTTATTCGACTTGGTTTCTTTCACGGTTTTCTTCTGGTTTTGTCACTGGTTTTCCTCCCATTTTTGTATATTTCTCATCGCGGTTGCTTAGAATTGGGAAAATAAATAATAGGATGCCGCGGGGAGGCATCAGCAGCCAAGCTTGTGAGGATGTCCCTGTTCGTCGCTCCGCAAGACAGGCAGGACATTCCCCCGAGCCGTATCAGCCACCTCCCCCTCCACCACCACATCCGCCTTCTACTAAGCAAATCATGCAAATGTTTGAAGAAAGAAGGAACAACGATCTGATGGAACTACTGAAAAGTGTGCAAGTTATGGTTGGGCAGAATGGTCATTACTCCAAGCTGTCAGATTTCCAGCGAACCAAGCCTCCCTGTTTCAGTCAAGTTATTGATCCATTGGACGCGGATGATTGGTTAAGGACTATTGAGAAGAAACTGGAAATTGCTCGCACTGAAGAAGGAGACAAGGTTCCTATCGCGACACATTATCTTGAAGGAGCTGTCGCGATATGGGTGGATAATGCTAAGGCCATGTGGCCCGCAGACGAGGAAATTACTTGGACTAAATTCAAGGATCATTTCCGCAAGTACCATATTCCTTCCGGAGTCATGAAAATCAAGCAGCGTGAATTCCTCTCTCTCACTCAGGGAAGCATGTCAGTCAACGAGTACCTGAATAAATTTAACCATTTGGCCCGCTATTCCCTCTATGATGTGGCCACTGAAGAACGGAAGGTCGACAGATTTCTTGGAGGACTGAATCAGCATCTCAGGTGCACTCTCAGCATGTTTGATTTCCCGGACTTCCAAACTCTGGTGAACAAGGCTCTCATCGCAGAAAGGGAACACGAGCTCATGCACGACAGCAGACTAGCTAATAATGACCACAAGAGAAAATTTGAGCCTAAGAAGGATATGCAGCCCGTGCAGAAGGCTCGTACGTGGCAACAGACTCAAGTTGAGTACAAACCCAACTGGCAGCAAAATGTCAACAAGACCACCACTCAAGTCAAGAATATCATGACCAGCCCGGTACGTGAAGATTGTCAGTGCAACAATTACTGTTTCAGCTGTGGGCAAACCGGACATTACGCCAGACAATGCCCCAAGAACGGCAAGCCAACAACTCCATTCCGTCCGCAAGTCAACTATTTGGAGCCATATTCCGGCCCGAGTGCCATCCAAGGGCAAATCCATCATATCTCCGCCGATGAAGCCCAAGAGGACCCGAAAGTCGTCATTGGTATGTTTCCTGTTAATAACATACCTGCCATAATTTTATTTGACTCTGGGGTTTCCCACTCTTTTATTTCGCGGAGTTTTGCTGCCCAAAACAAATTTCCTTGCTCGATTTTGGGAAAACATATGCTAGTACATGATACGTCTCCAACGTATCTAAATTTTTTGATTGTTCCATGCTATTATATTATCCATATAGGATGTTGTATTTGCATTTATATGCTATTTTCTATGATTTTTGGGACTAACCTATTAACCTAGAGCCCAGTGCCAGTTTCTGTTTTTTCCTTGTTTTTGAGTATCATAGAAAAGGAAAACCAAACGGAGTCCAATTGATCTGAAACTTCACGGAGATTATTTTTGGACCAGAAGAAGCTCACGGAGTATCGAAGATGGACCAGAAGAGTCCCGAGGCACCCACAAGGGTGGGGGGTGCCCTACCCCCTGGGCGTGCCCCCCTACCTCGTGGCCGCCTCGGAGACCCCCCCTGACTTGTTCCCGACGCCAAAACCTCTTATATATACAGAAAACCCCAGAACATAACCTAGATCGGGAGTTCCGCCGCCGCAAGCCTCTATAGCTACCAAAAACCAATTAGGACCCTATTCCGGCACCCTGCCGGAGGGGGATCCCTCACCGGTGGTCATCTTCATCATCCCGACGCTCTCCATGACGAGGAGGGAGTAGTTCACCCTTGGGGCCGAGGGTATGTACCAGTAGCTATGTGTTTGATCTCTCTCTCTCTCTCTCTCTCTCTCTCTCTCTCTCGTGTTCTTGATTTGGCACAATCTTGATGTATCGCGAGCTTTGCTATTATAGTTGGATCTTATGATATTTCTCCCCCTCTACTCTCTTGTAATGGATTGAGTTTTCCCTTTGAAGTTATCTTATCGGAATGAGTCTTTAAGGATTTGAGAACACTTGATGTATGTCTTGCATGTGCTTATCTGTGGTGACAATGGGATATTCACATGATCTACTTGATGTATGTTTTGGTGATCAACTTGCGGGTTCCGTAACATTGTGAACTTATGCATAGGGGTTGGCACACGTTTTCGTCTTGACTCTCCGGTAGAAACATTGGGGCACTCTTTGAAGTTCTTGTGTTGGTTGAATAGATGAATCTGAGATTGTGTGATGCATATCGTATAATCATACCCACGGCTACTTGAGGTGACATTGGAGTATCTAGGTGACATTAGGGTTTTGGTTGATTTGTGTCTTAAGGTGTTATTCTAGTACGGACTCTTGAATAGATTGATCAGAAAGAATAACTTTGAGCTGGTTTCGTACCCTACCATAATCTCTTCGTTTGTTCTCCGCTATTTGTGACTTTGGAGTGACTCTTTGTTGCATGTTGAGGGATAGTTATATGATCCAATTATGTTATTATTGTTGAGAGAACTTGCACTAGTGAAAGTATGAACCCTAGGCCTTGTTTCCAAGCATTGCAATACCGTTTAAGCTCACTTTTACCACTTGCTACCTTGCTGTTTTTATATTTTCAGATTACAAATACCTATATCTACCATCCATATTGCACTTGTATCACCATCTCTTCGCCGAACTAGTGCACCTATAAAATTTACCATTGTATTGGGTGTGTTGGGGACAGAAGAGACTCTTTGTTATTTGGTTGCAGGGTTGCTTGAGAGAGACCATCTTCATCCTACACCTCCCACGGATTGATAAACCTTAGGTCATCCACTTGAGGGAAATTTGATATTGTCCTACAAACCTCTGCACTTGGAGGCCCAACAACGTCTAGAAGAAGAAGGTTGTGTAGTAGACATCAGTACAATCCCTGGGATCCCTGCTCAGAAGCAATCTAGTCTGCTGTAATCTAGAAATTTATATCAAGGGAGTCAAGTTTCCAACGTCTCTGATAATCATCGATTCCGAAAAATTGGATATTATTCTAGGAATGAATTGGTTGACCCAATACCAAGTATGCATCAACTGTGCGACCAGAGAAGTTACCATGGCAAATCAGGAGGGTCGCACCGCAAGTTTTTATGCCCGCAAAAGCATACCCAAGAAGGATATGGTTTTCACCGCCGTGGCTGAAGAGTTAGAATTGATTCCCGGGGTCAGTGAATATCCCGATGTATTTCCTGAGGAATTACCAGGAATGCCGCCAAACAGAGAACTGGAGTTTGCAAATGACTTGGTGCCTGGAACCACACCGATACACAAGAAATGTTATCAGATGCCTTCATCAGAATTGGTGGAATTAAAGAAATAACTGGATGAGATGCTGCAGAAAGGATAGATCCGCCCAAGCTCTTCACCGTGGGGGTCACCCGCGATATTCGTGGATAAAAAGGATGGCAGTCTCTGGATGCGCGAGACTACCGACAGCTGAATGACGTCACCATCAAAAATAAGTATCCTCTACCAAGGATTGATGATTTGTTTGATCAACTCAGTGGGGCCAAGGTATTCTCCAAAATTGATTTGAGGACCGGCTATCATCAACTCAGAATCAAGAAGGAAGATATTCCCAAGACCGCGTTCACCACTCGGTATGGTCTCTATGAGTATACCATTATGTCATTCGGCCTCACCAACGCCCCAGCCTTCTTCATGCATATGATGAATAAGGTGTTTATGGACTTCTTGGACAAATTTGTGGTAGTGTTCATCGATGACATCCTCATTTACTCAAAAAGCAAAAACGAACACAAGGAACACCTCCGAGCAGTTTTGCAGAGACTCCGCGATCATCAGCTTTATGCCAAGTTCAGCAAGTGTGAGTTTTGGCTCAAGCAAGTTGGATTTTTAGGGCATATTCTCTCGGCAGAAGGAATTGCCGTGGATCCAAGCAAAGTAAAAGATGTGTTGATTGGTCCACACCCACGACAGTCTCAGAAATCCAAAGTTTCCTTGTACTAGCCGGATATTATCGTTGTTTTATTGAAGGATTCTCCAAGATTTCCAAGCCCATGACAGAGCTCCTAAAGAAGGATAAGAAGTTTGAATGGACTGAGGACTACGAATGAAGTTTCATGGAGCTAAAAACCAGATTGACGTCAGCACCAGTATTTACTCTTCCCGACATCTACCGCAGTTTTGATGTCTACTGTGACGCCTGCAGAAAAGGCCTTGGATGCGTGCTTATGTAAGATGGCAAGGTTGTGGCTTATGCATCCTGACAACTACGGCCACGCGAAGGAAATTATCCCACTCATGATTTGGAATTGGCTGCGGTGGTGCATGCTTGGAAGATTTGGAGACATTATCTTATTGGAAAGAGGTGCCAGATATTTACCGACCATAAGAGTCTCAAGTATATATTCACTCAACCCGATTTGAACCTTCATCAACAAAGATGGCTCGAGTTGGTTAAGGATTACCACCTCGGTATAAATTATCACCCGTGCAAAGCTAATGTGGCTGCTTACGCTCTCAGCCGCAAACCGGCCAACCTGAATGCTCTAATGGAATCTTTGCCTCCTGAGCTTTATGAAGAAATTTCCCGGCATAATTTGGTAATCATGGATGCCAGTCTTGCTAGTATATTGGCAGTTGCTCCTACCGTTGAAGTAGAAATTCACAGCGCTCAAGCAAATGACAAATCATTGCAATTATATGCCAAGCGTATGAAAGAATGACATACACAGGATTTCTCTAGAGATCAACAAGGTACGCTAAGGTTCTGAGAAAGGATTTGCGTACCCAACCAAGAAGGTCCGAGGAAGAAAATATTGGCAGAAGCACATGAATCGCCGTACTCAATTCACGCAGGTGGCACTAAAATGTACGAAGACCTTCGTCAGGTATTCTGGTGGAATGGAATGAAGAACGACATCGCTTACTTTGTGGATTGTAAGTCAGAACACCAAAAACCCGCTGGACTTCTTCAACCTTACCTGTATCCCAATGGAAATGGGACAATGTCTGCATGGATTTCATCACCGGTTTACCAAGGACTCATCGAGGGAATGACACAATATGGGTCATAGTGGACACCTTAACGAAGGTGGCACATTTTTTCCCCATCCGGACCACCTACCGTGCCGATCAACTTGCACAATTGTATGTGTCCCGAATTGTCAGTCTGCATGGAGTACCAAAGACTATCACTTCAGATAGAGGATCTCTCTTCACTTCAGCATTTTGGTCCTGACTACATCAAGCCTTGGGGATTGCGCTGAATACAGCACGGCTTATCATCCCCAGACAGATGGACAAACTGAGAGAGTAAACCAAATACTTGAAGATATGCTTCGTGCATGTGTATTGGCCCAAGGACCCAAATGGGAAGACTGCCTGCCATACGCCGAGTTTTCCTACAACAAAAGTTTCCAGACCAGCTTAAAGATGTCACCCTTTCAAGCTCTGTATGGCCATAAGTGCCGCACTCCGCTGAATTGGTCTCAAACCGGAGACATCCATATTTTCGGGACTGATTTGATGATCGAAGTTGAGAAGCAAGTCAAGGAAATTCGAGACAGACTGCAGTTGGCCAAATCTCGATAGAAAAGTTATTATGACGCCAAACACCGTCAGATCCGCTTAGAACCCAAAGAATACATCTATCTCCGAGTTACCCCTATGAAAGGAGTTAAGAGGTTTCAGACCCGAGGAAAATTGGCACCCAGATAAATCGGTCCGTTTCCAGTCAAGGCCAGAGTCGGAACAGTTGCCTATCAATTGGAATTGCCACCCGAACTGTCAGAAGTACACAATGTGTTTCATGTCTCACAGCTAAGGAGATGTATCTCGCCACCGGAGAAAAGGACTGATATGGTAGAGATAGAACTGGCTAAGGATTTGATGTATGAGGAAAAGCCAATCAGAATATTGGATGAGGCAAAAAGAGTCACTCGCAGCAAAGTGATAAGATTTTACAAGGTTCAGTGGGACATCACACCGAGGAAGAGGCAACACTACTAGGGAAAACCCTAGTAGTAGCGTGGGTTTTGAGGCTATCAGCAGCGCGGCCAGCCGTGCTACTAATAAGGCGCTACAGCTAACTGTTTGTAGTAGCACGGTCAGTACCCGCGATACTACTATGGACTATATCAGCAGCGCGTTTCCGGAACACGCTACTATTAATTAGCTGTAGCGATTTCCTGGCCCCGCGCTATTGCTATATCTTTCATCATTTCCCCCCGCTTCCTGCCCCGTTTTTGCCAGCTTCAATAAACTGCAATTTCCAGATACTAGGTACTACTAGATATCAATTTCATAAAGCATTATAGGTACTAGGTAGTACTCCCTCGGTTCCAAATTACTTGTCGTGGTTTTAGTTTAAATTTGAACTAAAACCACGACGAGTAATTTGGAATGGAGGGAGTACTAGATAAAAATTTCATATATACTCAACATGCATCGTCAAGCAGTACAAGGTGATATCGACGATGATCATCATATGTAGTTCTAGATGATATCGACGACGATCATCATATGTAGTTCTACATGATATCGACGACGATCATCATATGTAGTTCTAGATGATATAGCCACACACACATATGTAGTTCTAGATGATATCGACGACGATCATCATCCTCAAGCCTGGGCGGTGGGTGTTCCTAATAGTAATTAGGATGGCCTGTCCAACACGAAGATTCTTGCCAACGAGGAATCTCTTCCACCCGACCGAGTTTAAGTGTGTGCGACCGTCTGTGTCCATGCAGTAAGTAAAGGTGGTGACGGAGCCCCTTGCGTTAAGGCGTAGTCCAGCTGAGCCTTCTTCATCAGGCTCGATACCACAACTCACAGATAAGTTCTTTGGCAATTTCTGAATAAGAAAACATATCAATTAAAAAAATAGCCTTGCACATACTCTTGCAAATATACTTCTATTAAGTCTAGATTAGACTACGCATTTGTACTAACTAATCATGAATTCTACTAATAAGTATATATGGATTATCTACACTATTAATACTTCCTTGGATTCTACACTAATAAGAGCATGTGATCAGACTCTACACTAAAGCATATCATCGACTAGATTCCACAAAGCATATCATTGGACTCTACACTAAGCATATCATCGAATAATTTGCATTTGTAAGTATAACAATAAAGCATATATATATATATCATCAAATTACTACAGGCAGTACGTATAACATACCATTTCATGCCGATCGACCATGGTACTTGTCAGGTGGGTCACGAATGGCACCCCGACAAAGTCATCACGTGGCAGAATTATGTCCCATAGGTTGCACACCTCCTCCTCGCTCAGCCTTATTCTTTGAGCTATGTTGGCTTCATGAAGTGGGTTCTCATCATCTTCATCGAGTGGGTCATCATTATCTTCATCATCTTCGTCATCTTCATCATCTTCGTCATCTTCCACCAGGTTGAGATAAATGACAGCCAGCTTGGGTCTTTCTGCTCCGAAGGAGAAGCTGATCAACTCACCACCAGTAAGACGCATGTGGGCAAGGAAACGGGCCCATCCATCTCCTCCAATCTGTGAAATATTGCGTCCTTTCTCGACCTCTATAGTGTACGGCCCCCCAGGAGCTTCAAATGTCACAGTGACTCCTGTCAGCTTGTTGAATTTCAACCTCACATTGCATGGGACAATCTGTGTAAAAAAAGAAAAATGACACAATGCAGTAATGCCGACACTAAAAATAAAATAGTTGTTACATTTCATCTAATTTCTTACCGCCGCATGACGAAAACTCGGCTGGAAGTAGATGCCGAACAACTTGCCGATTACCAAAGGCTGCTGGTGCACCTTGACTTGCACAATCGACATAGTGGTGGTGGTGGTGGCGCCATTTTCCTAAAGCAATATGAGCAAAGGATTAATGATTCACTTCACAGGAAAGAAAAACATTAGCATGTGATATTTTTGGTTCTTCCGTGATAAGCAATTTTATGGACAAAGCATTTCGGTGGCACCTATTGCCGAAAAAACTTTTCACAAATATCTACCAAATAAGGGTACCACCTACCAAGACATTTCATCTCATTTGGCCCCTATTGCCTAAGATAATTGATTAAAAAAACTAGTGGCAAATTTAACTAAATTGGCACCTACATTTTGCCAAAAATTAACTTATTACAAAAAAACAAAAGCATCTACCTATCCATGTATAGCAAAAATAACAATAAAATGGTGCATACTAAATCAACTAGCCTACTAAATCCACTAGCATACTAAATCAACTAAATCAAAATGTTCTAAATCAACTAAATCAACTAGCCTACTAAATCAACTAAATCAAGATGTTCTAAATCAACTAAATCAACTACATACTAAGTCAACTAAATCAAAATGTCCTTAATCAATTAAAACAACTAGCCTACTAAATCAAAATGTAGCAGGGAGGAGGGGTTGTGGATGGAGGAGGGAGGAGGGAGAAGGAGGGGTGACTCGAGGAGGGAGAAGAGAGTAGGACGGAGGAGGAAGACAGAGCGAGGAGGGGCCAGTCGGCGGCGAGTGGAGGGAGGACGGAGGAGGAAGGCGGAGCAAGGAGGGTCCGGCCAACGGCGACTAGAGGGAGGACGGAGGAGGAGGCTGGTACCGAGTCCAGTGAGGAGGAGGAGGAGGTGGCGGCAGCGCATATCGGAGGAGGGGAGACGGGGGAGGACCTGCGTGGGGGGTTGAGGGGGAGATCGAGTGAGTGTGAGTGTGAGTGGATCGGATAGATCGGAGAGCGGGGGGAGATGGAAAGGCTTAGCAGTAGCACACTATAGCAAAAGGCGCTACTGCTAAACGACCTAGCAGTAGCGCCTTTCACAAAGAGTGCGCTACTGCTATGTGTCAGCATGTAAAAATAGACATAAAAAATACATTGATCATCAATGATCTTTTTGTGTACAATCTGATTTGTCAATATGAGTCCTCACCAGTTTAGAAACTGGTGAAGACTCATATTGTGGTCACAAATTCTACACATAGAGTTCAATGAAGACCAAGTGCTTGTGAAAGTTTGAGAAGTAACATAATTAAGGTGGTACAAACTCTCTTCACGGAGCGAGGTGGGACTAATTTTTTTAGTAAACTTAGCAGTAGCGGTTATTGTGTAAATGTGCTACTTCTATGGTCTGTAGTAGTAGCGCTCTTCATATTAACGGGCAGCTGCTAGAACCTGGCCTCATGGCGTCACAGCAATTATAGCGATGGCGCGTCTTAGAAGGGGCGCCATCGATACATCTATTTCAAAGAATAGTTTTGTGTGCGCGCGCTACTGCTAGTTAGCAGCAGCGCCTTATTTTAAAGCGCGCTGCTGGTAAGATTCTGTGTATAGGCTTTTCCCTAGTAGTGCAACCTGGGAAAGAGAGGAATTTTTAAGGCCTGCCTACCCAGAATGGTTTTCACAAGCAACCGAATCTCGAGGACGAGATTCATCCTAAGTGGGGGAGGTTTGTGACAGCCTGGATTTTGCCTTCTCTCTTTTTTCGGACTTGTTTTTGCCTTTGCCTTGGATTTGGATTTTTTGGAATCAATTCAAATGGACTTGTCACTTGGGCATGCCCTTGACTTTCACCCAAGTGACCTATCTACTTCTCCTTCAACTTCACTTCTGTGAAAAATCCCCAAAATAATCAAATGAATATTTTTCATAAAAGAAAAATATTCATTTTCTCCTTTGAAAATCATTTCAGAAACTAGTGCTCCAAAGCAACCCCCATTTTTATTGCTCCAAAAAGTCTGAACTAATTCCTGAATATTCTTTGAACCATGACTCACCTTCTCAAGCAAAAAATATTGCATGACTTTTTGCAATATTTTTGCTACAAAAATAATTTCTCTTCTGGCCCAAAATTGCACTTTGTACAACAAGTGCATTTTTCCTTGATCCTGTGGCCCTGATTTTTCTTGAGCCTCATCACCCTCCTAAGAAACCCTTAAACCCAGGAGATCAGCCCTAATGGCCATCTAGAAGCTATCCAAACATAGCAGGCAAGTTTCTGTCGAGAAACTTGCCAAGATGGTTGAGTCAGATCTGGTCGGCCTGGCATTGTGTCCTCACCTTCCCTAGACCCTTCAGTGCATGGACGTTAGCCCAGACAAGGTTTGGCCAATCGTGGTCGTCGTTTTGACCATGCCAGGGTGGTGACCGCGTGTGGACACGGGGTCTGGCAGGTGTTCGACGCGCTCTGAGTAGCACCACTCTGTTCGGCGCGTGCTCGAGCCAGTGCTCGCCGACGACTGCCGCACCGCGCCACTAGCCTCGACTCATCATCTTTGACCCTTCCCTGGCGCTCGTTAATGCTGGAGACGCCGCAGCGAGCACGGGCACGTCGTGACCAAAAGCCACAGTGCGCTCGTGCCCTTGTCTTCTTCTCCCTGCCTCCTGTGCTCGTCCGTGACCGTGGACTGGTCCCTCCTACTCACTGAGCCCTTGCCCCCTCCCTCTAGTGCCTTTCGTCGCTGTTCGCTGGTCTCCAGAGAACTCCGGCGGTGCCACGTACCCCCACTACAAAAAAATACACTTCCGTGATGATACGTGTTTGTCACAGTAGGTCACGTTTTCTGTCATGCATGTACATCCATGACAAATTTATGACAGAATCAAGATAGTCATATCTGTGCTGTCGTAGAAGTGTTCCATGACATTACCAAAATTATCATCACGGAAGTGTCCACTTCCATGACGATAAATCGCGCGTCCGCGAAGTGCTTTCGTCAAGGGTGACCAACACGTGGCATCCACCGTAACGGAACGCCGTTAAGCTATCGGGTCCGGTTTTGGATCCGATAACCCGTTAACAGCCCCGACCAATGGGGATTTTCCACGTGTAAAATCATCATTGGCTAGAGGAAACACGTGTTGGCTCACCGTTGGGACAGATGTCATCCACTCATTGGACCAAAAGCTCCTATGATACGTCGACACGTGGCACGATCCAACAGAGGCCCATTCCTATGAAATGGCTGGCCCGTTTGACTTGGTCAAAAGGTGGCGGGCCGGCCCACGGAAAGCCTGTTAACGACCTGTTCGCATATAGCCCATTTAGAGCCCGCTAACCTAGGGCCCGTTTACAGCCTATCCTAATTAGGCCTAGTAGCGTCATCTGGGCCGTCCAATATAATTCCAGCCCGTTTTAAGTTCCGGCCCATGTATGGCCCATGACGTCTTTCGGCCCATATGAGGCCCTTTGTAACTCTTGGCCCATGAACGGCCCGTGGTTAAACTGGCCCGTAATAAATAGTGTATCACTTTATACCCATTAACGGCCAATTATTCCTTTCGGCCATTTCCAGCCCATGTTATCTTTCGGCCTTCTCAGGGCCCATTTATTCCTGGGCTCATTTCCAGCATTCGGTTACTTACGACCCGTTATTGCCATTTTCTGCTTGTGGGCCAAATTCAGCCCGTGGTTACAGTCGGCCCGTTAATACGTTGGGCCGTTTTCATAGCGTCATCAAATACGGCCTATTAACGACGACCCATTATGGTCGGCCCATGAACGGACGACTCCAACTCTAGCCCGTTTACGGCCATAATGTGGTCTGTTTTTGGCCCATGTTTGGCCAATCAATCATACGGCCCGTCTAAGGCCCATTGATGATACTGCCCGTAGAAGGCCCATTGTTTCTACGGACCGTAGAAGGCCCATGGTTTCTACGGCCCATAGGAAGCCCAGTGTCACTACAGTAAATATGTGGCCCATGGCCTGTTAAAGGTGGGAAACTACTATAGGTTTAGACCTGCTAATGGCCCAAGATGATTATAGGCCCACGTTTTGGCCCATATGAGTAACGGGCCGGCCTGAAGACCGACAACACTGAGATCCACTGAACCTTCCGGCCTAAATTACAGCATACCGACCAAAGAATAAACCTAGACTATACAACAAAGAAATTACGGCATATTACATCCACTGGGAATCAAAGTTCGCTACCGGTGATAATAAAGCGCAACATGACCACGGATTACATACACTGGGCATCAAAGGTCGCCACCAGTGCATATAAACGCGCCGACAAAAGAATATACAAAACTGAGAGCACTTCAGAAGGCACTAGACCTGGCAAGCAGCTGAACAAGCTGATGAGACCTCAGTTGTGTCAACGATAGATGCTTCATCCCTAGCTGTATGGCACCATAGTGCACAAGGCAGTCCCCTGACATCTTCATTACATCTTTGACTTCAAGTCGGAGCTGAGCTGAAGCAAGCCTTTCCGCTTTAAGTTGAGACTAAAGAAGTCGACCTGATTGAGGCAGCGACTGCACAGAGGTTGTATCACACCTGTTGGTGAGTTGCTTCAACTCACTGTCTTCATCAAGACAGGACCTTGGGGTCATCTCGATGTCCTCAAGATGGTTTGGCTCACTATCTTTCCTAAAGTTCTGCCTGGCATAAGAGATACGACTCTGAAAGTGAAACAAGGAGACACGTAACAGGTTTCACAATTATATAAGCAAATAAATGGATCTGTTCTGCATAAGGAACATGTTTTTACAACTACAATTTAAAACTGGTAGTTGTTGCAAACATCCAATCAGATGTAAACAGCAGTGGAGGAAATGATGCCTATCCAAATCTATACTAGAAACAAGTTTGAAGGCTTGAGAAGGATGAACTTACATTACATGTTAACACGGGCTGGACAAAGCCCTTCTCCATGTTGATGGAAAGATAATTCAATAAATTCCCCAAAGAAAATTCTTTATAAGCGTTGCCATTATTCTACATTTTGCAAAGAGTAAATATAGATCAAATAATATTGGAATAAACAGAGGATAATGAAGCTCAAAAGTGCATCGATGATACATAATCAAATAGCAATTAATTAAGTACATCGTTACAAGGCAAAAGGTACTGACAAGAGGAATGCAGACATCAACGTGTGCAGTGGCATTGGCTTTATTCAACATTTTGGTAAGAGTAAATGTAGATATGATAATTTGGAGAAAGTAGAGGGCAGACCAGATAAGATGCAGAGTAATGCTAGACAATCAACTATCTCACGATGCATGTACAGTAATACCACCACCGTCCGTTATTACTTGTTGCTCAAATGGATGTATCTAGCACTATTAAGTTCTAAATACATCCAATTGATCAACAATTAATTAAATCTGAGGGACTACATGACAACAGGTACTTACATGAGCAATCCAAAACTTCATAACCATTGTGTTAATTCTACATTTATTTAAGAGTAAATATAGATCTTATAATTTCAAGCAAAGGGAGGATAAAGAAGCGAACATTTACAGTGATGCTACATAATCAAACAACAATGAGTGTAAGTATGCTGACAAAGGGCAAGAGGTACTGACAAGAGCAATGTAGAGCCCAGTATTGTCGTGAGATCCTATGATCCTTTGAGCAAGGGATTCATCTGAAATTAGTTTTCATACCAGAGAGAAGGTAAGGCACATGCAGAAATTTAGGAGTTCAAATTTTGAATTGATATCATAGAAGATTACTGACTTTGAAATCGGCCAGTTCTAATAGGGGTTTGGCCACTGGAGTAGGGGTAAAGTCTGTTACAGTTGGGCCTTTGTTTTCTGTGGCTGCTGATCTATCTGATTTAACAGGCATCACTACCTTCTCCAAATACCTAGTTTGTACTCCTTGGGGATCTGCAATCACCCTCTTCCTTTTGGACATCTATTACGAAAGAACAACATTTGATTGAAAAAACATAGTATGACGACACATGGAATAGGTATAGAAAATGGATAGGTATGGCATATACTCATATATGATGCTTAAACTAAGCAGATGATGTAACAAAGTAGAAGTAATGCAAGAGGTCAGATGCAAAATATGTGCGACCAATACAACCTTGCCAAGTTAGAGCATGCACCTTGATGGGTGAATAAGATAGACCATCCTCCACCATGCCAAGTTTGTTAGCCAGTGGATTGTTCCGCAATATTCCTCTCGTGCGCCCATTCTCATATTCATTTTGATAATGTTCAATACCTGACATGCATGAAAACATAAAAACAAGTGAGATTATCTTTGTAATGCAGAAATGATTCTAATCCAATACTGCCTCCTCAGAACCCCTTTGTGCTATCTCTGAAATTCTTCTAAGAGGTGCCATGCATGCTGTAATTTGGTGTGTGCATTAATATAATGTGGCCTACTACTCAAAATATGAGAGCTCCAGTGATGATACTTGAGATGACAACTTCAACATATAGTAAAGAAGAACAAGTCGACCTAACCTGACAGATTCAAAATATACTAAGGGAGAATAACTCGACTTGGCCAGTCGACCGCAAGAGAAGAGGATCATCTTAAAGAAGAGCAGAAGAGCATGCAGATTGAAGATATTACAAGTCTTTCTACACAATGTCGGTTGGCCACCCATGATGAACCAGAGCGCACAGAGAAATACTATTCCTTCCGGTCTCTCCATATGTGGCTCACATGCATTTCGAAACTAAAGTAGGAACATTTAGCTGACCAATTAAACATCTCTCAGTTTTACTAATATCATATTTGAATTTGTACAACTAAGCTTGTTTAGCTCGATGGGTGGAGCAGTGCTATTACGACACGAACCACGTAGGCTGATCGTGGTCATCATAAAATGGGGAAACCGTAAGCATGATGAGTATAGTGTTGACCGTGGCAGTGGGATGGCACATCTGAAGCTGCAAACCGCGCAAAGGGTAGTTAGCAACCGATATTTTCTTTGAAATAACAACTAAGATTTGGTATGTACAAGAAAGTACAATCAACAAGTGAAAAAGAAATGCAATTCTGCCGTCTCTCTATATGTCGCGACATGCATTTGGAAACTCAAGTGGGACCTTTAGCTATTAAATGTGTCTACTAACTAATATCAGTATCATATCACAATCATATTTGAACAACTAAGCTTTGGAATTTTGAGTGTTGTGTTGTTTAGCTTGAAGGGTGGAGTAATGCCAGTATGACAGAAAGCACCTACGCACATCATAGTAGAGTAGATAAAAGGGGAAAACCCTAAGCATCAAGAGTAAAATCAGGAAAGTGGAACTAGCTGGACTAGTGGGTGGCGCACATGCTTTTCGAAATGAATATAGGAACATTTGGTGACCAAATTAACGTTCTTTGTTTTAGTAATATGAGCATCATATCAGATTCGTATTTCAACACGTAAGCTTTGGAATTATGAGTGGCATGTTGTTTTGCCTGATGGGTTGAGGTCTTAAGGAGCAGTGCTAGCACGACACGAAGCAGTGAAGCACCTACGATGATGGTAGTGAATATAAAGGGGGGAAACCATAAGCTTTACGAGTATAGTGACCGTGACATGGCAGATCTGAAGGTGCAAACCGGACAAAGCTACTTCGCAACCAATGTTTGCATTCAACTAGCCACTACGATTTGGTACGTACAAGAAAAGTACAGTAAACAATTTAAGATCTATTTTCTGGGTGAGATTAATAACTTAAGCACATATGGAAGAGTACCACCTCTCTTGCGACACCGTGTAGGCCCCTGCTGATACGTTGAGGGTGCTGCGGGTGCGATGGCTGTCGGCGGTAGGGAAGAAGACTTTAGATGGCAGACGCCCGGGTTGGGGGATAAATCATGTTGCCGTGGACGAGGCGGTCGTAGGAGCGGCAACGGCAAAGTGGACGACAATGCCGGTGAAGCGAGACGACACGATGAAAGGATCCTGGTCCGGCGCCGTGGATGAGAGACGTCCATCTCTTGCAGTGGACGACGGGGTAGGTGTAGCGGCTGCGGCAAGGTGGAGGATGGGGTGGCGGACGGAGGAGGCTGGCCGCAGTGGGGAGGTTGTCGTGGCACCGATGGTGTATGAATGGGGAAATGGAGGGGGAGGGGGGGTCTCAAACTTTGGGACGCGCTTGTCTGAAATATGGGAAAGTTACGAACTTATCCCCCGTTTAAAATTTCAGACATCACGTCGGTTGGGGATAGGACGGTAATCTCGCATCTCCCAAATATTTGCCGGTAACAATTTCGGGCATGGAGAGGGTGTTTTGCCGCCCACATTTGGCGCCCACGGTGTATGTACGGGGCTGACAGGTAGGGCGGTTGTGTCACGTCCGAGGAAAGTTACACATCTGCCCCTATTTAAAATATTAGCCTACATCGATTTCGGACGAGGAGAGTTTATTTTGCCGCCCACCGTGGATTAATGGGGAAATGGAGGGAGAGACACATGTATTTCGGACGAGCTTGAATCAAATGTGTTTTGTCGCCCACATTTGGCGCCCACCATGTTTGAATGGGCTCAGAGGCCGTCGTGTCACGTCTGATTGAAGTTACTAGTCTACCCCTATCGACAGTAGTGTAAATCCGGTCGATAAGGATGTCAAGTGTCAGGGGTAGACAGTAATTTCCATCTCGCAAACACTTTCTTCTGGCAGCCCACAAATGATAGTGGGTGTTTAGCTGCTTCATTCAAAACTTGGGAGAATTAGCATTCACGTTTGCCCTGGGCCGTGGCAACTAAATCCAAATCCAATTTTTATTCGATTACGAATATCCACAGATAATTCTACGTTTTGTTATTTATTTATTCAAAACCACAACAAAGATTTATTCCACCTTTATATATGATTATGATTTAGAAATGTCGTGATCTTCGAATTCAGTAGGTTGGATACACTTTGAGTCAAACAATTATTTCATCCAATACAATATGCTCACATGAAAAACAGTTCACCTTATGTCAATCATACAAGTACCGAGGATTACCTCGCCTAAAAAATTCGGATCATTACAACACATGGACAACATAGGGGGTCTTACAACATAATCCATTCAGAGACATGACACAACATGCAAGTACAATAATCTAATGACAATTTCAACTGCTATCTAAAGAAGAACTAGGATTACCCTGGGCTTTAGATAGAAGAAGAAGTAGGACCTCCTCCGTCTTCAAATGCAACATTCTTACTTCCTCCAATTCTTGGGTTGCTTGCATAATGCGTGCATCTAATTGCATAATTTCTAGCTTCAAGATCGAGATTACGTCATTCATGGCAGCCACACCATCTCTTTCTGCCTCTAGTAGAGCCTCAAGAACTATAATATATGTGCTCAGACTACTATCCGTCGGTGTTGCCTCTGAACTGCTACCATCTGGTAACATGGATGGCGCACTGCTTTTACAAATAGATTCTGGGGCTGCACATTGTGTCCTAGTGTGAACGGCATCCTGAAAGGTTTCCGCTGGACATAAGTAAGAGATAGTTATCGCATGATCCAGGTATTAAGCTTACATGGTAAACGACATACGAATTATTGCTGAGCATGGCAAGCTATATTTAAATGGTTCGAAGCAGCATCACCCGAAAAGAAATTAAAATGGTAAGATGAAACTAGGGATGTAAGTGGCAAATAAACACACCCTCCAGTCCCATCTAGTTAGTTTTTGCTAGCTCCTTGGTTCATTTTCCTCAAAAAACAAAAACTCTTTTGAACTATCATACCACTAGTGGACTTTAATCGGGATTAACGGGAACCGATTGACATCCCTAGTTGAAAGGGAGTGTACCACCGCTATATTTAAGTTGCCAAGGCATCTAAGCAGTTGAAATAATCTGAGAAAGCACTTAACAGTGTGGCCTCATATAAACTACGAAGACAGTCTTGTGATGAAGTTAAGGACTCAAATAAACTAGGCATGCATTTCTTTACGATAGTACAGCAGGCACTGCTGACATATTGGCCAACTCAGGTATAGCGTAACAAGCAACAAACAAGCATTTGAATCAAGCAATACAGCAAAGCAGACAACTTATCTATTTGTTATTCTGTAGGATTACAGGTTGAGGGCACAAGCCAAGAAAGCAGCCGACATGCATTACATTTCACATGTACTAAAACACACTGGCTTACCATATGTTTCTGTGAAGCCTCGCTGCTGTTGTAATGTTCTTTGAAGATATCGTCAGCATCCCGTGGTTGCAAATCTACTTGTTGTAGTTTATTCTGCACCCTCTATTTAGGTAAAATTAATTTTAATCGCATGCACTGGTTCAAATTGATCATCAATGGTTCATCTAAACTAATGAAAGAAGGGTGTGTGCATACACGACAATATATCTGTTTCCCTCTATTTTTATGCTTGTTCGAGGTGCCAGCCCCAAAAGAACAAATATTTTGCTTGATGGGGTTGGAAGCTCCATAATTAATAGAAGCATCAAATTAGTCATGAAACTTGGGAAGATCAAGAACACACAAAAAAATAATGAACAGAGGCTCGTAGCAGTGATGTAATAGCTAGCATCAGAAAATGTAGGGTAAAACGAACAAAAACCAGCGGAACCACATGCTAGTTTGCTGATGTGTAATTAAGCATAGAGAACATGAAGCGATCTGATGGAACCAACATGTGGCATCGAACAACACCATTATCATAAATATAGCATGCAATAAGTAAAATAGTAGGCGTTGATATCTAGGAAGTATAGTAATACTTAGGACAAAACTAAAGCATATTAATCTGTATGTGCCTTTGGTATGTAATTTAGCACATGTAACATGTTCAACGCCGGAAGTATGGCCCTACGGTGCAAAGCGAGAATAACGCGTCTCATGAAAAACTGAATGATGCCCTGAAGAAATTCAAAGGTGCGGTGCTTATGCTAAGAAAGTGAATGTAGGCGCCGGCCATTGGATAATAGTACCTGATTCTCGGTAGCGTATGGGTATCGTTGGCATACTTGATAGCTAAGGATCGTCGATGGTGCTCGTGTTGCAGTTGAGTTTGGGCATTTGTCGCCCGTCGAAGCGGCTCGGTTACTTTCTGATTCTTGCGGCGCTGTCGACATACAAGAAAGCTCATCTGTGGTAAATGAACAGTTGCATGATAAAGAGAAAAACCGAAGGAGTACAGATCGAAAAAACCTGATGAAGCTGCGGCGTCGGTAAAGCAGGGCCGGTGGAGTTGAATATGGCGTCCACAGGTGAGTCCGTCACGGTGGACAAAAAGGCTTCGGTAGCGTTATCTGATGCTTTCGGTGAGGCAGAATTGTTGCGGCGGACGAGGGCTTGTATGAAGGGCGAGCGAACGGACGGACGAGGGAGTCAGTGATGGGCCTACACTGTGGTGGACGAGGGCGCCGGTTAAGCAGATCCGGTGTAGTGGACCATGATGGCGGTCAAGGAGATCTGGAGCGGTGTACAAACCCGATTCTTTGAAGCGGCTTCGGTGAAGTGGTGAGTTGGCAGTTGGGGGTTCCAAGGTGCGGAAGGTAGATCCGTCGGGGTGTGAGGTCCACCGCTGCGGCGGAGGACTAGATTCGGCTTGCCGTGGTTGAAGTGTCGGGAGGGAAGGGAGGGCTCTGGGGAAGAATGTTGGGGGCAAAGAGGGGAAAACAATGGAGTTACCAAAGTAGCCCTTTTCCATTCATGTGGCAGGAGTAAAACAGGAATATCGCAGGGCTAAACTTTCGGGCGCGACATATTTTGATGTGAGCGGGAAGTTTGAAAGCTTTTGGCGCCTGAAATTATATTCTGCTCTTGTACGGCCGACTATGATATCATGGCCGAGAATTTGTTTGTTTTGAACGCAAAAAAAGTGCAAGCTTTGAAAATCAATGTCTCCAACTCGAAACTTAGATTGTCCATTCAATTCAAATATGGATCATTGAGCTACTACAAGCAAATACCATCATATGGTCCAATTCAAATGAAATTCCAAATGTGTTTATCCTAAATATGATGACAAAAGCAAAAATGTGTTGTGTACGAGTAAAGTGGATGATTATAAAGTTTGAACATGCCTGTATGTGTATATCTCTAGGTTTGATATATGAATCTGAAATCACGAAATCCCGGCGTAAAAATGTACCTCCGTTTAAATGAATTACAAAAGCTAATGATGGAATCGAATTCCAAAATTCCAATCTTAGATTTGTACTTCTGGTACATCAAAGTATATCACGCATGTTCAAAAGTATCGTTATCTCATAGTCCAAACTGTGAAACAAATTGATCAACCTTGAGTGCACACACTATTGACCATGTATATCTCAATTACGCTAAAGTCCCTCAAATATAGACACCTCACTCTTTATAAAAGCCAACCCCCCTCCTCGTCAGCCCCCCACACACACGTAAGTCGTTCTCTCCCCAAACACCAACACACGAGCACATTAACACCCCTCTCTCTTCTAAAGTCCAGACCCCAATATAGGTCTCTATCACTTTGTCTCTTGGGCATGCACACATCTCTTCCCCCACTCTCTAGCTAGGTCTCCCGGCATCTCTCTTTCCCAAGCACACGCACTATGTAGAGTGTATCTTCCCCATACACACAAAACGTCGCCCCAAACGTCTATCTCCCTAGTTATGTGGTTCTCACACACTCACCTCACACACCACCCCCCACAAAACAAGCACACTTTGTCTCCTTGTGCACCACTCTCCTCTTTCTATCTCTCCCACATGCGGACCCGACCCAGCTCCTCCCTGTATACATATATATCGTGACTCTTTCCATAGCTCCCTAATGTATCATCGTTCTCGATCTCGCACATTGTTCTCTACACCATCTATTCTAGATCTCTCATGAAGTCCCTATCACACACACAATGACTCGCTTCCCTTGCGTCTCCGTACATAGGCCAATTTCAAACAACATCAACATTGTCTCCCTATTTATACGCCATTTATGGACACAAACGCCCCCTCTCTTCCTCTCTCTCTCTCTCTCTCTCTCTCCATCGCTAGCTCTCTCTCTCTCTCTCTCTCTCTCTCGCTCTCACACCCCTCTCCCACACACAATCGATGTCTCTTCCAAATAGTCTGCTCCCCCCGCCTGCACCCATGCTATCCCGCTACTACACATGTCAAACCATTCCCCCTTCCCATATACTAGGTTTACATCATTAGTGGTCTCTCTACTCCACATACACACACTCCCTCTCACACACAAACGCGTGCACAAACACACACATACATGCACAAACACCCATTAATCTGGATCCTCATCTCTCCCCATGTCCGCATATGTATCTCGCACACTCACTCTCTAATTATGTATATGTGTCTCCACGTTACACAACACAAAGCCCCATGTACATGTCTCTCTCTATCCTCCACACACATAGACAAAAAGAATCTGTTATCATTGCCTCAGTCTCTAGACATATCACACACGCACACTGTCTCTCTCTCTCTCTCTCGCAAACATGCTCAACAAGGGTTTCCCTGTGAATAACTTACCGTCTATTCATCAACAGTCGTGGCATTACGACGAACACGAGACGTGAAAAAGAATAAATCCACACGTGCTTAGACCACCTAGTATGACTACTAGGACTAGAGCAAGCCCAAAAGTGCGCCGCTGTCACCCCCTCCTTATCGGCGATTTGAAAACCTTTGTTTTACACAGTCGAGAAGTCATTGTGCTAAGGCCTCACATGCTGAGGCGTTGAATAGAATGTAGATGCTAGTTTATGGAAACAAGTATCGATAATACGTTTGTATCTCCATACTTATATTTCTTCTCTTATAAAAAACCGAGTTCGTGATGATGGTGCGCGTGCCATCTTGCAATATAGACCGTCCGATCTATATCTGACTGATGGAAATTAAACTAAAAGATACCCGCACCCCTCTCCACATTTGCAGACAAGGCCTTCCCTCGTTCATCCTTATCTCCAACAACCTCATTGTTGAGCAATTAAGAAAGGAATCCTCTGGAACAAACTAGCCCGGTGTCCGCTTCCAGCGTCGTCAATCCCCATGCCTCCGCTCAGTCCGACCACCAGTCACCACCACGCCCCACTCCTCTTCACCTTATCTCCTATTTCTTGAGATATCATTAGTTTTTACACATGGGATTACTCCCGCATGGGTCAATCACAACGAGTGTTTTTATAAAAAAATGCATCTTGATGTTCCGTGCAATGCACGGATCTTGCTAGTACTCCTACAGAAGACTAAGATGGTGATGATGGTGTGTCTTCCATCCGTCGTTTGTGACCATTAGATCTACATCTAACGACTGTGAGGTAAGTTGTTGCCTTTTCTCACAAACATCTCACTTGTCTACCAATTTGCAGAAAAACCCACAATTAGTATCTTAAAACCAACCACATCCCTCCCTGACCTCACCGCCCAAGGAATATATTCTAATTGCAACGTAGTATATCTCTAGTGATATATGTATATCAAAATTAGAGTGTTTTGTATCAAGTTTGTGAATAAGTCTTATTCTAATTATGATTCGTTGCAACGCACATGAACGTTGCTAGTATTCCCAACCATGCAATTTTTTCCCTAGTATTCCATAGTTTCGAGTTTTCCATCAAGATATTAGTCACTCATGGTTGATATTTACTTTCAATCATGTACACATATGCACTATGTAACTAGCCTTTCTTATTGGGTTCCAAAGCTTAACTTTCACTCCTACTTACAATATGTAGAGTATTTAACAAAAAACTACCACTTTCAACCAGCCCTAGGAAGAATCTATTGTACAAAAAATAGCAAAAACATACCCAAAATTTCTTAATCCATGCCAAAAACTACTACCTACCGATTAGGTTAGTTTAAACCCATTTATGACAGGGTTGGCCCACACGTCCATGCTGACGAGGTAGCTTAAACCAACACATTTTGTTTGACCGTTGACACGAGGGACCCACATCTGACCTTCTATCCTGTTATTCCCCCTCAAATCATTATTTTTCCTGAACATTACTTCAAATAGTGTTGATGCGCGTCGGTGGCGCCGATGATGAGCGAGTTGGCCGCCGCTTCGTCGGATGGGCCAGACGCCGCGCTGGCCACCACACGGGTTGGCAGGCTGGCCCGAGCGTGACTCACGAGCGAGCAAGCCGCCCTTGTGGCCTTCGCCGAGCGGATGGCTGGCCTTAGCGCGCGGCGTCTTGTGAAAGCGCCGCCAGCGCCCGTGCCAATCTAGCTAGCAAACCTTGAAGACAAGCAGCTGGACGGAGCTATCTTGTCTAGCTAGCAGCCGCGAGCGCTGGACGAAGCTGGCATCCGGGTTGCCGCAAGATGGGCTCCGCACCGCTGGCGGTTTTGACCTCGCCTTCTGCCGGCGGCGGTAGCTGCGTCCGATGGCCGAGAATGACTAGGTGGACGGGCCGGAGGTAGGAGGTCACTCGGGGATTTTTGTGCAGACTGACATGTACATCCCACAAGTCATAATGCCCGGTCGAATAGAAGGCGTTGACTTAATGGGCGACACGGGCCCTGTTTGGATACTCTAAGTCAGAGGTTAGATTCTAACCCTGAACTAACTCTAACCAAAGTGGTGTTTGGATGGCAGGGTTAGATTGACAACAAATGTATCCAAACAGGGCCATGGGTTGAAACGTGCCTATAACGTCACTTTGTAGAGTAGTCGTTTCATGGTAGGGCTGGTTGGTAAGAGCATGTACAATGGTTGATAAGGTAGTCTTATCTTAAGTCTGCCACGTATGCAAGTGGTAGTAGTTTCTTGGCATTATTAGGGGTTTCTTGTAAGGAACAATGTACTACTAGCGACAAAAGGCGATTCTAGGTTGCGTTGTACTCCAACGAGTACTACTAGTGGTCGCGGGAGTGTATACCTCGTTTTGTGGGTTCGATCCCGGTCGAACGCACGGCGACCTTTTTTTTAAATAGTAACTTTGCCGCGAGCCAATATTTTACACGGGTAGTTTGAGTTTTGAAGTCAAACGGATGTGCGGCACCACAATCTAGGTGCACTGGATATCCTAGCCACATGAACGGGTTTTCCTTCCCAGCATCTCGTGGCTCGCATGCCCGCCCTAGCCGCACCTCGGTTGCAGCTTCCTCATCAGATAGTAGCATATTTAAACTAGCGCCTCCCAATTAAGCCCGAGGAGCCGGAAAAGCCTGGCGGGGCATTGGAAACTGTGCAATATGGCTCTTTACGTAAAGTGCTCTACTACTACTCTGTATCTTGTGGCGCTGCACACATGGACTTCACTCCATTATCGTCTCTACTATAAAAGAAATTCCTCTTGACGTGTTTTTTTTAAACGGAGGAAAAAGCTTTGCTTCATCTCATTCATAAAGAAGGAACTACTAACAAAGTTCGAGGAGATCCATTACACCTCCACAAATGGAAGCGAAAAGCCTAGTCTCGCTGTATCAAATAACTCAAATGTTCTGCCCCCGCAGTAACCATCGCTGATAAACAGGCTGTTAGTGTGTGCGTGAGAGGAGCGGCTGAGTAGGCCAGCTACGTGAGAGGAGCGGCTGAATAGAGCACCGAGAGTACCCACTTGGCCACTACGCAGGTGTACTTTCCCTGCATTGATAGTACAGCGATGGTTCTAGAGAACATTAGTACCCTCCACTTCCAACTGTATCTCCTTGGCCCTAAGATTCAAGAGTTCAAAACGGGTGCACTATACTAGAAGTACAGTACATAGCACTAGTAGTACCCTCGCACTACTAGTTGAGAAAGTAGTACTAGTACGGCTACGATCACAATCGTACTCCTCCATCACATAATGTAAAACGTTTTTTGACACTAGTTGGCGTGTACAAAAAATAGCAAAAACATACCCAAAATTTCTTAATCCACGCCAAAAACTACTAGCTAGTGCCAAAAATTTCTTACTAGTGCTATTACTTACATTATAATGCAATCCCATAACATCCCATAATGCTAGTACTAGTAGTAAATAATAGCCTCACCTCTTCTCTACAGTTGGAAGGAACGATCTACAGTTGGAAGGGACGAGGCCCTGCGGTTACTACGCTCTTATCTCCTCCTCGCTAGTTCCCCTCGCCCTGAAGAGAAGGCAGTTCGTCGCTACTCCCATGGATTCATTAGGCGGTTCTCCTCCTCGTCGGGCTGGGAGACCTTGGACGACGATCCTCTGGGAGAAATCGCACGCCGCTCTGACGTCCTCACCACCGCAGGACTCGGTGCTTCCTGCACCAACTATTTCAAGACGGTGCTTAAAATGGCTTGGGAAAAGGCCATGCTTGTTGGTCTTCCATGCATCCTCGAGGAGAAGGTTCTTCTATCGGACAATCCTTCAAACAGTACCGCTCCCTGGCCATGGTTGCATGTTGACTCCGCTAGAGTTGCCGACATTGAGAGGTAATCTGATTTTGTCCGATGAGCAGGTCAGTAATGGAGTTTGATCATGTAGTACTTAGTTATTCCATTTCCATCTTGTAATTTCTCCGCTGCCCACCGTCTTATATAAGGTCTGGGTCGGTGCCAACGAAGATTGCCTTGCATACCTCCGGCCGGATACCACCATCATTTTGCACAACATCCAAAGCAGTGCGGCCGTTCCGGTAGACCCCTTCTCCACCATTGGGGTCGGCCTTCCAGTCTGCCTGGGCTTGAATACGTATGATGATGCCTACATGAGATTGAAGAGATAGCAATTGTGGACCCGCCGACAAAGCGACGCGGCTACGACAATTACTATCTCATCGCGGTGTTTGACATAAGGATTGCCATCAATGCAAGAGGCGATGCTTGGCAGAGGCTGGCGCATGTTGGCGGCGACAGATTTGTATCCCTACATGTTCGAAGACGCTGTGCGCCATCTAGGCCGCATCTTCGCGGTGACAAGCCAGGGGACTTGTTTCATCTGGTTGCCATCCTATGGTACGGGAGATTACAAACGGAATGCACAAACCATCATTTGCATCCCTAACGGTACTCCATTATTTTGCAGGGACCAGCCATCCCGTGATCAAAATAAGATCGCCGATCCTGGATGTGCATTTGCATCCGCGATTCGGTCTAACCTGGAACCTTGTAGCTGACTTTGGCATATTGGGATCAACTATTTTAGAAGTCGTTACCCATGGTACCACTAATGTGCAACATGGTCACACAATCTACCACGATTGGACCATCACCATCTACCCATGTATTCCATTTTTTAACCCTCTCGCCTTCTCTTTCATTGTTGTACTAGTACTCTATTTACGTACTACGTAGTAGTAGGAGTACTTATTACATTGGAGGACGCGTATAGCTATCTAGGCCCTTGAAGACTTGAACCCACTAGCTGCCACCATTTTTGTTTTCCATGTCTTACTATCTCATCCATGTAACCAAGAGTGGCTATATATAATAATCCGGTTATTTTACTTCCTCTATACCGGAGTAGTACTATTTGCTGCACAGTATTACTGACCGCCATATTTGAGCACAACATTATTATGCATGGAGCTTGACTATGTATGTCACCATGTGTCCAGATCTGAGATGCCGCGTGTACCAGATGAATGGCGCCGAGTTCGACCCCCGTGATGCTATGTGGGTGCCGAGGAATACTCTTGGAGAGTACTCGCTTTTCATTGGGGACAGCTACCCCATTGTGAAGCAGATGCCACCTTCTGTGCATGACACGTAAGTCCTGTCGTTCATGAAGCATGGTTGTGTCTTCCGTGTGCACCGCCGGATGAACGACATGCTGGGACATGCTATCCCTGATTTATGTCGCTTCAGCTTGGATGAGTCTCCATCATGTGGAACCGGACTAGAAAGCTGCGACAATGATTCCCATTGCCCACTGCTATGGATCGTGCCATCCATGAAGAACACCTGGGACTGGAACCTGGAGGAGGACATGTACCCCATCTATAACATGTAAGTGGATTACGGTAAATTGTGAATGGTAGCGCTGTGAATATATGTAGACTAGTCATGCACAAATTTATCACATGAATTGGAGATGAACTTGTGTGGCATACTGGCATTTGTCCTTTAGAATTTATTACTAGTAAATGTGTTATGTGTACGAGCAACTTGTGTGGTTGTTACACGGTCTCCAACACGCTCTTTGAGAAAAAAAGGTGGCACGGCTTTGGATATACGTGATGTGGCGGCATCATACAGTAGCATCGTTCGCTATAGTCATAGTACGCTCCTACTAGGACGACAACTCCTATAAAACCTTGCGCTTGGCTCTTTGCCTCTTCGGGAGGTTCAATAGTTCGTACTCGTGTGAACCCTGCACTTGGCTCTTCGCCTCTTCGGAAGGTCCAACGATGATGATACTACAGTACACATTATGCTTCTGGCAATCTGACACCAATTGAACAGCTGCATGTCCACCGCGAGGGAGAGGGCGAGGGAGAGGGAGAGGGCGCGCTGTAGTCAAAACCCTCTCCTCGTCCTGCGAACCACCGCGCGCGTGGGCGAGGGAGAGGCGTAGTAAGCAAGCTTCTCCTCGTTCGGCGAGTTGACGGGACACATCAAAGCAGTACTAGTACTAGTCCATACTGCGTCCTTTCTTGTTAATATGGCTTAATTTGAAACGAGAAAAATACACTGGCGGTCAATGTATGTAACAATATGCTCTTTACGGTCACTATATATAGTTTTGCGGCGATTATACGATCACTAGCTCATAGTAGAGTACCGTATTGCACCCTACTGACCGGCCACATAGTCGACGCTGCACTTTGTTGATTGGTTAAATTGTCACCTGGTTTCTGGGTCCCACCTGTCAGTTGGTAGAGCAAAGAAATCAGCTAAAAAACAAAGAGTGTAGTACATCTACACTTCCAATGCATTTGGCCTTTAATCTAAATCGACATTGATTGACTAATGCACCAACTTGTGCTCTAGGTATAGGCTACATGTCTATCCTTAATTACAACATGCAACGACCTTCATTTAATCTTCTTCTGTCAATGGTCACATGCACACATAACTTTTGGGCATTAATTATGCCCTGGTCAATGTGTAAATCTCTAAATGTACAGTCTTTCACGGACGTAGGGAGAAGGTTGAGCACTTGAGCGTGAGCGTGTGTGTTGCGTTGTGTGCTTTGTGCCGCATGGGTGCGTGAGTGTTGCGTGCGTCCATGTGTACGTGTGAGTGTTATATGTTGCATGCATGCATGCAAGCATGGGGCTTACTCCCTCCCATTGACATGCTCATATTTCAAGCTTCCTCTGTTCCCTCCATATGGTGATACTCCCTCTGTTCCCAAATACGGAGTAAAATCCTCCCTCTGTTCCCAAATACGGAGTAAAATCCTCCCTCTGTTCCCAAATATGGAGTATTTTTCTTTCTAGAGATTTCAACAAGTGAGTACGTACGGAGCAAAATGAGTGAAGTGACCGTAGAGGCATACAGATAATGTAGAAAGGAAGTCTTCACGATCCATTATTCCCCATCTCGGTCAAAGAGAACTATTCAACTAGTCTTCGTAGTGAAGTGACAATACACGCCGTAGCAGATGGGACACTTAACTAATAAGCTGAACCAACGTGTTGGTGTTACTAAATCAGCCTTACCCAGTACTGCCATCATGTTTGTCAGTAGAGCATGCTTCTGTCCTCCATTTACTGACATATGGGCCCTCTTGTGGTAGACCTACATGTCATCGGTGTTACTATTTACACTCTGAAGGACGGTATATCCTGGTAGTAGTAGTAGCATTGAGATTTAATGCACTTTCTTCCCCGTCTTCCACTCTTCTTCCTCCTCTCTTCTTCTTCCTCCTCTCTTCCCCATCGTCGGCCGCACACCATTTCCCCACTCACTTTGCCGCCCTTGCGCTATCTTCCTTCGTAGCTCGAGCTTACCATATCCCCACCCTCTCTGCTCGGCCACACGAGGAGAAGCTTCTTCGCTCGCCCGCCCGAATCCACTTCCCCGCTGGCTCGCAGGCACCAAAAACCCCAATGGTAGAACCGACTGACACGTAGAGCCGCGATTGGAATTCCCTCCCCGATGTTCTATTGGAGCAGATCTGTAATCGTATGGACCTACTCAGCACCGTCCGTGTGGCTGCATGCTCCGTGTCTTTGTACCATCTACTAAATGCGCAACCGCCGGCTCTTTTCAAGACACCCTGCTTTGCGATGCCCGATCCTCGCAGGTGGCCCGGACACCGACTTGACGATCCTATGGAGGTTGCCGTGGTGCCCTCGACATGCTACCACTACCCGTCCACCTGCCCTTCATGCGCGGCCACTCTTTGGCGGGCATGAAATAACTGGATCGTCCTCATCCACCAATACGGTAGTCCATGGCGTCTCGTGGATATCTACACCCTGCGAGAGATCACCCTTCCATCTTTGGATACCGCCGCCATCGAGCCTCGCGGCCCGCCAGACACTCCTGCCTACTATGGGATTAGTCTATCTGGAATCCGGTCGCCATACATGGTTATGGCTCATCGTCGATCCTGTTCACCCAACACTTCTGTGTGATGCCATAGTGCACGATGGCATCGTTTATGCGGTCGACGCACAGATTGGTTGCCTAAACTGGTGGAATCTATCGTCGTGTAATTGTTATATATCATCTCATCTTTACCTTAAGAATACGACTGCCTGTTCATTGTTACAAATTTGGAATATATAGTATGTCTATAACCACATCATTGCTATATGTTCCTCTCATTTCCTAGATTTTTATGACCACACATGTTATTGTTAGAGTTGATATGAGAACAATTGGTATATAATGATTGTTAGAATAGATATTATGAGTATAACCTCATGATTGCTATATGTTACTCTCATTTCTAGGATTTTTATAACAACACATGTTATTGCTTAGAGTTGATATGATAACTATAGTAAGTGCTATGGTAGAATATGAGTAGGCTCTGTCATATCTGTTTTCCTCTCATTGTTACATGATGTTTGAACCATGATATATTGCTAGAATATGAAAGCCATTGGCTTATTTTTTTTAACTTGGGGTATGATTATGACCATGGCATTGCAATTCTCTGTCTATGATATGTGTCACTATTATAATAATCTTAATTCCACACATACTCTGAACATGATTGTTTACTTTTGTCCTTTTGGTCTCCAATTTTAATTGTTGCAGCAGACGCAAATGCGCTGGCCTTCATGATTCCAGGACCTGGAATCATACCAGCCGACGGGTGGTGGTTTATCGCTTGTTCAGCTGGCGGTGGTCATTTTATGCTCATTTGCGCGTACCAAATTGACCAAACCATTTCATCAAACCACATGCAGTACAATGCCTGGGGCGTTCGTGACATTGATGGCTATGGCTGCTTCGTGTTCAAGAAAGGTCCCAGCTCTGTTGGGCCAGGCGTATTCAACTGGAGGCGGGTTTACAAACTCGGCAACCACTTCATGTTCCTCGGGCTCAATTATCCGATCATCCAACCAATCATCGATCATATCACCGGCGATGATTACCGTGCTATGCAACTTCCATTCGCCAGAGGGACTGTGTTTACACATCATACCTGGGTTTCATGAATCACCATATCCAGAGATTCGTCGACACAGCTTGTTGCGAGATAATCTTCAGTGTGTGAAAGGCATCAAGCTTCCATGCGATGGATGGCTTTTGCAAACCCGACATGCAGCGATGTGGTTCATGCCAACAGCAAATATGCACAACTTGATTCGTACTGATATGTACACCGAGCCATGTATTCTGCTGTTGTAGCATGACCCTCTTTTGTTGGATATTATGTACTGTTGTTAGTTTGAAGCACTCCTTTGGTTTGAAGGATATATACCTTTCTGGGATCAAGTGCATAATAACTCACCTGCGCAGGATGTACTGATAATGATGATGGAGATGTTGTGCAGTATATATATATATATAGGGTGGGTCTATTATGATAACACCCCTTAAGGCCTTATTCTGCACACCACCAACAGATCGCGCCGCCGCCCTCCCTCGACCTTCAACATGGCGGCCTTTGGGCTAACCGCCGCCCTCCCTCCCGGCCTTCTTCATGGCGGCTGGGAGAGATGCCGCCCTCCCTCCCGCTTTCTCCCAGGGCGGCTTTGGGGCGACGCCCTCCTCGGGGCCTTCTTCCATGGCCCGGCAGCGATGTGCCGCCCCTCCCTCCGGCCTTCTTGGCGGCGGCCAGGCGGCGGCGCGCCCGTCGCCTCTCGGCCTTCTTCCGCGGCAGCACCGAGCAACACCAGCCCTATCGGCCTTCTTCCACGGCAGCGGCTCGGTAGCGCCGCCACCGAACTCCTCGGGGCCTGCAATTAGGCTGTAATTCATCGGATGTGGATTGGTGCTGCCTCGACATCAAACCAATTCGAGCAAGGAGGAGTGTGCGCAAGGTTGCTTCATCCATCGTAGCTTCTTGGAATAAGTCTGCATCAACCTTCGTGAGCAAATCCTCCTTCCCGTTCACATTAAGCAACGCCCGGACCGCCCATGAACTTGAAGGGCAAGTGGACTGCCGCAGGCGAACGTGAAAGTTGTGCGGGAGGACGAGAAGGAACTTCCTCCTGTAAGCGCAAGAAATCACTGCATCACGAGGTAAGCGGTACACTTCCTAAACCATCTCGGTGTAGTTATCATAGACAAATCGGTACAAAGCGGTACAGCAGCGTGATTATGCGATACAAAACTTATGCGGTCACGGTTGCTTGATTCGTTGTGGGGAAAATGCGATGCAGCTTGTATAGGTTCATTACGTATAACGATGCGGTCGCGGTTGCTTGATTCACCTTGAGGGTGATGCACGTCACCGTGCATTGCTTCGGCGATACCATTTTGAACACATTGCGATTCGCATGATTGAGTTCATTTAACGACAATGCAGCTCGGTCATTTTGTGTGCGAGGAGATGACGTTCAGCAGATACAAAATGCCGCGCATAATTGATAGCACTGAGAACAACAACTTTCAGAAGAGTGGATATTCTTCTGACAGAGATACTGGCTGGGTTACCCATGAGATTCCTCATGGATTCTTCACGACGACAAAGCGGTGCGATTACTCTCCACAAGAAGATTTTTCCCAGAAGAAGATGTAGTTGAAGATGATGATGATGTCACATTAAATGCAGGAAGGCACTCACCAACGCGATGATGAAGGCGATGGCGATGAAGATGAGCCAATAAAAGTTCTCAACCCGGAGTATAAGCACGAGTTCACTACGTTTGGACAGCATGTCCGAGCAGAGATAATGATGACGCAGCTTGAACACGATGTTGCGGCAGATGATGATTATGTCTATGATGATGTGTCACCGCTCCAAAATTTTAAAACCAATCCACCGAGACATCGTCACAACACCGGATTACCACCACGTCCACCGCCGCACCCCAAAAGCGAGCTCGGCGTCCACCGCACCGAAAAACAGAGCTCCAACCGGACTGCTTTGCATCAACTTCGACAACACTGCGACCACCAACGGTGCCTCGGTCAAAAGTAAACAGCAGGTAAAAATCCTCCTCACGGTTACCGCCGCGAGATCCACAACTACACACATCTGCTATAACTCCGCCATGTCCAATACAACCCGGCGAGCTGCAAACACCATCAGGCGAACGACTCTACACACATGTAAGTTTATGGTCTGAAAAAAAATAGTTACAGTCCATACAGATAACATTGCAGTGCACACTGATATTTCTTGTGAGCTTTGGCTAGGAACATTGCAAATGCTTTATTAAACTCGTATGCACTCCTCGTATTCAAAAATGAGCAGAACAAATTTTCTCATATAGCATTTCAATTAATGCAGGATAAAAACATGCCGCTCAACCTCGTACTGGCCTTTGGAATGAAGTTCACCACGTCTGAAAAGGTATGGGACTTTTACAACAATTATGCAAGATGTGCGGGGTTTGGTATACGAAGAGGGCAACACAGGACAAATGCCTACATTGTCTGCTCAAGAGAAGGGGTCCACAAGGAGGCTGTGTCAGATTATCACCGGGTACGTCAGAAGACATCAAAAAGGATTGGCTGCAATGCAAAGATTAGAGTTAAAAAAGGAAGGATGGAAAATTTGTGATAGAAATGGTTCAACTCAACCACAATCACAAGATGCTGGAAAGCTCCGGATGCTTCGCACATGCGATCGCACAAAAAGACGATCCTTTGATAGACCGGTTAGTGAAAGACATGCAACCGGACAACCACACACATGCTCGAGATGATGTCGACGCTGTCGCGTATGTCCGGTGGTCTGCGGTACATGGGACATACTAGCCGACTGGGTAAACAGGTAAGCACGTAATGAGCATATCTCTTGAGCATTCATGGTAATTATTCCCTGTTTGGTGAGATAAGTTTGCATTGTCTCTGAGAATGCAGGAAACAGAAGTTTGCCAGAGAAGAGTCTGAAGATGATGTCAAGAAACTTCTGAATTTCTTCGAGAAAATGCAAAAGATAAACCCAGAGTTCTTCTATGATTATGACGTTGATGCAGATAACCGTGTAAGAAATATCTTTTGGGCGAACGCAAGTTGCAGAGGATCGTATGAAGATTTTGGAGACTGCATTACATTTGAACGACTTATAAAACTAACAAATTCCACATGCCTCTGGGAGTGTTTGTGGGGGTGAACCATCATCTACAAAGCACCATATTTGCTGTTGCACTCGTGCGAGATGAAACAATACCATCATTTGAGTGGGTTTTCAAAACCTTTCTGAGGTGTATGAACAACAAGCCGCCAATCTGCATGCTCACAGGTACAAAAAATAAAAAACACCTGCATAATTATGTTTTGTTTTGTTTTCTGCACTTATATTTCTTCCATCTATCTTGCAAACACACAAACAACTTAATAAAAAAACATTGTTTGTCTCTTCACAGACCAGTGTTCTTCGATGAAGGCAGCATTAAAAACTATCCTCCCACAAACTCTGCATAAGTCGTGTCGGTGGCATATCATGAAGAAGTACAAGGACCACCTCACCTTCCTGTATAAAGGCGCATACGAGAAGCTCAAGGATCGAACTCAATGCAGTCTTGAACCACCCACTAATGCCGTCGAGAATTTGAGCGAGCATGGAAGAACCTCATTCGTGAGGTACAACTTGCAAGGCAGCAAGTGATGAATTCACTGTGGGATGACAGGCACGAGTGGGTCTCGGCTTACTACAAGGAAATTTTACGTGCTCGGATGACTTCCACACGTAGAAGCGAGAGCATGAACCGCTATCTTGAAGAAAAATTTTGTCGTGGAGAAGCATGATCTCCATCTGTTTGCTCAGCAGGTGGACAAGTGCATTCAGACCAGGAAGGCCGTCGAGCACGCAGAGACAATAGCAAATGAGGTAAACAAAATGTCAATCAAAAATTGCTTAAAAATATGACTACAAAAACAAACAATTTTTTCATTTCTCTGGATCGTAACAGTGCATTTGTGATCATGCAGTCAGAGGTAAAAACAACAACAAAGTTTGGCTTCAAAGTTCAGCTATCAAAAGTGTATACAAGGGCAGTGTTTGCAGATTTCAAAGAAACACTCTACCGTAGCACTGCATTCAGAGCAGAACGGTGCCCTGAGAACCCGACAAAGTATCTCATACACCACTACAACAGATCGGATGCATTTGACTGGGCAAGGCATAATTTCCAAGTGGTCGCCGATGAAGTGAAAGGTGTCTACGAATGTGAGTGCAAACTCTGGACACACACAGGTGAGACTCCTAGCAAAAAAATTTCTAGATTCTCATAGTCATGCATGAAAGCTAACTTACTGAACTTTAAAAGTACATATGCATGTGTAATTCACAAAACCAAATGAAGTTCACTTCTTTAAAAAAATGAACAAATAATGAAAAAATATATATGTTTACTAATTTCATGCAGTTCACTTACAGAACAAAAAAAATCATGTGTTTGTCTGCAGGCCTCTTCTGCGTCCATGTCTTATGCATGCTTTCTCATTTGAGAGTACTCAACATTCCTGAGGTGTACATCATGAAAAGATACACCCGTAACGCAAGATCGGATGCAACGTTTGTGAAGAGACTACGAACAAACAGCACCAGATGGAACCTCGCTTTTTTGCCGTAGAAAATTGCTGACAGAAACAACAATGGACCTTGCAAACAGAGCGACAAGGTCCGACGCTGGGTGCCACAGAGCGTTGTCTGGTATGAGGGCACTGATAGAGGAAGTTGACGTGCTCAACGAAGAAGAAGAAGAAGCAGCAAAACTAAAGCAAGCAGAGAAATCCCAGCATGACAATAATGTCGAGCAAGTAGAAAATACTGAACACATCGGAACTGGTGCTATCAAAAAAGAAACAATTCTTCCACCTCCTGTTTCAAACACAAGAGGAAGGAAGAAAGGGGGAGATGCAACCCAGAAAAAGGTGGCATGCAAGGAGAAAAATGATGAGAAAAATAGTAAGCCACAGCCTGAGCTGGACAGTGATGGTCACCCACTGGCAATAAGAAGGTGCAAGACATGTAATGAAATCAGCGGCCACAATTCTAGGACGTGTACAAAAAGAAATGAACAAGAAAAACGAGGACATGGAGATGCACAACAAAACAGAAATTCCACTCACAACACTAAGAAATGGACGAAACCGAGAAGTTCTAGCATCTGCAAAAAAAGGAAGAGAAACAATTCAAGAACCTGCCCCAAAAGAAAAAGAAAAAGATCAGAAAATGAGGAAGACAAAGAAGGTGAGATCAAAGAAGAAGATGATGACAGAACTGAAGAAGAAATGGCTTATGAAGAAACAGATGGAGAAGAGGAGGAAGAAGAAGAGAGTGAAGAGGACGAAGAACGTGAAGAAAGCGGAAGAAAGCAGTGGGCGTATGAAGAAACATATGATGAAGATGATGAAGAGGAAGAAGAGAGTGAAGAGATCAAGAGAGTGAAAAGGACGAAGAACATGAAGAAAGCAGTGTCAACAGGACCACCACAAGGAAATATCTTGTCAGATGAAAAACCGAGAACAACACCACTTTCAAAAAACAAGGTAGGAGCAAAGAAGGATGCAGTTCACAACACTGGAAAACGAAAACCACCATCAACCAGCACGCGGGGATCAAAGAAGGATGCAGTTCACAGCACTGGAAAACCAAAGCAGCCATCAACCAGCACGCGGGGAGCAAAGAAGGATGCAGTCCACAGCGCTGGAAAACCAAAGCAGCCATCAACCAGCACGCGGGGGGCTACAAACACAAAGGTGCAGAGACAAGAACCAGCAACACTGCCATGAAAAACAAAAGAAAGTGTGACATTAGACACGCTCCAGACACCATGAAGCGGCGGGTTAACGACCAAATAGATGAGCAGACAATAAATTAATCGTATGCATAGCAGTTCGCTTATCTCTATGACTTATGTATCAGTTTAAATTTTGTGTAAACACAAATTTCTCGTTGACTATGAGTTATTCAACTAAACCATGTAAAGAGAAAATGGTATATAGAGTATACCATATATATATAGCAGTCTAGAGTAAAACATTGACACATTTTGATTCAAAAACCATGTAAAAAATGTTGTTAGCTCGCTGCAGTCCAACAAGTAGTACATATAAAAAGCATTTCAATATGCAGTATGAAACTTGCAAAAATGCGATGCAGCTTGAACTATCATGCAAGATTATAGACTAACTACATGTAGTACACACCATGCAAATTGGGAAAAAATGTGGAAACATGTAGTGCTCGACTAACATATAAGCAGTTGACATATTGTAACCATGTAAACACAAATTTCCCACTGAATAATAATTGAAGTGGTTCAGATCACAAAAGTGCTTGTTACAAAACACATCAAAAAAGATGAAGCGTTCAACACGTGAAAGTACTTATTACAAATCAACCTCATAACCTTAGCCAATCACGTCAAACGTGATTCTAACCGTACGATCCTCGAGTTCAAAGAAGTTGAGGACAACTACTTGCTCAGACTTCAGGCCACTATCAATGAAAAATTCCTTCCACCCTTTGTGCAGACACAACAGCCCGTCAACGCCTACAGTGTACTTGACTGGTTGAAGGTATCCATTACCAAGAACAACTTGAAGAATTCCTTTCTTCTTGAGCCGGACATACCTAATAGCTCGTTTAGGAATTTTCTGTAAAAAATAAAACTGTTTGAGAACGAAACTAGCAAGACAATTCTCATACTGTACAGAGATAGTGAAGTGCACAATGATCCAACGAGTAGTACATATAAAACGCATTTCAATATGCAGTATGGAACTTGCAAATATGCGATGCGCTTTGAACTATCATGCAAAGACTATAGACTAGCTACATGTAGTACACACCAAAAAATTGGGAAAAAATGTAGAAATATGTAGTGCTCGGCTAATATATAAGCAGTTCACATATTGTAACCATGTAAACTAAAACATAAGCTACATGCACACAAGCATAAAAATAAAAACAAGAAATAAGAACACATTGCAAAGACACTTCAAAAACAAAGAAAAAGCGTGTGTTCCTAAAATACCGCAAGTTCGTAATGCAATGGAATTATACAAAAAAACACAAAGAAAAAAAATATATCTAACGAAACATACCATCTTGTAGTGAGTCTCCACATCTGTTGGCGTGGTCGATGGACAAAAGGACTCGTGCAGCCAAGGCCACGCCGAATCAAGGCAGAATAGAACGCAGAAACGTTGATCTGGCCCATATCCAATCCTTCCGTGAATATTGTACCATATGCAAGATGCTCGGCTCGCCCAGTTCGGCACGACACCATCCCACCACGACGAGCACGACGGGCCTGCGAGCAAGCTGAACAATTGCATTGTGTCGGCACACCACAACCATGGCCGCAGCAGAAGAGATACGCACAGGGGCCTAGAGCCATCGCAATAGAAATCTAGAAAAGCAAAAAAATAATAATAGGCTGGAGAAAGGAGAGAACTTGCAACTAGCGGAGAAATGAAATGCAAAGGAAGGGTATAAGTTAGCCTTCATTTATACAAGAGGAATGCAAAAAGGTCAAAACTGAAAATTAAAGGGGACTTAATGGAAATTATGTTCCCAAGAATAAAGGACAAACAATAAAGGCTTATGTTACCAAAGAAAAAGGAACGAAAAAAGAAGGTGTACTTTGACTGCAGCAATTCCCACGAAAAAAAACCGCAGATCGTTAAAAAATAATACTCTGAAAAATTATAATCCACACACCATTTTATGTGTGCAGTTCTCCAAATTGCACCGGGAAGTTCACTATATGTGTGCATGAAGTGCGATTACATGATAAAAAAAGCAAAATAGAAGCACTTTAGCAGCATTGGCATAGCCAGTCACAACTTTTTGGCACAAAGAAGGATGCACGCAGTGCAAAATGTGTACACCTGCAGCACATAACTATGACAAATGCAGTGCGCATAGGAGCACAAAAGCAGTGCACACCCGTACACAAAGAAAAAGGATACGAAAGAGGAAAAACAATAAAGAAAAATGATACCAATGCAGTGCACAAAAATGTAGCCAAGAAAATGTGCAGTACGGTATGCGTGCACATGCAGTACTGAAACTAAATCAATGCAGTGCACGCCCCAACGTTGAAAAAGTAACAAACAAACAAAAAATTGACCACCCAGGTGCTACCAGCCCCAGCCAGTCTCGTAATAGGTCTGCACCCACAAAAGGGGAGTCGTTCTGAGCCACAGTGCATGGGGCCGGTTGGACATGGGCCCACAGGTCATAGAGCATATAGTTGCGAGCGCCGCGTATAAGCGCCCAGATAAGTATACGAAGGAGTTCGACCAGTATGCCTCGCCAGCGCTTATAAACAGGTCAGGCGCGCCTTCCGCGAGCAAGGTGGGACTAAACATTAGGGGCCTTTTACACACGAAAGCAGGAACCAAGCCGTGCTCACAGGCCGACCTCGGCCCAAGTATGTCTCTAAACTAGCCGAACAAAGGCCCAACAAGGCCGACTAAGAAAAAACAATAAGTTAAAAAAATGGGGGGGGGGCCCACCCCCCTTTCCCTACCCCTCCCGTACCAGTGATTGCAGTAGGTCCAGGAGGCACATCGAGTACGCTGCAAAGGACGCCTACGCAGCGTACGAGATATGGAACCGCATCACCCTCAACCAAGACGGCCTTCACCGTGCAAAGCTGGAGAAGGAGGAGCCACCCAAGAAGCGCGCCAGGAGCAGCTGGGGATGGGGAGAGCCTGACTGGTGAAGAAGAAGATGGTGCCGGCCAGGAGCCAAGAATGCCAGCGTTCTTTTAGAATTATCATCAAATTTGCTTTGTGTTGTTTGCTTATGTATCGTTAGTTTGCTTGTGTGCTGAACCTAGTTTGCTTGCCATGCACAATCGCCTGTAATGATGAACTCAGATTATGTTAGTTTGCTTTCTGTTCAACTTAGCTTGCTCGTGATGAAATTGTCTGATGAATGCAAGCAGGGGCGCATCTTGATTGCAAGTTACTTACGAATGCGATACTCGAATTTGTCGAATGAAGTCTTAACATACCCAACAAAGCAGTGCACGAACATAAATTTGAAAAAAAGGAATACATAAGAGCAAAAACACAAATAAAAAAATGCAAAACACGTAAAATAATTCTATACAGTATGGAAGTACACGAAAGTACAGCACAGAACCATAATGAGTGAAATGCAATTATGATTTACAAAGCGGTGAACTCCCATACATTGGGAAAAAAGATTAACTGATAGCAAAAAGCGGAAACAAAAAATGACAATCAGCACATGCAAAGACGCAGGTCGATACAATGCAAAGATGTAACACCGATCAATGCAATTACACTCCAACATTGAAAAAAAACACACAGGCGAAATATAAAAGAAAAAAATTGACCACCCAGGTGGCACCGCCCCCAGCCAGTCTCGTAATAGGTCTACGCCCACAGAAGGCGAGTCGTTCTGAGTCACAGTGCATGGGGCCGGTTGCACATGGGCCCACAGGTCATAGAGCATATAGCAGCGAGCGCCGTGTATAAGCGCCCAGATAAGTATACAGAGGAGTTCGACCAGTATGCCTCGCCAACGCTTATAAACAGGTCCGGCGCGCCTTCCGCGGGCGAGGTGGGACTAAACATTAGGACTCACACACAGCGAAACAGGAACCAGCCGTGTGCTCACAGGCCGACCTGGCCCAATTGCGTCTTCACTACCAGAACACAGGGCCAACGAAGCCCACTAAGAAAAAATAATACGTTAAAAAATAAAACATTAAAAAGAAAAAATGGCAAACATTTCTTAAATGAATAACAACAAACAAAATAAAATAAAATGTGCGTCGACCTTGTAAGAATATTAATAAATAAAACGCAGGAAGCCCAATGTCAACGTACAGATGCAGTCAGCGACGTACAACAACGCAGTTCTCCACGTGGAAGCACAAACTATTTTTTCTGAATTGCAGCTATCTTGTCTCTGTAATGCAGTATGGCTGAAAAAAGAATGCAGCCCTGTTACTTAACCAAAACACTCCGACAACCCCTAGCCACATTACCCTCCATCCACACAAACGTCAGATACCACAAAGATCAAGAAAAGAAAAGAAAGAACACCATCAAGAGAAGAAAAAAAAGTACATCTGTGTGAATCAAACTGCAGTACACTACGTGGACATGAGCAGTTCGTTTCTGGTAGAAAAGAAGTGCACTGACTTGGACAATTGACCGAAAACACAATCATCACATTTTCTGATAGTTGCGTCAATACATTGATTTAATCACGAAAAAAGAGGCGACGACGTTCCGGATTTCCAATGCACTAGCAAGAGCCTCCTCATAGCAGAACCTCTCGGCAGTTGCCACATAAACTTAAAAGAGAGCCCCACCACGCTACCGCCCCGCTCCACCTCTCTCACGTCCTGTCAAGGAGAGCAGAGGAGGAAACACAACTGCTTCGTCCCCCCAAAAAACCCAATTGCATCTTCTTCTCCGCTCTTCCTTTCACTAACCTCTCTCTCTATAACAAACACCAGAGAACACACGAGAATCATGGCGGATGCACCTGCATAAGCAGCGCCGCAAGTACACCAGGGAGCTCCACGACGTCCACCTCCACGGCAATCACAAGCTCCACGTCCTTTGCACAAGCAAGGGCAAAGACGTGGACAAGATGCTGTCCACGTTCAGGAGGAAGCTCCGCGGAATGCCCGTCAAACTCGTCGGCGTTGATGTCGAGTACACACACTACGAGAAGCCACAACAGCAGTAGCGGTACTACAGCTATGCGTGAAAAAGAATGCCTTGTCTACCACATATCTGCAGCTAAAAGACAGTAAGAATAACTGTTGCTTGCCAATATTGATTTTAAATTTTCTTCTTTGCAATTGCCATAATATTTAACCTTTGGTTCTCATTCTTGAAAAAGCGTGGCATATGAATTTATTGACAGTTTTGATCTGGCTCCATGTATGTCACTCATGTGTTCAATTTTTGAATGATATTATCTAGCAATACACGCAGTTTAATTATAGTTTCTTCACTGCAACATTACCATACAAAACATGTATGAAATTAGGTTCAGGAATACAAGCATACACAAAACATGCATTGTTTATGCAATCTATTATTAAGTTTAATAGTTATGCTGGACAAAGTATTAGCAACTGCTCAATGCAACAGATTCAGATATCCATATTGCAGTTCAGTTTCAGAAAAACACAAAAAAAACATTGCTAGTTCTAAAGAAATAAAATATATTCACTCTATACAAATATATTGCAGGCCAATGGAACTAGACAAATTCCTGATGAATGATGAGTACACCTTCGTCGGATTCGCTATTGAAGGAGACAAAAGCAAGCTGAAGGTATCTGGTTTGGAGATCAACTCCAACAACTACATTGATATTCAGGTGGAATGGAGAGACCCATACAATAAAAAGAAGTTTGACTCTTTGGCTGATGTTGCTGGCAGGATGATAGACATTCACTACAATGACATGAAGAAAAAAATTAACCGCAAGGAGGATCATACTCTGTGGGGATTTTGCCCGCTGCCAAACAAGCTTATCAAGTATGCAGCAATAGATGCATTCGCAACATATGAGTCATGGAGAATCATCTACGATGTCATAATGGGACTAGACAGGGCAAAAAGAGACAAAGAAGAACAGAAGAAGAAGAACAAGACTGTAATCCAATACAGCAACTAGAAAAACCAGAGCTGTGTTTAGTCTCACTTTACTTTAAGCGTTGTGGTGTTCTTTGTTTCATGTATGCAAGATTTCGATAATGTCCGTTGCTTCATATCGAATATTTCTTTTATAAAAACAATGTAAGTTTGCTTGTGATGAATTGCTTTCACAGAAATTAGTTTGCATTAGAACAAGTATATACACAAGTGATATATCTAAAAAAATATAATCCATGTACATTTCTAAACAAACGTCAATACAGTTCACAGAACCAACATAAGGCAGTTCAACAAGTGTATCCGTGAAGTGCAGTACATGCATAAATGAAGAACGACGACAAGGGCCCCAACACAAACACTTGGTACACGAAGTGCAGTACTCAACGTTGGTGAAAGCAGTACAAATGTCAAGGGCCCCAACACATAAATGAAGAACGACAAGAGCCCCACCCCCTGCTCGGCCTCACGCTAACGCACGCATGCGCTTTGGTTAACGGTATGATGCGGACATTCTGTTTTTTCCATCAAAGGGGACGCGCGCAAAAACCACCCCCACACACCCTAAGATAGACAGGGGGCGAAGGGGTATGATGGACTCGCCTACGCATGCGGCGCCGAAGCAAGCCGCGTCGCCGCCTGCTCCGGCTCGTTCCAGGCTCGGCCTCGCAGGGGGATGTGGAGGGGGGGTCACGACCCCCCTCCCCACCCCCTGCTCGGCCTCGCGCTAACGCACGCAGTGCGCTTGGTTGACAGGCGCAGTGCGGACATTCTGTTTTTCCATCAAAGGGGCCAGCAAAAACAACCCCCGCCCACACCCTAAGATAGACAGGCGGCGGGGTATAGCGGACTTCGCCCTACGCATGCGGCGCCGCGGCAAGCCGCGTCGCCCCTGCTCCGGCTCGTTCGAGCTCGGCCTCGCGAAGGATGTGGAGGGGTCACGACCCCCCTCCCCACCTGCCGGGCTCAGCTAACGCACGCAAATGCGCTTGGTTAACGGTAGCAGTCACGGACATTCTGTTTTTTCCATCAAAGGGGACGCGCGCAAAAACCACCCCCACACCCTAAGATAGACAGGGGGGCGACGGGGTATGACGGACTCGCCTACGCATGCGGCGCCGCGGCAAGCCGCGTCGCCGCCTGCTCCGGCTCGTTCCAGGCTCGGCCTCGCAGGGGGATGTGGAGGGGGGTCACGACCCCCCCTCCCCACCTGCCGACCTCGCTTCTTGCACGCTGTGCGCTTGGTTAACGGTAGCGCATCGCGGACATTCTTTTTTCCATCAAAGGGGGCGCAAAAACCACCCCCACACACCCTAAGATAGACAGGCGGCGGGGTATAGCCGGACTTCCCTCGCATGCGGCGCCGCAGCAAGCAGCGTCGCCGCTGCTCCGGCTCGTTCGAGTTCGGCCTCGCGAAGGATGTGGAGGGGTCACGACCCCCTCCCCACCTGCTCGGCCTCGCCTTAACGCATGCAACGCTTGGCAGCGTCACGGACATTCAGTTTTTTCCATCAAAGGGGACGCGCGCAAAAACAACCCCCGCCCCACACCCTAAGATAGACAGGGGGGCGACGGAGTATGACGGACTCGCCTACGCATGCGGCGCCGCGGCAAGCCGCGTCGCCGCCTGCTCCGGCTCGTTCCAGGCTCGGCCTCGCAGGGGGATGTGGAGGGGGGTCACGACCCCCCCTCCCCACCCCCTGCTCGGCCTCGCGCTAACGCACGCAGTGCGCTTGGTTGACAGGCGCGGTGCGGACATTCTGTTTTTTCATCAAAGGGGACGCGCGCAAAAACCACCACCCCACACCCTAAGATAGACACGAGGGCGACGGGGTATGACGGACTCGCCTACGCATGCGGCGCCGCGGCAAGCCGCGTCGCCGCCTGCTCCGGCTCGTTCCAGGCTCGGCCTCGCAGGGGGATGTGGAGGGGGGTCACGACCCCCCTCCCCACCCCCTGCTCGGCCTCACGCTAACGCACGCAGTGCGCTTGGTTGACAGGCGCAGTGCGGACATTCTGTTTTTTCCATCAAAGGGGACGCGCGCAAAACCCCACCCGGACCCCACACACCCTAAGATAGACAGGCGGCGGGTATAGACGGACTTCGCCCTCGCATGCATGCGGCGCCGCGGCAAGCAGCGTCGCCGCTGCTCCGGCTCGTTCAGGCTCGGCCTCGCGAGAGGATGTGGAGGGGTCACGACCCCCTCCCCACCCCTGCTCGGCCTCGCTAACGCATGCAAAGGCGCTTGGTTGACAGGCGCAGTGCCAACATTCTGTTTTTTCCATCAAAGGGGACGCGCGCAAAAACCACCCCCCCCCCCACACACACACCCTAAGATAGACAGGGGGTGACGGGGTATGACGGACTCGCCTACGCATGCGGCGCCGCGGCAAGCCGCGTCGCCGCCTGCTCCGGCTCGTTCCAGGCTCGGCCTCGCAGGGGGATGTGGAGGGGGGGTCACGACCCCCCTCCCCACCCCCTGCTCGGCCTCGCGCTAACGCACGCAGTGCGTACAAGAACAATACAAAAAAATATATAGACAACTAAAAAAATTTGCGGGGGGGGACCCCCCCAACCCCCCCACCCACCATGTACCTTAACGTACAAACAAATAAAAAACCAACTACAAACCGCAACTATAGGCAAAAAGTAATGCGTTTTTTGTTCTGACAAAAAAAAGCAATTCGGTGTCATAAAGCAATGAAGTTTCGGCATGCACACACGTGCAGCACTTTGCTTGAATGCCAAAAAAATGCATTTCTCTTATATTGGACAAAGAAGTTCGGCATCAAATGCGTCTGAGTTCATCGAACACATATCATACATATAAGTGTGACAAAAATGCCAGTTCGCATAGACCGTGGCAGTCAACAAAAAACAAAATTATACACTTATATATATTGTACCAGTTATTGATATAAAAATACACATACATATACAAATTCATCCAGATGCACTGCCGCATAAACGAACAAGAAGAAAACACAACGACAAAAAAGTCTTTTTCATACATAGTCAGCACACACAAACACAACATCAAAACCTAGCTATTGTCCACGCACAGCCTTTTGCACCCAGTAGAAAAACAGTGCCCCAAATGACTGTTACTGCGTCTGCGACTGCGTCCGCGATTGCGACAGGGAAGTGAGCCCGAGGTCCGCAATCAGTTCACGTAACTCAAGAGGCATGTCTTCATAACACAACATGTTCAAAGGATTGAACAGCAGCTGGAACATGTACTCCGCCTTCCAATCTTCAGCAGGCTGAAAAAAAGAAAACAAATGCAAACAAGTGATCAAAAAAAGGTTGTCATAAAGAACAAAAAGTAAAAAGAAAAGCAGAGAAGTCATTACGTCGGATTTCAAAATTTTCTCAACTAGACGTTGGCCGTCATACAACTGCGCCATCCTCATAACATAGATCCCACACTCATTTGCTCCCTGCGCTGGCACGACCAGGTAAGATGGCTTCTCTGCCAATTTAGCCCAGTCAGGAAGGTTGTTCGATTTATACATCTTTTTCACCATAAATCGCCTTCAGCAGCCGAGTCATCCTCCTCATCTGGCAAAAAAAAAGAAGCACAAGGTAAGAATAACAACATCACAGATCAAAAAGTTGATATTCAAACGAACCCAAAAAAAAAGTTGCTCTCAAACATCTAAACAATCCCTCTTTTAAGTGCACGTGAGAAAAATGCAGTCCTGTCGCGCATATGTTGAAGTTCACTACATAAACAATTGCAGTTTATAAAAAAATACAGTGGGAGAAACACAAAGAAAAAATAACATACCACTTCAGTGCAATCTGCGTGGTAGTCAGTCCTGCGCCACCTTGTTGTGACATCAGGATGGCGGTGTACTTCCCTCTTGTCATGGATATCAAAGGTGCAGCGATGCCGGGTTCATCGTGTATAAGGAATAATGACCATCCTTGAATCAGCGGCATCATAATCTGTTCGCATAAAAAATGAAATCAAAAGTACTTTCGACACGCATTACCACGGGACCACTGTTCCAAAAATAACTATAAAAAGAAATGCAACAAACCAGGAAGAATAAATGACAAAAAATCAATGAATTTACCAGTTTTGCATCCAACAGGTTTGCGCCGTCGTTCACAAAAAATTTGAACTGATTAACTGCATCTTCTAAAACAAACGAGCTATGCACAACTGGCAACACAGGATTTCCGTCATTATCTCTCGCCACAGAGGTTTCCATTTGAAGAACGTACTGTACACAAAAAAGAACAAAAAAAAGGACATGAAAAAAAAGAATAAACAATGCAAGCAGGCATGGACATGAAAAAGCCAGTGCAGTAGGAAAGAATGACAGCAAACGTTTACCGTGATAAATAAAGGTGAAAGTAGCAAACGTTCACCGGATTGATAAGCTAAACCCAATTCAGGGTCTTGCTTCCAGTACTTGATAACAAAATCCATGATATACGAATCCATTAAAGCTCCTTTGCCAAATGTATCATAGATATAGTCGAAATTGTAAGTATCGACATCATCAACAAAAGGACCATGCACCATAAAGAACGCGTTCCTGCAGTAAACATACACAGATGGGATCAATAAAATTAGAACTAAAATCAAAACACACAAAAAGCATGAAAGGGCACACGCATCACATAAAAAACTTACTCGCGGTGTTTGGTTACAAAATCTTTGCTGAGAACAAGATCCTTTATTTTAATCGCCTCATCCATATATCTGAACCTCGGAGGCTTCAATTTCTCTATAGAGCATCTCAACTTAAAAGCCCTCTCACCTGCCCTCTTGTTCGAAAATACTTCAACCTCATCCAAATGAGGACGATTAATTGCTGCACTCCTAGTCCTAGTTACACGTGCACTGCGGTGTAACAAAATCATCATCATCAACATCATATACATCATGTGGAGAGCTAGGTCGAGAGACACTTCCACCATCAGGTCCAGACGCCACATTTGTGTTCAAACCAGAATTATCTGGAGAGATTTCAATGACACAATCCTCCATAACCACATCAGAACCCTGGGACTCAAACAATGACGTACAGCCTTCATGAAGCCCCCAATCAAAACCTAAAAAACGTGCAGAAAAAACATGGAAGCACTCAGTACAAAACACAAGAACCTAAAAACATGTATAGAGAAAAAATAGAATGCAGCCCACTGTTGTATACATCAATGCAGCCCACATATAAATAACAATGCAGCCCACTTATCTACATCAATGCAGCACACACTTGTATAAAAGCAATGCAGCCCACATATAAAATAACAATGCAGCCCACTTATCTACATCAATGCAGCACACACTTGTATAAAAGCAATGCAGCCCACATATAAAATAACAATGCAGCCCACTTATCTACATCAATGCAGCACACACTTGTATAAAAGCAATGCAGCCCACATATAAAATAACAATGCAGCCCACTTATCTACATCAATGCAGCACACACTTGTATAAAAGCAATGCAGCCCACATATAAAATAACAATGCAGCCCACTTATCTACATCAATGCAGCCCACATATAAAATAACAATGCAGCCCACTTATATACATCAATGCAGCTCACACTTGTATAAAAGCAATGCAGCCCACATATAAAATAACAATGCAGCCCACTCCTCTCTGACAATGCAGCCCGCACTTGTATACAAAGAATGCAGCCCACATATAAAAATAACAATGCAGCCCACTTGCCCATAAAGAAGCGGAACCAAGCAGTAGTCAAAAATAAAATAAAGCGAGAATGAAGAAGTTCAATAAAACAACCTTTATCTGCAAAAATTAGAAGTGATGTTAAATCAAGGCAACACTTCCTCGATGTTAGCCAGCTATAGAGCATGGCCTTTCTGATGTAGCCAATGTGCTCCACCCCAAACTTAGCAACTCGAACACCATCCCATGTCTGCAAGAATTGAAACATATAGAATCCACAATCATGCCTGCAATAAAAAGAATAAAAAACATCAGTTTCACAAAAATTAAGTGAAAAAAAAAACTTGAACGGTATGACACAGAAGGGCTGTAAAGAACGCACCCATTTGGCTGCATTGGGACAATGACATGTTTCAACACAAATCCATCAAGTGTGGGAGGATTTAGCGGCTCATCAGAACTCAAGCTCCCTTCTTTCCATGCACGCTTGATATTTTAACCATCCTCCTAAAAACCCTGACTGCATCAGGGCTGCCAGGTTTGTTGAGCGAGTCAAGAAATTCAAACCGCCTTTCTTTCACATTTAACGCAACTACACAATAATGACCAACACCATCCCTCGTATCTGGCGGATCAAAAGTTGCAAAAAGGACCTGTTGGAAACATGAATAAATAAATAAAATTATTATAACAAGAAAAAACAGAACGCTATAAAAACAAAACAGGCAAAATACACATAAAAAAGTCTCTCACCATATCCTTTTTATCAACACGCTCCTCGGCTTTTGAAGAGAACATCAATTTAACACTCCTGCCTACAGTACCACCATTCCAAATATTTGTCTGCCAAATCAAAACCAAAAATCAAATAAGCAAAACAAGTCGTCGCACAAAATCAGAAAAGAAAATGAAAAAAATTAAACAAAAATTTCTGTATTCTTACACAAATATGGTACGGGACAACCATTGTCGGAGATCTCTTAAACTTAGCTATCAGCAAAGAAACCCCAAGATCTACAAGCCTTGTAGTGAGCATCCCTTTATCCCAAAAGGATTAACCAACTTCGCCAATGCTAATATCACCCATCTCAGTTTTAAAAGCAATCATGTCCCTGAATTTTTCATGAAAAACTCAAACATAAGATACTATAAAAAATAACAACAAATAAAAACGGGTAATATAAAAATTAGATAATACATATGAACAAAACAATTTCTAAAAAACCATACTTCTTCTTCTTATCCTTCCGAGCCCTTGTAACAGCAGCGTACAACTCATTGTATCTTTTCAGAAGAGCTGGATCAATGCTCGACGGTGTCACAACAGGGAGTTCATCATCTGCAATAAAAAAATGAAGTTCACTTATCCAAACACTGAAGTTTAAATATTAAGATATGGGAATTCTACTAGCTATTTTGAAAATCATAGACAAAAGATCAAAGTTTCACTTATCACTTAACATCTAATACAGATACCATAGTAATTAAACAACATGAATGAGAAAAACATCAAACTGCACCGTTTTAAAAAAAAACTCTTGCCTTCAGTGTCAGAGTCTTCAGGCTGCTGTTCTTCAGAACTGAGCAAAATATTTTCTTGCGTAGGTTGCGACGAATCCACCACAACCTCACTGGACTTTCCTTCTGCAGCAACATCAGCATTCTCTCGATTTACAACAGTCTGGTCAACAGCAGCTTCCTTAGATACTTCAACTACATGAGGCTCCACTATCAATACTTCCGGAACATCATTGGACACCAGAGACACAGGGGAAGAAACAACACTAGCAGCAGGGGCAACATTCTCCAGTGGCTTTTCAATGCCAACATCAGAATCTTCATGCCGACTGGTGGGAACAGCATCATGGGATCCTTGAGCTACAGAAGGATCTGCACACTCAACGGCAACCGATACAGAAGAATCAACACTGGCACAACCATCAACAGCACAACTGCCCTGATTCAGATCAACGTGGACTTCCACGTTTGGTTCTCCAACCTGTGGAAAGTTTAAAAAACACCCAGTAACACAAAAATAAGCATGGGAATAACTAACACAACAACACACAACACACTTATGTCAAAAGACTGCTGGAAACATACACATAACAACTACAGTCCACATATACAAAACAACACCAACACACGTGTGTCATACACAACTACAACTGCAACCCACGTATACATAAAAAAAAGAAATGCAGTTCCATTTGACAAACGTTGCAGTTCAGTTATGTTAATTACTGAAGGTCACTTATGTAAATAAGTATGGATCACGCATGCCAAAAAGAACTGCTGTTCACTTATGTCAAACAGTGAAGATCATACATGTAAAACTATTGCAGCTAACATACACAAATGAAAATGCATATGGATGAACATATCAGCGTACATCAAGTTTATAACAGACAACAAAAAATTAGATTATAACCCACTAACAGAACAAGTAATACAATTATACCTTATCAGCTACAACATCAAGAGGGGACGCTGCATCACCCAAGACCTCATCCTTCCCAGAGCCATCGTAAGTCTCTTTGTGCACATCACGGCAAATGACACCGCCTACGGGCATAGAACAAACCAAAAAAGAGAAATAAGATGGTACCGACCAAAAAAGAAAAAACTCCAACCATGCACAAGCAGTACACACTTCACAACAGAGAAGTACACAAGAAAAATATGGGAACCAAACAAATGTAAGTTCAAAAAAAAGGGAAGCATGGCAGAACAGACATGGTAGGAGTATTTATACCTGACCAACCCCATCGTCTCTAGTTCCATCGACACCAGAAGATTCCACTCCAGCCTATAACAAAAAAAAGTGAGGAGCAGTCAACATAATACACAAAAAAGAGGTCCAAAGCCACAAAAAACATAGAACATACATTATCAGCACCAACGCCAGCGTCCTGACGGATCATTTCATCCACAATATGCCCAGCATCCTTCTCATACCGACTGCATTTTTCTTCTTGTGAATGTCTCAATTGAGCATACGAAGAACGCACATTTGTCACTGCAATCTTCAGGCTTTCGATCACACCACAATCAAAATTGTGAGTAGCAACAATATCTTCATCTCGTGGGCCATGGCCAACAGGGAAAAAACCAAAGCTGTCCTCAACTTTGTCACCAGAGGTTGGCAAATCTTCAGTCAGCTTCAAAACCTTCAGAAGAAGCTCATCAATTTCCTCATGATTTTTGCCGCCAACAAATGTTTGTTTATAAGAGCTTGTATTATCAAACATCCGTCGAGGCATGAAACCACGAGTATGCGGCACCTCATCATCACAGCCGTGAAGTCGACTACAGATAGGCTCATAAAACCTATCATGAGTGCTAGGCCCCGCATCAGAGCTGCCGTGTACAACTGCAACAGGACGGTTGTACACAATATCACCTGAGGCCTTCCACTGCCAAAAAAGAGAACACACAAAGAGAAGTACACATGTGAGTACTAGAATAGTTCACATTTATAATGACTGCACATTTAAAAAAAATCTGATATTAAAAAATCAGGTGCACTAACCGGTAGCTTCCCAAATTTGTAACTTTCCAAGTAAATCTTTCCCTTGACAAGCACATCCTCATTGTACTACTTCATCAGGTCCTTGGTCATCAGGTATGACACACGTGGCGTCAACGTGTGCATGACTGAAAAATTCTTGACTTCAAGCGGTCAAGATACATAATCGGGGGACAATGGCACAACCCTCGCACTATTCTGCTTGCTGCCTTCTGATTGCCACCTAACCACAGCTGCCTGCAACTCATCAACAACAAGCTGACAAAAGTCCATCTGAGCCATAGCCGCATAATCCATGTTCTCTACCATCGCAGCAACTCTACCCAAACGAACTGCAGGCCCCGGGCACAGCAAATTCTGGTAAAGTATAAGGAAGAACACCTTCACAGCAAGGTCAACACTCACATAATCATCTTCCTCCACCAACACCTTCAACTTCTCAAGCAAGTCCTTGACACCTATACTTTTTGAACGGTCAAAGCCAAGCTCATCCTTGAGGGCAGTCAACGATTCATCATGACCGCTGGAAGCAGGCATGGGTGCAGTGTGACTTCCCATAGGTAAATCAAAAATGTGATGAACTGCATCACGATTGATTCGAAGAACCCTGCCATTCCCAAAGTCCATTAACATAGTGGCAGGGTCAATCACTCCCATCAAATAGCACATAAGAATGCGCGACACATTTTTCTTTACTGCCAGATCAAAGACAACACCAAATCCAGCATCCCTAACACGGCTGCAATGCGCCTCTTTCAACAAAGAAGTAGCCTTGCAAACAGTGGGAAGTGACAAACGCACGGTCTTGTTAAATCGAGAATCATCTCCCTCACCATCATCTTCAGTTGCATTGCTCTTAATAGACTTCTTCCTCTGTGTAAAGGGAAATGCAGTCCACATTAGAAGATTAGGCATAAAAAAATACAGAAAGAATAACAAAATGAAGGAAACAAATGCAGTGCACTTCAACAAACCTTTGGAGTAGCATCCACCTCCTCGCCAGAATCACCACCAACATCTTCGTCGACATCATCATGGGCACGCTTGGGTACAGTCTTAGATGAACCACAGTCTTTGCGTCTAGAAGGATGAACACCCTTCACATAATCAGCAAGCAAAAAGTCGTCGTCATCAGAATTGGGACCTTCAGTGACATGTAGTCGTTTGCGCTGAGGATCATCACTTCCGCCAGCTTCAGCGGTTCTCTTGCCAAGATTCTTCTTCATTCCAGCAACACGTGGACTCCGAGGTGTACCACCTTCCTCGACAACGATGCTCAACCTCTTCTTCATCTTGCCAAATTTACCACCATTGCCACCATCTCCAGATCTCCTCTGCTTCTCCTTCTCAGCAAACTCTTTTGACTCAATTTCAAACCTCAACTTCTTCTTGCTTTGCTTCAACTCATATTGACGAACCTGTTCCGGGACCATCCAATCCTGTGTAACTTCCTCTGTACCATCAACAATTTGCGGTATGTTTCGGACAAGACAGGGGCGTCTGTAATCAAAGCTCACACCAACATTACCCTCTACAAAATAATGGTCAATCAATTGAGTAACCTCCTCAAACCCAGGCGCCCCACCATGGAAAACAGACACTGCGTCAAAATAAAGTTTGACTATCCTCGTTAAAAATTGCACAAAAAGAACAAATGCAGTACAGTTATACATATAAATGCAGTGCTCCAACCATAAACTCAAAATAAAAAATAATGCATTGCACAAAAAACTTGAATAAAACAACAATGCAGTTCACACATACATACAGTGGAGGTCACATGCAAAAATAAATGCAGTGCTGCACATGCTAAATCCACGGTTATTCGCAACAAAAATGTCGAACTAGATAAAACAAAGCATACACAAAAATAAACAAATTAATCACATACCAGAAGGAGGGGCCACACTTATAGGAGAAGATTCAATCGGCGAATTCACTTGATGTCCTGCCTCGACACCATGATCCTTACCACCAGGACAAGGAGAGACAATTGGTGTATCATTATGACAACTAACAGAGCATAACCCAATATGCAGGATGAACTAGCAAACTAGATAAACACCAAACAAAATAAACAAAGCCTAAGGAATAAGCACTCCACATACCACGAACTCCTTCTCCCTGCACCTTTCGGCGAAGACATAGAGTTTCCACGCAACACAAAGGACGTAGCGATGTACATAAGCAACAAAATCGGCGAAAATCTCACGAAACCCTAGATCCGCATTGCTACACACAACTATCGACTTCAAAACGAGATAAAATCGACTGCCTACGAAAAATTACACAAGAATAAAGAGCTACAACAACTACAAGAATAACAAGAACAAGGCGAGGGGACAATCAACACTGAGCCAAGCGGAACGTACCGAAGAAAAGTATGCGGCGACGGCGGCGGGAAGGGGGAAGCGGGGGCAGGGACGGGAAAGGGCTGCGGGAGCACAGCGGCAAGGGCTCACGGAGTGGACAGCGACGCCGAATGCAGGAATAAGGACCTCTTGAGGGCGGCGGTTCTCCTCGGACGGCGGTTCTTGCCATGGAGACGGCCAGTTTTGCTCGAGGGAGAGATGCCTCGGGAGAAACTGCAAGAGAGGAGAGGGGATTGTCCTCGGTCTCTTTCTCTGACACCGGAGCGGTGGAATAGCGTGGAAACGACACGCAGGAGATCCGCGTTTCGCAAAAAGCGTCACAAATATCGGGCCGGCCCAAAAACAGCCAGGACAAAATAAACCAGTCTACATCAAAATGCACATATTACTAAAAAACAACAAAAAAACACATGATGCAGTTCTCTGTGAAGAATCATGAAATTTCAAAACGGTAAAACAACAAATAAAATACATACAATTCGTAAAAAAAGTTAAAATGAAAAACAAAACACATGTTAAGAGAACACATCCAGAAAAAAAAAGTCTACCTTCAATTAAGTGCCACACAAAAAAATGTGCCCCCCCCCTCCGCTCGCCCCGTTAACCTCCCGTGCATGAAGTAAGCACAGGCAAAAAACAAATGCAAGACGCCTTTGCAGAAAAATCTGATGCATTTCTATACGGGATGCGATGCGCCATTAGGCATTTCTTTTCGGTGAAGAAAAAGCAAACGCGGAATAAGTTAACGCAGTGCGGAAGTACACGAACTTGCAGTACAGTATCATAAACAATGTAGTACAGTCGTATTTTGCTAACCAGTGCAGTCCCATACATTCGAAAATTACAAAAAAAGTAAAAACACGGGATCAAAAATGAGAACTGTACATGCAGTAAGGAATGAAGTTCACACCTAGTACATAACCATGATCAATGCACTGCACCGATGATTTACCAAAAAGCAGTGCACTCCACGTCATAAAAAAACATACAAAGAATAAAAACTGATCACCCAAATGATACCGGCACCAGGCACCCAAAAATTGACAACGTACATGCGTCTCTGAAATACCCGAACACGGGCCCAACAAAACCGACCAAGAAAAAACAATAAGTTCGAAAAAAAGTGGGCCCCCACCCTCCCATTTCCTATCGGCCCGTGCGTGGACTGCAATAAGTACCGCAAAAACAAGATGCGATCTGGTCGGTAGAAGTATGCGATGCATTCCGGTCGCAATGCGGAACCGCGAAGCATATAGCAAAGACACGCAAAAAAGCGATGAAGTACACACATGTATACAATGTTGCGATTACGATTTATGCAGCGACGCAAAGGCGTAATTGTAAACAAGGCAGTTATGTTGTCACGCAGTATACATCTATAAAACATGACAAAATGCCCGTTCTAATATAAAAAGGTGACGCATGCAGTGCAAGTTACGCACGAATGCAGTACACTGAATTTGTCGAATGAAGTCTTAACGTACCCAACAAAGCAGTGCACGAACATACATTTGAAAAAGGGAATACATAAGAGCAAAAACACAAATAGAAAAACGCAAAACACGTAAAATAATTCAATACAGTATGGAAGTACACGAAAGTACAGCACAGAACCATAATGAGTGAATTACAGGTATGATTTACAAAGCAGTGAACTCCCATACATTGGGAGAAAAGATTAACTGATAGCAAAAAGACGGAAACAAAAAATGACAATCAGACATGCAAAGACGCAGTCATGCGTATACAATGCAAGATGTAACACCGATCAATGAAGTGCACACTCCAACATTGAAAAAAAAACACAGGCGTAAATATAAAAGAAAAAAATTGACCACCAGTGGCACCGGCCCCACCAGCCTCGTAATAGGTCTACGCCCACGTATAGGCGAGTCGTTACGAGTCACAGGCATGGGGCGGTTGCACATAGGCCCACAGGTCATAGAGCATATAGCAATGGCGCCGTGTATAAGCGCCTCAGATAAGTATCTGAGAGGAGTTCGACCGGTATGCCTCGCCAACGCTTATAAACAGGTCCGTAGCGCCTTCCATGGGCGAGGTGGGACTAAACATTAGGACTCACACACAATGAAAGCAGAACCAGCCGTGTGCTCACAGGCCGACCTGGGCCCAATTGCGTCTTCACTACCAGAACACAGGGCCAACAAAAAAAAGAGAGGCCACTGAAAATTTTAAAAAAAATGCCACATACCATACACAAACACAGGCCCAACCACGCGTTCGCAGTTCGTCGTGATATGACAATACAGTTCGCTATTCTCAAGTAAGTAGTACTGTTCCTTCTTGAATGCATTCGTGTTCACTGAGTCAGACCTAATCCACCACCTAACGCCAACCACAACATTTATTACTTCCATTGCTCGATTGGTTGCATAAAAACTTATCCATTAGGTACTCTGCACTAACACAACTCCTCCGCCCGTTCCTCATTTTCCTCAAAACGTAGATCTAGGGTTCATCACATCCACAGCTCTTCTCTGGAATTCCACTGAACCCGCCATGGACTGCAAGTGCGGGTGCTTGGCAAGGATGGCGCCGGTAGCGGACACATGCGTCTACGCAGAAGGCCTACAGCTCACCAACACCGAGTGGCGCAGCATGCTCGGCTGCCTGATGATACCCAACAGGGGGTTTCGTGCGCCATTTCTTCATCGCCTCACAACCACAGATCTACAGGAAAGTTGGGTATGTTTTCCACTCACAATTTTTGGACATAATCTAGACTGCAAATACACATCTGAATATATAGTTCAATCAATTTGTTAAGTAACATCAACAAAAAATACAAAACAGAATTTGTATTGTTGTTCAGATCTGTTAGCTATTAAGACTAGATGCTTCCACCTATCTTTCTTCAGTACCACACCATGTATCGACATATGTACAAAAAAAGGGTCAGTAGATAAGCGTTGCATTAATATTAACATCTTTGGAGAAGTACACTTTATTCGACATTGCAAAGGCACACATGTTGCGAGATAATATATATCACAAAGAAACTAGGAATCAATTGCGTACATAAGTTTGTTCATACATTGCAACTACTTTACAAAATATAATCATATGTATGTAACTATTTAAGTAAACATAAACAAATCAGACTAAGTATAAAACAAAAACATTTGCTGTTTACTTATAAATTCTTTATCCACCCATTACAATATGCAGAAACTGCCATCCGCAATAAAAATTCATGCTCCGAGTTCAGGGAAGCTTACTTTGGAGACAGAACACAAAAATGGCTATGGAGACATGGAAGCTGACTACCACATCGACTCTGGAGACTACATCAACATAACAACTGGTTGGAAAGATTTTGTCTCCCAGAATGGCTTTGAGGCCGGAGAAGTGGCCATGGTCTTTTTCTAGAAAGAAGAAGACTCCATCAAGTTTACAATATTTGCACTCTAGGCTGTCTAATATGAAGCAACCAATATTTCTAATGCTTTGCTTATGTTGTATGCTTTTAAAATTATGTCAATCAGACAAATTGAACAATGCCTATTTAAAGTATGCAACCTCAACTACGTCATTTTATCATCCTTTTTAGACAAAGTTGCTGTTGGCAGTAATGCAGTTCTCTTGAACATATAGTGTGGTACTAATAATAACAAAAGGCAGCCCTCCGAACAGTAACAAGGAAATGCAAATGGTCGAAACTTTGCAGTTAACATATGATGCTCAAAAACTATTCTCATAGTATACAGTTCAAAAAAATTCTTATAATAACTATTCAGCTAACACAAGCGTATCATGGACCATCCCTTCTAATAGTATAATAGAACATTAACAACACTGCTAATGCAGTACAGAAATGCATATTATGCAGTCATCTAGAACACAGAATGTAGTAAACACAGAATGTAGTTTACGAAAAGGAGAAATCTCATAAACAGCCATAACCACTGTAATAAAACTACAACGAAGTACGCTACCAAAGAAAATGCAATGCACTACAACGTATGCCGCGACTACAACAAATAAAATTAAAGCAGTAGAACTACAGACAATGTGATAGACTCATAGAGGTGTCAATTTCACTCGCACTTCCCTAACTCGCCTAAAAATTCTACAGCCACTAAACCATCGAAAAATACACCCGCAAAAATTTACATGGAAGATATGGCAACTTGACGAACAGCATCACCTTTCATTTAAAAACGCGATTCAAAAAATGACAATTATACCCGCAATACAATGAATTCAATCCTACAGCAATAGTAATTACAATATTCAAACACGCGTGGACGGGCAAAAATAAAAAAAACCAACAAGAACAGAGGAGCGGACGAAGCTCACCAGCCAGCACAACCAACATATCAAGAATTGAAAACTAACTCCTAAACATTAATGAATTATAGAGTGAACGGACCGATTAAAACGAACGCAATCAAAGAATTCCTACTAAATAACAACATCCGAGCACAAAAAAAATCACATCTGACGCCAACACGAACGAACAGAGAAAGCTCGTCCGCCAAATCCATCGATTTGCAAGCACTCTAGTATATTTTCCTGTAAATCAGAAAGAATAAAGCTAAAATGAGATGCAGACACAAACTGAATCATCCCGCGACACCCGTTTCCACATAGACCGCTGGCGGAAAACCGAAAATGAAGCGGTTCTCCCGTGAAGCATTGCGATTGCTCAACGTAAAGAAGATGCACACTTTCGCTCAGCGTGCGGCAAAGGCGGAAGCGGTGTGCAGAATAGTTATTCTGCTAATATTAGCAGAATAGACCGTCTATATATATATATATATATATATATATAATATATATATATCACTTAGGCTTCAAGTGCGTACTTGTTAGTTAAACCTATGGTTAAAATGTGACACTAAATACGACTAGTAAGTAGTACAGTAGCAGTACTAGTATACATCGGTCAAATTATTCATCATGTCCACACATTGAATTGATGTGACAACACGCTGCGCGTGAGGTGACACAAGAATCCCGGCGGCGTGTTTGGGTATTCTGGTCTTCAGATTTGGAGTACCACTTATCTGTCGAAATCTTTCATCATTCACTTAAATCTGTCGATTGATCATACATTGAGTACCATATAACTGGAATTAACCCATGCAAGTCGAAGAAGGATTGGCCGGTGCTGCCGGCTGGCGTCAAGTTCGATCCCACGGATCAGGAGCTGATCGAGCACGTTGAGGCCAAAGTGAGTGCAGACAGCGCGAGATGTGTAACATCCCAAATTTTCAATTTGGAATGTTATACATTAAGTCATCATGCATATCATATTTTCTTGCATTTTGTCGATCCTAGAAATTTCACGCAACTCAAGGACCCTCAGAGAGAGTTGGAGATTTCATTATTTTCATATTTGGGTTTCTCTCAAATTTTGAAAATAGGATCATTTGGATTTATTTATTTTATCTTCAAATATTTTTCCAATAAAAAAATAAGAGAGGGAATAATATGACTTTCCCAAAATTTAGGAAAAAAATGAAGATTAAATAAATAAATCAAATTTTGGGTTTTTCGAGGTTTATTTGCTTTAGGAAAAAAATGAGTATTTTAAAAATTTGCATTTTTGCCCCGTATTAAAGTTCATTTTGTTCGACTCATTTTTAGGAGTCGGGGAAAATTTATTTTTTTATATTTGGAGTTCGTTTAGATTTATTTTAATTCGTTTTCGGTTTAAAAAAAACCCCACGCCCGCCTGGGCCAAGGGCCCAGCCGGCCCAACCGCCGCCGGCCCAGCGCCCCCTCCCCTCGCGCGCTCCCCCGCCCGGGAGGAGTCCCCGCCGCCGCCGCCGACCGAGTCCGGCTCGGCCACGCCGCCCGCCGCCGTTGCCCCCTCCCCAAGCAACCCCACCCCCTCCCCTCCTTATAAGCCGCCGCCGCCTCGACCCACCCCGCCGCCACCCGAGCTCCGCCATTGCCGCCGAGTCGCCCGCCGCCGCCCGAGCCGCCCGCCATCGCCTGACGCTGCAGGCGCCGACTTCTGTCAGCCGCAGCCCACCCGACCCGCCCGGAGTCCCGCCCGCGACCTCGCCGAGGTAGCCACCGAGTCACCCCCGGTCCGGTTTTGTTTTAAAAACCGTCCGGTTTTCTTTCGTGGTTTGGTTTTTTTTTAACCCTAGATCGGTTTATTTTTTTTCTCTCGGTTTAGTTAATTAGTGAACGTTCACCGATCCGTTCGTTTTAACGAACGCGTTCGCCGGTTAGTTTCTGTTAACGGACGTCCGTTCGTTTAACCGTTTGTTGTTTTTCTTTTAAATCGGATTTAATCCGTTATTTTCCGATTTTGATTTCCGATCCAATCTTCGAATCAGTTTATCTTCTCGCTCGTTTATCGGAATCAGGTGATTCAAGCGCCTGGAGTTTCGTTTCGAAACCGCCGTTCGACTAATCCACTTAAACAAAGTTTTGCTACTGTAAAATTTGACCTAGTTTCAAATTGCTAGAACCGAGTCGCTTTTCTTCGACGTTTGACTTTCGTTGCTTTATTTGATTCGATTCTTTTTGCACCTGTGGTTCTTAAATTGAACTTTCTGGTTAGATCTTCTATCCGAGATTTCCCTGTGCATTAGATGAGTACTTATTGTATGCTTGTTGTTTGTCTGCGTTAGATCACCCGGTCGCCGCTTGTTACTTTGAGTCTCTAGGTTTCGCGGATCGTCAGCAAGGCAAGTAACACTTGATCATATCTCTTCTACTACCCAGTTTTTATGCATTAGATCAATCCTCAAACACTTGTATGATTAGGATCTAATTAAATTGTGGGATGGGAGGTAGATTGAGGTAGTACCTATTACCTGTTTTACTTATGAAACCTTGGGAGTTACTTCTACGTTTGCTTATTATGCCATGCTATGCTAGTAGACGTGGATTGGGTGAGTGATATCCATGACAGATGTGAGATTGTTGATTAATGGTTTTATCTAAGGTGGCAACTTAAATACACATCTGGGTGGATTGAGGCACCTGGTTTCTATCAGGACTTACTGTATTTCTTGGACCGCCACCCAGGCTCAAAGGGATCATAAGATTATTCAAACTAGAAACTTCCGTGTGCAGCCACAAGCCATTATGGGCTCTGGCATAGTTGACTAAGTTGTGCGAACTCTTACGGGTAGGCTAGCTGATGTAGGGGATGTAGGTTGGTACGGTCTACCCACATGTAAGGTGCTAGTGCTTCTGAAAGACTGTGTCTCGGTCATCCGTCTCTCAAACACCATGCAGTGCGAGAAACCAAAGCGGAGGCGATCGAGTCTTGTGGGGAAAAGTGCATAAACCTCTGCAGAGTGTATAAACTAATCATGATTAGCCGTGTCCCCGGTTATGGACATCTTGAGTATCTAGTACTTGAATATCATGTGAATCTCATCATGTTACTTCTAATTAATATTATTGGGTTTTAATGAGTACTTTTAATTGGGATTGAGGATGCTGTCAACCATTCTCAATGTTTAACAACCACCATGATAGTTAAACAAATTTATTCCTTTGCAAGAGGGAAAAACTAGCTTTATGCAAAAGCTGTAACCGTGAGAGCTTTACCACCAGCCATATATGCATGTAGTATAGGCTTATGCTTTCATTTCTCTCTATGTGTTACATTGCCAAAGCATATTCCATGTCTTGACTTCGTTTTCGGGCTGCAACTTTCATGTTGCAGACTTTTCGAACGCATTTAGTAAGGTGTTTTAGGTCGTGGTTCTATACTCAGTGATGCCGATGGAGTTGATGGACTCACTTATCTTCCAAGTCTTCCGTTGTTATCGTTATTAGATGGCCATAAGCCATATTTATTGTAATAAGTCCTCTTTTGGACAACGCTGTAATGAGTGTGTGATTGATACTCGCTATAAATCCTTGAAATCTTGTGTGGTGTCGACATTCTTGATCCAGGGATGACACACGAGCATAGAGACTTGATCCATTCGGTCGGGTCGCTCACAGAGATGGTATCGAGCACACGCTGACGTAGGACACGACCACTAAGTTAAAGCCATAGATCACTACTCTCTTCTCATTTTCTAACTCCTCATCTTTTCTACTCTTTTAGGATGAAGGACGCCAAGATCAAGTACACCCAACCGGATGAAGGCACACCTTTTGGATTTCACTTGAAGGAAGTCACCAAGTACTGAACATTGGACTACCAAGTTTCACCGGACTTTCAACGCCACTCTGCTCAAGAGGAGCTGGAAGATTCATGCTCATGTACCAGGAAGGACCTTCGCCCCAATCACCAAGCCTATAGATAGTGTTTTCGATTGCACCAACCTCGAGTCTAGGAAAGAGCATGGCAGCTCACATCACCATGGGACGCATTGGAGAAGTTTATCAAGAAGACCTCAAAGACACCATCTATCAGATTTGCGGACGCCGAGATGAACAATGGGAGATAGTCAGCACCAAGAAGGATAGATCCATTGCAGCTTTTATCCAGGAGTTAAACCAGCACATTCGACGCCAGGAGAACCAGATGTGCAATGATATGCTCGAGTTGAAGAATGCGAAGGGAAGGATCATCGAACTTGAAGGAGAACTAAAGTCTACACGCAAGGACTACATGGACGAGATCGTGGCGTTAGCAAGACACAATAACGATCTTAAGTATGAGATTGAAGAACTTAAGAAGAAATTGGCGCCAAGAATGAAGACCCGTCGCCCGGTTGTCCAAGCGACTACATCAACATCGACGACACCGATTCGGATCCAAGTGAACCCGACTTTGAAGATGAAGTCGAGCAGACATCATGGAGTCTTCCACCGTTCAAATTAGTAGATGACCCCCACATATTAGTAGTATTTCCTCCATGTAACAATTAGTACACGCACTTTTGCGATAGTTAGATCGTTGTAAGCCTTTGTTTGAATTGAATGAAGTGATTTTGTGTGCTTTTGCTCATATACATTGGGTAGTGTTTCTCCTTAGACCCCACTCTATTCTTAATTTCTCGTCTTTTCTAAACCCATCAGATGCCTCCGAGACGCGACCCCGGATTTGTTTTCCCGCCAGAGATCACCCAGTTGATTCAGCAGCAGAACACTTTGATCCAAACACTAGTGCAGAATCAAGGCAACAACAACAACAACCCACCGCCACCACCACCACCTGCGGATCATTTGACACATTTCTTAAGACTGAATCCGCCAGTGTTTTCCAGTAGCACCGAGCCGATAGTAGCAGATGATTGGCTCCGTAAGGTAGGAAGGGAGTTGATCACTGCAGGATGTCTGAGATGGAGAGAAGGTGAAGTTTGCTGCACACCAACTTGAAGGACCCGCAGCGGCATGGTGGGAGAATTTTACAGCCACTTACCACAGAGACAACATCACATGGGATCAGTTTCAACAAGCTTTCCGCACAGCCCATGTCTCAGCAGGAGCTATGGCCATGAAGAAGCGTGAGTTTCACAAATTACGCCAAGGAGGAAGGACTGTTGGCCAGTATGTGGATGATTTTAGTAAGTTAGCACGTTATGCCCCGGATGACGTTACTACGGATGCAGCTAAGCGGGAGAAGTTTGGAAGGACTGAATGATGAGTTAAGCATGCAGTTGATGGTAGCAAGTTTCAATAACTACCAGGAGTTGGTAGACCAAGCCCTCATGATTGAAGGAAAGCAGCAAATTGAGACCCGCAAGAGGAAGTATGGGCTGGGGAAGTATAACTCTGGAGCCCAGCAGAAGCCCCGTTATACCCCTAAACAGGGAGTTCAGTTTCAGCATACCCATGGAGGAGGTAATTCACATAACCATAATGGCACCAAGAATAGGAACGGGAATGGAGGAAGCAATGGACAGAACCGCACCAACCCGTCAACACCATCCAAGGTAGACCTGAGTCACATCACTTGCTTTAAGTGCCGCAAGACTGGGCATTATGCAAATGACTGTCCAGAAGGCCAGAATGGAAATGGAAATGGAAGCTCAGGAAAGAAGCCAAACCCTTTCAACAGGGGACAGGTGAACCACATTGATGTGGAGGAGGTTGAAGATCAGCCCGATGCGATGTCGGTAAGTTTTTGGTTAAGTCATTTACTGCAGTTGTTCTTTTCGATACTGGTGCATCGCATTCATACATATCAAGGGGATTCGTGGATAAGTACAAATTACCGACCCAAGCCCTTAGGTCACCCATGCTAGTAACCTCACCCGGAGCAGAATACATGGCTAGTATATGGTGTGATCGACTGCCATTAAGGATTGGACATTATGTTTTTCCCTCGGACCTAATAGTTCCGAAATCCCAAGGATTGGATGTGATATTAGGCATGGATTGGTTATCGAAGTATGGAGGAACATAGATTGCACCACCAAGTCAATTTTGCTCACCACACCAGAAGGAAGAAGGATCAAGTATGTATCACCGCACGAGCCGAGGAGAGCGCAAGTAAATTGCCTATCAGGAGTTGTGCAGGAAGAAGTGCCAGTGGTGAAGGATTTCTCTGATGTATTTCCTAAGAGTTGCCGTGAATGCCACGGATAGAGACATTGAGTTTTGATTGAACTTTTGCCAGGAAAAGGTCCAATATCGAAGCAACCATACAGGATGCCCGCACAGGATTTGGCGGAAATCAAGAAGCAGATTAAGGAACTATTGGATAAAGGTTTTATACGCCCAAGTTCTTCACCTTGGGGATCACCCGTACTGTTAGTGGAGAAGAAGGATGGATCGTTAAGGATGGTTGTTGATTATCGTGGATTGAATGAAGTAACAATCAAGAACAAGTACCCACTACCAATGATAAATGATCTGCTTGATCGTTTGCAAGGAACTAAAGTGATTTCCAAGATCGATTTGCGATCGTGGTACCATCGATTGAAGATTCGGGAGCAGGACATACCTAAGACAGCATTTACCACGAGATATGGACTGTATGAATATACCGTTATGTCATTTGGACTGACTAACACGCCAGCCTATTTCATGAACCTGATGAACAAAGTGTTTATGGATTTTTTGGATAAGTTCGTCGTGGTGTTCATAGATGATATTTTGATTTTCTCGAATAATGAAGAGGAACATAAGGAACATTTGCGATTGGTTTTGGAGAAACTAAGGGAACATCAGTTATATGCCAAGTTCAGCAAATGTGAGTTTTGGCTAAAGGAAGTTGGATTTCTTGGAGATGTTATATCCGGAGAAGGAATAGCAGTTGACCCCACAAAGGTTGAGACCGTAACGAAATGGGAAGCACCCACGACAGTTGGAGAGATTCGGAGTTTCCTTGGAATCGCAGGATACTACCGAAGATTCATTGAGAATTTCTCAAGGATTTCAAAGCCTATGACAGAATTGCTGAAAAAGGATACCAAGTTCAATTGGACTGAGGATTGTGAGACAAGTTTTCAGGAGTTGAAGAAAAGATTGGTTACCTCACCAGTGTTAATTTTGCCAGATCAGACCAAGGATTATGAGGTGTATTGCGACGCTTCACGTCGAGGACTTGGAGCAGTGCTTATGCAGGAAGGAAGAGTTGTTTCATATGCTTTACGACGGCTTAAGCCTCATGAGTTGAATTATGCCACACATGATTTGGAGTTAGCAGCCGTTGTGCATGCATTGAAAACACAGAGACATTTTCTCATTGGAAATCATTGTGAGGTGTACACGGATCACAAGAGTTTGAAGTACATCTTCCCACAGAAGGAATTAAATCTCAGACGGAGGAGATGGTTGGAGCTTATCAAGGATTATGATATGAGATTGCATTATCACCCCGGAAAGGCTAACGTTGTAGCAGACGCATTGAGCCGTAAGAGCCACGTCCATACTCTAATGATGGGAGGAATACCCAAGGAGTTAGTCGAGGACCTTCGAGAGCTATGTTTGGAAATAGTTCCGACAGGCTATGTAGCAGCATTGGAGATTCAGTCTACACTGATGGACAAAATCATAGAAGCCCAAAAGGCAGATAAGGAAGTTGCCTCTATAAAGGAGAAAATGAGCAAAGGAAAAGCTAAAGGATTTCGTGAGGATGAGCACGATACCCTATGGTTTGAGGACCGTGTTTATGTGCCAAATAACCCGGAGATCAGGAAGTTGATTTTGCAAGAAGCCCATGATTCACCCTATTCGATTCACCCAGGAAATACCAAGATGTATTTGGATTTGAAGGAAGCGTTACGGTGGACCGGAATGAAGAAGGATATCGCAGAGTATGTAGCAGTTTGCGATGTATGTCAGAGAGTGAAAGCAGAACATCAGAACCAGCAGGATTGTTACAACCATTGCCAATACCCGAATGGAAGTGGGATAAACTAGGCATGGATTTCATCACAGGTTTGCCAAAGACTCGTTCAGGATATGACTCGATTTGGGTTATAGTCGACCGCTTGACGAAGGTAGCACATTTCATTCCAGTCAAGACTACCTATAGCAGTGCTAAGTTGGCAAAGATATACATGACCAGAATTGTGTGTTTACACGGAGTTCCGAGGAGTATCGTATCAGATAGAGGAACCCAATTTACCTCAAAGTTTTGGAATCAGTTGCACGAAACATTGGGAACCAGGATGGAATTTAGTACAGCTTTTCACCCACGCATGTATGGATGATCGAGAGAGTCAATCAGATTTTGGAGGATATGCTGAGAGCTTGTGCACTAGATTATGGATCTAGTTGGGATGATAACTTGACGTATGCTGAGTTTTCTCATAACAACAGTTACCAAACCAGCTTGAAGATGGCACCTTTCGAGGATCTGTATGGAAGGAGATGCAGGACACCGTTGTCATGGGACGAAACTGGAGATCGTCAGTTGTTTGGACCAGATTTGATTAAGGAGTCTGAACAAAAGGTTAAGTTGATTCACGATAGGCTCAAGGTAGCCCAGTCTGCATGTAAGAGCTATGCGGATTCAAACGCATAGGCGATAGAATATGAAGTTGGAAACAGAGTATATCTTAGAGTATCCCCGCTTCGAGGAGTTAAGCGTTTTGGAGTTAAAGGAAAATTAGCACCACGTTTCGTTGGACCGTATAGGATCTTGCAACGCATGGGAGAAGTTGCTTATAAACTGGAATTGCCGGAGGGACTGTCGGGGAGTTCATGATGTATTCCATATTTCTCGCTTGAAGAAATGTCACGCCGAGATGGCGGAAGTACCGTTAAGAGATACAAGTGCCGCTTGAAGCAATTCAGTTGCAGGATGATTTGACATATGAGGAAAGACCGGTCAAGATTCTCGAGTATGCCAAGCAGAGTTACTCGCAGCAAGGTTATCAAGTTTTGCAAGGTTCAAAGGAGCCACCACACCGAGGATGAAGCCACCGGGAAAGAGAGGAAGATTTGCTCAAGGACCACCCTCACCTATTTTCTAGTTAACCCGAATCTCGAGGGCTAGATTCATCTTAAGGGGGGTAGGTTTGTAACATCCCAAATTTTCAATTTGGAATGTTATACATTAAGTCATCATGCATATCATATTTTCTTGCATTTTGTCGATCCTAGAAATTTCACGCAACTCAAGGACCCTCGGAGAGAGTTGGAGATTTCATTATTTTCATATTTGGGTTTTTCTCAAATTTTGAAAATAGGATCATTTGGATTTATTAATTTTATCTTCAAATATTTTTCCAATAAAAAAATAAGAGAGGGAATAATACGACTTTCCCAAAATTTAGGAAAAAATGAAGATTAAATAAATAAATCAAATTTTGGGTTTTTCGAGGTTTATTTGCTTTAGGAAAAAAATGAGTATTTTAAAAATTTGCATTTTTGCCCCGTATTAAAGTTCATTTTGTTCGACTCATTTTTAGGAGTCGGGAAAATTTACTTTTTTATATTTAGACTTCGTTTAGATTTATTTTAATTCGTTTTCGGTTTAAAAAAAAACCCCACGCTTTGGGCCAAGGGCCCAACCAACCGCCATGCCCGGCCCGCCCCCTCCCCTCAAGGCCTCCCGCCGGGAGGAGTCCCCACGCCGCCGACCGAAGTCCGGCTCGGCCACGCCGCCACGCCGCCGTTGCCCCTCCCAAGCAACCCCACCCTCCCCTCCTTATAAGCCGCCCCCCTCGACCCACCCCGCCACCGAGCTCACGCCTTGCCGCCCGAGTTGCCCGCCGCCTGAAACGCCCGCCGCCGCCCGCCGTCGCCCGGCGCCGTCTGCGCCGACCCCGTCGCCCGCAGCCCACCCGACCCGCGGAGCCCCGAGCCCGCCGGCGACCTCGCCGGAGGTAGCCACCGAGTCACCCCCCCCCAGTCCGGTTTTGTTTTAAAAATCGTCCGGTTTTCTTTCGTGGTTTGGTTTTTTTTAAAAACCCTAGATCGGTTTTTTTCTCTCGGTTTAGTTAATTAGTGAACGTTCACCGATCCGTTCGTTTTAACGAACGCGTTCGCCGGTTAGTTTCTGTTAACGGACGTCCGTTCGTTTAACCGTTCGTCGTTTTTCTTTTGAATCGGATTTAATCCGTTATTTTCCGATTTCGATTTCCGATCCAATCTTGAATCGGTTTATCTTCTCGCCGTTTATCGGAATCAGGTGATTCAAGCGCTACCGAGTTTCGTTTCAAACCGCCGTTCGACTAATCCACTTAAACAAAGTTTTGCTACTGTAAAATTTGACCTAGTTTCAAATTGCTAGAACCGTGTCGTTTTCTTTCGACGTTTGACTTTCATTGCTTTATTTGATTCGATTCTTTTTGCACCCAGGGTTCTTAAATTGAACTTTCTGGTTAGATCTTCTATCCGAGATTTCCCTGTGCATTAGATGAGTACTTATTGTATGCTTGTTGTTTGTCTACGTTAGATCACCCGGAGTGCGCCGCTTGTTACTTCGAGTCTCTAGGTTTCGCGGATCGTCAGCAAGGCAAGTAACACTTGATCATATCTCTTCTACTACCCAGATTTTATGCATTAGATCAATCCTCAAACACTTGCATGATTAGGATCTAATTAAATTGTGGGATGGGAAGTAGATTGAGGTAGTACCTATTACCTGTTTTACTTATGAAACCTTGGGAGTTACTTCTACGTTTGCTTATTATGCCATGATATGCTAGTAGACGTGGATTGGGTGAGTGATATCCATGACAGATGTGAGATTGTTGATTAATGGTTTATCTAAGGTGGCAACTTAAATACACATCTGGGTGGATTGAGGCACCTGGTTTCTATCAGACTTACTCAGTATTTCTTCGGACCGCCACCCAGGCTCAAAGGGATCATAAGATTATTCAAACTAGAAACTTCCGTGTGCAGCCACAAGCCATTATGGGCTCTGGCATAGTTGACTAAGTTATGCGAACTCTTACGGGTAGGCTAGCTGATGTAGGGGATGTAGGTTGGTACGGTCTACCCACATGTAAGGTGCTAGTGCTTCTGAAAGACTGTGTCTCGGTCATCCGTCTCTCAAACACCATGCAGTCACGAGAAACCAAAGCGGAGGCGATCGAGTCTTGTGGGGAAAAGTGCAAACCTCTGCAGAGTGTATAAACTAATCATGATTAGCCGTGTCCCCGGTTATGGACATCTTGAGTATCTAGTACTTGAATATCATGTGAATCTCATCATGTTACTTCTAATTAATATTATTGGGTTTTTAATGAGTACTTTTAATTGGGATTGAGGATGTGTCAACCATTCTCAATGTTTAACAACCACCATGATAGTTAAACAAATTTATTCCTTTGCAGTAGGGAAAAAACTAGCTTTATGCAAAATCAGAATCAGAGAGCTTTACCACCAGCCATATATGCATGTAGTATAGGCTTATGCTTTCATTTCTCTCTATGTGTTACATTGCCGGCATATTCCATGTCTTGACCCGTTTTGGCTGCAACTTTCATGTTGCAGACTTTTTCGCAACGACGAGTAAGGTGTTTTAGGTCGTGGTTCTATACTCGATGATGCCGATGGAGTTGATGGACTCACTTATCTTCCAAGTCTTCCGCTGTTATCGTTATTAGATGGCCATAAGCCATATTTATTGTAATAAGTCCTCTTTTGGACAACGCTGTAATGAGTGTGTGATTGATACTCTGCTATAAATCCTTCGAAGTACTGTGTGGTGTCAGCATTACTGATCCAGGGATGACACCTGAGCACAGAGACTTGATCCATTCGGGTCGGGTCGCTACAAGATGTCACCCTCTCATCGACTTGTTCATACCAACCATCGACAGCGAACACGGCATATGCTACACCCATCCTGAGAAACTTCCAGGTAAGACACCAATCGGCCGTCTACTTGCACAAACATATTCCTTTGTTTATAGTCTATTTATATTTTTAGACGCATACCTGGTGAAGCAATTACAATTTGACAGTTAATAAAAAGTGAAACAAGTGACTGCAACATGCCAAAGATGTTATAAAAATGCCAACTACGGACACTAAAACCTGTATTGGACAATACTGTAGGTATCACACTGAGTGGCCTAAGGAAGCATTTCTTGCAGCGCAATTCCAGGGCGTTCAAAAGGGGCACGAGGATAGGGATGGCAATGGGGACAATCCCCTATGGGGATACCTACAACATCCCCATCCCCATATATTCCCTGTCATCCCATCCCCATCCCCGTTTACATGACTGGGGATGAAATTTCCCCATACCCATGCCCAACTAGAGAACGGGGCCCCATTAGGGTCCCTATCCCCATAAAAAATACTCATATACATAATATGACACCCTATAATCAACATACATACATGGTGGTGTCCTTGTCCTACTAATGCCTATCTAGGTCGTATTGACTTCTTGGTCATGGTGGCAGCTGAGGTGAGGATGTGAGATAGGTTTAAGGTTTTTTAGAGCTTTTTTTGTTTTCGCAAGTTTGTTTGTAAGGTTGACCGCAGTATCACAGTTACTAACCGGGTCCCCGATGGGTATTGGGTCTCGGGAATAGGATATCTTCCCCATCCCCGTTGTACCCTATGGGGAATAAAATAGTTTGGTAAATATCCCCATGGGGATGTTTCTCGCCCATCCCCACCCCTAATAGATGAAATCCCCATGGGTTTGGCGGGTATGGGGCCCCGTTGCCATCCCTACACGTGGACGCGTCGCAAGATACAGTCGGAGTGCGGCATGCACGTGATGTGGCACAACACCGGCAATACCTTGCCGGCGATGGTCAACGGCCGGCAGACGGGCAGCAAAAAGGTTCTGGTGCTGCACACCAACAAGAACTTCGACTAGCAGAGGACCACTGGGTGATGCACCAGTACCACCTCGGGGACCTGGAGCAAGAGAAGGAGTGGGAGCTGGTCCTCTCAAGATTTTCTACCAGACGAACACTAGGGCCAGGAGTAAAAAGATTATAAGTTAGTTTTGGTATTGGTACTTGTACTACCTTGTCGTCCGCAAGTTGGTATTTGTTTTAACGATCTTTTGGTATGAACTTGGCATTTGCTTCCAACCATCATGCCGAGGGTCGATGTGGATATAAAGCAGAATCATTTGTTTCGAAACGAAGTTTCAGGCACCTGATTTTTATTTGATGGGTAGCATAAGCACCTGCCGTTTGAATTCCCAGTTCTCCAAATTTTTCGAAATAAGTGCATGCTCTTATTATCACGATGAAAAAACATTATCCCTGCTGCATCCCAGTTATCAGTCTATACTTGCAGAATTCTCTCGTTTATTGAGCACGTATATTTTTTTTCAGGTCGAGCAAGTTTCAACTGGGCTGTAGACTGCCCAGGCTTGGTTTTGTTTTTAACAGGCCCAGCCCATGACGACAACGGGGCACAAAGATCCAGCAGGTATCTACTGGCCTCGCCCGCCAAATAAGTTAGTTATATTTTGTCTTACAACATCCGCAGACACTTTTTTTACTGAATCAAACACACAACCCAGTTCTATTTTCCTCTAGAAACGCATCTCCTACATCCGTTTTCTAATCTCTACCTATAGTTTTACTAGCTCATATACATGTATCATTATATTGAAAATACATAAAATTCACTCTTCATATTTACATCCTTATTTTTGTTGATGTTTTCCCTCCCAGCGCTGATTTTTTTACCACTGGTTTTCCCTTAAACCAACTCAATTGTCCCACATCTTATTTGCTTACAAAAACAAAAAGATTTTTTTGGCAAATCAATAAGTTCTTAAAAAATATTTATCATTTCAAGATTACAAAAGCTCGGACTCCATCAAAATATGCAAAATAAGGTTGAACTTTTTGACCGAAATACGTCAATCTAACATCTATCATGCTTCTTCAGTCTCTGATTTTCCTGCCCCAGCCACCCAAACCAGCGCCTTCGGAACCGCCTGCTCCCACCTCCCATGGCCGGCTATGCTGCCGGGCAGGCCTGACGACCCCATCATATACTCGCATCCCTGGCCTGTCTATCCCTCTACTCACCCACTCCTCCTATTATTTTTCGGCGACGGCAGCCGAACCAGTCAACCCTCGTACTCTCCACCGCGTGGGCAGTCACTTCCGTGTCTTCCCCGGCTCCGTGTCGTTCCCTTCGTAGGCCTCGCCGTCGTCCACCGCCCTGGTGCTCTCGGCGCAACGTGGTCAACGTGGTCAATGAACGAAATCCATCGGAAGTGACTGTACGTGGAGAGGCTGACAGTTGGGTCCACGGCCGCACACAAGGAAAAGCCTCCTTATTATGATCAAAATAATGATTCCTCCACCTGACATCTGGGACCCGCCAGAACGGCCTCTGTATTTCGCGAAAAAAACGTTCCTTCCACTGACAGGTCGGACCCACCAACTATATCTTCGCACGCAAGGAAGTGCCTCCTTATTGCGCACAAAAAAGATGAATACCCCCCTGATAGCTGGGACCCACCATAGTGGGAGGCTGACTTGTGGGCCTACTAAGTTGACGGGGATGGAGGGCTTTGTCAACTTAGTCAATACGAACAATTCTAGCTCCAGTGACCGTACGATGTAGATCCAACGGCCTTAGTGCTTGTTCAACCTCTGGTCTTCTTGCTCCAGCCTGCCAAAGCAGCGCCGGTCATGCCGCCTGCTCCTGCCTCAGGTGGCAGGCTGTGCTGCCGCGGAGGCCTCACCGCCCCCATACTACTCCCACCGCTGGCCAGGCCATCCCTCCACTCACCCACACCCCCTGTTATTCTGCGGCGACGGCAGCCTCACACCGCAGCCAAACAAGTGAACCCTCGTACTCCTCTCTACATGGGCATCCACTGCCGCGTCTTCCCCCGGCTCTGCATCATCCCCTTCCTAGGCCTCGTCGTCGTCCACCGCCTTGGTGCTCTCAGCGCGGCGTGGTCAATGTGGTCAACGACTGACTTCCATCAGAAGAGTACTGTATGTGGAGAGGCTGACAGCTGGGTCCACGGCCACAACCTAGTTTTTTGTGATTTGCCAAGTAAGTCAATTTGTCAGGCCTGTTGGGCTGCAAATATTTCAAGACGAGGAGAGCTTCATTCGGCTGGCCGAGAAAATGGCCTATCAGTAATGAGAAATGGACTGTACATTTTTAAAACACATCAAACCGGCAATTAGTTTCAAATTTCTTTTTTTCATTTCGAGATTTTAAATTGCATTTATTTTTATGCATGGACAATTTGTTTGATTTTATATTGATATACATTTATTTTTAAAATCAGTTTGAATGTGACTCGAAATTTCGGGATTAAAAACAGTTCAGACCACACCAAAATATGCAAAATTTCGTATAATTTTTTAACCGTGGCCACAATGTGGGCGGTAATGCTAACAAAAATAATATGGGCACCAAAAAAACCTTAAGAATTAGCAAATGGGCTGTAAATTATTAGAAATAATGGTAGATGGTTTGTATGATGGTTTCCACAGATTTGAGGCTTTCCTAAAAAACGGTTGACGCACAAGCAGTGACTGTTGGATGTCCATCCAACGGCCGTCGTGCTTCTTCAATCTCTGCTCTTCCTGCTCCAGCCGCTCAAACAAGCGCCGGCGGGACTGCCTGCTCTCTCCTTCCCGCGGCCTGCTGTGCTACCGCGCAGGCCTGATGAACCACTAGTATAGGGGATCTATCATAGTCCTTTCGATAAGTAAGAATGTCGAACCCAACGAGGAGCAGAAGGAAATGATAAGCGGTTTTCAGCAAGGTATTCTCTGCAAGTACTGAAATAAGTGGTAACAGATAGTTTTGTGATAGGATAATTTGTAACGAGCAACAAGTAACAAAAGTAAATAAAGTGCAGCAAGGTGGCCCAATCCTTTTTGTAGCAATGGAAAAGCCTGGACAAACTCTTATAATAGGAAAAGCGCTCCCGAGGACACATGGGAATATCGTCGAGCTAGTTTTCATCATGTTCATATGATTCGCGTTCGATACTTTGATAATTTGATATGTGGGTGGACCGGTGCTTGGGTGATGTTCTTACTTGAACAAACATCCCACTTATGATTAACCTCTATTGCAAGCATCCGCAACTACAACAAAAGTATTAAGGTAAACCTAACCATAACATGAAACATATGGATCCAAATCAGCCCCTTACGAAGCAACGCATAAACTAGGGTTTAAGCTTCTGTCACTCTAGCAACCCATCAACTACTTATTACTTCCCAATGCCTTCCTCTAGGCCCAAATAATGGTCAAGTGTTATGTAGTCGACGTTCACATAACACCACTAGAGGATAGACAACATACATCTCATCAAAATATCAAACGAATACCAAATTCACATGACTACTAATAGCAAGACTTCTCCCATGTCCTCAGGAACAAACGTAACTACTCACAAAGCATATTCATGTTCATAATCAGATGAGTATTAATATGCATAATGGATCTGAACATATGATCTTCCACCAAAAAAAACCAACTAGCATCAACTACAAGGAGTAATCAACACTACTAGCAACCTACTAGTACCAATCCTGGACTTGGAGACAAGAATTGGATACAAGAGATGAACTAGGGTTTTGAGAGGAGATGGTGCTGGTGAAGATGTTGATGGAGATTGCCCTCTCCCGATGAGAGGAGCGTTGGTGATGATGGTAGCGATGATTTCCCCCTCCCGGAGGGAAGTGTCCCCTAACGAGCAGCTGCTGGAGCCCTAGATTGGTTCCGCCAAGGTTCCGCCTCGTGGCGGCGGAGTTTCGTCCCGAAAGGTTGCTTATGATTTTTTACTCGACGAAAGACCTCATATAGCAGAAGATGGGCATCGGAGGGCCACCAGGGGCCCACGAGGTAGGGGGCGCGCCCAGGGGGGTAGGGCGCGGCCCCCACCCTCGTGGCCAGGTGGGGCCCCCTCTGGTGAACTTCTTCCGCTGGATATTTTTTATTATTTCCTAGAATGACTTTCGTGGAGTTCCAGGACTTTTGGAGTTGTGCAGAATAGGTCTCTAATATTTGCTCCTTTTCGGCCAATTACGGTTCTTGGCATTCTCCCTCCTTATGTAAACCTTGTAAAATAAGAGAGAATAGGCATAAGTATTGTGACATAACGGTAATAACAGCCCATAATGTAATAAATATCGATATAAAAGCATGATGCAAAATGGACGATCAACTCCCCAAGCTTAGACCTCGCTTGTCCTCAAGCAAAAGCCGATAACGATAAATATGTCCCCATGTTTAGAGGTAGAGGCGTCGATAAAACAAAATACGGACATGAAGGCATCATGATCCTTCTCATAACAGAACATATATAGATATTGTCATATGATTTCTTATGTTCAAGTAATAATCCATTCACAATGCGTATCTTAATCATAAACTTTATTGAAAACCAACAAACTATAATCTCAGTCATTGAAGCAATTGCAATTTATCATAACATCATAAAGAGTCTATTTAAGAGCTTAATAGCAAGTCCACATACTCAACTATCATTTAGTCTTTCATAACTGCTAACACTCACGGGATACTTGTGTTTACGGAGTTTTAATCGGACACAGAGAAAGATAGGGGCTTATAGTTTCACCTCCCAACCTTTTACCACAAGGGTAATGTCAACAATAATAACTCATGCCACCTACATCCAGTTAGATATATCAATCAAGATCTTTCCAACACACTGTGCTTGCCAAAGGATAAAATGTAAAAAGGAAAGGTGAAGATCACCTTGACTCTTGCATAAGGTAGAGGATAATAATAAAAGAGAGGCCCTTCGCAAAGGGAAGCAGAGGTTTCCATGCGCTTTTATGGTTGGATGCACAAAATCTTAATGCGAAAGAACATCACTTTATATTGCCACTTATGATATGAACCTTTATTATGCAGTCCATCGCTTTTATTTCTTCCACATCACAAGATCGTATAAAGCTTATTTCTCCCACACCAATCAATCATACATATTTAGAGAGCAATTTTTATTGCTTTGCACCGATGACAACTTACTTGAAGGATCTTACTCAATCCATAGGTAGATATGGTGGACTCTCATGGCAAAACTGGTTTAAGGGTTTTGGAAGCACAAGTAGTATCTCTACTTGGTGCTGAGAATTTGGCTAGCACGAGGGGGAAAGGCAAGCTCAACATGTTGGGAGATCCATGACAATATACTTTATCTCAGATATATGAAAACATAACCCATTACGTTGTCTTCCTTGTCGAACATCAACTCTTTAGCATGTCATATTTTAATGAGTGCTCACAATCATAAAAGATGTCAATAATAGTATATCTATATGTGAAACCTCTCTTTCCTTATTACTTCTTATTAATTGCAACGATGACCAAAACTATGTTTGCCAACTCCCAACAACTTTCAATCATCATACCCTTTCTATGTGAAGTCATTACTCTCAATAAGACCAATATGAACTCTTTGTTTCTTTTTATTCTTTTTCTCTTTTCTTTTATTCACTCAAGATCATGGCAAAGTATTCAAGCCCTTGACTCAACACTAATCTTTATTATATAGCTCACGGACTCGATTACATAAAGAGATCATAAAGCAAAAACTCAAGACTAGATCATGCCATCAACTTTATTCTACTAGATCAAGATACTACTAATAGGATCGAACTAAGAAAAATGGTGAAGATAGGAGATGTGGTTGTGATACGATACCGGGGCACCTCCCCCAAGCTTGGCAGTTGCCAAGGGGAGTGCCCATACCCATGTGATTATGTCTCCTTCTTTGTTGTTGGTGAAATATTCTTGCCGATGATGCCCTTTAGAATATGATTCTCCTCCTCGAGCTTATTGACCTGCTGCTTGAGGCCTGTCGATGTCAAAACCGGCGGATCTCGGGTAGGGGATCCCGAACTGTGCGTCTAGGCGGATGGTAACAGGAGACAAGGGGCACGATGTTTTTACCCAGGTTCGGGCCCTCTCGATGGAGGTATTACCCTACTCCTGCTTGATTAATATTGATGATATGGGTAGTACAAGAGTAGATCTACCACGAGATCAAGGAGGCTAAACCCTAGAAGCTAGCCTATGGTATGATTGTTGTTTGTCCTACGGACTAAAACCCTCCGGTTTATATAGACACCGGATAGGTTAGGGTTACAGAGTCGGTTACAATGGTAGGAGATATACATATCCGTATCGCCAAGCTTACCTTCCACGCCAAGGAAAGTCCCATCCGGACACGGGACGAAGTCTTCAATCTTGTATCTTCATAGTCTTGGAGTCCGGCCGTGACGATAGTCCGGCTATCCGGACACCCCCGACTCCCTCAGTAGCCCCTGAACCAGGCTTCAATGACGACGAGTCCGGCACGTTGATTGTCTTCGGCATTGCGAGGCGGGTTCCTCCTCCGAATACTTCATAGAAGGTTTTGAACACAAGGATAGTGTCCGACTCTGCAAAACAAGTTCCACATAACACCGTAGAGAGAATATTTTTTGCACAGATCTGCTGACGTATTCCGCGGCGTGACATCACACCACGGCCAGGCCTTTATATGAATCGTTTTTTACTGTTCCACCTCAGCGTGTTTAGCTAGGCGGTTTCCTTGGCACGCCTTATTAAAGCATAGATCATGCCCCCTTATCCCGGGATTCTCATCAATACGGACGTGGGTAACCCAACCGTGCCCGTTGGCACGCCTCCTCTATCAAAGGCGAGTCCTAATCGACCACGGGGTGGGCTCTTGGTATTCAACCTCTTTATAACGAAACCAAGGCCCTCTCCTTTTTACACCCTCTATCGAGTTCGCCTCGCGCTTCGAGTTCCAAAACCCAAAGCTTCAGATTCAGGCGCTTCGGACCTTCGACGATGTCCGGCTCCGACCAGCGAGGCCGGTGGATGTCTTCCTCCGTCACAGAAGAAGAGGTGCTAAAGCTGCGAGACGCCAGGTATCTAACCGGCGAGATCTCGCATAGGCTACCTGCCCCAGGGCAGGTCATTCCCACTCCTGAGCCCGGCGAGAACGTGGTGTTCGTGTCTCACTTCCGTCGGGGTTTAGGCTTCTCGACGGATCCCTTTGTGCGGGGGCTCATGTTTTATTATGGGCTTGATTTCCATGACTTGAATCCGGAGTCCATCCTCCATATCTCATCATTCATTGTCGTATGGGAGGCCTTCCTCCAGATTACTGCCCACTTTGGATTGTGGCTCAAGACCTTCAAGGTGGAGCCAAAGATGATCAAGGGGCAACAAGCAGAGTGCGGAGGGGCGGTCATAAGCAAATGTGCTGGTGCTCCGTGGCCCGAGGGCTCTTTTCAAGAGGAGCTTGGTTTGTGGCAACGAGAGTGGTTTTATATCACCGCTCCCAGGGGCACCAAATGGGCGGCGCTCCCTGCCTTCCGCTCAAGTCCACCACAGCGGCTGGCATCATGGGTCAACAAGGGGCTCGACTGGGGCCGCCCAAGGGCGTTCCCCTGCTGCAGGCCGTATTCGAGACCTCCAGAAAGAGGGATCAATCTGGTTGCGATGGCGCAGTTATGGTGATCCGGCGTCTTCAGCCACCAAGCGCCGCCCCCTCACTTTGTGGGAATTCAATCCGGAGGGACCACGAGCTCTCCAACATTTTATGGGCACGACGCCCGTGGAGATGTTTAAACTGTTCTTCGGATCACAAGAGAAGTGTCCGGACTTGACTGAGGACGCAGGACTAAGCTGCAATCGCCCAGATACTCAAGTAAGTAGTCCTGTAACTGGACAAGCTGTTCATTCATTTATTATATATATATGCCCTTTAAAGGAGCCGTTTCTTGAACAGGAGAGGATAGCCAAGGCAAAGTTAATAAGGTGTCCAGCTCCCCTCCCATAGACCATGCCGGATCCCATGCTGACCAAGATGTTGAAGGTCGCGCCTTTTGAAGAAGGCGAAGGGGGAGCGGGGAAGCGACTGCCTCCACGAAGGAGGCTATCGAGAAAGGAGGGATTAAAAGTCCCATCTTTCAAGGAGAGAAGAGGACTGCTTCGGAAGATCCAGAGGTCAAGGCCTCAAAGAGGGGAAGGGAATCTTCATCAGAGAGTCCGACGCTGGGAAGTAACCCAGCCGCACTATTTCCCCAAGGGGATCAGCCCTCCAGCGAGCCGTAAGTAAAAAGAAGGGGTCTTGTAAATAAGGAACATCCCTGTATTTATTTATGAAGATAACCGAAATTGTACCTTGTAGTTCGGACCTCAGCCCTTCTCACAGAGCTCGTCTTCGGGGAACTTCTTCCGGAGATGATGGAGAGCGAACGCCTCCACCTGTCGCACCCCATGTGAAGCGGACGACCGGAGGTGTCGTCGCGGAGGGTTCCCCAAGTCCAGTGGGCGGAAGGTCCGGCGCCAAGTGGTGTCTTGGTCGGAGGAGTGAAGGATCTGCTCGAAGCGGCTATCTCGAGAAGATCACCGTGCTCTAATGGGTACGGTGATTGAAAGAATTTCATCCGCGAGAGCGGATTGCATGAATCGATTAGAAGCTTCTTGACGGGTTTGAGGTACGCAAAAAATAATGTACCTTCGGCGATTATGCATATAAAATGCGCCATGTATAGATAGTAGCCCTGAGACTCGGTATGTTGTCAAAATTGACGACGCGTGCGAGGATCAAATTCTCAGTTTTAACATATCGCCGCTCCTGAACAGGTGGCGGGGCGTCCGGAGGCCGGCCGGACTGATGAATATGCCGAACTAAAGCGGCAACTTGACGAGGCGGATGCGGACATCGCGCTGGTCAATAAACGGTTTGACGAGTCACAAGGTATGCGACTTCTATGCGGACACCTGGTAAGGGAGCTTGACGCCCATGTCTTACTATTCGTATGCTTAATGCAGATGGTGCCGCTGCCATGGAAGAGCTGCGGGCAGAACTCGCCCGAGCGAAAGAGCAAGCCAGAATTAGTAATGCGGCCGCTTTAAAGGCGGCCGAAGAGCTAGAAGCTGAACGGGCTGCTCATCGCCAAGAAGAGGAGATGGCCGATATGGCCAAAAGGTTGAGGAATACTACCGATCGCTGCGAGGTTCTTGAAAAAGAACGTCAAGTGGAACAAGAGGGTCGAAAAAGGCCGCCGCCGAATCCAAGAATGCCCGGTCGGCTTTGAGAGCTGCCAAGGAGGAGCTGAGTCGTGGGGCAATTGCGGCTGGAAAACCGTTTACCTGCGGAGGAAATATACGGATCCAAAGTATGCTCAGTTAGATAAGTTGTGGAGTTCGGAGGATGCTTATTTGGACTTGGCGGCGAGCGCTGCGGACGCGGTTGAGCACTTCCGGGGCCAGAAGGGGCACCGGAGGGAAGAGCTATATTGGTCGCAATTCCATAGTCCGGAGCGTCCTCTGTCGCTGACCGATCGGTTGGCCGAATGGGCCGAGCTGAATCGACTGTCCGGATTTTCCATGAAGCATGTCTTGACTCACTTGTGGCCGGGCGGACCCCAGCCGAAGAGCTATTTTGGTTTAGTGCAGCAGTTCCTTGGTGCGGTACCGCGTATCGACGCAATGAAGCGATCGGCGTGTATTGAGGGGGCGCGGATGGCTCTGGCCCGTGTCAAGACATACTGGGCAGAGATGAAGGCCACCGACGTTGCATCCCAAGATTCGGACAGAAGCCGAGTACCTGCCGAGCACTACTTTGAAGAAGTCCTGCCGGGCGCTCGTTTAATAGAGACGCAGTGCTCGAAGGATATTATGTTTAAATGACATGTATGATTTGTGAAAACAATGTTCTAATATAATATTAGAGCTTTTTATACTTGTGCGTTCAAGTAGCAAACTACTCCCTGTGCGGCCGTTTATGTATATGTATATATAACCTGAATGATGGCAGTACTTGGCTTCAGCCCCCACGCACATAGTGCGGGGGTGTTTGCAAATAAAGCGCTTTTTCACACTTAATCCAACGTCTTGGTCCTGTTAAGGAGGTGATAGCGTAGCAAACCAGGCAACCGGACTATAATGCTTTATCACTTTCACTTAGCCATAGGAGTTCGAGGGTGGGGCTACTATATAGCCCACAGGGGCACCGCACTCTCCCGAATTCGAGTGCGTATGTGCCTGACCGAAAACCGGTCCTTCATTAATGCGGAGGAATCCTAAACATTCACTGTGAGTCATCGAGTGGTTGACCGTCTCTCGCTATATCATGACGGTCGATTTTCGGCTTTCTCTCGAGGTGCTCGCCCGGCGAACCGGGCACAATCGCGATAGTTCTCCTAGTGCCGCGTTAGCCGTGAAAACGGAACGTAAGGCAGCAAAACACAGGAGCCGGGCAACCCAACATTTGACCAAAGACATGATTCGGAGCTGATGCATATAAGGCCTAACTCGAGACGCCGAATACTCCCTAAGGTATTCGGTCTTTATGAAAGTGGGCAAAATAATGCCCTAAGCCCCTGGTGTCCAGGTACGCGCAAAAATTCTGGTGCAGCCAATGCCAAAGCACCAGCCTCCTCCTCGGTTATATTAAGGAACCGGGGGGATGTATATCAACAAGAGACAGTGAAAAAAGGTTTACGCAGGGTCTTAATCTGAAAAGAATCCTTGCAACGGGTCCCTACCGCGTCTGCAGTATCTCCGTTGTGCCGTATCACGGACGGGTGTAGCATGTTGTTCATCTGTAAAGAGAGGAACTTAGTTTAAAAGAAAAAGGATCGTCTGCGAAGATGTACTTAATATTAAATAAAGCGATGCAGTTCAAGAAGTGAATAAAATTGACCTTTATTGTCTCTTGTTATACATGCATGCGGCCCCTCGTATGGGGGTATGCCGCTAGTAGGCGCCGGACTCGTCTAGCCGTGTCCGGGGTTTGAATGACCAATTCAGGTTCTTTGCCTAGCAGAGCCGGATAGCTGTGGGGCTGTCAAGGCAGTCTCCCGTTTTTCTGTGCTCGAGTAACACTTAATACTTCCTTTTAACGAGATGATGCCGCGTGGACCGGGCATTTTAAGTGTTAGAGATGCATAATGCGGTATTGCGTTAAAGCGGGCGAAAGCTTGGCCCCAAAGAGTGCTTGATGGCTACTTTTAAGCGGGCGATATGGAAGAGTAACCTTTCGCGACGGAAGTTGTCGGATGAACCTAACACAACTTCTAGCAGTATGGAGCCCGTACAATGGGCATATGGGCCTGGCATTACTCCTTTAAAGGAGGTGTTGCTACGTCGAATTTTGGTTGGGTTTATCCCCATCCTGCGGATTGTGTCCTGATATATCAGGTTTATGTCACTGCCGCCATCCATGAGAACTTGTGTAAATTGGAATCTGTCGATTATAGGATCCAATATCAAGGCAGTCCTTCCTGCGTTCTGGATATTTTTGGAATAGTCCTGATGGTCGAAGGTGATTGGTTTTGACAACCGATTGTGCGTGGCGCCTTTTAGTGGGCGCCGCTCTGTTTTTCCTTTGATCACGTGAAGTGAGTTTACTGTTTTAACCTCATGTGGGAAAGTTTTTTGTTTTCCGGCTCGCTTGTGGTGCTCGTCGTCATCTTCACTTGGTGTGTCGAGCCCCTTGTGCTCGGCGTTCGGTCTGCGGACTGTTTGAAGACCCAACAATTTACGTGGGTATGGTTAGCGGGCCTCCCGGGAGTCTTTGTGGATTTGACATATCTTGTCCAAGATTTTGTTGAAGTTGGATAGCTCATCGCTATTGTCCTTAAGGGGCAGTTTTTGTTGTTCTGCCGTGAGCTTTTGAATCCGGCGTTATTGCCGTGCTCTTTGGACTGTTCCTTTTAATCCGGTATTTGGTCCTTGTTGCGCCGTGGTTTCCCATTTCCATCCCTAATTTCGGATGTACTTGGGTCCTTTGGTGCTGCACCTTGCTAGCCAGCTATCCTCTCCAGCATAAGCGGGTCATGAGGCTTGTTAATGCGGCCATTGTTCTTGGCTTTTCTTGGCCGAGGTGTCTGGCAAGCCATTCGTCTCGGACGTTGTGTTTGAAAGCTGCTAAGGTTTCGGCGTCCGGACAGTCGACTATTTGGTTCTTTTTAGTAAGGAGCATGTTCCAGAATTTCCGGGCTGACTCTCCGGGTTGTTGAGTTATGTGACTTAGATCGTCTGCATCCGGAGGGCGGACATAAGTCCCCTGAAAATTTGCCCGAAATGCATCCTCGAGCTCTCCCCAGCTTCCAATGGTATTTTCGGGGAGGCTTTTAAGCCAATGCCGAGCTGGCCCTTTGAGTTTAAGGGGTAAGTATTTTATGGCGTGGAGATCGTCTCCTCTCGCCATGTGTATGTGGGGGATGTAATCCTCGATCCGCACTCGAGTGCATTGTTCCGTCGTATGCCTCTATGTTTACGGGTTTGAATCCCATTTGAAATTCATTATCCGGCACCTCATCGGTGAAACATAGGGGGTGTCTGGCGCCCTATATTTGGGTGTCTTTGTGATCTTCGGAATTTTGGCGTATTTCATTGCTTTGTGAGCCTGCTTTCTTGGCCCGTAGATGGACCTAACTGGGCCATCCTTTTGATGTGAATCCTTATGCGGATCACATATTGGCTTGTGTCTTGGCGCCATTAAATCGCTCTCTTTTTGCCGTAGGGTCGTCCATCCGACCGGTGGCCTTCTTACTTTTTTAATTGTGGGGGCTCTAAGGCCTCCTCGTCGAATCAGGCGTAGCTTTCTTTTGGGTAGCTCTTTGTTCGGCGATCGTCAGCTGCATTGTTCTGTCTGCTGAATACTTTGCTCCATCTGATCCTGAGTGCATCTTCCACTATTTTGAGCTTCCGCTTCTGCTTTTTCAGGCTACGCGCAGAGGTGACGAGCCTTTTCTGGCGGTCATTTTGCTCCAATAGTTTGTCCGGCGTGAGATCGTCCGGACTGTTGTCTTCATTGGGGACAAATTGTTTATCCAAGTTGTCTTGTTCGGACGATTGCTCGATAGCTTGTTCGTTGTCCACCGATTCGCCCTGCTCTATGGCTGGGTCTTTGTTGAGGCGGGACTTTGTTCGGCGTTTATGTTGCCGTTTTGACTGCTTCTCGAGGGATTTATCCTTCGTACCATCCCGTTGTTCCTCCTCTTCATTTCCTTTAGGTGTATCCACCATTTATACATCATGGGATGAGGTTGTCCAGCATCCTATAGGTGCTGGTTCATTGTTGTCTCCTACACCATCGTCCATACCGTCGATGTCTTCGGAGTCGAAATCGAGCACGTCGTGTAGGATTTCGATAGTGGCTACGAAGTGGGTGGTGGGTGGGCGTTGAATTTCTTCGTCGTCCGTATCCCAACCTTCCTGACCGTAGTCCGGCCAGGGCTCTCCGGATAAAGAGAGAGACTTTAGTGAATTCAGGATGTCGCCAAAGGGCGAGTGCTGAAAGATGTCCGTGGCCGTGAACTCCATGATCGGCACCCAATCGGATCCGATTGGCAGGGGCGCGGAGGGTTCGGAGTCCGGAGAGGAGTCCGGCACCCTGGAGTCGAGGTCTCCGCAAAGGACAGGGATGGAGTTCGGCTCAATCGTCGTAGAGATTATAGCCCCCGAGGCGATGTCCAACCACTCGTCCTCGATCGGGGAATCCGGCTCCGGATTAAGGGTCGGAGCGGATCTTTGATGCGGCCTCGAGAGCCTTTGTTCGCAGAGCTAGATCATGCCCATCGAGACAGTCTTGGCACGCTTGGCTGCGGCTCGAATCCGTCGAAGATCAAGTCTCCGCGGATATCGGCCGTATAGTTCAAACTTCCAAATCTGACACGGCGGCCGGGCGTAGCTTTCGATCTGCTCCGGATGGCCAAGTGAATTGGCCCGCAGCAAAAGCCGCCCGAACACGAAGATCTGCCCGGGAGAAAAGTCTCACCACGGACCGCGTCATTGTTGATGATCGGAAGGAGCCATCGGGCCTATCGGTGGCGACACGGAGGAACTCTCAATCAAAGCACCAATGTCGGTGTCAAAACCGGCGGATCTCGGTAGGGGGTCCCGAACTGTGCGTCTAGGCGGATGGTAACGGGGGACAAGGGGCACGATGTTTTTACCCAGGTTCGGGCCCTCTCGATGGAGGTAATACCCTACTCCTGCTTGATTAATATTGATGATATGGGTAGTACAAGAGTAGATCTACCACGAGATCAAGGAGGCTAAACCCTAGAAGCTAGCCTATGGTATGATTGTTGTTAGTCCTCTGGACTAAAACCCTCCGGTTTATATAGACACGGATAGGTTAGGGTTACACAGAGTCGGTTACAATGGTAGGAGATCTACATATTCAGACGCCAAGCTTGCCTTCCACGCCAAGGAAAGTCCCATCCGGACACGGGACGAAGTCTTCAATCTTGTATCTTCATAGTCTTGGAGTCCGGCCGTGACGATAGTCCGGCTATCCGGACACCCCCTAGTCCGGGACTCCCTCAAGGTCCATTATTTCCTTGCGAAGCTTTCCTGTAACAGCTAAAGCTCCTTGCACCCAAGGGTGTTGCATAGCTGCGGGAGAACAAGTGACACTCCTATTCATATTTTCATAAGAAAGAAATCTAACATTGGAAGGGATAACCGAGTTTGGAATAGATGAGCTCTGTAGTTCCCTCATCATGAACCCAGCTCGGAAGCGAGAAGTGACTTCTTGATCCTCCATGGCATCTACCCTCATCAAGTCAGCCTCCATCTCTTCCTCCGTTGCTGGCCCAAAGTGGTTAGCGTCATTTGTTGCCCTTGGTTGAGATCTTGGGATGAGACACCCGGCTCTCCCCGACTGACTCTTGAGAAGTCATCTTACTCTAATCTGCAGCAGCTACAACTCGAAACAAAAAGAGAGTATATTTGCATGATATGGTAGTCAAAACCTTCGGGAGAATATATAATGAATTTTTACCGACCAAAATATGTATCGTGCAAGAAAACGGAGTCCGGAAGGCACACGAGGTGCCCACGAGGTAGGGGGCGCGCCCAGAGGGGTAGGGCGCGCCCTCCACCCTCGTGGGGCCCTCGTGTCCTTCGGACTGCTACTTATTTTCTAATTTTCTAAATATTCCAAAACGGAGAAATATTGCCTTAAAAATTGTTTTGGAGCCGGTTTACTTACCATACCACATACCTACTCCTTTTCGGAGTCTGAAACGTTCCGGAAAGTGTCCCTTATGTATTCCTCCGGGCTTACGGTTTCAATAACATTGGTTTCAACATTTATAGGATTATCTGAGATATAGTGTTTGATTCTTTGACCGTTTACCACCTTCGGATTTGTGCCTTGAAATTATCGATTTTTATGGCACCGAGCGATAGACCTCCTCGATAACGTAAGGGCCTTCCCATTTAGAGAGAAGTTTTCCTGCAAAAATCTTAAGCGAGAGTTGTATAGCAATACATAATCACCTACATTAAACTCACGCTTTTGTATCCTTTTGTCATGCCATCTTTTAACTTTTTCTTTAAACAACTTGGCATTTTCATAAGCTTGGGTTCTCCATTCATCAAGTGAGCTAATATCAAATAACCTCTTCTCACCGGCAAGTTTGAAATCATAGTTGAGTTCTTTAATATCCCAATAAGCCTTATGCTCTAGTTCGAGAGGTAAGTGACATGCTTTTCCATAAACCATTTTATACGAGACATACCCATAGGATTTTTATATGAAGTTCTATAGGCCCATAATGCATCATCAAGATTCTTGGACCAATTCTTTCTAGGCCTATTGACAATCTTTTGCAAAATTAATTTGAATTCTCTATTACTCAATTCTACTTGACCACTAGACAGTGGGTGATAAGGGGATGCAATTCTATGATTAACATCATACTTAGCAAGCATTTCTCAGAAAGCACCATGAATAAAATGGGAACCTTGCACCATCAGTCATTAAATATCTAGGGACTCCAAACCTCGGAAAAATAACTTCTTTAAGCATCTTAATAGAAGTGTTATGATCAGCACTACTAGTTGGAATAGCTTCTACCCACTTAGTAACGTAATCAACAGCAACTAAAATATGTGTATATCCATTAGAGGCAGGAAAAGGTCCCATATAATCAAAGCCCCAAACTTCAAATGGTTCAATAACAAGTGAATAGTTCATAGGCATTTCTTGACGTCTACTAATATTACCGATTCTTTGACATTCATCACAAGATAAGACAAACTTACGGGCATCCTTGAAGAGAGTAGGCCAATAAAACCAGATTGCAATACCTTATGTGCAATTCTATCTCCAGCGTGGTGTCCTCCATAAGCTTCGGAGTGACACTTGCATAGGATCTGTTCCTGTTCATGCTCAGGTACGCAATGTCTAATAACACCATCTACTCCTTCTTTATAAAGATGTGGGTCATCCCAAAAGTAATGTCTCAAATCATAGAAAAACTTTTTCTTTTGCTGGTATGTGAAACTAGGTTGTATAAATTTAGCAACAATATAATTAGCATAATCAGCATACCACGGGGTACTACGAGAAGTATTTATGACATTTAGTTGCACATCAGGAAAGCTATCATCAATAGGTAGTGGGTCATCAAGAACATTTTCTAACCTAGACAAGGTGTATATGCGCAGGGTTCTCGGCTCCTTTCTATCAACAATATGCAAATCAAATTCTTGTAGCAAGAGAACCCATCTAATAAGTCTAGGTTTAGCATCTTTTTTTCCATCAGGTATTTAATAGCAGCATGATCAGTGTGAATAGTTACTTTAGAATCAACAATATAAGGTCTGAACTTATCACATGCAAATGCAACTGCTAAGAATTATTTTTCAGTGGTAGCATAGTTTCTTTAAGCATTGTCTAAAGTTTTACTAGCATAATGGATAAAATTTAATTTCTTATCAACTCTTTGCCCTAAAACAGCACCTACAACATAATCACTAACAACACACATAATTTCAAAAGGTAAATTCCAATCAGGTGGCTGTCGGCGTTCTGGGAACGGGGGTACCCAGACTTACCTGACTGCGGCCTGCGGCGTGGCTCAAGGGGTGGCCCAGCACGGCCCATCCTCATCAGCACAAGCTCAAGACCCTCGCGAGGGGCCAAGCCTCACAGGCGGACGGCAGAAGCCTCCTCGGGCCAACCTCGTCCCGGTGGCTCATGAGGAGGCGGAGAGATCAAGGCGGGTACCTCACGAGGTGCCCATGGCGCAAGCCATGACGACCAAGAGGCGCCGAGGCGCGCCAGCAGCCAGATGTCCTTGTTTCCTCTTTGGTGCAAAGGAGGCAAGCCTTGACGAGAGCATCAAGCAAAGGCAGCCATTTCGGTGCAACAAGACCAAGACCAACACAACGACAGGAAGGAGGTCATCGTGGAGCCCAAGCGGCGTCATTGTTAGAGCCTTTGGCGGCGAGGACCAACTTTAGTCGAGGATAAGTGTACTAGATGTTCCCCTTCAAAATGGCCAATTGTTGGCGCCCTTCCCGCTCAATATTTGGGAAGAGGCCCAGGGCCTTTGCCTATAAATAGGACTAGCCACCCACAGGGTAGAGGCATCTTGAATCCAGAGGATCTTGAATCCAGGGCATCTTGAATCCAGAGGATCTTAAATCCAGGGGGGACAGAGAGCTAGAGGTGGATATTGAATCTAGAGAGAGAGAGAGAGGGCGACCGAACTCCCCCTAGCAGTTCGTCACACCGGCCAAGAACAAACCCTCGCGAGGCTGTTCTTCCTTGTATTGTTCATCATCAGCCCCTGAGGCAATCCACCACACCACACCTTTGGAGTAGGGTATTACACCACAATGGTGGCCCAAACCGATATAAACTTGTGTCCCTTCATTTGCTCTTGGCGTAGTTTAGATCCTTGCGAGGCGACGAGGTGCAGGTAGGTAGGGGGTGAGATCTCCGCGTGCACCCCAGAGTTCGAACCTAGAGGGTCTGCCGGAACCCGAAATCCGACATTTGGCGCGCCAGGTTGGGGTGCACCGGAATCCGCCTTCTGCCGCTTCGCGCCCCGTCGCATCGTCATCATCATGTCCGACGACCAGGCGGGCAACCCTGATCCCTGAGCGGCCTGGCCCGCCCACGAAAGCCGCTTCGCCCGGGCGACCGACCATGACCAGCTCGCGTTCCAGCGAGCGCTGCGGGCAGCGGGGAAGGCAGCGGTCGAGCAACGATAGCTCTCACGCAGCTGCGGCGGCGCAATCGTGACGGCAAGGGCCTCGAACCACGTCAGCGGCCACGCAGCGGCGGTACAACCGGCAGGCGGCGGCGAACTCAAGGGTCGCGCTCACGGTGGCCCGAGAGCTACTGCAATGCGAGGCTGCTTTGGAGGCGGCGCGACAGCTTTGGAGCGGGTGGGAGAGCTCCTGGGCTTCGCCGCATCGGGGGCTCACCCCTTCTGCACCCAGCTGCCACCTCAGGTCCAGGGCGGCCCACGCGGAGGCCCCACGCACACCCACGCAGCTCCAAGCGGACTCCAAGGCCACTCCAACGCCAACCAGGCCATCAGCACCGGGCTAGCCGCGGCGCTGCCTCCGCCCCCGGCCAGCGAAGGAGGACTCGCCGCGGCCCACGGCCCCAGTGGGCCACCGCGCTACCACCCCCAGGTGGGCGCCTCAAGCAGGGCTGCGTGGCACACGGGGCACTACGGTGAAGCATTTGGGATGGCGGCCCCGGAAGAGTACGTGCCCCACATGTTGGATCAAGGACGCAGCGGGGAAGGGGCGAACACGGCTCGCTCCTCGGCCCAAGCTGGGGGACGAGGCACTCGAAGCTGAGCTCTTCCAGGAGCCCCGGGAAAGCCCCGTCGACCGCGCCGGAATCAACGATTATCGAGTACCGCTAATTCCTCAGGAGCAGGCATACACTAACCATGAATCGCAGGAGGTACAGGTCATCGCAGCGGACGGCTGCCCAAATTCCGCGGTCTCCTACCCCTCAGGAGGAGGGCGCCGGGGGCTGCAGGAGAGGGGCTGAGATCCTGCATCACCATTGCGGCGTTTGGAGCAAGGCGTCCTCAGGAGGTAGGCCCTCTGCCGGGGAGGTGCCTCAGGGCCTACCCCCGGCAGAGGACCCGTGGTCGTCGGGGGAACCGCTGGCGACCGCTCTACCCCATCGGCGGCGTCCTCGGTCTCCGGCCGTCGACGATGGCACTAGAGTGTGGCGCAAGGCGGGGCCCTCGTCTGGTGAAATGAAGCAAGGCCGGTACCTGTGAAGAAGGCCCAGTGCCTGTGAAGCTCGCCGCCCTGTGACACTCTCATGTAATAATGAGTGGGGCTGTACATGCCCCGGAGTCTCGAGGCGCCCGGCCTCGGGCCCGGGGCTCCCTCACGCCAGTGGCAGCACTTAGCTCCGCGCTGGTGAGAAGACGTCCAAGACTAGACTAGGTGCCGGATGTGGCTTTTTCTGCTTTTCTTGCTTTTCCCCTTTGTTGTCGCTTTTCCCCCGTTTGGATTTAAGTTGGATTCGAGCTTGCGATTTGCGTGTGTTCGGGGAAGGGGTGTTTAGTCTCGTTCGAGCAATCTCTCGCATTCTGGTTACCACTCTGCCTCAGCTGCCTCCCCTCGTGAGCCCCTCACGAGACGGGCCAGGCCTAGCATGCGTACAGACCGGACCGCCATCACCGCGCCCTCTTAGGAGGTTCTCATCATAGGTTAAATGGGCTCGTTCAGGGAGCACACGGAGCGCCACAGCCCTCCGCAGGCTATCTCGAGGCCCATGCGGGTCGAAGGTAAAAAATCTAGCCAGGTCGTCACGAGGCCAGCCACTTGGCGGAGGCGTACGAGTGATATCGCGTCTACTAATACGCTAACTGCAAGTTTTTACACGAGGGGCTCCCCCTCCCAAAATGCTCTTACAACCTTAAGGGCCAAGCCCGAACTCTGTCTGCGCAGGATAAGAAAGTAGGAGCAGCACGCGGTCAATCGGATAAATCCCCCAATGCATCCTCGAGGTCACCTCCTGAATCGTCGCTGGCCTCGCCATCGCCCTCCGCGTCTCCGTCGGCGACGTCAGGGCCGTTCACCACGCCGCCTTCATCAGCGGCCACGACCACGCCGTCATCGTCAGTAGCGAAGGCCCTGATGAGGTCATCGACGTTGTCTTCCACCCAATGCGCCAGGTCACCCCGGACGGCACAGAGGTCTTGAGGCGATAAGCGGCATCAAAATCGAAGTTGGGGTCCATGTCCCGAAGATGGCTGAAGACGCGAGAAAAGGCACACCCGAGCAGGGCGCGACTCCTCTCCTCCACCAACCTGTTGGCTCTGAACGACCGCACCTCCAGCTGCGTCACCACATCAGTGAAGAACTGGAGGTTACCAGCATAGTTAACTGCATGAGGCTCGCCGACGGCCACCTCGCAGATGTTGCCCAAGGCCACGTTAGCTCTTTCCCGGAGCGTGCGGAGCATAGGGCCATGCTCGTGCTCCAAGATCTGCCGCTGGCGTATCTCGTCCTTGTTCCGCCGTGCAACGGCCTCGGCCGCGTCCACCCGCTGACGTAGAAGAAGCATCTCGGTGCGGGAGGAAGTCAGCTCCTCCTGCACCACGCCAAGGGCGGCCCGGGAAGCGTCAGCCCGCCCTGTCTCTTCATCCAGCTTGGCCCTCAGGGCGGCGGTCCTGCCTTCCGCTTCAGCCCTGATCAACCCCAGCCTCTCCTCGAACTCACGCTCGAGGTTCAAGCGGGCCGCTGCCGCCCGGCGATCAACCTCTTCCAGGACTCGGGCCTCCCGCGCAGCGACATCGCCCTCCGCCTGCGTCACCAAGCGCTCCCTCGTCTCCAGCCGCTCAAGGTCGCGGGCGCGCTCGGCAGCTTCCAGCGTCAGTGCCTCCTCACGTCTCTAGAGCTCAGCCTGGTCGACCGAAGCCCCCTTCATCGACGCAAGGGCCGTCTCACGCAGCTCCACCTGCTGCTCCAGGAATTGCTCGGGCACAGAGCTTCGCCCGCTCCTCCACCGCCCCACGCCACCGGTCAGCCTCCCGGGCCTCCTCGACGGCCGGGGAACGGGCCTCCCGTGAGGCTGCCAGCGAAACCTCGGCTTTCTCATTGTCCAGGTCATGCTGGTGGCGCGGAAGGGCAACGGCCACCTTCAGTTGGCACCTCTCTTCTGCTAGGCGCAAGCCCTCAGCTTCAAGGCGCGCATCTTCGCCAGTGAGCTCTACACCAAGCTGGCTCACTGCGTCAGCCGGCCTCTGGAGGAACCCTTGGAGAAGGGCACGGCGCTCCCGAGCACGCTCGAGCACGTCTTCCGCGTCGTCATCCACCCTACATGTGCGCGGGGGGCCGCGAATCAGCACTCCCCCTCTGGACAGGGGGCTGGGGGCTGGCGCCCCCGCAATGGCCGGGCACGCCTCGCCAGAAGCCCGGCCTAGAGCCAGCTCGTCCCCGAATGAAGAACGAAGGGCCGACCTCAGCCAATCGTCGTCCACGACCAGTCGAGGAGCCTAAGGCAGGCTGGCTATGCCCCGGGAAGGCTCGCGAAGGAGGGTCGCAAGGTGCGCAGAACCATGATGCGCCACAGGATGGCTCACCTCTCCGATCGGCCTCCCCACAAGGGCAGTGCTTGAGCTTGGAGCGCTTGGGGACAGTGGATAGGGCGAGGCCTGGGGGATGGCTCCTCAGCCATCTCCGTGAGCTCGGCAGGAAGGGCCCTGCGGAGCGAGGATCAGCCGAAGCAACGGGAAAAATAAGGAACTAGGAAAGGGGAAGGCTTACTCATCAATGGCGAAATACTTCATGCGCTTCAGCAGGCGGCAAGGGTAATCATCACCCAAGGCCTCCCTTCTCTTCCGGAGAGCCTCAAAGTCCACGCGGAAGCGGCCGAGAAGTTCAGCGCAGGGGTCAGCCTGCGACGGGGAAGAAGCTCCAAGGTGACCAGCCTCAGGGGCGTCGTCCTGGCGCATGCCGCCAGTCGCCTCACCAAGAAGGGTAGCCGGGGCCTCAGGGGCCTCGGCCACGGCAGACGCGGGCCATGGCTCAACGCCTTCAGCCGCAGCAGTGCGGGCCTCAGGAGCTGCCACCTCAGGAGTGCCGCCTGGTGTCGTCATCCCGGCGGAGGCCCCCTCAGCCTCCGGTGGCCTTGGCCTCCCTGCTCCACCACTCGAGGAAGGACCGTCGTGGGCGACTGGAAGGGCAGTCACCACAACTGGGTTCTCACGAGGTCTCATGAAGCCTGCGGGGCGCAACCCCCATTCGTTGAAGCTGGGCATCTGCTTCACGAAATCACCCCTGTTCGAGCAAAGGTACAGCAGAGCACCCCCTTGCCGGATGCTGCCAGGGAAAGGGTCCCCAGTCAGGATCATGAGAACCTTCCTCAGCACTTCAGCGTCGAGTCCTCCTCCACAGAGCCTCATGCGGTCCTCACGCCCGCCAAGGCCCACATCCGGCGAGAATGGCGCTGGAGAGGGGCAATGTGGCATAGGAGGAACTCATTCACCACCTTGGGCGCCCGTCATGCCGGCGCCCTCAAGTGCTGTGACGATGCAGAACGAGCGAGCGGGGCTCGTGGCGTCTCTGCCCCAGCCCGAATTGGGGATAGCGGGCAATGTTGGTTCCGAGAGCAGGGGGCTGGGCGCCCTGACATGCACATACATCCACCTCTTGCGAAACCCAGACGCGGCCGGAGGGAGGCTGAAATCAATCCCTGAAGTCGCTGTTTCTGGTGCGGCAATGAAGCTCACGCACCCCAAGCATTGGGTGGAGTCGATGAGGCGCAAAGATAAGAAGTGGCGCAGCAAGGCAACTGAAGGAGGGATGCCCATCATCGCCTCACACACAAAGGCGAAAACGGCAAGCAGAGTAATGGATTCAGGACCCAAATGCATCATATGGATCTGGTAATGGGAAAGCACAGCGTTGAAGAAATTGGAAAAGGGGGGAACCAGTCCCGCCCACAGGGCGTCGGCGAAGTACCGGACCTGGGTGACTATTCTGTCAATGGAGAAGTGAGGCAGCGGGCCAGACCGTCGTCCTCCCGCACTCGTTGAAGATAGTGGCGAGGGCGAACTGACCTTGTCCAAGCCTTCTCGATTGAGTATGATCGACCGATCGGCGAGGAGCCCGTCGGCCGACGGCGAAGCGGGCGGAGGCACATGCTTTTTCCCTTTCCCCTTCTCCGTCGGAGCCATGGCGATAGGAAGGGGGAGGATTCGAGATTGGATTGGAAGCGGAGACTGGAGCTCGATAGGAGGAAGAGCAGGAGACGGTCGAGCGGCGAGAAGGGGGATGACTGTGTGCGACCACGGGTCCGTCTAGCTGGGCGCAAAATAAGGAGGCGTGGGGGAACAGGGACGCCCACGTCCAATCAACCGCCACGCGACGCCCGAGGCCGCTGACTGTTAGGGCCCGCGGTGCTTCGCACTTGCCCCTTCGCTTCTCTGCTCAGCCAAGTCCAGGTACGCCTTGGGCCGGGGCTCTTGTCGGCGTTACGAGCAGAAGGGTACCAGACTTGCACTGCGGCCTGCGGCGTGGCTCAAGGGGTGGCCCAGCACGGCCCATCTTCATCAGCACAAGCTCAAGACCCTCGCGGGGGGCCAAGCCTCACGGGGCGGATGACAGGAAGCCTCCTCAAGCACGGCCTCGTCAGGCTGGCTCGCGAGGCCCGGAGAGATCAAGCGGGTACCTCACGAGGTGCCCATGACGCAAGCCATGATGACCAAGGGCGCCAGGCGCGCGCCAGCCCGCAGTGTCATCGTTTCCTCTTTGGTGCAAAGGAGGCAAGCGCAGGCGAGAGCATCAAGCAAAGGCAGCCATTTCGTTGCAACAAGACCAAGACCAACACAACGGTAGGAAGAAGGTCATCGTGGAGCCCAAGCCGGCGTCATCGTCAGAGCCTTTGGCAGGCGAGGACCAACTTTAGTCAGGATAAGTGTACTAGATATTCCCCTTCAAAATGGCCAATTGTTGGCGCCCTTCTCGCTCAATATTTGGGAAGAGGCCCAGGGCCTTTGCCTATAAATAGGACTAGCCACCCACAGGGTAGAGGCATCTTGAATCCAGAGGATCTTGAATCCAGGGCATCTTGAATCCAGAGGATCTTAAATCCAGGGGGGACAGAGAGCTAGAGGTGGATCTTGAATCTAGATAGAGAGAGAGGGCGACCGAACTCCCCCTAGCAGTTCGTCGCACCGGCCAAGAATAAACCCTCGCGAGGTTGTTCTTCCTTGTATTGTTCATCATCAGCCCCTGAGGCAATCCACCACACCACACCTTTGGGTAGGGTATTACACCACAATGGTGGCCCGAACCAGTATAAACATTGTGTCCCTTGTGTTGCTCTTGGCGTAGTTTAGATCCTTGCGAGGCGACGAGGTGCAGGTAGTAGGGGGTGAGATCTCCGCGTGCACCCCAGAGTTCGAACCTAGAGGGTCTGCCGGAACCCGAAATCCGACAGTGGCTGAACAATAGGTGCAGAGATCAATGATTTCTTAAGTATTTCAAATGCTTCTACACAATCATCATCAAAGACAAATGGTATATCTTTTTGTAATAAATTAGTCGAGGCCGAGAAATTTTGAGAAGTCCTTAATGAACCTCCTATAAAATCCGGCGTGACAAAGGAAACTTCTTATACCTTTGATGTCCTTGGGACATGTCATCTTTCAATAGCATCAACCTTGGCTTTATCAACTTCAATACCTCTTTCGAAACTTTATGCCCCAAGACAATACCTTCATTAACCATAAAGTGGCACTTTTCCCAATTCAAGACAAGATTAGTTTCTTCACATCTCTGCAAAACTTGATCAAGATTGCTCAAGCAATCATCAAAGAGGATCCATAGACGGAAAAGTCGTCCATGAAAACCTCACAAATCTTTTCACAAAAGTCAGAAAATATAGCCATCATGCATCTTTGAAAGGTAGCAGGTGCATTACATAAACCAAAAGGCATACGCCGATAAGCAAAACTACCAAAAGGGCATGTAAAAGTAGTCTTTTATTGATCCTTAGCCGACACAAGTATTTGAGAGAAACCAGAATAACCATCTAGGAAGCAATAATGTGTATGTTTGCATAATCTTTCTAGCATTTGATCAATAAAAGGTAAAGGGTAATGATCTTTCTTAGTAGCTTTATTTAATTTGCGAAAATCAATTACCATCCTATAACATGTAATAATTCTTTGCGGAATCAATTCATCTTTATCATTAGGAACAACAGTAACACCTCCCTTCTTAGGGACACAATGAACAGGACTTACCCACTGGCTATCAGCAACGGGATAAATTATACCTGCCTCCAGAAGCTTTAGTATTTCTTTCCTTACCACTTCTTTCATCTTAGGATTAAGCCTTCGTTGATGATCATGAACCGGTTTGGCATCTTCTTCCAAATTTATTTTATGTTGACATAGAGTGGGACTAATGCCCTTAAGATCATCAAGAGTATATCCAATAGCAGCACGGTGCTTCTTCAGAGTTTTCAATAATCTCTCTTCTTCATGCTCTGAAAGGTTAACACTAATAATAACAGGATATATTTTCTTTTCATCAAGATAAGCATATTTAAGATTATTAGGCAATGGTCTAAGCTCATACACGGGGTCACCCTTGGGTGTAGGAGGATCCCCTAGGATTTCAACAGGCAAGTTATGTTTCAGAATAGGTTCCTGTTTAAAGAATACTTCATCTATTTCCCTTCTTTCATTCATAAACATATCATTTTCATGGTCTAGCAAATATTGTTCTAAAGGATCACTAGGAGGTATGGCAATAGAAGCAAGACCAATAATTTCATCCTTACTAGGCCATTCTTCTTCACGGTGTTGTCTACTAAATTTAGAGAAATTAAACTCATGAATCATATCATCCAAGCCAATAGTAACAACATTCTTTTCGCAATCTATCTTAGCATTAACAGTGTTCAAGAAGGGTCTACCAAAAATAATGGGACAAAAGCTACCTTGTGGAGAACTGAGAAAAAGAAAATCAGCAGGATATTTAGTTTTCCCATACAAGACTTCAACATCTCTAACAATTCCCACTGCTGATATAGTATCTCTATTGGCAAGTTTAATTGTAACATCAATACCTTCTATCTCAGCGCGTGCAATATCATGCATAATTTCTTTATACAAGTCATAAGGTATAACACTAGCTAGCACTAGCACCCATATCACATAAGCCATGATAACAATGATCTCCTATTTTAACAGAAATAACAGGCACGCCTACCACAGGTCTATGTTTATCTTTAGCACAAGGTTTGGCAATTCTAGCGGTTTCACCGCAGAACTGAATAACATGCCCATCAATATTATCAGCCAAGAGATCTTTAACAATAGCAATATTAGGTTCAACTTTAAATTGCTCGGGAGGTGTATAAGTTCTAATATTACTTTTTACAAACAACGATTGAAGCTTTAGCATGATCCTTTATTCTAACGGAAGGTGGTTTCTCAACATAAGAAGTAGGAACAACAGGATCATTATAAGTGACAATCTTTTCTTCAACTTTAGAAGGTGCAGCTACTTTTACTTCTATGGGAGGATGATATTTAAACCACTTCTCCTTGGGGAGATCAACATAAGTAGCAAAAGATTCACAGAAAGAAGCTACTATCTCAGAGTCAAGTCCATATTTAGTGCTAAACTTACGGAAAACATCGGTATCCATAAAAGACTTAACACAACCAAACTTAGGTGTCATACCTGACTCCTTACCTTCTCGAGATCCCAATCTTCGTAGTTGCGTTTAATTCTATCCAATAAATTCCATCTGAATTCAATAGTCTTCATCATAAAAGTGTTGGGGAACGTAGCAGAAATTCAAAATTTTCTACGCATCACCAAGATCAATCTATGGAGAAACCAGCAACGAGGGGAAGCAGAGTGCATCTACATACCCTTGTAGATCGCTAAGCGGAAGCGTTCAAGAGAACGGGGTTGAAGGAGTCGTACTCATCGTGATCCAAATCACCGGAGATCCTAGTGCCGAACGGACGGCACTACCGCGTTCAACACACATACAGCCCGGTGACGTCTCCCATGCCTTAATCTAGCAAGGAGAGAGGGAGAGGTTGGCGAAGACTCCATCCAGCAGCAACTGGCAGGCGTGGTGGTGGTGGAGGCCAGGTGATCCAGCGAGGCTTCGCCAAGCACCGCGAGATATGAGGAGAAAGAGAGGTAGGGCTGCGCCAGCAGGAGAAGAACTTCGTGTTATGGGCTGCCCCTTTGCCTCCACTATATATAGGGGGAGAGGGGGGGCTGCGCCCCCACCTAGGGTTCCACCCCTAGGGGCGGCGGCCAGCCCTAGATCCCATCTAGGGGGCGGCCAGGGAGGGAGAGGGGAAACTTGCCCCCCAAGTCAGGTGGAGGCGCCCCCTCCCCAAACCCTAGGCGCCTTGGGCCCTTGTGGGGGGGGGTGCACCAGCCCATCTGGGGCTGGTCCCCTCCCACACTTGGCCCATGCAGCCCTCCGGGGATGGTGGCCCCACTTGGTGGACCCCCGGGACCCTCCCGGTGGTCCTGGTACGTTACCGATAAAACCCGAAACTTTTCCGGTGACCAAAATAGGACTTCCCATATATAAATCTTTACCTCCGGACCATTCCGGAACTCCTCGTGACATCCGGGATCTTATCCGGGACTGCGAACAACATTCGGTAACCACATACAAACTTCCCTTACAACCCTAGCATCATCAAACCTTAAGTGTGTAGACCCTACGGGTTCGGGAACCATGCAGACATGACCGAGACGTTCTCTGGTCAATAACCAACAGCGGGATCTGGATACCCATGTTGGCTCCCACATGTTCCACGATGATCTCATCGGATGAACCACGATGTCGAGGATTCGATCAATCCCGTATACAATTCCCTTTGTCTAGCGGTATAGTACTTGCCCGAGATTCGATCGTCGGTATCCCGATACCTTGTTCAATCTCGTTACCGGCAAGTCTCTTTACTCGTTCTATAACACATCATCCCGTGATCAACCCCTTGGTCACATTGTGCGCATTATGATGATGTCCTACCGAGTGGGCCCAGAGATACCTCTCCGCTTACGGAGTGACAAATCCGATCTCGATTCGTGCCAACCCAGCAGACACTTTCGGAGATACCCGTAGTGCACCTTTATAGCCACCCGATTCACGTTGTGACGTTTGGTACACCCAAAGCATTCCTACGTATCCGGGAGTTGCACAATCTCATGGTCTAAGGAAATGATACTTGACATTAGAAAAGCTATAGCATATGAACTACACGATCTTTGTGCTAGGCTTAGGGTTGGGTCTTGTCCATCACATCATTCTCCTAATGATGTGATCCCGTTATCAACGACATCCAATGTCCATGGTCGAAACCGTAACCATCTATTGATCAACGAGCTAGTCAACTAGAGGCTTACTAGGGACATGGTGTTGTCTATGTACCCACACATGTATCTGAGTTTCCTATCAATACAAGTATAACATGGATAATAAACGATTATCATGAACAAGGAAATATAATAATAATAACTAATTTATTATTGCCTCTAAGGCATATTTCCAACAGTCTCCCACTTGCACTAGAGTCAATAATCTAGTTCACATCGCCATGTGATTAACACTCATAGGTCACATCGCCATGTGACCAACATCCAAAGAGTTTACTAGTGTCACTAAACTAGTTCACATCATCATGTGATTAAGACTCAATGAGTTCTGGGGTTTGATCATGTTTTTCTTGTGAGAGAGGTTTTAGTCAACGGGTCTGCAACATTCAGATCCGTATGTACTTTGCAGTTCTCTATGTCATATTGTAAATGCTACTTCCAAGCTCCACTTGGAGCTATTCCAAATGGTTGCTCCACTATACGTATCCGGTTTGCTACTCAGAGTCATTCGAATAGGTGTTAAAGCTTGCATCGACGTAACCCTTTATGCCAAACTCTTTATCACCTCCATAATCGAGAAACATGTCCTTATTTACTCCAAGGACAATTTTGACCGTTGTCCAATGATCCATTCCTGGATCATTCTTGTACCCTCGACCGACTCATGGCAAGGCACACTTACAGTGCGGTACACGGCATAGCATACTATAGAGCCTACGTGCGAAGCATAGGGGCGACCTTCGTTCTTTCTCTCTCTTACGCCGTGGTCGAGCTTTAACTCTTAACTTCATACCTTACCACTCGGGCAAGAACTCTTTCTTTGGTGATCCATCTTGAACACCTTCAAGATCATGTCAAGGTATGTGCTCATTTGAAAGTACCATTAGCGGTTTTTTGATCTATCCTCATAGATCTTGATGCTCAATGTTCAAGTAGCTTAATCCAGGTTTTCCATTGAAAAACACTTTTCAAATAACCCTATATGCTTTCGGAAATTCTACATCATTTCGATCAACAATATGTCAACAACATATTCTCATGAGAAATTCTATAGCGCTCCCACTCACTTCTTTGGAAATACAAGTTTCTCATAAACTTTGTATAAACCCAAAATCTTTGATCATCTCATCAAAGCGTACATTCCAACTCAGAGATGCTTACTCCGGTCCTTAGAAGGATTCTTTGGAGTATTGCATATTTGTTAGCGTTCTTTAGGATTGTCAAAACCTTCTGGTTGTATCACATACAACCTTTCCTCACGTAAAACTGGTAAGGAAACTTGTTTTGACATCCATCTGCCAGATTTCATAAATGCAGCTTATGCTAACATGATTCCAACGGACTTAAGCATTGCTACGGATGAGAAAATCTCATCGTAGTCAACTCCTTGAACTTGTGAAAAAACTCTTCGCCACAAGTCGAGCTTCATAGACGGTGACATTACCGTCCATGTCCGTCTTCTTCTTAAAGATCCATTTATCTCAATGGCTTGCCGATCATCGGGCAAGTCCACCAAAGCTCATGCTTTGTTCTGATACATGGATCCTATCTCGAATTTCATGGCTTCTGACCATTTGTCAGAATATGGGCCCACCATCGCTTCTCCATAGCTCGTAGGTTCATTGTTTTATAGCAACATGACCTTCAAGACATGATTACTGTACCACTCTAAAGTGGTACGCATCCTTGTCACCCTACGAGGTTCGGTAGTGACTTGATCCGAAGTTTCATGATCACCATCATCAACTTCCACTTCAATTGATGTAGGTGCCACAGGAACAACTTCCTATGCCCTGCTACATACTGGTTGAAGTGATGGTTCAATAACCTCATCAAGTCTCCACCATCCTCCCACTCAATTCTTTCGAGAGAAACTTTTCCTTGAGAAAGGACCCGTTTCTAGAAACAATTACTTTTGCTTCCCGATCTGAGATAGGAGGTATACCCAACCATTTTGGGTATCCTATGAAGATGTATTTATCCGTTTTGGGTTCGAGCTTATCACGACGAAACTTTTTCACATAAGCGTCGCAGCCCCAAACTTTTAAGAAACGACAAATTAGGTTTCTCTAAACCATAGTTCATACGGTGTCGTCTCAACGGAATTACGTGGTGCCCTATTAAAGTGAGTGCGGTTGTCTCTAATGCCTAACCCATGAACGATAGTGGTAATTCGATAAGAGACATCATGGTACGCACCATATCCAATAGGGTGCAACTATGATGTTCGGACACACCATCACACTATGGTGTTCGAGGCGGTATTAATTGTGAAACAATTTCCACAATGTCTTAATTGTGTGCCAAAGCTCGTAACTCAGATACTCATCTCTATGATCATATTATAGACATTTTATCCTCTTGTCACGATGACCTTCAACTTCACTCTGAAATTACTTGAACCATTCAATAATTAAGACTTTTGTTTCATCAAGTAAATATACAGTATCTACTCAAATCATCCGTGAAGTAAGAACATAACGATATCCACTGCGTGCCTCAGCACTCATTGGACTGCACACATCAAAATGTATTACTTCCAACAAGTTGCTTTCTCGTTCCATTTTACTGAAAACAAGGCTTTCAGTCATCTTGCCCATGTGGTATGATTTGCATGTCTCAAGTGATTCAAAATCAAGTGAGTCCAAAGCGATCCATCTGCATGGAGTTTCTTCATGCGTATACACCAATAGACATGGTTCGCATGTCTCAAACTTTTCAAAAACGAGTGAGTCCAAATATCCATCAACATGGAGCTTCTTCATGCATGTACACCAATATGACCTACATGGCAGTGCCACAAGTAAGTGGTACTATCATTACTATCTTATATCTTTTGGCATGAAAATGTGTATCACTACGATCGAGATTCAATAAACCATTCATTTTAGGTGCAAGACCATTGAAGGTATTATTCAAATAAACAGAGTAACCATTATTCTCCTTAAATGAACAACCATATTGCGATAGACATAATCCAATCATGTCTATGCTCAACGCAAACACCAAATAACAATTATTTAGGTTTAACACCAATCTTGATGGTAGAGGGAGCGTGCGATGCTTGATCACATCAACCTAGGAAACACTTCCAACACATATCGTCAGCTCACCTTTAGCTAGTCTCCTTTTATTCCGTAGCTTTTATTTCGAGTTACTAGCACTTAGCAACCGAACCGGTATCTAATACCCTGGTGCTACTAGGAGTACTAGTAAAGTACACATTAACATAATGTATATCCAATATACTTCCGTCGACCTTGCCTGCCTTCTTATCTACCAAGTATCTAGGGTGGTTCTGCTTTAATGTCCGTTCCTCTCATTACAGAAGCACTTAGTCTCGGGTTTGGGTTCAACCTTGGGTTTTCACTGGAGCAGCAGCTGATTTGCCGTTTCATGAAGTATCCCTTCTTGCCCTTGCCCTTCTTGAAACTAGTGGGTTCACCAACCATCAACAATTTGATGCTCCTTCTTGATTTCTACTTTCGCGGTGTCAAACATCGCGAATATCTCAAGGATCATCATATCTATCCCTGATATGTTACAGTTCATCACGAAGCTCTAGCAGCTTGGTGGCAATGACTTTGGAGAAACATCACTATCTCATCTGGAAGATCAACTCCCATCGATTCAAGTGATTGTTGTACTCAGACAATCTGAGCACAAGCTCAACGATTGAGCTTTTCTCCCTTAATTTGCAGGCTAAGAAAATCGTCGGAGGTCTTATACCTCTTGACGTGGGCACGAGCCTGAAATCCCAATTTTAGCCCTCAAAACATCTCATATGTTCCGCGACATTACAAAAAGGTCTTCGGTGCCTCAATTCTAAACCATTTAACATTACCGAACTATCATGTAGTCATCAAAACGTGTATGTCAGATGTTCGCAACATCCACAGAACACGTTCGAGATCCAGCACACCGAGTGGTGCATTAAGGACATAAGCCTTCTTCCAAGCAATGAGGACAATCCTCAGTTTACGGACTTAGTCCGCATAATCACTACTATCATCTTTCAACTATATTTTCTCTAGGAACATATCTAAAACGGTAGAACTAAAGCGCGAGCTATGACATAATTTGCAAAGGGTTTTTGACTATGTTCAGGATAATTAAGTTCATCTAATGAACTCCCACTCAGATAGACATCCCTCTAGTCATCTAAGTGATTACATGATCCGAGTCAACTAGGCCGTGTCCGATCATCACGTGAGACGGACTAGTCATCATCGGTGAACATCTTCATGTTGATCGTATCTACCATACGACTCATGCTCAACCTTTCGGACTCTTGTGTTTCGAGGCCATGTCAGTACATGCTAGGCTCGACAAGTCAACCTAAGTGTTTAGCGTGTGAAAATCTGTCTTACACCCGTAGTATGTGAACGTTATAAACAATCACACCCGATCATCACATGGTGCTTGAAACAACGAACTTTACATAGCGGTGCACAGTTAGGGGAACACTTTCTTGAAATTTTAATGAGGATCATCTTATTTACTACCGTCATTCTAAGCAAATAAGATGCATAAACATGATAAACATCACATGCAATCAAAAAGTGACATGATATGGCCAATATCATTTTGCTCCTTTGATCTCCATCTTGAGGCTCCATGATCATCATCGTCACCGGCATGACACCATGATCTCCATCATCATGATCTCCATCATCGTGTCTCCATGAAGTTGTCTCGCCAACTATTACTTCTACTACTATGGCTAAGGTTTAGCAATAAAGTAAAGTAATTACATGGCGTTGTTCATTGACACGCAGGTCATAAAATAAATTAAGACAACTCCTATGGCTCCTGCCGGTTTTCATACTCATTGACATGCAAGTCGTGATTCCTATTACAAGAACATGATCAATCTCATACATCACATATCATTCATCACATTCTTTTGACCATATCACATCACGTAGCATACCCTGCAAAAACAAGTTAGACGTCCTCTAATTGTTGTTTGCATGTTTTACGTGGCTGCTATGGGTTTCTAGCAAGAACATTTCTTACCTACATAAAAAACCTGGCGTGATATGTCAATTGCTATTTACCCTTCATAAGGACCCTTTTCATTGAATCCGATCCGACTAAACTTGGAGTGGTGGCACCCGCTAGCCACCTTATGCAACAAGTCATGTCGGTCGGTGGAACACATCTCACGTAAGTGTATGCGTGTAAGGTCGGTCCGGCCCGCTTCATCCCACAATACCGTCGAAACAAGATTGGACTAGTAACGGTAAGCATATTGAACAAAATCAACGCCCACAACAACTTGTGTTCTACTCGTGCATAGAATCTACGCAATAGACCTAGCTCATGATGCCACTTTGTTGGAGAAGCGTGGCAGAAATTCAAAATTTTCTCGCATCACCAAGATCAATCTATGGAGAAACTAGCAACGAGGGAAGGAGAGTGCATCTACATACCCTTGTAGATCGCTAAGCGAGCGTTCAAGAGAACGGGGTTGAAGGAGTCGTGCTAAATCGTGATCCAAATCACCGGAGATCCTAGTGCCGAACGGACGGCACCTCCGTGTATAACACACGTATAGCCCGGTGACGTCTCCCATGCCTTGATCCAGCAAGGAGAGAGGGAGAGGTTGGGGAAGACTCCATCCAGTAGCAGCACAATGGCGTGGTGGTGGTGGAGGAGCGTGGTGATCCAGCAGGGCTTCGCCAAGCACCGCGAGATATGAGGAGAAAGAGAGGTAGGGCTGCGCCAACAGGAGAAGAACTTCATGTGTTGGGCTGCCCCTTTGCCTCCACTATATATAGGGGGAGAGGGGAGGGCTGCGCCCCCACCTAGGGTTCCACCCCTAGGGGCGGCGGCCAGCCCTAGATCCCATCTAGGGGGCGGCCAAGGGGGGGAGAGGCGAAACTTGCCCCCCAAGTCAGGTGGAGGCGCCCCCTCCCCAAACCCTAGGCGCCTTGGGCCCTTGTGGGGGGCACACCAGCCCACATGGGGCTGGTCCCCTCCCACATTTGGCCCATGCATCCCTCCGGGGATGGTGGCCCCACTTGGTGGACCCCCAGGACCCTCCCGGTGATCTGATGCGTTCTGATAAAACCCGAAACTTTTCCGGTGACCAAAACAGGACTTCCCATATATAAATCTTTACCTCCGGACCATTCCGGAACTCCTCGTGACGTTCGGGATCTCATCCGGGACTCCGAACAACATTCGGTAACCACATACAAACTTCCCTTACAACCCTAACATCATCGAACCTTAAGTGTGTAGAACCTACGGGTTCGGGAACCATCACGAACATGGTAGAGGCGTTCTCCGGTCAATAACCAACAGCGGGATCTGGATACCCATGTTGGCTCCCACATGTTCCACGATGGTCTCATCGGATGAACCACGATGACGAGGATTCGATCAATCCCGTATACAATTCCCTTTGTCTAGCGGTATAGTACTTGCCCGAGATACGATCGTCGGTATCCCGATACCTTGTTCAATCTCGTTACCGGCAAGTCTCTTTACTCGTTTCGTAACACATCATCCCATGATCAACCCCTTGGTCACATTCTGCACATTATGATGATTTCCTACCGAGTGGGCCCAGAGATACCTCTCCGTTACACGGAGTGACAAATCCCAGTCTCGATTCGTGCCAACCCATGAGACACTTCGGAGATACCCGTAGTGCACCTTTATAGCCACCCAGTTATGTTGTGACATTTGGTACACCCAAAGCATTCCTACGGTATCCGGGAGTTGCACAATCTCATGGTCTAAGGAAATGATACTTGACATTAGAAAAGCTATAGCATACGAACTACGATCTTTGTGCTAGGCTTAGGATTGGGTCTTGTCCATCACATCATTCTCCTAATGATGTGATCCCGTTATCAACGACATCCAATGTCCATGGTCGGGAAACCGTAACCATCTATTGATCAACGAGCTAGTCAACTAGAGGCTTACTAGGGACATGGTGTTGTCTATGTACCCACACATGTATCTGAGTTTCCGATCAATACAATTATAGCATGGATAATAAACGATTATCATAAACAAAGAAATATAATAATAATAACTAATTTATTATTGCCTCTAGGGCATATTTCCAACAAAAAGAGCCAGAACAAGAAGTATCGAGCATGGTGTGATTGTTTTCAGAAAGCCGAGCATAAAGGTTTTGAATAATTATTTCTCTTGGGAGCTCATGATTGGGGCATGAATACAACATTGATTTAAGCCTCCCCCAAGCTTGAGCGATGCTTTCTCCTTCGCGAGGCCAAAAATTATATATACAATTGCGATCACTTTGAACAAGATGCATAGGATAATACTTTTGATGAAATTCCAATTTTAATCTTCTATAGTTCCATGATCTCGTATCATCACATAGCCTATACCATGTCAATGCATCTCCCTTCAAAGATAAAGGGAAGACCTTCTTCTTAACAACATCGTCGGGTATACCTGCAAGCTTTAATAGTCCACAAACTTCATCCACATATATTAGGTGCTCATCAGGATGCTTTGTTCCATCTCCTACAGAAGGATTAGCTAGCAGTTTTTCCATCATACCCGAAGGAAATTCAAAGGGAACATTTTTATATTCATTTTCAGTAGGTTCATTAGGTTGAGGAGCAACTCTTTGCTCTACTGGTCGGGGTGAAGATACCCTGAACAAGCCCCTCATAGGATTACTTTCCATAGTAACAAGTGACAGTAATTTCAGCACACTATATAAATTTTTCCTTACCAAATTCCACCTACCAAAGGCGCATCACTCCCCAGAAACGGCACCAGAAAAGAGTCTTGATGACCCACTAGTATAGGGGATCTATTGTGGTCCTTTCGATAAGTAAGAGTGTCGAACCCAACGAGGAGCAGAAGGAAATGATAAGCGGATTTAATCAAGGTATTCTCTGCAAATCTTGAAATAAGTGGTATGAGATAGTTTTGTGATAGGATAATTTGTAACGAGCAACAAGTAACAAAAGTAAATAAAGTGCAGCAAGGTGGCCCAATCCTTTTTTGTAGCAAAGGACAAGCCTGGACAAACTCTTATAATAGGAAAAAGCGCTCCGAGGACACATGGGAATATCGTCGAGCTAGTTTTCATCACGTTCATATGATTAGCGTTCGGTACTTTGATAATTTGATATGTGGGTGGACGGTGCTTGGGTGCTGTTCTTACTTGAACAAACATCCCACTTATGATTAACCTCTATTGCAAGCATCCGCAACTACAACAAAAGTATTATGGTAAACCTAACCATAGCATGAAACATATGGATCCAAATCAGCCCCTTACGAAGCAACGCATAAACTAGGGTTTAAGCTTCTGTCACTCTAGCAACCCATCATCTACTTATTACTTTCCAATGCCTTCCTCTAGGCCCAAATAATGGTGAAGTGTTATGTAGTCGACGTTCACATAACACCACTAGAGGATAGACAGCATACATCTCATCAAAATATCGAACGAATACCAAATTCACATGACTACAAATAGCAAGACTTCTCCCATGTCCTCGGGAACAAAGCGTAACTACTCACAAATCATATTCATGTTCATAATCAGAGGAGTATTAATATGCATAATGGATCTGAACATATGATCTTCCACCAAATAAACCAACTAGCATCAACTACAAGGAGTAATCAACACTACTAGCAACCTACTAGTACCAATCCCGGACTTGGAGACAAGAATTGGATACAAGAGATGAACTAGGGTTTTGAGAGGAGATGGTGTTGGTGAAGATGTTGATGGAGATTGTTCTCTCCCGATGAGAGGAGCGTTGGTGATGACGGTGGTGTGTTCTGGGAACGGGGGTCCCCAGACTTGCCTGCATGCGGCCTGCGGCGTGGCTCAAGTGGGGGCCCAGCACGGCCCAGCTTCATCAGCTCAAGACCCTCGCGAGGGGCCAAGCCTCGCGGGGTGGACGACAGGAACCTTCCTCAGGAGCAGCCTCGTCAGGCAGGCTCACGAGGAGGCGGAGAGATCAAGGAGGGGTGCCTCACGAGGGTGCCCCATGACGCAAGCCATGACGATCGAGACCAGGCGGGCGCCAGCCTGCGAAGTGTCCTCATTTCCCCTTTGGTGCAAAGGAGGCAAGCACATGCCAAGGCACTAGGCAAAGGTTACCGCTTTGGTGCAACAAGACCAAGACCAGCTGAGCGGAAGGACGGAGGTCATCGTGGAGCCCAGGACGGCATCACCGTCAGAGCCTTTGGCAGCCGAAGACCAACTTTAGTCAGGATAAGTGTACTAGATGTTCCCCTTCAAAATGGCCAATTGTTGGCGCCCTTCCCGCTCATTATTTGGGAAGAGGCCCAGGGTCTCCCTCTATAAATAGGACTAGCCACCACAGAGAGAAAGGGGGACGAAGGATAGAAAGACCGACTTGAAAGAGGTCGAACCTACCAGAGAGAGAGAGAGAGAGAGAGGTGACTGGACTCACCCAAGCAGTCCATCGCACCAGCTCAAGAACAGCCCCTCGCGAGGCTGTTCTTCCTTTGTACTGTTCTTCATCAGCCCCAGAGGCAATCCACCACACCACACCTTTGGGTAGGGTATTACACCTAGCGGTGGCCCGAACCAGTATAAATCTTGTGTCTCTTGTGTTGTTCATCGTTCCTAGTTTGGATCCCTTGCAAACCATTAACGCGTGAGCTGGTAGGGGAAAGATTTCCACGCGCACCCCGGTGTTCGAACCTCAAGGGTCTGCCGGAACCCGAAATCCGACATTTGGCGCGCCAGGTAGGGGTGCGCCGAAGTCTTTCTTCCGCTGGTCGCGTGTGATCTTCCGTCGTGTCCATGGCTGACGCTCGCCGAGCCCGTGCCGAGCGCCGGGCTGCTCGCGCCGCTCGAGTCGCCCAGACGGCTCTCATCGGCGGACACCCCCGTCGTTCCCCGTCGCCTGCCGCCAACGCCGCCACCGGCCCGGCGGTGAACGAGCAGCATGCCTCGTCCCTGCATCCATTGGTGAGGCGAGAAGGTCGCACCACTACTCCTTCGCTCGCCCCTGCTGGTTCTTCATCCCGCGCGCACCGCGCTCCCATGGAGGCTCGAGCCGCTCTCATCACGGCAAACGAGATCCTGCGCTACCGCCCTGTCGACAACGTCTACAAGGAGTGGCTTGACCGCGTCGCTGAGCTCGTCCGCGCCGCAGGGGGCTCCCCGTGCCGTCCCTCTCGTTGCCACGCCCTTCACCTCGTGCGGGAGGCAGGGAGCCGGAGGTGCCCCCGCCACCTCCTCCCCAAGAAGGCGCCCTAGCTCCAAGGCGCGTGGCCCCGGGCCGGGACCCTCCGTGTCCGGCACCCGCGCAACAAGAAAAGAGCTGCCAGGAGATCCCTCGTCCCCAGAAGGTGCTCGCGTGCTCCCAGCACCGGAGTGCTGCGATCACGCTCCAGCGCCACCACGTCAAGACCCCGCACTGCTCCAGGCAGCGGTGCACGGGAATCCACAAGAGCAAGCTTCGCATCACCAGAGAGCCTCGGTGGCCGCTGCAGGCTGCCGCGCCTTCACCGCCGAGCTACGTAGCGTCGCGTGGCCCGTCAATTTCAAGCCAGACCTGCCTCCTCGCTACGACGGCACTGCCGACCCCGCGGAGTTCCTTCAGCTCTACGAGCCGGGCATCGAAGCCGCCAACGGGGACGAAAATGTCATGGCGAATTGGTTCCCCATGGCGCTCAAGGACGGAGCCCAAACCTAGCTCCTGAACCTGGCTCCCGGCACGATCTCCTCCTGGGACGATATGCGCACCTGCTCCATCGCCAAGTTCCAAGGCACTCGCGACCGGCCTCCGACCGTGAGCGACATACGCCGCATCAAGCAGCTGCCAGGAGAGACCCTGCAGAAGTACATCCAGCGCTTCAATAACGCCCGCCTCAAAATCCCCAAGGTGACTGAGGAAGCCATCATCTCAGCCTTCTTCGATGGTGTGCATGACGTCAAGATGAAGGAGGAGCTAGCAACGCATGAAGACCTATGCACATCCCTGGAGCTGTTCAACTTGGCGACCAAATGCGCCAAGGCTGAGGAAGGGGGCCTCTCCCTCCTCGAGCTTCCGGCTGCCGATCCAGAAGAGAAGAAGCCCAAGGCCAAGGACGTGAAGCGCAAGGGGGCTGCCGTGCTCACGGCAGAACCAGACACCAAGCGAGGCAGGGATCAGCCCGAGTCATCCAAAGGCAGCCGGTACTGTGTATACCACGACCTCCACACCTACAACACCAACGAATGCCAGGAGCTTAGGGCCGTGCGAGAACGGCGTATTGGCCAACGCCTCGAGCGCAATGATCGAGGCTACGGCTGAGGAGGACGAAGAGGCGCAGGACGCTGGGAAGACCGTGGCCCTCGCCAAGGATGGCGTGACAGACCTCGCGAGGACCGCTGGCAGGACCAGCCTCACGAGGGAAGTTGGAGGGACCAGCCTCGTGAGGACCGCCCTCAAGGCAACGCAGGGCTCCCACCTCTGCCGCAGCCGCCAAGGAGGCATGAAGACAATCATCAGGACGAGGGGGCTGGGGGCTTCCAGGAGCAGCAGCGATCGCGTGCATCCCGGAGGTGCTCGAGCCCAGCCTCTCAGCGCATCTTCAAGCAGTTTGCTCGCGAGGTGAATGCAGTCCTCCCCAAGCCTGAGGCCACACGCCCTCTCAGATGGTCGTCGTGCACTATCACGTTCAGCTCAGCGGATTAGCTCAAGTGCGCGGCAACGGCCGGAGTCCTCCCCATGCTTTGCTCGCCAGTCATCAGCAACGTGCAACTCACCAGGACCCTCATCAATGGCGGAGCAGGACTCAACGTCCTATCTGTCAAGACATTCAACGATCTCCAAGTGCCATACGATCAGCTTCAGCCGACCAAGCCTTTCTCAGGAGTCACCGATGGCTCCACCGTCCCGATAGGGCAAGTTCGCCTTCCCGTCACCTTCGGACAGCGCAACAACTACCGCACCGAGCTCATCGACTTTGACGTCGCCCACATTCGCCTGCCATACAATGCCATCCTCGGGTACCCAGCTCTGGCCAAGTTCATGGCAGTGACTCAGCATGGCTACAATGTCCTCAGGATACTAGGTGGCGGAGGAGTCATCACAGTGCCTTGTGAGGAAAGGGATGCAGTGTGCTCTCTTGAGCGTGACTTCCAAGCCGCAGCAATTGAAGACCCAGATCACAGGAGCGGGAGACTTCCTGAGGCGATCCCTAAGAAGAAGAAGGCTTCACCAGGTCCAAGCCCTCATGGGATAGGCACCTCCGGAGGCGTGGCAACAGGACCCGCTCCCATTCAAGGGGCGCCACCCTCTGTCGCATAGGAAGGCGCGCCCGGCGCCCTTCTCAGGCAAGGCTCGGGGGCTCTTTCATGGCGAGCCACCGACCTAGCCGGGGTCACGAGGGAGGCGCTCGGGCACCACTTGGAGGCGTGCTTCAAGGCACGTTTCCCTCAGGAAGGTATGAGGCAAGGAGGGCCAAACCCTCAGGAGTTCATCACGAAGAACACCCAGGAGCTGCAGGAGTCAAGAGTCATGCGCGGTTGTCGCCGCTTACCCGTCGTGGCCCCACATCCAGGCGACGATGCTGGGCTGCGAATCTGCATCGACATACCGGGGCTCAACCGGGCCGCGTCTCAGGAGCGCCTCTGGCCCTCACGCGCGGGGCGTTGCAAGGGTCCACCTCACAGCTACGTTCGCATGCCTTTCGGCCTGCCGAACGCGGTCGCCGCCCATCAGCGCCTGCTGAGGTGCGCTCTGGAGGCTCAGGAGGTCAAGCAGCCTTGGTCACAGCAGAGATGGAGATGGCCCTCGATGAACCCCGTGCCCCGGAGCCTCCCAAGGCTCCAGTGCGGAGAGGGCTCGTGAGGTGGCTTCCTCATCACGCGTCATCCGCTACCTCAACATCCTGCCATCTCCGACCATATCAGGTGACACCTTTCCAAGTTCAGTTTTCAGCTGGGAGCGCCCCTCGGGCTGCATCATTCCCAGGTCGCGTGGGTCCGTCCCTGCGGCATGTATCCGTTTAGCTTATGTTCTTTACTTACACTACAAAAAAAAGACACATCCGTGACATTTTGGGCCGAACGAAATTTTTTTCTATCATACATATGACACTTCTATGACGATAATTGTGACAAAACCCGGTATCATCATAGATGTGGTGGGCTCCTACTTCTATGACAAAAAATCATGACAGAAAATGGGCTTTCGTCACAGGCGGGCGGAGATGCAGCTGCATGACATTCTTTGGGCCGTCCATGACGGAAAAAACCGTGGTAGAAGCGAGGGGAGGAAAATTTGAGGAGTTGCGGTTACGGTGGGAGGTCGAGAATTGAAGCGTCGCGTTTCTCTCTCGTACGTCTGCGGCGTGTGTGCGGCGTTGGCTCTAACTGAACCCGGCGGCGTTGGGCTCTAACTGAACCCGAGCGATTGCACTGCAGGCTACGCGTTACTGAACCCGAGCGATCGATCGATGGCTGTTAACTGAACCCGATGGAGCGATTCCTTCGCTGCTGCTGCTAACCGAAGCCGGTCGATTAGATGAACAGTGAGCGTTGTGGGGGGGTGTTTGGATGAACAGTGAGTGGTGACGTTGCCTCTGGATGAATAGGACCCCGTGGTGTGGAGGGCTGGATGAACAGTAGATGGTGGAGGGGTGGCCGTGGAGGGGTGGTTGAACAGGACCCCATGGTTTGGAGAGCTGGATGAGCAGTGAGCGGTGGAGGGTGCCCGTGGAGGGTGGTTGAACAAGAGCCCGGTGGAGTAGCGCGCAGTGGAGGCTGGATGAGCAGGAGCCCGTGGAGGCTGGAGGAGGTCGACGGTGGAGATGAACAGTATCCCGTGGAGTCCCGTTTTGCGGTACGCCACACCCCTCCCGATGAACAGGACCCCCGTTTCGACCGTAGCGCTCCAACACAAGTCCGTTTCGTCCGTTTTGCAGTACGCCACACCCCTCCCGATCAACAGGACCCCCGTTTCTACCATAGCGCTTGAACACAAGTCCGTTTCGTCCGTTTTGCGGTACGCCACACCCCTCCCGATCAACAGGACCCCCATTTCGATCGTGGGAGGTCCGTTTCCTCGTTGTGCGGTACGCCAGGCCCCTCCCGGTCAACAGGACCCCGTTTCGAACATGGCCGGTCGAACACAAGGTCGTTTCCTCCGTTGTGCGGTACGCCAGGCCTCGTTTCCATCGCCTGTTCCGTCCAAGCCCTACCGATGAACACGACCACGCATTCCATTCCGACCCAGCCGGTTGGCTCCCCATGAACACAACAACGATGTTGTTTCTCCGTTCCGACCCAGCCATGTACATATGCGCGAGTAGGCGTTCGAGACCCTGCCCATATGTACGTACGTGGCCGTATTTTCTTTCTTGCACCCTCGCCGCTATACATACGTGTACATGCTATGTGCGCGCCTCTACTACGACACGTGCGCGCCTCTACAACGACCGGTATATGCATTACCGTTCGCGACCAGAATGACAACCCTACGTGCGCTTGACCAGGTGGGTCCCGGTCGCCGTGCACTTCCTTACTGCGAAGATGTTCTTTGGTGGGTCCCAGCGGTCAAGAAGCGAATCTTTTTTTTTTGCCCGGATGCACTTCCTTGTGTGCGAAGATGTAGCTGGTGGGTCCCAGCAGTCAGGGGGAAACGTTTTTTCGCGAAATATGGTGGCCCGTCCGGTGGGTCCCCGCTGTCAGGTGGAGGAATAATTATTTTGCGCGTAATAAGGAGGCACTTCCTTGCTGCGGCCGTGGACCCGGTTGTCGACCTCTCCACGTCTGATCCATGTCCGATGGAAGCCATTCCTTGACCACATTGACCATGCCGCACCGAGAGCACCAGGCGGTGGACGACGGCGAGGCCTAGGAAGGGGACGACGCGAGCCGGGAAGACACAGCGGTGGATGCCCACGCGTAGAAAGTACGAGGGTTCACCGTTCATTGCGGTGTGAGGCTGCCGTCGCCGCAGAATAACAGGGGGTGTGGGTGAGTAGAGGGATGGCCTGGCCAGCGGTGGGAGTAGTAGGGGCGGTGAGGCCTCTGCCGCATCGCAGCCGGCCAAGGGAGGCAGGAGCACGAGGCACGACCAACGCTGGTTTGGGCGGCTGGAGCAAGAATACCAGAGGTTGAAGAAGCACTACGGACGTTGGATGGACATTGTATGGTCACTGGAGCTAGAATCGTGCATATTGACTAAGTTGACAAAGCCCTCCGTCCCCGTCAACTTAGTAGGCCCTAAGTCAGCCTGCCACTATCTTTGGGTCCCAGCTAACGGGGAGTATTCATTTTTTGTGCGTAATAAGGAGGCACTTCCTTGCGTGCGAAGATATAGCTGGTGGGTCCGAGCTATCGGTAGCGGTAACGTTTTTCACGAAATACAGAAGGCCCTTTCGGTGGGTCCCTCGATGTCGTGGAGGAATCATTATTTTGCGGCGTAATAAGGAGGCATTTCCTTGCGTGCGGCCGTGGACCCAGCTGTCGGCCTCTCCACGTACAGATCCACTTCAGATGCATGTCGATTCGTTGACCATGTTGACTAGGCTGCGCCGAGAGCACCAGGCGGTGGGACGAGGCGAGGCCTAGGAAGGGAAACGACACGGAGGCGAGAAGACTTCGGCGATTGTTTTCGCCGCGGAGGGGAGTACGACTGTACAAGGGTTTACTGGTTCGTCTGCCGTCGCCGGAGAATAACAGCAGGTGTGGGTGAGTAGAGGGATGGCTAGGCCAGCGATGGGAGTACGGTGGGGCGGTGAGGCTGCTTGGCGCAACCACAGTTGGCCTTGAGGAGGAGGAAGCGAGTAGTCCCTTGGCGCTTGTTTGAGCGGCTGGAGCAGGAAGAGCAGAGATTGATGAAGAACGACAGCCGTTGGATGGACATCCAATAGTCACTGCTTGTGCGTCAACCTTTTTTTTAGGAAAGCCTCAAATCTGTGGAAAACAGCATACAACCCATCTGCCATTATTTCTAACATTTACAGCCCATTTGCTAATTCTTAAGGTTTTTTTGGAGCCCATATTATTTTTGTTAGCACTAGCAAAAAGGCCCGTACGTTGCAACGGGAGAAAAAAATCTCTCATATCTCTAGCTGGGTCAGTTGGACAAACTGTGCGTGGCCGGTTGGCAGGTTATAAGATCGAACCCTCCCATCGGTAATTTGATTTTTTGCCAGCTCTTCGGACATGGGCCTCAGTTTGCCGCCAGTGGGCTTTCTTCGTTGGGCCAAAACGGGTGGCAAGTAACAAAACCAAATAGCGTACGTGAAATTAATTGAAGCGGGACCAAACAAAGCTGGACGAAACCAAGAATATCACCTCCTTTTAATAGTAGGTATAAATTACAGCCCATATTGTGGCCACGGTTAAAAAATTATACGAAATTTTGCATATTTCGGTGCAGTCGGAACTGTTTTTAATCCCGAAATTTTGACTCACATTCAAACTGATTTTAAAAATAAATGTATATCAATATAAAATCCAACAAATTCTCCACGCATAAAAATTAATGTAATTTAAAATCTCGAAATGAAAAAAAGATATTTGAAACTAATTGCCGGTTTGATGTGTTTTAAAAATGTACAGCCCATTTCTCATTACTGATAGGCCATTTTCTCGGCCAGCCGAATGAAGCTCTTCTCGTCTTGAAAGATTTGCAGCCCAACAGGCCTGATAAAGCGACTTACTTGGCAAATCACAAAAAACCTGGGTTGTGGCCTTGGACCCAGCTGTCAGCCTCTCCACGTATAATACTCTCCCGATTGAAGTCGGTCGTAGACCACATTGAGCACGCCGCGCCGAGAGCACCAAGGCGGTGGACGACGGCGAGGCCTAGGAAGGGGACGACGTGGAGCCGGGGAAGACGCGGCAGTGGATGCCCACGCAGAGAGGAGTACGAGGGTTCACTGGTTCGGCTGCGGCGTGAGGCTGTTGTCGCCGCAGAATAACAGGGGGTGTGGGTGAGTAGAGGGATACCCTGGGCCAGCGGTGGGAGTAGTAAGGGCGGTGAGGCCTCATGGCATCACAACCCGGCCATGAGAGGCAGCACGCAGCAGCACGACCGGCGCTGCTTTGGTAATTTGGAGCAAGAAGACCAGAGGTTGAAGAAGCACTATGGTCGTTGGATGGACATCGTCTGATCGCTGGAGCTAGAATCGTTCATATTGACTAAGTTGACAAAGCCCTCCGTCCTCGTCAACTTAGTAGGCCCTAAGTCAGCCACCCACTATGGTGGGTCCCAGCTAAGCAGGGGTATTCATTTTTGGTGCGTAATAAGGAGGCACTTCCTTGCGTGCGAAGATATAGCTGGTGGGTCCGACCTGTCACCGGGGACGTTTTTTTCGCGAAATCTGAAGCCCTTCCCACGTCAAGGTCGCGTAATAAGGAGGAACTTTCCTTGCGTGTGACCATGGACCTCGTGGGTCCCGGCCGTCGAGCTCTCCACGTCTGATCCTCTTCCGATGACTCTCAGATAAGTCGACCACGCCAAGGCCGAAAGCGCACCGAGGCGGTGGATTTACGGCAAGGCCCTGCATCGAATGACCCGAGAGATGGGGAAGACGCGACAGTGGAGTCGCAGACGGAGAGGTGGGAAACTTGACGGGTTCAGTGGGTGGGCCTACACTCGGCGAAGAATAACAGGAGGTGCGGAGTGGAGGATGGCTTTGGCTGTCGGCGGGTAGCGTTTACCGAGGAGCGCAAAACAACGCCGCTGGGCGCGAAAAGGCTGGAGCAAGCGGTTCCGACAGCGCTGGGGAAGAAGACGAGAGATTGAAGAAGAATGCGGCCGTTGGATGTAAATCCAACGCCTTCTTAAACTTCACCCTCTTGGCCCACATGTCAGCCAGTCCATTTGTTTTTTTTGGTCCATTTGGTGGGCTAGGTGAAACAATGATGTAGCATATATGCAGCCCGTTTAAATCCCATTTGCATTTTTCTCGAAATCCGCGGACTTGCTGGGCTGGGTGAAAATATCATGTTGGGCTAGACGAAGAAATGTTACAAAAACATAAACACATGATTGCACGTCAGTAAAATCTTTGCAAGCTTATGTACGCAATCACTCGGAGTTAACTTGGCAAGTTATATATAAACAATTATTATTATTATTTTGTAAGAACTTTCAACTTATGAAATAAAATATCATTTTAATTTGATGAGTTAATAGTACGTGGGGTATTATTATTTTTTAGGCTACACGTGGAACAGTTGAGTTGGTTCTAGGGGAAAGTATTGGGAGAAAACTCAGTTTACATCGAAAAAGAAAGTGGGAGAAAATTCAGAGACCTGCTGGGTCCACCTGAGGAGAGGAATATGTTGGGAGGAAGGAGATTCAAAGCACGGCAGCCGAGTGAACTAGTTTTTTTACGGACAAGTGAACTAGTTTACATACATAAGCAAATAGCCACTAAAAAAGCAATCAGGTTAATGGGTTCTTAAAAGAAATATTTCGGACAAAACAGATAATTATGATACATAGGCTAATGCATGAAACACTCAGATGATAAAGGTGCTTATAAACAGATAAAGTACAACATCTAGACCTTCATGGCACGCTTGATCATGACGCTGCGGCTGTCCGTGTACTCGTCGGTTACGTGAAGCAGACACGCCCTCATGTCCAAGATCTGCCTGTACATGTCGTAGCATGCGATGTCGTCCTTGGCCGCGTAGGTTATGTAGGCTAGATTCGCAGGTATCTCCCACGTGTTCAGGTCGTCTTCTTTCATGTTGGCGTGTCGGCGTCGATGATGGTCTCAGCGAGGTCAACCACGGAGTCCTTCTCCTGCCCGTTGCTGATGATCTTGTATTGCTTCTGGATGTCGACAAGCTTGTTGCACCAGATGGCCGAATCATCGGGTTCTTCCTTCTCTCCACCGTAGCGAAGGTGCAGTCGGCACTGCCGATGAAACGGGCGAATGCTCCAGAACCTGGTGCAGCCATAGGACTGAGGCGAGGTAGAGCTTCACTGAGTCCGTATCGTTGTTGTACATCACATTCAACTTGGTGCAGCCATAGGACTGAACGGCGAACTGACTCCTTGCTGAAGTCCATATCCAGCAGGCTCACCCCTCGGATCGCCATTGGAGTCTCTTCGAGTGAACGAGTGTGTAGGCGGCGGCAGCAGTTCGTTTTTCAGCTCTTGGGGAACTGGATTCAACAATAAGCTGAGTGTGTACAGGCGACAACAGTTGCTACCCCTCCCTCGTCCGCTGCACGCCCGGCAGAAGATGCACCCACGGCGCATTCAAACGCCTCCATTAAGAAACCTACTCCGGCCACGCGTCGGTTCACGAGCGGGTCTGTATTGGTACTGTAATAACAAGAGTTAGAGGTCGCTTTACTTAAATTTAATTAGCTTTAATAGAAATTTATACTTAAAACAAGCAATGCATTGGCTCGTACTATCAGTGCCACAGGATCAACATGCACAACAATTAGAATTATTATTCTCAGGATGCACACGATTAGCACATTTGTCGCACTTTCACAAAGATAATACTACGAAGTTTGAACTGTTTGTTATGGTTGCTGTCCTCTGCATCATCATGCCGTGTTTCCCAGCTTGCAAGATTCAGAACCAACAAATAAGATCCAAATAATAAGTACACCAAAGATGCCTACACATCTCATTGATTCCCAGCTTGCAAGATTCAGAACCAACAAATAAGATCCAAATAATAAGTACAACAAAGATGCCTACACATCTCATTGATTCCCAGCTTGCAAGATTCAGAACCAACAAATAAGATTCAAATAATAAGTACAACAAAGATGCCTACACATCTCATTGATTCCCAGCTTGCAAGATTCAGAACCAACCCATTAGAGCGTTTTGATAAAGTGAATATCGGGATTAAATCCATCTTGGCTAGCCATGTCATACAATCGAAGAACTTGGTGAATGCTCTTGACCGTCACAACATATGTAGTTGAGTATTCCCGTTTGCACAACATGTTTGCACAACACAAACAAGGAGACAGGAGAGCATGATTTCGCTTTAATAGCGGCCTCCTTGAACTCAATCTCCAGCTCCACTAGGATGCCTGGAGTTCCATGATTCAATTCATGCGCCTTTTTCTGCGGTTCACCTGAAATGAAGCAAAGATTGCATCATTCAGCTAGCAAGAAGTACTTGCTCTTGTGAGCTGGCAGGTTCTTCTTTAGTAGTTGCATTGAAATTGAGGAACATTAAGGTTGGCTGTCCGGCTCATGTAAGGTGCAACTATAATTTTCTTATCCTTTTGTCCAGTTCCACTAAAATAAAGTGCCATTGTGGTGATAGTGACGGCTCCATCTTGCAAAGGCTAATAAAATGTTGCACGAGATTACCAGCAGAACTTGATGGAGATTTTGGAAACTCCAATCACCATTTGGTGCAGTTCCACCAAAATTGAGAGATGTTGCCCACGTGACATTTTAGTTGAACTGCACAAGACACTCATTCCAAAAAAGTGTTTTGTGTAGTTCACCAAAAGGTCACAATAGCAACAAGGTGAAATGGATATCCCTATCTGCACAAAATGATAGAAAGTAAACAGTTCTTTGGTCAATAAGAATATCTGAAACATATACAAAATGAAAAGAAGCATCTTAATTATGTTCATGGCAATCACGCAAGGACAGTAGAAATTTTAAAACGTCAGCAATGCTTCATGTTACCAGAAGCATTACGATCAACAATGAGATTCCTCAGATATGGGATTACTTTAATGGTGGCATTGCTTGTTTACCAGACACGGTAAATCAACAGCAGCTAAAGAGTTGGTTTAAGGGCATGGGACCGTGGGGACACCAGGACACTCGATGGCGTAAAGGAGCAACTTACTTATCACACTGGGGAAAACAGCAGGAGTGCCATTTGTAACACAGTTTAATTGCATCTTATCACTGGAGGCATTAGATTAACGATAACACTAGTTAGACATGTCCCTAAGGTAAAAGTGTGATCACTTCATTTTACATGCGCCCTTACATTAACAAGGGCAAAAGGTTGGTATAAGGACATGCGACAGTGGACGCATCAGCACAATGTACCTACAAGGAGGCATAAAGTGGTGATGCCGAGCTTGTTCACGCTATGTGAGGGCAGCAAACCTAATCACAGGGACCTTTTACTATGTGAGGGCAGCAAATCTAATCCTGGAGACCTTTTACTATGTGAGGGCAGCAAATCTAATCCTGAGACCTTTTACTATGTGAGGGCAGCAAATCTAATCATGAGACCTTTTACTATGTGAGGGCACAAAATCTAATCCTGAGACCTTTTACTATGTGAGGGCAGCAAATCTAATACTGGAGACCTTTTACTATGTGATGGCAGCAAATCTAATCCTGGACATACTCTGTTGACTTGTCCACCAGCCGCCACTTTCTATCCTTTTTTCAACCAATAATAGATCTGTTCCTTATCCAGTTTGTACTGCGTTTTCCCATTATTTCCCTTTTCAACCAAGAGACTGGTTGGGTATCCGGTCTCTACTACTTTCACCATATTATTTCCTCTTTGAATCAAGTCCTAGATTCATGCTACAACTTTCCCCCCTTTCTTCGTTGTTTGAACAAAGCCCTAGATTTGAATGCATGAAGTAGCTTTACCTCTAATAATACTAAAAATTTAGGTGGCTTTGGAAGAGCTGACGGGAGTAGAAAAAGATGCACATGCAGACACGTGGGGAGCTGGGGCAGTAGAGCAAGGCCGCTTTCGAAGAACTTATACCTGCGGGTCGTCGGGATGTCGGCCGCAGCAGGTCGGATCTGCAGACAATACGGCAGGGAGGAAGAAGGGTCGGAGGACCTCCCGAGCCGGCGCTGTGTCGGAGAGAACGGCACGGGCAAAGGATCGGGCCCCTCCGGCAGCTGTGGGTTTCCTCCCTCGGCGGTGATGACCGCGTGAATGATGCACCTTTTAGTCCTCTACACACACCGGCCGAAGGGATCCGGTCGGATCTGTGACCAGCGGTGAGCAGAGAGAAAATGTCACTACCGCTGTCTTGTTTATATCTGGAGAGGATGAGAGAATGAAGAGAAACCCTAGTAAAGCAAGTGCTCGGGCCCTGCGTCCATATATAGTGGAGTGATTACCTTTTTTCTCTCCACAAAAAGCGTTTCAATTTGTGTACGTGGCATTAAAGAAAAGAAACTCTCTATTTAAGGTGACTACTCTACGACTCCTACTTACTACTACATTTGTGCTCCCCGCCCCTCCATTCATTGAACAACCCCACGGGTGAATAAACATACAGTAAGTACTATATTTATATAGAATGAACAAGCTCGAACTATTTTCGCGTAGTTAAAAGTTGAGGGCGGGGCTTTTCCCGGGCAGTACGTCTTGGCAGTTTTGGGTAGGCGGTTTGTGAGAGGCGAGGAGGGTGAGCGAGTGGGGCTGTGCGATTTGTGGCGTGTTACTTCTTTGGAAAGACTTGTGATATGACCACTCACTATAGTCATGAATTATGGCGCTCGACCGGGTGATGCCCCCTTCCGTTCAAGGCTCTAATCTGGTGCATGACACGTCGACCCGGATGCTGACTCTCCCACATGTCGGAGTAGTAAGAAGGAGCAAAGAATGATGCGGTATATATACTACTCCCTCTGTTCCTAAATATAAGTCTTTGGAGAGATTTCACTATGGACCACATACGGAGAAAAATGAGTGAATCTACACATAAAATGCATCTATATACATCCGTATGTGGTCCACAGTGAAATATCTACGAAGACTTATATTTAGGAACGGAGGGAGTACTACTCAGGTCGGAGGAGTGCGAACCACGGCAGCCCAGTGAACCAGCAGTGCGAACCACGGTAGCCCAGTGAACCAGCAGTAGAAAACAATGTGGTGATATGGCCATAAAAAACAATGTGCTACGGTCCACACTGTAGCATGTACAGTAACACTCCTCTTTGTTTGGATCCCTGAGTTAGAGCTAGTTTGGGTTGAAATAGCCTCAAATTATCGAAACAAGAGGGGTTAGTTTGAGCTAGTTTGCTCTAACCCAGCTAAAAAAACTATCCCGGTGGAGAGGTTCTAATTGGGTTAGTTATCCTCGGGCCCACTAAAAGAGAACTAAAAAAATTTCACCTGCCCGCACCAGATCGCTCCCCCCCCCCTCTCGCATGACTCTTCTCTGTTCACCATAGGGCCGCTCGCCCTCTCTCCCCTCCGGCCGCCCTCTCCTTCCGGCCTCCGCCGCCCTACTCCGGCCGCCCACGCCCTCCGACCTTCAAGGTCGCCCGCTCCCCTTCACTAGTCGTTTTCCCTCTGGGTAATGCGGTGGCGCATCTACTAGGGAGGCCGCGAGAGGGTGAGTTTGTTCGTTCCTTCTCTGTCTCACGGCCATATCATTGATCTTGCTTGCTCTAGCGCTAATTCTGATTTGGAAAAGTAGATCCTGATCAAGCTTGCTATAGATTTGTGGTGCACGCATGGAATTGTTTGATGCTGCTTGAGGAGGTAATAAATCTTTCTAAAGGCCCAAAGATTCAGGTCACCTTTGTAGGTATTTCAATTTCAGGCTTGCATTATTTGTGGAGGCCCAAAGATTCAGTTCACCTTTCTAGGTATTTCAATTTCAGGCTTGCATTGTTTCTAGAGGCCCAAAGATTCAGTTCACCTTTCTAGGTATTTCAGTTTGTGCTTGCATTATTTCTAGAGGCCCAAAGATTCAGTTCACCTTTCTAGGTATTTACATTTCAGCTTGCATTATTTCTAGAGGCCCAAAGATTCAGTTCACCTTTCTAGGTATTTAAGTTTCAGGCTTGCATTATTTCTAGAGGCCCAAAGATTCAGTTCACCTTTCTAGGTATTTCAGTTTCAGTCTTGCATTATTTCTAGAGGCCCAAAGATTCAGTTCACCTTTCTAGGTATTTTAGTTACATGCTTTCATTATTTCTAGAAGCCCAAAGATTAAGTTCCCAGTCGGCGGCAGGCGGCCCTGCTTCCCATGCCGATGTCGACCTCAACTCGCAAGGGCCGGCGTCGGGAGGGTTCACAGGGCTTGGGCTCTCTGAGCCTTCCTCGAGGCGGCGATGGCGAGCTCCTCCCTTGGTGCGTGAGGGGCTCCGGCTCCCTCCCTATCGTGAACGACTTCGAGTTAGCTCATTCTTTGTTTCATGAAGTGTTTTTTATTTTGTGAAGCTTGATTGACGACTTGTATGTTTAAGTGGGATATCTCATTTGTATGGACAAAGTAAAAATTATCATGTTTTGCATGCTTGATTTGTATAGATGGTTCGTTTATGTCAATTGTGAGCGGGAGGTGGCCACGGAAAGAGCCGGCCACACCAAGAGGGTGGTTGGATCCAAGGGACTTATTTTAGTCTGACTAAAAATAGGGTCCAAAGTAGTCAAATGATTGAGATAGAGCATTTATTGTCAATCTAACCCTGCCATCCATACACCTCTGAAAGGACATGCGGTGCCCCCATGTGTGGTTTTGGTAATTGATGACATTCTCTATGGACTAATGGTTGCATTGAGTTACATTTGAAGGATTTTTCCATAGGCATTTCTTGAAGTCCATGTGTTGGTTTCAAGGAGTTTATGTGTTGACCAAGGTGCTATTAAGGAATTATCCAAAGATTGGTCATACATCATCCATATGAAGAGAGTTGGAAAGAATCAAGGTTGATCAAGACTAAGTCAAGAGTGAATCAAGTTGATCAACACACAAAGCGTACAAGATGTCTGAGAGGGATCAAGTGATCCCATGGTATGGTAAGCATTGTCCATTACGCTTTGTGTACTAACCCATGGTCTTCGTGAGAGTTCCTTGTGGGGTTAGGTTGCGGTGTGCAAATTCAAGTGAAGCATCACGAAGAGATCAAATGCTTGAAGCTTGCCGTCCATTGTGGTGACAATGGACTTGTGAAGATGTGCGGAAGAGTGGCTCACCCATAGTGGAGTATGGGGCAGCAATCAACTAGTCTTCATCGAGCCAATGCAATCAAGAAAGGTGGTCCAACTTGAGGGAGTCAAGATTGTCATCGTCTAGATCAAGTGGGCCATGTGCAAGGCAAAGGTTTGCCCTTGATAGGTTTTCTATTTTACCGGTCTCATGGTAGTTGTGGAAGACCGGGTTATAGGATCGTTTGCCGTACTATCAAGGGGGGCTCTCGATGAGTTGCTTGATGGTATCGTTCGTAGAGAGCTCAAACCATTGCATCCTTGCATCATCTTTTTTGGTTCTTGTTTGGTTCTTCTCCTTGTGAGATTTGGAGCGTATGGTCATTTTTATGACAAGCTCGAGCTCATCGAAAACGGAGTTCACATGCATCTTCTATGATGTTTTCGATGTTGGAGGATATGCCGTTTCTTCTCTGTTGAAGGTTTCACTCCTTTGTTTGTTAGGCATACCTCCTCTGCCTCTTATTACTATATCCAGTCAATGTTTCGATGCTACTCGTTGTCTTGTTTCCAACAAGCTTGAGTTTGCTCAATTCGGAGCTCATTTGTAGAAGTTATGGCAGTTCTGGTTTTATTGTTTCCCTCTGTTGTCTTCTCTGCAAAATGAAGGACTCCTAGTGTTGCTAATCTGGGGCATGCGGTAGTCTTGCTCTCCGGGCGGTAGTACCGCAGAGCCTCTTGAGTAATACCGCAGTCCACCGCGGTAGTATCGCAGGTGCTCACGATAGTACCGCTCTGTGGGAGCGGTAGTACCCCCTCGTGCCAGCGCAGCTACTCGAAGGTAGTAGGGCGGATGTAATTTTTACATCCATGCCCTACGCGGTAATACCGTGCGCTAGCGTGTAGTACCGTGGGCTCGCCAGGCTTAGCGGCATAAGCGGAAGAAAGGCGGATGTAATTTTTACATCCGCCCTCTGTGATAGTACCGCTCTTCGTGTCTTGATAGTACCGTGCCAGATTTCTTGCAGGTCCTCCCTCGGCGGAAGTAGATGCGAAGTAATTTTTTACTTCCGTGCTTTCTCTGCGGCTAGTGCTGCCTGCCTTACGGTAGTATCGTAGGGGCGCGCGGTAGTACCGGTCCGGCGGTTCTACCGCTCGTTGCCCTGTGCAACAGGCCTTCATCTGGCCAGAGTTGCACATGCGGTAGTACCGCAACCTGCAGCGGTAGTACCGCAATAATCATGTATGTACCGCAGCTCCCTGCGGTAGTACCGCGTCGTGCGGGCTGAGTGAGGGGATAACGGTTGGATTTCCTCCCCACCTATAAAAGGGGGTCTTCTTCCCCATTGAGGCCAATTATTTTGAGCTTGTGTTCTTCCCCATTGTTGACCTTCTTCGAGCTTGCTAACTCTCAATCCCTCCAATGATTCTTGCTAGTTCTTGAGGGAAAAGAGAGAGGAGATCTAGATCCACGTTTCCACCAATCACTTTCTCCTCTTAGTGAGGGGAACCCCTTGGATCTAGATCTTGGAGTTCTTCGTGTTCTTCTTCGTTCTTCCTCTCATTTTCCTCCCTAGCATTAGTTGCTTTGGTGGGATTTGGGAGAGAAGGACTTGGGCACTCCGTGTGCCCTTGCCATTGCATTTGGTGCATCGGTTTGAGTTCTCCACGGTGATTCGTGGAAGTTACAAGTTGAGAAGCTTATTACTCTTGGGTGCTTGGCGCCCTTGAGCTTGTTCCTCTTGGGTGCTTGGGCGCCCTAGGCAGTTGGTGGTGTTCGAGCTCAATCATTGTGGTGCAAAGCTCGGGCAAGCATCGGGGTCTCCAATTAGGTTGTGGAGATCGCCCGAGCAATTTGTGGTACGGTGACCGCCCCAAGGGTTGCCAAAGTGTCTGAGTTCGGTGACCGCCCCAAGGGTTGCCATTTATGCGGGTTCGGTGACCGCCCTCAAGGGTCCCTTAGTGGAATCACGGCATCTTGCATTGTGCTTGGCGTGAGGAGATTCTGATGGCCCTAGTGGCTTCTTGGGGAGCATTGTGCCTCCACACCGCTCCAAAGCGGAGATTAGCATCCGCAAGGGTGTGAACTTCGGGATACATCGTCGTCTCCGCGTGCCTCGGTTATCTCTTTCCCGAGCCCTTTACTTATACACTTTACTTTGTGATAGCCATATTGTTTCTTGTCATATATCTTGCTATCACATAGTTGTTTATATTGCTTAGTATAAGTTGTTGGTGCACATAGGTGAGCCTAGTTGTTGTAGGTTTTGTGCTTGACAAATTAACCGCTAGGTTTATTCCGCATTTGTTCAAGCCTAAACCGTAATTATTTTAAATCGCCTATTCACCCCCCCCCCCCTCTAGGCGACATCCTCGATCTTTCAACCTCTTTGGTTTAGAGTTAGTTCAGGGTTAGAATCTAACTCTAACCTCTAACTAAGCTAGAGTTCTCCTCGTCTCGGTTCATCGCCATCATACTTTCCCCATTCCTGTGTTTTCAGTATCCTACGAATCAAAGAGGCCCTCTTTTTCGGGAAAAATCAAAGAGGCCCTTAGACTGGTTTAGGTCCGGTCATTTTTTTATAAACGTGTTATGTCCAAAATTTAATGAACGTGCTATGGTTTCCACGAAAATAATCCGGTTTCATGTAGTAATTCGTTGATTTATTTATTCTTCTTTGGGGGGTTTGCATGTAATTCGTGAGGTCTGAAATGTAAAGTACCCCGGCATATGCTCCGAGTCGTGCATGCACTACAACCCAGATGCTCTATGTCCCACATGTCGGCGAATGGGAGCAGGTGGAAATAGCCTAGGAGTACATATAGGAGGATAAATGCATGAAAAAATATGTACTGTGAAGCGTAGCCGCGGTTCGAAAAGGAGACCTAAAGTGATGACAGCTATAGGTCGCACGCACCCAACTAGTGGTACTATACATACGAGTAATTTTTCCCTAAAAAAAGAGGCACTAGTGCTCAGTACTCCTATTCTATAAATACGAGTCCCATCTGACAACAGCGTCAGGTACTACATTAGCTCTCCTCCCTCGTTTCTCTCTTCTAATTTTAAACTCGGCGGCCTTGGGTGGGTGGGGTGGGTTTGCTCAACTTCTGACCCCACCTCACAAAGTGAAAACGCATTCTAATGGAATAAAAAATGCCATATACTCCCTCCGTTCATAAATACAAGCCTTTTTAGATACTAGTTCAAATGGAATACAGCATACAGATGTATGAAGACATAGTTAAGAGTGTAGATTCACTCATTTTGCTCTGTATGTAGCAGTCACTTGTTGGAATCTTTAGAAAGACTTATATTTGGGAACAGAGGGAGTACTATACTAATAAAACATTAAGGCCACGAGGCGATGCAAAGGTTGGTTACAGGAGGCAAGAAGAAGAGATGCATCCATCGACGACGTCCACCTCCTCGACTCAGGGCGCCGGCCCACCGAACGGCGCCTAAGTAGCAGCGGCTTTCGTGGCCAGGTCGATGTGCTTCTGAACAATGGCGTCCAAAGATTCCAGCTGCTGGAAGAAGGCCAACGTCTTTCTGTCCTCGCTTGCCTTGTAGTGGCCTATGTAGACGATTTCCTCGTAGACGTGGATGTGCAGGTCGACAATTTCTTGCATGGTGAGGCGCTGCGCGAAAGCCTTGGCCTCGAGGTGCACATTCTTCGTCGCGACCTCCGGCACTGCAGGGCCACCGGGCTTGAAAGAGTTCGTCACCATGTAGGCGGATGAGGGTGGCAGGCAATGAGGAGCACAGGCGCGGGCTGGAGCGATCTGGCAGGTCGTCCGCGCGCTTCTTGACGGCGGTGAACTTGCGGATGGAGTTGACCATCATGTCGTCCATGCGAGAGGCGAAGCCGGCGTCGGCGAGGGCTACGATGCCTGCGGTCGCCAGCACCGTATGGAAACGCTGCGCGGTGCGGGGCCGCAGGCCGACGCCTTGGATGATTTGGCACAGCCGACTGCCGCTCGCGTCCATCGCCTCCATAGGTGCTTGTGGCTTCTGGTCACTTGGTCTTGGATTGGAGTGAGCAGTGTTGCGCAGAGACTTGGAAGTAGTAGATGGATTGGAGTGGTGGGCGCCTTTATTATATGAGAGTCCAAACTCTGTTGCATTCACATCATGCTGGCTCTAGTCTGCTTCTCCAATTAATTCCCTCTGCATGTAATTGGGGATGCATCATTGACTGTTCAACGTCTCGGGAACCGCTACCCTCTTCCTGCTTGGCATTCAAGCACCTATGGACCCGTCGACGACGAGGTGCCTATCGTGACTTCGTAAATTTCAAGGTGATAGTGCCGTGCGTTTGTGCGTTCATAGGGGTGAGCGTATGCGCGTGTATATGAGCGCTTGCGTCTGTACTATGTCAGAAAAAAAACGTAAATGCGTGTCAAAAAGAGACTAGTCAGTATACTCAATATTGTGCACCTCGGAGAGGAAAACGATAGAACTAGTACGTATTTATTTACGGTGCAGATTCACTCATTTATGTACTCCGTCTCGGTGTAGTCTAGTCATTTGTTGAAATCTCTAGAAGGGCAAATACTCCTTTACGGTTTCTGAGGCTATACTAGCAAGTAGTTGTACGTACTAGTACAATAGTGGGCTCACATAGCAATTTTGTCTCATGCAAGAGCCTGGCTATATGCGTGCTCCAATGTTCGCAACTGCAACGTTCGGTTTGCACTTGGCTCTTCGCCTCTTCGAGAAGACGAACAATGATGTTACTACTACTGCTTCTACAGTGTCGAATCCACAGCTGCATGTCCGTACACCGTGAGCGGGACGGATAGCTTGTTGTAGAAGTACTACTAAGCAAAAGCATGTCCTCGTTTGCGAGCAACAGCGTGCATGGGTGAGGGAGAAGGCGTGTAGTAAAATCAAGCTTCTCCTCGTTCTACGAGTTGACGCGACACATCATAGCACTGGCCCCACATGCTTGCCTCTAAACTTGGCTGAAAGACCCATGATGTACAATATATTTGCTGCAACCTCTAACATTTACCCACCACAAATTAAAATATATGTGGCCGTATGCATCCTTCTGATGCAGAGGCCGGGGAGTCCCCCCTTTTCGAAAAAGAAAACAAATTAAAATATATATTCCTGTCTTGACCAGATGAGCGTGCAAACTACAATCACCAGGGCCAGAAGACTATTTTAATTTTAAAAAAAACTTCAAGACGGCCACATAGCATGGAGCCGACCCCAACGATTTTAAGCTTACAGGCACGGTACACGCTATCTAGACTACTCTACACATGAAACTACCACACGAGCGTCCGGGCTGCGCTTGTATCTTCGCCTCTTCGGGAAGTCGTACAATGATGGTGTACTACTGCCTTTGGAGGAGTACTACGATCGCTTCGGCCATCGACACCGATTGAACTGCTGCATGTCCACCGCGTGCGAGGGAGAGCGTGTGGCAGCTTCTCATATTCTTGCCAGCCACCACGCTCATGGGCGAGGAGGGACACTCCTGTCTTTGCGTGTATGGCCAGGTGGGCCCGGCAGTGTGTGGCCAACCACATACAGCCAAAGGCAGGTGCAGTTAAGTCCGTGAGGGAGAGGATAATCAAACTTCTCATTGATGTACGAGTTGAGGCGACACATCAAAGCACTGCACTCGATATATTTCAATAATTTGCGTTTACCGATGCATTAATTACAACACGTAATTTTAGTTCTAGATACATCCATTTCCGAGACAAGTAATTCCGAACGAAGGGAGTACATTTGGGAACAGAGGGAGTATAAAATATGTGACGGTAAGCTTTGTAATACCCCGGCCCAAGTCGAGAGATGGTTGTGTACGAGGAGGGCGAGACCATGCAGACCGAACAGGAACAGGACCCGACGATGGAGCTCTCTAAGGTCTCGATGGACCTCACCGTGCTCCACTGCCCCTTGTGCCTCCGCCCCTTGACGCCTCCAGTGTATGAGATTCAAATACACCTCGTCCGTTCGGCTGATTGAGCAAGGTGCAGGTTTCTTGATTGATGTGTTGTTGGATTGATTTCTGCAGTGCAAGGGAGGGCACCTGTCTGCCGCGGACTGCCGCGTCAGCGCCTCGGGAACCAGCGGCGATCCACGAAGTCTTGGCCGGCGGTGGCTTCGACGTGCGGAACACGGCGGTGGACTCCGTCCTTTCGTCGGTGAGGGTGGAGTGCCCGCACAAAGGCTGTGGGCTCTACGTCACTTACCACAAGCTCGCCAATCAACAGAGCGTGTGTCCGCTCACGCCCTACAAATGCCCCGTGCCCGTCTGCGGCTACGAAGGCCCGCCGCCGGCGCTCTACCACCACATCAGCACCACGCATCCCATGCCCGTGCACAGGATCCAGTACGGCAAGGTGCTCCAGCTGCAAGTGCCACTGTCGGAGCCACGGCTCTTGCTATTCGCGGAGGAGGACCGCCGCGCGTTTTTCTTGGTCGGCGGCGTGCTCGACATCGCCCGCCTATCGCCGTGTCGATTCGTGCGCATCGAGCGGGCGTCCCCACTGCCGCACTACTTGGCCAAGCTGTGGGCGAACGGCCCGCTGGGGGAGCCCAAAGGCACAACCGACGCTGTCAAGGTGGAAATGGAGGTGACAAGCAGCAAGGATCCCGGCGATGTCGACGTGCAGGAGCTGACCTTGACAGTTCCACCCAAGCTGCTGGCCGGGGCTAAGCTTATGTCCCTCCACATTCAGATTGACAAGCTCACGTCCTAAATGTTTCGACAGTGCCTTCTGTTTATCTTAGTAATATGCTAATATAGGGATTACCTTGGTCTACTTTAGCTTAAGAAATGGTGGGTTTTGGTGGCGTCTGACAATTACTTCGACATCGGATCAGTAATTTCCAACGATCGAGCGGATATTTTGTGTCATTGAATATAAAGTTCCTTTGGGTAAGAAGTACTACTTGTCATCAAAATGGATAAAAGGAGATGTATGTAGACGTATTTTAGTTCTAGATACATCCTTTTTATCCATTTTGATGACAAGCACTCCCTCCGTTCCATAATACATGCCTTCCATTTGTCAAAATATAGATTTATCTAGACATGTTTTAGTATATAGGTACATCCATGATAGAACCAATCGGATGGTTGAGAACACTACAATTCATAGCTACAGATGCGTGTGTGACTCCCAGATGCAGAGGCCGGGGGTCATTATCCTCCTTTTCGAGAAAAAACAGACGCGTGTGTGAGAGGACGAGTGCGTGTGTGCACCTCTTCTCTTCCTGTATAACGTACTACTAAACTCAGAGTACTACAAGTTTTTGTGGGTGGCACGATGGTGCGTGCGAGAAGTCCCGAGAGATAGGTTTAATGCGTCTGAAAAAGGACTAGCCTACAGCTCGCCACGCGGCTATTCCTGTCGAACACCCCATTAACCGCAAGATATGTATACAATTGTGCCAGTTATTGCACGTACACAGCAGTACTCCCTCCTTTCCGGTTTATGGTGAGTGGTGGAATATTTTTTTGTAGTTTCCAAAAGCACCTAATTAATGCTCTTGTTTTTCTCAAAAAATTATGTTTATCAATGCATTAATTGCAATGCATGCATGCATAAAGTACATGCATTGGTCAATTTTCTCTTAATACTTGCAAATACTTGCATGCAATGATTTAATGCACCTTGGAATCTGAACATGTGTTGGGGAACAACCAAATTGAGCCTTATAAAATGGAAAAACTAAAATTTTGAGATAAGCCCTATAAAACCGGAAAGGAGGGAGTAGAAAAAGAAGTACTCCATCCGGGAATAGTGCCGCACTTCGAAACTAGAACTGTCAATAAATTTTGAGCTTGCGTCTCGTCACATTCCAAATTACTCCACGCTATATTGAATTGCAAACCTGTTCACACCGATCACAACCTAAATGGTTTCCCACTTAGGAGCGTATTAGTACCACGCTATATTGAATTCCAAACATGTTCACACTGATCACAACCTAAACGGTTTCCCACTCAGGAGCGTATTAGTACTCAGTTATAACTACTAGTATGCCAAGATGACTGCACATTCCTCCTCAACTCCTCATCCACAAAAACAAACAAGTCATTCAGCATCCTTCCCTTGCGTCTGCCATGGCCAGCGTGAGTTCTGGATCAAGAGATTGCCACCAGGGAGAGGCGAGCATGGAAGCGGAAGCACGAGAGATGTCCCGCCACGCTGCGAGAGCAACCGACATGTCCCGCGGCGCGGAAGTAGCAGCACAAAGGTCCCGCCGCGCCGCTGAAGCAGCACGGAGATCCCGCTGCACCGTCGATGCAGCAGATCGGTTCCGCGCGCCTTGAAGTGGCGAAGATGTCCCGCCACGCCACGAATGCAGCGAGAGATGTCAGCGCCCGCGCGCTCGGGAAAATTTCTCATGGGAAGGCGACGATTGTTACAGGCACATGCATGCGATCGTCCATAGCCAGATGGATCAGATCTCCGGCTTGGCGAGGTTGCAGGACGGCGTGAAAGCCTCGTTTGAACAGGCTACCGGCGTCATCCGGCAACTAAGGGAGGGCAATGAGAGGCTCCGGGCGGCGCGGCCTCTTGAGGGAGAAGATCGTCCGAAGTGCGTACCAGCGAGGAGGAGACCGGTGCCTTGTTGAAGAGGACCGGCGTCATCGTCAAGAAACTTATGGATGAGAATGACATGCTCCGCAATGGCGCCAAAGGCTGGTGGAGGAATCCATGGATGTTCTCAAGCAGCGTCTTGAGGACACGAAGAGCTCATCGCCCGCTTCGCCGCGGAGACTAGTTCTGCGGCCTGCAGCGGACGCATCAATAAAGTAGAGATCAGCGAGCAGGATCCTTGTCTTCCTTCTTCTTTTGCCCTTGTGTATTTCGGCGTAGCCGCATGTGGCTTTTAATTATCTTTCTAATTATGTAAGACAATTAATCGTCCTTATCTTTACATGGAATATCAATGTTGCAAGGCTGGAATGAAGAAAACTCTTCTTTGTGGCGACCACAGCGTTCTTTGTTCTTCTAGTTCTTCTTTGGGCTTCCTTCAGTTTCCTGGTTTCTTTTGATGTAATAATCGGTTTAGGATGTGGATTGTGTCGTCGGTTGTGAAATGTTGGGTTCTAGCGCGGATGTTTGGCCTTTGTTGGCCTCTTGGGATGTTGCAATTTCAATCTGGTACTTAACTTTTAGTCTTTCGTGTTAGGCTGGAGTTGTGCTGAACTTCTTGTGAATTGTGGTGGCTTTCAGTAATAAAAATCGGAAGGGGCAAGCCCTTCTTTGATCAAAAAAAAAATAAAAATCGTCCTTATATATTCATCAGTCTTGCTATAAGTCGCAGTAGATGCTATATAGGTCCGTCGGATCTTACATCAAGATCCGTGCTTTCAGATTTTCTTTTCTCTCTCTTAAATCTCAGTCGTGTGAGACATAGCCACGCCATTAAACAGAGGCTCGGGCGCCATTAATGGAGACCTTGGGAGAGAGGTGGGCTGCAGATGGAGGTCAAAGGGCTCTCCTCCCGATAAGCACGCGAGGGTCTGATCGCACGCCTCTCGTACTCAAATAGCTACCACCTGCAGCGCCTCCTAGCTAATAAAAATGGGGACGCGTGGCGGCACGTAAATGGTACTAGTAAGTAGAACGCATACGGTTTCAATAATACTTGTGTTTCCGATTGTAACGTGACATCACTTGTTCCAAAATGACTTTGTTGATTGTTAATGTGTGCGCCTTCGCAAATCGGACTACAAATTTACCACAGCATGTTGGTGCCATGTCATGGCACCAACCAAGTTTCATTATTTTCATGCGTGTTTTGGATTTACAGGAATTAAAAAACTAAGTTCCTCAATGTTTCCAACCCATCAACGACGCCCAGAATTTTGAATTTCATTCCCATTTCTTGCATGGAACCTAGAAATTTACCCGAGGACACACATGTGATTTTTCAACCAACTTTGGTGCACTGGAACATGTGCTTGTATTTCAAATTTGAATTATGCACACAAAGGTGACACGTTCCCTCTGAGAACCACGAGCCTTCTTGAGAGAAGCTCCGATTTGCAAGAAGCTTATACCAAAATTTGTTCCTATTCGGCCATTTTTTTTACCACGACAAGTTACTACCATGACATGACACCATGCCAAGTTTCATCATTTTAAAACCAAGTTTCTCAATGTTCTCGACCGAGCCACGATGCCCAGATGTTTGAATATTATTCTCATTTTTGCATGGGAGTAGAAATTCACCCGAGGACACAAATGTGATTTTTCAACCAACTTTGGTGCATGGGAGCACGTGCTTGTAGTTCAAATTTGAATTATGCACATTAAATAACCAAAAACTCAATTAATGTGTAAATAAGGCCAAAGCAAGCGGAATAATTCCAAAATTTAACAGGCACTCATGTAGTTCTATGTTGCCTTTGTAAATAAACTCAAGGGGACAACGTATATCGTTTCGCACTCAAAGGTGACACGTTCCCTCTCGTAACCACGAGCCTTCTTGAGAGAACCTTCGGTTTGCAAGAAGCTTATACCAAAATCTGTTCCTATTCGCCATTTTTTACCACAACATGGTAGTACCATGACATGACATCCATGCCAAGTTTCATGATTTTAAGACGTGTTTTGGATTTACAAGAATTTTAAAACCAAGTTTATCAATGTTCTCGGCCGAGCCACGATGCCCAGATGTTTTAATTTTATTCTCATTTCTTGCATGGGACCTAGAAATTCACCCGAGGACACAAATGTGATTTTTCAACCAACTTTGGTGCACGAGCATGTGCTTGTAGTTCAAATTTTACTTATGCACATTAAATGACCGAAACTCAATTAATGTATAAAGCGACAAAGCGAACCGGAATAATTCCAAAATTTAACATGGCACTAATGTAGTTCTATGTTGCCTTTGTTAAGAAACTCAAGAGGCGGGGGTAGCGTATATCGTTTCACACTCAAAGGTGGCACGTTCCTCTTAGAACCAGGAGCTTCCAAATCGGCCCAATTTTTTTACCACAACATGTTAGTGCCATGACATGACACCATGCCAAGTTTCATGATTTCCAGTGAGTTTTGGATTTACATGAATTTAAAATCTAAGTTTCTCGATGTTCTCGTGAGTCATGGCCTTGAGATGTTTGAATTTCATTCTCATTTCTTCCATGGGACCTAGAAATTCAACCAAGGACACACATGTGATTTTTCAACCCACTTTGGTGCGCCGGAGCATGTGCATGCAATTCTTATTTAGATTATGCACATTAAAAGTCCAGAAACTCAATTAATGTATAAAAAGGCCAAATGGACCCGAAATAATTCCAAAATTTAACAGGGCACTCATATAGTTCTATGTTGCCTCTGTAAATAAAATCAGGGGGAGGCAGCGTATATAGTTTCGCACACAAAGGTGACACGTTCCCTCTCGGAACCACGAGGCTTGTTGAGAGAATCTCCGGTTTTGCAAGAGGCTTATACCAACACTTGTCCCAATTCAGCCAAAAATTATACGTATGAAAACAGGGTTTAGATTATCCCGAACATCTCGCTACCTAGATCAATAATGTACTATGATTGGAATTCAACATAAAATGGATACAGATATTTTAATTGGAGAGCGTATGGTACATGTAGTTCATAGTGAAATATGATTACTGCTATATGCATGTCTTTTTTTATCAAGATAATATTTAAATTATTGTATAACTTGACAACAATCGTATTCAAATAAGGAATATTGGTTCAAATTTAGTCCATATGGTAGACGACAATATATATGTTCACATGGTGGAGTAAAATGTTCATATATGATGGAAGATCAAAATGTACGACTACATGAATTATAAACCGCAAGGTCACCTAATGATATATTCGAATTCAACATAACGTGGATTCAAAAATTGAAATTCGAGATCATGGCATGTCTAATCATATAAAAAGGGACATTACTCTTTCTTTGGTGGGAATTGATTTGTTTTTTGTTGTTGTTGAGGGAAGTGTGAATCGATGTGGTACTGTGCAGGGTAATCTTGTTCTCCCAATTTTTTTTACATTTTTCTTGTAGTTTTTCAATGGCAAACCAAGACTTATTAGATGGGTTCTCTTGCTGCAAGAATTTCATTTGCATATTGTTGATAGAAAAGGAGCTGAGAACCCCGTTGCTGACAACTTATCTAGGTTAGAGAATGTTCTTGATGACCCACTACCTATTGATGATAGCTTTCCAGATGAACAATTAAATGTCATAAGCACTTCTCGTAGCACTCCATGGTATGTTGATTATGCTAATTATATTGTTGCTAAATTTATACCACCTAGCTTCACATACCAACAAAAGGAAAAGTTCTTTTATGATTTGAGACATTACTTTTGGGATGATCCACATCTTTATAAAGAAGGAGTAGATGGTGTTATTAGACGTTGTGTACCTGAGCATGAACAGGAGCAGATCCTACGCAAGTGTCACTCCGAAGCTTATGGAGGACACCACGCTGGAGATAGAACTGCACATAAGGTATTGCAATCTGGTTTTTATTGGCCTACTCTCTTCAAAGATGCCCGTAAGTTTGTTTTGTCTTGTGATGAATGTCAAAGAATTGGTAATATTAGTAGATGTCAAGAAATGCCTATGAATTATTCACTTGTTATTGAACCATTTGATGTTTGGGGCTTTGATTATATGGGACCTTTTCTTGCTTCTAATGGATACACTCATATTTTAGTTGTTGTTGATTACGTTACTAAGTGGGTAGAAGCTATTCCAACTAGTAGTGTTGATCATAACACTTCTATTAAAATGCTTAAGGAAGTTATTTTTACGAGGTTTGGAGCCCCTAGATATTTAATGACTGATGGTGGTTCACACTTTATTCATGGTGCTTTTCGTAAAATGCTTGCTAAATATGACGTTAATCATAGAATTGCATCTCCTTATCACCCGCAATCTAGTGGTCAAGTAGAATTGAGTAATGGAGAGCTCAAATTAATTTTTCAAAAGACTGTTAATAGGTCTAGAAAGAATTTTTCCAAGAAACTTGATGATGCATTATGGGCCTATAGAACTGCATATAAGAATCCTATGGGTATGTCTCCGTATAAAATGGTTTATGGAAAAGCATGTCACTTACCTCTCAAACTAGAACATAAGGCATATTGGGCTATTAAAGAGCTCAACTATGATTTCAAACTTGCCGGTGAGAAGAGGTTATTTGATATTAGCTCACTTGATGAATGGAGAACCCAGGCTTATGAAAATGCCAAGTTGTTTAAAGAAAAAGTTAAAAGATGGCACGACAAAAGGATACAAAAGCGTGAGTTTAATGTAGGTGATTATGTATTGCTATACAACTCTCGTTTAAGATTTTTTGCAGGAAAACTTCTCTCTAAATGGGAAGGTCCCTACGTTATCAAGGAGGTCTACCGTTCCGGTGCCATAAAAATCAACAACTTCGAAGGCACAAATCCGAAGGTGGTAAACGGTCAAAGGATCAAACACTATATCTCAGGTAATCCTATAAATGTTGAAACTAATATTATTGAAACCGTAACCCCGGAGGAATACATAAGGGACACTTTCCAGAATGTTCCAGACTCCGAAAAGGAATAGGTATGTGTTATGGTAAGTAAACCGACTCCAAAACAAATTCTAAGGAAATATTTCTCCGTTTTGGAATATTTAGAAAAATAGAAAAATAAGTAGTAGTCCGGGGAGGACACGAGGCCTCCACGTGGGTGGAGGGCGCGCCCTACCCCCGTGGGCGCGCCCCCTACCTCGTGAGCACCTCGTGTGCCCTCCGGACTCCGTTTCTTGCACGATACGTATTTTGGTCGGTAAAAATTCATTATAGATTCTGCGAAGGTTTTGGCGACCGTATCATGCAAATATCCTCTGCTTCGTTTGAGCTGTTTACATTGCAGATTTGAGGATTCCGGAGACTCGATCATCCTTCTATGAGGATGAGCCTATGCCATGGAGGGTGGACGACAAGCTTGCATCATCAACAACACCCCCACCGCCAACAACAAAGAAGGAGACATAATCACATGGGTATGGGCACTCCCCTTGGCAACTGCCAAGCTTGGGGGAGGTGCCTCGGTATCGTATCACCATCACAACTCCTATCTTTACCGTTTTTCTTAGTTCGATCCTATTAGTAGTATCTTGATTTAGTAGAATAAAAGTCATGGCACGATCTAGTTTTGAGTTTTGCTTTATGATTTCTCTTTGTAATCGAGTCCGCGAGCTATATATAATTACTGTTGAGACAAGGGCTTGATTACTATGCCATGATCTTGGGTGAATAAAAGAAAAAGAATAAAAAGAATCAAAGAGTTTATATTGATCTTAGTGAAAGTAATGACTCCACATAGAAATAGTATGATGATTAAAAGTTGTTGGGAGTTGGCAAATATAGCTTTGGTCACCGTTGCAATTAATAGGAAGTAATAAGGAGAGAGAGGTTTCACATATAGATATATTATCATTGACATATTTTATGATTGGGAACACTCATTAAAATATGACATGCTAAAGAGTTGATGTTGGACAAGGAAGACAACGTAATGAGTTATGTTTTCTTATATCTGAGATAAAGTATATTGTCATGGATCTCCCAACATGTTGAGCTTGCCTTTCCCCCTCATGCTAGCCAAATTCTCAGCACCAAGTAGAGATACTACTTGTGCTTCCAAATACCTTTAAACCAGTTTAGCCATGAGAGTCCACCATACCTACCTATGGATTGAGTAAGATACTTCAAGTAAGTTGTCATCGGTGCAAGTAATGAAATTGCTCTTTAAATATGCATGACTTATTAGTGCAGAGAAATAAGCTTTGTACGAACTTGTTGTGGACGCAATAAAAGCGACGGACTGCAAAATAAAGGTTCACATACAAGGGGCAATATAAAGTGACGTTCTTTTGCATTAAGATTTTGTGCATCCAACCATAAAAGCGCATGGCAACCTCTGCTTCCCTCTGCGAAGGGCCTATCTTTTATTATTATCTTCTACCTTATGCAAGAGTCACGGTGATCTTCACCTTTCTTTTTTCATTTTATCCTTTGGCAAGCCCAGCATGTTGGAAAGAACCTGATATATATATATATATATATATATATATATATATATATATATATATATATATCTAATTGGATGTAGGGGAGCATGAATTATTATTGTTGACATTACCCTTGAGGTAAAAGGTTGTGGGGCAAAATTATAAGCCCCTATCTTTCTCTGTGTCCGGTTAAAACTCCATAACCACAAGTATTGCGTGAGTGCTAGAAATTATGAAGGACTAAGTGATAGTTGAGTATGTGGACTTGCTTTTAAGCTCTGACATAGACTCTTTCCGATGTTATGATAAATTGCAATTGTTTCAATGACTAAGGATATAATTTGTTGGTGCTCAATAAGGTTTCTGATTCATACTTTGGCTTTGAAAAGATCATCATTTGAACATAAGTAATCATATGACAAATCAATATATGTTGTTGTTATGAGAATAATCATGATGCCTTCATGTCCGTATTTTGTTTTTATCGACGCCTCTACCTCTAAACATGAGGACATATTTATTGTTATCGGCTTTTCACTTGAGGACAAGCGAGATCTAAGCTTGGGGGAGTTGATACGTCCATTTTGCATCATGCTTTTATATGGATATTTATCGCATTATGGGCTGTTATTTCACGTTATGTCACAATACTTATGGCTATTCTCTCTTATTTTACAAGGTTTACATGAAGAGGAGAATGCCGGTAGCTGGAATTGGGTGGAAAAGGAGCAAATATTGGAGACCTATTCTGTGCAACTCCAAAAGTCCTGAAACTCCACGGAATGTCTTAAAATAAATAAAGAAAAATCGTCGCCAAAGATGAAGGCCAGGGGGCCCACACCCTGCTCACGAGGGTGGGGGGCGCGCCCCCTCCCCCTAAGCGCGCCCCCTACCTCGTGGGCCCCCTGGTGGCTCTCTGATGCCCATCTTCTCCTATATGAAGTCTTTCGATGAGAAAAAAATAGGAAGCAACCTTTCGGGACGAGACTCCGCCGCCTCGAGGCGGAACCTTGGCGGAACCAATCTAGGGCTCCGGCAGAGCTGTTCTGCCGGGGACACTTCCCTCCGGGAGGGGGAAATCATCGCCACGATCATCACCAACGCTCCTCTCATCGGGAGAGGGCAATCTCCATCAACATCTTCACCAGCACCATCTCATCTCCAAACCCTAGTTCATCTCTTGTATCTAATTCTTGTCTCCAAGTCCGGGATTGGTGCTAGTAGGTTGCTAGTAGTGTTAATTACTCCTTGTAGTTGATGCTAGTTGGTTTACTTGGTGGAAGATCATATGTTTAGATCCTTTATGCATATTATTACCCTCTGATTATGAACATGAATATGCTTTGTGAGTAGTTACGTTTGTTCCCGAGGACAAGGGAGAAGTCTTGCTATTAGTAGTCATGTGAATTTGGTATTCGTTCGATATTTTGATGAGATCTATGTTGTCTAACCTCTAGTGGTGTTAACTGAACGTCGACTACATAACACTTCACCATTATTTGGGCCTAGAGGAAGGTATTGGGAAGTAATAAGTAGATGATGGGTTGCTAGAGTGATGAAGCTTAAACCCTAGTTTATGCGTTGCTTCATAAGGGGCTATTTTGGATCCATATGTTTCATGCTATGGTTAGGTTTACCTTAATACTTTTGTTGTAGTTGCAGATGCTTGCAATAGAGGTTAATCATAAGTGGGATGCTTGTTCAAGTAATAACAGCACCCAAGCACCGGTCCACCCACATATCAAATTATCAAAGTACCGAACACGAATCATATGAACGTGATGAAAACTAGCTTGACGATATTCCCATGTGTCCTCAAGAGCGTTTTTCCTATTATAAGAGTTTGTTCCGGCTTGTCCTTTGCTACAAAAAGGATTGGGCCACCTTGCTGCACCTTATTTACTTTTGTTACTTGTTTCTCGTTACAATTTACCTTATCACAAAACTATCTGTTACAACTTATTTCAGTACTTCCAGAGAATACCTTGCTGAAAACTGCTTATCATTTCCTTCTGCTCCTCGTTGGGTTCGACACTCTTACTTATCAAAAGGACTACGATAGATCCCCTATACTTGTGGGTCATCAACGACCCAGAAACCTTCGGGGATATGCCCTCCTGGCACACACGCTCGGCAAAATGAGGTCGTGTGTGACCGGCGAGCACTCAAATACAGAAATACATATAGTAGTGCTCAAAAAATACAATTATACGGTCGTAAGTACATCCCACACAGTCGCTCCAAGGAAAATGTTTCTGTTCGCAAGTACATCACACACAATTTTCCCGGTTAAATCGTTTGTGATAGCGTTTCCATTGCACATGGTATTAACAATTTTATCGTTTGCGTTATTGAATTCATCACACACGGTGCCTAGAAGAAACAGTGTGTCAAGGGTTGTCCATCACACACAGTTTTTATGTGGTAAACATTTGCGCCAGGTGGCCTAACACAAACAGTTTTCAAGAGGATGTCGTGTGTGATTGTTCATTAATCTAACACGATTTATTCCTAGAAACTGTGTGTGTTATTGAATGCATCGCACACGGTGTTTTCTCAATAATCGTTTGCAATAGAAAACCCCAATTAGCAGGCTAATTATCCGATTATTCATAATCCATTTATTAATCTAATTGACATTTCATATTAAGCACACAATATATTTCATTTTCATAATTGAAATACATTAGAGTACAACATCATATAGCTTCAGCACTCAGCTACCCCATTACACAACTACACCAGGACCAAGTTTCACATGCCACATCTATAACCTTTCGAAATTAGCATCATAGACGGTACATAGATAGATGTATCTCATCTAGAAAACTGCTGAAGCAGAAGGCGAATATTGAGCCTTCATTGATGTTGAAGGTCTTTGTAACTTTAGGCCAGTGCCTATGGATGATTGACCGTCCATCCTTCGTCCTCTTCAGGAACACTTCAATATTGAACCGTGGGTGTTGTATGAATACCTTCCTCGCCTCCTGACCATACAGGTGGTTTGAGAGGTAATCATCAGTGAACTGCTTTGGAAAGGCCTGAAAACAAGGATGTGCATAAATATCTTCTCTATATTGGAAATGGGGCAAAGGAATAAAAAAGGCAAGGTATAATAGTTAGTACCGTCCTGTAGTGAACTGATGTCTTCTTCATTGTGCAGACAAAGATCTTGTTGATTTTTGTCGCTAATTTCTTTATCCTAACAATCTTTTTGAGTTTCTTAACTTGACTGATATTCATGGACAACTCATCTCCCCATATGCAAAGAGGGTCAAACAGTGGGTCAAAACCTCTGACAGCAGGACCTACATGTGCAAGACCAAATTGTTAAAAACCTAAATATTAGAATGGTTCCTGCAATTGCACAATAATGTGCTATTAGACAACGGACCATGCACATGCTAACCTCGATTGTAAACCTCAGTGCTTCCCATTGTTTCCCTGCAACACATATGAGGTAGTTAGTCATCAGGTTAAGTAAGGGTTCGCATGCTATCAGTAAAATATGTTGATGAAAAATAAGCACATTGAAGATTCATCAGATTAATTCAAGCCACAGGGAAAACCCATTGATCCAAACCAAGCATGATTAAGAACTAGGAAATATAGCACTTGTATATGTTTCTCATGTATTAAGTGTAGCCGAATTCGATTTATTCCTCACACGCACAACAATACAAAATTCTACCCACGACAATTGGACATCGCAGTGTAGAATTGAACCAAGCAGTTAGCTAAACACCACAACAAATGAACCAAACATTAATTGAGCACCACATTGCACAATGTAACATACTCCTAATAGAAGATCAGACAGTTAACCAAACCAAGCATGCTTAACAACTTGGAAATATAGCAATTGTATTTGTTTCTCATGTATTTAGTACAGCCAAATTTGATTTATTTCTCACATGGTATACAATAATAGAATGCAGCCACAACAATTGAACATCGCATTGCAGAATTGAACAAAGTAGTTAACTAAACACCACAACAAATGAACCAAACATTAACTGAGCACCACATTGCACAATATAACATACTCGTAATAGAAGATCAGACAGTTAACCAAACCAAGCATGCTTAACAACTTGGAAATATTGCGCCCTTAAGAATTGAACATCACATTTGCAGAATTGAACCAAGTAGCTAACTAAACACCACATTGCACGACATATAGAACATCTACACTATAGCAGAAGATTGCATGGTAAAAGTATATAGCACAATTCACTAGAACTTGTTAAGGAAAGGCAGTAGCTAGCAAATGATGGCCTCGAGAAAACGCCACGAGATGACGTTTAAAGCAGCCGACCGCGTCGCGGCGTCGGTGCGCGAGGCATCAACGGTGGCCTCGATGGCGAGGTGCTCCTCCAAGATCTGGGGGTTGGCACGAATGGCAGCCATCGCGGCCTCATCCACGCGTGCGGCCGCGATTTGCTTCTCCGCTGCCAAATGCTCCTTGAGATCCTGGCTATACTGCGTCCACCATGGCTTAGGCCGGCGCTTATTTGGTGGAGGGTTCGGTGATTTGGGTGGAAGGTGTCACGCTCGCGCCGGCGGTCGGGGCATGTGGGATGTGGAAGGAGGAGGTGGATGGGGGTCGGTGTGGATTACCTGCCTGGATAAGCGAGGCCAAGTAGCGTGAAGGAGGGTCACCGGCGAGGAGGCGGCACTGCAAGCAAGGAGTGAAGGTTTCAACTTGGAAAGGAAGGCGGAAAGGGGGAAAATGTAGCTTTTGGTACGGGGGAGGGGGCGGGGAGGTAGATATTTCCACGGAAGCCGAAAATTTGGAATCGCTTCAGCCAGAAAACTGGCGGGCAAAGTGTCATCAGACACGGTCCCTTATTCAGAACCGTGTATGGTATGTGAACATCACAAACGATTCAGATAGCTTAACTCGTGTGTGATGAGTTTGAACGTCAAAAATTTTGGTTCGAATTTCATAGTCATAGTGGTCATCCACGTCATTGCATAATTTGGGTACACAAAGGAGACTACAGCACACCCACACTTCTTAATCGAGCAAGTTCAACAATTAAACAGAGCTAGCTGACCTAAACATTACTCTAACTAATTAAAGACTGGTGCTCTTAATTAAACAAAACAAAGAGTACTACTACAGCTGGTGCTCATCGATCTCCGCCGCCGCCTCCATGTCCAGCTCGCGCTCGACGGTCTCCTGGGGAAGGGGCTGCATGGCATCAGTCACACCATACTCTGCAAGCATCTTGCCATCCGTGTCCGCCATGTGTTTGGAATAGGCCGCCATGAGCTGGGCGTGGGCGGACGCGATCTGTGCTTTGGCGGGCTCCATCCTGGCAAGGTATGCCATGCAGGAACAGATGGCTGCTCGAACTCTCTTGGTGATTGCAAACTCTTCGGCCGTGGGTTGCCGACCGTTGTCGAAGAAGGTTCCTTAGATTTGTGCGGTGAGCGCGACGAGCTGGGCGTGGACAGCCTCGGCATGGTGGTGGGCGGCCTCCATCAGGGCTAAGGTCGCCGCTGCGGAATGGACAGCTGCTGTGCCGCTCTCGCCAAATGCTATCCCCGAGGCAGATGATGCTGCCGCCTTCTGAGAAGCAACAACGGCCGTTTGGGCTGCCTTGGCCACCCAGACGCAGATTGCGGTCTCCCTCACGAAGCTTGTTAGCATGCGCCTGGTGGCTGCAGACGCGCTCTCGCCAGAGTGGGCTGCCGAAGTTGCCCTCACGACGCGGGTCCATGTCCCCATCTTTCACCGGTGACCATTGAACAGTGAAATAATATTTGGGGAGTGAGCTAGTGTGCTTGACACGCCGGCTGTAGACTGTAGCCGACGCACCTCCTCGCGTAAGCCATAGGCATACTATACGCCGATAGTGCTCCAAGATATTTTGTGTTGCATCTCACATGGTTGGTGATAATAAATTGTGTGCGATCTACTTGATTTTTCGTCTTGATTTGAATTACGTACTGGGGTCACAGTTGCAAAGGATGGTGTTGGAATTTCTAGAACTTTTATGTACAGTGAACATGCAACTATAGGTATGTCGTCAAAAAAATTGGAATTATTCAGGGTTCGTTTGGACGTTTTTATACATTAACTTGGTTTTGTAGGCATTTCAGGTGCATAATTCAAATTTGAGCTACATGCACATGCTCTAGTGCATATAAACTGGTTGAAAAATCAACTATGTGTCCGTGATTGCATGCTTAGGTCCCATGCAAGAAATGGGAATAAATGTCAAACACCCAGGCACCGTCACTCGGCCGCAAACATTGAGATACCTGGTTTTTAAATTCTAGTAAATCCAAAACTCGTCTGAAATTCATGAAACTTGCATGCTATCATGGAGAGGCATCAATATGCCGTGGTAAAAATGTTGTCCCATTTGGGGCAGGTTTGGGTATAAGCTTCTCCAAACTAGAGCTTCTCACAACAAGCGTGATGGTTTCGGTAGGGAACGTGCCACCTTTGGGGACGAAACGATATATGTTGCCTCTTATTGCTTCCAAAAAAGTTCTAGTGTCAACATGGAACAACATGAGTGTTTGTGTTTAATTTTGGAATTTTTCGGGGTTCGTTTGGACATTTTTATACATTAACTGGGTTTTCTAGGCATTTTATGTGCACAATTCAAATTTGAACTACATGCACATGCTCCAGTGCATATAAATTGGTTGAAAAATCAAATTTGTGTCCTTCGGTGCATGATTAGGTTCCATGCAAGAAATGGGAATGAATTTCAAACACCACCTTACCGTCACTTTCGGCCAAACATTGAGATACTTGGTTTTTAAATTCTAGTAAATCAAAAACTCGTCTGAAATTCATGAAACTTGGCATGCTATCATGGAGCGGCATCAACATGCCATGGTAAAAAATGTGTCCCATTTGGGGCAGGTTTGGGTATAAGCTTCTCACAACAAGCGTGATGGTTTCGGTAGGGAACATGCCACATTTGGGGGCTAAACGATTTCCGTTGCCTCTTATTGCTTTAAAAAATCAAGTGTCAACATAGAACAACAGGAGTGTTGTGTTCAATTTTGGAATTTTTCGGGGTTCGTTTGGACATTTTTATACATTAACTGGGTTTTCCAGGCATTTTATGTGCATAATTCAAATTTGAACTACATGCACATTCTCCAAAGGTATATAAACTGGTTGAAAAATCAAATATGTGTCCTTGGTTGCATGCTTAGGTCCCATGCAAGAAATGGGAATGAATTTCAAACACCCTGCCACCGTCATTCGGCTGCAAACATTGAGATACGTGTCTTTTAAATTCTAGTAAATCCAAAACTCGTCTGAAATTCATGGAACTTGGCATGCTATCACGGAGCGGCAACAACATGTCGTGGTAAAAAATTTGTCCCATTTGGGGCAGGTTTGGGTATAAGCTTCTCACAAACCAGAGCTTCTCACAACAAGCGTGATGGTTTCGATAGGGAACATGCCACCTTTGGGCATGAAACAATATCTGTTGCCTCTTATTGCTTTCAAAACATTTTGAGTGTCAACATAGAACAACAGGAGTGTTGTGTTAAATTTAGGAATTTTTCGGGGTTCGTTTGGACATTTTTATACATTAACTGGGTTTACTAGGCATTTTATGCGCATAATTCAAATTTGAACTACATGCACATTCTCCAGTGCATATAAACTGGTTGAAAAATCAAATATGTGTCCTTGGTTGCATGCTTAGGTCCCATGCAAGAAATGGGAATGAATTTCAAACACCCTTCCACCGTCAGTCGGCCGCAACCATTGAGATACATGTCTTTTAAATTCTAGTAAATCCATAACTCGTCTGAAATTCATGAAACTTGGCATGCTATCATGGATCAGCATCAACATGCCGTGGTAAAAATTTTGTCCCATTTGGGGCGGGTTTGGGTATAAGCTTCTCACAAACCTTAGCTTCTCACAACAAGTGTGATGGTTTTGGTAGGGAACGTGCCAACTTTGGGGACGAAACGATATCCGTTGCCTCTTATTGCTTTCGAAAACTTTCTAGTGTAAACATAGAACAACAGGAGTGTTGTGTTTACTTTTGGAAATTTTCGGGGTTCGTTTGGACATTTTTATACATTAACTGGGTTCTCTAGGCATTTCATGTGCATAATTCAAATTTGAACTACATGCACAAGCTCCATTGCATATAAATTGGTTGAAAAATTAACTCTCTATCCTTCGGGGCATGCTTAGGTCCCATGCAAGAAATGGGAATGAATTTCAAACACTAGGGCACTGTTGATTGCCGGCAAAATGTTGAGATACTTTGTTTTCAAATTCTAGTAAATCCAAAACTCGTCTGAAATTCATGAAACTTGGCATGCTATAATGGGATGGCACCTGCCATGCTATGGTATTTTTTGGGTCCATTTTGAGAGAAGGCGCACTCAAATAACAGCCAAAAAAGGCATTTTGAAACAAATAGCTGCTACTGTAACATCTCAAACATTTTGTATAATTTAAATTGTGTGCGTTCTATTAACCATTCGCATGACGCGACGCCTCACTCTTTTAATAGCTAGGAGGTGCCATGCGGACAGGTGCTTAAGTGCTTGACTAAACGGAAGGCGACCGAGCTGTACTCCAATGCGGAGGCTCAGCAGAAGCGTCTTAGTTATGCGCCGTGCAGGCTCACCGGGAAGCGAGCCCTTTGACTTCCATGGCCGCCTGCCTTGCTCGCATCCTCTCCATTAATGGCGCCCAAGCCGCAGTTTAATTCAGTTTTTAAATATAAAACACTCATCGCAAACGTTTTAGTTAGAACACCCGTATGCAAACCGACAGCTTCCCTGGAAGCCAAGGGAAAATGTGCCGAGCAGGATTTGTGCAGCTCTTGATCGCAAACGTTTTTGATAGAACACGCGTATGCAAAGTGAGAGCAGCGCAGGATTTGTGCATCTCTTCAACGCAAACGGTTGTTTTGGATGACCCGTGCGCAACCACGTACAAACAATTTGGTAAGATTTGCATCTGTCATATTGGGTATGTTGCCATTTGTCAAACAGGAAAGATTTACATTTTTAATCTAGTATTGTTGCCATTTGTCAATCCTTGTAACACTGCGATTTGTCAAAATATGCAGCTAGAAATCACTAGCACTATCTAATTTTTGCAACTAAAATTTAGTAATTAAGCATAGATTTCATTCATAGATTAAGCAGTCATTCTTAATTTATACAAACAGTTCAACTCGACAGCTGAACCGACCAAAATTTTCCCCAATTGTTGCCAACCACGTACTGAAGTAGCTAGTTCAACTATATATACTAGCTAATTTTAAGTACGTTGTACAGTTCGACCACACATCTATAGTCAGATGAACTGAACAAAATAGCCCTAAATACTACTACCATGGAGGGGTTTTGTGCTACTTCCGGCAGCCTCTCCTCTGCCGAGCACGCTCAGTAAGAGGCAGAGGAGGAGGAGGAGCCTACCGACGAGCTGGAGAAATGCAATACGGTGCCTGCCGCTGCTGCACGTTCAGCGACGCTCGCCAGCTCGAACGCCCACTGCCGCTCCAGACAATCCCTCTCGAAGTGGCCGGACTGCTCGTAGATCTCCTGATTCCTCGCCTCTGCGTCGGCGTGTGCTGCGGCCATGGTTGCGGTAAGGCTCTTTGCGTGCTCGACGAGGCGCTCCTCCTCCTCCCGCAGGAACTCGATGTAGCCCGCAAGGTCGTTGACGCACGTGCGGGCCTCCACCTCCCTCCTTCGGGCAGCGGTGGCAGAGCGGGTGATGATCCCAGCGGTCGACGCTGGGCTGGCGGCCACGGCGGCCGACGATGGGGTGGCGGCCATGACCACCACCTCCCGCTTTCGGGCCGCGGTGGTGGAGCGGGTGATGCCCACGGTGGCCGGTAGTGGGGTGGCGGCCACGACGGCCACCTCCCGCCTTCGGGCCGCCACGGCGGAGCGGGAGATGGCCCTGGCTTTCGACGCTGGTGTGGCGGCAACGTCGGCCGGCAATAGCTACCGACAGGCAGCGGCGGCGGAGCGTGTGGTGGGTGTTCCGCGCACACCCAACAGGGATGCCACGCGCACTACACTACGCCGGGGACTGTGCCACCGCCGCGGTGTAGCCTCCCAGCTGGAGCTGTCCTTTGATGACAGCTGAGTGGCTGTGCGACGACGACGGACCGGTGCCATTGGCGATTGTGGGAGAAGTAGACGAGATAAGCTACAGGGAGGGAGGGGAAAATGCGACGCAAGACTCGCCAGCAGTGAGGGTTTTTATAGCAGGCAGGTAAGCATTGGGACTTTGGGGGATTTCACCGAGTCGAGCAGGAACCTTGCGTGGAAACCTGCGAGGTTGCGCGGGAACAGGCTCACCGACGATTAATTGGCGCCACCGTTTGGCCAAAAGAACGCCCCCGCGCGCTGCGCAAGCTTGCGATGTAAGCCATCTGCGGCGGCAGGGTGACAAGACGTGCGAGAGGAGGACCAAAGGGCACGTACATGCTACCTCTTGAGCACTGCGTTGGTTTTGCCTTGAACAGGAAAGGGTGATGCAGTAAAGTAGCATATGTATTTCCCTTAGATTTTGAGAACCAAGGTATCAATCCAGTACGAGGCCATGCTCAAGTCCCTTGCACCTACACAAACAAATAAGAACCTTGCAACCAACGCGATAAAGGGGTTTTCAATCCCTTCACGGCCACTTGCAAAAGTTTGATCTGATAGAGATGATAAGATAGTATTTTTGGTATTTTTATGATAAAGACTAAAAGTAAAGAAAGCAAAATAAACGGTAATAGAAATAACTTGTTGACTGGAGATTAATATGATGGAAAATAGACCCGGGGGCCATAGGTTTCACTAGTGGCTTCTCTCGAGATAGCATAAGTATTACGGTGGGTAAACGAATTATTGTCGAGCAATTGATAGAATTGAGCATAGTTATGAGAATATCTAGGTATGATCATGTATATAGGCATCACGTCCGTGACAAGTAGATCGACTCCTATCTGCATCTACTACTATTACTCCACACATCGACCGCTATCTAGCATGCATCTAGAGTATTAAGTTCATAAGAACGGAGTAACGCGTTAAGCAAGATGACATTATATAGAGGGATAAACTCATGCAATATGATATAAACCCCATCTTTTTATCCTCGATGGCAACAATACAATACGTGTCGTTTTCCCTACTATCACTGGGATCGAGCACCACAAGATTGAACCCAAAGCTAAGCACTTCTCCCATTGCAAGAAAGATCAATCTAGTAGGCCAAACCAAACTGATAATTCGAAGAGACTTGCAAAGATAACCAATCATACATAAAAGAATTCAGAGGATATTCAAATATTGTTCATAGATAATCTTGATCATAAACCCACAATTCATCGGATCTCGACAAACACACCGCAAAAAGGAGAGTTACATCAAATAGATCTCCAAGAGAATCGAGCAGAACTTTGTATTGAGATCCAAAGAGAGAGAAGAAGCCATCTAGCTAATAACTATGGACCCGAAGGTCTGAGGTAAACTACTCACACATCATCGGAGAGGCTATGGTGTTGATGTAGAAGCCCTCCGTGATCAATGCCCCTCCGGCGGAGCAGGAAAAGGCCCCAAGATGGGATCTCACGGGTGCGTAAGGTTGCGGCCGGTGGAAATAGGGTTTTGGCTCCGTATATGATGTTTCAGGGTATATGAGTATATATAGGCGAAGGAGGTCGGTCAGAGAGCTACGAGGGGCCCACGAGGTGGAGGCGCGCCCAGGGGCGCCTACCTCGTGGCCTCCTCGTTGATTGCTTGACGTCCACTCCAAGTCCTCTGGATCACGTTTGTTCCGAACATCACGTTCCCGAAGGTTTCATTCCGTTTGGACTCCGTTTGATATCCTTTTCCTTCGAAACACTGAAATAGGCAAAAAAAATAGCAATTCGGGTTGGGCCTCCGGTTAATAGGTTAGTCCCAAAAATAATATAAAAGTGTATAATAAATCCCATTAAACATCCAAAACAGAATATATAATAGCATGGAACAATAAAAAATTATAGATACGTTGGAGACGTTTCAAGCATCCCCAAGCTTAATTCCTGCTCGTCCTCGAGTAGGTAAATGATAAAAACATAATTTTTTATGTGGAATGCTACTTGGCATAATTTTCAATGTAATTCTCTTATTTGTGGTATGAATATTCAGATCCGTAAGATTCAAGATAAAAGTTCAGTTTTGACATAAAAGTAATAATACTTCAAGCATACTAACTAAGCAATTATGTCTTCTCAAAATAACATGGCCAAAGAAAGTTCATCCCTACAAAATCATATAGTTTGGTCATGCTCCATTTTCGTCACACAAGAATGCTCTCATCATGCACAACCCTGATGACAAGCCAAGTAATTGTTTCATACTTTAGTAATCTCAAACTTTTTTCAACTTTCACGCAATACATGAGCGTGAGCCATGGATATAACACTATGGGTGGAATAGAATATAATGAAGGGGGTTATGTGGAGAAGACAAAAAGGGAGAAAGTCTCACATTGACGCGGCTAATCAACGAGCTAGGGAGATGCCCATCGATTGATGTCAATGCTAGGAGTAGGGATTGCCATGCAATGGATGCACTAGAGCTATAAATGTATGAAAGCTCAACAAAAGAAACTAAGTGGGTGTGCATCCAACTTGCTTGCTCACAAAGACCTAGGGCATTTGAGGAAGCCCATCTTTGGAATATACAAGCCAAGTTCTATAATGAAAAATTCCCACTAGTATATGAAAGTGACAAAACAAGAGACTCTCTATCATAAAGATCATGGTGCTACTTTGAAGCACAAGTGTGGAAAAAAAGGATAGTAGCATTGTCCCCTTTTTTTCTTTTTTTTCTTTTTGGGCCTTTCCTTTTTTTATTTGGCCATTCTCCCTTTTTTGGGACAATGCTCTATGAATGATGATCATCACACTTCTATTTATTTACAACTCAATGATTACAACTCGATACTAGACAAAGTATGACTCTATATGAATGCCTCCGGCGGTGTACCGGGATGGGCAATGAATCAAGAGTGACATGTATGAAATAATATGCATGGTGGCTTTGCCACAAAGATGATGTCAACTACATGATCCTGCAAGGCAATATGACAATGATGAAACGTGTCATGATAAACGGGACGGTGGAAAGTTGCATGGCAATATATCTCGGAATGGCTATGGAAATGTCATAATAGGTAGGTATGGTGGCTGTTTTGAGGAAGATATAAGGAGGTTTATGTGTGATAGAGCGTATCGTATCACGGGGTTTGGATGCACCGGCGAAGTTTGCACCAACTATCAAGGTGAGAAAGGGCAATGCACGGTACCGAAGAGGCTAGCAATGATGGAAGGGTGAGAGTGCGTATAATCCACGGACTCGACATTAGTCATAAAGAACTCACATACTTATTGCAAAAATCTACAAGTCAACAAAAACCAAGCACTACGCGCATGCTCCTAGGGGGGTAGATTGGTAGGGAAAGACCATCGCTCGTCCCCGACCGCCACTCATAAGGAGGACAACCAAAGAACACCTCATGTTTCAAATTTGTTACATGATGTTTACAATACGTGCATGCTACGGGACTTGCAAACTTCAACACAAGTATTTATCAAATTCACAATTACTCAACTAGCACAACTTTAATATTACTACCTCCATATCTCAAAACAATCATCAAGCATCAAACTTTTCTTAGTATTCAACGCACCTATAAGAAAGTTTTTACTAATATTGGATGCCTATCATATTAGGACTAATTTCACAATTTAAGCAAATTACCATGCTGTTTTGTAGGACTCTCAAAATAATATAAGTGAAGCAGGAGAGAACAATAGTTTCTATAAAACAAACCACCACCATGCTCTAAAAGATATAAGTGAAGCACTAGAGCAAAAAACTATATAGCTCAAAAGATATAAGTGAAGCACATAGAGTATTCTAATAAATTCCGAATCATGTGTGTCTCTCTAAAAAGTGTATTAAGTTAGGAAGATTGTGGTAAACTAAAAATAAAGACTCAAATCATACAAGACGCTCCAAGCAAAGCACATATCATGTGGTGAATAACAATATAGCTCCAAGTAAAGTTACCGATGGACGAAGACGAAGGAGGGGATGCCTTCCGGGGCATCCCCAAGCTTTGGCTTTTTGGTGTCCTTGGATTTACCTTGGGGTGCCTTGTGCATCCCCAAGCTTAGGCTCTTGCCACTCCTTGTTCCATAATCCATCAAATCCTTACCCAAAACTTGAAAACTTCACAACACAAAACTTAACAGAAAATCTCGTGAGCTCCGTTAGCGAAAGAAAACAAAACACCACTTCAAGGTACTGTAATGAACTCATTATTTATTTGTATTGGTGTTAAACCTAATGTATTCCAACTTATCTATTGTTTATAAACTATTTTACTAACCATAGACTGATCAAAATAAGCAAACAACACACGAAAAACAGAATCTGTCAAAAACAGAACAGTCTGTAGTAATCTGTATTTAACGCAAACTTATGGAACCCATAAAAATCTACCATAATAGGACTACCTAAATAATTTGCTTATTGATCTTCAGCAATTGGAATCAGTATTTTATCACGTTCTGGTGATTTTTAACAATTGTTTTCGTGAACAGAAAGTTTCTGGAATTTTCAGCAAGATAAAATAACTATCATCCAAGAGGATCCTATAGGTTTTACTTGGCACAAACACTAATTAAAACACAAAAACAAATCTAACCAGAGGCTAGATCAAAGATTTATTCCTAAACAGGAGCAAAAAGCAAAAAACTAAAATAATATTGGGTTGCCTCCCAACAAGGGCGGTTGTTTAACGCCCCTAGCTAGGCATAAAAACGAGGATAGATCTAAGTATTATCATCATTAGTTTTAGGAAAGAAAAGAGCAAAATTGTTATCTATGGCATTAATCTTTCTGTTTTGATAAAGCACATGGCTATTAATGGTAGAAGAAAGATTAAGCACGTTACGGAAATTTGCATCTAAGCTAGCCTTCATCTCTTTGATAGTTTCGTTTTGAAAGGAAAGCAAAAGAGAGGTAGATTCGACCTTCTCATTCATGGGGTGCCCAAATATGGTTTTCATCTTTTCATAGGTATCTATGGCATCCCCTTCAAGAAATCCTTCTTCAAAAATAGAGTCTAAGACATGCTTAAACGACGAAGGTAAGGCAACATAAAAACTTTTAAGGATATTTCAATTTGATATTGGGGCACAAAGCTGGCCCGGATTCTCAGTAACCTATCCCAAGCATCTTTCAAAGACTCATCAAGTAATAACGGAATATTCTGGGATCATCTTCATCGAAATTATTCAGATTCTCATTGATAACCCCGGTAGGTTTTTCCATAGCATCATTATTTATGAGCTTAGAGAGGACGGAAGGGCTATCCAAGGCATTGAAACCTAGGAAAGAACCCCTAGCCCCTTTTGATTCGGACATGGCAAAGGAAAGGCAAGCAGAAAAGAGGGTGAACGGAAAAAGAGGGCGAATAAAAAGGCAAGGGTGAAGTGGGGGAGAGGAAAATGAGAGGCAAATGGCAAATAATGTAATGCGAGGGATGAGAGTTTGTGATGGGTACTTGGTATATCTTGACCAGTGCGTAGACTCCCTGGCAACGGCGCCAGAAATGGCTCGTTCTCAGGAGTCAAATCTTGACTTGACTTGGTGTAGGCCTCCCGGGCAACGGCGCCAGAAATCCTTCTTGCTACCTCTTGAGCACTGCATTGGTTTTCCTTTGAAGAGGAAAGGGTGATACAGTAAAGTAGCGTAAGTATTTCCCTCAGTTTTTGATAACCAAGGTATCAATCCAGTAGGAGGCCACGCTCAAGTCCCTTGCACCTACACAAACAAATAAGAACCTTGCAACCAACGCGATAAAGGGGTTGTCAATCACTTCACGACCACTTGAAAAAGTGAGATCTGGTAGAAATGATAAGATAGTATTTTTGGTATTTTTATGATAAAGACTAAAAGTAAAGAAAGCAAAATAAAATGTAATAGAAATAACTTGTTGACGGGAGATTAATATGATGGAAAATAGACCCGGGGGGCATAGGTTTCACTAGTGGCTTCTCTCGAGATAGCACAAGTATTACGGTGGGTAAACGAATTACTGTCGAGCAATTGATAGAATTGAGCATAGTTATGAGAATATCTAGGTATGATCATGTATATAGGCATCACGTCCGTGACAAGTAGACCGACTCTGCACGCATCTACTACTATTACTCCACACATCGACCGCTATCCGGATGCATCTAGAGTATTAAGTTCATAAGAACGGAGTAACGCTTTAAGCAAGATGACATGATGTAGAGGATAAACTCATGCAATATGATATAAACCCCATCTTTTTATCCTCGATGGCAACAATACAATACGTGTCGTTTCCCCTCATCACTTTGGGATCAAGCACCGCAAGATTGAACCCAAAGCTAAGCACTTCTCCCATTGCAAGAAAGATCAATCTAGTAGGCCAAACCAAAATGATAATTCAAAGAGACTTGCAAAGATAACCAATCATCCATAAAAGAATTCAGAGGAGATTCAAATATTGTTCATAGATAATCTTGATCATAAACCCACAATTCATCGGATCTCGACAAACACATCGCAAAAGAAGAGTTACATCAAATAGATCTCCAAGAGAATCGAGCAGAACTTTGTATTGAGATCCAAAGAGAAAGAAAAAGCCATCTAGCTAATAACTATGGACCCGAAGGTCTGAGGTAAACTACTCACACATCATCGGAGAGGCTATGGTGTTGATGTAGAAGCCCTTCGTGATCAATGCCCCCTCCAGCGGAGCGCCGGAAAAGGCCCCAAGATGGGATCTCATGGTACAGAAGGTTGCGGCGGTGGAAATAGGGTTTTGGCTCCGTATACGATGTTTCCAGGGTATATGAGTATATATAGGCGAAGGAGGTCGGTCAGGAGAGCTATGAGGGGCCCTCGAGGGTGGAGGGCGCGCCGAGGGGGGTAGGCGCGCCCCCCTACCTCGTGGCCTCCTCGTTGATTGCTTGACGTCCACTCCAAGTCCTCTGGATCATGTTTGTTCCAAAAATCACGTTCCCGAAGGTTTCATTCCGTTTGGACTCCGTTTGATATCCTTTTCCTTCGAAACAATTAAATAGGCAAAAAAACAGCAATTTGGGCTGGGCCTCCGGCTAATAGGTTAGTCCCAAAAATAATATAAAAGTGTATAATAAAGCCCATTAAACATCCAAAACAGAATATATAATAGCATGGAACAATAAAAAATTATAGATACGTTGAAGACTGATACGTCTCCAACGTATCTATAATTTATGAAGTATTCATGCTATTATATTATCCATCTTGGATGTCTAATGGGCTTTACTATGCACTTTTATATTATCTTTGGGACTAACTTATTAACCCAGAGCCCAGTGCCAATTTCTGTTTTTCTCCTTGTTTCAGTGTTTCGCAGAAAAGGATTATCAAACGGAGTCCAAACGGAATGAAACCTTCGGGAGAGTTATTTTTGGAACGGAAGCAATCCAGAAGACTTGGAGTGTACGTAAGGGAAGCAACAAGGAAGGCACGTGGCAGGGGGTGCGCCCACCCGCCCTGGGCGCGCCCTCGACTCTCATGGCTCCCATGACCGACTTATTTCGCCTATATATATCCATACACCCTAAAACCATCGGGGAGCAGAATAGATCGGGAGTTCGGCCGCCGCAAGCCTCTATAGCCACCAAAAACCAACCGGGACCCTGTTCCCGCACCCTGCCGGAGGGGGGATCCCTCACCGGTGGCCATCTTCATCATCCCGGCGCTCTCCATGACGAGGAGGGAGTAGTTCACCCTCGGGGCTGAGGGTATGTACCAGTAGCTATGTGTTTGATCTCTCTCTCTCTCTCTCTCTCTCTCTCTCTCTCTCTCTCTCTCGTGTTCTTGAGGTGATACGATCTTGATGTATCACGAGCTTTGCTATTATAGTTGGATCTTATGATGTTTCTCCCCCTCTACTCTCTTGTAATGGATTGAGTTTTCCCTTTGAAGTTATCTTATCGGATTGAGTCTTTAAGGATTTGAGAACACTTGATGTATGTCTTGTCGTGCTTATCTGTGGTGACAATGGGATATCACGTGATTCACTTGATGTATGTTTTGGTGATCAACTTACGGGTTCCGCCCATGAACCTATGCATAGGGGTTGGCACACTTTTTCGTCTTGACTCTTCGGTAGAAACTTTGCGGCACTCTTTGAAGTATTTTGTGTTCGTTGAATAGATGAATCTGAGATTGTGTGATGCATATCGTATAATCATACCCACGGATACTTGAGGTGACAATGGAGTATCTAGGTGACATTAGGGTTTTGGTTGATTTGTGTATTAAGGTGTTATTCTAGTATGAACTCTATGATAGATCGAACGGAAAGAATAGCTTTATGCTATTTTACTATGGACTCTTGAATAGATCGATCAGAAAGGATAACTTTGAGGTGGTTTCGTACCCTACCATAATCTCTTTGTTTGTTCTCGCTATTAGTGACTTTGGAGTGACTCTTTGTTGCATGTTGAGGGATAGTTATATGATCAATTATGTTATTATTGTTGAGAGAACTTGCACTAGTGAAAGTATTAACCCTAGGCCTTGTTTCCAAGCATTGCAATACCATTTTCACTCACTTTTATCATTAGTTACCTTGCTGTTTTTATATTTTCAGATTACAAAAACCTATATCTACCATCCATATTGCACGTGTATCACCATCTCTTCGCCGAACTAGTGCACCTATACAATTTACCATTGTATTGGGTGTGTTGGGGACACAAGAAACTCTTTGTTATTTGGTTGCAGGGTTGTTTGAGAGAGACCATCTTCATCCTACGCCTCCCACGGATTGATAAACCTTAGGTTGAGGGAAATTTGCTACTGTCCTACAAACCTCTGCACTTGGAGGCCCAACAACGTCTACAAGAAGAAGGTTGTATAGTAGACATCAAGCTCTTTTCTGGCGCCGTTGCCGGGGAGGTGAGTGCTTGAAGGTATATCTTTAGATCTTTCAATCGAATGTTTTAGTTTCTAGTTTTATCACTAGTTTAGTCTATAAAAGAAAACTACAAAAAAATGGAATTGAGTTTCTCTCGTACGCTTCATCTTTTTAATATCTTTCGTGAGTATGATGGAAAGGAAAATTGTGCTCAAGTACTAGAAGAAGAATTACATAGAATGCTTGGCATAAAATATGTGAATGATGAGCATGATAGCAATGTTGTTAGTATGAATTCTTTGAATACCCATGATGCTAATGATATGCAAAGCCACAAGCTTGGGGATGCTATGTTTGATGAAGATGATATGTTTAGTCCCCCAAGTTTTGATGAGAAAATTTATTATGATGAAAGCATGCCTCCTATTTATGATAATTATTGTGATGACAGGTATGCTATAAAGAATAAAGATAACCATGAAACTTGTCATCTTGATTTCAATTTTCAATCACATGATAGTTATTTTGTTGAGTTTGCTCCCGCCACTATTCATGAGAATAAATTTTATTATGTGGAGAGTAATAAAATTTCTATGCTTGTAGATCATGAAAAGAATGCTTTATGTGATAGTTATATTGTTGAATTCATTCATGATGCTACTGAAAATTATTATGAGGGGGAATATATGCTTGTAGGAATTGCAATAATATCAAGTTTCCTCTCTATGTGCTTAAAGTTTTAAAGTTATGCTTGTTTTGCCTTCCTATGCTAGTTGATTATTGTTCCCATAAGTTGTTTTCTCACAAAATCCTTATGCATAGGAAGTGAGTTATACTTAAATGTGCTAGTCATATTCTTCATGATGCTCTCTTTATGTTTCAATTCTTATGTTTTATGTGAGCATCATTGAATTCATCTTGCCTAGCTAGGGGTGTTACGATAGCGCTTGTTGGGAGGCAACCCAATTTTTATTTTTGTTCTTTCTTTTTGGTTCTGTTTAGTAATAAATATTTGATCTAGCCTCTGGTTAGATGTGGTTTTATGTTTTAGTTAGTGTTTGTGCCAAGTAAGACCTATAGGATCTTCTTGGATGATAGTTATTTGATCTTGCTGAAAATTCCAGAAACTTTCTGTTCACTAAAACAATTGTTTAAGATCACCAGAACGTGATAAAATACTGATTCCAATTGCAGAAGATCAATAATCAAATTATCTAGGTCTTCCTATTTTGGTAGAATTGTTTGAGTTCCAGAAGTTTGCGTTAGTTACAGATTACTACAGACTGTTCTGTTTTTGACAGATTCTGTTTTTCGTGTGTTGTTTGCTTATTTTGATGAATCTATGGCTAGTAAAATAGTTTATAAACCATAGAGAAGTTGTAATACAGTAGGTTTAACACCAATATAAATAAACAATGAGTTCATTACACTACCTTGAAGTGGTGTTTTGTTTTCTTTCGCTAACGAAGCTTACGAGTTTTCTGTTAAGTTTTGTGTTGTGAAGTTTTCAAGTTTTGGGTAAAGATTCGATGGACTATGGAATAAGGAGTGGGAAGAGCCTAAGCTTGTGGATGCCCAAGGCACCCCAAGGTAATATTCAAGGACAACCAAGAGCCTAAGCTTGGGGATGCACCGGATGGCATCCCCTCTTTAAATCTTCGCTCATCGTTAACTTTACTTGGAGCTATATTTTTATTCACCACATGATATGTGTTTTGCTTGGAGCGTCATTTTATTTTCTTTTGTTTTGCTTGCTATTTGAATAAAATACCAAGATCTGAAATTCTTAAATGAGAGAGAGTCTTCACATAGCTACATAATTATTTAACTACTCATTGATCTTCACTTATATCTTTTTGGAGTAGTTTGTCATTTACTCGTGTGCTTCACTTATATCCTATGAGTAAATGGTTTAATGATTTGAATGTCATAAATCTAAAATTATATATGTTTCATATGCCTTTCCCATGGGGAGTAATGCCTTCACATATAAGAAGTAGAGGTGGTAAATTTATTGAAGGTTAGCAAACATTGTATTGGTCACTTGAACAATTCATGAAAGAATATTGACGGAAGAGAGATTTCACATATAAATATACTATCTTGGACATCTTCTATGATTGTGAGCCCCATTAAATATTTTCAAACCTGAGCAAATTAGTTGAAGTTGGACAAGGAAGACAACATAATGAGTTATGCTTGGGTATATTTGTATAGAAGTTATATTGTTATGGATCCTCTAACATGTGGTGCTTGCTATTTAGAATCCTTTGCTAGCCAAAATATCTGTACTAAGTGGGAATACTGCTTGTGCATCCAAATTCCTTGAACCAAGTTTCTTCCATGAGTGTCCACCATATCTACCTATATGCGGTATTTACCTGCCGTTCCAAGTAAATTTGCATGTGCCAAACTCTAAACCTTCAAATAATAATCTGTTTTGTATGCCCTAATCGCTCATGTAGCTACTAGGGGCTGTCAGTATCTTCCATGCTAGGTGGGTTATTCTCACGATGAGTGGACTCCGCTCATCATTCACGAGAAAATGGCTGGTAACTGGGATGCCCAGTCCTATGATCAAAAGATCAAAAACAAATTCGCAAATAATTTAAACTAAACTCCCCCAGGAATGTTGATAGTTGGACGGCACCCATTGTTCCGGACAAGTCGTGGAGTGTGAATGTTGGTGGAGGGGGAGTAAAAACTTTACCTTTCTGCGTGGAAATCGCCTATAATGTATCTAGTATGGAAGATATTGGGAACTCTTGGTTGTTATGTTGAATATGAAAGCATACCTCTCAAAATTATTTTCATCTCTGTTTTTGCTTAGAGCTCTGGCACCTCTGCAAATCCCTGCTTCCCTCTGCGAAGGGCCTATCTTTTACTTTTATGCAAGAGTCAGTAGTATTCCTTCTCATTCCAACCTACTCTTTAGTTGGCAAGCATGATGTGACGGATTGATCTAAGCATATTTTGCCATTCATATATATTTGAGCATTAATTATTATTGTTGACATTACCCTTGAGTTAAAAGGTTGGGTGGCGAAACATTAAGCCCTATCTTTCTCTCGTGTTCAATGAATACTATTTGTTCTAAAAATATGCTTTGAGTGATAGCAATCATGGAAGACTAAATGATAGTTGAGTATGTGAAGTTTGCTGAATCAAAGCTCTGACATAGACTCTTCCTGAAAATAAGATGAATTGCAATTGTTTGATGACTGAGAACATAGTTTGTTAGTTTTCAAGAAAGTTTATGATCTATACTTTAACATGTGAATAGCTTGTTACTTGATCATGAAAAGCTTTATGATATGAGCTACTGTTATAACATATAATGATGCTAGAAAAGGTGATTGAAATTATCATTGATCAAACTTGTGCCCCTGCTAGCATTCACACTTCATAAATTCTTTCTTTTATCATTTACCTACTCAAGGATGAGCAGGAATTAAGCTTGGGGATGCTGATACGTCTCCAACGTATCTATAATTTATGAAGTATTCATGCTATTATATTATCCATCTTGGATGTTTAATGGGCTTTACTATGCACTTTTATATTATTTTTGGGACTAACTTATTAACCCAGAGCCCAGTGCCAGTTTCTGTTTTTCTCCTTGTTTCAGTGTTTCGCAGAAAAGGAATATCAAACGGAGTCCAAACGGAATGAAACCTTCGGGAGAGTTATTTTTGGAACGGAAGCAATCCAGAAGACTTGGAGTGTACGTAAGGGAAGCAACGAGGAAGGCACAAGGCAGGGGTGCGCGCCCACCCCCCTGGGCGCGCCCTCCACCCTCGTGGGCCCCTCGTGGCTCCCCTAACCGACTTCTTTCGCCTATATACATCCATATACCCTAAAACCATCGGGGATCAGAATAGCTCGGGAGTTCCGCCGCCGCAAGCCTCTGTAGCCACCAAAAACCAATCAGGACCTTGTTCCGGCACCCTTCCAGAGGGGGGATCCCTCACCGGTGGCCATCTTGATCATCCCGGCGCTCTCCATGACGAGGAGGGAGTAGTTCACCCTCGGGGCTGAGGGTATGTACCAGTAGCTATGTGTTTGATCTCTCTCTCGTGTTCTTGAGGTGATACGATCTTGATGTATCGCGAGCTTTGCTATTATAGTTGGATCTTATGATGTTTCTCCCCCTCTACTCTCTTGTAATGGATTGAGTTTTCCCTTTGAAGTTATCTTATCGTATTGAGTCTTTAAGGATTTGAGAACACTTGATGTATGCCTTGACGTGCTTATCTGTGGTGACAATGGGATATCACGTGATTCACTTGATGTATGTTTTGGTGATCAACTTGCGGGTTCCGCCCATGAACCTATGCATAGGGGTTGACACACGTTTTCGTCTTGACTCTTTAGTAGAAACTTTGGGGCACTCTTTGAAGTACTTTGTGTTGGTTGAATAGATGAATCTGAGATTGTGTGATGCATATCGTATAATCATACCCACGGATACTTGAGGTGACAATGGAGTATCTAGGTGACATTAGGGTTTTGGTTGATTCGTGTCTTAAGGTGTTATTCTAGTATGAACTCTATGATAGATCGAACGGAAAGAATAGCTTTATGCTATTTTACTACGAACTCTTGAATAGATCGATCAGAAAGGATAACTTTGAGGTGGTTTCGTACCCTACCATAATCTCTTTGTTTGTTCTCCGCTATTAGTGACTTTGGAGTGACTCTTTGTTGCATGTTGAGGGATAGTTATATGATCCAATTATGTTATTATTGTTGAGAGAACTTTCACTAGTGAAAGTATGAACCCTAGGCCTTTCATATGCATATTCCTTTGACTATGAGATTATGCAACTCCCGGATACCGGAGGAATACCTTGTGTGCTATCAAACGTCACAACGTAACTGCGTGATTATAAAGATGCTCTACAGGTATCTCCGAAGGTGTTTGTTGGGTTGGCATAGATCAAGATTAGGATTTGTCACTCCGAGTATCAGAGAGGTATCTCTGGGCCCTCTCGGTAATACACATCATAAGAAGCCTTGCAAGCAATGTGACTAATGAGTTAGTTGCGGGATGATGTATTATGGAACGAGTAAAGAGACTTGCCGGTAATGAGATTGAACTAGGTATAAACACACCGACGATCAAATCTCGGGCAAGTAACATACCGATGACAAAGGGAATAACGTATGTTGTCATTACGGTTCGACCGATAATGAACTTCGTAGAATATGTGGGAACCAATATGAGCATCCAGGTTTCACTGATGGTTATTGACCAGAGAGGTGTCTCGGTCATGTCTACATAGTTGATTTTGTACTATATGAGTTATGTGATTTGGTGACCAATTGTTGTTTGGAGTCCCGGATTAGATCACGGACATGAGGAGGAGTCTCGAAATGGTTGAGAGGTAAAGATTCATATATAGGACGATAGTATTCTGACACCGGAAGTGTTCGGGGGGTACCGGGTACATATCGGGTCACCGGAAGGGTTTCCGGGCATCCCCCGGCAAACTATATGGGCCTAATGGGCCAAGAGGGGAAACGCAGCAGCCAGCAGGGGCTGCCGCACCCCCCATATGGGCCGCACCTGAGGGAAAGGAAAGGGAAGAAGAGAGAAGGAAGGGAGGATTGGCCTCCCCTTCCTTTCCTCCTCCCTCCTCTTTCCTTCCCCTTCGGTGGATATGGTAAGGGGGGAGGCCGAATTGGGAGGCGCCCAAGTAGGATTTCTCCTACTTGGGGCGCCCCCTTGGCTGCCTCTCCTCCCCTCCAACCTATATATATGAGGGGGACACCGCTAGAACAGACACCAACAATTGTTAGCCTTGTGCGGCGCCCCCCTCCATAGTTTACGCCTCCGGTCATATCTTCGTAGTGCTTAGGCGAAGCCCTGCGCGGATCACTTCACCA